>CM048751.1:158516077-160956077 GCA_026315105.1 Locusta migratoria | reverse complement strand
ACAGTCATTAAAAATACGTCCTCTAAAATATCAGCTAAAACGAAACCATCAGATCACATCCCCACAGAATAAAGACAACTTTTAAGCAGATTTCATCTGTAACTACATGTTACACAAGCAGGTCACAAATTCAATAATTCGACACGTATTGCAGTGAGAGCAAACACAGTGTTCGCTACTGATTGTTTACGTGCAACATACTCACTGTTTCTGGAGGATCACAGATTAATGATTATGTCCAGTTATTTGTGTGTGAATGACGGTTAACGACGACTTCGAAAACTATTCGTCGTGTCAGTTATGAAGTGTGAGATGTAATTAGATGTTCATGTAAATATAATGAAATTAATCTGGAGATGGATGTAGTAGCCCACTAACATCTCGCGTTGCTGTATGGCAGTGATTTTGAAACTTTTTTCAATAAGCGACCCCTTTCCAATTAAAAATATTCTGGCAACCACCTCAACAAGAACTCCAACAAAATTATGTTCGTTATCTCATAGTCAACGAATGTAATGTTCTCTCTGTTAATACAGCTTTCTTGTAAGTTGTTGGATGCTATTTTCAATGTGCATTTTTCGGAATGGAAGACATTTTTACATGGCTTGCTACAGAAGTGTATATTTTACATAAACCAGTATTTCGAACTTAGACAACATTGATAAACGAATGGTTCCTGAAAACAGTTTTCACATTTTGCGCTTATTAATCGATAACGCACTGTAATACAAAAGAATAATAATAATAATGATCTTCGTTCTGTTCAAATCAGAATTAACGTTAAACAAGAAAATGTATAATTTTTAAGAAAAAGTGAATTTCTCTTTTATTAGGCCTAGGCTGTGGTATTGTGGAACTCTGTAGTCAGAGGTGCACTGGGCAGGTTGTTCAGTGGTACAAGTACTGCCTCGTGTGACAGCGACTTCCCGAGCAAGTTTTTGCGACCCACAGGTTCAAAAACACTGCTGTAGTATATTTAGGTCAAATATTTGTATGAAAGTGTTTTTTTTTATGCCATTAACGTAACCGAAGGTCAGGGGTAATCTTAACTGACATTCAACTGATTCGAGCAATGCAGTTGATGACCAATAATCTCACTCCAAACATCGAGATGTTGATAATTGAAATAAACATCCAAACAGAATTAAAGAGAGATTAAAACACGCGATTTTCTTTTTCATGAGTACTTGGTCAGTTCAGAATGTAACACTTCTCTGCAAAATATATTTAGGTTAAGAAATGTTTGATAAAAAAGAAATTTATACTTTGTTCTTACTTTGTGTTGTATGCATAATCAGAAATCGACGGAAATGATAGTTTATTTTCCTTTATTAATTTGGACTGGTCCCTTCTCTCCTCTTGTTCACCAATAACCTGAATGACGGAATTTTTGACGTATCAACTGTTAACCTACGCGACGTATTATTTTGTGACGCTGTGTTCATTACAGTGTAACACAATGAAAATATTATTTCAAGAATTTCAACGTCCTTTTGGGCATGTCTGGAGGAACAGACGTCGCTACAGAATTCTGCAGCTCTTCTTAACTATAGATTTTAATTGTGGTGTTTTAGTCTTTGCTACTCGAATGTGTTGTAATAATACAACATGAAAAAAAAAATTTGTTCCAAGGCCAAGATTATACATGGGTTCGACTCCCCCCCTCCCCCAAAGCAGAAGTCTTGATATGTCCCTGTAATAATATTACAACCAGTGGCGTAGCTATCATAGGGCTAGGCGGGGCAGTGCCCCGGGGCCCCCCGAGCTCCAGGGGCCCCTCGGCCTCCGTGAGCGACGTTCGAAAAAAGTTAGAGTAGAGCGTCGAATTTGTTTATTTACTCTCCCTCCCTACCGTCCATCATCTCCCTCTCCCAACAAACCGTGATTCCCTCAATAGCCGCAATAAGATTGTTTCTAATGGGCCCACTAGTCGCTGTGTACAACAATCGGCACACTTCAGTCGGCGTAGCAGCCAGCACAAGTAGCGGCAGCGTCAAAGTTGCTCGCGGCTCCCAAGTGTTGCGGCGTGACACTCAGCGCATTGTGAACGATCACACGCCTCCAAGTACTGTATAAATACATTTAGTGTACAGTACTTCCTATTGGCAAATAGAAGTATACAGTACGATTATGCGAATAACCGGTTTTCCGAACACTCATGTCCCCCAATTACATCGTATCATGTACGTTCTGCCTCAAACGCAAGAAGTGAAATGCAAAAATTATTCCCACCTCAGAATTTAAACATAAAAAATTCTATTGCTTGTTCGCTAAGACGTGGACCCTGCTACCGTTAGTGTATTGTCGGTCGAAGTCGGAGTTGCTATGGCTCACAATCTTACGAAATAACAGTGAATGGCGCTGAATTACTAGCAGTATTTTGACAATACACGGTGTGCCCACATTTGAATATTAAGTCTCTACATGTTGCCCATCGGGGGTTGGAATCCCCCCTCGGGCATAGATGTTTGTGTTGTCTTTAGTATAATGTAGTTCTTAAGTAGTTTGTAAGCTTAGGGACTGATGACCATGCAGTTAAGTCCCATAACCTTTACAAATATTTGAACATTTGAATAGATGTCTATGCACTCTGAAATTAGTGCGAGAAGTAGAGAAAATATGGTTTTTTGTCGCAATAGTGAAGTATGCATTCTGTACGCTGCCTTCTACCACACTGTGACGATAATAAGCGAAGATGTCAACTCAAGTTATTGGGCACGGCTCAAATTTAAAAAAAATGTTCAAATGTTTGAATAGCTTATGGGACTTAACTACGGGATCATCAGTCCCTAAACTTACAAACTCCTTATGTACTAGTTTACACCAAGGACGGCACAAATATCCATGCCCGAGGGGGGATTCGGACCCCCGACCGTAGTGGCCGTGCAGACCGTGAGTAAAGCGCCTCAGTCCCCTCGGCCACCGCGGCCGGCGCACGGCTCAATCCAAAGTGTTTCATCAACAATCCGACAACTTCCTTTTGCTGAAATCATCTTACACCAATAGTCCACTGTTTTCCTTCTTTGACTGGACTATCAACGAAATTTCTCCGATCGGTAGTGAGCAATGAGCTAATAGCGCAGCAGTTTATCGCGAGTGAGTTGTCGGCACTGACAACTATCTGCCTGCTGTCACCATGGACGCCTTAGTCCTGACTGTTCCCGGTTTGCTTCGCAGGAGGGGGCCATGTTTTCGTCTTTGAGTAATACCTTTTTTTAACTAACTTTTTCCTGCAACTTCATTCACCTTGTATGGGGCAACTTTGGGAACTATCCGATGGGGTCGTTTAAACTGTTTGTCCTACCCAGGTCCAACTGTATCCCTCTACAAAATTTCATCCAAATCCACATAGTAATTTTTGCGTTAAAGCATAACAAACAAAGAAACTTTCTCAGTTATTATATTAGAGAATAAGATTAAATGTTGTGTGATATGTGACACATAACAATTTACTTAGTAGTATTTAGGTGTACCTTATTATGTTCAAATGTTGTAGAGCCTATGGGACTCAACTACGGGGTCATCAGTCCCTAAATCTACAAACTACTTATGAACTAGCTACAACTAAGGACGTCACAAATATCAATGCCCGAGGGGGGATTCGAACTCCCGACCGCAGTGGCCGTGCAGACCGTGACTGAAGCGCCTCAGTCTTCTCGGCCACCGCGGCCGGCCCCTTATTATGTCTTCCAGTAGGCGGTAAGGAGCTGATGTAGTTTTGCATCTGCATATTTTCAGTTTAAAGAGGGCCCCAACGTCATTTTTGCCCCGGGGCCCTTGGTGACACAGCTACGCCACTGATTACAACACATTTAAGTAAGAAGAGTAAAACACTCTGATTATATATATTATTCCTCCTCCTAAACTACTGGATTGATTTAAACCAATTTTGATACATCTATTGGTTGCAGCACAAGAATCAGCACTCCTCGCTCCCATAAGAGGGGAGATAGGGGCAAAAACATATTTTCCAGCCCCTGTCAAATAGACTGCACCTCACAATCGGAGTGTTCTGTGGGAATAGTATCAGCCTGCCTTATCGACTGCTCTCCAGGGTAGTGTACTTGTAAGGGGCAAGAAACAGTATGAGCATGATGAGGCAGTCACGAAGGATGAAGTGTATGGGAGGAAGGGAGGGGGACACGAACAGAGAGAAAGGAGAGGGGGGAATGAAGAAATCGCCAGAGACAGACAAATGAAGGAGATATGCAGGAGGAAGCCCAATGGGGAATTGGTCTGAGAGGTTGGGGTAAAGGAGAGAGAGAGAGAGAGAGAGAGAGAGAGAGAGAGAGAGAGAGAGAGAGAGAGAGAGATGGACATAGAGTGGATGACGAGAAGATGAAAAAGCAAGATGAGGTGGAGATGGAATGATAGAAAGGATAGGTAGACATGGATACACAAAGAAGATCCACAGACATAGATTTGGGTGCAGGAGATGGGCACAGAGAGGGGGATGAGGAGATGGAGAGACAGAGTGGAAAGGAACAGATACAAAGGCTGATATGGAACAGAGAGATAGGGAGGAGGAGGAGTTGGGCAAACAAAGAGTGTAGGAAAAGACAATTGAGGAAGAGATGGACAGAGAGAGGAGGGGGATTGGCATGGGGAGGGGGCGGCAGGCAGATGGAAATGTGAGATGGAGGAGGAGGAGATGCAGAGAGAGAGAGAGAGAGAGAGAGAGAGAGAGAGAGAGAGAGAGAGAGAGAGAGAGAGAGAGAGAGAGTCACGATAAGAACGTCATAGATCAATGGAGAATGAGATGGGGAAAGGTTACATCTGCAGAGGGACATGGCGGAGCACAGAGAGGATGGAAGGAGAGATGGATGAAGAGTAACGCAGGGAATCGACATACAGAAACGAGGAGGAGGAGATGGACAGAAAATTGGAACAAGAGATGTGTGCAAGAGGAAATATAAGGCTGGTATTATTTATCCGGGTAATGCCAAGTTTAGAAGGTAGTACATACATATCTTTATTTGTTCGTTTGACGTTGTGTTATTCCTCTATATGACCGAATTGTTTTAAGTGAAATTAGTTATTCATGCAATAGCACCATACATTTTGTACATTACATGATTGGTCTTTAAGGTTACAGTTCCTCAAATACTAGCAAATGTTATATTTCATTGTAAGTATTAATTGCTTTCTCATACTGTAGTAATGGTGGCAGTGGAAGGATACGGCGCTGTAAGAGACGGTGAGCTGCGCTGACACGGAGCCCGCGGGCACCTGACGCGCGCACCCCTGGACTAAGAGCTGGCCTAGTCGCGGTCCCCCGGCAGAGCTCGTCCCTGGGAGCAGTTACCGGTCTGCGGGAAATCAGTGTGACTGCCCGCGGCGCGTTCCGTCACGCCGTGAGTGTCGGGTTGTGGAAAGCCGGCCGGAGGAAATAATCACGGCGAGGATACACGGGTCAGCCGAGTGGCGTCGCGTGGCGGCCCTGGGAATGCAGGCCACCGACGACCACTTCGAGGCTCCACTTTCAATTGGGAGCAACTAGTTTTCTCCCGCCGCACGAAAACTGGAAAAGGTGCCCGTTCGCGTGGGGAGCACGCATCTATTATTTTCTTGGAGAATTCTATGACTTAGATGAAGGCCACGCTTCCTGACAGTCTATGTAAAAGAGAGGAAGAGTTTTCATTCCTCAAACACTGTACCAGATAAGTATAACAGTGGGTCCTGTTGTTTCATTCATCGCCCACAATTAAGGTTATTTAAAGTTCATTAACGATTTTCCCCCTTCTTTCCGTCTCACAATTCTTCGTTCATCGACTTTCTTTTTCACTTCTTCACTAATCTCACTCTATATGACTAAAACCCCTCTCGTTATAGTGGCAAGATGTGGGGAAACATTTTACATTATAACACGCCGACGATAGTGTTGGCGAAGAACTTACTTTGTCACGGCGGAATAGCCGTGTTCACTGAGATACCGTTCTGCGGTGCGCGCGACCGTTCGCCGTCGGGGGTTCTAGTCCTGCCTCGGGCACGGTGTATGCGTTGTCCTTGGGTTATTTTAACTTAGTTCAGCTTGAAAGTTAGGGACTAATAACCAAGCATTTAAGTCCCATAGATTTAAAAACATTTCAACATTTGAACTTAAGTTACCTATATGATGAGGAAAGCACGTTAAAAACAAATCCGATATGGCCATTTATTCTGCTGAAATCGGTAATAGAAGAAAAAAATTAGCGCTCATTATTGTTGTTTTATGTACTATTCTCAGAATATTTGTGTTTCTGTGTTGAGGTCGTCCAGTTATTTCTATTTTCAATTACATCTTCTCGAATTAATTTAGATATTCTTTAAATTTTGTTAGCGATTACTTCTGGCATTTCATCATTTCATCAAGTCTTTTGTCTGTAATATACACTGATCAAAACAAATACGGAGTCAGTAGAGATATGTAGGTTCTGATGTATTGTCATTTTAATCATACATCAAATCCTGTGATCTCTTAGCTGGGAACAGGGGACTGATGACCACGCAGTTTAGTCCCCTTTAAACACCCAACACCAACCAACCAGATTGTATTGTCATTGGCAAAATGAGATAAAATGATTCGACGTCTTTCTGTCAGTTCTACGGATTGGAAACTACAACATTACGGCAACCGAGGTAGTGGTGATAACGGAGCGTTGCTGCAGAGAGGGTTGGCGTTGAGATGGGTTCACTCCACCAAAAGAATTACACAACCAGTTAGTTCGGTTCAGATAGTGCAGTGAGCAGACGCACCTTATAATAATATCGCTATCACTATTTCGACAACTGTATATCATAAGCAAATAAGTGTGGACAATGATAACAGCCAATTTCGAAGGCTCTTGGTGTGACGTCAACAAATAAGATTCAATTACACGATTTACTGTACGCTGTAAAATGTACCTGCCTGAAGACAATTTCCGTCAAAATCAGTAGGAAGATGGAACTAACTGTTCATCGGTAAATACTGTTTGCATGACATCGTGTATGAATCACTTTTCCATAATCCATCTTTGAAAGAAGCTGTTTTGACCCGGGAACGCCGTGTTATAAATGATATTCTTCGACAGAATTTCCGTCAACTTTACGTTCGTACCTATCGCTGGTCATTTCTGAAACCCATTAAGACTTCGTCTTCCTTTGGAAAACGGAAATCTTTCGGTTAGTTTTCTAACTCTTATCACTTGCCCATCTTCCTCATTAAAGCTGTCTTCCCTCACTCGCCTTCATTTTCTTGCATATTTCATCGTTTATCGCGTTTGTGCGTGCGCGTGAGCACTGATTGCCAGTTCAACTTCGCCAAAGTGAACAATTTAAGTGACTGTATATTCTGACTGTCTTCTGTTGTATATTCTGTTGTAAATCTTGTTTTCGTAGACATAGGATACTTAGTCTTCCATATATTGATGCCTTCACTGAAACTTGTACATTAACAGAAAAACTTAGATTCTAATTTCTCATCATGAATCAAGTTCCAGAATACCTTTCTGTTACAGCTTTTACGTGGCAACGTTAAGTCACGTTTAAGAAATTAAAATCAAAGGGAATACCGAATAAAAGGGTACAGCGGTCCAATTGAGACAAAATGCGTGGTGGCGTGTAGGAAAGCGATTCAAGTGAAGGGCGTTGCGGGAGGAAAAGAAAGGGTGGTCACGAATCGATTACAGAAACTGGTAGGTCGCAGCGTAGAAAGGGGACTGACCACACTCTCCAACACGCTACCAGTTCCCTCTTGTCTTGCATGATCCCCTATGAAATATAGGTGTTACGTACGTTGTGATAATACCAAGGAGATAGACTACCATAGAGAGGCAACATCGCGACCAGAGTGAAGCAAATTGAACAACCGTCCGCCATGTTATCGGAAGTGTAGAGGGCCGTGTTACATGACACTAGGTTAGAATATTATTGAAGTATAGCTGTTTGCGCCTTTCAGTTTTAGCCAGAACAATTTTACCGCCGTGTATAGTGCATAAACGCTTTATATACATCGTTTCTCGGAAGTGTCAGCAGCTTTATTTTAAATACATTACCCCCGACGATCAGCTGCATTTGCAACTAAAACGATATGGCCTGGGAGTTTAAGACCAATCTACGTTTATTTTTGTACTTCGTTTCCTACAGAAAATTTTCGAAGACTGATAGAACTTTCAGAGACTAACTTTTTACAGTACATTAATTTCAGTTCATGTAGTGTTATAAGCAGGAACTATTTATTGCATGGGCCAAGGAAATACAATCCCTCACTGGAGCTTTATACATAAACCACCCAGTCAGTAAAATATGCAAGTTTGTAGTTTGTCATAGGTTTCTTTCTCATGAATCAGATTACGGTACCATGAATCAAAATACAAGGAAACTGCCATAAGCGAATGTCCTTATTCGGAATTTAGCTTGCCGTTTTAGCTTTTATCATGAAAAGTGCGTTAAATAAATTTAGCCTTACTTCCTTCACTTCATAAATAAATTTTGTTTCCCGTTTCAAGATTTGAAGGACAGTTACGAGTGCTTCGTATCGGAAACCAATTTTCTCTTCTCGTTGCAACAACCCATTTCTTCGTCAGCAGCTTGTTTTCAACGGAAACCTTGGATACAATAACAAATGCTGACAAAGTTGATCACATAACTCAAATGAGCAAAACAATTAACATATGATATTTTAAACTGTACTCTTTTGAAAAAAGAAGTATTCACAGTATTTTTGCTTCTGCTGGTATAGTAATATGTTACACAAACATTAGGCATGATCTCTAAAAGAACTGCTTATCTCACTTTTTCACACATGTAATATCTCGATTTCAGAAAGCCACTGCCTGACTTCCGATAATATGGCGACTAGTAGTACAGCATGGCACCGCAGGTAGCACTAAGGATCGCGTTACCGCCCCTCTATGTATATTCTATCTCTCTGGATAATACGAGTGTTTTCATGCGTCTGTTGTCGACAACTACTGTAACAACGTTTACATGCGGGACGACGAAAAACTAATTTCGTAAACCCTTTTTCGCTGTCGTCTTCAGATGTTAAGGTCAGAAACCTATTCGCTAGGCCAGTCATGGTGAGTTCCTGATTTATTCAGCACAATCGCTGTTTCTCTTTACTCAGTCAAATATTTTTACTTATCTTTCACTACAGAAAAAGTTAACCTGCGCAAATTAGTCGAAAATTCTTAACTAGAAAACACAAACTGACAGGTCAAGCACATTTCAAAAACGGAAGCGTTTTCATGGGCACGAAAATAGATTGTGAAAGTTAAAAACCGCTTGATAGAAGCAGATTTCCAGAATCGGTTTTGGAGTGTTTATACGACCAATAAATCCAACAGACCATGTGAAAGGGATATGTGCTACTCTCCTACGGACGTCATCTGATCAAAGATAAAACCATCTTTTTCCTCTTATGAGTAAAAAAGAGTCATGTGTTACTGTCGAATACAAGATGGCAGCAGAAAGGCAAGAAGGAAACACCGTCATCGCTATAATTCTAACCGACAAAGAGAATTTAAATTCAGGAATGTGTATGAGATTGGGGAGGAGAACGGAGGGTGATTACAATACAAACAGATCTAGGCTAACCGTTGGAGCTCACAAACGACATGAATTCGAAATATTCAAAGAATGCGACATTTACGGGACATCGAAACAAATTCAATGGCGAAGTTGAAAATTTATGCTGGACAAGCACAACCAGTTAGGCTAAGCAGACCCGCTTCTCGTCCTGTCCATTTTTTTTAATCAATACAATAGAAAATTTGCGCTAGGCTTAGTGTGTATCGTAGTTGGAGTCAAAAATAAAGCTAAATTTTCAGCGAAAGTTAAAAGATAGTATGATTCAATAAATATTTGCTCTCTGCAAGGTACATAAGATAACAAGACGTATGTAAACAGCTGCTGCGTCTTAGGGTAGCAGCTGGCCAGTTTATGTGCAATAATGATGACGGCATCATCGATCATCGGTATTCCGCATCGTCAGTTTTAACGTTTCCATCCGAAGGACACACCAGAAGAATCCTATGTCGTCATTTTCTAAGATACTGCGATTCGGGATTTAGTCAGGAATATGAATGTACAGTATGAGGAATAAAAACTGTGTGTCAAGAGTAGTTCTCTTTCACGTTGATGAAACTTTCCTCCACCAGGATTCGAACCGGTTACTCCTCATCGGGTGACTTCAGTTTTCATGATACCTCAGCTGCGAATACTGGTTCTGGGTACAGAAATATCGACTGCACGAGCAGTGGAAAGTACGTTTCACGTATCATGTTGCATATGTGCCTAATTGATCGAGTACGGTGATCGCAATAGCGTGAAGAACGTAACAGAAAGCATATCGATATGTTAAGGTTTCACATACAGAGCTTAATACTAACAGACAGTTTAGTGTGTCTCCAGCTGTCCTATTCTGGTCACATCTTGCTGATGAAAATTTTTCCCAAGTTTCGCACAAGTTACTGCCAAGTTCGGCAACTCACACGTTCACACGAAGTCTGCAAGAAGGAGAGACGGTTTCTATACATAAAACACGCAGAATGTTGAAACGTGAAAAAATGTATCAGATTTCACATCGACTGTGAGCCTAACCACTATGGAGAGAATTCAAGAATAGTAGCGGTACAGCCAAGAAACAAGCTGTAAAACTTTGGTCTGCAACAGGTGTAATTTCGTTGCCATAGGAACTTGGAGAAGGGGGTTATAAAATGTATTTCTTTTTCCCATCCCTCACGTTCCCATCTAAAAAAAATACTTACCGTTATAATACTAACGTCCACATATGCCCAAAATTGTAACAACACTAACAAATATAACATCCCATATGAAATCAGTGAATTAAAATAGGCATAGTAAGCTAATTTACTGATATCACCAAATTTTACAATAATGCTGATAGTATAAGTAGCTGAACTCAAACGTTTCAACAAATCTTCAATGTTTTTTTTTTCCAATTCAATCCCTTATCAATGGATACACCTAAAAATTTTGAATATTCTACCTGAGCTCCAGATACCTGTACAAAGTCTATATTTATTGATTGTGTCATGCCATTTACTGTATGAAACTGTATATGCTGGGTCCATTTGTAGAGAACCACTTCATAATTTTCTGGCAGACATGTGTCTGGTTGCATTATACACCAACAAATAAATGTACTGATTAGTAAGCATTGGTAATCTGTTTAAGGATACAATGTAGGTTTCCATGTTTAAGGAGCATACTTTTGGTTTATGATTTACGTTTATTTGGAGTGTTCTCTACACTGACGAGACAGTTTCAGATGATGTAATTTCTTACAGGGTTATGACAACTTTTGTAGAAGGCGCAGGTGGCCCTATTTTAGTATCTTGTGTATCCTTGTCTTAATGAATGTTACTTTATTTTCAAATCATGTAATTTCAGTTTATGTATTTTTGTAATTTTTACTCATTTAGTTTATAACACTTTGTATTTTTACATACTGTGTAACTTGGAAATTTTATTGTGGATTTCGTTTTAGATTTTGTTTTATACACTATTATGAGTAAACCTTTTGTTTCTCATATCGTATATCCCTGATAAATTTTGTGTATACAATGTCTCTAATAAAAAAAGTGGCTTACAGTAAATTGTAATAATTTATGAGAGGGCGCTGGGTGCTATCTGCACACACACAGCGGAGCTTGAGCTAACAAATCGGTGATATGATTGACAGCCACTATATGCTGTTCTTTTATACTGTTAACATGCAAACCGCAAGTATTTTTGGGCCCACAGTAATGACATTACGTTTGCAGAGGTTGATTTTGTATTTTTCATTTATTACAGCACTGAAATCTATTGGTTGTTCAAACAAAGGTTTCAATGCGAGCAAAGCTGTTTCTGTTTTAATAATTCTAATGTTGTCGCTCTGTATCGTTAGGAGAGCCAGTCAAGAAGAAATTGTTCCACCTGGTATGCATGATGCATGAGAAAGGGTAAATACCCTCAGACTTCAAGAAAAATATAGTGATTCCAATGTCTAAGAAACCAAGTGCAGACAAATGTGAAAATCACAGGACTATCAGTTTCACGTCATGGATGCAAAATACTAACACGAATTGTTTACAGAAGAATAGAAACATTGGTGAAATTCGACCTTGAGAAAGATTAGTTTGGATTAGGAGAAATGTAGGAACACGCGAGGCAAACTCACATTACGACTTATCTTATGAGATTCGTTAAGGACAGGGAAACCTACGTTTTTTAGCATTTGTGGATCTGGAGAAAGCTTTTGACAATGTTGACTGGAATACATTCCAATTCTGAAGGTATCAGAGATAAAATATAGGGAGCGAAGAGTTATATTCAACTTGTACAAAAACCAGACTGCAATCATTAGAGTCGAAGGTCAGCAAAGGGTCGCAGTGGATGGGAAGGGAGTAATACAGGGTTCTAGCCTTTCCCTAATGTTGCAATCTGTACATTGAGCAAGCAGTAAAGGAATGCAAAGAGATATTTGGAGAGGGAATTAAAGTTCAAGGAGAGGAAATAAAAACTTTGCGGTTTGCAAATGACATAGTAATTCCGTCAGAGACCGCAAAAGATTTGGAGGAGCAATTGAATGGAATGGACAGTGTCTTGAAAGGATATAAGATGAACATTAACAAGAGTAAAACGAAGGTAATGGAATGCAATATCAGAAAATCAGGTGATGCTGAAGGAATTAGGTAATGAGACAATAAAAGTAGTCGATGAATTTTGTTATTTGGGTAGCAAGATAACTTCTGATGACCGAAGTAAAGAAGATATAAAATGCAGAATGGCTATGGAAAGAAAAGCGTTTCCAAAGAAGCGAAATTTGTTGACATCCAATATTAGTTTAAATGTTAGGAAGTCTTTTCTGAAAACATTTGTCTGGAGTGTAACATTGTATGGGAGTGAAACGTGGACGATACGGAGTTCAGACAGAAAGATGATAAAAGCTTTTGAAATGTGGTGCTACAGACGAATGATGATTAGATGGGTGGATCACATAACTAATGAGGTGCTCAACAGAACTGGGGATAAGTTGGTGGGACACATATTGAGACGTCAACTTGACATTAGAGGGAAGTGTGCGGGGTAAAAATAGTAGAGGGAGACTGAGGGACGAATACAGTAACCAGATTCAGAAGGATCCAAGTTGCCGCGAGAATTCTCAGATGAAGAGGCTTGCATAGTACAGGGTAACGTGGAGTGCTGCGTCGAACAACTGTGCGGACTGAAGACCACAACAACAACAACAACACACTGCACCGGACTCCAGATGGATTCGTGTACAAGTAATTTATTAAATGAAATAAATCGCAATTTGCGATCAGTTATGGCTTCACTATACTAGTTTTAGATGGAATACCTAAGTGCAGGGAATGAAAATTTGTGCCCGGCCGGGTTCGAACCCGGGATCTCCTGCTTACTAGGCAGACGAGTTGACCACTCCGCCAACGAGGACACAGTAACCAGCCCTACTGCAGAGGACTCTTCCCTGCACGCCTCCCGCCACAACCAAATATATAATTTATTAAACTGACACTTTCCACATCATTGCGAAATGTCGTATTTGTGATCTATGGAACAAGTATTATTCTCATTTAATCGTCATACTCAAAGAGGTATATAAACAACATAGAGAGGCTATAGGCAAGCTACAGCGCTCTGGGTGGCAGCACTAAGCAACACTGGACGCCATATTTGAGAACGTCAGTTTGAAGCAGCAGCGTGAGCAGGCGATTGTGTTTGTAGTCTAAACTAACGTGTAGGCCTTATTATCAATGGTAAATCGTCCCCAGTATATGTTGGGCATACAATTGCAGCAAACGCAGGGAATATCATACATGAGGAAAGATTATGATTATATAGGTCGTTGTGTATCAGCGTGTATTTGTCTAAAAACATTCATTGTACTTTCGCATTTACCAAGTTTCAAAATTATGTTTACTTCACGACCATGAAAAAGCCAGGCAGATGACTGTTTATTTGGAGTGTTTTAATGTAGGTCTAATGACAGTTGTTTATATACTGTACAAAAGCGTATTAACCATTGGGTAAGTACCCTAGGTATATGAACTGCAATTGAACTATTCTTTATACAGATTTCCTTTGAAAAACAACGAGTTTCTAGCCCAATGGGTAACCAGTATGAGGCGTGATAAGTGGCAGCCTACAAAGTATAGTTACATATTATGCTCTTTTCATTTTAAAGAAAAGTTAACGTATGCTACCACTGATCTAAAGCGGCTACTAGCAAATGCCATTCCAACAATATTTTCGTTTCCTGAGCACTACAGAAACAAAAAGCTCTAAGGATAGTACCAAGGAAACGTCAAATTGTTGAGAGCTTGATAAGTACGTAATGTACTTCAAAGCAAGAAACATCATTTGAATCACAGACAGAATAAAGGTAATAAAGATTTTACAGAAATTCGCCTGTATTTTTATGGTAGATATGTCGGAAAATACAAACGATTATTGACATTACAGTAACATCAAATAATGCAGCAGTTTGACGATTGTAAACATTACACTTAGGATGCAGTAGTAAACGAGAAATGCTATTCGTAGTGGGAATTACTTTCCGAAATGCGTCGCCCAGAAATTAAGTAAAAATCTAGACTGGCAATGATTAATATAAAACCTATGATTCGGTTATTAGCAGACGCCCAGCATCACCTGGCGTGACACTGACGTTCTCAAAGATGGCGGCAACCTTTCCAAATGGCTTTAACTATGGGGGCGCTGTGGCCAGTCTACGTCTTTGGTCATACTGCCCTTCTCCCTTTAGAAATATGTTGGGCCGCAACCATGGAGCAGTGATTAACAAGACGTAAGGCGAAAAGGTAGAAATGGTTCACTTGATACTTAGATAAGGTGGCACAGCGGAGATGAGAAGCAGGTCGGTTATTGTGTGTGAACAAAGGACGTGGGAGAATGTTATCTGTCGCGAGTGCAGGTAGGCTGGCGAGCAGCGGCACCTGCGCGGCGGTGGGCAGACGGCGTGGGGTGGCAGCGGACTGCCTCCCCGAGAACCGGTCTCCCCACAGGCACCCCCGCGGCTGCCGGGGCGGGGGCGTGATACACGGCCACAGGCGAGGTCACTGACCGCGGGGTCTCACCATAAAGCTACCGCTGTGTCCACAGCGTGGGCCAGCGGCAGAGTGGGTGGCGAACGCTCTACATGGCCAGCCGCAGTGGTCTGCAGCCGCTTCTCTCACTTGTCGCAATCGGCACGCCTCGGACGCTGTCCCTACTGCAGCGCTGCTGGTGATGACTCTCCGAGGTCAAAAGCGGTCCTTTTTGTTACACGTCAGCGCGAAGATAGTTTGCGTCTGGGGACCTGTCTATTGTGAAAAACTAGCCACTAGAGATCGTCCTTTAACAAAGCAGGAATACAGAACCGTCATTAAAAAACTGGAAATGATTCATTCATTCATTCATTCATTTCCGTGTCCAGATAAAGTTTTGTTTTTCCAATAGTTAGCCACCGTCACGGCTTTGTCATTGGCTTGTAGCAGGTCACTGAAACTGCAGGGCTCCGCCAATAGTCGGCACGTAAGCAGATGTGCCTCGTCCTGAACCTCTCCGCATTCACAAAGAGCATCGTCATCGTTAGTCAGCAGGCCCCACCTGCGCAAATTAGTTTTACATCTAGGTAAACCAGCCCTCATCCTGTTTAGTGTTCTCCAAACTGTATAGGGAAGCTTTTTTCCAGGTGCCATTTTCTCTTTTGGCGTTATTGGCAGTCCCGTTTGTTCATACTAGAAATGATGATAATGATTAACACCCGCTTTTCCGTAAAAATACATAATTACCTTATTAGTTACGTGTGAAAGGCAACAACACCGTTTCCTTACAATTCCATGCCCCTGAGCCCATATTTAGCACGGTGATTAATAAAACTGCAGGTTCGAAGCCATGGATTCGGGACAGGCTAAGACGTATTGGAACAGGGGAGTATTAAGTACAGTTGGTTACTGTCTGAAACTGAGAACATAATATGTAAACGAAGGCTTCCGCGACCGTTGTCATTGTTGATAAAACTCTTCTGGGTATTGGACCGCATCGTCAGTATATCAAATATTTCACCGACATTTCGGCAACTATTGCAAGCGGCTATCTTCGCCATCTTCTGGGTGTTACGTTTATACTTTAATAGCAAGTAACCATCATTGCGCAACACACGCGATCCGTACAAAACTGGCATAAACTACAGCTCATTATTTGCTAACTCAACTTAGACAAAATGATACTTGCAGCAATCCAATATCTAATTCCAAGTAAAAAACGACTGCTAGTAGATCTCAACAGCAACTGAGAACGACGGAGAGCGACTGAGAAGAAGGCCGTCGCCTCAGCATCAGCAGTCAGCAGGCCTCTCCTCTGCACGTGAGCGCTCTGCTCTGCTCTGCCCACACTCGCGGGCGCCTTCTGGCGGACCGTATCGCCACCGCTCACGTCCACCACTGTTTGCGACCTTTCCAGAGATGTTACATAACCAAAGCTACATTCACAGTTTATGTTCTCGAAAAGTATGCATAGGAAATCCTACACAATACTGAAAAATGATAGAATAGCAAAAGCTTCGAGTAAACATCACAAGATAGTCATTTGCTCTGGAAAATAAACATATACGAAAACAAAACAAAATGAGATTTCAGTTCATAGCACCCTTCTAGGTTCCGGCTGGGCCGAAAGGGCCCACCTCATAACAAGCCTGGGGTAAGGGCAGATGGGATAGCAACAGATGATTTATTAATTTTCAATTGTATGTATTACCACGTGTGTGTGTGTGTGTGTGTGTGTGTGTGTGTGTGTGTGTGTGTGTGTGTCTTTCAATCGGCTGACTGATAAAAATGGGAATTGTGACGTTTGAAACGGACTTACTACATATATCGATTAACCAAAAGTTTGAGAGAATGCAAAAATGTATTTTGAAATATACTGACTGTGACTCCAAAATCTAATCAGCACGACTGACGTCAAATGTCGTGTATCAAATGTAAAAATGTTTGTAAAACTGTAGCAACTAAGTGCAGTGTTCATCGGTGCCTAGTTGGGCCCTGGAAACCGAAGAATCGCGGGTTCGAGACCCGGTCGCACCTCGCATTTTTTCAGTCTGCGTTTTAACCCATTCTTCACCTCTTAATGGTGTGAGGAGTCTCCAGAAATGACAAGTGGTTCGGATTCCACGTTAAGATGTAGGTCTCCTTTTCCCGGTTGGATAATTGGGGTAGCCTAGGGACACACAAGTCGCCGAAGAGGAGTCCAATTGAAGACTTGCACCAGGCCAATGAGCCACACTAAATTATTGTTATTACAAACTGATTAAACTAACTTACGGTAAGAACACACGCACACACACACACACACACACACACACACACACACACACACAAACGAGCGCACGGTTACTCCCGCGCGGCTGCTGCGAAACAGAGCAAAATATTTTGATTTGGTCAAAATTTATCGGCATTCAAAACATTCCAAAAAATGAATTTTTGTATTTTCAAAATAACTTTGTAAATTTTTAATCAGCGGAATTTTATTGTAAGGTCACCGCGTCAAATGCCGCCAAAATGATCAATTCATGTAGAAAATATTTGTAGTTTTATACGGTCGTGGATTAGATACACTTTCCATATGGAAGGTACTTTGATCAACATTGTAAACGTTTTCAAAATGGCCACATAAATGAAGTATCCAAAATCAAATGTAGTAGCACCTTATAATTTTACCCAGGAATCGACTCCTTCAGTTGTAAACACGACATTTGGAAGCTGCTCTTTGCAATTTTATGTTTCAGATACAGCTTTTTATGCACCTTTAATAGCAACAGCACTTCTATGTTCATCTCATTAACTCGTTTTGCATATTTAAACGATAAGATAAAAACTATATCGTTTATATTAAAAAAGGCAATTATTGTTCATTCTATAAGTTTCGACATTATTGTCACCCATAAAATTAATATTCTGCTACGTTTTAGAAACATCTACCCACCAGTAATTATAATTACTGAAATAAGGAATCATCTGGAAACACTTTAGATTGGAAATATTAAAAATTTACATAATAAACAATTCACCACATTTCCGTATATGGGTAAGTTATTTTCCTGAAACCCTACTGTCGTTAAAATATAGCTTTCTTCATTATAATTCTGTGGTAATGTTACCATCTCGCGTCTTTCACTTATGAAAACGTTAATGAAAACCGTACAGCGTATATTTTTAGCAAATCACATTTTCGTATATTCAGAATTTTGAATTGTAAATATCTACATTTTGCTTATGTGTAAATTAAGTACACTCGAGCATGTTTAATATTTGAATTGTTAAATAATTTATCTCGTCAATCTTTTATTGTAACCTGCAATACGTGTCATTCAAGTTATTATTGTCGACGGAAATAGTTGTTTAACTAGATATAAATATTCCGCTAGCGAGGGTGTAAGATTTAACAGGGTATGGGCAGTGGTTGTCAAGGGTAGTTGTGAGAATTGTCAGCCAGTACAGTGGAACTTTGTCTTGTGTACCTTGGTTCAATAAAAGTCAGACAGAACCTGAAAAGACGAGTATTTATTTTACCACGTGCTCCAGTTACTTATTTTATAAAATCTGTAACATTTTCTGCAGCAACATCGAGATACTAGTTACACCTACCAATGCATATAAAGTATCAGTATAAACAGAGCTGACGATATCTGCTACAAACGTAGGAACACTAATGATAAAAAAATCTGTTAAAAGATTAGTCATTGTATCGTAATTTTCATATACAATTAGTAGTAGGTAGAAAAATTGTTAGAACCCCCTCCCCCCCACACACACACATACACACGATCGAAATGGGTATGCCGCCTCATAGAGAAAAAAAAAAAAAAAAAAAAAAGATGTCTGTACAAATACTAGTCGACTTTTACAAACATCAATGATTTATACATGTAACTGAAGTGTCGAGTGAAAATCTGTATCAGACTGGGATTAGAATCCAGGTCTCCTGTTCACTAGGTAGAGGCACTCACCACCACACCGTGTGATGATACCGCTGGCCCTCTCATCTCAATTCTATCTTACCGTCTGCGTCGGACCCGGAATCATGTGGTCTAATAGTGATATATGTTTCGTGTGAATTTAGTTACAAACGGAATATCCAGTCTAGGAAACAGTGTAGAAATACATATAGTAAGGACAGTGTCTCGGTGATACTGTGATTAGTTAACAAGTGATAGTTTCATTCATTAAGAGATTAGTATATGTGTTTCCAGACAGTTGTATAAACAATAGTTTTGTCATTGTACTTTATTTCACCTCAGATTATCTATAGAACCTTTATGTAAATCCACAATATATGAAAATAGATAGTATTGTATATGTGTTAGGCTCGTAAACAAGTTGTGTTCACCAGTTAATTATGTTAATTAATGTAATTGTCGAGATTTCAATATTGTGATTCTCTGTACATATTGACTTACCAGAGATTTAGATTCTATTATGAGAATTGGCAAGACATTTGATAGTTAAATATATGTTAGGAATATCTATGATGGACTCATTAAGTAATTAATTGACATTCAACATGGCGCTTTGTCTTCATACAAAAATGACTCAGATTAAGACTTGGAAAGATATGCGCCATCTAAATTTATTTTATGCATAGTTTTCATTTTATATTGTGAATATTTTTGTGTACATAAAATGTTTTACTTGTGTGTTCATTAATTGTAAATTAGTTTATTTAATTGTTATGAACAATGCATATGGGAATGTCATTATTATCAATTTTATAAATTTGCCTCACCGCCTTGCGTGAGAGGTTCGGGATGCGCAGTTGTAAAGTGCTGTGGAAGCTATGTCAGGCGGTGCTTTGAAATGGAAGTACTGTCGGTCAAGTTATGGTGAATTGTGTACAGAAGTTGTGGAAGTTGTAATGTTTCCTGGAGCAAGAAGCAATTTGATTGCAAATTAAATAAGAAGTGAAAACTCTACCTATGAGTATTTCTTTCTACCACGACGCCCCAGGTGGATAACTTTGCTGCGAGCAGAACCCCCATAAATCACAATGATGAAAAGCTGAGTATCGTATTTGATATGTTTGAATTTGGTAGTATGAACGAACTGCAATTACTTAGTAACCTAGTAACGTTTTAACCGTCCCGGCACAATGGTTTCGCACAGCGGCACGGATTTATCTTGGCACGCCTGCCTCCTCACTCCAAATTCTCACAAGCAGAGAGTAGAAGACCAGAGTCCAAATCCCGGCACACAATACATTCCGTCAGTTTGTGATCTGTAAAAGTCTCTGAATAATTTCGTTTCATTTGTATATCGTCAATTCATCGACGGGACATTAAGCCCTACTCTTCCCAGCACAAATGCACATAATTTTTGTTACGAAAAAACCAAACAAATATGCAGTAACAGTTTAAATCCGGAAATATTCAACTTAGCTGAGCCCATTGATCAACATCACAGACAGTGGCCCCGATAGGAGAAGGAGGTTACCATGAACGCCGTCAAGTTCCACTACACCGCTCTCCGGCTAGTCCTGGGCAGGAAGCCGAGTTGAAGGGTGTCCCTAAAATGAAGGGACATTATGCGGGGTTCCGTTGGACCGTGGCTGGGGCCTCGGGCACCAGCAAGGATTATCACGCCTGAAGGGCCACTACAAAGGAAGCACAGCCACGGCTCGTCGCGCATAGCGCGTGACAGAGGCTGCAGCCGAAAAGGAACAGCACCGTAAGTACTGATCGCTGCTGAGAAATGTTGGGAGAATAGCTCTAAGTCCCGGCCTTGATAAGGAGATTTTATCCTGCATTCTGAGAACTTCCGTTACCTTGTGAGATGAGTCAATATGCAGTAACTGATATCAATTGTTTCTCTTTTAGTGCTAAAATGAAACCAAAGATTCTTCAAGTGTATGTATATCTTAAAGGTAAAAATAGGGGCAAAAGTCTGAGTACTGTCTAAATTTCCAAACAACACATATTTCCGACGTAAAATGGGAAACAAATAGCCATTAAGTAGTATAGTAGTATAGCCCCATGGTAATCGACGTTTTTCGTATGTTTATTCTCATTTTCAGGCATATATATATAATGATGAGGGTATAATGTCGAGTGAACAGCGTTGGCATTAGTAACGGAGATCACGCTCGATTGCTTTGGGTAAAGAGGGAGAAGGAAATCGACCGTGTCCTTTCAAAGGAACCATACTGATATTTGCCTTGAGTTATTTATGGACATCACGGGCAACCTAAACCTGGATGTCCGGAGGTGCATTTGAACCACCCTCCTCTGGATTGCGAGTCCATTGCGTTACCACTGCGCCACTTGGCTCTGTGCAGTAGTGTCTACATATCTTGAAAATTCCATTAAATTTATATTAGAAAAGTTCTGGACTAATAGGCCAACAAACTGCGTAATCAACAGCGATTCTTACATTCCGCGAGCTACCAACGGTGTAACACGTCATTAGTTGTGATTTGGCTGTTAACAGATAGATCCCGAATAAATCATAATTGGTAGAGTTTTGCCTCAGTTACAAATCTGCGAAACGTGAGCTAGGAAGAAAGAATTAACATCTACATTCTTTATTAGAAATGTTTAATACGAGGGTCGTTCAGTAACTAATGAATTTTTCTTTTCTTTTTAGAAAAAGCCACTAATATGCGAGGGTTGGAATTTAAATAGTGGCAACATTGCTGTGGAGACACTATGCAATGGAATCAACTATTGTGGCTGATAGCACACGTTGATACACCTACCTTACCTCAGAGTAAATGGACTCGCCCGTCTCACGTCACCGGTGTGCGCACAATCGGGGGAAAAACAGTCACTTGTGAGCCAGCGGTCTAGCGTAACGGTGTCACTGTTTTTTCAAAAACAGGTACAACGGAGTTGGATCAAGATTGAAATTGCGAAAGGTCGTACAGCACGACAGTGTCACCAAGGTCTTCAAGAGGCTTGCGAGGAATCGACATTGCCATACAGAACAGTGGCACGTTTGGTAAAAAAAGCCTTCAACGAAGATCGGAAAACTGTGGTAGACATGCATCGGGCAGGACGTCCTAGCATCGCTGAAGTGCATCCTGTTTTCGGGTTGGTGGACAGTGATCGACGCCAGACGATTCGTGAGCTCGCTCACAAAACCGGATTAGCGCTTACGACTGTGATGGTGTCATCCTAATGCATTACACATCCTGCGTAACCCACCTATCATTTTGTACGACAATGCGCGAGGGTATACAGCACAAGCTGTGGCTGCTCTGTCCGGTCGATGAGACTGGGAAGTACTGTACCATCCACCATACTCTCCGGACTTAAACTCTTGTGACTTCGATTTGATCCCGAACATGAAGGAACTACTTTGTGACATTCGCATCAGAAATGTTCCAGAGATTAGACAGGCAGTAGACCGCTCCATTCGCACAATCAACAGAACAGGCTCTTCTAACGGCGTACTACGCCTTCCACATCGCTGGCAACGGGTACTACACAACGCTGGAGACTACTTTGAAGGACAGTAACAGGTGCAAACATGTAACGCTTTTGTATCGATTGTGAATAAATAGTTGCCACTATTTAAGTTCCTACCTTCGTACATATTCTTCCCGGTGCTTCACATCTGATGTTTGTCCTTTGTGCAGGTGATGTTCCCAAGCATTCTGGCAGAGGGCAGAGCCGTAGTACAGCAGTCAGCACTGGAAGTGCGACTGCAATGATCGTGAGTCTCGTATATTCAAGGTGCTCACGATGGGTCCCTCAAAGACGACCACTAGATTCAAAGAAAGGCCATTACATTTGAATTTTTGGAGCATTTTAAGGCCTTTCTGTCACGGATCGTTTAGTGGGGAGAAAGCTGGGTGCACCACATTACGGCGAAAACAAAAACGCAGTAAATGGGGTGCAATCATCCATATTCACCAAAATAGAAGAAATTCAAGACAACCGCCTCTGTCGGAAAGGTCATGGTGACAGTCTGCCGGGATTGTGATGGCGTTAGTCTCGTTGATGCTAAGAGGGTCAACCATCAATTCACAGTCATAGGTGAAGACTCTGAGTAAACTCTCAAGAACCATTTGCGACGTGTTCTATCACGAATCCATCAGAAATCTTGCTCAACACAATAAGGCAAACCCACACAAAAGCCTGAGAACCTGGAAACACGTCGCCAAACTGGGTTGGACATCATTGCCGCAACCACCCTACCGTTCAGACCTGGCACCCTCGGACTTCCATCTCCTTGGGATGCTTAAATGTTCTCTACAGAAAGTTTCAGTATTGCAGTGAAAAACATGACTATGCCTATAAGCACAAGGGCTTTTTCTTCTAGGGAATACATGCTCTCCCACAATGTTTGCGTACTGCCATAGAACGAGATGGAGACGAGACCACGTAGGAAAATAGGACATGTTGTTGTATATTGTCAGTAAATTATGACTCTTAACAATAATTAGGTCCTGAGGAAAAAAGTGGGGAATTACTTATTGAAGGACCCTGGTAAATTTTAAATATCAATTTTTAAATAAAAATAATCTTAGTTTTTTTTTCATTTTGGAAAATATAAAATTAGTTAAATACTGTTAAACAGTCAATATCGCATTTTTTAAAATATATTTTAACCGAATTCGATCATTTTCAGACTGTCTGCATAATGGGTTGTGGACGAAGATGAAGGGCGCAGCACGATCCATGTATGGTAGGGCACTACTGTCGACTGCTGACGTGTTCGTAAAAAAACCAACCGGACACCATACATGTAACTGCATATATGTCTCGAAGGGCGGACGACAGTTTCAGTGCGGATGCACAAAAATTATCGACTCATTCCAGGAATACAGGTACAAGTAGTGTGAATAGGAGGGACAAGAAGGAGGGTGGTGAGGGGGGGGGGGGGAGGACAACATGAGCAGTATGCGGCAAGTAGACTTTGAGCAGGATGATGGGTTTGCCTGGATAGCCGAAGTGCTTAAGGCGATCACTCGCGTCAATTCGGAAATCCTGGTTAGAGTCCTAGGTACTGCACAACTTTTGTGTTTGTTGATTGTACTTCAACGGCCCTCGCGCTGCCAGGAGATCAAACATTTTTATGTTTCACGTGTCATTTCCGTTGATACCGCTCGATTAGCCGTGTGGTCTAATGCACCGTTTCCGAGAACCGGTTCGAATCCGCCCGGTGGATAACGAAAGGGGGTCGGAGTGCCGGCCAGACTGGATGTGGTTTTTACGCGGTTTTTCACAACCCCCTAGGTGAATACCGGGCTGGTGCCCAAGTCCCGCCTCAGTTACACGATTTGCAAACATTTCGTAACACTTTACACCCTCACACATATATACGCAGACATCTGGGGTAAACAATTCCTCCTGGGGGCATGGGCGTGGCGACAAGAAGGGCAACCGGCCATCATGTAAATATTAACACATGCCAAATCCGCGTTTAACACAGTGCCGGCCCTGCATGTGCGGGAAAAAGGCCAAAGAAAGATAGACAGACAGACCGTTGGCGGCACTGTTTATTATCACAGAATCAAAGGTAGGAATACATCGCCCAACAGCTTTTATTATCTGGTGTGTGGCCAGCAAAATTCATGCTAAACATCCTGAAAAAGACGGACTTGTGGAACAGAGACCGCTATTTTTAATCTTCAATCTTGACACATTTCAGGAAGACCAAATCGCATGTAGGTAGCGTGTTTGTGTTGGAGTGAAGGTAGTGGGACAATTTTCGAGTATCGGCGCCGTCGCTGGCCAACAAGAGCACCGGAGCGAAACCACGTATTGCATTCACAACCGGTCCGCGGGACTTACGCAACCCGAAACGTAACACAAGCCGGCGACCGGAGGCCGCTTCTGCGCAGGACGGGCAGCACTCTTTTCAAAATACAAACTTTCTAACCGGCTCTGCTTTCTTTCTCTTATTGTCCTCCCACAGAGCAAACGGAGTCGTCGGAACGCTGTAGGTGCGAGCAGTCACTTGAAGATAATCCTCTTCTAGTAGTATCGCGACGATCTTGGAGAAATAGCTTCTAGTGCTTCATTTTTACTTAGGAAATTAATTTCTGCTACCGGTAATTACCCAGAAAAATGTAATTCGATGAAGTTGATTTCTCAACCGTTACACAGGTTGCCTCAAGTGTTCATACATTTCCCCTAAATCCTAATGGATCTCCCCAGAGATAGGTCTTTTAATTCATGTTAGTATTTTGCAACTAAGGCTCACCAGTTTCATAGCGCTGTAATTTTCTAACTTCCCTGCACTGTAGATCCATGGAACGAAAATTACATCCAATAGTATCAAGTGGAATTTTGCTTCGTTAGAGAAGGAAGTGTTTTATAGATTTCGACGCGCTAATGCAGGTCTTTATAGTTGTCAGCAAGCAATGTGAATACACTGGAGCAGTAACGAATAATCTTAGCTAATGCTTGTGCATGAGACACAAAAGCGTAACACAAAAACTGACTTCAAATATTACTTATAGTTGACGACAAGATAATGGTTACCTTATACATAGATTATTTTCAATTATTTAGATTAACTTCAATTACTATGTATTCAATGTACTTTGTGAAACCAGTGTTCCAAGCACGGTTTCTTGACATAAGTGTAGACACAGGTATGAAGTCCCCGACACTCCATGCAACGTCTAAGCAGCACAAGGTTTGATCACACCCCAACATCAAATTCACTATGGAGATTGAAACGGAGGGTAAATTGCCGTTCCTTGACGTCTTGGTCAAGAGAAGAGCTGACGGCACCCTGG
The DNA here is from genome assembly GCA_026315105.1 of Locusta migratoria. Taxonomy (NCBI): domain Eukaryota; kingdom Metazoa; phylum Arthropoda; class Insecta; order Orthoptera; family Acrididae; genus Locusta; species Locusta migratoria. The sequence goes on along the minus strand of CM048751.1, from coordinate 160,930,346 downwards.
GTCATAGTGTATATCGGAAGACAACGCACACTGATCTGTATTTACACGCAGACAGCTGTCATCACCCTTCACAGAGGAATGGGGTACTTAAAACTCTAGTACATAGGGCGCGCACTATCTCCGACGCAGAGAGTCTACCCCAGGAATTGGAACACCTGAGAACTGTATTTCGAAAAATTGGGTACTCAGAGTGGCAGATTCAGCGGGCTCTCCGCCCAACCACTACAACACAACCTGTGGAAACGGATGAGAACGCAAGGGAGGATGTAGGCACTGCGTTCGTTCCATATACCGGCGCACTCTCAGGGAAGATCGCCCGCATTTTGAGAAAACACCAGGTTGGAACTGTTTTTTGTCCGCCGAATAAAATTCGTGCACTGGTGGGGAGCGCTAAAGATGATCTCGGTTTGAGGAAGGCGGGCGTGTACCAGATTCCGTGTCAGTGTGGAAAGTCATATATTGGACAGACGATGCGTACCGTCGAGGATCGATGCGTTGAACACCAGAGGCACACACGATTGATGTATCCGAGCAAGTCGGCGGTCGCTGAACATTGTTTGTCGGAGAATCACGCCATGGAGTATGAACACACTAGGATTTTGGTACAGACGTCGAGATACTGGGACTGCGTCGTTAGAGAGGCCATTGAAATTCGCACAAGTGACGACCTCATAAACCGTGACTCTGGCTATAATCTTAGCAAAGCTTGGGAACCAGCGATTGGGTTAATTAAGAGTAAATCTAGCAAACGTAACGAAGTGACGACCACGGCGGACAGAGCCCTCACACCGACGTCTTCTCAGACGCCGGCGCAATCGGTTCCACTGCGCGGCCGCGGCGCGGGGCGCGGACCGCGGAGGAGTCGCTCCGCGGGCCGCGGGTATTTAAATGGCCCGCTACCGGGCTAGAACCCAGTTCCCTTCGAGCAGCCGTAGCGTGCGGACCTCCGTGCCGGCGCGTTTCCAGGAGCTCAGTCCGTCAGTTCACCTGATGATGGCGACATGTTTGATCGCCGAAATATTGTGCCCGTTGGACACTATAGACCGGCAGTACACCCGTGGATATTTTGATCATCAAATACGCCGGGAGAAACTTAAGAATCACAGTAATGTACTGTGTTATTTTTCCCCCAACTGATAGCAGCATGAATAGTCGTAATTTTCCTCCATTTGAGTCAAAGTAACTTCTGACGAACTGAAATCTAGACTGGCCTCGCGTTTCCTCGACTGGTTATGCAGATTTGCGGAGTTCTCTGGTGGACACGCAAGATGACGTGTGACAGTCTTCTACTGGTCTGAAGCGGCAGGTGTGGACCCACTGTTTGAATAGCGAGGCAGCTATATACTGCAGTGCAGCTCCCACCAGCGTGTATCACTTTCTACTTGTTACTCGATGGATGAGCAGAAAAGTGAGTTCTTGCATGAAAAATGAATAAAAAAAACGAACTTGTCAGTAAAAAACAGCCAAATGTTTGTAAGTCTATTGAAACAGATTACTATGGTCATCAGTCCCTACAAACTTCTTTAACTTACATTGACAAAACACACACACACACACACACACACACACACACACACACACACACACACACACACACAAAAGCGCGGAAGCGCGCGCGCGCGCCCCCGAGGGAGCACTCTAACCTTCGCCGGAAACGGCCGCTCGGTCCTTAGCAAAAAAATAAATAAATAAAAATGTTTAAATGGTTGTGTAGTCTATGGGAGTTAGCTACGGGGTCATCAGTCCCTAAATTTACAAACTACTTACGAACTAGCTAACACTAAGGACGGCACAAATATCCATGCCCGAGGGGGGGATTCGAGCCGCCGACCATAGTGGCCGTGCAGACCGTGACTGGCGCGCCGCATTCCCTTCGGCTACCGCGGCCGGCCAACTGCAGTTATAATAAATGGTTCGTCACTAATGTTTGCAGTTCTATTTTGTCAACAAATGTCACCGCTGTTGCGTGTTTCGAACTACTGCACGCAAATGCTGCTTTATTTTTGACGTCTCTTGTCGTTTCGTCCAGTGGTAATACGCATGGTTTTCGACGACGTGTGACGTCACTGACGTTTTCCACCGAGTGAATGCAGCCTTCTGGCTTGCTGAGTGCCGCCGGCCGCCCCCGCTGCTCTTTAGCAACTGTGGCAATGGCAGCGGCCCCTATCCCGCCGCTGCTGCTGCTGCCTAGACCCACATGCAAGGCCTCCGCGTCGGCCTTGGGCAGCCAGCAGCAGGACCCACAGATTCGTCCTTTCGCTGCCGCAGCTCCGCCGCTCTCGGTATCCGCCACCAACACATTTACCTTGCCCCAGCATCTGTATTTTCAGCCGCCGATCGTTATTTGTTTATTCGTTTTGAATTTACAAAACAAAATATTGAAAATGGACTGCAACATAAAATGAGACGCATTGAACATTACACAATTCAAAAACACTATGCAGTAAGATATTGTTTTAACCATTCAGTGGCATTGTCCATGAGTTTATGTACAAGGTGTACAACCTTGCTTCCACCGTTTTTTTCACCAACATTTGAGGCTTCAATTAAACAAATTGATTACACATGTATCATTATCACTTGGTTCATAAAACCATTCATTTTTTGTAGACAGCGACCATACGTTAGCATGCATAATTTTTTTTGAAAAGTCTTGATCGCACTGTTTTTATTTTATTATTACGCGTTTCGATACATCATCAGATCTTTGGCAAAAAATAAATTACATTTCGCATGTTTACAGTTCTTAATCATAAAATTCATATGGAGCACAAACACATTATATGAAAATACACTTACAATTAAAAAAAAAAAACGATGGTAATTAAAATACATCTTATTGGAGATGACTGACTAAAATATAAACTACCACTGTGGCTGTCTAGTCAAGGTGTGTCGACTAGAATCTCATGCCAAACTGTGGTGAGAAGGGGGGGGGGGGGAGTACCGTAATAGGTAAATTAGGTACAATAGCTGCCAGATGGCGCAGGGTTAAATATTATTTTAATGAATTTATGTATCATCATCTTGCACCCTCTGCACTGTCAACTGACATATAAAACTACGACAAATATGGCTACAAGATGTGTTGACTCAAAAGAAATTATCAGATACCTTATTAAAACATATTACTGGGACTGGGCCTACAACAAATCAATACAACCAACCCTCCCTCCCCTATCTCTCATCTTCTTACTCTTCCCTACTTCCATCTCTTAATCAAATGATATGTAGTGCAATACCTGAGTATAAGCATGTATTATGACCCATTGCCTGTGTGTATATATTATATTGTCAGTTGGTTGTATTGATTTTTTGTAGGCCCAGTCCCAGTAATATGTTTTAATAAGGTATCTGATAATTTCTTTTGACTCAACACATCTTTTTGAGAAATGTTCAAATGTTTGTAAAGCTTATGGGACGTAACTGCGCGGTCATCAGTTCCTAACAAACTGCTTAAAAACTAGCTTATACTAAAGACAGCACAAACATACATGCTTGAGGTGGAATTCGAACCCCCGCCGGGGAACGGCCTTGCGCACCGGAGCATAGCGCCACAATGCGCTTGGCCATTCCGTCGCGGCCAGGACGTAACCAGTAAGTAGTAGTATGCCTATATAGTACTCGAAATCTACAATCCAGTCATCAACTCTACAAAAAAGGGGGTAGCAGAACATAATTTAACTTCCTGATTTTTCCTCGACTTTGTTTTTCCTCTTACAGACACTCATTCGTCAGGTTTTACTGCTGAAACTCACAATTAACTTAATTGGGTTAGGCAGTACAGGCACACCACATACTGCGTATCCCCTACCACCACCTCACGGATACGGCCAACAACAAACACATGCCTGGATTCCCAGTGAAGTGCAAACAAACATGTGTGTCTAAAACACGTTTTACGCCATTAGGTGATGCATCAACCCTAGTCGTTTGACTTTAAGACTTAGAAACAATCAGTTTAGTAAATAGTAATGGCGTCGGCGCCGTCTTCTTCAATACGAAGATTCGTTTGACGCAGCTCTCCACGCTACTGTATCTTATGCAGGCCTCTTTATCTCTGAATAAGAACGAAAACCCACATCCATTTGCACGTGTTAACTGTATTCGTCTCTCGGTCTCCCTCTGCAATTTTCACCGCAAACACTTCCCTCCAGTACTAAACTGACGATTCCTTTATGTCTCACAATGCTTCATACTAAGCCATCTCTTGTTTAATCAAGACATGACAAATTTATTTTCTCCACCATTTTGTTCAGTACCTCCTCATTAGTTAAGCAACCTACTCATCTAATCTTCGTCTGTAGTACCACATTTCATACTCTTCAATCCTGTTTTTGGCTGAAGTATTTATCATCCACGTTTCACTACACGACAAAGAAATCGTTTCCCAGCTAACAAACTCATACTCCTCTTTTTCAGAAACGCTTTTCTTCGTATTGCCACTTTGCGTTTTATATAATCTGTGATGTGACTACCATACGTTATTTTACTGCCCAAGTAACAAAATTGATCTACTACTATTATTCCCTCATTACTTAAAATAATTCCTTCAGCATTGCCTGATTTTCTTAATTTACATTTCATTACCCTTCTTTTGGTCTTTTTAATGTTCATCTTAAACCCCCAGTTCAGGACTGTTCATTCCTTTAAAGTAGGTGCAGTTAAGAAACACTGTCACTAGGAAACCAATACAAAGTAGGAGGAAAGTTCTGTTGTTAGGAAGTAGCCATGGAAGAGGTGTGGCCCCCTTTTGCAGGAAAAATTAGGTGAAGGTACCACGGTCACAATCTTCAAGCTCATGCAGGTCTTAGCCATGTGGTAGAAGATATAGGTTCCCTGTACAAGGGTTTCACAAAACAAGATCATGTTGTGTTGTGATAGTGAGCGGGCATAACAGCATTGATACATTTGTAAGGGTATTTGTTTCACCAAGAAATGGAATATAATTGTAAGAAACCATGCAAGAAAACCATGGCTTGCTAAACGAATACAAATATCTTGTTACCCAGAAAAGGAAACTATATTTCTGCAAGAAAGAATGAAAACCCAGAAACAGTCAAATATTATAAAAACTACTGTGCTACATTAAAAAAAGTTATAAAAAATCCAGAAGCACGTGCATCATATCTGAGAACTATGCTGTCACAGAAGTTTTCGGTCACTTATCAAGTAGCATAAAAAACTGACAGATAGCCAACTAGTATTTAAAAAGAAGTTAAAGGAACTTCTGAATGACAACTCCTCCTACACTTTAAATGAAATTTTAGATAAAACTAAAAAAAATTAAAGGAAATAAAAATAAATAAATTGAAAATTTACTAAACTGACACATTTCCACATCATTACGAAATGTACATATGATCTATGGAACAAGTATTAATCTAATCTAGTCCTTCGCTGTCTCTGAATAAGTAACAATGTCATTGGCAAACATCAAAAGTGTTTATTCTTTCTCCCTGAACTTCCTTTTCCAAATTTCTGCTTTTCACATTGGGGAAAGACTGCAAGCCTGTCTTAGTTCCTTCCCAAGCATTGCGCTCTTTCCATGCCTCTAGTAACTTCTGTCAGATGCCTATACAAACTGAATAAAACTTGGCGTTATCTGTATTTTACCCTCGCTGACTTCAGAATTTGAAAATGTGTATTTCAGCCAATTTTGCCAAAAGTATTAATTTGTTTTGTCTTTACTTAACCCTTCTCGTTAGATAAGGCGTACGGTCGGTATTGTCTCCTAAATCCAAACTGATTTTCCTTGAGGTTGCCTTCTACCAGTTTTTCCATTCGTGCAATAGCAAAATTGTAATGTCCCTGTAAATTTTCTTGGCGTTTACATTGCATCTAAAGACTTTAAAGGGTGGATGCGTTGAGCACTGTCAGCTAAGAAATCCCGAATCCAGCCACAAATTTGGTCCAATAATAGGTCATCTCATATTCGGTTCACCAGACAAGCAGAACACCAATGGATGGACACACAACGAAGTGATACTATTAGGATTCCATTTCTACGTAATGAGCTATGGAACCAAATACATGTGCCTCGCTGTGGTTCGAGTGTTTTGAAACAGGACTACACAATTAGCTCATAGCGGAGTGACCGTGCTCCACTCATAGTGCTGATTAAGCCGACACGAGCTTACAAGGCCTCCAGCCATAGTGGGCATTAAGCTGACAAGAGCATGCAAGGCCCCGCATTGTACAGGCATCCGGAAAATGCGCTACAAAATGGCGCAGCATCCGGCGCCAGAGGGCGCTGGCCTCCGATGCGATCCGTTCCGGAAGCCTGGCCAGGGGCGTCGCTCTGCACCAGCACCAGCACCAGCTGCCTGCTGAACTCAGCGCTGCCGACTCCAAACACTCCACACTACAACAGCACGCGCACACTACATGTTAAAGAACGCTTTTCAGCTTTGCACTTACTATTTTCTTTTTTCTTTTTTTTTTCGTGATGTGGGGGAAGCAAGGTTACCTAAGGGACTCATGAGCTCGGCAGCGGAGGGTAAGAGGAGTCGAGGTAGACCAATAAGAAAGTACTTAGATTCGGTGCAGAATGATTTTGAAGTAAAAGGCATAACATCAGACGAGGCATCAATGTTAGCATTGAATAGGGGATCATGGAGGAATTTTATTAGAGGTACTATGCTCCAGACTGAACGCTGAAAGGCGATTTATTATTATTATTATTATTATTATTATTATTATTATTATTATTATTATTTATTATTATTTCGTGCCCGAATTCATGTCATAGCACATCATCCCAGTATCGGGCCACGTCCAGGGCGTTGTCTCTAGCTTATCGTAAATTATCAAGGGAGCAGGTCCTTGTGCAGTTCTTCCACGTCAGAAGATGTTCCATATTCTGTCTCCTCCCGCAGTTGAATCTGATGTCGCTTTCGTCGATGATTCCCCATTTCACTAGGTTCGTCTTTACAGAGGCGACTACTGTTCTGAGGCGTTCAGAGACTTCCAGCTTCTTCAGTCCAAGTGATAGCCTGGTGGGGATTTCTGAGTTAGTGGATATTTGCCTGGTGGTTCCACAGGGACAGAGCTCAGAAAACTACTTCGGGATTTCAACCACCTCAGTGACTCTGGTGCTTAGAAGTGAGGGTGTCTATCATCGAATGCTTGCCTAAATCTTTCCGTATATTTTTTTAAAGATTTGAATCCATTTTTAGGTTGGTGCTCAACGACCACACAATGCTGAACTCACCAGATGTAATGAGCAGTATTGGCCGTTAATGTTTGAAGGATACACTGAAGATGATCACTATCTGATTGAAATCGATCTATTGTTTATAAATAAAACATTAACGGCCAATGCTGCTCATTACATCTGGTGTGTTCTTTCCGTATGTTCTACAGCAAGTAGTCGAGTTGCAGGTGCTTCACAACCAGCCGCTTTATAGAGTTGACCCATTGGCGTTGCCTTCAAACAGCCAGTCGTGTCTACATGTTTCGTTGAGGGCGATGTTCACCCCTTTCACGTGTGCAGATCTGTTCCACACTGGACATGCATAATAATCTCTGTAAAAACATACTGAATATTAAGTCGACGACACCAGATCTACGTGACTGAGGAGGCGTACTGAACAGATGCACAACCAAGGAATTTTCTGAAAGGGACGTACGTGTATGTGTACAGATAAACAAATTATTACAATTTCTAAAATTTGAATGATTTATTCTACAGTGACAGAGCTTCACAAATTGAGCAAGTCAATAACGCGTTGGTCCAGCTGTGGCCGTTACGCAAGCAGTTATTCCATTGTTTGTAATCCTAAGGGACCAGGATGCTAAGGTAATCGCTACCTAGACTTACTAACTACTACTACTACTACTACTACAACAACACACACACACACACACACACACACACACACACACACAAACGCGCACGCGCGCGCGCCAGCGCCAGGTCAGATCAATCATTCAAATTGTTGCCCCTGTAACTACTGGAAAGGCTGCTGCCTCTATTCAGGAACTACACATTTGTCTGGCCTCTCCGCACATACCCCTCAGCTGTGGTTGCACCTACGGTACGGTTATCTGCCACGCAAGCCATCCCACCTCTGCAATGTCTGTGGTTCATGGGGGAGGCGTTAGTGTTTATCTATGGCATTAATTAATTTTCGTCAATTTTCAAATAATAATAATTTCGCGTGTCTCATTGGCCTGGTGCAAGTCTTTAAACTGGACGCCTCTTCGGCGACTTGCGTGTCCCTAGCCTATCCCAGTAATCCAACCGGGGAAGATGACGTACAGCTTAACGAATCCAGAGTCGTTACTGGCGACTCCTCACATCGTTGAGAGGTGGAGAATGGGTTAAAATGCAGACTGAAAAAAATCCGAGGTCTGACTGGGTTTCGAAACCGCCGGGACCGACAGTTTTCAAATGAATACCGTCTAGCGATGACTTGTAACAGCCTGTATTTTCCATAAGACTTCACTGCTCACGAAATTATGTAAATGAGTAAAGGTCGCGTACTGAAATACGCATAAATTGGTGCTAATTACTAATGAACCGGTTGTTCGATTTTTTTAGCTGAATTGTATTTATTATTATTATTATTATTATTATTATTATTATTATTATTATTATTATTATTTTACAGGTGGCGTAAAATGCAGACAGTGTCTTGGAACATCTTTTAAAACGATAAAGTGTATTAAAAAGGGAAATGGCTTCACTATTGCTTCTCTTTAACGTACGTAAAACGTGAATAGCTCGGAAACTCGTTTTGTGATGTTATGATTGTCATTCCAGAAGATTAATTACTGACGCAGTTCCCTGACTACCAATCGGAAAACTTTATTAATAAGGAAAATGATCTTTCTCGCCTTTTATTTGGGCAGACGAATCCTCTGCACTCTGCACTTTGAACGTATGCAAGAGCGTTCATTGTTTAAAATCATACCTTGAATCAACTGACCATAACATTTATAAATTTGTGAGCACTGTGAAAATGTTAAAATGTTTGTAAAGCTTATGGGACTAAACAGCGGGGGTCATCACTCCCTAAACTTAAAAACTACTTATGAACTAACTTATACTAAAGACACCACAAACATCCATGCCTGAGGGGGGATTCGAACAAATATTCATCGATAAAACAATTGTTCATTTGAGTTTGCAGTTTTTAATGTGTGTACCCTACAAAATGTAATATTTTCCGTAAGTTGAGTAAATTTCCTGAATAAAAGTATTTGCAATGGAGCCTGCAAGTGCGCAGATGAGTAGGTAAAAGTTTCTCAGTTCATGTATTGGCGCTCAAGACCATTTGGGGCAAGTTGCTCATTTCGTGTGTTGAGCAGGTAAGTGTTGCTCAGTTCGTGTGAGTCGGTGGCGCACATACCGCGCGCAACTAGTTACTCGACTTGGCATTAACTGATAGACGTCCTCCTGAAGGATGTTGCGCCAAATTCTGTTCAACTAACGCGTTATAACGTCAAAATCTCACTGGCAAGAGGGCCCTGCCTATACAAATTGCGCTGTAGTGTCACACAATCATCCATTTCCCGCCAAAGTTTACAATTACGCATTTACCTTCGATACATAGGAAGAAATGTGTTGCAAAAGAATTCTGAAGTTGAGGCGGAAATAACACGTAACTAACCAGGAGGTACTGAACACAATTGGGAGCAAAAATAATTTCTGGCATACCTGGACTAAAAGAAGCGATCGAGTGGTAGGGCACATTAGAAATCAAGGAATCATGAATTTGGTATTTTTTGGGGGTGGTGTAAAATTTGAAAATACGAACACAGTAAGCATATTCAAATGGATGCGGGTTGCCATTTTTATAACTAGATGATGAGACTTGTTCAGAATAGAGTATGGTGGAGAGCTGCAGTCTCTGTACTGAAGACCACAACACAACCATATGACTATCAGTTTGTAATCAGTTTTCGCAAGTTCTTCGTGAATTTGTATGTATCTGTGGTTTTTTTCACCGTTTTCTTAGAACGTATTCATTATCATTCGAAAAAGTTGAATACATAAACCTTTGAGCTATCAATAACATACGGTGCTAAAATCTTCGGTGCACCTGCAATGTTTTAACTGCTTGATTAAATATGAAAACGAATTGTGAAGCTACTCTTGTCAACGACTAACGATTTGGTAGCATATGGTGATCGAGTTCCTGCATCTCTTTTTGTTCGGTAAGATTTTCATTGTTGTTAATACAAATTTATTAAAATGAATGGAAGATATAAGATATTTATCTTCTTTTGGTGCCTCAATTTATAGCAAGGTACCCTCAGCCATGCACCGTATCAAATCTTAGATAGACGGCGATGTTCCTCTCATTTTGAAGATTAAGTGTGAAAAAAATTCATCAGGATCGGAATTAAACCATAGATTTTGTCGAATTTCGTAGGTCATGTACCCTCTTGTCATGCACCATACAAAATTTTAGAGTGACTTTCCTTTTGTTTTGAACATCGAGTGTGCAAACTTTCATCGCAATCGGATGAACGGTACGGCAGCGCATAAGATACGAACAAACATACAAATAATCGTTTTTATATGTTAGATTGAGTACTTTTATGATATACTTTTTCATGTGTTCCAAATCACTGTAGGTGAATGGTTCAAAAATGTTCAAATGTTTGTTAAGCTTATGGGACTTAACTATGGGATCATCAGTCCCTAAACTTACAAACTACTTATGAACTAGCTAATCCTAAGGACGGCACATATATCCATGCCCGAGGGGGGATTCGAATCCCCGACCGAAGTGGCCGTGCAGACCGTGCCTGAGCGCCTCAGTCCCCTCGCCCACCGCGGCCGGCAGGTGAATGGTAAATGATGGGCAAACCAGTATATATGCTGCAATACCAGAAGGATATATTAAATATAGGCACATGCGGCAATAAACGAGATTAACTGATCCTTCAGAAGTTGCTTTCCGCATAACAGGCAGACTGCGGAAAAAGGGGTCGCTCTGCAGTTCCAGATGGAACTCTATGACCGTCGGACGTATCTGATCTATTAGGTGAAACGCTCCACTGCCTCTGTGTTAGTTAACGGCCAGAAAACTTTCGGCGACCATGATCAACTATATTCCACAGAATATACTGTAATACTGAATCTGCGAGAATTTTTCTAAAATGATTCTGGTCCAATATTTTACCTATGCCTGTGTATTCTTCCCCACCTTAACCTCCATTTCAGCCATGTGTATGCGGAAGGGGAAAAAACAAAGTAGTGACGTCTGCGCCATAGAAAAACCCCGCTGCATTTAAGAGAAAACTAACGCTTAGCATTCTGGTGGTACATTTCAGCTTCTTCTTCTTCTTCCCCAAAACAATACCTCTATCGTATTTTAATTCACCCTGTCTCTTAAATTCTCTCACGCATAACAGTTCGTCTTTTCCCCCCTCTTTTCGATTGTTTTCTTATTTTGCTTCCGGTTTAATTCTTTCCATGTCACTCTCATGCCTTCTTATTGTCACTACCTGTCGACTGATTATGGCAAATATGGTCTGTTAATGTTCGTAGGAATTTCATTATAAACAGTTTGATGGTTAACAGTAGAATTACGACATTATATTCAATTATTTATAACTCAAATATAAGTGAAACAGTATTTAAAGTTCAGAGGTATAACATATGCAAAAACAAAATGCCATGCTTAGGTTTATCGCTGGTATCACCCTTTGCATTGAAACTCTGATTACTTTGAACAGCCAAATACCGTACACAACAGACGGCGCTAACGCCGAAATAAACTAAGCCAAAAACATTGAAGAGTAACACATGACAACGCAACAGACAGATAAATTTTGAATTGGAAATAAAAAGAAAAACAGTGCAAGGAGCGAAGAATTATGCTGCCCGCAAATCAAAATATTATGGTCGAAAAGTGGAGAAAAGATCAGCACAAGTGCGAAAATCATTCCTCAAAACAAATCTTCTGGTGCCGAAATCTCGCTTGATTTTGAAGAAAAAACATTTCGAACTACTAAATAGAAGTTACACTACAACTATGAGAAACCTAAACGGTGCTAATGTGCTGCAAACAAGATTGTTTTTAAAGATCTGGTTAAAGAAAACGAGAGGATTAAAACAAGAGACAATAGAAAATCTTTAGTAGGAGGGACGTTTGTGAACTTACTAGTACTTAACAGAAGAGACTTCAGCATTGGTCGTAATTTTACCTGTATTTGGAAATCTATTTCAATTTCATTAGTATACATCATCGGCGCTTTTAAAAGCCAGTACGGACCACTAAAGTATAATCGAAGATTGACTTTATTTCTAACATTTCGCAGACCTCATATAAAAATGTAAAAGTTATTTTACGAAATCCGAAAGTATAAGTAATCTTAGAAACAAGAAGATGTTTACTATACTGGTAAGACAACCGCACAATGGTAAACGTCTTTCTTATCGTGTATAATATTAGTTATACTTATGGATTTGATAAAAGAACTTTTTCACTTTCATGCGAGTGGTACAAAATGTTTGACTTGATTTCTGTCTTCAATTGTGCTTAGGTGAACCGTGCTGGTTTTTTAATTTAGTGACGATGGTTACTAATGTAGTTAGCCGAGCGGTCTAAAGCGTCTCGCTGCGGAGCGCGCGGTTGCTCGCCGTGGAGGTTCGAGTCCTCCCTGGGGCATGGGTGTGTGTGTTGTCCTTAGGTTAGTTACCTAGGTTTAAGTAGTTTGTAAGCTATGGAATGATGACCACGCAGTTTGGTCCGATAGAATTACAAACAACTAATGTAGTTGAAATCGATTTGCTAGTATAAATACAGCTAAATTTACAATTAAAGCCGAAGTTTCTTCTGTTAAATATAGTGATTTTGTCGTGGTGCACACAGTTCCCAAAGAAGTCTTCATTCAATTTTTCAATATTCATCAAAGACGGCAATACATGACTTTGCTGTTAGAGGAGTATCCAATAACAATTGAAGCTTCAAGCAGCAGAGGTCCAAAAGTGAAGGAATTATTTGATGACAGAAATAATGGAGCCTATCAAACAAGTCAAAATAATCATGACAAATTAGAAGTACAGTAATCCTTTCATGTATTGACTAAGATTCGCTACATTATTGTAATTTTAAAACTCACCGTCCTCTTGACCGTCAACGTTATACTGCGCCCTTACCTGAAACAAAATTAACTCTAACATCGTGAAACACACTACTACTACTACTACTACTACTACTACTACTACTAATAATAATAATAATAATAATAATAATAATAATAATAATAACAATAACAATAATAATAATAATAATAATATAATGACCACCAGAAATGAAACTAGTAATAGTGAAGTTCACTTCCTAGCTATCGCTACTCTCTACTGCATGTCGTTCCGCAAGCACTCACCTTTAACATCTCTGTAACACCGGAGTGAATTCTTGGATGCAATGCTCAGTCCAGGCTCTTTGAGGTGCAGTGACCACATATACTTTGGAAGAGAAGTGATGTGAGGTCAAGCTCACTACTTACCGAAAGTAGTAGAGTTTATACCATTAAAATGTTTCGCAAACTAATTTTCTCTGAAACATAACGCTTTACGTGAAAAGTGTGTGTGTATTGTAACGGCACGAGCACTCTAAGGCGTCGTGTGTGTGTGTGTGTGTGTGTGTGTGTGTGTGTGTGTGTGTTTTGTCCTTTGCGCAAATTTAATTCTCTCCATAATCAATTGGCTAGAACTACAGCTCAAATCAAATGTTTGTATAGCTTATTGGACTTAACTACGGGGTCATCAGTCTCTAAACTTACAGTCTACTTATGAACTACCTTATACTAAAGATGGCACAAACATCCATGCCCGAGGGGGGATTCGAACCCCCGACGGCGAACGGCCGCGCGTACCCCAACACGGCGCTCCAGTACGCGTGGCTAATCCGCCGCGGCCGACATTGATACGTCGAACATGCGTCACCTTTTACAACTGGAACAGCATATGCTGTTATCTTCTAAAGTACAAAGAGCGTGATATATTTACAGTTGCAAGAAAAATACGGAAAAAATACGTATCGCGACACCGAAGTCAGTATTGTTCTGTTATCGTCCCATTTTCTTGCACAAAGTAACTTCCTCGTGCTTACTCGTGGCTGTCCGCTACAGACACTTGTAAAATAGCCAATGAAAGTTCAAGTGATAGCCCTCGTGGTACAAGCTGACACGGCTAAAACACATTCCATTTGTTGTCATGCACCTTACTTAGGACCATTTCTGAAATATTCACGATTCTGCAGTCGTCCTTTCCTGAAAATAAGTTCGGAATTGATGTAATTTCATTTTCCGGAACTAAAGTTAGAAATTATACACTTGATTATCAAAGCAAATAGACCACGAGAAAAGTATTTGGAACCCCCAGTTTTCGATAGGTTTCATGAAAATATTTTCAACATTCCGTTCTTTCGCTAATTATCCTGACAAGTAATTTGGAGGCCGATACTGTCAACATCTCTTTTAAGTGGACTTGGAGGACATATCTGTCCACTGCGTGTTCGTTCTGTATGGCTTCAACCGGTATATCCGTACACAGCATCCTGAGGCTTCTATGTAGAGAGAATAATGAGTTGCAGTTGGGAAAGTGTTATAATGCTGTCAGTTAATGGTACTTCCACCAAATGGTACGTCGTCAGCTGTGATAGGGTAGAGCGGGGCTAATTGAATAGAGGGGCTTTATGAATAATTACAAGCTTTTGCCCAAGCACCGCAAAAACAGTAAAGTGGAGACGTCATTATGTGTTTCTTGTTGTCGGAGGTTTTGTCTGTCCAGTGAACACGTTTACTTCCTTTTCTGACTTTAGAAAGTTACGCAAGATCTACTGAAAGCGTATAAGGTAAGTGGCTCAAAACTGATCATTGCACAGTTTGTAAAACAGACGTGGTATTCGCTAGGTATTTCCTGCAGTTTGTAGGAAATGAAAGTCATGAAATAAGTTGAGGCATGTTACTGGGTCCTCCCTACGCCACATTGATGAACTGTGCTATGTGTTAGTCCATTCGGGAACTAATACACAACAGCGTTTAAGTGTACTTTGAGGCTAATTGAATAACTAAGAACGGGGCTTTATGAATAGTAGTGGAAAACATACAACATAGGGTAAAGGGCATTTCCTGTTTTGTAATACTACAGTACTAAATCATTCATTTTCTTCAGATGGTGGGGAACTATAAACAGAAAGGAGGCACACTGGAATAATACGAGGGGTCGATGATGGAGGTAGTAGAAGCAGCGATGAAAGGCATATCATTATGAGAAGCCAGTAAAACTTATGGAACGATATATACGAGTTTGTACCGATGTCATCAAAAAGAAAACTATAAAATTATTGGTATCAATCTTTTATGTGAATGGATACAATTACAGACATGCACTACCTGATATGAATGCCGTGTCGGTACGAGAGGTCAAAAGCAATTTGTCTGTGGACAAAAGGGCTACATTCCATTATCATAAAATTATTATTGTAATTAGAGGTAATGGGTTTTAAATAGAAATTAGCCTACTTTCAATTAACCTTCCATGTAATTTAGTTGTGTATCTGCCCATAATTTACGTTATTCAAATAGCCCCGGCCTCTATTCGAATAGCCCCACCAAAATGCACTTTTATGCAATGGAGGGTAAATCGAATAATGTCATAACATAAATGCTTAACAATCGTGTATAACCACCTTTCATCAATAGAAGAAGTACACCCTTAGAAGTCATAGTAAATACTTAAAACAAAAATTACATTAATAATTTTCCGGAAAAAATTTGATGTAAGTTGAAATAATTCTTATAGCCACGCTGTATCCTGATGTAATGTCCGCCAGTTAATAAATTTTTAATTTACAAATTACCAAGGACAAACTTTACGGCAGTCACAACTTTTCGACTTGTTTTGAATCTCACTCGTGCTTTTCTTCGGAATTGCTTTCGTATTTGCCGCAACAAATGATATACAGATTTTTTTTAACTGTCGAGTATAAACACAGACGCTTTAGCTACAATGCGGGGAAAGATAAAAGGTTTTGCAGTATTTTGTTTTTCTGGGGACACACGGCCTCTATGTAATATCTCTTGGCTCTTTGTAAGCTGTATTGTACAACGAACCATGTTTTCGAAACTAGGAAAGAGGTTTCCTGAATCCATGAGCAAGACCAATTGAAAAAGGGGCGAATACGAACCAACCTACAGAATGAAATGGAAGGCAAGAAACATGTCGTGATAACCAGCACGCTCCGTGACGATGCACTATAAGAGGTAAAAGAAAAAGAAAAATAAGACGTGAAAAAAGCCTATCGTATATTACATCGGATATAAGAGGCGTTGGATAGAAGCGTTTCCCAGTGACAATGGTACAGAATGGACAGGAGCTGACTGAAAAAAACTAAATCAGAAAATTATTCACCTTATATTGGACGTTGCATGCTTCAATACTTACGTTAGAGGTACAAAAAACGACGGTGGAGAAAGCAGGCTGGAAATCACGATCTCCCGTCCACGACAAGAACCATCATGCATGTAATAAGTGAGCAATGCATGTGAAGAGACTGCGCCAATCAGTGAGGGTGAGTTCAGCGGGGTTGACAGGGACACGAATCGTTGGCGCACGTTGACTTGCGCACGTCAAGATGCTCGTGTGAACCTCCAATCTCAAATGGCTGACTTAAAAACGAAAGTTGAGGTCGGGACTAACTTATTTGCGCAAGTTGGCTTCCCCCACTACTTTTTTATCGTTTCCGCAAGATGGATGTTACTGTCGAATAGCTTGTTTATAGTGTGTGTGTGTGTGTGTGTGTGTGTGTGTGTGTGTGTGTGTGTGTGTGCGCGCGCATGTTGTAACTCGAGTGTAATAATTTGTTTCTGAGTTAAGAACGATGGCAGTTGCTAAAAAGTGGCCATTTCAATATACAGTTCAGTTTCTGGAATTAATTAAAAGCATCAATGTCTGTAGAAAATAAATCTGCTTAATTATACGTGTAACATAAAGTTCTTCAAAATACTGAGAAAAAACGGGCAACAAATTACCTTCAGAAGCATTTCTAATGCCTAGTAAAATGCATCCAGCACTTGCATTGAGGCAAATGAATCGCAGGAAGCAAGATACATTAGGGCGACTTGTAACTTTAGTCGAGCAGGAATAGCTTCCCGTATTAGAGAGTTCTTTCTTTGAATAGACTAGTTCTTGATAACCAGCTCTATTTTCCCCATATAACATAGTGATATCCTGTGACAAGATAACACAATTTCAATGCACATACAACAAATACAATGCCAATTATGCCTTAATAACACATAATACATACAGAAAGCATTTCACACAAAATATACTATTTTTCATGATGCTCGTATTTGTTTTGCAATCAGTTTAAATAACATTCTCCTCTTGTACAAAAGGAAAAATTCAAAACATCATAGAATTTAACCGATACCCAACCTTTCGAAAGCAATTTTCAGCATGTATTCGTACTGTTTTTTATGATTTCTGTAGTTTTTTATTTTATGAAATTCACACATAATGTATGCGCGGAATTCCGTAATGTTGTCCGTAGCTAACTTGTTTATCACATAGCTGACTATTAGCCAGTGTATGGCGTTATTTTTTGCTGCCGGATAGTACTTGTTTTGTGGTCTGTAAATTATCTCAGGAGAATTGTAATCAGGAGACGATCTCGAAAGAAGTGCGATGCTTTGCCTGATCCATTTCCAACTGTCCAAGTGACCCGCACACATGACTCTGTAGAATCCTGTCCACAAGTTGCCATTTGGAGCAAAGATTAGTGTCACTTATACCCACTGCATGTAAGTTCATCCCAAAATGATTTACGTCCTCATTTTCCAGTTCCCTGATCAACACCGTTGACGCCCCAAACGCAGTCCTCCTCGCAATCCACTTGCTTGTCCAAAACATACGTCTTTTTTCTGTTTAAACACTCTGCGATTTTCTGGATGGCAAGTAAAGCCACTACTCGCAGACCTGCACGTAGCACTTCAGTTGGCGCCATGTTAAAAAGCTACACTGGACTTGCTTGGATTCAAAATTTCCGCGCTCGTGTGAACGGTCACTTGCGCAAGCTGAAGTGCATTGGTGCACGTAAACATGATCGTGTCAACTCTCCTTCAGCCACTTAAGCAGGAGAGCGCGCGCGGAAAATAACCAGTGTAGGGGCGCAAGCAAGACGTAAGCACTCTGCTTCTTAGAAGCTGTATGCACTGAAAACCAAGATTATCAATTGCGCTTCGTCCAATAAGGAGGAAGCAGTTGCCGATTAACATCACCTGCGTGTGTAACTGTGCTCTAACAACAAGCGTTGCAGCACAGCCGGGAACCATGTGCTGTGGCGCTTACGTCAGGCCGCAGTGTATAGCTAGGTGTGTTACGGCGCAGATGCATGTCGCCGGTAAGAGCAGCTCTCGCAGTGTTAAGCACTAGCACATACAACACGCTGCCACGAAACGTTAGCTCTAAGCTTTGCTATCAAAATACTCGCTAATTTGTTGTTCATCTGTCGCAACAAAGTCAACAACCTGTCTGCCTCAGACACACTCCCCACGACTGTCTACTCAGGACGTCTCGCGGAATTTCAGGAAACCTCACCACTACCAGCAAGCTTTTTATGGAAAACCACTGTAACCAGATAATATCATAACTAATCTGCAAAGAAATTATGGTTCAAGAAATGTAGTTTATTGTGAGTGCTACAAGTACAGTGAAACAGCAAAAAAGGTAACAATTATTCGTGACATCATAGTGAGTCGTGAATGAAACTAGTTAATGGCGGCCACGCTTGTATTGTGTGTTGTAATGCCAGTGGAGTCGTCTGTTTTCTGTGTAAACATCAGACGCTTTGCTGAGTCGCGAGCATGCGAAGAATAATTGTCCAAGAGAGAAATTCAAATGTTTTAAAACCTACTGGACCAAACTGCTGCAGTCATCAGAACAAAACACACACACACACACACACACACACACACACACACACACGCGCGCGCGCGCGCGCGCGCCTGTTGACTCGAACCTCCGGCGGAACTGGCTCCCAGTCCGTAGCATGACGCCTTAGACCACGCGGCTCGTTTTCTACATTCTGTCCATCCACCCTCTCGCTGTCCAGCTCCTACTCTCCTCCTCTCCCCCATCTCCCCCCCCTCTCTCTCCTCTCTCTCTCTCTCTCTCTCTCCCTCTCTCTCTCTCTCTCTCTCTCTCTTCCCGTTTGTTACCACAAACCCTCGTCTCTAAGTAATGTGTGTGACAAGTTTGGTATAAAACAATCCAGGGTCTTATAAGGATACGTTATACAATCCTGCACGTCACATTCTTCTGACGCATTGATATGTAACAGAGAAGACCTGAAGCAATATTTAAGCACATTTACCACCCTATTTTATGAGCTAAAGAAACTAAACTGAAATTGAAACAAACTTATAACATGTACTATAAAGACATTTTATATATATGTTATACGAATCTGACCAATTTTTTTAATGCAGAGTACATGAGTCCTCATGACTCCAATCTGCACTGATGGTCTCCAATATGAACGAAATCGATATATTTTTTAAAATAAATACTAGAGGATCCGT
This sequence comes from Locusta migratoria, assembly GCA_026315105.1. Lineage (NCBI taxonomy): Eukaryota > Metazoa > Arthropoda > Insecta > Orthoptera > Acrididae > Locusta > Locusta migratoria. Next base: position 160,910,792 of record CM048751.1, on the reverse strand, counting down.
GCGAATACTTCGCACCGTTAGTGGAAAGCCAAAAAAATAGGTAAATATTGAAGTAACGTTGAATGTTCACGCATAGCTTTCTTCAGAATCAATCAAAGCGCAAATGAAAGAGTTTGATCCGCTGAGTGTTGTTAGGTCAAAAAGAACTGCATACCTTAATTAGAACCGAGGACATCGTAATAAAAACCGATTAAAATATTCAGTGCAGGGACACAAGGATACCGCGTTAGAATAAAAATAAAGGATGGAGAGACTTAAGTTAATTCTGATACTTGGTGACAAATCTGCAAATGAATATCTTTCGTTTAAAGCAAAAATAAAGGAAATCGGTCGGATAGATGAGCCTGATCGGCTGACTTTACAGCAAGGACATCCCCATAAGAAATATACAGAAGGAAATCGCGTTTGAGAATAGGAAAAGGATGGCGAGAGTTATGTAAATTCTGATACTTGATGACAAATTTGTGGATGAATACCTTTCGTTTAGAACAAAAATGAAGGAAATCGGTCCGGTAGTTTGGTCTGGCCGACCGACTTCAGATTTCGTAGATACTTTTCATATATAAGATTTCATATCAAACGACCAAGCTGGAAATTTATTACTTTTATTATAATACTATAATGGTCTGGCATTATGCACTCGGCATACATGAAGATTTTACCTAGATGGGCTTGTCCAGCATTTTAAATTAAAAAATCTGAAGGACAGCCTAACAGTCACAAGTTAACATGTCCAATAAGATATGCATCGCCAAGAAAAACAAACCTAGATTCGTAAAAAGTTATTTGAACTATAAGAAATAGGCTACAAGGTAGCCAAGAAAGAAGTGTGAAGTGGCAATTCTAAGAAGAGGAATTAGGAAAATGAATATAGTAAATGTAGTATGCAGCATTGGTCGTATTTTTATTGTTTTAGCAGATCGATTTCGATCATATAATGATCATCGTCAATGCACTAGTCATCTTAATATCAACTAAGCATATCATATGCCATATTTGATGAATTGAACATCGATTTTTTGAACATTTCAGTATAGTGTCTAACCATTCATGTTCAATTCATCTAATATGGCATATGATATGCTTAGTTGATATTAAGATGGCTGGTGCATTGAAGATGATTATTATATGATCGAAATCGATCTGCTAAAACAATAAAAATACGACCAATGCTGTATGCTACATTTACTATATTCATTATTTTGTGGTTGTTGAGCACAGCGTTCCAAAAAATGCAATCAAAAATGTTCAAATGTTTGTTAAGCTTGTGGGACATAACTACGGAGTCATCAGTCCCTAAACTTACAAACTACTTATGAACTACCTTACACTAAAGACGGCACAAATATCCATTCCCGAGGGGGGATCCGAACCCCCCACCGTAGTTGCCGTGCAGACCGTGACTGAAGCGCCTCAGTCTCCTCGGCCACCGCGGCCGGCAAAATGGAATCAAACCTCAAATTAGGAAAATGTTTATAAAGGAAAGTGTAATTACCGTTCAATTACATGATGCCGAAGATAGTGAGCTCGAATAAGTGGTACGTCCAATAGTATTTGATCAGATAGTAACTAGAGTGAATGATACCGAAGAGAAGGTTCCCGAGAAAAATGTAGGCGAAGTAAAAAGCTGGTCAATATTACTTTTATTGTAATGTTTTTGATACATCAGTGTAAACATAAACACATGGGTACGAGACGTATCTGAGTATGTTGTGGTCTTCAGTCCGGAGACTGGTTTGATGCAGCTCTCCACAATACCCTATCCTGAGCAAGCCTTTTCATCTCCACATAAGAACGGCAACCTACATCTGTCTGAATCTGCTTACTGTATCCATCTCTCGGTCTTCCTCTGCGGTTTTTACCCCACACACTTTCCTCCAACGCTAAATTCACAATTCCTTGATGTCTAAGAATGTGTCCTACCAATCTATCCCTTCTTTTAGTCAAGCTATGCCAGAAATTTCTTTTCTCCCCAATTCTGTTCAGTACCTCCTCATTAGTTACGCCATCCACCCACCTAATCTTCAGCATTCTTCTGTAGCACCATATTTCAAAAGCCTCAATCCTCTTCCTGTCCGCACTGTTTATCGTCCATGTTTCACTCCCATACAAGGCAACACTCCATACAAATGCCTTCAGAAAGGACTTCCTTAGGCTTAAATCAATATTCGATGTTAACAAATTTCTCTTTTTCAAGAACGCTTTTCTACCCATTGCCATTCTGCATTTTATACCCTCTGTACTGCGACCATCATTTTTGTTATTTTACCGCCCAAGTAACAAAACTCATCTACCTCCTTTATTGCTTCGTTACCTAATCTAATTCCTTCAGCATCGCCTGATTTTGTTAGACTGCACTCCATTACCCTAGTTTTGCTCTTGTTAATGTTCATCTTATATGCACCTTTCAGCGCAGTGTCCATTCCATTCAACTGCTCTTCCAGGTCCTTTGCTGTATATGACAGAATTACTATGTCGTCGGCAAAACGCAATGTTTTTAATTCTTCCCCCTGAACTTTAATTCCTTCACAAAATTTCTCCTTGCTTGCCTGTATAGGATGCTCAATGTACAAATTGAACAACATTGGAGAAAGGCTACAACCCTGTCTTACTCCCTTTCCAAACACTGCATCCCTTTCATGCCCTTCAACTCTAACAACCGCTGTCTGGTTTTTGTACATATTGTAAATAACCTTACGCTCCCTATATTTTACTCCTGCTTGCTTCAGAACTTGAAAGAGTTTATTCCAATCAACATTGTCAAAAGCACCTGCTTTCTTTGGAATCGGGATTATAACATTTTTCTTAAAGTCTGAGGGTACTTCACCTGTCTCGTACATCTTACACACCAGGTGAAACAATTTTGTCATGGCTGGTTCTCCCAGAGACTTCAGTAGCTCTGAGGGAATATCATCTACTCCAGGGGCCTTGTTTCGACTTAGGTCTTTCATGGCTCTGTTAAATTCATCTCTCAGTATAGTATCTCCTATTTCATCCTCATCTACTTCTTCTCCCCTTTCTACAGTATTGCCGCTAAGTTCATTTCCTTCATAGTGCCTCTTTCCACCTTTCAGCTTTCCCTTCTTTGCTGAGAACTGGTTTTCCATCAGAGTCCTTGATATTCATAGAGCTGTTTTTCTTATCTCCAAATGTTTCTTTTATTTTCCTGTAGGCAGTACCTATTTTTCCCCTATTTATACATTCTTCTACATCCTTGCATTTGCCTTCTAGCCACTCCTGCCAATCTAATTTCTTAGTCGTCTGTACTCCATTTTGCCTGCTTCAGTTACTGCATTTTTATATTTTCTCCTTTCATCGATTAAATTTAGTATCTCCTGTGATGTCCAAGGATTTTTTGTAGGTCTTGCCTTCCTACCTATTTTGTCCTCTGCTGCCTTCACTATTTCATCTCTCAATGCTACCCATACCTCCTCTACTGTTTTATTTTCCCCCGTTTCTGTCAATTGTTGCCTAAAGCTCCCTCTGAAATTCTTAAGAACTTCAGGTTCCTTCAATTTATCCAGGTCCCATCTCCTTATTTTCCTACCTTTTTGTAGTTTCTTCAGTTTCAGCCTGCAGTTCATAACCAACAAGTTATGGTCAGAGTCTATATCTGCCCCTGGGTATGTTTTACAGTTTAAAACCTGGTTCCGAAACCTATGTCTTACCATCTATCTGGTATCTCCCGGTGTCTCCTGGTCTTTTCCACGTATACAACCTTCTTTTGTGACTCTTAAATCAGGTGTTTGTTATAACTAAATTATGTTCCATGCAAAATTCTACCAGGCGGCTTCCTCTTTCATTCCTTTTGCCCTTCCCTTCCTTGTCCTACTACCGAATTCCAGTCTCCCATCACAATAAAGTTTCCCTCTCCCTTAATTGTCTGAATAATTTCCTTTAGCTCATATATTTCTTCGATTTCCTCATCGGCAGAGCTAGTTGGCTACGATAATGCGATCACTGTGTTGCTCATAGTAGTTTACCCGCATTCATATTTTCTTATTCATTATCAGACCTACTCCTGTAATACCCCCAACTGATTTTGTATTTATAATCCTGTACTAACCTGACCAGAAATCCTGTTCATCCTGCCATCGAACTCTTCTAATCCCCACTATATCTAACTTCAACCTATTCATTTCCCTTTTTAAATTTTCTAGCTTCCCTACCCGATTAAGGGATCTAACATTCCACGCTCCGATCCGTAGAATGTCAGTATTGTCTTTCCTGATGACAACATCCTCCTGAGTAGTCTCCGCCCGGAAATCCGAATGGGCAGCTATTTTACCTCCGGAATATTTTATCCAAGAGGATGCCATCATCATCTGTTCATACAGTAGAGCTGCATGCCCTCGGCAAAAGTAACGGCTGTCGTTTCCCCTTGCTTTCAGCCGTTCGCAGTAACTGTGTGGAAAAGACACATTAGCTGATGTTACAGGGCCAGCTCAGTCAATCATCCAGACTGTTGCCCCTGTAACTACTGAAAAGGCTGCTCCCCCTCTTCAGAAACCACACGTTTGTCTGGCCTCTCCACAGATACCCCTACGCTGTGGTTGCACCTACGGTACGGCTAACTTTATCGTTGAGGCACGCAAGCCACCCCACCTCGGCAATGTCTGTGGTTCATGGGAGTGGATCTGAGTATACAACGGATCATATATTATCAATAGTAAATAATATGAAATAGCCTATTAACTGGTAGGAACATAAATTATGAAATAGTCTAAGAGTATGCATTATTCCTTCTAATCTGTTATACCATGGAATACTAGTGAATTATAGCTACATAAATGTTAAGAAGAGTTTCTTGTTAATATTTTTCAAGTTACTACGATAAATGTAATATTCACAGATACTTCTCATATTTCAGTATATCATAACTATGTCTATGAATCTGCATGGATCCAGGATAAATTATTTTACACTTTTTAGCCCAATAGAAAAGCGTGTTATATTAATAACTTTTATTTAAATAATTATAACCCCAATTAGTCGAACATAGCGTGTTAAATACGTCAAGACCAAAGGTCAACAACACCTTTTTCCGTTTTATAAAGAAATAAGTAAATCCTATGCATAAAGAGTTGATAAAGTGAGAGCAGCGAGACTTTCGATTTAAAAAAATTAAAAAATAAAAATAAATGCATCATTTAAATGAATTTATTTGATGGTCGGACAGTGTGTGTGTGTGTGTGTGTGTGTGTGTGTGTGTGTGTGTGTGTGTGTGTGTGTGGTGCGCAATGTAGGTCTTTTTTCTCGCTACCTGACGAACTTTCGTCATGTATTTGAATTAAATGATAATTCATCGCATCTGCTCTTTAGTGTGATGGGGTGATAGCCTCAAATCAGCATGAATGCGGCTCAAGCTCTGACACGAACTTCCGTATCTCTCAGCTAACTGCATCGCCTGACAGCATGAAAGACTGCGCTTCTGGTCGTTATCGGGCACAGCGGATAATGGATTAGTCGAGGATCAATGTAAGACGCCCCGGGGTTAGCCGCGATTTCTCTCTCAGTGTTCTCGAATAAGATGGCCCCAAAATTCTTTAAGCGAATTCAAATTACTAAAGAGGCACCTGAAGATGAGCCCTCACGGCTCGGAATTCATCGTACATTAGTAAATCACGATTTTAATGAGTAAGGGCGAGTTCGGTTATTGTACTTTACCAAACAGCTTTACTCAGCGACCAGGGGTCTGAGCCTGGAAATTTTAAATGGAGTCTAAGTATTACTTCCATGCGTTTCTGGTAACTGTCAGTTATTTTTAGTCAATTTATTTTTTTAGTTCCAATGATGAAGTGATCGACAAATTACGAATGGTGCAAATATGGGGAACACCCTTACTCCACTGACGAAATTTCTGAAATTGTTTAAGGATTTCCAGAATATTTTGGGATAAGTCAACCATTATCTCATATGGATCACTGGACATAATTACAGTTTACACAGTTCGTTACCCCAGTTACCATTGTTTTAGTGGGAACACAACAGTGAAAAATTCCGTAACATAGGCAAAAGAGAGAAAAAAAAAAGAAGAAGCAACCAAACAGTACTGAATGCTAGCATTCTTCCATGAAAAACTCACAATGCCTACCGTCAACATCAATATTTTCAATGTAGTACAGCCTCGAAATTAGTGCGTTGACAAAAGTCATGGGACAGCACCTAATATCGTGACGGGCCTCCTTTGCCAGGCGAAGTGCAGCGACTATAAACGGTATGTCGTCTGCGGGAATATTAAGCCATGCTGCCTCTACAGTCGTCCATAATTCAATGTTTGTAAACCTAGTGGACGAAACTGCTATGGTCAACAGTCCCTAGACTTACAAACTACTTAAACTAAGGTAATATAACCTAAGGACAACACACACACATTCGAACCTCCGACGCGGGAGGCCGCGCGATCCGTAACATGGCGCTCCAGAACGCTAGGCTACTCCCGCTCATTGTAAATGAGAGAATGCATATTGTGATACTGTTGGCCCTCTCATCTCAATGTTATTGTACGATACTGTCTGCGTCGGACCCGGAATCGTGTGGTGTAATAGTGATATATTTTGCGTGTGAAGTTACTTAAAAACGACATAGCCAGTCTAGTAATCAGTGTAGGACAGTGTCTCGGTGATACTGTGATCAAAACAAGTGATAGATTTCATTAATTAAGAGATTTGTATAAGACGTTTCCAGACAGTTCTATAAACAATACTTTGTTCATTGTACATTATTTTAATAAATAGACAGACGAAGGGTATCAACTTATGTAAAACATAGTCATGAAAATAAATTTTAGGTCAGGCTCATAAACAAGTTGTGATGACCAGTTAATTGTGTTAATGTAAAAGTCGAGATTTACAATATTGAATTCTTTGTATATATTGTCTGACGTGAGATTTTGAGTATATTTTGTGAATAGCCATGAGATTTGATAGTTCAATATATGTTAAGAACATGTATGATGTACTCATTAACTAATTACATTTAACATCGCACTTTGTTATCAAACAGAAAGGACGGCGATTTCTACTTAAAAAGATACACGCTATGTAGGATTATTGTATGTATAGTTTTCATTTTATATTGTGATTATTTTTGTATACATGAAATGTTTTACTGTTGTGTTTGTTAATTGTAAATTAGTATATTCAATTGTTATGAACAATGCGTAATGTAAGGTCATTATTGCCGATGTTATATATTTGCCTCACCGCCTTGCGTGGGAAACTTGGAGTTTTGCCACTTCTGAAGTACTTTGGAATCTATGTCAGTTTGTGTTGTTGTGGTAATTTGTGTACGCAAGTTTAAAGTTGTAATGTTTGGCGGAGAAGCACTTTGAGTGCAAATTAAAGAAGAAGTGAAAAATTGTACCTACGAGTATTTACTTCTACCACGACGCCCCAGGAGAATAATGCTGCAGCGAGCAGAACCCCCGTACATCGTAATGTTGAAAAGCTGAGTATTCTGTTTGAAAGTGGTAGAATGAAATGTAATTGCTTAAAAATCCAAACAAAACATTTCAATATTCATGATAAAATCTGTCATGCAATTTTCGCTGCATATTACTGGAACGTAGTGTTAATAACGTCTGTCATTCTTTTCGCCTACATTATCATCCCTATCATCATCATTATTATTTGTTAGTGTTACAGCAGTATCTCTTCCTAGCCTATTCTCACATTTCTGCACTATAATATATACCAGAAAACATGCGAATGATTCATCTTCTACACCAATACCATGTTAAAGATGAAGGGTTCTACGTCATCTCAGCCAAACGGAATACATAAGCAGCATTGGTTATCTGACGCTTCACTACACAAATACCGTCACAAAACGCAACATGAGAGGCCCACTGCAGCATCTCTACTGGATCCGACTGGCGTACCGGCAGGTCAACGTGCAACGCGGCACGGCACACACAGAGGCCTCGTAACGGACGACTGCATATGCGGGAGTATCACTTATTGCAACAAATGAACCTTACATTGTCTCTCTCACGATTTTCGTGTTATTGTGTTTGTTCGAGTCCAAATACTTTCCCTGTTAGAGATGGACATTTGCCTTCTTTTGTATACATATTTATTTCATTATCTTGCAGTGAGCTTGTTTTTCTCTCGTAAGACCACTTTGTTAGAGCCTCCATCTTTGGTTTATCCTCTTGGTCATATTACCATTTGTAAATATTCTGCCTAAACACTTCACGCTTTTGGTCATCTTCCAATGTAATTCCTGCCGATTTCAGATCAGTTTAGATCGCACCAGTCCGTTTCATAGTGTATGGTTTGGCTTCACTCTAAGTATAAAAGAGCTAAACTACTACTTTTAAGTCTGTCTGGATTCATTCTTTTAATGTACCCATAGAATCGTATTCAGCTTGTTTCCCCCAATTTGCAACTAGCTTCGTCTGTATTATTCAACAAGTTTTGGACCTAGAATGATTTTGCGTTCCTTTTTCTTGATTTTTTCAATGTCTCTCTTCCTGTTCAAAATTAATTTTTCTGATCCACAGAGGCATTATTATTATTATCATTATTATTATTATTATTATTGTGAGAAATTAGAACCCATATGTGACTTGCAAACAATGTCTTTGGCGCTGTTGCCAGGGTTTAAAAAAAACTTTTCTTCATTGTCTTTTGTGATTTGTTCAATGTGCGACTGTATGTGTAATTAGTTATTGGTTTGCAGAAATAAATGTAATTATAATTTCAAATCACTACGTATGATGCTAACAGGTTATGGGCCCATGAATATTAAAAACCGGAAGAAAGCTGCATATGGTTTTAAACAAGGGAGGCGTTGTTGGAATTTGAAATTAGATAAGGCATTAATTGGTTTGAATTTTAAAAGATCAAATGCAGACCCTTGTGTACATAAGAAAGTTCAAGGGGAACATTTGTTGATTGTAGCTATTTATGTTGATGATATGCTTGTGTTCAGTAATAATTCATCACTCAAGACAACCTTCAAAAATGAGTTGAAAGAAATGTTTAAGCTGAAGGATCTTGGTGAAGTTAACACTGTTTTAGGCATCCGTATCACAAGAGATCGGAAGAAAGGAATCAAATTTTGAAAAAATTCAACATGATAGACTGTAACCCTACATGGACTCCACTTGACAATAATCAAGTGCTCACCCACGACATGAGTCCTAAAACAAATATTAGTAAAGAGAAAATGAGAAGTATACCTTAACAAGAAGCAGTAGGCAGCCTGATGTATGCACAACTAGGAACAAGGCCTGACTTAGCATATCCGATTGGTCTTCTTAGCAGATTTTCTAAAAATCCAGGCATGCCGCACTGGAATGTAATGAAGAGAATTTTTAGGTACCTTCAAGCCACCAAAAGCTTGAAGTTGTGTTACTCAAAAGAAGATGAATGTATCATCACTGGTTACAGTGATGCAAATTGGGTAGGGGACGCTAATGACAGGAAATCAACTACTGGCTACCTATTTAAATGTCAGGGAGCAGCTATCTCTTGGAACAGTAAAAAACAGCCTACTGTTGCTCTGTCAACAACAGAAGCCGAGTACATGGCACTGACAGCTGCTTGTCAAGAAGCACTTTGGCTGAGAAGATTAGAGAAAGATTGCAAAAAAAACAGGCGATAAATCCACTCAAGTTATTTTGTGACAACAAAGCCGCAATTGATTTGTCAAAAACAAGTGGTTATGAAGGACGCACAAAACACACAGATACCAAACACCACTTTATAAAAGAAAAAGTAGAAGCTTGTGAAGTAGTTATAGAACATGTTTCTTCACAACTGATGACTGCTGATAGCCGCGGTGGAGTAGCCGAGCGGTCTAAAGTGTCTCGCTGCGGTGCACGCGGTTGCTCGCCGTGGAGGTTCGAGTCCTCCCTGGGGCGTGTGTGTGTGTGTGTGTGTGTGTGTGTGTGTGTTTGTCCGTAGGTTAGTTTACCTAGGTTTAAGTAGTTTGTAAGCTACGGACTGAGACCAGACATTTTTTGACTGCTGATATAATGACGAAGCCTCGACATCATTCACTGCTGAAAGAACTTGGGTTCCAGAATCAAGAAGATATGGGTTCTAGTGAGGGTGTGAGAAATGAGAACCCATATGTGACTTGCCAATAATGACTTTTGCGCTGGTGCCATGGTTAAAAAAAACCTTTCTTGTCTTTTGTGATTGGTTGGTTGGTGTTGGGGGTTTAAAGGGGACTAAACTGCTTGGTCATCAGTCCCCTGTTCCGAGCTAAGAGATCACAGGGTTTCATGTATGATTAAAATAAGCGCCCTGCAACTAGTACAAAAGACGTAAAGTAAGACAGTGTTGGTCATAATTGCAACATAAAAAGGAAAAGGGAACCACAGTAGTGGTGGAACAAATAATCAACTAAAAATCACAGCAGATGATGTTGGCTGGCTGATCACTAGGATAATAATGGATGAGCCAGCCATTCTGCACATTCTATACAACTGCCAGTCGGAAAAGGGTCTGACAAGACATAAGTGACAACAGATTAAAACTATAAGCGGTGTATGCCTGAAGATCATGCATACGAACCCACCGTTAAAGCTTGTGATAAAAGCCCGCTGCGCGAATAAAACCTAAAACAGTGTCAGCCATAGAGGCGTCGTCAGCTAAAATCAAAGGGAGTGCAGGAGGCAGCTTAAAAGACTGCCGCAATGCGGCTAAAAGTGGACAGTCCAACAAGATGTGGACTACAGTCAATAGAGCTCCACAATGACATTCTGGCGGTTCCTCTCGGCGTAAGAGGTGGCCGTGCGTTAGCCACGTATGGCCGATACGCAGGCGACAGAGAACGACTGAGTCCCTTCGAGAAGGCCTTAGGGAAGTCTTCCAAGCTGCTGTCGTGGGCTTGATTCCACGGAGCTTATTGGGCATACTCATTGTTGCCCATTCCGAATTCCAAGCCTCAAAGATCTTTCGGTGGAGACCCAAGCGAATATCGCCTTCTGGGGTACCGATATCCAGGCGCTGGCATGTGATGGCCTGCTTGGCCAGCTGATCAGCGCGTTCGTTCCCTGGAATTCCAATGTGGCCTGGGGTCCATATGAAAGCCACAGAACGGCCTGACTTGCCAAGACTAAACACCGTGACTTGGATGGATCGCACCAAGTGGTGTCTGGGGAAGCAGTGGTCTAGAGCGTGCAAGGCACTCAGAGAGTCACTACAGATAAGATATGACTTCCTGGGGCATGCTCTGAGATGGTCGAGTGCACGGGTTATTGCGATTAGCTCTGCCGTAAAGACAGTACAGCAATAGGGCAGGGAGCGCTGTTCGGTGTGGTCACCATGAACATAGGCGTAACCCACTCTGCCGTCTACCTGGGAGCCATCAGTGTATATGACGTCTGCATCACGGAATGTGTTAAGTATGTCCAGGAACTGGTGTCGAAGTAATTGTGGTGAAATCGACGCCTTTGGACCGCCGGACAGTTGCAGGTGAAGCTGGAGGCGTGGGATGGTCCAAGGAGGAATATTAGATAGGCAAGGGAATGCAGGACGGAGAGGAAAAGACTCTAGGGAAGAAAGAAGAGAATGTACACGGACCGCAACTGGAAGACCCGATCTGGGTCGATGTTGCGGAGAGGGAAGGTCGGTATTTGCAAACAATAACCTACGATTTGGATGGTGAGGCGTAGCGTGGACATGGACAATGTAGGAGGCCAGCAACTGTTGCCGGCGGTACCTCAAGGGAGGGATGCCAGCTTCGGCAAGGAGGCTAGGCACAGGGCTGGTGCGGAATGCCCCTGTTGCTAAACGGACACCACTATGTAGAATGGGATCCAAGATCCTCAGTGCTGAAGGTGATGCAGAGTCATATACTTGGCTCCCATAATCCAGGCGTGATTGGATGAGCGCCTGAAAGAGATGCATGAGGGTTCGACGGTGAGCTCCCCAGGCAGTATGGCTGAGATATCGCAATATATTTAGGTGCCGCCAGCACTTCTGCTTCAGCTGACGAAGGTGTGGCCCCCAAGTCAGTCGGTTGTCAAACAGCAAGCCGAGAAACCGATGGCTTTCTGCAACATGAAGCTGGTCAGCAGCTAGGTACAGTTCTGGGTCAGGGTGAACAGCCCGATGACGACAAAAGTGCATCACCCGGGTTTTAGAAGCTGAAAAAGTAAAGCCATGCGTCGTGGCCCATGACTGTGCCCTTCGGATGGCTCCCTGAAGACGCCTTTCAGCAACACCAATGCTAGGAGAGCTGTAGTATAAGCAGAAGTCATCGGCGAATAAAGAACAACAAACCGATGACCCCACTGCCGCAGCAAGACCGTTTATCGCTATTAAAAAGAGCGGTACGCTGAGAACGGAGCCCTGTGGGACTCCGTTCTCCAGCACTCGGCGTGAGCTGAAGGAGGTACCAACTCTCACCCTAAAAGTGCGTAGCGAGAGGAAATTCTTGATAAAAATTGGGAGCGGACCCCGTAAGCCCCAATCATACAGTGTAGCGAGAATATGGTGGCGCCATGTCGTGTCATACGCCCGCCGGAGGTCAAAAAAGACCGCAACTAAGTGCTCACGTTTAGAGAAGGCTGTACGGATGGCCGACTCCAAAGACACTAAATTGTCGATAGTGGAGCGACCCTGGCGGAAACCCCCCTGTTGTGGGGCCAGTAGACTCCGATCTTCAAGGATCCACATAAGACGGCGACTCACCATACGCTCAAGCAACTTACACAGGACATTAGTCAAGCTGATGGGGCGGTAACTGTCAACTGCCAGTGGATCTGCTCCCGGTTTCATAACAGGGATAATAATACTATCCCGCCAATGGGATGGGAAAACACCCCCTGTCCAGATCCTATTAAATAAGGCGAGCAATTTCTGATGGAAGTCCCCTGACAGGTGACGGATGAACTGGCCATGTATGTGGTCTGGTCCCGGAGAGGTATCGGGACATGCAGCAAGAGCAGTGGTAAACTCCCATTCCGTAAATGGAGCATTGTACAGTTCCCGGCGGCGAGTGTGGAAAGATAGAGGATTTCGCTCCACCCGTTGTTTAAGGGAGCGGAAGGAGGCACTATAATTTGCTGTCGCGGAGCATCTTACATAATGCTCTGCCATGCACTCAGAAATTACGGCCGGGTCATTACAGAGAGTTCCATCGACGGTCAGAGATGGGATTCCCGCTGGTGGGCGGTATCCATAGAGGCGCCGTACCTGAGACCAGACGCGAGAATGGGAGGCACGAGAGCCTATAGAGGCGACGTACCGCTCCCAACAGTCCTGTTTACTTTGCCTGATAAGTCGTCGGGCTCGGGCCCTGAGCCTTTTAAAAGCTATCAGATTCTCAAGTGTAGGGCGGCGCCGGTGGCATTGTAGTGCTCGCCGACGGTCCCGTATAGCCTCAGCAATCTCTGGCATCCACCAGGGCACGACCTTGCGCCGAGGGGAACCAGTGGTGATCGGAACGGTCTCCTCTGCAGCTGAGACTATAATAGCTGTGACCTGTTGGACTGCCGTATCAATATCATTTGATAATGGAACAGAAGCCACAGCAGCCGAGGTGTAACGCTGCCAGTCTGCTCGATGTAGACACCATCTGGATGGGTAGCCTGCAGGTTCAAAGTGCTGGAGTGACAGAAGAATGGGGAAATGGTCACTCCCGCAAAGGTCGTCGTGGACCCTCCAACTCAAATGTGGGAGCAGGCCTGGGCTACATACAGATAGGTCAATAGCACAATATGTGCCATGTGCTATGTGTGGGTGCACCGGTGTTTAAGAGGCATATGTCCTGCTGTGTCAGTAACGTTTCAACGTCTCTACCACGTCCCGAGGGCTGTATACCGCCCCAGAGAGGATGGTGGGCGTTGAAGTCCCCCAAAAGGATAAATGGTGGGGGTAGCTGCGCGACCAAGGCATTGAGGTCAGCAAGGGAAACGACCTCATCTGGTGGGAGGTATAGAGAGCAGACAGTTATGCCCTGCATTGGTCTGAGTCTAACAGCCACTGCCTCGAGAGCCGTATTAAGAGGCACGGCAGCACTAGGAACAGTGGCGAGGACATAAATGCAGACACCTCCAGATACCCTGTTGTAGTCAGCGCGGTTGTTATAGTAGCCCCGATAGCCACGGAGGGCTGGGGTCCGCTGGACAGGAAACCATGTTTCCTGTAGGGCTACACAGAAATCAGGATAGCGGCACAGTAATTGCTGCAGCTCGGGTAAGTGGCGGAAAAAGCCGCCACAGTTCCATTGCAAGATCATGCTACTTCTTGATTGCTGAGGCATGGCAGTATCGACGGTGCTGTTGGTTCCACAGAATCACCGGTCGTCGCTGTCGGTGGAGGCAGGGCCTCTACATCCATCGCCTCCAAAGTCTTGGTGATAGCCAAGTCCTCTGGTGAGGCGAGGAGTTCCACCACGTCCTCAGATGTGTGAGGTGGTGGTGGTGGTGGTGGTGGTGGTGGTGGCGGTGGCGGCGGCGGCGGCGGCGGCGGCACAGTGTCCACCGTGGAAGGCGTTTGCTTAGCAGCCTTCGACTTTTTCTTCTCTCGCTCCTTTTTAGGTTTCTCTTGCTGGGAGGGCTTTGGGGCCTCGACCTCAGCCTCAGGGACTGAGGAGGACCTTGAAGCCCTACGACCACGAGTCAAAGTAAGTGGCTGTGTCAGCCACTCACTGGTACCCACATTATCAGTGGGAGAAACCATAGGAGGAAGGGAGCCCAGGGACCCCTTCCTGGCGAGAGGTGCCGGAGAAGGCTGCTGCTTCTCCGGCTGGGTGTTAGGGACCGGAGTCCCCAAAGGGTGTGGGGCAGTTGCCCCCACAGGAGATGGTGGGGGGGGCAACAGAGGAAGGGCCCCCAACCGTCAAGGGGGCAGTTTGATGTTTTCGGCCCACAGGGGCCACAGAAGGTGGCGTGACATGGGAGGCTGACGTCCCCATAGCGGTCGGAGACGACGCAATGGCAGCAAAGGATGACGACATTCGAACGGGATGAAGACGCTCATATTTTCGTCTGGCCTCTGAGTACGGTAGTCTATCCAGGGTTTTGAATTGCATGATCTTGCGTTCTTTATGTAGCACACTACAGGTCGGCGAGCAAGGTGGGTGTTGCAGCCCACAATTCACACACACAGGAGGAGGTGTACATGGCGCGTCCGGGTGTGATGGACGCCCACAGTCCCTACAGGCGGGGCTGGAAGTGCATCGGGAGGACATATGCCCGAACTTCCAGCACCGAAAGCATCGCATAGGGGGAGGGATGTACGGTTTTACTTCACACCGGTATATCATTATCTTGACCTTCTCAGGCAGTACATCGCCCTCGAAGGCCAAGATAAATGCACCGGTGGCAACCCTGCGATCTTTCGGTCCCCTGTAGATGCGCCGGACGTAGTGAACTCCTCTCCGCTCTAAATCAGCGCGCAATTCGTCGTCAGTCTGTGACAGAAGATCACGGTGGAATATTAAGCCCTGGATCATGTTGAGCGTCTTATGTGGCGTGAAACTTACGGCGACGTCTCCTAGCATGTCACAGGCGAGTAAAGCCTTTGACTGTGCAGGGGATGCCGCTTGTATTAAGACAGACCCGCTTCTCATTTTAGAAAATGATGCGACTTCGCCAAATCTATTTTCGATGGTTTCAACAAAAAATTGCGGCTTAGTATTAGTAAAGGATTCCCCATCAGCCCGAGTACAGACTAAGTACTGGGGTGAGTAAGACTCAGATCTGTTAAGGGCCTGACGTTCTTCCCAAGGTGTGGCCAGGGAAGGGAACGACCTGGGGTCATACTGCGCACCATTAAATTCATTTCTTCCTCTCATAGAGACGGCGGTTTTGCGCCCGCCCACGCTGTTTATGGCTCGTTTCATTTCTGTCCCACGACCCACGAGCAGCTAGGGAAATAAGGTCCACCCAGGCAGAGCCCCGCTTGCCTGGGTAAGCCTTGTACAACTGAGGTGCGGCAGGTTCCTCAGAGGTTGCTCGCTAGCGACTGTTCAACCTCAACAGCCATGCATCTCCTCGGCACGTAGCACACCTTGAGATTGAGGTTTTTTTTATAGAGGTTTGTACCGTCCTCGCGACCCGGGCGATTAAGCCAAGATCCCCGGGCTCTGAAACGTACAACGTTCCACCGTCGCGCCGAACGATGGTCGTTGAAGCACGCACAGAGCTTACGGTGTAGCGGACTGTTGGCGCGACACAGCCCACAGCTCAGGACCCCGGGTTCGCCAAGCCCGTACTCAGCAAATTAATGCTGAGCCCCTGAGGGGTGTCTTTTGTGATTTGTTCAATGTGCGACTGTAGGTGTGTTCTGTTATTGGTTTGCAGAAATAAATGTAATTATAATTTCAAACCACCGCGTATTATCATCTGCTAACAATTATTATTATTATCATTATTTTGTGTGGCCGTATGCAAGTCTTTCAACTGGATGCGATTTCGGTGATTTACTTGTCCCTTTCCTACGACAGCTATCTAACAGTTAGAATAGAAGCCAGTGTAATTCCTTGTGAATCCTCAGATCGTTAAGAGATAGACGGAAAATGTTCGCGCGACCTCTCGGTTTTTCAGTTCACGAGCTTCACCGCTAGACCACCTGGTCCTTCTACTCCGTAAGTTAAAGTACTGAAAGTGTCACTCGGTTAAATATTATTTTGTGAGGTAATGAAACTTTTGAAGAATCTTGGCTGATGCCGACTATTTGTAACTTAGAGCAGAAGCCGCAAGAGCACAGCCAAGTGTCTCAGCAGCGGTGCGGCTGTGTTGTGTTCTCAAAAAATCTATTGTTTGTGTAGCTTATGGGACTTAACTACGAGGTCATCAGTCCCTAAACTTACAAACTACTTATGAACTTTTTTTCCATAAAATCTCGGGCGAACTGCCGGATGTTCGTAACTTCTTGCCACGATATTTCGGCGCAGAGTCTGCTGGCCATCTTCAGGTGAGTACCGACGACGTACTTATGAACTAGCTAACACTAAGGACGGCACATATATCTATGCTCGAGGGGGGATTCGAACCCCGACCGTAGTGGCCGTGCAGACCGTGACTGGCGCGCCTCAGTCCCCTCGGCCACCGCGGCCGGCTGTTGTGTTCTGTCACAAAGTATTTGTCTGTGGTTCTGTCCAAGCACAATGTGCAGGGGTGGTATGCAGGTGGGGGAGTCCAGTAAACGAGGGGAGGGTGCGGTGTTGCTACCTGAGCGGTCTCAGCGGGCCGTTGCTGGTCACTCAAGCGGAAAATAGGGACAGCCCCCACTGGTCAAGCGGCACCTTGCCAGCGCCACAGAGTAACATATATTTGTCTGTGCCAGCACCCACCAGACCAGAAACCATTTAGAGGATGGGGCGTATAACAGACTGCCAACAGTACATATTCTGAATAGGAGATTTCTTCTCTCAGGTACACCCACACGATAGTTATCTCTGCTGCCCACAGAGAATAACCGATGGAACAAAATCATTTTTGAGTGACACTGCTTGTTTACATGTTTGATTATGACTAATTCTAATCAGAGTCGTAGATCGTTATTTATTCTTCTGAGAGGGGAGGGTCAGTTCTCAACAAGAAGTTCATTCAGGTTAGTATCCAAAACATCGGAAACTGAACAGTCAAGCCATTTCAACGTTTAAAATTGGAACACAGGTTACATTGTGAGCGATAATTACATCTCGCTGCTTCCTTCAGTATCGCGTTGTTCACGGTAATGCCATCAATTTCGAAGCTCTGGAGACAGTTATCCAATGGACAACTGCTCAGATCCGCCTCCGGACAATCTAAAATGAAGACACCTATATATTTGTTGTTTTAGGGGGCACAACTGCTGAGGTCATAAGCGACGGAATCAAAACAGATTATCGGGGATAATAAGCCTATATGAAAACAGCTAAAAACATAGATCAGGGTGAATTAACAAATCTCATCGAAATAGAAACGGGAATACGACAGGGTGGTGGGTTTGACTTTTTTTGTCCAGTTAGAAGCTTAAGAAAGAAGTTACAGACTTGAACAGAAATAAAAAGAATGGAATTCGACTGGTTGCAAAAATAACAACCTCAAAATCAATTTATTGCTTTTGCAGACAACATGGATTTGTTTGCAGAAACAATAGAGAAAGCAATGGAGCAATTTTTTAAGTAAAAAAACATACACCTAAAATAGGTTTTCATAACTGCTTAGAAAGAACGTTATGACAACAAACTCCCACATAAATACATCAAAATCCAAGAACGGAAGGTAAACAATACCAGACATCAAGTATCTCCGACAATGGATTAGTAGGAATGCTTAGGAAAGCAAAGCAATGGAGTTCAGAAGAAATGGAACTGAACTTTTAACCACGCATGTTGGGATTTATTCCCATCTGCTTGCATTACTGAACCTCCCGATATCGGTGTTACATAATGATAGGTACGAATGTAATTAGGCAATTATTTTCTTCTCCAAAACGTTTTTTCTAACGAGAATAGCTGAAGTTATTTTCTATTATTTGACGTCGCAGAGGTTTGTTTAATTAGCAAATATTTATTAAGTTATGCAAGAGACGAATTGGTATAGGTCATATTAAGCTAATTAGCATTTCTAATGAAAGAAATTCTACGTGATTAATATTGAAGTAGGTATTATGCTTCGAAAATTAATGTTAGGAAAGTTGTTCCCTTATTAGTTTCTGTATAATTACCGTTTACTACAAAGTTATTGTTTAGAAACATATTTAATTATATTTCGATATAAGACACAATTAATATGACGGAGAATTGTATATCAATTTATTCAGCAGTATTTACGCTACCTTTCACTATTGGCAGTTGCACGTAATTGTTCACTTTTCCATTATTATTTAATCTACATAATTAACAATACGTATCTTTGAGAGACATTGCTCACCTAATATAAATAGGAGGCTTTAGCGTACTGTAAGTCAATCTTTTTTCATCTTTGATCGGAGGCACAATCCACGCCTGTAAAGAGTCTTGTTTCGTCTTTGACAGGAGACACAGTCCACGTCACTTTGAACTCCGATTATGAACAATTATGTAAAAGTTCTTCAGTGTTAGTCCTGTAGAAAGTGTATCTACCAAAGTAATCCTCCTCATTCGTGCCTCGAAAAACGTACACCTCGGAATTTTGTATTCCACACACGAACAGTGTAAATCTGTATTATTGACGTGTGGAGTGTGTGTGTTGGGTTGTAGTGACACAATGTATGAGACTTGACCTCTGGCCATAAATGGGGTGGGGGGGGGGGGTTCATTAAAGCGTCAATGAATTGCAATTCTACGTGTCACCTACATTAATTGTAGTATACTACTTTTGCCCGATGGAATTTCAGCCAGCCATTACCGACAGCGCCAATCAACGAGAACTTAGAGATGCTTCGAACTACGACCCGACATCATCACAAACTGGCCTAACAACTAACAAACGATACTTGCAATTAAGAAAATTTCACGGGGGTCCAAAATTAAACATTATTAAACAGTAAACCAGAGTTATATACACAGAAAAACCTATACATGAAGTTCAAAGACCAGATAGAGAAAGATTAAAAGAAAAAACTTAAGGATCACAGGATCAAAATTTTAAGATAAGTTGAAACTATCTACAAGAAAATTGAAAAGCTCTCGGATACTGTGTGAAAAGGAAGAATAATTTTTATGGCATCTTCTCAGAATGAACCCTATTAGACTAACGAAACGATTCTTTGAATTCTTCCATAACCGCAAAACAAAACCCAAACTGAAAACGATAGAATTAAAAATTACAGAAATTTCAGTACTCGATCGAATAGCTAAACATTTAAGTAAAAACAAAAATATTAATTTCCAAAAGAAATCCACGTTAAAATCGAAACCTCCTATCTCGGAATAAGGGGTTAAACCGAGATGAGAAAGAATGAAGAAATACTGGAACAAAACAACACACATAGAAATGATTGATTCTACGTACCCTTTAGAGGGTGAAACGAAAGAAGAGGGGGGAAAAAGTAAGTGGAGGCTAAACAGTGACACAATTGCTTGGAATAGCGAGGGGATTTATTGAAATAAAAAGTAGTGAAAGTGAAAAACTGACTTATTCATATGATGCTGCAGGTGTCTACTGCAGTGCCCTTCCCGCATCTGATCTCCACGTTTGTGACATAGCTCATGGTGATTCTGGATTCTGTACGGATAGCACAGGGCCATACCCCTTAGTGCTCTCTACAATATTTTGTGAAATGCCAGTGCTGCGTGTGGCTTTACAAGCCCTGATTTTGCCATGCGGAAATGAGCCAGAACAGACAGACAGACAGACAGACAGACAAAAACGAAAGCTATCAAAAACGTAATGCAAAGAAGCCCAATTATCACGCTAAAATTGTCATGGAAACTAATGCCATTCATTGGCATGAGTTGCTTTCAGCCAACTCCGTTATTCTGATACCGCATCGCCTCCACCCAGCTAATGGCTTCATGGCTCGCTGTGCGGTCTCTGTTTTTACAAAACAAGTCCACGCTCACTAATCCGTAACATTCGCCGAGAAAACCGGAATTCCACACTCACGCCTGGGAACGGAATTCGCATTCCCTGAGTCTTCAGTACGGCACTAGGTAACTTCAACGAATGATCACCAAGACCCTCCTAAATAAGTTCACAACGGCAACTTCAACCTTTGGCTCAAAGGAAACACCGTGTAACATTCCATTAAGACTACACGAAATCATTTTCCACTTATGTCTTTCGGTCACTCAGAACCAGAAACAAAGCTTACCCAAATGGACATACACTGCTCCCACTTACAGTAATTCGGAAGATGCAACTCCCTGATAGTCCTTGCAGAAATGTTTGTCACAGATGTTCCAAATACAAGTAATGAAGGAGAAAACGCCTGATATTACGAGTAGAACAGTCGGATCCAATCACCACCCATTTAGGAGCATTGGGAAATATTATCCCATGATCTTCAGGTCGAACAAGAAGCGCTTTCCCGCTGCAAGCGAAAAGTGGTCATGGCGATCACAATAGTGCTCAGGAATAGCATGCATAATACAAGTCTAAATTTGAGTATTGTTCGTACAATTCTCCTAAATCCAAACTCATCTTCCCAAGATCGAATTCAACGTTTTTCCATTCGTCTGTAAATAATACGTGTTAGTATTTTGATACCGTGACATACTTCTGTAATTTTCACACTTTTCACGAGATTGCTTTGTAATTGGAATTGACAACCTCTGCTGAGAACTTTTTGACGATAATGGTTGCGTGTAGGCAAACGTTATGGTGCAACGTGAACATCCACCGCACTCGCCGGATCCCAATCCTCCAGACTTGTACCTATTCCCTCGACTCAAACGCGGTTTGAAAGAAATGTGACGATATTCCTGAAATCCAAAACCGGCCGCAGTGGCTGAGCAGTCTGCGGCGCGCCAGTCAGTCTGCGGCCCCTACGGTCGTGGGTTCGAATCCCCCCTCGGGCATGGATGTTTGTGTCGTCTTTAGTACAGGGAAGTTCATAAGTAGTTTGTAAGTTTAGGGACTGATGACCCCTTAAGCTTAACAAACATTGAAACTTTTTTTTTTAACTGAACGAACCGTGACGAGGCTTTTGAACACCATCCCAAATGAAGATTTCGTGCAAAGTGTCCAGGACATTTACCGAGAGCTCAGTGATGCATAGTTGTGAGGTGACTACTTCGAAGGACAGTAAAGAAACTATAGTTTATAGTGTATCTACGTTAATGTTACAGGACTATTCACCGAAATTTATTGTCAGAGGTTGTATTACTAGGCGTGTTTTTTAAGTACCGTTTAGCCACACCGCGGCCGCAGCGTTGCGATCGACGTTCTGCGCGTGCGCACTGTGTACCTAGATGTTGTCTACGCACTGACGCCATTAGTCTGAATCTTCCTTGTTTACGTTGTGTACTGTGTGTTTAAGATGCCTCCGATAATCGTGAGTCCCGCCGACTGTGAAGTACGGGCTGTTAAAAGATTTCTTAGTGCTAAAGGCCTAAAAGCGATCGATATTCATCGTGAGATTTGTGTAGTTTACGCAGAACACATTATGGTAAGAAAGTGGGTGAGAGCATTTAAAGATGGCCGCACAAATGTGCATGATGAACAACGGAGTGGGCGTCTTCGGTCGTTAATGAAATTTTGGAGGAGGAAGTGGACAATAAGGTGAGACTACGGTCTATTCCTGCACTCGAAGAAACACTTGGGCGGTCTGCGTCTTGAAGACGATAACGAAGTCAAAACAGTTGTGTTGCAGGGGTTAACAAGTCAGGCTGCAGACTTCTATGATGAGGGTATTCAAAAACTAGTACAACGTTATAACAAGTGCCCCAATATTGACGGAAATTATGTAGAAAAGTAGATTAAGGTACACCTTACATGTAAAAATAAAACTGAGATATCTTAGCACGTCTTTTTCCTATTTCAAAAAGGTGCTTTAAAAAAACACCCCTCGTACATTCCTCTTGAAGTCTACTTCTTCATCATCATATATTTAGGAAAAAAAAAAAACATTGTTGCGGGAACGGTACTATACCATTCAGCTGTTGGCACAAGAACGATTTTTTTTTTTTTTTTCTAAATTTATTGCGACTGTAGATCGCCAGTTCAAAACAACCTCATTGTCTCATACATCTCTCACCCACGGTGAAACGGTTTCTTCATGACTGTCTCTCCCAACGATATCAGCAGTTCTGAGGGAATATAATTTACTCCAGAGGCCTTGTTACGACTAATAAGGGGAGGCCGCCAATTGTGAAATTCAGATTCGATTCATACTGCGCATATTGAAAGCTCATGGCCAGAGGTGTAATTTTGCAACTGTTGTCGAGAAAATCGACAATTTAAAAAAGCCGTTGCTGTGAAATACTCTCTACGATTAGTAATATCGTACAGAGGCGTGGCGTAGCGGTAAGCGCTCCGGTTGGTAATCCGAAGGTCGCCGGATCGAATTTCGCGGCATGCAACTGTTTTTTATTATTTGTCTTTTTGTAATCACGAACCAGAGTGATAGTTATCATAGAAATATGGAAAGCAGAAAACAGCACGACATAGAACACAACTGCTAAACGATGCCTTTTTACAAGAACAATTGTTTTTGTTATCTGTTGGAAAACACACCTGACATTCTGAAAAATTGTTTTATCGTTCGTCAGGTTTGACGTATACGTATTCGTTTCGGAATATCGTTTATACTTCTTCCATTAACTATACGGGGTAAACATTATGAAGACAATTAATAACATTTGTGAAATAAAACTTTGTCTGCGGAAAACATACTGATGTTCGAAGTCGCCAGTTGCATAGAATAAGCTGTTTGAAAGTCGTTTGTCGTGGAAAACTGAAAACTGGCGACTTCTAACATCAAATGTTATTAATTGTCTTCATATAGTGTGTGTGAATTACAAAAAACAAAAAAAGTTGCTTGTCGCGATATTCGATCCGGCGACCTTCGGATTACGAATCCGAGCGCTTACCGCTACGCCACGCCACGCCACGTGGAGAGTATTTCACCGCAACGGCTTTTTTTAATTGTCGATTTTCTCGACAATGGCTGAGAAGTGCATCTTGATGCTTTGCCAAATTACACCTCTGGCCATGAGCTTTCATTATGCGCAGTATGAATCTAATCTGAATTTCACAATTGGCGGCCACCCCTTGTAAGATCTTTCAATGTTGTTTCAAATTTTTCCCGCAGTATCGTACCTCCTTTCTAATCTTCAGCTACTGTATTTCCTTTCTATTGTTCCTCTATATATTTCTTCCAACTTTCCATTCTTTTCTGATACGAGTCTAGATCGCCTATTCGCGACAACTGATCTAGCTGCTTCTCTAACGCCAGGGTTCCGTTCTGAGGTAATCTGGAACAAGTGTCGCCAATCGTGCAGCTGTTCAGAGCCGACGCAACAGTGGCTTGCCTCGACGGTGACGTCATCCTTTGCCGTTGCCGCTCCCTCATAACCTTCCGACATCGAGAGTACGATAAGTTCAAGGAAATCCCGGAAGCTGCCTTGTCCGTGACAGACACTGTGGCATCCAAATCTCGGCTTTGGTGATGACGATGATGATGAGTGGCGTTACCAAACGACTCAACAGTGGTGTTATTAAGCTTTTATTCCTGTAATCAAGTAGATTCTGAATTTAACAAATAATATACCAAGATCTATTAATAAACTATGAGCATATCTTTTAGTCTTGTTATTGTTATTCCTTTTTTGATTACTGACAGCAATACATTCCTCTTGCATTTTCCTTGTGGAACTCTGTGAAGATCCTTTGGGCATCACAAACGAACATTAACATTTGTTTGAGCTTTGATTCACCTCCTTGAATTTATTTTCGTTGTGTGGATTATTGATCTCTCCACAGACTGTTGTGATTTCAACTCCGTCTGTAGCAAGTTTACATTGTTTAGCGGTTTACAGTTCTGACCAGTATTCAGTAGGTGAAAAACCCGCCAGCCATATACATATTTTGTTTTTCCTGTTATTTGTTTGTTGGAATGGGAAGTAACGTTGTTTATTAATCCCTGTAGCTTCAGAAGTGTACTTACATGTTAAGCAATGAAACTAGTCGACAGTAACTGCCCACTAGTTACACACTTGGTTCATTTATTAGTGTATTTGGTCTTCTAGGTGATCAGTTTTTGTTTATGTTCATACGAGCTTTACGAAATTTATTACCTCGACCCTCGTAGAATAATGTTGGATCAAGATCTGTGACGGTCTTAGAACCTGTAGCTTATGGAAAATTAATTAGTATTTAGTCAGATTAAGACAGATTAATAAGTTGAATTTCTTTCTAAGAAATATATATATGACAGTCAGTGAACTGAGCGCATCAGTTAAAGGCCATGTACGATGAACAGGCAGTGTACGGGTAAATATTACCCTTAGAATAAAAACTGGGCGGCAAATGTCCCCTTGATTCCCCCTTCCCGTCCCCCCTCCCTACCCACAACATCTAGCCGAGTATCCAAAAAGGCAATTTCACCTAATTCTGTGAAGTGTAGATGAGAAGAGCGGTCAACATATAGATTTCAAGTATAGAAAACAAGATTTGGAGACTATGAGCCAAGGGTGGCCATAAACTGCGTGCTTTAAATCAAGTAGTGACATCACTTCCAGATAGGAAGTTTAAAGTTCGGGCAGCTTTCGTTATATCGTCAGCTAGATGGGAAGTATTGTGTTGTCAGTAGAGAAGCAGGAACAGCGAAATGAGTCGGATTGGATTTCACCTGAGTAACGAATGTGTCATGGACATTACAGGCCTTGAATCACAATTAAGTTATACAGCTGATGATTCGTATGCGAATGCATTTGTTGTAATGTTTCTGTAGTCAGTGCTAAGCGGTGCTTCAAGAAGCGACACCAGTAGACAAGGTATCACTGAAAACGATCATACAGAGTGAAGAATCACGCTATGCCCTGCGACAATTCGGTGGAAAAATCTGGGTTTGGAGAACGCCTGAAGAACATTTGCAGTCATCATTTGCAACAGTGGTGTACGAAAGAGTGGTGTCACAGTATGGTGGTGTAGTTAGGATGTGGTCGGCGCTTATGAGAACGCTAAATGAATTAGCTTATGGATGGGAGTATCAGTTAACTCTCAAATGTCGATATTTCAAACATGACTGCGCCGCAGCAACGGTTACACTGGCTAGGCGTCTTCATTATGTTGTGTTGCAACAATCGTCTTAATGTTGGCCGCTTGTTATCGGTTAACATTGGGTTTCGGCCACTATTTCTTTTCGCCAATGATGTTTTACATGCTTTGGGTGTACACTGGCGTTGCCAAGGACACTGTCGGCAGTAAAAAGTCAAACAGTGCAGCGTTTTTGTCACAGTTACCTCTTTGGAAGTTTTTGAAAGATCGCATATTTCACGGACCACTTGTGCTGAGCGTCGAAGAACAAACCGTTTAATCTACTGCAAGCTGACGACCAAGACTTCGAACGTGAAGTGTGCACTACGGTCGCGTCTCAATATTAACAAGTAACAAAGGCGCCAAATTGCAACAAAATGCTGTCTACTGCATGGTGATAGTCCAACTGTGTGTTGTCGATCACGAGGTTCTTATCACCACAACACAATGAATCCGCCTTAGGACAGGAGCTTTTCTTCGAAAGAGGTGGAGATATTTCTTAGTAGTTTTTATCGTAGGAAGTTTATTAGATGTTCCCTGTCGCTGCAAATACCACGGCGTATCGAATGTCACGCAGCAGCAGCTGAGTAAGCCACGCCAACTGATAACGAAATATAAACTTTGCCTATCGGCCATGTTTCGTGGTTTATCATCGCTATTGGCGCTGGGCGTGGCAATTAGTAAAAGTCGGGCGGTAGCTTTTGTGAAGTGTGTGACACACACACATGAACGTGATGTCTCATGACACATCACGTTAACAACTTTACCTCACATGTTGTTCAACATGAGATTAAGGGTTTTTGAGTTGAAGTTTTACTGTAGAAGAAATTCTCTGAAGTCCGAGCTTGCAGATATTCTTCAGACGTAGTGAATTTTCAATTATTGGTATTCGTGTAACAAGCCAAGGAATAAAAAGAAGTTATCAAAGTTGCACATATGCTTTTTTATTATTTATGTCGCTTTTCGCACTTTTGGGGAATCATCAAAAATAGATGTGGTGAATCATCACAACATGTAAAATTTTACATTTTTGGGCAGCACGGACTGATTATGGTCCACCGCACCTATTTTATATGTCCTGATAATGGCAAAAAATGGCGAAACGTGTCATATATAACAAGAAAAGTATTTTCGCAAAAATGACTGCATTTGCCCAAGAAATACATAACCAGTTGCCGCACTAGGTGTCATCGAAACAATTTTTAATTACATACACTCCTCGAAAATGAAAAAAGAACACCATAAATTCGTCGACCTAGGAGAGGGAAATTTTATTGGCACATTGTTGAGGTTGTATACAACACACGATCACACAGGCAGAGTCGTCCGCATTTGAGTACAGTCACCGCAGCGTCCACAATGTTGGCGTTAGTGCCGTGTAAACCCTCATTTTTAAGCAATGCAAGCTGTAATTATTTTATTGAAACGATGGTAGAGATGCGGAATGTGTTCCTGTGGAATGGCCTGCCACGCAGTTTCCACCTTGTGGTTCAGCTGGGCCAGATTTCGTGCAGCTCATACAGACCGCACAACATGAAGTTTCATGCGGTCCCAAACATCCTTAATGGGGGAGAGATCTGAGGATCGTGCTGGCCACGGTAGTTGACGTACACCTTGAAGAGCACGTTAGGTGGTGCGGGATACATGTGGTTCTGCACTGCCCTGTTGGAAAGGCATAACACTTTGTTGTTACACGAGTGGTAGCAAGACGGGTTAAATGATGGTTTCATTGTACCATGTACTGTTCAATGTTCTCTAGACGACCACTAAAGGAGAATGGGGAGTGTAGAATATCGCTCCCCTTACAATGATGCACGATCATGTGTGCCGTTTGAGTGTCCGCTGACGCCTCAATACCGTTCAGCCCGCCTCCAATGGTGTCAGGCGCTTGTGAAGGGACGAATGGAGACGTGTCGCCTTCAGTGATGAGAGTCATCGTTGCCTCGGTGCCAATGATGGTCGTACGCGTATGTGATGTCGTGCAGAGGAGTCCGAAAATCTGGAGTGTACGTGACAGAGGCAAACGGGGCCGGCATCATGGTGTGGGCCGTTATCCTCTGGTGTTCGTTGTGGAAAAACTGGACAGTATCCGTACATAGAAACCATAATTCAACCTGTCTTGCCACCAAAAAGGCGATATGCTTTTCTAACAGGACAATGCACGTATCCCGTACAACCCAACGTGTTCTACTAGGTGTACGTCAGCTACCCTGACCATCATTATCCCCAGATCTGTCCCCCATTGAACATGTCTGGAACCGGATAAAACGTCATCTTGCCGCGATCTACACGACCGGCACGAGATCTGGTCCAACTGAGGCATCAAATGGAAATTGAATGGCGGGCCATACGTAAGACTTCATTGGGCATGAGAAAGTTGCACCGTGCATTGCTGCAAAAGGAAGGTATACACGATACTAGCGTCGACATTGTGCACGCCCTGGTACTCACGTGCGTATGGTTATGACTGCGTGATTGTGTGTTGTATACATCCTCAAGAATGGTTCAATAAAATTTCGCTCTGCTGGGTTGACGAATTCATGGTGTTCTCTTTTCATTTTCCAGGAGTGTATATACTAGCAAATCCGGAAATGTTTCGCAGTTTTTAGACATGCATTGGAATTTGCTTATTGGCCGAAACTCTTTGCTTATCATTCACCGTTTCCATACCTACTCCTTACTTTCCTCTTTGCCCTCCCTCCGTATTAGCTAGCTGAAATCCCGACGTGTCGCTATTGATAACTTCCAATATTTTTTAGTCCACGTCTGCCCCATCTAGCTGCCCATCTCCACTTCTCCCACTTTCTGCTGCCGCCGCCTCCCCATTTTCCTCCTCCTCCTCCTCCTCCTCCTCCCCTCCTCCTCTCCAGTCCGCGCGACACAGCAATTGCCCTATATAAGAGAGAGAGAGAGAGAGAGAGAGAGAGAGAGAGAGAGAGAGAGAGAGAGAGAGAGAGAGAGAGAGAGAGATAATACACAACAAAATTGGAATATAGTTTTCAAAATAAAAAGCCGAGATCGCACATTAATAATGTATTAAATGACGACCGGTTTCGGTGCACTGTGTCATCATCATCTGGTCTCATATGTTATAACCTGGTCATCTTATTAAAAAATTGGGTATAAAATAACAAGTTAGTTAGTACAAGTTAGTTAGTACACTGTTATGTTCTTTCCCTGAACAATACAGAAAACTAAGTAGTTTCCGTGTTAGGAAATAAGTCACTAACGGTTGCCAACATTCTAAATCGAAAGTAAACAAATTTACTTGTATACTCTCTGGAATTTACTTGTATAATTTCTGAAATATCTGGAAAACTACTGCAGACACGTTTTATTAGATTCACCAGATGAATAACAAAAGAAAAAAAATTGAAATCGTTCGTTATTGTAACCTCGTACAGTTCTGCGATGGCTTCGTATTAGCTAGGTTGCTGAATTTCAAGCAAAATCCTTTATCAGCCATAGCTCCGTAACTAAACATTTAGTTGGTGATGACGATCGTGTGGTATTTTGGCTGTTAGACCCCAGCTGTGGGTCGTGTTCATCTTGCCTGGTGCAAATCTTTTTAGACGACGCCATTCGGCGACGATAAGAATCAGGAGAACGATGATTAAATGACAACGGTAATGGTGAAATTATGATGACACAACACTCAGTCCCCGAGCGGAGAAAATCTCCGACCCCACCACACTGTCCACTAGGCTACGGAGGCGACCGTTTTACTTGCTGAATAGCATACTAAAATATTTGCACATCTTTTTATAAACGTCATCGTCCGACCTTGGCTCATGTTATCGTAGCTTTGACAGCAGTTAAATTTTATCCAGAATAAGATAGATTTGTGCGCCTCGGTTGTACAGTGGTAGAGTGCCAGACTACAAATCCAAAGGTCGCGGGTTCGATCCCCGTCAGGTGCTAGGATTTTTATCTGTATTGCTCATGTGGAAAATACCGAGTAGCACCGTGGTTCGGAACCCACGTTAAACTGTAGGTCCCCCTATAACTGGCTGAGTAAGTCAGTTCGAAGGTCGGAGGAAGGCAACGGCATACCACTTCCAAACAGGACCATGCCTAGTAAAGCACTGTGGTGTTCAAACCAATCTTCGGATTGTTGACTGCTTTACCTTTACCTTAAGATAGATTTATGACAGAATTTGGGAAAACGTTAATCAGGATTCGTGTAGGTAGAAAGGATGGTAAATATTACATTGCCATGCCGGGAGGGGGGCAGGGGGGGGGGGCGAGTGTGACAAACGGATGAGTTGGAGTTATTTCCAATCGCCAGCCAACCACTTTAATTAGTCCAAAGAATTTAGTGGTAACCAGTTGTTACTCTTCCCTATTTGAGTAACTTCAGTGGGGGGAGGGAGGGAGGAGGCTGGTGGTGACGTCACAGTGTGGGCGGTACGAGGCCCTTTGCTGGACGCTCCCGCCTGCGGACACTTTCTCTGTTTCTGGTGGCCACGTGCGCGGGACAAAGAAACCGCGCGCTACTGTCACTCCTGCAGACCTCAGAGCGGCGAAAGTCCCGCTCACCGCCAGACACTTCACTCGGTTACAGCCACACCATTTCGCTGCAGACACATACTGTTCCGGTGGCTGCGTTTGCCACTTACCTGCATTTTCGAAGTACACTGGTTTAACAAATGTCATGCCATAAGTACCCAATATTACGTGGTGCCTCCTCTGGTTCTGCGGGCTGCAGTCAATTCGTTTACATGCAGCACATCTTCCGGAAGACGAAAACCGATTTTCGTAAACCGTCTTCCGCTGTCGTGTTTACATGGCTTAGCCTGAACCGGATTTCCTAGCTCACTTAACATGGCGACTGGAAAACAGCTGATTCAGTTCCTTATTTAGTCTGCACACTCGCTATTTTTCTTTATTTAAATACGCAGATTTATGTTCACTCTAATATTTATACTTTTATTTCACATTAGAAAATATCACTCTTTCCATATGTGCCGAAAATTCTTAACAAGAAAACACAATCTGAACGCTTCAAAAAACGGTTGCGTTTACATGGGCACGAAAATCGATTGTGGAACTGGAAAACCGCTTTAGAGAAGCGGATTTCCAGAATAGATTTTGTTTACATGAACAAGCAAAAGCGGAATTGGGAAATCGGTTGACGAAATTCGCTTTTGGAAGCCCATGTAAACGGGGTAAGGCACCGCGTAAATGACTCTACAGCTCTCCCTGATACTGCTCTGGACGTTTGCAGAACGGCAGCCCATACTGGTCCGTTCGTGAGTGTAGGATCCATGGCACGGAGTCTGCGTCCCATAACGTCGCAGATATCCTCGACGGGGTTCGAACTCCGGGGTGACCAACTCAGTCTTTGGACATTCCCTGAATTGCCTTGAACCACCGTCGGGTCAAAAATTATCAGATGTTTGTGAATCTAAGGGACCAAACTGCTAGGGTTATCGGTCACTACTTAGGAACTACTTTGTCTTACGCTAAGGACTTCACATAAACTCATGCCCGAGGGGGGATCCGAACCTTCGGAAGGAGCAGCTGCGCAATCCTTAGCACTGCACCCTAGACCACGCGTGCACACCTGCGCGGCAGCCATCATGGTATTAGAGAACAAAGAAAATGAGTGCACATGGTCCCCATTCAGTCCCAGAACAACTAGGTGGCCCTTTCCATACCAGGAGTATGTGCCGCAGACCAACACAGCACCGTTTCAGACCACACCGCCTTAGTAGGCGGATTCCATCAATTCATGCGGTCTGCGACATCCATCGTTACGGTGCAGCAGAAATCTTGATTCGTTCCTCCATATCGCGTTCCGGCATTGATCCAGAGTCCATCCCTGGTGATTGGTTTGACAGTAACACCAAAGTGCGGCGCGAGCTCCCATACGCGACGAATTGTCCACTGGTGGAAGTGTGTAGAACGCTCTGTGTTGACTTGTTGCACTGTTTCCTTCCGTCACTACTGACCACCGGTCTCAGATGTCGCCGGTCACAGTCATCGACGGTGGCTGCACACTCGATAATCATCCTACTTTGACGATGTCACCCTCAGTCAGCAGTGATACACCCTCCACACAGTTGTACGTGCGAAGCACTACTGCCGGAATCTAAATTCCCATCTGTCGGGCACTGTCCACATACCCCGTCGGAACAGCACCACTGCATTTACTACAAATGCCGTGGACATAGACTTCACAGAAGGTGCCCTATACACCTGCAGCCGGCATATGGGGAGTGTGGAGCGCGAACTAAAGTTCGGTATAGGGAAAGTATGGCCAGTTAGCCAGCGACGGCCATGCTTATATATCACGTCACAATAATATTGAAATGTACAACATAACATAATGTGGCACAACACCTGAAGATGACTTAAGTCGAAATAAGCTTATAGTGTAACTAATACGAATTAAAAATATACAGTGTTGAAATTATATAATTCTTATTATTAAAATGTCGATGTACGACGTCACTAACACAGTGGGCCCTGCAGATAATAAACGTAGTAGGTTCGCGTCCACCGCCTTCCGTACACATTTTGTTTTCTAGAAGAAAAAGGGGAATCCGATATGGCGAACATAAGAGGCCATGGACGATAGAGGCGCTACTACTGTGAAATCTTGGGACGAACGGGAGGAGTGCTCGGATAGCCTAACGGATAAGGCGATCGCTTGGGAAGAGCGAAAAATCCGGTTTCCTGTCCCGGTCAGTTGTCGCCATAGGAATATTTCAGTGCTTGATGTAGCTCCACACTGTCGTGGAGTGTGGACCTGCGGAAGGTCTAGTTGTGATTCAAAAATATTTTGATATATACCTAAACTGCAGCAGGCAAGATGCCGTGATGGTTCCTTTCAAAGAGGACGGAAGATATTCTTTCACATCCGTAACTACACTGCGCAAAACAATTAGGAAAGCAGGTGAAATGATATACACAATATACATATGGTGAAATAGTTTATTAAGACATTAGTTACAGTTGTAATTTGTGTGTGATACAGTTCGATATTTTGCTATTTCAACTCTTTACCCTGGGGCTACCATGATAGTGAAAAAGTCATTCTCGTTGCCTCTAATATGGTGTGTGATCACCTCCGACGAAGAGTACACTTGCATACCTGTGCGGCATGAACAGTGTGAGGTTATCAATCAGCTCTTGAGAGATATTTGACACTTCCTTCGTGAGTGCAATATCCAGCTCTGCAACCGTTATGGGAGGTGCTGGTCTGGCTGCAATAAATCTACCCAGGACATCCCAGACATGCTCAGTCGGGTTCAAGTTCGTTTAATTCCCTCAGTTTCAAGCACGTTGTATATCAGTGCATAACTGGGGGAACGAGCGTTATCGTCCACGAAGGAACCCATCTCCTTTCGCTGCAGTGTAGGGCACAAGAAAAGGTCGAAGGATCTCGTCTCTATAATTCTGAGAATTTCGTACGTCCGCCAATGCTGACTCCTGGCCACACCATTAGTCCGCCATCATGTTATGGTGATTTTTCCTGCACATAACCAGGATTGTTCCGAGTTCCACGTTCTCTCCAGATGAGAGAACGACGACTGTCCGGCTGAACACACAAGCTTGATTCACCTGTGAAAAGAACCCGGCGTCATTCGTGACGACTGCAATTCTGATCTTCTTCTGCCCAGTTTCTACGGGCTAAACGGTGTCGTGGTTTTAATGGGACGCACACCATATGCGTAGACCACATTCCCGAAGGCTATTTCGGACTGTTTGTGATCATATTGCGTGTCCTGTTGCTGCCTGGAGGGTGAGTTGCAGCTGAGTAGCATTCAGCCTCCTGTCTCTACGGGCTGGTAACCGGAGATAACGGTCATCTCTTGACCATGTTACTTGTGGACAAGCTAGGCCTTGCCTTCTTTTAACGCTTCCTGTTGTCTAAAATCGAGTCCAGGTCCTGGAAATAACACTTTAGGGCACTCCAATACCTGCAGCCACCTCCCTCTGTCTGTCCCGCTTCCAGTCTTCCTGAGGCTCTCCATACCACAGCTTCGGTTAAGACACGTCGTTTTGCAATGCAGTACCTGCTCACTACACTATCTGAACCCAACTGCTTGTGTAACTCGTTTGGTAAAATCAACACCGACCCTCTCTACAGTAACTTAATGTTGCCGTAATGTCGTGTCCCCACTCTGTACAACGGACAGAAAGACGTCGAACCATTTTAGTTTATTCTGCCCATGACAATACTTCGGAACCTACATATCTCAACTGATACCCTGTTTGTTTTGCCCAGTGTAAAATACTGCAAGATTATGCTCCGCCTGTAGATTCGTTGTACTAATACGATCATCTGGCGATGTGTTTTAAACCTCACCACAGTATCCGACCACGAGAGTGTGTGTTCTTAGGATAAATTAAAGTAGTTTGTAAGTTTAGAAACGTATTACCACTGTAGTTAATATTTTTTTTCTCTCCAACAGATTTTCGAGCAGTTTGTGAGTGTTGCCAACTTTTTTGTACGTGCGAATCTCGCTTTTCGCGTATCATCAGATTTCTGGAAAATACATTTTTAAGTTACAGACAGCTTTTGTGACAACCTTGCGTACCTATCTAGCATCGTTTGTTAACAGATAGTTTAAAAGAGAAGATAAGTCACTTGCCCTGAAATTCCGAATGCCGCATTAGTCTTCTGTAAAACCTTATAAAATCTTCTTACCCAACTGGCCGCGTCGGTCAATGAATTAAAATTATGTGAAATGCAACTGAAGTCAATAAACTGAGGAACGTGACTCTGGAGAGGGGGGGAGATGTTAAAACAGTGTAAAATGTAAAGTGTTGTCATACGAGCATACCGCATGTTAATGGAGTACGCGTATAGCGCGAGACAGGTGCGCTATAACTGGCATGTTCCATTGCATAAGCAAACGTTAATGTGGCAGGGTGGTGGGCGGGCATAATTTCAGAATGGGCCAAGTGATTGCGCTGGTAGTAAGAACTATCGAATAGCATTACATAGAATATACAATTCTTTAAAATAAAAGGAATGAATGTATAAATTATAAAAACACGAGGTTTCAACAGTCCCCCCCCCCTTTTTGTAACCGTCAATGCGAGTTACGTTCCTGAATGTATTGGCTTCACTTGCCATTTCAGATTATCATAAAATCAACGACGGACGCTCTCTCTTGTGTAACTGCCATTATTTTAGGTTTTACACACGACCAACCCGGTTTACGCAGTTTCTAGGCAAGCGAATCACTTTAGTCTTTTAAGTCATCTGTTAACAATGTTGCTAAATGCGTACTCGAGGTTATCCTGAAGACTTTTTGTCACCTAAAAATGTATTTTTCCAGAAATCTAATGATACGCCAAAGCGTCAAACACGTTTTTACGTAATAAAGAATTTGGAACAGAGACGTCTTTTACTCGGAATTGACATCAAGCCATAATGGAGTGGAGGAATGTAGTTGTATTACATGTAGTGTCTTTTGTCTCTTTCTCACTTTGTGTTGTTCTTGTGTTTGTTGGATGTCTTCAAAATTTAAATGTTTATAATTCCATGGGACCAAACTACGTTGGTCATCAGTCCCTTGTCTTACAAACTACAGGATGTCCAGAAAAAGACTCCCCGATTTCAAAATTAAATATCTCGAAAACAAAGATCGATAGAGGAATCTAGTAAACGGTATGTTTATTTTGAAAGCTGTAAGAAGTTCATACAGCAGTTTGAAATAATAGTTACAAAAGCTGCTAACAGGTGGCGCTGTAATCGCCATACGTAATGCATAGTATAAATAGAGATCCGAAGCCCAGAGCGATCAGTTCCACTATTAAAACGTGAAAGGAGTTTAGCGTACCGAAGGAAGAGATTAAAACCATGTACTCCATCCAACAACGCGTTTTTTCTGGTACTCGGGTACCACAGGTTAGAAGAGTCCTACGGCAACAAGGCGAAGTTTTCAAGCACGATTTAATGTTCCAATAGGACCCGATGCGAAAACCATTCGTACGCTCTTCGCAAAATTTCAACGAACAGGCAGCGTAACTGATGATCTAGTGGGGTATGTTGGCCGTAAGCAAACCGCAGTTACGCCTGAAAATATCGCCATAGTTTCTGGAATTATTCAGCGAAATCCAATGTCATCCGTCCGTAGAATTGCATCAGACTGGTTTGAAGCGTTCCAGCACGCAGAAAATACTGAGGAAGAGCCTACACATTTTTCCATTCAAAATTCAAACGCACCAGGCCATACCCGTACGAGCTGTACAGCAAAGGATTGCATTTGCTAATCAGATGCTCACAATGGTTGATAGCGAAGTATTTTATGTTTGCTGCATCTGGTTTACAGATTAAGTACACTTCCACCTGAATAGATACGTGAATAAGCAGAACTGGCGATTTTGGGGTTCCGAAAAGCCATATTGGTATGAAGCGAAACCCCTGTATTCTCCTAAAGTTACTGTGTGGGCTGCAGTATGCAGCAGAGACAATATTGGCTCCTTTTTCATTCGAGAAACGGTCACTGGTGCACGTTACGTTGCAATTTTGGAACAATTTGTCGTCACACAGCAAGCGTTAGAGGATCGACCAGGTACTGAATGGTTTATGCAAGATGGAGCCCGACCACATCGGACCGAACAAGTGTTTCGCTTTCTTGAGGAATACTTCGGGAATCGAGTCATTGCTTTGGAATATCACAAATTTACTTGTGCGCCGGATTTGACTCCCTGCAACTTTTTTTTTTTTTTTTTTTTTTTTTTTTTTTTTTTTTTTTTTTTTTTGGCTCAGTGTGGCATGTGAATCCATTTCGGTTGAGACACTACGAAATTTGTATCTATTATTTCAAACTGCTGTATAAACTTCTTACAGCTTTCACAATAAACATACCGTTTACTGCATTCCTCTATCGATCTTTGTTTTCCAGATACTTAATTTTGAAATCAGGGAGCCCTTTTCTGGACACCATGTTCTTAAACTAAGTTAAACTAATCTTAGGACAACTTAAACTAATCTTAGGACAACACATACATCCATGCCCGAGGGAGGATTCTTGCCGTTGTGATGGCGGCATTTGTGTATTCATTGTTATCTGTTCTTTCTTTAAACTGTGTTAGTGGGCTTTCTTTGTATCCGCCGTATGCGGCTATCTGTAAGGGCCATCTCGTGTGAGTCAGCTGAAATTCGCCAGTCGCTTGCCACTGTGCGAGCAACGGACCCCCAGTACTCAGCGATCGCTGGCTGCCGCTGGTTGCCGCACAACGCGCGACGCACCGCGAGATACGCTGTCGTCGTCCAGCCCATCTTTTCGCCTGCCTGGCGAGCTGAGTGTGCTGTGGGCTGGGCAAGCGGCGGTTCCGCGCGGCCGCTCCACACCGGAAGGAGAAAGTGCCCCAGAGTTACGCAGCGCTGCATTCCGCGGCCTGAGCTAACGTCCGGATTAACAACACAACACAGCAGCCGCCGGCCAGCCAGACCGCCTGCAGCCGTATCGCTTGCGTCTTGACAGCCCGTCGACCGTCACGTACGCACCTTATTCGCCTCCACTCGCCTTACCTTTCCGGACAGACAAGTCCGATAAGTTTCTTCCCGCGCGGGAAAAAGCTGAGCCGTGCCGAGCCACAGAACATTTCCTGCCTACCCGCGTTTCGTGTCCGCCCTGCGTGAGATACCTTTGCCTCAGCTTCCGTGTTTCGTATCGCCCATTTCATTCTCTTTCACTTCTTATATCCAAGTTAAATCTGTTTTGCAAGGGCTCTTATCGGCGTGTTTGATGTAAGGTATTTCCACCACAACGCCTGCTTTCGTATGCTCTAAGACTGTGTGTTTATCAAGAAAAATGCGTGTACCGTATCTCTTAATCCGACAGTTTTGCCTTTGTATGGCGTTTACTTTGCAATTAGGGATAAGCAGGAACACTCTACAATCAGCATTAGTGCTAAATATACGTAACACACTACTGCTTCACAACAGTAATTATCTTAGTCGGCTAGAAGGTGCAGGGGGGCAATGGTTATCAGTATTCCGGGTGATTCAATAAGGCCGGCCATAGATAGCTTCATCTATGCCACTATCTTCATCTGAGAATGTCATCCACGCCATACGCCTTTTTTGTATATATTCCAATCTTTATATTTTATTTATTTATTTATTCCTGCCATTTTTCAGGTATATATTCATTTGCATAAGGGCTGTATGTCTGTAAAACCTCTTCGTTACTGTTTATATGCTCTTATAAACTACGTGTCGTAAGGTGATACAATTTAGAAGCTACATTCAACTATTTATGTATATACTGTCTGTTAAATTTCCTTTTGCTACAATTTGTAGTGTTCAAATTATAAATTGTAGCGTCATACCGAGAGCCGTAGTTTTACTCTATAAACAGCGGAAAAGTAGTAAGCGGGTAACTTTTTTCCTTTCATCATTTTACTATGGTTGCAAGCGAGAAAAAGTTTAATAAAGATTTGAAATTATGTTTAAAGTTTGTTGCAAGTCGCTAAGTACTGTCATTTTTATACAGTGTATTTCGAAAGTCTCACCGCATTATATGGCATTTTTTGCGATTTCTATTGGTTATGACGTAATATCTTTTGACCCATGATTCTTAACCATGCAGCAATTGTTATCTCACGGTAAGGGATGTGTGTACCAAATTTGGTTGAAATCGGTCCAATGGTTTAGGAGAAAATGAGCAGCATTGTCGCAAAATGCAGCAGTTTTTCGCGCATCTCATTGTTTATGGCGTCATATGTCGTGAACTATATATCGTATGTGATTTTTTACAGTTACGGCGACCGTCCTCATGGATTGAAGCTTACGTGTACAAAATTTCATAAAGATTGGAACAAAACTAGATTTGTATGCAACACGTACAAACATACGGACACACTGCTTAATATATTAGATTGCAATGTTATATCTCCATAGGCATCTTTAGAGCCGCAGGCGTTACTCCCTCCTGTCTCTGACCGAATGAGGTGGCGCAGTAATCACACATTGAGCTCGCATTCCAGAGGACAGTGGTTCAAATCCACATTCGGCCATCGTGATATACGTGATCCGGTGTTTCCCTAAATCACTCCAGCCAAATTCCGAAATGGTTCCCTTGAAAGGATTGACCGATTTCCTTCCTCATCAGTAACCAAAACTCCAATAATGAGCTCAGTCTGACCATGGTGACAACGGAACTTAAAACCCTTAACTAACTTCCACCTTTCTTAATACGTGTCCTAGCATCCTATGCCTTTTTCCAATTTATTCCTTTCCTCGTTTTGTATCAGTCCTGTTACTTCTCAGCATCCTGGCAGGTCAGCAGTAAGAAACTCTTACAGATGCGTAATTTTATGCGGATGGCAGTGCAGAATATTGCGTGGAATTTTATGTGCCGTGCTCGGAGGCATTCCTAAGTATCGGTCAATTCCACGTGCGCTGCAGACTTGCGCGTTACTACTCGCTCGGTTGCACAGTGGTAGAGTGCCAGACTATAAATCCAAAGTTCCCAGGTTCGATCCCCGCCAGATCCTAGGATTTTTATCTGTCACTTTCCACTTCTTTCACCTCTGGCAGTATTGCTCATGTGAAAAATACCGATTAGCACCGTGGTTCGGAACCCACGTTAAACTGTAGGTCCCCCTATAACTGGCTGGGTAAGTCAGTTTCTTCCGTCTGCCGTTGAAACTATCGAGTTTCCTTCGAAGTTCTTCACCATATTCGTCGTGTTATTTAATGTCCGAAAATTCCTTACAGCTGCAACCACAGAACAGTTCTTGTAAAAAAAGCTTCAAGCCGAACTCTTATGCCGCTTACAGCGCCGTCTATTGATAAGATTGGGAACTATTTTCTTTCTTTCTTTATTTTTTATTTTATTTTTATGTCATTGCCTTTCCCCTATCGTCAAATATGATCAGTTCAAATCTGCAGTAATTCTGCCGCGTGGTTCTTTTCGTGCAGCACATTGAAAGCGGAACACATTAATTTTGGACACCTTGTATTCGTGTGACTGTCAGCGGGTGAGTAAGTAGTTACACGACTCTATCCTACAGCCAGCGTTAATTTCACGGGCATGAGTCACTCGTCGCAGTGTGACGCAGAACAGCGGTTATCAGCTGCGCGGCAAAGCCGGCCGTTGCGCCCTGGCTTACTCCAGCACTTAGCCAGGGGACAGAGCGCGTAAAGTCGCTTCATATCGGCCACGGCGGCTTATCGCATTGCAGGTGACGGGCAGTTAATGCGCATCGTTGGTGATAGCAGGCAGCAGTCAAAGTCAAGGACCTGTCAAGGGGAAGGCCTACCTTCTGCCAGGTTGCGTATTTCGAGCACATCAAGCAAGCCTGTTACTAAGGCCGACAGAATTTTACTATGTTCAAAAGCTGCTTCTCATGTAGGTGCGTCACATACACTAGTTCATATTTGTTCGTCTTTTGCTGCATTCTCACTATATTGTTCTATTATGACGAAACTCTTTTCGCCATTTTCAAATAAACTGCAATATACCTACTACTGTTCGATGTTAAGTTGAATCTTTTTAATGGTAGCGATGACTGATGTCTCTGACAAAACTATTTCACCTGGTGCATAAGATGTATGAGGCAGGGGAAATACCCTCAGACTTTAAGAAAAATGTAATAATTGCCATTCCAAAGAGAGCAGGCGCAGACAGACGTGAAAATTACGGAACCATCAGTTTAATAGGTAATGGTTGCAAAATTTTAACACGAATTATTTACACAAGGATTGAAAAGCTCTTAGAAGCCGACCTTGGGAAAGATCAGTTTGGATTCAGGAGAAATGTAGGATCGCGGGAGGCAACCCTCACTTTATGGCTTATCTTAGAAGACAGATTAAGAAAAAGCAAACCTACATTTCTAACTACTGCATATTTGGAGAAAGCTTTTGATAATGTTGACTGGAATACACTATTTCAGATGATGAAAACAGCAGGAGTAAAATGTAGGGAACGGAACGTTATTTACAACTTGTACAAAAACCAGACAGCAGTCATCAGAGTTGAAGGGCATGAAATGGATGCAGAGGTTGGGAAGGGATTGAGACAGGGTTGTAGGCTTTCTCCAATTCTACTTAATTTGTACATTGAGCAAGCTATAAAGGAAAGCAAGGAGAAATTTGGAGAAAGAATTAAAGTTCAGGGCGAAGAAATAAAAACTTTGCGTTTTGTCGATGACATTGTAATTCTGTCAGACACAACAAAAGACCTGGAAGAGCAGTTGAACGGAATGGACAGTGTGTTGAAAGGCACATGCAAGATGAACATTAACAAGAGCAAAACAAAGGTAATGGAGTAGACTCCAAGAAAATCAGGCGATGTTGAAGGAATTAGGTAACGAAACAATAAAGGTGGTAGATGAATTTTGTTTCTTAGGCAGTAAAATAACATTGATCACAGTACAGAGGATATAAAATGCAGAATTGGCAGTGGAAAGAAACGCGTTATTGAAAAAAAATTGATAACACTGAATATTAATTTAAGCGTAAGGAAGTCTTTGTGAAGTGTTGCCTTGTAGAGAGTGAAACATAGACGATCAATAGTCCAGACAGGAACAGAATAGAGGCTTTTGAAATGTGGTGCTACAGAAGAATGCTTACACAAGACGTCATCGTCTTCAAGCCGCCAAACCGATTTTTATGACATCTGAATCTTGCGTAATTTAGACGTTGTATAACGTATAGCTTTAGTCAGCGGTTTAGTCACGATGTTACAGATTTATGACGTAGTTAGTAAGACATTTATTTTAATCTCAATAAAGGAGGACAGTATTTAACTTACCGTCATTCTATGCATGTTTTATGTTTAAACAGCAAAATTGGAAACTTTTATCCTGATGATGCTGGTCATAACTTATGAACAAAGTTGCGGAATTATTGTACCTGTTCAGATGTTTGTATTGCTTATGGGACTTAACTACGGGATCATCAGTCCCTAAACTTACAAACTACATATGAACTAGCTAATCCTAAGGACGGCACAAATATCCATGCCCGAGGGGGGATTCGAACCCCCGACCGAAGTGGCCGTGCGGGCCGTGATTGGAGCGCCTCAGTCCCCTCGGCAACCGCAGCCGGCAATTATTGTACCTTCGATGGTCTTTGTCACGTATGCAAGGACATCAACGCAAGCGAAGCCGCGGGGAAAAGCTAATTTTGAATAATTTTGAGTTCACACTTTCCATTATTTTGTTCCGTGTAGCCATATAAAAGGAAATTACGGGTATTGTTCGCACGTTTTCTTCTGTTTGCCTCCATGTAGTATGGAAGCGAGTGTATCAGTTGTTTAAACATATCAGTACGAAGTTAGAACGTGATTCCCTATTGATTAAAGCGCTTCGCGATAGTGACGGAAAATATGGAACTCTAAACTTTATGATCGATAATGTTTGACTTACGTCTGCTTTTTTTACATTCCAAAGCACCAACACACTCGGACTAACTTCTTATAAAATTCGAGCTTCTTTCACATTTGTTTTCCATAACGCCAATTAACAACTATCTGCTAACCTCTTCCCTGATAGTTAAATAAGGAAAACAGCTGTTTATTCAGACGGCGCTTTCATTTGTTTCTATTGCCAACCTAGTCGAAATATATCGTACCTTCTCGTTTTCTCCAGGTTAGCAAACGAGAGGTGTATCTGGCAATGACAAACGCAATGCACTTAACGTGCACATTTAACTGCACGTTAAAGGCATCTTCTCGTTTACTAACGAGAGATGGACGAACCGACCCTTAGTGTACAATCCGCGGATGGGAAAACCAGATATAAGAGGGACTTTATTTTTGCAATTGGAAGGTTATTTAATTACTGATTTAGGATCATACCTGATGAACACTCATCATTTCAATCAATGTTTGAATATACGGAACCGTAAAACTGAACTTACGTGTGTATACATTATAAAAAAAAAAACATATTTGACATTGAATTTATTATGAGCTACAACAGAAAGGCATGATTTCAGTCTTAAGAGATTCCGTATAGTTTTTGTGCTTTAAAGTCAAATTAAGAGAATTTAAGTGTACCTGATGACGTATAGATGTCACTTTCGTGAAAATGTAGTGCTGCCGTAAGTAAAATTTTAAGAGGTCGCGAGACCGTCAGTCAGCGCTAGGCAACGGTGTGCATTACCTTTGCATTCAACAAGTTACGTGGCGAGGGAAAGCCGGGCATGAACCTGCACTCAGCATTGGTGCACTGCAGCAAGGGCGTTACATAGTCCATTAACAGCAGCTCTGGAGCTGAGCAGGCCGCGCGCGGTGGTGGGGCGTAGCTGGCCACATTGCGGAATACCTGGCGAGTGTTGCGTCGCTCTGGACCGCCTGTTTGCCGCTATGCATCACTGGACCCCGCTGTCGCCGCAATCTCGCTGACTGGCTGCGTCCTATTTCATAACCTCTATGCAGGCAATTCAGTAAGTGATCAGTCAAGTCGACAATGCGCTAACGAAACCCTTTCACATTTCTAGAAAGCGGAAGTGCGGAATTCCACCTACCAATTAACAGTACATCAAATAAAGAAGCGCAGGAGTGGCCGTACGCTCTAAGGCGCCTTGCGTCTGCTTGTCGTCCAGCATGCGCACGCGCGCACCTGTGTGTGTGTGTGTGTGTGTGTGTGTGTGTGTGTGTGTGTGTGTGTGTGTGTACTTTAAGATAGTTTAAAACTTTTGTAAGTCTAGCGGCTGATGACCACTACAGTTTGGTCTCATAGCTTTAAAACATTTGAACATTTTGCATCAGAAGACTATCAGACTTTACGAGATGGTCACTCGACGGGTGAACAATTTCGCTGCCTTCAGACAGCTAGGGCATTGAAATAGGGTACTTCGGCTCTTTGGCCAGCATCGAAGATTCTTAGTCACAGGAGGAGTTGCTAAAACTTTCTGAACCCACAGCGAAATGTCAATGAATAGCGCCAACACTGCTGTGAAGACATGCGACGGAATCTATTATTGTCGCCGTTAGCACACGTTGAGGAAGGGAAATCCACTCAATAGTGAGAAAGGGTCTTGGTCTCGTTAGCCTATGCGTAAATGGCCTTCCATTATATTTTAAAGGAACAGAAATAGTACAAGTATTATAATAAAGCCTAATAGAATAAGCTCAATACATGAAACTGTAATATTTTACTGTCAGTAACTAAATCTAATGAGCTCAATTTGGATAAATCACAGTATATAGATATCAGTACTGCCCAATGCTGACTGCACTATCAAATCTTATGCAAGTGACTAAGGCAACAAAAGCCGGTCGCGGTGGCAGAGGGGACTAAGCCGCTCCAGTCACGGTCTGCACGGCCACTACGGTCGGGGGTTCGAATCCCCCCTCGGGCATGGATATTTGTGCCGT
The DNA here is from genome assembly GCA_026315105.1 of Locusta migratoria. Classification (NCBI taxonomy): domain Eukaryota; kingdom Metazoa; phylum Arthropoda; class Insecta; order Orthoptera; family Acrididae; genus Locusta; species Locusta migratoria. Next base: position 160,866,914 of record CM048751.1, on the reverse strand, counting down.
CCTTTGTCTTAGCTAGTTCATAAGTAGTTTGTAAGCTTAGGGACTGATGACCCCGTAGTTAAGTCCCATAAGTTCTACAAGCATTTGAACATTTTTTTAAGGCAACAAAAGGCAATATTCCCAAACTACTGGTTATGTACCCGGCTAAGAATTTTGTGACACGTGACTGATATTCCTAACCCTGTGATGCATGAATTATTAACAAATTAGGGGAAAAATCTGAAATGGGGCTTGTATAATTAAGAAGGAAATCAGTTTACATTAAATAAGAAAATTTATTGAAATTTGCTATTTGTAAAAGAAAAAAACATGCACATAGGAGTGGTTATTGTCCACCTGAGCATATCGGGTCCTTTCTATTAGTTTTTCGTTTATCAATTTTGACACAGAGGATCCTTGCGTTTAATGCAAAGGTACTGTATCTCTTTTATGTGAAATCGGTGAAATATCGTTCGAGAAAGTTCTTTGCGCTTTACACTCTCCATCTTGACCCGCTACTGCCTTTAGGTGAAAAACTGACAGTTGTCGGTTCAGCTTGTGACATCCACAGTGCATCACCTGTAGGTATGGTCCCCTCGAGTGAACTCCATGCGCTTACAACGAGAAAGGATCCAGGATGCACCCATGGCGTATACTGCTAACATGCCAAATCTCATCCCAAACTCGATATCCGAGACCTGAAGGTCTTTGAAGATGTGGTGTGACTGTATTACAAAGAGGAAGATATGATTCCCATTGTGTTACTGAGCTCGGTGTCCACTTTAGATGTGCGGTTGCTGTTAAGCCAAACAAGATAAGGTATCAATATGGTCACCTTTCCAGACACGCCACGTCGCTAAATTATACTTCGGAACATGTGTTGTTAAAAATTAATACAAATTATTTAAATACAGCTTGAAAAATCCTTAAATATATTTCTTCTGCAATTTGTCTGTGTGTGTATCCCGAGCAATTTCTTCGCATTGGACAACACAGTCATACTGGATGCGAGATGGAATTGCGTAGCTTCGCGATAACTCTACGTTTTCGAATGTGATGTCATAATTTTGATCAGAATAAAATTCCAGATCGATGCTTTTCTTTGCGGAATTTTTTCGAAATTCATATAAAAAGCTATTCAATGCACAAGCTATAAAAGTACATTACCATGATAAACTAGGATGCAATAAAAGATTTATGAATAAGAGAGGAATGGATCACTGAAAATAGTATTGCTGTCAGATTCAATAATTTCCAAGCATTCGCCCTATTTATTTATTTATTTTTCAAATTAGCTGTCTTCGAAACGAAGCTAAAATTAGTTATTAAAAAAAAATAAGATTATAGGAAACAACGTAGATGTTTAAAAAGGTTTTCAGCTACGACTTATGACAAAAAGTACCTATATAAGTCATAAAGACCGATTGCCTCTAACAGGCGAATAAGTGACAAATTTGGAGCTAAGACACTTTGTCAGTAAACTACCACATAGGCTCTGACGTAGGTTCACAGAAGTTCGTACATTTTAACGTCGCAGTAGTTTGAACATGGTTTACAAGTACGACCTGTGAGGGCCATTGTAATTAGTAAAAACAGTATGCACTTTTAAGAGTAATTACTATTGTTTTAGTCTATGTGTTTATACTGTTTGTTATCGCCAATACAATAAAAGTCGATAAGAAAAGTTATTGCATCGGACCCTTCGCTAAAATACAAGTGTTGAAACCTGCTATTTACAGTGTGTTTTGGTGTTATTGGTGTCTATTTCTCACGGTGGCACTTTATTATCAATAATTTGCGGCTTTCAGGGTCCACCGAGAAACGAAACCATTTTCTGAACAGTTAAAATAATTCGAAGCTGCACAGCCACCATGCTGAAAGCATACTGATTGCTAGAGCTACGTGAAATTAGCAAATAAACTTTGAAAATTTAGCATTTTGAAATTCAGATTTAGCATTTATTTAGCGTTTATAGTTTTAAACTGGTTTAAACATTTAAATGAGCTACGGTTTTTTAATTCTTTGAAATATCAGTAACTGGTACTTTAAATGTGTGTTCTACACTTTCGTCCTCCCAGTTGTTTCACATTGCAAAAGTGACACCAAGGAATTTCAGCCATGAACCTTATTTCAGATAGTCATTGCTCACGCCTAAAACTCAGTTCATGCGTAGCCATTTTTAACACATTTCAGTCAATTACGCATAGGCTTATGTGACCGTTATCATTGTCAATACAAATTTGTTTAGGCCACTGTTGCAAGTAGGTACCCCAAGGTGCAGATGAAAGGAACTTACATAATGGTTAAAATGCAGTTCAGTTTTATAAACTGAGAATAGGTAAAATAACAGCCATTCCAAAATTTAAGTAATTGGTATATATTTGCCATTTTTCGAACAAATAGTTCTGTGTTTAGCGCAAAGTTTTGTAATCTTTATCTGTTTAGGTAATGAAGCAAATAAAGGAGAAAGAAAACATTGATTAGGATGAATTCATAAAATTCTACACTATAAAACATCATTCACAAGCAACAAAGCAAGATAATATACCGTTCGAAGTCTTCTAGTAAAGATTGGTGTTTTTTTTTTCTTATCTTCCTTTCTTTTCTTATGCCTCCAAGTAAAATGAAATACCCTTGGCCTTTCACTGATGTTAAATATCACAAAAAGGTATCTCATGTACTCTATGGTAGTTCGGTAATGCACAAATGTGTCTTGGAAAGTTTAACAGAACATTGTAGTTACACGACAAGTACTCATTACCAATCTTAAGTTTCGGTCTTTTGGACAGTTTATCTGGTGATTTCACATGTAATTGTAGATATAATCAGTAACATTCTGTTGCCTGTATATTAAGATGTTTTATCAATTGAGCAATAAATTCTGCTTTAATAACTAATTTTAATAAATGCCATTGACTCTTACTTATTTAGCATTTATAGCACTTATGTAGCATTTATAGCATTATAGCATATACGAATTTCACGTAGCTCTACTGATTGCCTATGTTGCCTTCTCGCGTCGACGCGAAGGAACAAAAATGGCGGATGCGCATGCCCGCCTACATTGTGGTGCCCTATCATCTGGGAAGGCGAAAGTGGCGATGCTGGAGTAGATAAGGGTCGGCAGGGAGCTGTAACTCTACGCCGCGCCGCGCCTTCCAGGTGCCCGGAGCGGTGTTTGCTTCCGGCACCGCCAGCTGCAGCTGCAGCCACCCACACGTGTGTCCGACACACGTCCCCTCATACTCCCCCACGTGACACGGGGGCCAGGCGCCAATTCATTCGCTGCTCCCATAACGCAGCAGATGCGCCTGCTTCTGATACCTGGACGACAGCTAACTGCAGCAAGCAACGTTCTTCGCAGGGTTTTCTCTCCCATTTTCCACTTATATAGGCTACTAGCCGAACCCCGGAGTTGTCCGGATATTTATATATATATATTTATGCAAGCTTTTAGTTAGTACTTCTATCCCTTCTCTCTGTCCATCTTTTTCCTAATAACATATTTATCAGAGAATATGTAAGAAATGCGGCTATAATTATATATTTTTACGACCTTACAGCGTTCATTTTAATGAAATAAATCGCAATTTGCGATCATTTATGCGATACACCAAATACGGTATAAATCAGCTTTTATATGTTTCATATTCACAGAACATACAACTGCGAATGGGTAAAGCCGAAAATGTATACCCAGCCGGGATTCGAACCAGGGTCTCCTGCTCAAGGCAGTTGCGCTGACCACTACACCACTGGGGACACAATGATCACCGCACCTGCAAGGACTACCTAAGCACGATTCCCGCCAGATAGTCCTTGCAGGTGTGGTGATCACTGTGTCCCCAGTGGTGTAGTCGTCAGCGCAACTGCCTACAAAGCAGGAGACCCGGATTCGAATCCCGGCTGGGTACACGTCTTCAGCTTTGCCCATTCGCAGTTGATGTCATATATTCTGTGAATATGAAACAATAACAACTGCAGGATCAGAAGTGACGTCTGTTGTTTGGGAACAAACGCCACATGTATATATCTTAAAATGTTGTTGTCGAGGAACAACACTGGGATTGGAAGGGTTAAGAGAGGTCATCTTTGCAGCGTGAAGTTGAGGTCGTACAAGCAGAAGAGAGCAGCAGAGTGACGTGACGATCCTGCTGTGCGCGTTATCTCGCATCTGGTCTGGCCGCGCGCGCAGCAGTGTGCGCTGGGCGGTTAGGCGCGGTGCGCGGCCCCTCGGGCCGTGACGCTGCACCTGCTGTGACGTCACGCGACACGGACCGCCGCGCCGCCCACGCACGGCGCGGGAGACGAGCCAGCAGCGGGCCGTCACTGGCACTGGCACTTCCCACACCCTGTGGCGGAGCACACTGCGGCGTACAGCAATGCGACGAGTGTTTTTTTTTTTTCTTTTGCTTTAGGGCGCAAAACTACTTAGGTCATTAGCGCCCAACACTGCCCATAGTAAAATGGAACCGAGGTTAGCACTTAAATGACTTCCGCCATATTTGCACGATGTTTAAAAAGTAAAACTCGGTCATCAGAATGCCGATCATCAGCTAAAATATCAGACAATTCAAATGGTAAATATAGATAATGACGTAAACGATTTAAAAACGGACATTGCACTAAAAGGTGGTACACGGTAAAAAGGTTCATCGCAGTGCACAAGGGAGCAGGATCACCACAAAGTAAATACTGGTGGCTATGACGGCAGTGGCTAACACGAAGCCGGGCCAGAAAAATCTCTCGGCGAGAGGGTCGAGATGACGTTGAGCAAAGATCAGGCACAGGTTTAATGGCTCGCAATATGTTCCCAGACAGGGATCACCAATGCGGCGGGTGTGTGACATTCTGCAACCCGTGTTCAATAAATTCCTCTACAAAGTCCCTTTACTACCTGCAAGACGAGGAGGGGGGGGGGGTTACCCATGGGATCACCAGAGTCAGTTACCCTAGCCAATATTTTCATAAAACATGTAGAAAGCACGATTTTAAAAACGTTACCACAAAGAACCATAAAATTACTGGATCAGGTACATGGATGACATCCTCTGTCTAATCGATGAACCTCCAGAAAGAATACAACTACATACATACTCCGCAATCTACCGTAAGATGTGTGGCGGAGGGTACACTATACTACTGCTGCTACTACTACTACTACTACTACTACTACTAGGCATTTCCTTTCCTATTCCACTCCCAAATAGAACGAGGGAAAAAAATGCCTATATGCCTCCGTAGGAGCCCTAATTTCCCTTATCTTGTCATTGTGATCATTACGTGAAATGTAAGTAGGCGGCAGCAAGATCGTTCTACACTCAGCTTCAAATTCCGGTCCTCTAATTTTCCTCAACCTAATTTCTCAAAAAGAACGTCGTCTTTCCTCCAAAGATTCCCTTTTGAGTGGGCGGAGCATTTCCGCGATACTCGCGCGATGGTCGAACCTACCAGTAAGGAATCTAGGTGCTCGCCTCTGGACTGCTTCTATGTCTTCCTTTAAACTGATCTGCTGCGAGTCCCAAACCCTTGAGCAATTCTCAAGACGTGATCGTATAAGCGTTTTATACGCGGTCTCCTTTACCGATGAAGTACATTTTCCCAAATAAACCGATGTCGGCTGTCCGCCTTACTCGCAGCTGTCCTTACATATTGTTCCAATTCATATTGCTCTTCGGGGAAGTTCTCCTCCATGTGACGCGTTTAACTGCTGTCAGCTCATGTAACCAACTCCCGCGTTAAACTCCTCTTCTTTCTCTCTGTTGCTACTAGAACTCTCCTCGCTCGGTGCGCGCGCCGCTAGATAAAGCATCGCTTCTCGCAAAGAAACTGCGTACTAGGAAACATATGGCGAGCGCTAGAACATGCAGCGCCGCGATTGCCGGAAGCAAAGCATTCGATAGAGGGGGCAGTGCCAGAAATCACAGCACCGAGGTACTACCAAGTCAGACAATAAATAATTAAAAACGAATGAAATGCAGACGACAGAAATAACACGTCAGGAGGTAGCGAAGAAAGTGCTGGAATAAAATCATTGAAATACAAAATACAGAGCCAAATGTTCAAATGTTTGTAGAGCTTCTGGGACTTAACTACGGGGTCATCAGTTCCTAAACTTACAAACTACTTATGAACTGGCTACTACTAAGGACGGCTAAAATATCCGTGCCCGAGGGGGGATTCGAACCCCCGACCGTAGTGGCCGTGCATACTGTGACTGATGCGCCGCAGAACGCTCGGCCACCGCGGCCGACAATAGATAGCCAACCCGGCTCAGCAGCTGTTAAAATTAACTGTATTCTGACTATAATTACGACAATTTTTCACACCAGACGCGTTTAACTTTTTATTTATAAAGCATCTTCAGTGGTTGGTATTAATGCCTCTTCTATACATCTGGGTTTAGCCGGTTTGTGATGCAGGTTTTTGTTTACACTCGGCAAATTGTTGCCTATTTTTGTCGCACATTTTCGTTTCTTTTGTTTTTACTTGGCCTTGGTTGCATAAAGTTTGCAGATTATTTTATGTTTTTCTAGTAGGATCGCCTTCGATGTGTTTTCTGCTTCGCCAGGGCGTCAGTAAGTAAAAAAGTGGTTACCGTTCGAGCTTTGTAAGGCGAACGTGTTCGAGGCTGCGTTTGGCGGCTCTGGTTTCGCGTGCGGACAGCTCTGGTGACAAGCCGGCTGTGGGCAGTTTCCGGCGCACTTCCGCGCTGCTTGCGAGAGCGCCGGAGGAACAATGAGTGGCCCGCGCTGCCACCGCTGTCCCGAGGGTGTGTTGCGCAGGCGCCGGAAGGAACTGGCCTGGCGCTGTTTGGAGAAACCGCCAGCCGGAACAAGTTAGCGCGCCTCCCACGGCAGCCGCGCTCCCATCGCCAGTAGGCCGACATGGCACTGTTCTCCCGTGGAGGCTCGGCCCGCTAACACCGTCTCTGGTGAGCCGCTCACACGTCTTCACGTGGGCGCCATACACTTTTATGAGCCGGCGGTTTCAGCGAGACACGCTAACCCTACAAGCCTGTCGTAAAGTATTCGCAGGGGAAAGGAAAGTTACCCCTGAAATTGTGTGTGTGTGTGTGTGTGTGTGTGTGTGTGTGTGTGTGTGTGTGTGTGTAATATCCTGTCGATGGTGGTCTATACAGACTCCGGTCGAGACTATACAATGAATTTGTACAGCTGTTAGCCCAAGAAATATTTTTTTTCTAAAAACTTAACGGCTGCGGATAACCAGCCAAAAAAAGCTTTATTCTTCTGTTCATCATTGCAAATATTAGTCCTTTCAACAGGGCTACAAGCTTTGGAAATAAAACGAGTACGCAGAGCCGAGTTTGGTATGTAGGAGACTGCGCGATCCAGATTACAATGCGAGTGTCCCCCTGGGTCTTGACTGATCAGACGTGGACGAACTTGGCGGCAACACGACGCACTGTTCGCGGATGATGCTGTCGTTTATCGGTTAGTGAAGTCAATTGAGGATCAAAAGCAACTGCCAAGCGATTTAGACAAAATTTCTGCATGGTGCGAAAATTGGCAATTGACACTAAATAAAGAAAAGTGTGAAGTAATACACATGACCACTAAAAGAAATCCATTGAACTTCAATTTCGCGATAAATCAGTCAAACCTTAAGGTCGTAAATTATACTAAATACCTAGGAATTAAAAATACAAACAAATTAGACTGGAGAGAACACACACAAAATATTGTGTGGAAAGCGAACCAAAGGTTACGTTTCATTGGCAGAACGCTTCGAGGATGCACCAGCTCCACCAAAGAGACTTCCTGCACCACACTTGTGCGTCCTCTCCTGGAGTACTGTTGCACATTGTGGGACCCTGCTCACCAGGTGGGACTGACGGAAGATATTGAGAAGGTTCAGAGAAGGGTAGCTCGTTTTGTTTTATCACGTTCCGGGGGGGGGGGGAGCGTCACAGAAATGTTGCTCGAATTGGGGAGGAAATCATTAAAAGAAAGACGGTATTCATTGCGGCGTGATCTGTTTGAAACTTCTCAATCACCGACTTTTACTTATGAATGTGAAAATATTTCGCTAGCACCCACCTACTTAGGGAGACATGACCATCCCAATAAAATAAGAGAAAACGGAACGATTTAGGTGTTCTTTCTTCCCGCGCTATTAGAGAATGGAACGGTAGAGAAAAGTTATGAAAGTATTTAATGAACCCTCTGCCAGGCACTTGAATGTGATTTGCAGAGTATCGATGTAGATGTACATGTGGATGTAGATTCCAAAATGCTGCGTCAGGATTTCATGACACGATCCAACTGAAATGTGACATTCTTGTGAAATCTTTCACTCAGTCTTCGACTGGTATCCACATCTCGGTTGAAGTTCCTGACATGAGCGGCGTCCTGAGAAATCGAAGGGCATGCTGAACGAGAGTAATCTTTAACGTGCGTCCCGTCATTTTTAAACCGCTTGACCCATTCGTAATATCGTAACGGATACGCTCTTATCACTGTATGAGATAGACTACCTGCATCGTCTGCGTTGCTGAATAGGTTTTATCGAGTTTCAGACAAGATGTGATGTAGACGCGTTGCTCAACTCTGCTACGTAGAAATTCACAAACTATACTACACAAAGTTCTACTCAATACAGTACTGAACAATAACATGCAATTATGAATCATCCGGCAGTTACACGTACAACGCAGGCGCGTGCAGGGATGCTAACCACACTCCACTGGCACGAAAATACGAATATTCCACAATGTTTACAAAGTCACAGTTGCCAGGCTCAGTACATGTATTGCTTGTGTGGGTATTGAGAATCCCCACGCCACACACATCAGTGGCCACTAGTAACAAGTATCCGTCAACGTTTGCAAGAGGCATTGTCAAATATCACGTAATAGGACTTTACTTGCTACCTCCCCGTTTAAATGGTCCACTTTACCTCGTGTTCCTGCGACATGTGCTGCAATAGTTCTTGGAGACAGTACTTCTTGTTATCCGCGACAGGGTGTGATATCAGATCTACGAGGCCCAAGCCCACTTCCACGTTGATGTCCGCCAGCATCTCAAATGTTCAAATGTTTGTTAAGCTTAAGGGACTTAACTGCGGGGTCATCAGTCCCTAAATTTACATACTACTTACGAACTACCTTATACTAAAGACAAAAATCCATGCCCAAGGGGGGATTCGAAGCCCTGACCGTAGCGGCCGTGCAAACTGTGAAAACGCGCCGCAGACCGCTCGGCCTCTGCGGCCGGCGTCATCATCTCAACACACGTAACTCCCATCGTTGGATTGGAATGGGCGATCCCGACCTATGCGCAACGCCAATGCGTCCAGCCTTTTTCCTCTGTGGTTACGTTAAGTCCCTGCCGAATGAAACGGATAAAGGCCCACTCGCTAGGGTCCAAGGCTCCAAGCTACCTGTCTCCTGATACAGCAGACACCGAGGTTCTCTGTAAGAGCGCGGCAGAACCTCATGCGCCGTTGCAATGCATACATTGAGACTGGCGGTCGCCACATCAAGTTACTATGAGCTACACGCTCTTTATGTGGTTGTTTATGACCGTAACACACGTTTGTATCTCAATGCAATCGGTTGCGGCGCCACTAACATGTTTCAATTCCAGCCGAAACTATGAGGCTCCCTGCGTATACAGGATGGCCACAAATTATGTGGGGTTGAAAAGGGTGTTGGAGGGAAGGTTGTGCTAAGACATAATTGTTAACATAAAATTCGATTGTTTTATTTTCGATTTAATCAGCACTGAAGTTAGCTAATCAGGACGTTGCAAGCGCAAATTCAAGAAGTGTTCTTTGTTTATTTAGCTGAAATCGCGGTAGTTTTTATAGCTACAAATAAAAAGTCATGCATTAAAGGGTTAACCAAACAGGTAATGTAGAAATTACGCTGTCCCTTCCCTTTCATTGTCTTCTATATAATTCAATCATTCTGTGATGCTCCTTGGTTGGTGAAAATTAATATAACGGCCCAAAGCAAGTGATTTAATTTGGCAATTTTAAATCAAGAATCCGTATCGTCTGTTATTTGTATCAAGTAGTTAGTTTCGTAATTTTACTGGCAACTTGAATCTGTGGTCGGATTAACATAATTTTATTTTGCGTACTTTCTTTGTTATGGCACAGCCGTTGCGGCCGTGCATCCTGTGCCCTCAAAAAGTCTGTGTGTACACTGTTATTAAATTACAGAAGATACAAAGTCACATGTTCGCAGGAAAATGTTACATTTTCATGGCAGTGGATTACATTTACTGAAATATAAAAAATATATAAAAAGCTGATTTTATGAGTATATTACGAAGTTCGATCCAATTAACATTCAGGAAGGTTAAAAAATCAATCACCAATTAAATCCTATGAAACTAATTTTCCTCGACAATTACAGGTCTTGGAATAATACCTTAAACTGGCAAGATGGCGATCAGCCACGAAGGCCACCGAGGCCGTTAAATTCACATCTGGAGAGCCAACGTCTCGTTCGTGGAAGGACATTTGTTCTCGCCCTTTGTAGGGTTGCCGCTACCCTGGGAGCCGTGAAACCGGACCTTGGGGACCGGAACTCTGTGTCAGGCTGGTAACGTCACTAGTTTTGTCGACGGAAGAACATCAGTGCGAAACTCGCGTGAGCGACGTGGCCGCTCTCAGTTGGTTCCAGTTCATAGGATGACAGTTCCGCGACCGTCTGGTGTCCATAGTAGCCGCCATGTTCGATCTTGGTGATTATTCGCGTTGACTGATATGAACTCCACACTGTTCCACCGTGCAGGTTTCGCGGTTAAGGTAAAGTAATCGCATTAGTTGCGAGTTCATGAAATATGCCACGGTTTGCACATCAAGCGATAGGCGTGATGAACACCAAAGTGCTCTCCGCATTGTACTATCTTCAGATAGGAACGTTTGGCCCCGTATGCCTAAAGGGCCCTACACACGATACGATTTATTGGACCAATTCGTTGGTAACCCGATAAATTTGGCGGTTTTAGGCGCTACCCGACGAACTTTACTTGTCGGCCGGTTGGTTGTGCCTGACCACCCGATCTCCGATTTCCCCACCACTTCACCCGACAAATTGCACCGTGTGAAGCGCTTCCCGACCAACTTCCATGCCTGAAGTCGTCTGCACAGCGAACACGCGAAAACAAAAACAGTTCGACAAACGGACACCAAAAGAGGGTGGCACTGCGTGCAGTTGGTCGGAACGTGTGTAGGCTTCTACATACCTGCCAACTTTCAAAACGTAAAATACATGAGATCCAGTTTAAAAAATCGGGAGATTCTTCGAAAAATCGGGAGATATGCTCTATCAAAAAGAGTGGCGCACTTTACTAACATAACTGATTTTAGCCTTTTCCTATCATCTCGCAGTTGTACATAATGGCTACAAAAACATTTGCATTAACACAAATGTTGATTACATCCTTATTTGTAGCCAGTCCAGGTAGTTATTGAGTTTTTGATTACAACAAAAAAGTTCACAGCTGTATCTTTTCTGCTATACTGCTACTTCGGAACATTTTATGAAACCATTGACCCAATGGTCATCACATTTAATTGGTAAAGTGTACTCAAATTAAAAAAAAAAATGTAAATAAGCACTCAGCCTGTATCACATGATCACTGTCACTTTCCTCAAAATTTCAGTGTTTCATTGTTACACAGTTTCCATTTTCTTTGCATGCATTACGGTACTTGGCTTTTTCCACCAACTGATGTGGAAATATCACATCAAGAAGGAATACAAAATGCAAATAAAGTTCTGAATACTGCTTAAAAAAGTGATTATAATTCTTGCCATACTAGAACACATACCACAGAACTGAAATCCCTTAATCACCCAGATGAAGGCCACTGTAACGTTGGCCGAAACGTTGGTTATTTAAGTAATAGCCTTACATCATGACGCGGTACCATACCCAGAAAACTTTTATGTCATCTGACTCTGACCGCGGAAGCCTACATAATTATATCAACGTAAAATAGTTGTTTACATGAAAGTTGCTCTTTCTGCAATTCGCGAACGAAATTGATGCTCCTAACTATCCCCTCAAAAGATTTTCATCGATTAAAAAGCCACTGAAGTGATTTCACTTACGTGCTGTAAGAAAATATCACGTTCAAAAAGTGCACATCGAAACTCTACATGTTTATTTGCAAATATATGGCAAGAGCAAAAATAATCATTATAAACTCCTAATTTCTATGAATTTCGATACGTATTTAAACTGATAAATGAACAAAGGACTCTTGACCATTAGCCAATAAACAAATCATGAGTTTCAGGATAAGAGCTAAAAATCGGGAGAAATAATGGCAAAATCAGGAGGCGGGAGAAAAAGTGAAAAATCAGGAGACTCCTGCCTAAATCGGGAGAGTTGGCAGGTATGCTGCTACCAATTGGTTGGTTAGTTGGACATCTTGTTGGTCGTATGATAAATCGGAGCGTGTGTAGGGGCCTATAGATACACAGCAGTTTTTGTAACTGGGAGCTGAGAGTTGCGCCCAGTCGCTCTCGAACAATGAGTCGGCGGCTGACAGCGCCGCGTGTCTTGTTCCGCTAGCGGCTTGGGCGCGAGACGGCGAACTCAGCAGTGGACAAGTGGCCGGGCGATGCCACGCGAGGCTGCCCCAGCCGTGCTGGCGCCGTAAACAGCGCGGCCCAGGCGAGGACAAGCAGCGAAGGACCCGCCCTGCACACCGCCGCCACGCCTCACTCCAGCGGCTGCCGACACAATGACCGCTGCCCCAAGTGCCGAACACTAGGATACACCGAGTGATACGCTTCTGTGTTTGAACTGAACCAGGGATCCCCAAGCAGCAGCGTCCTTTCGCGCTCTGCAGACGTTGACAGCCCCAACCACGGTAGGATCCCCCGCCCTCACAGACCAAAGATAACATGGACTGCGGATGTCCCTATCTATGCTGTGCTGGAGTTTCAAACCAACATTAATTTTGTCCTGAGTCATGTGACTGAAATTTCTTCACCTCGCGTACCGTCAAACGGGGTGATTTCGGACAGTTTTGAGATTCCAGAATGAAACTTCACTCTGCAGCGGAGTGTGCGCTGATATGAAACTTCCTGGCAGATGAAAATTGTGTGCTGGAACCGGGACTCGAACCTGGGACCTTTGCCTTTCGCGGGCAAGTGCCTACCGACTGTGCTATCCCGACACGACTCACGATGCCGCCTCTCAACTTTACTTCTGCCAGTACCTCGCCTCCTACTTTCCAAACTTCTCGGTTCCGGCACACAATTTTAATCTGCCAGGAAGTTTCAGTTTTGAGATTATTTTCACTATAAGTTTCGTATTTTTTTTTTTTTTTTTTTTTTTTTTTTTTTTTTTTTTTTTACGGAAGTGTAGGGGTATATGTATAACCAATAAAATATCCTAGAAACAGAACGTCCATGTCCATCTACTTTTGCCTGAGAAAGTGTCCGAAATCACCCAAAGACTGGGCTACTGCCCGTCGCAGGTTTGATTCCGTCCTCGGGCATGGGTCTGTGTGTTCACCTTAACATAAATTAGTTTAAGTGATTTTTAAGTTCATGCAGTTTGGTGCCATAGCTTTACAAACATTTGAACATTTGTTTTGAACACAAATCCCATGATGTCTTCATTCTTTATTGAATCTTCGCTCACTTTTCGAGTACGACGTCAGGACTACATCTCTTTGAAAGGAAAGAGATTTGACAATGTTTCGGTGTTCCGAACATAGAACGAAACGTGACGAGGCTTTCGAACACGCTCCCAAAGAAAACCTTCGTAATATAGGACATGTATCACAGAGTCAGAGGTGCATAGTTATGGGAGGTGACTATTTCGAAGGACAGTAGGGTAACTGTAGTTCACAGGTCATCTACGTTAATGGTACAGTACTATTCACCGAACTTTTTGTCAGATGTTGTTCATATGTAGGACCTTCCATTCGTAAAAATTTGTTTTTAAATGCTTTAAAACTTCTTGTTTTTCATTTCATTATTAACCCCCATTCAAACTGATTCAAGTTTTAAAAAATAGAGAAGTACAAAATTTTTTATCGATTTTATTTATTTTTTCACGTGTTTCATGCACAACACAGACCCGCTTGGTCAGCTGTGTGGTCTAACGCACCGCTTTCTGATACGGGGAGGCGTACCGGCCCCGGTTCGAATCCGCCCGGCGGACTGACGAAAGGGGGTCAGAGAACGCCCAGTCTGGATGTGGTTTTTAGGCGGCTTTTCACCTAGATGAATACCGGGCCGATCCCCAAGTCCCGTCTCAGTTACAAGGTTCGCCAACATTTCGTAACACTTTACACTTTCGCACACTTATAACACTATACGCAGACATTTGGGGTACACATTTCCTCCTGGGGGGGGGGGGGGGGCATGGGGTAGCGGCAGGAAGGGCATCCGGCCACCCTGTAAATATTAACACATGACAAATCCGCGTTTAACAAAAATGTTCACATGTTTGTAAATCTATGGGACTCAACTGCTTGGTTATTAGTCCCTAGCTTACAAACTACTTAATCTGAGGTAAACTAACCTAAGGAAAACGCAAACACCCATGCCCGAGGAGGGAATCGAACCCCCGACGGCAGACGGCCGCGCGTACCGCAACACGGCGCTCCAGTACGACCCTGCATGTGCGGGAAAAGGGCCAAAGAAATGTTCAAATATTTTGAGTTGGTTTACGTTTTAGGAGGCGATCCACTTATAATATTGTAAAAAGATATAAAGTAGCCAAGATCGCTTATCATCAATTTTTATTAACGACGACCGGTTTCGCTGAACTATGTCAGCATCATCATGTCAAATAAAATATTTTACAAGGCCATAATTTTGTAATGTCGAACAGTTGTTATATATGGCCTTGTAAAATATTTTATTTGACCTGATGATGCTGACATAGTTCAGCGAAACCGGTCGTCGTTAATAAAAATTGATGATAAGCGATCTTGGCTACTTTATATCTTTTTACAATGTTTAAATATTTGTGAATCTATCGGACCGAACTGCATGGTCATCAGTCCGTAGCTTACAAACTACTTAAACTAAGGTAAACTAGCCTAAGGACACACACACACACACACACACACACACACACACACACACACACACCGCAGCAAGGGCCAAAGAGAGAGAGATTTCATGCACAACACAGACGTTTGTATCGAGGTATTTTATTAGTAGGGACGTTATTTTGTTGAAGTTAACTTTGTCAGGACAATAATGCTACCATAGTCTTCGACATAGCATCAGAGACAAAACAATTCACTACTGAAATCAAACATAAACCATACTCACGCTCACACTCTCAGCCACGTACAGACGGCAACGTAACACACCCTCCATTAAGGACAAATTAAAGTCTCAGAAGTGGCTACACGCCGTACAAACAAACAGAAAAATGTCGTACTAGAAGTATATTGTCCATCAGCAACAATAAGACTAAGGATTGATACACAAAGTACAGTATAAATCAGCTTTTAATTCGTTGTTGAGGAACAACACCGGTAATGAATGGGTTAACAAGTAGTGTTGCTTTAGTAACGAGTAGATACGGATAATTTTTTTCGTTAGTGGGTATGCCTGTAGCTGTTGCCTGCACTCTGCCTTAGCACCTCCACACGTCTTATGGGATGGGTCATCCGTTCCTCTACCATGTTGTACAGAGCAGCGCTTACACAACATTTTCGTAAGCATTTTTTTTTTTTTCACAAAAATGTTCAAATGTTTGTAAATCTATCGGACCAAATTATGTGGTCATCAGTCCGTAGCTTACAAACTACTTAAACTTAGGTAAACTAACCTAAGGACAAACACACACACCCATGCCCCAGGGACGACTCGAACCTCCACGGCGAGCAACCGCGCGCTCCGCAGCGAGACGCTTTAGACCGCTCGGCTACTCCACCGCGGCGCATTTTTCACGCTTGTCTTCATATTCACTGAAGGACGTATGTATTCTTCAAACCGATCCAGTTTCGTAACGATCTGAAATCTAATACATGGCCATAAGAGTTTTTCAGTTCGTTTTCACTTACAGAAGTACGTCACAAATTGTGACGTTGTTCCTGAATCCCCCTGTATGCCTGACGCTCCCACGCTGGTCACTGGAACGGGAGCTTCACGGCCCCACGCTCCCGAAAAGTTCTTCCCACAAAGCAGAGCACAGCACAGCAGGCCAACAGGGCGGGAAGAGCTGCAGCATGCATGCACGCCACAGTTCTCACTTTTTTCTTGCACCGTCAACCTACTTAAACGTTCGTTACGTCTCTACAAGACTAAGTGGAACGAGCAGACACAATCGTAGGTACAGCCGTCGGCACACGGAGCGTGTGTCCGAACGTGTGTGGTCAACGTGTCGAGACCACCGTGCGGCTGAACGCTCGGAGACGGCGCGACTTGAGCATACGAGACGTGTGCCTCAACGAGCTACACGCGACCGCAGCGCTCTCCAGTGACAGTTGGCGGTATCAGTTGCTGGAATCACACTGTTTACCGAATCAAAAGAGTGGAATTCTTGCTTTATTGAATCGCTTATTTCCGCGCTTGTGCTTATGTTCGTTATGTTCTGTGATAGGCCTAAATAAGTAACAACAAAATACCTATGAACATAAGACTCTTATAAAAGTTGCATTTTATGTCAATAAGCGCAACGAATAATAAAAGTTCCATGAAAAACTTTGCGATATAGGCCTTCACAACACAAAGATTATTGCAAGATTCTCAATGTTACTTACTATTCAGTAGGAGAATGTTAAGAACGTGTAAAATGTAATACGTGAAACAATAAGAGCGTACTTTAAGTGAGGTGCAAACTGTCTTGTTCATAAAACGAATCCAACAAACTCACTTCTTAGAGGGTGCGCACTTATTTTTAAATAGCATCGAATATTACGCAGTATACTTCTAAGAAATTTATAAGAAAGTCTTTAAGTCTATCAGAAAATCGAATAAAAGAAGAAAAAATATTCGCTTATGTGGCGCCTTGAACCCACACTGCATCCTCTACTTAACTTCGTAGTCCACGACTAAGCCCCCTACGCTACAGCCAGTTGCATCACCAATGTGTTCTCACCTACAGTATTAGACGTGTCATATATGCTACTGGGCGATATGTCGGTTGCTGATATGTAATTACAACAAATGACACAAAGAACTATTCGTGTTGATAGATCTTCAGTCCGCCTTGCCTTGAAACGGCACATTACTGTAATACGGAAATTTTTTAACCACGTTTAAGACGTTTCCAGTCATTTATTCCAACAAATAGTACGCTAATGGCCAGTTTACGAGAGATTCTCAATTTACTCAGTTACTTTTACTTGCTTTGAAATTCATAAGACCTAAGCAATATACATAAAAACCACGAAATACGACGGCCAACG
Organism: Locusta migratoria; assembly: GCA_026315105.1. Lineage (NCBI taxonomy): Eukaryota > Metazoa > Arthropoda > Insecta > Orthoptera > Acrididae > Locusta > Locusta migratoria. The sequence goes on along the minus strand of CM048751.1, from coordinate 160,849,562 downwards.
TGGCGTCTTCGTCTCTCTACCGGGAAGAGCTGCCCCTCCCCGGATAGCCACGTGGTGTGACGTCGGGGGCGTTCTCCCACCTTATTGGTGATAGTTCAGACGCTCGTTCAAAATATCTGGCATGCTTGATACTGCCCCACACGTTGGGAAAGCCTCGCCAACGTGCGGTTCGCTCGTTGTGACGTCAGAAACTCGCCACGTTGGCCGCACTCGTTCAGTACACGCTCCGTGTGCCGACGGCTTAAGGCTGGTAGACTGGAAGAATCTTCACGACCATCAACAACGGTGGGAGCTTGCAAAACACCCCTTCCACCAATACTTCAATATTGCTCACCGGGGTGGGATATGCACCAGACAGGATTGATAGCGAAAGAATGTCCAAAGACGAGCAGTAAGTTCCGTTACAGTTACGTTTCGCAAGCACGAAGTGTCAGAAATACGATCGGCCAACACCAGTGTCAAACCGTTCTAGCAAAGCGTTCTGCAGTACGATGTGGACTGCTGTCAAAGATCCGAGAGCGATCGCTTCTAGAACGAATCTACTGCTTCCGACGTAGCTTTGGAAACGATCATGCGGATAAAATTACAGAATTTGGAGCCAACATGCGAGTCTTACTAGCAGTCGTTTCTCTCGCGAATCATACGTAACTGGAACAGCGAGATGAAGTGATGGTGGTAAAGAAAATACTCTCCACCACACACCAGGCCAAGAATAGCTGTAGACGTAGAAATGTTAGACAGTAGAGAAATGCATATAATTAAACCGGTGCACAAGGAAGTAGCGCTCAAACTAAATCTCAGAAAATTCAGCAATTATTTGTTTTTGCAATAAGTGGTACAAACAAAGATATTCGTTTATTTCGTTTCTTTTATTTTACACGACACAATCACATCGGTATCTGACAATGCCGTAACTGATTTCGACCAGATTGAACCAATTTCCAAAATTTAAATACATAAATACTATATAAGGAAATTTTCTACACATTTTATAATAACCGAAAAGCAGCTGCTACATAACAACACTAAACGTAAACCAGGTAAAGATCAAGGTTTTCTAGCGGGTGTGGAACCCCCTTTCTCCATTCCTACACGAGTCAATTGAATTAGGGGATGAGTTGAGATACCTAGATTCTGAAATATTGTCATCGGCAGAATGAACTAAAATGGTTCAACGACGTTCTGTCGGTTCTACGGAGTGGAGACAACAGCATTACGGCAACCGTGGCACGGGTAATAGCAGACAGTTTGTGCAGAGGTGGTTGGTGTTGACTCGGGTTTAAAAACACGGAATACGTAAACACTTGGGTTGAAATAGTGCAGTGAGCAGGTAATGTAATGCAACAACAACGTGTCTTACCCGAAGCTATAGCACGGAGAGCCATGGGAAGGTTGGAAGCGACACGAAAAAGGTGGTGATTGGAGCTATTGAAGTGTCCCGAAGTATAATTTCCAGGCCCTGGACGCGATTTCAGAGAACGGGAACCCTTAAAAGAAGGAAAGGACATATTCGTTCACAGGTAACATGAGCAAGAGATGACCGTTACCTCCGGTTAACAGTCCGTCAAGACAGGAGGGTGAATGTAACTCAGATGCAACGCAACCTCCAGAAAGTAACAGGACCCGCAATATTAACACAAACAGTACTACGTCGTAAACGAAGGCTTCCGTGGCCGTTGTCATTGTTTATAAAACTCTTCTGGGTGTTGGACCACATCGTCAATATATCAAATACTTCACCGACGTTTCGGCCACTATTGCAAGTGGCCATCTTCTGGGTGTTATGTTTACTGCTGGGTGACGGAAAGCTGGTGTCATAAATACTAAATGTTGCTAGTTGTTATTAGTGGTTTCAGCTCTCTTTTATTGGTGTTTACTTTATTTCTTCCTATTGGTGGAAAAGGAAGTCCAGGATTGGTGTTTATATTAATGTTTGCCATTGGTTGAACCTGGCGAATGAGGAGCGGTGGTAGCAGTGACGTAGCAGTGATGCCTAGCGCCGGCTAGAGCGTGCTGTTTGCTCTGTGTACGCGCGGCCGCTGTTGTCTGCGGGCGGGCCCCTGTGGACTGCACTGCGCGCGGTGTCGTCGCGAAGCGCTGCTACTGCTGGCAACCAAGACGCCGGAAGTCTGTACCCGTCTTCCCTGTTCATATTTCCGGGTCGCTTAGCTATTTCTATTGCTTCCCTGATTTTCCTCTTCAAAGTATAGGGTTGTTTTGCCAGTACAGCGACTTTCCGAAAATCCATATGTTTGCCGACTTTGTATGCTGTCCTAGCCGAATGTACCCCTCGTGCTCGGCTATCCTTGTTTTAATCGGCCGCCCAGTTTCTCCAATGTACACCTGGCCGCACTCTTTTATGAACAGACGGACGGAGTTGCAATGGGTTCACCTCTCTCACCCGTTGCAGCCGATATTTTCATGGAGGCATTCGAGGAAACAGCTCTCCAGTCCGCACCACTACGTCCAGACTGCTGGCTGCGATATGTAGACGACACGTTTGTCATCTGGCCTCATGGAGAAGAGGAGCTGCAGAATTTCCATTAACACCTCAATCAACAACACAACAAGATCCAGTTCACCATGGAGATTGAGAAGAATGGTGTGCTCCCTTTCCTTGATGTAGAGGTTTATCGGAAACCAGAGGGCAAACTGGGCCATCGGGTATTTAGAAAAGCCACCAGCACAGGCAGGTACCTTCACGCAACTTCCCACCATCATCCTACGCAAAAGAAGTCTGTGCTCCACACTCTAAGAGGGCTTACCGGATTAGTGATGAACAACACCTGAAAGCAGAATTAAAAAACATCAGGCCCACCTTCGAAGCAAACGGTTATGGGAAGAGGATGATTGAGCAAACTATGACACCTAATGATAGAAACCAAAGGGAAGAGCCAAAGGAAGGACAAACCATCGCCCTATTGCCATACGTAAAAGGAGTCACCGAACGAGTAGGCAAAATTCTTCGTCGAGAGGGCATCAAACCTATATTTCGCAGCAACAATAAAATATGTCCTAGGCTCACTGAAGGACAAAACGGATAAGTTGCACCCAGCTGGAGTCTACGAAATCGGCTGTGAGTGCGGCCAGGTGTACATTGGAGAAACTGGGCGGCCGATTAAAACAAGGATAGCCGAGCACGAGAGGTACATTCGACTAGGACAGCACACAAAGTCCGCAGTAGCTGAACACCAAGAAGAGTGCGGCAAACATATGGATTTTCGGAAAGCCGCTGTACTGGCAAAACAACCCTATACTTTGAAGAGGAAAATCAGGGAAGCAATAGAAATAGCTAAGCGACCCGGAAATATGAACAGGGAAGACGGGTACAGACTTCCGGCGTCTTGGTTGCCAGCAGTAGCAGCGCTTCGCGACGACACCGCGCGCAGTGCAGTCCACAGGGGCCCGCCCGCAGACAACAGTGGCCGCGCGTACACAGAGCAAACAGCACGCTCTAGCCGGCGCTAGGCATCACTGCTACGTCACTGCTACCACCGCTCCTCATTCGCCAGGTTCAACCAATGGCAAACATTAATATAAACACCAATCCTGGACTTCCTTTTCCACCAATAGGAAGAAATAAAGTAAACACCAATGAAAGAGAGCTGAAACCACCAATAACAACTAGCAACATTTAGTATTTATGACACCAGCTTTCCGTCACCCAGCAGTGAACGTAACACCTAGAAGATGGCCACTTGCAATAGTGGCCGAAACGTCGGTGAAGTATTTGATATATTGACGATGCGGTCCAACACCCAGAAGAGTTTTATAAACAAAGTACTACGTCGGTTTCGGGAATGTGGGCTCTACGCACGGAGATCTACCGTGTGCCCCCATTAAAACCAATACACCGCTTAGCACGCAGAAACTGGGAACATCAGGATTGGAGTCTTAACGAATGGCGTTGGGTTCTGTTAACAGATGAATGAAGATTTTGTGTTCAGCCAGAGAATCTTGGTTACCTCATTTCGAGAGAACGTGGAACCCGGAACAATCTTGCTTATGTGCAGGAAACATGACCGAATCATCGTGGACGTGCGGACCTCTAAGTCTTTCAGAATGGCGCTTTGACTGTTCAGAGGTTGAGAGACGAGATCGTTCGATCTTTTGTTGTGCCCTCTCTTGGACGATAATGCTCGTCCCCACAGAGCTCCGCTGGTGGACAACGTGGTTGAAGCTGAGGGAACTGAACCAATTGAGAGGGCAGCTTGTTCACCGGACATACACCGGATTGAGGATGTCTGAGATGCACTTGGCAGAGGCATTGCAACCAGACCAACACCTCCCACAACGGTTGCAAAGCTGGAGATTGCATTCATGGAAGAATAGACAAATATCCCTACACTGATCGTCCGAGATGATGACACATATTAAATAACAGGAGCGACTTTAATTAAGGTAGACCCATGGTACCTCGCTCTGAGTAAACACCATGTAAACCTCAAGTAAAGAGCCAAGACAGCAGAATGTTGTACTGTATCACACTCATACAATTATAACCATTGTCTGAATAAAATACGTTTATTATACTGTGTCTGATATCTTACCTGATTCCCTAATTGTAGATTAGATAGTTCCTTAGAACGAAAGATGCTATTGCTTACAGTGAATGATCTGGCATTGTAGGACCTCTCCTAGCAGTGTCTATTACGGCTAATGACGCAAAGGCGTTTAATCGGAGGGCGGAGAGTAAAAAGGGCCAGTTTTGGGGGGTTAGAAAGCGGCACAGGAGCCGGCTGGCCGCCGCGGGCGCTTTCGGTTTCGGTGGCCGCGCCGCGTGAATGAGCGGGCTGGCTGAGTAGCTGGCCGCGATGCTACCGTAGCAGCCAGGCGCGACAGGACAGGACAGGACAGGTCTCACACGACGTTTTGCAGGGCCTGACGTAATCGGCGCTTATGGCGCTGTGAAGGCGACGGAAACCAGAGTCTCGATTTGTCGATAGCTGTAGCGACGAGCTGATGTTGACAGATGTGCGAGTGAAAGGACTGTTGTAGTGGGACAAAGATAGTCGTACTACATTTCCTATGTCAGCCCTGTTTTGAAGTTGTAAATAGGAAAATACATATTATTTAATATGTATACATATTTGATGTTCATGTAAATATAGTTATTTTATAATATGATTCTTTTATTTCCTGTATGTTACATGTACGATTGAGGCGCCGCAACAAAAAAAAAGCAGCCGCCGCCGCCGCCGCCGCAGCCAACCTCGAAGTATGTGGCCGCTAGCAGAATTTTAACCGACGGCTACGGCGCTACAAATGCAGCTGCGCCTTCTTTATTGCCGCGCGTAAATCGTTTCAAAGAAGAAAAGAAAATTAAATGATTAATTATTGTTGTTTGAGATTCAGTCTCCTCTCTCTCTCTCTCTCTCTCTCTCTCTCTCTCTCTCTCTCTCTCTCTCTCTCTCTCTCTCTTGCCTTCAGGAGGCATAATGCAACTCAGCTGCAGCGTACCTTCCAGGAAGCAACAGGACGTGCAATATCAATACAAACACTCCGATACCACCTTCGGAAATGTGGTCTGTACGCACGGAGACGTGTGGTGTGTGTGTGTCCCATTAATACGGCGCCATTTAACCAGCAGAAACTGGCTGCAGGAACATCAGGATAGAGTTAGTTGCAATCTGCAGCAGTTTGGTGGTGATGTTGTGGTCTACGAGAGGGTGTCCTCATTGAAAGACAGTAGTAGGATACAGGATGACTTCAAACTAAGTGGTGTGAGAAATGGTGACTAGTCTTAAATGTAGAAAAATATATAGTGTATAGATGGCAAGGAGAAACAATCTGGCATTGTTCGAATACAGCATTAGTAATATGCTGTTTGACACAGTTGCGTCAATTAAATACCTATGCGCAACGCTGCACAGCAATATGAAATGAAACGAGCATTTAAGGACAGTCGTGGGGAAGGCAAATGGTCGACTTCGCTTTAATGGAAGAATTTTAGGAAGGTGTGATTCGTCTGTAAAGGCGACCGCATATAAAAGGTTTGTACGACCCAGTCTTGAGTATTGCTCGTTTTTGGGATCCCTACCAGATCGATCTAAATGATGAGATAGAGGCAGTTCAGAGGCGGGCGGCTAGGTTTGTAACTGGTAGATTCGATCAACGCGCGGGAGTTAATGAAAGGCTTCGGGAACTCAAATGGGATTCGCTGGAGGAAAGGCGACGTTCTTTTCGAGAAACACTGTTGATGAGACTTCCTGGCAGATTAAAATTGTGTGCCGGAACCGGGACTCGAACCTGGGACCTTTGCCTTTCGCGGGCAAGCGCACTACCGACTGTGCTATCCCGACACGACTCACGATGCCGCCTCACAACTTTACTTCCTCCAGTACCTCGCCTCCTACTTTCCAAACTTCACAGAAGCTCTCCTGCAAACACGCAAGACTAGCACTCCTGGAAGAAAGGATATGGTGGAGTGCGCTTGCCCGCGAAAGGCAAAGGTCCCAGGTTCGATTCCGGTTCCGACACACAATTTTTATCTGCCAGGAAGTTTCATATCAGCGCACACTCCGCTGCAGAGTCAAGTTTCATTCTGGAAACATCCCTTAGGCTGTGGCTAAGCCATGTCTCTACCATATCCTTTCTTCCAGGAGTGCTAGTCTTGCGTGTTTGCAGGAGAGCTTCTGTGAAGTTTGGAAAGTAGGAGGCGAGGTACTGGCGGAAGTAAAGTTGTGAGGCGGCATCGTGAGTCGTGTCGGGATAGCACAGTCGGTAGTGCGCTTGCCCGCGAAAGGCAAAGGTCCCAGGTTCGAGTCCCGGTTCCGGCACACAATTTTAATCTGCCTGGAAGTTTCGTATCAGCGCACACTCCGCTGCAGAGTGAAGTTTCATACTGTTGAAGAAATTCAAAGGGCCGGAATTTGAGGCGGACTTTAGAACGATTCTACTGTAGCTACCTTCATTTCGCTTAAAGATCACGAAGATCAGATTACGACCCTTCCTATATGGGTGTGTATCAGAAAAGCAAATAACTATTAGTGGTACTGAGAACCCTCCGCCACACACCTTTGGGTGGACTGCGGAGTTTGTATGAAGATGTAGCATTGGAGTGTTAACGAATGGTGCCAGGTTCTGATGAAAGATGAGTCAAGATTGTTCAGCTGGAAAATCGTTCCGTCATCTGGAGACATGGGTCTGTAAACAATCCTGATTAGTTACACGAAAGAACACCATTTCATGGCGTTGGTCGAATGGTGTAGGCAGGGTATTGGCGGATGTACGGACTAGTATGTAGTTCACAACAGCGCTTTGACTGCTCAGAGGTAGAGAGACCTTTGTTGTAGTCTACGCTGGTGCCATAGGAGATGGGTTCCTTGTGGTCTTTTTTAATAGGACTTAACTACGGTGTCATCAGTCCCTAAACTTACAAACTACTTAGGATCAACCTAATACTAAGGACGGCACAAATATCCATGCCTGAGGGGGGATTCGAACCCCCGACCGTAGTGGCCGTGCAGACCGTGACTGGAGCGCCTCAGTCCCCTCGGCCACCGCGGTCAGCTCGCTCGTTCCCATAGAGCTGCACCGGCGGACACGATTCAAGCTGAGGGAATTGAACGAATGGAGTGGCCAGATTGTTCACCGGTTGAGCACGTCTGGGATGCACTTTTCACATTACAGCTAAACCAGCACCTCCCACAACGGTTTCGGAGCTAGATATTGCATATGAAAGGAGGTCAAATATCCCTCAGGAGCTGACTGATAACTAGACTTGCGCATAACAGTTCGTGATCGGGAGCGCAAAGCCGCGAACTAGATCGTTCTTTTAGTTCGTCCGTTCCCAATGACGGCTGAGCGGCGTGGTCTGCGCATGCAGGTGGAGGGAGAAGTTCCCCCACCTAGCTCCTTCATGCGCTTGATGCTTGAACCGCTAACGATATCACGCAAACCTAAAGAAACAGTCTGGGAGTTATCTCTATATCTTGGCATTATGGAATTTATTAGTCAGATATTGGAGAGTTCAGAATACTTCAAAGCAGAAATTTAGTAGCTATGTAATCTAGCATGCAGACGCTAACCTATAAATGGCTCTGACCAGCGGAAGGAAAGCACGTGATATCTAATTCTGTTCGCGACCTATCGCGTGTAATTTAGTTCGCGACCTATCGGGCATATTTTAGTTCGCGACCTATCGGGCATATTTTAGTTCGCGACCTATCGCGCAAATTTAGTTCGCGACCGGTAGGTCTCCTTTTAGTTCGCAGCTCGGCCGCGAAGTAGGTCGCTCTTTTTAGTTCGTCCGCTCGTTTTGGCTTTTGCTACCGCTACTAAAACTACAGCTGAGCTGCGTTTCAGCTCGAAGTGACAACTGGCAGAAGGGAATCACGCGATTCTGCGCGCTCTCGCGGCCTCTCGCTGTTACCCGTCAGTCTTCGGAAAAGGAGCGGACGAACTAAGAGGCGAGGGATCTTCGAACTAGTTCGCGTAGTTCGCCTCTGGGAGCGCTCTTCCGAACTAGTTCGTTCGCGAACTACACAAGACTGCTGATAACCTCCACGCCACGCAGGTGAGCAACTGTAATGGCCGTCAGAGGCACTATATTAGAGGCCAACGAGAGTCACTTTTTCACTATTATGGTAGCCCATACTACCTCGTTCTAAGTAAACGTCATATAAGATTCAATCAAATTGCAGTTGTAAGCAATATCCGAATAAAACACGTCACCCTAGGTATGTATATGGTGTCTCTCTTGATGCCGTAATTAGTTTTGAGCAGTGTAAATAAAGATGTACAGCTGTTGGTACACGCATGTTACGAAATGTCCGGGCATGACGGCGACAAGCGCAGTCGTTAGCGCCCACAGCGGCTCGCTCATGCTCCGGAGAGCTTCGTTAACGGCTGGCAGCTCGCGCTTCGCAGAGCGCTCTGGTTCGCCATTGTTTTCCGCTCACGGTGCCGTTACCGCGGACCGCGCCGTGTGTCTTCTCGCAGGCAGGCTGCGGCCTACCTGAGACAAAGGCCGCACCGCCCGGGGGCATAACGGGGGCGGCCCGTTCTCTGCTGCCGACTCGCCTCCTCTCGTCTCGTCTCGTCTCGTCGCGTCGCGTCGCTAGCTGACTACCCCAGCGCCGCCAGCTGTTACGCATCGAGCGCGCTACCGAGCTGTACCAACGCCACCTAGAGAGAAGGCCGCGGCCGCGCGGCGCTCTCGTGTGACGTCAGGTAGAGTAGGTTGCGCGTGCATAGCTGACTGGGTAGTCACTGGAGCACGGCCCACTATGCTGACGCAGCGAGCCAGTCAGCTATGCGCGCGCAACCTACTCTGCCTGGCGTCACACGAGAGCGCCGCGGCTTTTTCTAGAGCTCCTATAAACACAGGCTGACGCATCCGCCATTTTCATTCCGTGCGAATGCTAAACACAACACGAAGCTTATACGAAAAATTTGTTTTGTTCACGTTTAGTGAAACATTTTATAAGTGCCCGCCATAGAGCCTTAGATCGTGCTACTTTGAGCGTGCATTCCGCTCTTGTTTACATTGACATGTTGATAAGACAAAAAATCTCTCGTTTTCTTTACTTATTGTTGCTTTTCTTTGCTGTCCAAATAAAGAAAAAAAGCGCAAGAAACATACATATTTCTGTGGTAAAAGTCGCGGTCTACAATTCTGCTGAAACTGGTCATCTTGATAAAGGTTTTAAGCGATTGTATTGCAACTGCAACTGCTGTCTCCCGACATGCTGCTTTACTATTAAATATTACTCCAACACATAATAATAAATAATATTTGCTTACAAAACATAACTGTGGGTTCGGTCCGGGTTCCCAGTTTTTGCGCCGACTGTTAATGATTGATTTTTTTCTTCTCTCAGAATCTCTTGTGAAACTGAACATTCTGTAGCCACCTGTGGAATGATTTGAGCAGTTCATGGCAACACAAACACCCGAAATGTCGTGCAAAAAGAGCCGTGACGCGAATTCTACAGCACCGCAGTATGTTTTACTTATGAGCTACTGGAATGAAAATGGCGGATGAGTCAATTTTTACTTACAGGAGCCTCAGCCTTCGCTCTAGGTGGTGGTGCCTGTACGCTATGCGAGACAGGCGTCCTCTGAAGTATTTACAAATCTATAGCTTTATGAAATTTTGCACATGTAACCTTCAATCCATGAGAACGGTCGCTGTGTTAGGATCACGTACAACAAACACGTTCTTCGCGAGGTATGACGCCATAAACAATGAGATGCGCGAAAAAGTGCTGCATCAAACGACAGTGTTGCACATTTCCTCCAAACCACTGGACCGATTTCAACCAAATTTGGTGAACGTATTCCTTACCGTGAAGTAACAATGCTGCTGGAGTAAGAACCACATACGACACATGGTTCAGGATATAAACGTCATAAACAATATAGTTGCAAGAAACTGTCACATAATGCGACGAGACTTTATTCACACACTGATGAGAATGTCAGTACTTAGCAACTTGTAACCAACTTTAAACATAATTTCAAACCTTTACTGAACTTTTCCTCGCAGACAACCATAGCAAAATTATGAAAGGAAAACAATTTCTCGCTTACTACTTTTCCGATGTTAAAGGACTAAGAAATTCGGTATGATGTTACAATTTATAATTTCTACACTACAAATTGTAGCCGTAGGATATTTTACAGACTGTATACACACATACACCTGAATGTGCCTTCGAAATTGCATCACACTACGACACGTAGTTCATGAGATATGAGCACATAAACAGTAACTTTTATAGAAAACCGCCCTATCACGCACCAAGTTTTAATATAATACTTCTTTACTACTAATTATATTCGCAACAGATTTTACAGACATACAGCACTTATACAAATGAATATATACCTGAAAAATTATACAATTGTACAACATATAATTCAATAAATTTGAAATCGTACGAATCTTATATACCATTTGTATTTGGACTGCTATCTTTTTTTGAATACTGCACGTATAATTTTGTACATTATGCAAGACAGCTTTATTTCTCATACATTTTCGGAAAATATAACATGTTTTTAGAAAAAAACGAGATGGACAGAGGGAGAAGAGACAGAGGAAGTACTAACTCAAGGCAGAAATAAATAAATACCCGGGCAACCGGAGTTTTTATCTAGTACCTTATAAAGACAGTAGTAGTAGCTCGGTCGCATTTACACATGTTTGTCAGGCAACACCGCTAGCGGTGCCATCTGTTGCTTAGAGTTGTATGCTATACTTGCCTTTACATCTGTGATTCTGTATTTTATTTCGTTGATTAACAAAATTACTTTTCAAGGTTTACATTTTTTACGCCATTTAAGATATGTTAGAAGATAATTTCTTTTAAAGTCTAGGGCAGAAGAAACTAAAGCAACCGTCTCTGCCGTAAACTGTGCAACATCAAAGCACTTCATAATTTCAGGCGAAAATGAAAGAAAAAAACTTCAGTTCGTCAAAATATCTGCATTTTACAAATTTTAAACGACTGATTTCGATTTATAAAAACAAAATTGTGGATAGCTCTCATTTCAGACCACTGAAGATGTATTCAGTGAAACGAAGCTCATGGTGAAAAACGATCGCACTTATTGTAGTTGCATAGACGGGCGAATAACACCCTTCACAATGTGTACAGTTTATTTGGATAGAATTCGAACTGAAAATAATACACGACGTAAGTTTTAACATTGTACATGAACTCAGTTTCCATGAGCAGTTAAGCGGAAGAACGAAATGCGGAAATGAGAACAAAAATGCCAGACATTTTAAATTTCTGTTTAGCCATTTGTTTGTTTAAATACAAACAGCTAACGGTGAAGATATTGTGCTAATATTTACAAAGCCTCGTCTACGCTTTAAATGGATTCAAATAAAACTTGCTGTCATACATTTGTTGTTATAAATTGACATTAAAAATAAGCAAGCAAGCAAAAAACTACACACAATGAACAAATTACATTGACCCTTGGCTTTACGAAATCTTATTTCAGAAATCTTTCTCCACAAAGTAATCTGGATATAATACATAGCTTTTATTCAAATGGTCCGGAGCCTTTCTATCTCAAAATTTTATCCACGTCAATTCTTCAAATATGAATAACCCACTGCCTGTACGATATGTATAAAGAACTTTTTTTAAAGGATAAATCAAAGCGTTAAAGACACTTCTTATCAAAATAAACGATCTCAGCAGAACTGATAGTAGCTCCTTTAACTATCGTATTTAGAATTTTCGGGAACCTGAAGAAAGATTTCGCAGTGCATCGCTGTTTGTAGTAACTTGTTATAGCCGGATGTAGCACACACACTCCCTCTTACAACCGTTCCCTACGTCTGCGTTACACAGTGTTATTCGACGGTTCACTCCCAGTTTTAGTTTACAACTCACGCCGCTAGGAGCAGCTCCGGATCACTGTCGCACGTTTCGGCGAAGAGTTTCCGGTATTATCTTTATAAGCCATTTGTTTATACTGCCGGAAACACAGCGTGCCAGCTGTCGTCTCGAATAGAGTACGCGTGTGATACGAGACATGTACGGTGATGGAGCTGGTCGGGGTGTTGCACCACGCCTTGCAGAGCACGCTGAGTTTCACGCGCAGTGAGTGGGTGAGCCTTATCCAGTTGCAACAACACGTCTGTCTGTTGCGAGAATGGCAAAAGAACGGGACTTACAACATTCTGCACGTGCCGATTGCTGGTCAGCGTTTCCTCAAGGTGAACGAGAGTTCATCCGCATCTACATGGATACTATGTAATCCACATTGAAGTGCATGGCAAAGATTTCATCTAACAACTTTTATATTTCTACGTAGTTCCATTCTCTAATAGCTCGCGGGAAAAATGAACACACAAATCTTTCCTTTTTCGATCTATTTTATCATAATCCTGCCTCCCTATGTAGATGGGTGCTAACAAAATATGTTCAAATTCTGAAGCGAAAGTTGGTGAAAGAAATTTCGTAAATAGATCTCGCCGCAACGAATAACGCCTTTCTTTTAATGATTTCCATCCAAACTCGTGCATAATTTCCGTGACCCACTCTCCCCTATATCGCGTTAATACAAAATGAGCTGCCCTGCACTGAACATTCTCTAAATCGTTCGTCCCAAATGGTGGGCTCCCACAATGCGCAACAATTCTCCAAAATGACAGAACTGTTGCATCTTGTGTTCTGCCATGAAACGTAGCCTTTGTTTCGGCTTCCTTACAAGATTTTGTGGTGTTATGTCCAAGTTGTTCTTGTTATTTCTTGGTTATTAGTAGAATTTACGGCTCGTAGCTTTTACCAATTCACTGTGCAAACGAAGTTCACCTGATTTCCTTTGGTGGTCATATGGGTGACCTCACACTTCTCATTATTACAGGTAAATTGCGAAATTTTTGCACAATCCAGATATCTAAATCATTTTTCAGTTGCTTTTGATCTTCTGGTGACTTTACTAACTTATAAATGACAGTATCATCCGCAACATCTAAGAGAGCTACTCATATTGTCTCCCAAATCATTAATAAAAATAAGGAACAGTAGTGGCCCTATGATACGGGGTGATCAAAAATTCTGTACAAATTTGAAAACTTAATAAATCACGAAATAAAAAATTGACACACATGCTTGGAACGACATAGGGTTTTATCAGAACAAAAGAACAAAAAAATTCAAAATATGTCCGACAGATGGCGTTTCATTTGATCAAAAAAGCAATAATTAGCATAACAAATTAAGACAAATCTGATGATCTTTACAGGAAATGCTCGATATGTTCACCATCATTCCTCAACAATAGCTGTAGTCGAGGAATAATGTCGTGAACAGCACTGCAAAGCATGTCCGGAGTTATGGTGACGCATTGACGTCGGATGTTGATTTTCAGCATCCCTAGAGATGTCGGTCGATCACGATACACTTGCGACTTCAGGTAACCCCAAAGCCACTAATCGCACTGACTGAGGTCTGGGGACCTGGGAGGCCAAGATGATGACAGTGGCGGCTGAGGACACGATCACAACCAAACGACGCCGCGCAAGGCGCAAGGCACCCGATATATATATGGTTCTAATAAAACCCCATCTCATTCCGAGCATGGGTGTCAATGTGTCAATTTTTACTTCTCTATCTACTTTTTCCGTGATTTATTAAGTTTTCAAATTTATACTGATTACCCGGAACTTACCTGAGGAACGCCAGATATCACTTCCGTTCTACTCGGTGACCAATCGTCAATTACAATGTACTGTTTCTTTTCTGACAGGAAATCACGAATCCAATCGCACAAGTGTCGAAATTCTATAAGCACGCAGTGTGATTAGAAGACGCTTGTGAGGTAGTAAAAAGCCTTACGGAAATCTACAAATACGGAATCTATTTGACATCCCTTGTCGATAGCAGTCATCACATGTGACTAAAGAGCTAGCTGTGTTTCACAAGACCGATACTTTCTGAATCCGTGTTGACTGTGGGTCAATACGTCGTTCTCTTGTAGGTAATGTTTGAGGAAAGTATACGCTCTAAAATCCTGTTGCAAACCGACGTCAGTGATATAGACCTGTAATTTTGCGGATGATTCCTATTGCCTTTCTTGAATTTTGGAGTGACCTGTGCAACTTTACAGTCTTTGGGTACGGAAAGTCCGCTGAGCGTGCGGTTGTATAAGGCGCTATTGCATCAGCATACTCTGAAAGGAACCCAATTGGTATACAATCGAGACCGGGAGACGTAAATGATTTAAGTTGTAGCTCATCGTACCCTTTGGTTGAGGCAGTGTATCAGTGCACGTTTCGAGGCACCGCTCGACAGGTCTACGTCGTACGCGCAAAAAAGCATGACTTGCGTGCAGGAAGAACCAGCTTTATTTAGCGCCATACCTACGTAAAGCAATCAACGATCTGAAGATCGGTTTGAACAAAAGAGTGCTTTACTAGACATGGTCCTGTTTGGAGGCAGTATGCCGTTACCTTCCTCCGACCTTCGAACAGACTTATCCAGCCATTTATAGCTGGACCTTCAGTTTAACGTGGGTTACGACACAACAGGCCACACAAACGTGAGCGGTCCACATTTCCGCGTCCTGCCGCACCCAGCGCCACCGCCTGTCATCGTGGAGGCCGCCTTCATAGATCGCAAACGGTAACGAAATAAGTCAAGAAATCTGCGATGTGGACGTATGTGCTTCCAAGACGAAGGCCCGCCATTCCAATATGACGGCACCAGTCAAGCGAGCACAGAATAAGATAGAGAGAGGCCTTACAATGACAGCGAAATGAAGCCGGCTGAGAGCGCGACACCCAACCAAAATGGCGGCCGAGCGCCACCCGGCCACAGCTGCGGGCACAGGGTTGTTTATTGAGGTCGCTGTCTGATAATTCATTTTTCATGTATTTTTATGCGGTCCTTTCTGACAGTCTATTTTTGCCATAAATAATTACAAATTTCAGCAAGGTATAGCAAATCGTACTATTATACAGTATAAAATAGAAGCACATTTATTCCTCTGTCCCTTTAACCTTTTATAACTCAAGAAGTACCGAACGTATCGTCATGCGGTTTCTATTAATTTCTTCTTTAGAATCCTGGTATAATCTTAGGCTATATTTAATGTCAATACATATATTTGAAAGAAAAAACTAAAATAAGAATCATTATGTAGAATCTTTTACCGCTTCTACACTTTAGTCAGCTCTGGAGCCTGAACTATGACAGCTAGGCGAGTGTAGTTAATATAAACTTACAGAACTAACAAACTTCTACAAAAAGACGAGATAGCATGTGCCTAACTTTTACGAGTGAAACACATTTATCATGTTTTCTTTTATAAAGCACTGGCTTCCGACTACAGATACAGTAATTATAGGAGATCTGCAAAAGTTAGACATATGATCTCTCTCTCTCTCTCTCTCTCTCTCTCTCTCTCTCTCTCTCTCTCTCTCTCTCTCTCTCATAGTTTAGGCTATGCTACAAAGGTCACGAATGTGCGGAAGTGATAAACCATTCTGTTATTATTCTTATTTCATTTACTTCTCATTTTCGTATTGGCAGTTAATATAGCCTATGTAGAACACAGAATTATACCGACGAAATTAAAAGAAACCGCATCACGATACGTTCTGCAGTTCTCGAATTAAAGTAGTTTAAAGATTACCCGTGCAAAGCCGGGGCGGCTGAGCAAGTTAGTAATAAAATAAATAAAAAGTGTTAAGTCATAATTATTGTATTCCGAAAATTGTATCCCAAGTTTCAAATGTTTATCAATACTGGTCACAAAGTACAAGGTGAATGGGCAACAGAATCTGTGCTCGATGGTGGGCAAACTCGCTGAAAGTAACGTGTAGAATTTGAAAACTTCCACCGCTCTATTGTATCCAAATTTGTGAGAAAACCAGGGGAGCTATACAAAAGTTGTTTAAATAAAAAGAAAAGTTAACTTCATTATCTACAATGACGAAAATTTCCAGACCACGAAACAAAAAAAGTGGCAGGCGACTAACTTTTTCAAGTCACAATTTTTATTTCATATCAAAGTCTTCAAAGCGAAGCAATAGCACTTTGCACAAAAAGCCTCCTTAGTGATAAGAAAAGTTTTAAGCTAAGAGGGATGGAACGTCAAGCGGACCGACATGAAGCACAGGAGCGACGGTAGAACATTTTAATTTCCACTGTCTATACTTTTACAAATAAATTCATAAACCTTTGTCAGCATGAGTGTAAATCCTGAATCCTTCCCGGTCATGCTGACAAAGTTTTATGAATTTATTTGTAAAAGTATAGACAGTGGAAAATAAAATGTCCTGTCGTGTCTCTCCTGCCTCATTTCGGCCCGCTTGACGTCCTACCACTTATAATATCTTTGCTGTATGATCGATAGCAGGCGCGAGATACGTACGAGTGGTGAGAGGCCGCCACGAGCGTAGCCGAGCATTCAGGCGCCGGGAGAGCCCGGCTCGCTCTCATTTGCTCTTCTCAGTTGGGTTAAGAGGAGGCCTCACCTCCGATTTTGGTGGGCAGAGGTATTACCTCTCGCTCTTGTAAACCATTCTGTGTTAGAATAAGTTGTATCTGATATTCGTTGTAGAGAATACAGTATACAGTAGAAATGGAGAATTAATTTTTATTTCGAATACAATTACATGGAACTTGCCGCGTTAGTTGAAGTTGGAACACCACATTTTTCCGAGGATTTCACCTTCGAATGGTGACGTTAGGTCTATGAGGTGCTTGCATCGTCGATACAGTATAACAGCCTGTAACGCCACCCGTGACATGACCTTATCAACAGCCTTGTTGACAAATAAAACTGTGCCTGTATTTAAATGAAGCGGTGACAGTAGACGTAAATTCAGCAAATGATCCAGTTAGCAACAATATATAGCCGCGGCGGAGTGGCCGAGCGCATTGAGGCGCTATGCTACGATGCGCGAGGCCGTTCCCCGTCGGGGATTAGAATCTCCTCCCCTCCCCCCCCCCCCCTCGGGCATGGATGTTTATGCTGTCTTTAGTATAAGGTAGATTATAAGTTTAGGGACTGATAACTCCGCAGTTAAGTCCCATAACCTTAACATACATTTGAATATTTTGAACAGTATTTTGCAAAAGGGGTTTATGTCAGTACAAAATGGTCTATAATGGAGACAGTCCCGGTATAACACGACGGCAATAATAAACTCAATAGGATTACAAGCTTTAATAGAGAATATTTTATATATTTTCACAAATTGAAAACATTTTCTGAATTTGTCTTCCCACTAAATCGTACACAACTGAGATGCAAATGGTATCATAGCTGTTCACAACAGCCCAGTACGGATCCTGGATTTCGTTCTTAAGGCGGGGAAGAAGTGGGGGGGTAAAAGGTTTTTACCCCTTCCCCTACCTTACCATCCTTCACTCTAACGTGCCGCAGTACTTTTTATATATTATACAGATGCCTACAATTTTCAGAGAAATAAGGAATACACAACGTTTTAAAATAATTATAATATGGGTGATTTGTTATTTTTCACATCGGTTCTTGGTACATCGCTTCTGCAGCGTGCAATAAATTTCAGTTGAGAGAAACGCAGCATTTGAAAGCATATAGCCGAAATTTTAAGTAGTTTATGTGGCATATAAATAAATTAATCAACATTATAGAAATTATGAATATTTGGACAATGTCAGTGCCATCGTTTACATGAAATTTAACATTACTTACGTAACAGTTGCCTTCTTTTGCCCAAAAGTAGGAAATTTGTCTCACCTAAAAAAAAAAGAAACACGTATTAAACATATTTTACGGCCATTGCGTAAGTAGTGACTAGAAAAATAGTTTAAAATCTCACAATGGATATGTGATTACGCATGTAACTGTTGCGAATCATATCACCGATAACACACGACACATTTCGTAAGTATGCAGCTGCAGGAAAGTACATCCCACGTCGCCGAAGGAAACATGCATTTTATAGAGTTATTGTCATATTTGTTTCAAAACAGCACAATTCTTAATTATTGTTCTCCAAAATTGATGTTAAATTCAAATTACGAGTTAATTAGTTCCTTTATTACTTAGAATAAATTTCAAACATTCTAATGTGCCAGAGTTGTTTCATTATTTTGCTGTTGTCAGAGGAAAAAAACTTTCGTAAATGTTTGAAATCATGTGTTGCAAGTCACTAAGTGCTCTAATTTTTTTGAGTTAAACATGCTAAAATGAATCTGTAATGTTTTTGATACAACAGTAAAAACGTATACAATGGTTCACGAGACATATATGAATACACGGTAGATTATGTAACCAGTATCAAAAGTAAATTACCAATATTAAATAGCCTACGATTGTTAGAAACATAAATTACGAAATAGTTTAATGTAAATCTCCAAATATAGATGAGCACATGGCTGACTAAATAGACGTCATATATTTCAGCTCAAATACTAATCTAAAGTAATGTAAAAAAAAAAAATCATGTGAGCATGTAAGCTTTTAGTAATAATTTGGGATTAATTCTGACAGAATAACGCAGTAAGTCAGGAATGCCAAATCCGCTATGTAGATGGACTCATAGTATGCATTATTCTTTCCAATCTCGTTATAGAATTGAAAATACTCATAAATCATAGCTATATAAATGTGAAGAACAGTTTCCTATTAATATTTTTCAAGTTATTGTGATAAAAATTATATCCATAGTTACTTTTCAAATTTAAGTGTATTTCCGGTAATTAGAAACTTTTACAAACGTTTAAATGTTATTACAAGATGAAGTCATATTTAAACTTGTTTTATAGGTTATCAAAAGTCAATGAGATTAAGGAAACTAATTGTAAATTTCATGTTTTGACAACTCTATCAATGCAGAGCAATGTTGACCGTTGTATGTAAAGATGCCCCGCAGAGGTCGTAGAAGCGCAGCTTTTAATCATGTTTCGAGGCAGTCACTATGCCCGGCAGCAAGTTGACTTTTCACTGTTAAATGTAATTATTGTGCTTTTGCCAGTTTATTTAAAGTGTTGTATTAAACCATTGATTTAAAATTACCTGGTGTTGCTCTATGTAATTTCAAATCAGTAGCGTACAGTTTGATTCCAGCTGATCGTATTCGACGTAAACCAGAGGTTGCTGCGTAACTGCGATTCCAGATGTTATAAAGTGTGCAAAATTTCATTGAGTTCTGAATGAGAGTGCAGATTTATATGAACTAGAAATTTTGTTACTGTTTTTCCAAGATCGCTTTTTTTTTATCTACCACAATGACCGGTTTCGACTGACCCAGTCATGATCAGATCAGATCAGTGGAACTGTGGTGTATCTAATATCAGTATCATGTAGCTCCGTCTATACGGCGTACCGTGGAGTTATTAAATACACCACAGTTCCACAAACCCACGGAACGCCGTATAGACGGAGCTACAACTTACTGATATGATTAGATACTTGTTTGTATAGCTTATGGGACTTAACTACGGGGTCATCAGTCCCTAAATAAAACTACTTATGAACTAGCTAACACTAAGGACGGCACAAACATCCATGCTCGAGGGGGGGGATTCGAACCCCCGACCGTAGTGGCCGTGCAGACCGTGTCTGCAGCGCCTCAGTCCCCTCGGCCACCGCGGCCGGCTGATTAGATACACCACAGTTCCACAGATATGATGAAGACTGCTGATTGTGGTAGATAAAAGAAAAAAGCGATCCTGGCAACAGTAACAAGGTTGCACAAGGAGGTCGCACGCAGCAACAAGCGTACAACATTAGAAATTGATTTTGGCATGTTGTTATGAATATAGTGATGGCCAGTGTACTTTCTCAGGGGCGTATGACGACTGGGTCTAAGTTCTATTTGTAAACATCAAAGGTGGTTTGACAGTTGATCTTAAGTTGTGATGCTGATGTGAATGAATATCTTCTACATGATCATGACTAACACCTCTGCCCCCCCCCCCCCCCCCAGAAATTATCTTTGTCGGTAAACACCATTGAGAGTGTACGTGATTTTATTTCAGTAATTATTAAATTTGTTCGAATTTAAAGGTAATTTGGCAAGATGAGACAATCTGTAATATGGCATTGCACCCTCTCTGGCCGGCGTGCCTCCATACCCAGACTCTGTTAAAAATTGTGTGATAAACTCCATTTCTGAGGCAAAGTGGCTTCCAACTTCTAACAGCCAGTATAAATGAGTTTTGTGGTGCCACAAACGAAGAAATAAAATCGAGCAGACAGACATCGTTTTCTGTTAAGTGGGAAAACTAGGCATAAAATACTTTTGTAGCGAACTGTTTTCTGTTACAAACTACTTTTCGATCTACGAAACAGGCTAAGTTTTAATGTCATTCACTGCAGACTACTGACGTTGTCGAATAAAATGAAAGCGTTTAGTGGAAGAAAAAATATGTAAATTTCCCGATGACCGTTGACGCTGGAGTTCTGGATAGCGCTGTAACGATAAACTAAAATTTTTAGTTTTTTGTTTATCTTTTATCAACGATGCTTATCGCCTCCGGTTCCCTCTAACTCGCAATGCAACTAATTTAATTTCGTTCGTCATTTTTTACTTCCGGACAAGCGAGAAGACGGAACCGTGATAGTAGTTTTACTCACTCTCTGGTCTGTATCTGATGTGACAACACGTCTTTCATACCTGTATCCACGCATGTAAGTAAGAATAATGCAAGCTGTTGCTGAAAATATATTATTTAAATTTAAAAGCATTCCCTCTCCTTGGTCTTCATTTAAATCAAACACCTCCACGTCAAATATTTAATTTCTTAACGTTATCAGCTCCTTCGCCTCCGTAATAGTTTAATGTTCAGACGCCATTACAATTGCTTCGCATAATCTGCAAAATTTCAATCAATTAATCATTCTTATACAATACTTTGCTTGATTTTAGAACCTGCAGTCATTTCTTTTGTAATTTCACGAAGTTCGATTTTTTAAAATTATTTTATCATTGAAACTTGAAACTTCCTGGCAGATTAAAATTGTGTGCCGGAACCGGGACTTGAACCTGGGACCTTTGCCTTTCGCGGGCAAGCGCACTACCGACTGTGCTATCCCGACACGACTCACGATGCCGCCTCACAACTTTACTTCCGCCAGTATCTCGCCTCCTACTTTCCAAACTTCACAGAAGCTCTCCTGCGAACCATGCAAGACTAGCACTCCTGGAAGAAAGGATATGGTGGAAACATCCCTTAAGCTGTGGCTAAGCCATATCTTCACCATATCCTTTCTTCCAGAAGTGCTAATCTTGCATGGTTCGCAGGAGAGCTTCTGTGAAGTTTGGAAAGTAGGAGGCGAGGTACTGGCGGAAGTAAGGTTGTGAGGCGGCATCGAGAGTCGTGTCGGGATAGCACAGTCGGTAGTGCGCTTGCCCGCGAAAGGCAAAGGTCCCAGGTTCGAGTCCCGGTTCCGGCACACAATTTTCATCTGCCAGGAAGTTTCATATCAGCGCACACTCCGCTGCAGAGTGAAGGATTCATTCTGTATTTTATCATTACCAGTAACTTCATGTTCCACCCACGGCCACACAACAATGAAAAGCGAAGTGAACAGTCTTAACATTGATCTCCTACGGAAAGTATCTCGAACATTCACGGATTAAATAAGACGTAAAGGTTGTCATTTCCAGCTTCTACAATACGAAGTGCAGGATCCTGCTAGATGCTTTCCGTAAGTCTCATAACGTGCTGTTGCTTGTATGGTGCCCGACTTTAATATGCAACCCGCGGTTTATTTGCTTTAATGTTCATTTTGTGCTGTACTTTAACTAAATTATTTCAAATTCAGAAATTCGGTACCATCAATTCCTTGTCCAAAATATAATCGCGGAATCTACTTTAACAATTATGGCATCATACGAAGCAAGGGCAACGCTATAGCGCCTATTACTCCATATGTGCTGGCGACAGTGGCGGTGCTAGGCGTCGGCGACGTCGGCAACCGCCGACGGCCTCGCGCCTGTGGGGGCCTCGCAAAACATCGTTAATTTTTTTATATATTTTTGTTTTTTAACGGCCATTTTCAACTGCTAATTTATGTAGCGACGACCTACATTTAATTTACACTAGCTTAACCAAAAGACGAACATCCGTACCAAAGGGTGGGATTCGACCCCCGACAAGAGCGATCTCTCTCACCGTAGTGCACTCGGTCATTCCCGGCCGGCAGCTACTTACTTGTCCGTATTTCGGTCCGTATGAATGCAGCAGTGATGCAATTTTTAGTTCAATACTTACTTCTTCAATACATTTTAGGAAACAATTTGGAACAAGTATATCCAAATGTTTATATAACAATCAGAATCATGCTCACAGTTCGTCAGTGCAGCTTCGGCCGAGAGAAGCTTCACAAAGTTAAAGTTAAAACTAGCTTGAGAAGCACAATGAGCCAAGAAAGAGCATCTGCGTTGTCAGTACTATCAATTGAAGCCGAAATAGCGGCTAGTATTAAGATGTGACCTTAAAAGAATTCATTGAGGCGAAAAACCGAAAAGTTTCTCTATTTTAATTTTTTGTTTATTGTATTTTTTGTAATTGCAATAATACTTGTTTATTATACTAATAAAATTTTAAGAGAATGATTATTGGTGTATAATTCAACTCATTATTTAACATTTTCCTCCTTACTGGAAAAATGAAAGGGGCCTCGCAAAGACGATTTCGCCGACGCCCAGTTTTCGTCTAGTGCCACCACTGGCTGGCGACCTCGCAGGCAGGGGTTTGAGCGCGGGCGGCGGTCGTGTTGCAAGGCGAGCGTTTTCGTCGGAATGCTTTAAAAGGACGGCGGGGCGAGGCGAGGCCAGGCTGCACTTGCCTCACGCCGCAGCGCGGAGAAACACACTCGCCGTTTTGCAATGTGCCGGGTGTAGCGGCGGCGCGGCGCAGACATTGGCCGTATCCGCCACAGCCGCGCCTTCTGTCGTAACGCCGCGAGATGCGCCCTCCACTGACAATGAGAAAAAGAAGACTGTGCCATCACACTACATTCTGTTCCACTAGCTGCACTGCCGCACTGCATCCCGACTAGTTTCCTGCCAACCTCGTTAGTCTCTCGGGGCAGCCGGGAACTCGTTGCCAGACACGGATATGGGTACAGGCAAGGGTCCAGCGTTCAGTTCTGGGGCAGCCATAGTTTCTTACTCTCTAGCGGATGTAGGTGAGGGCACGGGTCCACAGTTCGATTCTGGGGCTGCCATTATTCCTTTTTCTTTCAGTAAAACTGTTCTCTGCCAGGTATCAACTGGATTTCTTCCATGTCTCTTTGTCCTGGGCAACCGCCTTCATTTTCTTGTCACGTCTTCCTTTCTTCACATTTGCTAGCATACCAAACCACCTCCTTCCTCTCCGTCGTCCTACTTTCGCCTCCAATATCCTCTGCAGGTCCTGCGTAATACGTCCCACACCCCAAACGATTCCCTCTCATCATCCTTATGAACTTCCATTCCTCTTACAGAAGCGTGCATTCGCGTATTCCATGTCTGGGTTCCTATCTATCCATCAGACGCTACAGTTCCTTCGCAAGTCCATTCGCATGACTACCAGTCTCTGCACATTCCCATGGTTCGGCTCCATATAAACTTAAGCTCTGTATTATTGAGTCTTTTAACTTTTTTGTAGTCTTTTTCTTAATTTCATCTGACCGCAGGATGGAATTCAATTCAACTGTTGCTTGTGTTGCCTTGTATTGTTCGCTATCATATTTCATTTTTACTGGACCCCTGAATAAATATTTCTATTCCCATATATTTAAACAAACTTCAGTGGTATTTCTTTCTGTAATTCCTGTAGTTCATTTCCTTTGTAAATATATTTTGTTTTTAAAAATTTTACTGTCAGATCAGTCTTATATGATTCCACTGTACGCCATACTTGTCTGCAGCCAAAGTTACCTGATCTTCGGCAAATAACAAAGAACAAAGATGATATGCAATCTCCATTTATATTCGGCGCATTCATCCACAATTTTGCATCCATTATTTAAGAACTTCGTTAATATAAAATTTAAAAAAAGGTATGTGCCTACAGCACCCTGGTGATCGCCTTTAGTTGGTCGTATCTCTCTAGATAATTCTTTTCGTTCTATAATTCTTGCCTCTAACCCCCAAATTTCTTTTATTACTGCCACAATAAATTTTCTTGGAATGTTACTCTCATGAAGATACCGATATAGGCTTTTTCTGGCAATGTATCATGCGTTGATTGTAATGTGTGTGTGTGTGTGTGTGTGTGTGTGTGTGTGTGTCACACGCTCTTCTCTTATTTTCTTTATTGTAAATATATTAACTACACAAGATCGTCCCGAGATATACACAAATTAACGAAAATTTGTATAGAACATGTCTTTTTCCTTAAATGATGAACTTTAGCATTGGAATATCGTCAATAGACGAAAATAGCTTTACATTTCAGAATGAGCGCCGTTAAATGAGTCAAGCAATTAGGTGACATAGAGGAGGAAGAATCTTGGGACCAAAAGAAGACAGTGGGAAATGATAATTAAGAAGTAAGAGAGAGGTTTTTTAAAGAATGGAATAAATATCAGACACAATGAGGAAGAACTGCGTTCTAGAAGCATCTAAACAAATAATGAACTTTAGCATTAGAATATCGTCAATAGACGAAAATAGCTTTACATTTCAGAATGAGCGCCGTTAAATGAGTCAAGCAATTAGGTGACATAGAGGAGGAAGAATCTTGGGACCAAAAGAAGACAGTGGGAAATGATAATTAAGAAGTAAGAGAGAGGTTTTTTAAAGAATGGAATAAATATCAGACACAATGAGGAAGAACTGCGTTCTAGAAGCATCTAAACAACATAACGAGAGGGTAAAAAGAATTTGTAACTTTTTCAGGGACAATTTTTAACTATAGAAACCCCCAAAAAGTGACGTGGAATCCAGGTCTTTTATCACCTCAGTGTATATTTTATAATCACATTAAAGTTTTATTCACATATCTGTTTTAACTGACATTTAAGTATAAAAAATCGCAACAAGAACATTGCGTTTGAAAGCTTTTCAATGAAAAGCCATGAGACGTCATACTTTCCTATCGCACAAGCTACAATTCGGAGATTCTTAATCACCTACATGACGTTTGCTGTCACTTTATTACAAGTCGACGGCCTTGCCGCGGTGGTGGATGCGCCGGTTCCCGCCAGGTCACCGAAGTTAAGCACCGTCGGGCGTGGCCAGTACTTGGGAGGGTAACCGTCCGGGAACGACACGCGCTGTTGATAATTTTCGCTTTGCCTTACGGCAGAGGGGACAGGAAGGGGGGTGGTGGTGATGGTGGTGGTAGTGGTGCAAAGTCCTTCATCACCATTCTTTGCACCAATGTCCTGGATTAAACTTCAAACCTCTACGCTGTGTCTCATGGTGTGAGGGCATGGGACACTGTTGATGGTGATCCGTCCGTCAGATGGGACGTTAAGCTCGGCGGCCCCCTCGGTGCTTTCCGAGAGGAGTAGGCTGTGTGCCGGCACCGGGTTTCACCCTCTCCCTTCTCCCATCATCTCCAACACGAACACTACACTACACTACACACGCACCCATCACAGTCACCTACACTTAAGAGACACTTCAGCACACAGTTCTCACACTTCGCGTAGGAAAGATGCCAGCGGGCGCGAAGGATAGGGAAAAACCTTTCCAATTAGGCGGCTCAACCTGCCCTTTGGGATCTCCCACATATTCGTGCCATACGACTTTAGTTTTACTTTATTATAACAGATAACCAGCTGCTAATGCTGTTTCACGGCATATATCATCCATGTGAAACTCGCCAATATCGACTTCTACCAAAAGCTGAAAGGAGATGACGTCGTTGGTCTACGTTAAAACGTAAATTCGGACTAAAAATTCTTTGCACCTCCATAAGACTCTGCAAAGGCTATTTGCACACTGAATCCAGTTTGGAATGCAGAGTCCACGTGCCTGCAGCTTAACAGCAAGCCTGGCGAGCGATGAGATTGGGCAGCAGTGAGAGTATGACCCTGACCTCCACTGGACCCTGGCCCGGTCAGCATGGAGAGTTCTTGTCACCGCCTACCTGTTTTATTCTGCTTTCTCCTTTCTTTCACTTTTCATTCTCTACTCCCAGGAGAAAAGCCGTCTGATTGAGAGAGGAGGTTGGGAGTGAAGCCTGTCGTGTGTTGACTAGGGCGCGTCGGAGTGTAAGTAATATAACAACAGCTGAGGCCGCTGCTTTACGTTCTCTTAGGGTGGATACTGATATTGTCATTTCACCTGCGGACAAGGGAAATGCTACAGTTGTTTTAAACAAGCAGTATTACTTCAAAAAATATGTTTACTTTCTGATTCAGCATATCGCACGATTGCTGTTATCCAAAACAAAACAAAAAATGTCGAGAGGAAGACTAATATTCTCCGTAAGAAAATTTGCTGGTCAAAGGAGACTATCAAGAGTCTTAATTCTTATTGTGCTGTACCTCCTACTTATATGGTCTTCCTGCGGTTCACAAGACAGAAATCCCTCTTAGACCCATTCTGTCAAACATTGGTACTCCGAAATATCGTGTAGGAAACAATCTTGCTGGTTTATTGAGCCCACTTGTGGGACATTGTGAGAATCACATTAAGAATACCGCAGATTTCCTACATTGATTGGAGAGTGAGCATTTGAATGAATCTGATATTTTAGTCAGTTTTGATGTGGTTTCTCTCTTCACTCACGTTTCTCTGTCTCATTCGATGCAGTTAATTGAGGCTAGCTTGGGTACTGAAATAATTTATTTCTGTGTGTCTTGACTTGCACCTACGTCTTATTTAACGACCAGAACAATGAACAGATAGCTGGAGTTGCGAATGGAGGTCCCTTTTTACCTATTATTGCTTATTTATGCATGGAGGACACCGAAGAACGTGTATTAGAGTCAGCGGTGTTGAAACTTTTTTTTTCAGATACCTAGACGATAAGTTCGTTATTTGGCCTCATAAAGTGAGGAACATCACAATTCAATCCATCCTAAGATCACGTTTCACCATGGAGGTGGAGAAGAATGGTTGCCTTTCCTTCCCTGATATGTTGGTTGGGAGGGAGGTACGTGGTATGTTGGGACCAGCTGTTTATAGGAAGGCCACTCAGATTTGTATCTGCAGGCTAAACAATTGTCTCCACCCAGCTCAGCGTGAAGGCATTCTACGTGCCTTACTGGATAGAGCGCACGTCATCTCAGACGCGGAAAGTTTGTCTGCCAAGTTGTCCCTTCTGGAAGTCACTTTTTGCCAGAATGGTTTTAGTGAAGGGAAGATTAAAAGAGCGTTGCACTATCAACCAAATGTGCAGCGGGCTAGAGATGATAGCACAGAGGTGGCATCCAAGGCAATGGCCTTTTTGCCATACGTTGTCAGCATTTATAACAGGACGTATTTTAAGTAAAATGACGTAAAATGTGTTTTTCGACCACCTTCCAAATTTAAGGCGCTGTTAGCGTCCTTTAAGGATGATTTGGGTTTAAGCGAGGTCAGTGTCTACCGTATCCCTTGCAGCTGGAGCATATCATATATTAGTCAAGCAATTAGGACCGTCGAAAACCGATGCATTGAGTTGTTGTTGTTGATATTATTTTTAAAGGGGACTAAAATGCTGGTTTATGAGTCCCCTGTTCCCAGCTAAGAAGTCACATCAGCAACTTAACAATTTATAATGTAGCGCTCCATACCCAGTATTAGCTAGGTACAGAGAGAGACGATGAATGGTAAAATGACAACATAAAAAAAAGACACAGTAGGAGTTGACAAATAGACAATGGAGCTAAAACATCATAGCAGAAGATTGTGGTTGGCTGATCACGAGGATAATACAGGATGATCCAGCCACTCTGCACACACTAAAATCCTCCAGTAAAAACAAGACATAAACCATAAAAGAGAATACGGATTAAAAGTTCTGGATGGGTTGAACGCCGAGGACTGAGGCAAATTAGCCTAAATAGAATAAAAGCCAGCTGCGCGAATAAAACTTAAAACACGGTCAACCGTAGAGGCATCGTCAGTTAAAATCAAAAGAAGCGCAGGAGGCAGGGTGAAAGACTGCCTCAAAGTGGACCACTGCCAACGAAGCACCACAACGGCAATTTGATAGGTCCTCCAGACGCAAAACATGGCCGATGCATTGAGCATATATGTCACACACGTTTGCAACAACGTTACACTTTTGCCGAACACTGCTTGGACACAGATCACCCTATGGAATACAACAAAACGGAAATTTTTGCATGCACTTCCAGCTACTGGGACTATGTTATCAAGGAAGCGATTGAAATAAAACTAGCGGATAACCTGCTGAATAGGGGTGGTTTCGTTTGAATGTTGCGTGAAATCCTACTCTCACTTGTCCAGATTCATAGGGACAAAATTAATGCCACCTAAACTGCTGAAAACTGATGTTTATTATCGATATTGCTGTTGGTTTTCATCTTTGGTCGTGTGATGGTGCTGTGCTTGCTTGTTCTGTGTGTGTTGTTTTTCTTTTGTCATTGAGAACTAAGGTTTTAAACGAGGTTACACATTCCAGAATGAAACTTTCACTCTGCAGCGAAGTGTGCGCTGATATGAAACTTCCTGGCAGATAAAACCGGGACTCGAACCTGGGACTTTGCCTTTCGCGGGCAAGCGCACTACCGACTGTGCTATCCCGACTCAACTCACGATACCGCCTCACAACTTTACTTCCGCCAGTACCTCGCCTCCTACTTTCCAAACTTCACAGAAGCTCTCCTGCGAACCATGCGAACTATTGCTTCCTCCCTGCAGTATTGCCTTGAGATTCAAATGTTCAAATGTTTGTAGAGCTTATGGGACTTAACTACGGGGTCATCAGTCCCTAAATTTACAAACTACTTATGAACTAGCTAATACTAAGGACGGCACAAATATCCATGCCCGAGGGGGGGGGGGGGATTCCAACCCCGACCTTAGCGGCCGTGCAGACTGTGACTGGCGCGCCGCAGACCGCTCGGCCACTGCGGCCGGCCAGGCTGTGTTTCTGCCGAAATATTGGCCAACGCCGACATTCATACGTTAATGATTACACCTAGGTTCTTTGAATGCGCCATACGCCGGGAGAAAAATGTGGCAACATTTTTCGATTTCCCACAGCATCAATAAAACCACCATAAAAAATAAATTATCAAGTGCTGGTATGCGTTGATGTTAAGATACTTGTAATTTTACTTTCTTTTAATCAAACTTTCAAAAAGTAAATAAAGTAGAATCTTAGCTACGACACTAAAAAAGCATAATACTCTCCGGCGTTTAAACAAACTTCGTCTAAGAAATCGTGTTTTTTAAGGCGTCAATAAATACATAAAGTTTTGGGATACTTCTAAAGGTTATCTGTAACTGGCGAAATAATAAAACTCTAAATACACTTCGTCTAAGAAATCGTGTTTTTTAAGGCGTCAATAAATACATAAAGTTTTGGGATACTTCTAAAGGTTATCTGTAACTGGCGAAATAATAAAACTCTAAATACACTTAGCGCTACAAGGACTGCAGCACGCCATTCCAATCCCAAATGACTTGAGCCCAGGAGATGTTGCGGGCAGGATTCTCGTTTGCGCATCCTAACGCTCACTCCGCAGCTGTCTGTACTCTGTGGGGCTGCCGTCTGACAAAGAGCAACATTGTTTTGTGTTTGCCGATTTCAGTTTGGGGCGAAGGGGAGCGAAATGGCGGTAACCTTGGGCGGTCGGGCCGCCTTGTCCTGCCCCAAGGACATGAGCTCGTACTCTGCTTTCACTTTCACGCCGCCTTCACCACCAACGCGTTCCTACCACAAAAGCTCTCACGGCTTTTAGGATCCTTTTGGCTTTTCTCTCGGGTGCCTTGCTTGTTCGGTGTGTGTGTGTTTCTTCCTGCTGTCACTGATTAAGGAATACAAATTTGACATCTTACCCAGTTCCATGGCGTTGTAAAACGTACGAAGGCAACAGTTCAAAACTTATTTCAGACCCGGACTCAAATCGGATTTTTCGGTTCTCGCGAGGAGCCGTCTTAACCATTTCGGCCAACCGGATACGTTCCCCGTCCCACCAGATTCTCTT
Source organism: Locusta migratoria (assembly GCA_026315105.1). NCBI lineage: Eukaryota > Metazoa > Arthropoda > Insecta > Orthoptera > Acrididae > Locusta > Locusta migratoria. The sequence goes on along the minus strand of CM048751.1, from coordinate 160,819,046 downwards.
TTTGCCGCATACCACTAGTCCGGAAGAACAGACACCATACATGTAATTGTACATTTGTACATATGCGAAGATACAACAGTTTCAGTGCAGAAGCAGAAAAATCTTTCGTCCTTTGCACAACTACAGGTTTAGCTGACAGTGGGACACAATGAACGGCGGACACGACAATATTTGAGGGTGGGATGTCGCATCGGATCGTAAAGTGGTTATTATCTATTATATATAAAGCAGAGTGTCCGTATTTTGTACGTGTTGCGTACAAATCTACAGTTTTGTTTCAATCTTTATGAAATTTTGTACACGTAAGCTTCAATCCACGAGGACGGTCGCCGTAAGTGTAAGAATCACATACGATATATAGTTCACGAGATATGACGTCTTAAACAATGAGATGCGCGAAAAACTGCTGCATTTTGCGACAATGCTACTCATTTTCTCCTAAACCATTGGACCGATTTCAACCAAATTTGGTGAACACATTCCTTGACGCGAGGTAACAATTGCTGCATGGTTAAGAATTACATACGGCACATGGTCCAAAGGATATTACGTCATAACCAATATAAATCGCAAAAAATGCCATATAATGCGGCGAGACTTTCGAAATACACTGTATGAGAATGACAGTACTTAGCGACTTGTAACAAACTTTAAAAATAATTTTAAATATTTATTAAACTTTTTCTCGCTGGCTACCATAGTAAAATGATGAAAGGAAAAATGTTTCTCGCTTACTACTTTTCCGCTGTTTATGGAGTAAAACTACGGCTCTCGGTATGACGCTATAATTTATAATTTGAACACTACAAATTGTAGCGACAGTATACACACACATAGTTGAATGTGCGTACTAAATTGTATCACAGTACGACACGTAGTTCATGAGATATGAGTTCATGAGCAGTAACGTTCATGGAAAACCGCCCCTTCCCGTATCAAGTTTTAATCTCTTACTTCTTTACTACTAACTGCATTTCCAAGAGATTTTACAGACATACAGCCCTTATACAAATGAATATATACCTGAAAAATGGCAGGAATAAATAAATAAATATCCGGGCAACGCCGGGTTTACAGCTAGTATGCACAATATTTATTGCGCATTTGTACTACATAATAATATTGACGTCTGAGATCGGTACTAACGATATATTAACGATATCGGTACTAACAATATATTAAAGGAGACAAACAACAGCAACAAATATTCAAATGATTGTAATCCTAAGGGACAAAACGGCTCCTAGACGTCGAGTTGTTGTTGTTGTTGTTGATGTTGTTGTCCTCATTTCGGAGACTTGTTTGATGCAGCTCTCCACCCTACTCTAAACGCGTAAGAATGGCAACGCACATCTATTTCAATCTGCTTACTGTATTTCTCTCTAGGTCTCTGCTATTTTTACCCCACACACTTCCCTACAATACTAAATTTATGATTCCTTGATTAAGACTCAAGACTACTCCTCGTCGTCAAGGTACGCCAGTAATGTCTTTTCCCCTATTTTGATAAGTACCTACCCGCCTAATCTTCAGCATACACACAATACAGCAAAACCTTTTACCGTCGTTCTGTCTTAACTCCTTACTGTGCACGTTTCACTTCCGTTCAAAGCCTACACTCCAGACAAATGCTTTGAAAAAGAATTTCCTCGCATTTAATTTAATATTGAATGCCAACAAATTTAGTTTCTTCGGAAATGCTTTTTTCCCATAGTCATTCCGCATTTTAAGTCTTCTTTACTTCGGCCATAAAACATTCTGCTATCTAGGTAACAAAACACATCTACTACTTTTATTCTCTCATTATCTAATTGCTTCACCATCGCCTGATTTTCTGACACTATATTCCAGTGTCCTTGTTTCACTCGTTTTAATGTTCATCTTATAACCTTCCTTCAAGCCACTTTCCATTCCGATCACCTGCTCTTCCAGGTCCTTTGCTGTCTCTGAGAGGATTACAATGTCATCGGCAAACTGTAAAGGTTTTATTTTTTCTCCTAGAACTTTAATTCGTTTCTCCAAATTTCTCCTGGCAGTCCTTCGAAGCTTGCTTAATCTACAGACTGAATAACAGTGCGTATTTCCCAGTTTCTACCAATCTGGATATTCTGTATAAGTAGATTGCATACATGTTCATGCTGCATACATAGTCATGCTGGCAAATTGCGGGTAGGTCGTTAGAGGCTACAGAACACGTCAGGCGCAAGTGTGCCAACTGTTCCGCATCGAGAAGCTACTGTGTGGCGTAGGGCAATAACGGACACTTCTTGTGTAAAACTCCAGGTTCTGAACTGCAGCTCTGAGTCAACATGCGCCCTTACTTGTTACTTATTGTTCCTTTCAGTCGATAGACGTGTGTCTCAAGTCTCAACATTACATTCCAGTATTGTAAAGCAAAACTATTCAGTGGCAATCTCCAGCAAGTACGACTGGAACGTCGAACGTACGAAGAGTCACAGTGTCGTCGTCCGTCCTATGTATGATAAGTTGAAATTTAGAGGTTACCTGAAATAGTCGGGTTTGGAGGCGATCTGATCGTTTTATAGATTTCAAAATGAAAAGCCAAGATCGCACATTAATAATTTATTAAATGACAACCGGTTTCGGTGCACTGTGTCACCATCATCTGGTCACATAAGTTATAAGCTGGCCATCTTGTTAAAAAAAATGGGTAAAAAATAACAATTGCAACATTGCACTTAGTCACTATATAAAACATGTTCAAATGTTTGTTAAGCTTATGGGACTTAACTACGGGGTCATCAGTCCCTAAACTTACAAACTACTTATGAACTACTTACGAACTAGGACGGCACAAATATCCATGCCCGAGGGGGGATTGGAACCCCCGACCGTAGTGGCCGTGCTGACCGTGACTGGAGCGCCTCAGTCACCTCGGCCACCGCGGCCGGCTATAAAACATGCACAAGTTAAAAACATGACAGCTGTCATGTTTTTGTGTATTTGTTAAGAGTTTGCAGTAGCCTACTTGATTAAACTGCATATAAATCGTCTTGAATAACAAAAATTAAAATCACCCCTTTATCGAGCCAACATTTCAGTCTGTAAGATGTACAAAATTCAATTTTTTCGCCGAATCGATGTTTTTAAACATGGAATGGTAAGTTCTGGAACGGCCTAAACACCCTCTTTCAGCACAATACGCACGTTTGGTAGCGAAACATCGTGGTTTTTCAGTTGTGACGAAGATTTTCAAAAACGGAACGATGCCGTTTCTAAGTAAACTCACGGTCCGAAAACTGCTAAAATCGGGTTTTTTGATTTTGTGAAAAACTATGATAAGTTTCAACCTCTGGATCTCGGTAACCGATGACGTAACAAAAAAATTTTAAAAGTGTTTTAAGAATATCACAAGAACACATTGTAAAAATTTTGACTATTTACAGTGAATAGGAAGTATCTAAGTGACAAACCCCCATAATTCGTGTTTTTGGTACCCGAAAATCAAGGTTTTTCGTGATCTACTCAGGAACGACCCATGAATAAATGGTTCTTTTGAAAGACTTATAAAATTCGACATAGACTACACGTAATGTGCAAACACCAGCTTCGTAAATGTTAGGAACAGTTTCGTACTAATATTTTTCAAGTTATTTTGATAAATGTAATATTGATTGTTGCTTTTCATATTTAAGTATATTTTCGAAAAATAGAAACATTTACGAAGGTTTAAATGTTAGTAAAATATAAAGTCATATTTATGGTTTTTTTATAGAATATGAAATGTTATTAAGATGGAGAACCCGACTGTAAATGTATTGTCATCTTTTTAAGAACTGTAACAATGTAAGGCACTCTTGAGAATCGTATATAAAGGTGGTCCGCAGAGGTTGTAGAACCGCAGTTTTGAATCAGATTTCGAGGCAGTCACTATGTCCGTAAACACATTGATTTTTTTTTTTAAATATTGAAGTAATTATTATGCATATGTCAGTTTATATCAAGTTGTTGTTGTTTGTAGATCTATCGGACCAAACCGCGTGGTCATAAGTCCGTAGCTTACAAACTACTTAAACCTAGTTAAACTAATCTAAGGACAGCACACACACACCCATGCCCCAGGGAGGAGTCGAACCTCCACGGCGAGCAACCGCGCGCTCCGCAGCGTGGCGCTTTAGACCGCTCGGCTACTCCACCGCGGCAGTTTGTATCAAGTGTCGGATGAAACTACTGATTAAAACTTACGTGGTGTTGCTCTGCATAATTTCAAACTAATTAATAGAGTACACATTGAGTCCAGCTGCTCGTATCAACGTAATCCGGAGGTTGCTTGAAAGATTGCGGCTCCAGATGTTGAGTCACCAGAAGTTACACCAAACCCCGAGATAACAAGGTACCGCACCATTCAGAACATTGTGGAGGACTGTAAACGTATGTGGCCTAATCCAAATCGAGCGGTTACGTCGCGATTTGTGAAGTGAGCTGGCTTGATTTCGCCGCATAATTGACCTTATTTTGTTAAGTTCTGAAGTTTTCATCTGATGATGGTAGTAGTCAAGGTTATAAAAGACTGGCATGTAGAGTTTCCCAAAAATCCGTTTACATTTGAATATACACAGTTTTACAACTTGACACACATGCTCGAAATTATGTGCGGCAACTACATTGAAACCAACATCTAATGCACAGACTAACAGACTAGATTGGACAGTAACACGGTAACGACGACCCGTTAGAACCGTATGTAAAATAGGCTACGATAATATCACAACCAACGTGGAAACCCCATTGTGGGACTAGGTCACTGTGTTATATCGGCTTACCACCCCATTCGCGATCTGACCCGACTACATTATTCGCAACATGACTCTTTCCTTCGTTTAAGTTTGTGGAGTTGCTTTTCAGACTGTCAGGGTGATGGAAATGCTACACAATGGCATCATCCCTAACCCAGCCGATAAACAGCTGCTGGATGGTACGGCCTTTATGAGGGAAGGCGCTCCACGTGGGCTGAGCGTGGGAAAGACGTTTGCGCACAACCTTGGTTGAGGATCGCGTGCTGCGCCGCCCCTTCCGTCAGGCTTATCCTCTCAGACCTCAGACCGTGTGATTATTGTTTGTGGGCTCACCTGAAGTCGTAACGCGACCCGGACTATCGTTCCTCATTAAGACTCCAAAAGACATCTAACCGCAACTTCTGACCTCCTGTATAATGCTGTTTGGAACATGACCATTCGACAACATTGTTGATCAATACAGTCAACATTCAATATGTAGAATTTTTATTAAAAAAATATTGTCTTTGCAAAAAATTAGCGGTTATGTCCATTACAGCTTTTGTATCAAATGGAGCGCAGTATGTTTGTCAGTTTAAGCATTTTCTTGTCTTAAAAGAAGAAGGAGAGAATCGTTCGAAACATGTGTGACAATTTCAGTATCTTTACGTACATTATTCTGCATTATGTAATTGTTAAGTTTTGTCAAATTGCATATTAAGTGTCCTAGTCGGTTCCGTTCACAACGATAGCGGCCACTCTCGGTATTTTAATGCTGTAATTTTTGTATTTCGGATTCACTAAATATGCTGGTGAATTTTCCAATGCGAATAGGAAAACAAGTTTAGTTAGTGTTCCATCTCCTGTTGCTATGAACATCACGTGAACCTACTTAGACACGAATCGTTTGGCAGTAGTGTCTACAGGTTTGGTCCCTGGCGACGTTGCCATAGTGAAAGTGCAATTTAATAAATAAAATAAATATCTGCGAGTACCGTGATATAAATTACAGACTGACCAATGACAGTTCCGCCATCAGCTATCAAGTAAGACATTGGAAGGCGGGCACGAATGGCTTTTCAATGCACCATTTGATAGGGGACATCCATAAACAAAATAATAGGATAATTTTTTACTGTGGTAGGCTTAATTTGGAACATTCATGCTATTCTACGGCCAATTGGCACTTCGAAAGATTTAAACACTGCTCAAAAGAATTGGGGGATCAGGTGAGACATGATACACAATATTCATATAGTAACGTATTTTATTCAGGTAATTAGTACGTGTTAAAGTACGATATTTTGCTCTCAACTCTTTCTTGACGTTTACATGGCGGTTACTTAGGGCGAGGTACCATGGGCTACTATAATGGAGAAAGTCATTCTCGTTGAAGTCTAATGTGGTATCACCTCGGATTGCCAGTACAGTTGCACACCTGCATCGCATGGGCAGAATGAGGTTATCAATCAGCTCTTGCAATACCCAGCTTTGCAACCGTTGAATGAGGTGCTGGTCTGGCTGCAATATACCTGTCATGTGTATCCTATATATGCTCAGTCGGGATAAGGTTCACTGAACAAGCTGGGCACCATTCGCTTCAGGCATGTTGTCCAACAGTGCAGCTCTATGAGGACAGCGTTACGTCCACCGGAAGGAACCCATCCTCTACGGAACCAGCATAGGGCACAACCACTAAGCAGTCGAAGTGCCATTCTGAACGACATAGAGGTCCTTATTATTCTACTCTTCAATCCGAGGACTGGTTTCATACAGCCCTCCACTTTATCCTGAGCAAGCCTCATGTTCTTATAAGAACGACAACCACCTCCATCTGAGTGTGCTTAGCATATTCGTCTCTTGGTTTCCCTCTGCGATCCTCCCCCCCCCCCCAATACACTTCCCTCCAATGCTAAATTTACTACTCCTTGATGTCTAAGAATATGTCTTACCAATCGATCCCTTCTTTTAGTCAAGGTATGCCAAAAATTCCTTTTATCCCCAATTTGGTTCAGTACCTCTTCATTATTTACGCGATCTACGGAGGTCCGTACGTCCCCCAATAGTGACTCCTGTACACACTACTCGTCCAACACCTTGATACAGTAATGTTTCCTGCACATAAGCAGGATTGTTCCGAGTTCGATGTCCTCTCCAATCCTGTTGTTCCACCTCCCAGTTTCTGCGAACTGAAAGATTTGGTTTTAATGGGGCACATACAATAGACCTCCCGGCGTAAAAGCCACATCCCCGTAGTCGATTTGCGGCTGTTTGCGTTAACATTGCGCGTCCTGTTGCTGCCTGGAGGATGCGTTGCAGCTGAATTGCATTCAGCATTCTGCCTCGACGGGCTGTTAACCGGAGATAACGGTCATCTCTTGCCGATATTACCTGTGGATGACCTTAGCTTTACGTTCTTTTAACGGTTACTGCCGTATGAAATCGCGTTCTCTCTCTCTCTCTCTCTCTCTCTCTCTCTCTTCTCTGGTTTAAAGGCGCACAACTGCTCAGGTCCTTAGGGCCCGACCCCAAACAATATACTAAAAAACATAGTTAAGACAACTGCGAATGAAAAAGAAGATCGCCAAAAACATGGGGTAAAATACAGCAAGAAGAGAAATGTCATCTGACAAGTTAGTCATCTGTATAAAACGTAAACCCGAGCAGGTGCTCGTGCGTCGTCGGCTAAAATTTCCTCTAGCGTGTAAGGCAGATTAAGCGCAACAAAGACATGATTAAAATTAGTGCCGGACATTAAAACATGGCGCATCGTTAATGGGTGACCGCAGGAACACAATGGTGCGGGGTCACCCGTCAGCAAGAGGCGGTGGCTGTACCACAGAGTAACATTTTTTTGTCTGTGGCTGAACGCAATGTCCGATCCGCAACCGGCAGAAGATTACTCTTCTCGCCGAAAGGGGCGTGAGCAGGTCTTCCAAGACGTTGGGATAGGTTTAATGGTTCTAAGCTTATTGGCATGAAGCGAGGTCCACAGACTATGCCACGACGATAAAAATGTGTCGGTAAATAGCACCTTGAAAATAATTGGATGGGAAACAGAGGGTAGATGTCCGAGGTAGGAGGGTTGCAGCCTTGGCCGCAGCATCAGCAGCCAGGTTCCCAGGCACACCTACGTAGCCAGGTAACCACAGAAAGCGAACGTGGGAACCGTCGTCCGCTAACAATTGAAACGAGCGTACGAATCGGTGTACAGCAGGTTGGATCGGATACGGTCTCAAAGACTCTAAATAGCACAGAGAGTCAGAGGTGCGTTGTCTTCTAAATTGCCCTTAGGAACACCAATATCTGCAGCCGACTTTATCTGTTCCACTTTCAACCTTGCTACGGCTGCCCATGCCATAGCTTGGAGTAAGCCACGTTGTTGCTGCATTGCACTACCTTCTCACTACACTACCTGGACCCAACTGCTTCTGTAATTCCTTTGGTAGAGTAGACAAGTCAACACAAACTCAATGTGCAGTAACTTTATGTTATTACCACTATCTCTGTTGCCTGATGTTGTCGTCTCACTCCGTAGAAGCGACAGATAGACGACGACCCTTTTAGTTCATTCAGCAGATGACAATTCTTCAGAACCTATATATCTCAACTGAATCCCTAATCGTTTTGACCAGTGTAGTTGCGTCTAAGAGGAGGGAAACTCTGGAGCCTGCGGCGCGGTGCGGAGAAAGGCTTTCCCTAGCAGCGGGTCGTGGTCGTGTGACGCAGACGGAGCAGCGGCGTCGACGTGACCGCGGCGCACGACAGCGTCCATCAGTTCCAGCAGCCGGCATGATGGCGGCCCGGCCACGCATCCCGTACGTACACTGCCGCCGCGTCTCGCTCTACTTGCTTCTCTGGACGCTAGATTCTCGGCGAACTACAAATAAGGAACAGAGGGCAGCCCAAGGAAAACAGTGGTTACAATACACTGCCGAAAAACATTACAGCTTCTTATCAAGACATTTTCCGATTTCTCAAGATTGTGCGTTTGGAGTACACGAATTATTGCATTGGGAGGTGGTAGTACCCAACAATACAAAAATAAAAGTCCAAAAAATCTTGGTACAGAAATGCAGACACTCTGAGTACACTTCGTATTACGGTACGTTCAACCTGACGTCCATTCATAGGAGGTACTCTATGTGAAGTACGTCCATGGCAGAGCATCCCTCTGCCCTTCAATGTAACGGATCACGCCCTCTTCAACTTGTTCTCGTAAAATCTTTGAAGACGCGGTCCTGCAGCGTCTGGACGTCGTAGACTGGGGTGGCGTGTGTGTGTGTGTGTGGGGGGGGGGGGGGAGGGGGGGGGGTAGCCCTGCCGCGAATTAGTTCGTTCTTTTAGTTCGTCCGCTCCCAGTGACGGCTGAGCGGCGTGGTCTGCGCATGCAGGTGGAGGGAGAAGTTTCCCCACCTAGCTGCTTCATGCGCTTGCTGCTTGAGCCGCTAACGATATCACGCAAACCAAACGTAACAGTTTGTGAATAATTTCTCGCGTTTTAAGTTTAGGCTTATCTCTGTCTTGGCATTATGGAATTTATTAGTCATATATTGCAGAGTGCAGAATACTTCAAAACAGAAATTTTGTAGCACTGAACTATGTAATCTAGCAGGCAGACGCTCACCTCGAAATGTCTCTCATCAGCAGAAGGCAAACACGTGATTTTTAATTCTGCTGCGCGGCCTCTCGCTACTGCCCGTCGGTCTTCGAAAAAGAATCCAACGAACTAAGAAGCGAGATACGTTTGGCATAATAGTTCGCGACCGGTAACGCATGTTCTAGTTCGCGAACGATCGCGCATATTTTAGTTGGCGAACGATCGCGCATATTTTAGTTGGCGAACGATCGCGCATATTTTAGTTCGCGACCGGTAGCTCTCCTTTTAGTTCGCAGCTCGGCCGCGAAGTACGTCGCTCATTTTAGTTCGTCCGCTCGTTTTGGCTTTTGCTACCACTACTAAAACTACAGCTGAACTGCAGGTCAGCTCGAAATGACGGTAACTGGCAGAAGGGAATCACGCGATTCTGCGCGCTCTCGCGTCCTCTCGCTGCTCCCCACCAGTCTTCGGAAAAGGAGCGAACGAACTGAGAGGCGAGGGATCTGCGAACTAGTTCGCGTAGTTCGCCTGTGGGAGCACTCTACCGGATTCGTTCGTTCGCGAACTACACAAGACTGTGTGTGTGTGTGTGTGTGTGTGTGTGTGTGTGTGTGTGTGTGGTGGGTGCGGTGTTGGCTTCCCGCAACAGCAGCGGCGTGCCCCTCTGTGTTCGGGCAGACAGCAGTGCTGGAAAGGCAGAGGACAATGCTCCCCCACTATCAGCCCAGGCGGCAGCGAGCCGTGACGGCGGCCGCTGGATGTGGCTGCAGAATTCCGAGCCAGGCGCCACTGGCTCTGTTCCGGAGCCAACCACCGACCACAAAGGCACTCCACTGCCTGACAACTTGCGGGGACGGTCTATGTCGCGCCAAGCTTCTGTCCCCTGTCGTAAAATATGCGGAAAAAAAAGGAAGGATGGGGGGTTCTAAACGACGATCCGCCATGTAGCGCGACATCCATCTAGCGGCGGATCATATCAAACTACCACGGAACCATGATTATTATATAATGAAATCATGTTTTGGGGGAGGGGGGCGATCCTTTCCATCAATTTATTAAGGACAACAGCTAAAGCCGTTTTTGTTACTCAGATTACCGTTTTTCGGCAATTCATCGTGTAAATGAAACACCAAAAGCCTCATCCTGTAATATGATGTGGTCACTAAGTAAGTGTGGTTCTAGGTCTATCAGCAGCCAACCCCATTCAACGGAAGAAAGGAAGTTTAGAGTTTAACGACCCGTCTAAAGCTTGGTCATTAGAGACGAAGCTAACGCTGGTTTTTTTTTTTTGGTAAGGATGGGGAAGGAAATCGGCCGTGACCTTTTGAAAGGAGCGTGGAGTGATTTATGGAAGTCACGGGAAACCTAAATCAGGATGACCGTAGGTGGATCTGAACCACAATCCTCCCGAATGCAAGTCCAGTGCGTTACAACTGCGCCACCTCACTCGCTCCCCATTCAACGACACAAGAAGTGATTTTCTTGTCTGCCAATGGGATAAATATCTTAACAAGTCAGGTGGTTCCTTTAGAATGGCACCTTAGACGGTTTTCTGTTTTTATTTGACTCTTCCTTATAGATTCCACGGTGGCAGGAGTCAACATTTTAAGCAATAATGAAACAATTCCACACATCTGCATCCACGCAGTGTACGCCATATCCATACTCATTTTTCCACATTTAAGGTGTTTTCAGCCCGACGAGTGGTTTGAACACCAAAGTATTTTATAACGCACAGTCTCTGCTACATAGTCCAAAAAGAGTGCGTTGTACGTTGCTGACACGGAAACACTAATTCCGTTTCATGCCATTTATTTCTGTCACCCAACCGATACTGTACGGTCATGAGCGTTAACATGAATCACATTAGCTTACACTCTTTTTACTTACTGTACTGTGTCTGCAGCACCACTTGGAAATGTTTAACTAATAGCTTAATTCCTGCTTGTCCGTACACGTAGACAGGATGGTTTGCATTGGTTGTTTCCACTTCTAAATATAAATTTTCATATATTTAGCTTTTAAAATGCTTTCCTAATCAAGTATTTTGATACAACTTGCCACCCGCTATTGATGGCAGAATTCTAAACATCCTCAAACATTTTTTTTTTTTTTTTTTAATTCTGACCATGGTTCCAAATCGAAATTTTAGCATTTCTAGCATCAAAATAGTCTTAGTAGCACCCTTGATTTTCCCTTACTTCACCCGCTTAATGGTTGAATTTCCAAAAAGATCGAAACATGCTTTTAAAGTCGCAATAAAAATCTAAATCCGAAGTTTTGTATTTCTTACTTCAAAAAAAAAATAATAAATAAATAAATAATGTTTCAAATGTTTGTATAGTCTATGGGACTTAACTACGGGGTCATCAGTCCCTAAACTTACAAACTACTTATGAACTACTTACGAACTATGACGGCACAAATATCCATGCCCGAGGGGGGATTCGAACCCCCGACCGTAGTGGCCTTGCAGACCGTGACTGGAGCGTCTTAGTCCCCTTGGCCACCGCGGCCGGCACTCTTACTTCAAAACTGCCTTAATAGCAATGTATATTCGAAAAACTGTTCATCCCCTATTTCACCCCTTTAGGAATGAGAATATCGAAAAATCGCTGATGCCTGCAGTGTAAGATAAAGTCTACAAATTTCACTTTTCAGCGCCGTTTTCTGTCCTTTAGAAACGGACCGAGAACGCGGAATATCTTTCTTACTCTTTGGGTTCTTTCTTGGTAGTTTTACTATGCGAACTCCAATATGCAATTATTTTTCTTTATTCTTACAGTTGTTGCAGTAAAACAACTGAAGAATTTGTATCACATTTGGCTGTATATAACCTCTATGCTATTATAGTGTCAAAGGTCGCCGTTGATCTTCAGTCCGAATTTTATATAAGCTGACGACTTTCAACCAATATATCTTCCACCTGCTTACAGGTATCGACACGGAACTGCTGTGGTGTACAACGGGAGACTTTGTACCACAACACAGAGAGATCGTTCGTCCCAATGTGAGGCTTTTGCTGAAGAGCAAAATATTGACACACGTAGAATTTTATATAAGTCGGTAACTTTCAACTTACATATCCTCCACGCCCTTGTCGTTATCAATCCTCTACCACGATAGTGCACAATGGGAGACATACCTACTACCACATACAAACACTATTCGTTTGCTATGTCTAGTTCTGGCTGCAGAGTGAAATATAGGCAAAAACACCTCAGGTTTTTGTATATATTAAGATTGAAATTGTGATAATGAGAATGATAAATAGTGCGTAAAAGGACTGTTAACCCTAAGCAAATATCACACACTGTACCAGAATATCCTCAGAAATACCAGTAGTGTAAACTCCTGGAAAACAAGAACAAAAATTCGTCCTGAGACGCCGCATTTAATGGATGTTCTTCGACATCTAATGTTCAAATGTTAGTGAAGTTTATAGGACTTAACGGCTGACAGATTCTTGTATGTACCCAACAGCATTAATTATTGATTTTGTTTATATACGTCGACATGAATATCTATTTTCATTTGTCCGCCAAGATTTGTTTCTTACAACACAGCGACGTTCGTTTGTTCGATATACGACACTCCGATACTTGCGTCTTCGATACATAGCGATAGTAGGCCGTCCGAAGCGATACACATGGTGATTCCAAATTACCGACTTAACTGTAGGCTCGTCAGTCCCTAAACTTACGAACTATTTATGAACTAGCTTATACTAAAGACAGCACAAACGTCCATGCCCGAGGGGGGATTCAAACCCCCGACTGGGAACGGCCTCGCGCATCGTAGCATAGCGCCTCAATGCGCTCGGCCACTCAACCGCGGCTCTCAAATCTAATGGTTCTCACGGTATTGTTGTTGTTGTTGTTGTTGTGGTCTTCTGTCCGGAGACTGGTTTGATGCAGCTATCCACAATACCCTATCCTGAGCAAGCCTCTTCATCTCGGCAAGAACGGCAACCTGCTTACTGTATCCATCTCTTGGTCTTCCTCTGCGGTTTTTACCCCACACACTTCCCTCCAACGCTAAATTCACAATTCCTTGATGTCTAAGAATGTGTCCTACCAATCTATCCCTTCTTTTAGTCAAGGTATGCCAGAAATTCCTTTTCTCACAAATTCTGTTCAGCACCTCCTCATTAGTTACGCGATCCACCCACCTAATCTTCAGCATTCTTCTGTAGCACCAAATTTCAAAAGCCTCAATCCTCTTCCTGTCCGCACTGTTTATCGTTCATGTCTCACTCCCATACAAATGCCTTCAGAAAGGACTTCCTTAGGCTTAAATCAATATTCGATGTTAACAAATTTCTCTTTTTCAAGAACGCTTTTCTACCATTGCCATTCTGCATTTTATATCCTCTGTACTGCGACCATCATTTGTTATTTTACTGCCCAAGTAACAAAACTCATCTACCTCCTTTATTGCTTCGTTTCCCAATCTAATTCCTTCAGCATCACCTGATTTTCTTACACTGAACTCCATTGCCCTAATTTTGCTCTTGTTAATCAAGATGCCAAAGCGCGAGATATAATTTTCGTGTTCTCTTTTTCCGAATGAGGTCCGGACGGTATGCAGAGGCCCTCCTTCAACATCCGTTGCGCAGCACCGGTCTACAGCTAGTATTGCATAGTATTGCGCTAAATGATATTACTCCGTACAAGTTAGTCAATATGAACACGTGCTTGTACCGGTACTTCGTTAAAATGCTTGTAAACACGACTGCAGTGGGAAGTACGGAACTTCCAGTTCCCCTTCCGAGCACGGCGTTGAATCACGCCCCGTAATTTCGCAGACACCGGTGCCCCTGTTACGCACGTAACGAGCGATGCGTCCTGAAAAACCCGCCAGGGCACTTGCGGAATAGCGCCGCGTCATGCGCTCGCTATTGAGGCTCAGGTGTGCGGGGCCGCTAACACGGAACGCTGGCAGCCACGCAACGTCCGCACTCTCCAGGAGGCCTAATTAGCGCTACACCGACTGTCCACGTCAGACTCAGTCACCCTAACCTATTTCTCCAGTAATAATTGCAATACTAGCTGTAGGTCGGTGCTGCGCAACGGATGTTGAAGGAGGGCCTCTGCATACCGTCCGGGCCTCATGCAGCAAAAGAGAACACAAAAATTATATCTCGCGCTTTGGCATCTTTTCTTCTTCTTCATCATCATCATCATCATCATTAGAGACTGATTATGCCTTTCAGCGTTCAGTCTGGAGCATAGTACCTCTAATAAAATTCCTCCATGATTCCCTATTCAATGCTAACATAGCCTCGTCTGATGTTATGCCTTTCACTTCAAAATCATTCTGCACCGAATCTGAGTACTTTCTTCTTTGTCTGCCTGGACTCCTCTTACCCTCCACTGACGAGCTCATGAGTCTCTTAGGTAACCTTGCTTCTTCCATGTGTGTAACATGACCCCACCATCTCAGTCTGTTCGCTCTAACTGCTTCATCTATGGTGTTCATTCTCAGCTTTTCTTTGATTTCCTCATTATGGACACCCTCCTGCCATTGTTTCCATCTATTGGTACCTGCAATCATTCTTGCTACTTTCATATCTGTAACCTCTATCTTATGAATAAGGTAACCTGTATCCACCCAACTTTCACTCCCATACAACAAAGTGGGTCGAAAGATAGAGCGGTACACTGCTAACTTAGTCTTGGTACTTACTTCCTTCCTGCAGAAGAGAGTAGATCTTAGCTGAGCACTCACTGCATTAGCTTTGCTGCACCTCGATTCCAGTTCTTATAAATTAATAAAATGCAGCTACCAGTTGCTTGTGATTATTTTTAACGACCGGGTTCGGGCGCTTGAGTGCCCTCCTTTTGGTCTCTATATAGACAAACAAGTGCATTGGTATACAGTTAAGGCTATAAAACGTACAAAAGTCGGTTACAGAAATTTGAAGCAGTTTTGAACCAAATAGATTGCAATAAAAGATATGTTCGTATAATGTAATAAAATTAACACTTACATTTTAGTATTGTTGCTTAATGAATGTACATGCTAGTAGGAGAATTATGCAATGAAAAACAATCAGCTGCTAAAAAAGTATCTATGGATGAGGCTTATAGTGAAAGAGTAAAAATAAATAAGGAAAAAACGGCTATGGGAAAACAGTGATACTTGCTGTTAATTTGTGCTTAGTTTCAATTACTACTGTGTTTGCTTGATATTATTACTTTACAAACTGCACTATGCACTGTGCACCGTACTTGTATTGATATCCTTGCACACGTGTCAGAGACTATCAAAAGTAAAATATTTTTCCAACTTTGATCTTAAATTATGACCAGGATCATCATACAATTTTCCGATTTAAATATAAATAGACTGCGGTGTAATGGCCGAGCTCTCTGAGACTTCTTAATGCGAACGTGCGGTTGTTCCCCATCGGAGGTTCCAGTCGCTATACATTATACAATGTGTAAATTATACGGGATTCAAGTATAATTGAAACCAATTCGGCGGTTTGAAGACGTTGATTTCTTGTGTAGCCATTGAATTCATTGAGCTGGATCGTATTACGTAAAACATACGCAAGGTGTACAAATGAAAAGGTGCGAAATGTCTTCACAGCAGCAGCGGTTGAAATTAGAATATTCCACTTTGGAGTAACGTGTAACGACACTGGGACGCGAGGCATACGTCAAAAACCTCCCCCTAAAAAGGTCAAGGCTGTGCCCTCAGCTGGCAAGGTGATGCTCACTAATGTTAATTTGTGCTTGAATTTGTTATAGATAGAATAAACAGATAATTTTCTTAGTTTTAAACATGGCTAAAATTCAGCAACGGTGGAACACGATCCAAAATCAACACAGTTTCAGCCGACCAGTTGCATAAAAAAGGTTTACATGCATAAACCTTGACCTAGGTTTCGGCAAAGGTAATTTTGCCTTCTTCAGAAGAATGACATAAAGCTCACATTAAAAAGTTGTTAAGTAAAATGTGGTTGACTCCATGTCAATAGAATAAAAAGTAAAATTTATAACAATGTCACATAAAATTGTGGAGCCCGTCCACACACAGGTCGAGTGAGCACTGCGTACTGGCAGAGACGCATATGGAATGCGTTGTTTGAGCGGCTATCCATATGATGGATGATCTCTAACATGTAGACAGTGAACCGAATTCTGGTGGGGGGCCATTTTGTTGAAATATCGGCGTGGTTCTGGAAATTAGGCTGACCATTTATTAGTTTCTCGGTCGGCTCCGACAATGGGATCCAAAATTCTATGCTTTGAGTGTGTAGTTTACTCCAAGGTGTGAAGAAGTCTGTACGGTTCAGATGTCCGCTTATCGATTTTTTATTGCTCAGAATCGCCTTTTAGAAACTCGAACCTGCTTCTGCGCACTTGTCATGGTAAGAGAGGCGCCGAGAGTTTCCCCTAGCTATGGTTTTCCGATACTGCGGAAATTTCGACTCACAAGGACAGGTCGCGAGATCGGGCTCCCCGATTTGGCCTAAACGGTGTGAGGCAAAATCACCTTTCAGAATTCTGAAATATCTCGCCTAAGTGGACCATAAGAAATGCTTGCGAAATATTTACCAGTTTCTGCACTGCGTTTGACAGTGTCGGCGTACCGCACGGGACAAGGCGTTAGATTCCCAATAGCACATTGCAGTCTCGATTGCCGCTACCTTCAAATGTTCTTAAATTTTTACATTATTCCATGCAGTGTTGCACTCTAAATTATACAATTCCAAATAACAAACTTCAAATTACATCCGTAAAACTAATATATTCAGTTTAGTAACAATTACATTATTGTATTTAAACTGGCAATTTTAATAATGCGGCGAAATCTAGAATGAAAATATTTCGAAAAATTCTAGCAATTAGTTATGTATGGAAGTTATGTTATATTTTTAGCGTGATAACTGTCAGAAAACAGATTGTTCAAACCAACTTCATGAAAGCTTTTTTTGAAAACATTTTTCCGAATTATGCTTCAGTGAAAGGCATACTTCTTGTTTATAAAGTAAGTCTTTTCTCTGTCGATTTTGATGCACATTTATCAACCCGAATCATTAGGGTGAAATCAGGAGCATTAAATTGATGCTGTGTTTTAAACGCATCTCCCCTTGGCGAAAACATTCACTGTTGTATCAATTCAGGAGTACTAAAATGTTTAAATTGTACATATGAAAGTTTAGCATAGCATGGTATAATATAAACCAAAAATAAATAATTAGTAAATTGTAGGATTCGAATATGGGTGGTACAATTAGCAATTTAATAACTTACCCACTGCGCTACACCGACAATGACAGTAATGTTACACGTAATTGCTTATAGTTCGGTTATACTGTAATGGTATAACTTTTGCAAGCGTTTTCCAATTTCGTGCGACCCACGCGATGTATTACACTAATTAGAATGTTCCATGTACCTGCTTCTTTTGTCTTAGTTTGACTCAAATCACTGAGACTCATCTCGCTGGTTAGTTATATTCTTTAGTTGCCTCTGACAATATGGAGTATTTTCTTTGTAGTTTTATGCTGGGATTGCGGACGCTTCCGGGTACACAGCTGTTTTGTCTGTAGGAATGTCCCGAGTGGCAGACTGTAGATGGAATTTTGTTGCGATCCTTCACCGTTTTTTCCGTTTTGACCAACAGGGCTACTGTAGTGCTAGCCGGGTTGTTTCCCTGCTCATCAGTAGTTCTGGAACCTTAACAAAGTCGATAAGGCCAAGTGATAACAGATTCCAAATCACCCGTTCCTAGTCACATTCCAGTGGACATCATCTTAAGCTTCGTGCGAAGGTTCTATCTTTCAAAGCCATTATTCTAAATTTTACTTAAAACAGTATATGAGAAAGTTCCTGCAGCTTCCCATGACGTCAGCTGTGGTAGGAGTGACTGACAGTAGTAGGTTGCTTCAGATTCATTCCGTGGTAAATTGCGCCAGTTTTGCTACACAACTGAGCCGATTGACTGCCGCTCTATCAACAAGTAAGCGCCCAACTTTCATTACTCACATTTTACAAACGATAATTTTGTTTCGATTCTTATTCGCTATTAATTTATATAAACAGAACAATAATTAAATTAATGTGAGTAGTTCAGGAACCTTCCATCCCGCGAAAATGAAGTGCGCAGAAGAGACTTTATTCTAGACGCTGTCACCACCCCTGTTCCGCCAGTCACAGCGCATGGTAGGTGCCGTACATGGACCGAGTTATATGCTATTGGCCTCTCGATAAACATCTGAATAGCGTGGTATAAATGCTTGACAACGCGGTAACGTTGTATAGTAGTATATTATTTTGTAATAGTAGTTTGATTGAAGTTGATTAATTGCAGCGTATGAATCTTATGGTAGCAGTTGGCTACTTTACTGCTATTACTCTCGTGTGTTAATTAAAAGTGGATTTTTCAGTTCACTTTAAAGTCCAAAAAAGTCAAACTTACGGTCGCACTTCAAGCCAGCAGATGCCAGAGCTAAGCAAATCCAGCTGGGGTTGGGACAACTACACCTGACAAGTCCTACGGTTAGTTGGAAAAAATTATAAAAATTACTCTGTGTTCTGTCATGACATAGTAGACAACTACGCCTCTCGGTGTTCTTCACTGCTAGCACACATAGCGACAGTTGCACGTAACTCGTGGTAACACTATTGAGGGAAAGGGGAACAGAGTTTTGGGTGGAAAGAGTGTAAGTAAAAGCTGATGTCAGTACAAGATCTTGGAAGTGTTGCACGTCATAAAATTTCACCAAGCATGTTCAGTCTTATGACTCATTCTACGCCGCCTGTTCAGCTGTAATCGCTTTAGCACTGATTACAGAAATTTGTGGCCTAAGAGGAGCTGCTTGCCCGTCTTAACCCAATCTTTCCAGCTCCATACGCACCATAATTTTACTACCTGGGACGCTGCTAGCACACCGAATCGTGCAACTGATTTTACAGGAACTTAGCCAACGAGCCTACGCCGTGCTCGACGCGACTCTCCTGTCTGCCAGTACATTACGTTTGCTTGATCTTGATTCAGTTGTTTCCACATCACAATCACCAACAGTCGACTCGGATAGTTGTAAAGGGTTCATACGTTCCTTGTGAATTTATTAGTTGATATGCAATGATTAATCCACTCTGGACCTCACTGAATCCTCATAACCATAAGCAAGACGAAAAGAGGAGGAAATGAAAGACAGAAAAAGGGGAAGGAGAAGATTAATAAAGAGAGGGGGGAGGAGATGGAGAAAAGGGACAGAGGTCGAGGAAGAGAAGGGGAAGGAGAAAACTAGAAAGATTTGCCATTCCCATGCATATTTAGCATTCACAAAGATTGTCGGTTACGCTAGTATCATATGAATTTCTCTGTTAAGTTTTCCGGCTTGTTAAATGTAAGCGCAATTCAAATGTTCAAAAATCTATTGAACTTAACTGCTTGGTTATTAGTAACTAAGTTAAACCAACCTAAGGACAACACATACACCCATCCCCCGGGGAGGACTCGAACCTCCGACGACGAACGGCCTCGCGCACTGCAGCACGGCGCCTCGGTGCGCACAGCCGCCTGTGGCTGATGAGTGAGTGAGTGAGTGAGTGAGTCATCACGAAAAAGTCTCAGTTTTACAGAGCGCAGAAGACGCAGATAGAGAGACAGACAATTACAGTTACTAACAAGGGATGCCATTCCAGCAGGTAAGATCTTTGTTAGTCTCTAGCGATTACACAATACGAGTAGCCACTTGTGAAAGTTGTTTATCAAAGCGACCAAAACAACTTCGAATTCCATATAAACTGACGATGTCACAGTGACAGATATCCGAACTACAGATCTGTTTCGATGGCTTGATTTGATTTTCTCAGGGAAGCCACTGCCCGCACCGAAACTAAGTTTATTGTGCGGTATCGCTCCCTGAACATCTAGTAAGCCAACCAATGCCCCTGAACAGTGCAAGGAGTCCCTTTACAAATTCTTTATTAGACAATTTCTTTGGGTCTGGTTGTCCCAAATGTTGTATGCCTTTTACTCTCCAATGCAATGCATTTGAAGATCAGATGTGATGCAGCTTCATCGCCGTCATCACAGATCCTACATTTAGGGTCCTTTTCTGTTAATCTATTGTATCTAGGGGTTTTTTGAAATTCCCATGGCCTGTCAGCAATCCAACCATGAGTCTAATCTCTCTCCTGTTCAGGCTCAGGATTGCAGAGCCTCTTTTAAAACATGGCTTTGGCATCACTACCTTGCACATGTTTTTGTTGATGGACTTTGCTCCAATATTCTACATGCTGTCTTCTGAGCCAGTTACGTAGCTCCAATTTGATCATTGCCTTGGTGATTGTCAGGACAGGTTCCGGTCCAATAAATGGAATCTCTGCCCCCATCCTGGCTAATCTGTCGGCATGTTCGTTGCCACTGATCCCTGAGTGGTCAGGGACCCACAATAGGTTTACTCTATTGCTTTCCCTTAGTTCCACCAGAACCATGTGGCATTCTGCAACAATTTTAGACCTTGTTGCAGGAGCTGCCAGTGATCTCAGGGCTGCCTGGCTGTCTGAATAGATATAGATGCTACGGTCTTTGTAGCACCTACGCAAATTCTCCTCCACACACGTCCTGATGGCAGTGATTTCGGCCTGGAATACTGAGGCCAGTTTCCCTAGAGAGATGACGCCCTCCAATCTTGGCTGCACCCCGTATACCCCGGCCCCAACGCCTTGGTCTGATTTTGACCCGTCAGTTGAACCAGACAATATCCCCCGTACGGTGTCGAACTATTTTCTCTCACTGCTCCCTACTGCCAATTGTTATACTGAAAGGCTTGTTGAAGCAGTATGGGGTTATAATATAGTCGGCTGGCATTTCTCCAACCTTTCCTATATTTACCTCACTCACTATTTTAGTGTGTGATTCTGGATATCGCAAAGAGTTCCAGTTTTTGCCAGTTTTGAATCTGTGTGGCTTAATTTGTTTTAGATTTATAGAATTGGTTTCTTGTTCACTTTTTGCCTTTCCTTTTAAGTTTCAGATCGGCTGAAAACAAACGTTCCGCACAAATCAAAACGGATTACGTAATACGACTTCTGTTAAGCCACCACATCCAGAAGGCGGCAGAGCGATTAACTGCATTACTCCTTGCTCGCACGAAACACTGGAAAATACCTTGCTATCATTTGGTGGAATACCGTCTTTCTTCGTTTGTAGTGCCCCACGTCTAGCTAATACCAGACGAAAGGCTGGTACGAGATTTCTAAAATCGCGCCAAGGTCCTGGAAATTTTCAGTAGCTGCAAGCACCTCCCTCTCTCTTCCGCTTCTATCCTTCCTCTGGCTCTCCATGCCATAACTTCCGGTACGTCACTTTGTTGTGTCATTGCACTACCCGCTCGCTACACTCTCTGAACACAACGATTGTGTTATTTGACTTGTAGAGTAAACGCAAGTCAACATCAACCACCTCTGCAGGAACTTTCTGTTATTACCACTGTCTCGGTTGTCGTGGTCGTATTTTAATTCATTCTGACGATGATATTTCAAAACCTAAATATCTCAACTGATCCCTAATTTTTTTTGACCAATGTATCAGAAATTTCAGAGTATTTTGCATGCGAAAACAAGAAGCCAAACAACTATCACTGCCATCCCATTTTGCCAATAATATCCTTAACATTCTCTTCCTCTTTCGAGAAAATACCAAAGTAGCTGGCATGATCTATTAAGAATCCCGTACAGTGTAGCAATAGCCCAGAATAAGATGGCCAAGCGTAGTATAGGCAGTGCAATAGGCTTACTGCGTCTTCCAAGTGCTGTGTCAGTTAAGCACAGTCTCTGGGCCACTTTCGTCTTAATATTATGTATGTAGCCGCAACAGTTCAATTTGTTCGTAGTTGTAATCTGTATGTATTTAGTTCAATAGCCAGCCTTTAAATACGTGTGATTTACGTGTAATCGAAATTTACTAAATTCATTACGGTAGTGTTATAGTGAAGTAAGTTCTTGCAGCTACCTGGAAATTTTTAGTCATCAGCTGTAAGAATTATTTACTTCACTGATTTCGGTGAAAGCGACCACGATTAGGATGAGAAAGCGGTACATCAGAGGGATAAGCAATACATGTACTGATTGCTTTCTCAGAAAACTATCTCGAGCAATTATTCCATGAACCCACCAGAATAGTAAATGGTTGTGAAAACATACTTGACCTCCTAGCAACAAAACATAATCAATAGCGAATTTCGCTATGCAGTCTGGCTAGGACAATTCTGTGTTCTCTAATGCCTATGACTATTCTGAAACTTTTTACTAGCTCACGGTTATTTGTTGCTAGGATGTCAAGCATTGAGCATTTTATCTGCTTTTTTAATATATATATGTGCGTATGCGCTTAACGCTTTCCCGAGTGAGAATGTCTAGTCTAACAACGTGGGTGTATATCAGACGTGGCTAGCATTAAAAACAAAATATCGAAAGCCATTGAGAGTTTTATACCAAATAAACAAAAGATGGGACTGACTTGCAGTGGTACGCAAAACTGGTTAGATCACTCTTGTAACAGCAAAGAAAAGTGTGTGGCAAATTAAAAAAGACACGAACTCCTCAAGACTGACAATCTTTTACAGCAAATTGAACACATGTATTTCGTCATCAAGAACCACAAAAATACATACATCTGGAGTATATACATATAGCCACTGATGACGCTTCGCCAATAAAGAAGCTAACTGCATATGGCGCGAGAAACATGGTGGGTTTCTAGCCGAGGACCGTTGCTTCGGCATCCAACACTTTATCCACAACACCACGCTGTTGGTGTCTCGACTCTTCAACGACTGATGAGCAAGGTGCCGTGTGTGCTGTGCTCCCTGGCCTGTGTTAGCGCACTACATGCAGGCCACCGCTAACCGCACGCAGACACGGAGCCTGCGGCAGTTGTTGGCTGGTTGCCACACAGCTCCCAGGGGCGAGACTGGGCCACGGACAACACACACACACACACACACACACACACACACACACACAGGTTTCCTGAGCGCAGGACCGAACGAGGTGGCGCCGCCAGTTAAAACAATAGACTAGCATTCGCGAGGACAGCGGTGTTTCTTCAAATTTCCTGGCCTTTCTTGCCAACACTTCCCCACGGCAGCTCCAATATTTGTAAAGCTGTGGAACGAAACTGCAGTGGTCAGCAATCCCTACACTTACAAACCACTTGTACTAACTTATGCTAAGGGCAACATAGGCACCCATGCCCGAGGGAGGACTCGAAGCTCTACAGTTAAGCAGCCGCATACTACACAGCAAGGCGCCTTAGCGCCCACGGTCATTCCCTTGCGTCATTGCGTGTGATTAATTAAAAATCTTAAAATGATATAATTAACTCATTAAGAAGCATTACCTTTACGATTTAACACGATAAAACAAGTATTTCAATAACAAACTGTGTGTTGCTTTTGAAGCCCATTACACGAAAATGTAGAAACTAACTTCACGTATAATTTCCTACTTTTTTCCGCTGGCATCCCCCCCAAAGCAAAAAATTGTACATCGCTTCCTACATTTTCTGTTTTACTGTATCGCTTTTCAACTACTTGTTCGTGAACCACTTTTCATACGCTAACTGAATTTATCACTGAATGGAACTGCAAAATTATATGACTGTGCGACAAGTACAGCTGTGGGGTACCTTTTGCTTAGAATGACGTGCAGTGAAACTGTATCATTAGGGCCTACGTTTTATTACTCCTTTACTACCAATGCTACTCACAACAGTTTTCATTTAGTATACCAACATATATCGGTGAAAGCATGTGCACTATTATACTACTGTATACCAAATAGTTCAGGAGATATGAGATCATAATCAACGGTCGGAACTTTTATACTGGTATGATCAGACAGTTAAGTCCGTTAAAACTTACATTAATCATGAAAGTGGCGATATTCTTTATATTAACCTGGCAGAAAATACAGTCCCGTCATCTAGGAACAGAGGCTGCAATCCCTCCAGCCCAGTCAACGCAATGACTAATTTATCTTCCGGGAATCAAGTCAGCTAGTTTAATTGTAACGCCGTTGCCTTACTGCGATTCTCCTACATCGAGCCGTGGGATGGATTCCCGGAAACTGGGAACTCTTCCTGCGAGATAACTGTCTACGGTACTGGTCGCTTCATGCGTTTGTTCTATTCAGAGGACGACGACACAGAGAGATCAGGACTCGTTATTCCACAAAAAAGTGTGGGTATCTTCCACGCTTTCCAGCAGTAATTGAAAGCAATTAGTGGAGTATCGAAAGCGAGCGCGCCGTCTGCCTGCCTCAGAGATGCGGTTCGCTTCGCTTCGCTCGAGTCTGCGGGCGGTTTCACTTGTGTGTGGCAGGGCGAGGAAGCTGGCGGGACGAGCAACGCGAACGCGACAAACACAGCGCCACTGTGGCGTTCTGCGGCGCTTAACGGAGTCTTTAGCGATGCTCCCATACTGCCCTTTCAACAAGTAATCAAACACATTTGTCCCTTTGAACCAGGATTCTTGATTTGAATGAACCTGTTGCCTCCCAATTCCACGATTATGAAACCCTGCTTTTCAATCTATATCTATAAATGTGAATGCCTGTTCGGTGTACATTTATCACCTCTGAACCACAAGACATAAAGAGCTAAAAATTTGTACAGTTACTCATGTCTACCCGGGGAAGGCTTTAGGCGCGGTTTTATGGCGATCGGATTGCTATTCATATCTATATATATTAAAGTGAATGTATGTTCTGTGTACGCTCATCACGTCCGAACGACAAGACGCCGAGTACAGTTACTAATTTATACCTGAGGAGGGTTTAGGCACGGTTTTATAGCGATCTGATAGATATTTAGTAACTTGAAGAACATAACGCGAAATGTGGAACAATAATTACTCTTTGAAAATTATATTTACTCTTTGAAAATGTTTTTATTGGATGCATTGTTGTTTCAGGGTTGATAATGATAAAAGGGTGGAGTATATTGGGATGAAAAGTTATTGGTGTATTTAAAATTCTACGCGCGTGTGTGTGTGTGTGTGTGTGTGTGTGTGTGTGTGTGTGAATATTTCGCTCTGCAGCGAAAACTGCAGAACGCAAACGAATGGTCTGTGCGTAATTGTTGTCCGAAGTCTCCCGTTGTACACCATAGCAGTACCATGCCGATAGCTATAAGGGGGTGGAAGACATGGTGGTTGAAAGTCGTCAAATTATTAAAAAAAATAATAATAAAATAAAAATAAATCGGACTGAAGGCCAGCGATGACGTTTGCGACTCTAAAGCAAGGAGGTTACATACCGCGAAACGTGATTCCACAAACCATATCTTTGGTTTATGCGTGCTGCAAAGTCTTGAAACTCTTTCTCTGTAAGGATAAGCATATGAATAAGGAAATGTAAGAATAAAGCAGTAAGAAAGGAATTTCTTTTGATACATCTCTTTAAAAAAATCTATTTGACGTTTCGCGCATTACATCAAGTGATCGTTCTGTGATATTATTACAATCATTATTGTTGAATTTCGTGATTGGATTCTTCGAACCAAGTACAGTTTTACGTGTAATTTGATCTACACTACTTACTTTCCTGATAATGTTGATTAAAAATGTTTGTTTCTAAAGAAAGTATTGTATTTCCTTCCTTACTTCAAAACCAGTCTCATAGCACACTACTGAAAGATAGATTATATATCATAATCAACACGCGAGCGGAGCCGTGGGTTTAAGCTAGTGTGAACATAAATTCCTGTGGCCTTACCCCACCATACTGTAAACCTGTACCCGTCATTGTACCTGCTGTGCACAGTGTTGGAAAGGCAACGCAAGTACACTTAACAGAAAGAGCCTATCACTCTAACAAGACACAACAAATTCGTTGCAATAAAATGAATACTTATGACCGTGATGCTAGGAGTCAGCAATTATCAGTTCTACTTGATTGTGGAATAGTGGGCAAACTTCTGCAGGGAATTAAAGGTCTTTGCATAGATAGTCAAGCAACATTTACAGCAGACGACAAATTTACTTCATGGTTCACAGTAGTTTCAGGGGTAAGACAAGGACAAGGATGTAACCTATCACCACTGTTCATACTATTTACGGATCATTTGTAGAAAAAAGAGACAGGGGCAGATTAAAATAGGTGAAAACAAAATAAGCGACTAGTTCTGATGGCAGATTCAACTGAAAGGTTGCGATCTAATATTTCAGATCTAGATCACAGTTTCAAGGGTTATGATATCAAGATCTGGATCTCCACAAGGAAGGTAATGTCTTTAGAAAGAAATTTAAACAAATTGTGTGCCAAATAAGAGGAGCAAAGTTAGAATATGTGGACGCTCTTAATCGGGCCCGGTGGTCTTGGAGTAAAGCGCTCGACTGGAAACCGAAGGGTCGCAGGTTCGAAACCCGGCCGGACCTCTGATTTTTTCAGTTTACGTTTTAACCCAGCCTTCAGCTCTCAACGATGTGAGGAGTCGCCAGAAACGACACGTGGTTGGGATTCCACGTAAAGCTGTAGTTCCCCATTCCCCGGTTGGATAACTGGGGTAGGATAGGGACACGCAAGTCGCCAAAGTGGCGTCCAATTGAAAGACTTGCACCAGGCCAATGAGTCACACGAAATTATTAATTATTATTCAAGTACTTAGGATGTATTTCCTCACAGCGTGGCAACATACTGAAAAAGTGGAATCAAGGTGCAGCAAACCTACGATCTGCTCTCTTCTGCAAGAAGGAAATCAATACGAAGACTATGTTAGCAAAAATTAATGTTTAAATGTTTGTATAGCTTACGGGACTTAACTACGGGGTCATCAGTCCCTAAACTTACAAACTACTTATAAACTACCTTATACCAAATACGGCACAAATATCCATGCCCGAGGGGGGATTCGAACCCCCGACCGTAGTGGCCGTGCAGACCGTGACTGGAGCGCCTCAGTCCCCTCGACCACCGCGGCCGGCACTATGTTAGCAGTTCTATCGTTCTATCGTTTGACCTACTTTGTTGTACGGGAGTGAAAACTGGGTGAATACAGGTTACTCTATTCATAAGTTTGAGGCTACAGATATGAAAGTAGCAAGAATGATTGGACGTATCAATAGAGGGGACACTGCGGTCGGGGGTTCGAATCCCCCCTCGGGCATGGATATTTGTGCCGTCCTAGTTCGTAAGTAGTTCATAAGTAGTTTGTAAGTTTAGGGACTGATGACCCCGTAGTTAAGTCCCATAATCTTTTTTAAAAAAAAAAAGAGGGGAACAATGGCAGGAGGCCACACTACCGCGGCTATCCAGCTTCACATCACTATACCATCACTCTGTATGCCATTTATAAATATATATGCAAGTAATGTAAGTTAGTCTGCATATGTGTGTATAACACGAGGCAGCATGTTAGAACTGAATAGAGGAACGAGAAATTTTATTAGGGCTACTATGCTTCTGACTGAAAGCTGAAAAGCGTAGTCAGTCTCGATGTTGGTAGTGATGATGATGAACACTTATACTTGACCTTTGGAGATAGTACAGTAATTCCTAACCGATAAAGTGCACACATCTGAGTGAATACACACAGCTACTCCCGAGGGAGGGGACTCTCATCCCCGAAGACGAGCAACCGCCCGTGCCGCAGCAAGGCGCCTTAGCAAGCTCGGCCACTGTACCGCGGCTATGCAGTTTCACAGCACTACACCATCACTCTGTATGCCATTTATAAATATATATGCAAGTAGTGTAAGGTAGTCTGCATATGTGTGTATAACAAACATCATTTTCAAAATCCATGTATCGGCATACGTGCAGCTGTGGTCACAAAGCAGATACAAATCCGATGGACATGTCCGAAACGCGTCACTTAAGTCATACTGTGCTTGAAGTGTGATCACATCGGCAGCACTAACAATTAATTATTATATGTAAGTAATAATTACGTAAGTCATTTATCTTCTTTTTGCGGCGTTTTACCACGTTGATTTGTAACGTGACGATAGCCGAAAGTAGCCGAAAACCGATTCCTGACTAGATACGGTTTTGTAGAACATCAAGTGTTCCCTATTTCATTGTTTACTTTTTAAGAGTTCTGATCAATCTATTAAAACATTACGAGATTACGTAATAACTTTCATACACGATCACACACAGCCTAATTTTAAATTACGCGAACAGTCACCTTTTTGTTACAACATTACGTTCTTTTTAAACGTAACTGGTAGCATAAGTACTCACTGCTGTACTTTGAAGAGCAAGTAATATTTACAGAGGTGCACTGATGGACAGCACTAATCCCGTGCGCACTTTAGTTGTTATGAAGTGCCTATGTTGACAACTCTTCACGTAGTCCGAGCAGTATATGATGGTATATTCCAGTAGAATACTAAAAACAACAAACTCGGAAATACCGCCAGCACTTGTGAACTATTTCTGTAGCGAGCTTGGGATGAAGATAGGAAGGTTTCCCATTGTCTAAGGTGTATAAGAGCGTTCAATAAGAAGCGTAACTATTTTTCCAGCCAGTTTTGCTTTAGAAAACTGCCATTTTGAGTACGGCGTTCTTGAACATTCCCGCGCCATCTTACATACTTCCAGTAACTCTCGGTACATGGCAGCGCTATTACCAGTCTTCAAAATGGCGTTTACGACTGATGAGCTTTCCAGACAAACAAACTTTATGGAATATATTTTGGTGGAAAAGAGGCAATCACAAATATGCTGAGCTGTTTACGAAATAACTACAGACAGGGAGCAGTTGATACATGCAGCTCGGCGATTCATTACGTTGTAAACAAAAGGGAGATGGAAGTGTCTTATCTGACATGCGCAGACAGGTGGTGTACCACTGTGAGCATACGAAGCTGCAACGAAAGAACACTCATTTCACTTGATACACATCTAGCAATTAGGAAACTCGGCGGATAAAAATTTAAAACTTAGAGATTATGGTGAAATGTCTAGTTATACTGATAAATATTGCTTTTGTCCACCTATTTTAACTGAAATAAACCAATACTGTAATTGCAATACGCATTTCGCCTTTATTGCATACAATGCATCTTAAGCGGTCTGAATCTACATTTTTTAAAAATTATTTTCTTTGCCATGTGGATTTTATTTTGTACGTAGGTTAGAAACAGTTATGACACATTCTACTTTACTATGGCTTAGTGGTATATAAATATTACTTTCAATTTTTGTACATGTGTATTACTTGAAATTGTTATTGCAAAAATTTAGTGACCACTGAGTGAAATTAGGATGATATACTCGGAAAGAAAAAACAGTACTTAGATATGATACTGTCGGAATTTCGAATGAGATAACACCAAGAACGGAGGAAATGGATTTACATTATACACATGTACAACAATAACTACAAAAAATGTACCTAATATTTGAATGATACTACACCATACTATAGTAGAATATGCAGAACTGTTTCTAACATCCATACAAAAAAGAAAAGAATATCCAGAATGTAAAGAAAGTCGATTATAAAGTAATTAATGTATTTTCAGGTCAGTGAATATGCCTTGAATGGAATAAAAGCGAAACGCTTATCGCAGTTCGAAATATTGGTTTATTTCAGTTGCAAAACAATAATTATCAATGTAATATTACGCAACTGAGAAAAACCTGACAAAATAACTGAAGATTTACTTTGAAGTATCGTATGCCTAGGAAGTGATAACCGCAGCAGTTATGTCCTGCGGATTTACAAACTTTTGAATTTGAAGCCGCGTAGTGGAAAAATGAATCATGCTATCATGTTTCTCATCTTATACGGTGATGAAAATTCCTAGGACCGCTGGCCTAGCTAGCTAGTTTTCGTTCTAACAAGCATCATATACTGCTCCAGTCTGCGCACAACGCATCGAACATACAAATTTCTGGTACGGATGAAATATGTCTATATGTGAAGTATAACGTTCTGTTAAGCAGGCGCCACGACTAAATTCTATGAGAGGTGCAGTTGATAGGCGTTTTCTTGCTAGAGAATATCATCCTCTGTGAGAGGGCAGTGTTTAGCACCGAGACTCTGTCCGCGATTTCATCCAAACTCCGTAACGACGAGCTAAAGAAAAAGCGCTATCGTCTTTCCAGGGCAGATCTTTTCCCTTTCGAAATAATCCCGCTGGTCGCTGGAGCGTGGAGCTAATTCGGTAGCTGGACGTGGCAGTCTGTTTCTCGGCGCCGTCAAGTGGACACATTGAGATCTGGATGAGACAGCAGACGCCGTATACACGCAGCAGGGCTGACGCGGCGGAGCAGGCAGCTGGGTTTAATGCCAGACGCCGTGTTTGTAAACATAGCCGCGGGCCGGCGCTAAAGACGCTTCGTGTCGAGTCGCGTCTCCCCTTCGTCGTTTGTATCTTCTAGTTTGGTTTTTTTTTTTTTTTTTTTGCCCTCAAGCAGTTTAAGATTCCGACATCAGCAAGGAGGTATCCGTAATTCCTGTGTCGCTGACAGATAGAAGTGACTCGTTTGGTACTGGATAGCATACACAATACCTCAGTTGCCCCTGTGTAGCTGCAGCTCCGGTCTACAGGGACACTTCCTTAGCCCTTCCATGAACGATGTGCTTAACATTTTGCACATTACTGTAATATTAGTTTCATGTTTTTTAAATGGGCACTAAGTCGGGGCAGATTTTTTATTTCTAAAATTCAAATGTTTGTAAATCTATCGGACCAAACTGCGTAGTCATCAATCCGTAACTTACAAACTACTTAAACCTAGGTAAACTAACCTAAGGACAACACACAACACACACACACACACACACACACACACACACACACACACACACACACACACACCAGGGAGGACTCGAACCTCCACGGCGAGCAACCGCGCACTCCGCAGCGAGACGCTTTTAGACCGTTCGGCTAGTCCACCGCGGCTTTTTTTTCCATTATTATTTCTGATTGTGATTTATAGTTTTATATTTAACTGCGAAATTTCTCTCAGCGGATTAGAGAGCGTAAAAATTATTTTACTGGGGATTACTAAGTATTACTATTACCTCAGACAAAATTATTTAGTCAAAGCTTAAGATTTTTATGAAATTATGCAAAACATGGGTGAATACATGTGTCGCTGCGCTCGGATTTTAGAATTTTTGTGTGTTTATGGTAAGTGAAGTTCAGAACTCAACCAAAGCCATTAGACGCAACTTACAAAAATTCTCGAGAAAATCGACTTTTAAATTTTTCAAGTACACTTAAGGACTAACGATTAAAGCAGTTGCAGCATCTGTCGGTGTAGCTCAGACGGTATCGTTCTGGCCTCACAACCGTAGAGTCGGTGGTTTGAATCCCGCTGTGACAGCTATTTTTTTTCATTGTTTTCGAATTGGGTTATATAAAACATTTCGGGATCTCTAATTCCATGTGTTGTGTCAGTTTATGTGTATGTAGACCAGCTGAAGACCTTGTCTCCTGAAATGGTGGTTGAGTAGGTTAGCTGATTGGAAGGCCATTAGTAGCTATGCTGTGGAGGCGACTTCTAAACCTAGGCACTAATAACCGAAATAGTTAAGTCTCATAGATTTCCAAACATCTGAATACACAGATATATATATATATATATATATATATATATATATATATATATATATATTATCGGTTCTGTGACCTATCAACTAAAACAAAATCCCGTTTCTTTTCTGTTCCTTTTTTCCTTATTTATTCTTTTGCTTCAAATCCTCTGTGCTCCTAGAACTCCCTATGGTACTGCAGTTTCCTTGCCACTGTGTGACGTCACATAACCGCACGAAGCCAAAGGAACACCTCGGAGAAGGAAAATATAAAAGAAAAAAAGGAACAGAAAATATACAATAAAATTCCTTACACCAAAGTTAAAAGGAAACAAAAATATATTAAAAATTCCTCCCACCTAACACCTATTTGACTCGTACTTGTTTGTTTAGAGGTTTATATGTAAGGTTACATTTTTTTTAAAGACAAAAAATTTCAAACATATTACAAATTACACTCTTTCGATTTGATAAACAACTGATGCCGCCGACAACTGTCGCTGGAGCGCGCTGCGGTCGCGTGTAACTCGTTGAGGCACACGTCTCGTATGCTCAAGTTGCGCCGTCTCCAAAAAAATGGTCAAATGTTTGTAAATCTATCGGACCAAACTACGTGGTCATCAGTCCGTAGCTTACAAACTACTTAAACCTAGGTAAACTAACCTAAGGACAAACACAGACACAGACACAGACACAGACACAGACACAGACACAGACACACACACACACACACACACACACACACACACACATGCCCCAGGGAGGACTCGAACCTCCACGGCGAGCAACCGCGCGCTCTGCAGCGAGGTGCTTTACACCGCTTCCCCCCCCCCTATTTTCCCCCTCAGTTTCCTCTTTTTTCTCTTTTACTTTATTTTTTTAAATGGGCCTTCCTTCTGCCCATACAGCCCATCCTGTCGCTCCCCAATATCGCCTTGTTCGGCGTCTGCTTCAATGCCGTTTAAAACAAATTTTTTCCCTTATCTATTTACGCCATATATGTAAATGAAAGTGGTATCTTCTATCCTGGTGCCATAAAATAAACGAGTGTTTCCAGTTGTGACGTACGATCTCCGCAGTGCGGTGTCTTCCAAGCGACGTCAGGGCTCAGAGTTCGTCTTCTCGAAGTTCAAGGTTTCCGTGTCGTATCTGTCAACATTTTCTTCAGTTTCCCGAAGCCTACATCTACATGGGATACTCTGCAAATCACATTTAAGTGCCTGGCAGAGGGTTCATCGAACCACAATTATACTATTTATCTCCCATTCCATTCTCGAATAGCGCGCGGAAACAAAGAACACCTGAATCTCTCTGTTCGAGCTCTGATTTCTCGTATTTTATTCTGATGATCATTTCTACCAATGTAAGTGGGAGTCAACAATATATTTTCGCATTCGGAGGAGAATGTTGGCGATTGGAGTTTCGCAAGTAGCCCACGCCGCAGCGATAAGCGCTGTTGTTGTAATGATTCCCATCCCAGATCCTGTCTCATTTCTGTAACGCTGTCTCCCCTGTATCGTGACAATAAGAAACGAGCTGCCCTTCTTTGGACTCTTTCGATGTCCTCCGTCAAACCCATCTGATAAGGATCCCACACTGGGCAGCAATACTCCAAAAATGGACGGACAAGCGTAGTGTATGCAGTTTCTTTTGTAGTTCTGTTGCATGTTTTAAGGGTTCTACCAATAAAACACAGTCTCTGGTTCGCCTTTCCCACGATATTATCTACGTGTTCTTTCCAGTTCAGGTCTGAAGTAATAGTAATTACTAGGTGTTTTGTGGAGTTTACGGCCTTCACATTTGATTGATTTATGTTGTAAACAAAGTTTAACGGATTTCTTTTCGTACTCATGTGGACGACTTCACACTTCTCATTATTTAGAGTCAATTGCCAATTTTTACACCATACTGATATCTTATTCATGTTTAATTATGGATATGATTAGTTCCTCTGCTCTTAACTCTGAGGGTAGAACCCGCGGAGAACTCCGTACTGTCATTGGTCTCTGGCTTTAGTGCCTACATTGGCAGAGACCGCTCGGCTACTCCACCGCGGCTGTGCCGTCTCCGAGCGTTCAGCCGCACGGTGGACTCGCCACCTTGACCACACACGCTCAGACACACGGTCCGTGTGCCGACGGCCTTAGGAGCCCGTCCTCGGTCCTTCGCTTCAGTCGAGTGACGCGATCGTTTGAAGCCGTTCCCTTCCGACGCCCAGCCTCTAGCGGGGCCTTCTCGTTGCGGCGCAGTTTGTTGTGAAGCGGAGTCGGCGCGTGGCGTTCCGGCTGCGTGTGTTTTATGTAGCGGGCGGTGACGGAGTGTAGTGTAGTGGAGTGGTGGGGGGGGGGGGGCGGTCGATGGTCGCCAGGAACGGAGAGGCACCGCGCGGCCGCAGCACTCAGCAGTCACGACAGCCGCCCACCGCTCCTGGTACCGTGCCCGCCTCCTCGCTACTGGCTACCATCTCTACCATAAATAACACGTCGCTTCACAATCAACTTTTCACTCTGCGGCGCAGTGGGTCAGAATCCCAAATAGCTGGCCAAAACATGAGCAGTAGTCGAATTTGTACCAAACTTAGTATGTGTAGATGATATAAAAGTTTTCTGGGTATTGTACCGCGTCATGATGTAAGGCTATTACTTAAATAACCGACGTTTCGGCCAACGTTACAGTGGCCTTCATCTGGGTATACTGATGTGAGCTGATTGTTACTACACTTTATATTACTTTCATTTAGACATTACGTCATAATTTTTAAAAATAAGCGATGTTATTGGTGATTTTTTGGCGTCATAATGGAACTTTATTTTGATAGGATGCTGAGGTGGAAGGGGTGGGGGTTAGCCGTTGCTTCTTGCATAGCGAGACATGATTGGTGTTCATCGGCGAATGGGGTGAGAGCTTCCTTTTCTCTCCTGCTGGCTGTGGGCCGCGCGGCGGCAGTAGCTTACTAGTGATGCTCGCGTGTTGTGATGTCAGTGCGGCCTATTTCGCTGTGATGGCTGGTAGCCAAGAGGGGCAAGCCTGAGTCCATCTTCTCTATGCATGTTATTAGGATGTTTTACAATTTCGATGGCTTCCCTTATCTTGCGTTTAACCATCCCTAAAGGCCACTGTAACGTTGGCCGAAACGTCGGTTATTTAAGTAATAGCCTTACATCATGACGCGGTACAATACCCAGAAAACTTTTATGTCATCTGACTCTGGCTGCGGAAGCCTACGTAATTGTATTAGTATGTGTAGGTTAACGACGTTTAGGATTAAGAATATGATATAAAAAAAAAAGAAAAAATGGCGGATCCAAGATGGCGAACTATGTACACTACAGTCACATTATTCATATAAAAGTAATTTTTAGGGAATAATCGAGATTGCTGAGGAAGACGAGTTCAATCTAATATATAAAGCAGAGTGTCCGTATATTTATACGTCTTGCACACAAATCTACAGTTTTGTTCCAATCTTTGTGAAATTTTGTACACGTAAGCTTCAATCCGTGAGGACTGTCGCCGCAAGTGTAAGAATCACATACGATATATAGTTCACGGGATACGACGTCATAAACAATGAGATGCGCTGAAAACTGCTGCCATAAACGACAATGCTGCCTATTTTCTCCTAAACCACTTGACCTATTTCAAAAATGTTCAAATGTTTGTTAAGCTTAAGGGACTTAACTACGGGGTCATCAGTCCCTAAACTTACAAACTACTTACCAACTAGCTTATCCTAAGAACGGCACAAATATCCTTGCCCGAGGGGGGGATTCGAACCCCCGACCGTAGTGGCCGTGCAGACCGTGACTGAAGTGCCTCAGTCTCCTCGGCCACCGGGGCCGGCGGACCGATTTCAGCCAAATTTGGTACACATATTCCTTATGTGAGATAATATCATCTGGAGGAGTACGAACCACACACGACACAAGGTTCTAGAGATATAACTCCATAAACGATAGGAGTTGCAAGAAACTACCATAATGCAATGAGACTTTATAAATACACTATATGAGAATGAGAGTATTCAGCGACTTGCAACAAACTTTAAACATAATTTCAAACCTTTATTAAACTTTTTCTCGCTGGCAACCATAGTAAAATGATGAAAGGAAAAAAGTTTCTCGCTTACTACTTTTCCGCTGTTTATGAAGTAAAACTACGGCATTCGGTATGACGTTACAATTTATAATTTCTACACTACAAATTGTAGCCGCAGGAAATTTTATAGGCAATGTACATACATATCGTTGAATGTGCCTCCGAAATTTTAGCACAGTGTGACCTGTAGTTCATGAGGTATGAGCGCACAAAACAGTAACGTTCATAGAAAACCGCCCTATCACGCACCAAGTAGTAATCTATTAGTTCTTTAACACCAATTTATTCCCAAGAAATTTTACAGACATGCAGCACTTATACAAATGAATACATACCTGAAAAATTATACAATTGTACCACATATAACTGAATAAATATGAGATCGTGCGAATTTTATGTGTCATTTGTGTTTTGACTTCTTTCTTTGTTTGAATAATGCGCTTATAATTTTGTACATTATCCAAGACACCGTTATTTCTTATATGATCTCCGATAAAGATAACATATTTTTAGAAAAAAGAAGATGGACAGAGACAGAAGGGTAGAAGAAGTACTAACTCCAGGCAGGAATAAATAAATACTAGGTCAACGCCGGATTTTCAGATAAAAAAAAATATTATTTTTTTTTTTTATTTTTTTTTTTTTTTCTTTTAATGTGTTAGGTGTCACAACAAGACTGAAGTGCGCGCCACGTACTTTCGCCGCGCGTTCTTAAGACGTCAGCCACGAGCGCCCTCTGCTGGAACTCCGCTCGTGGCCATCACTGAACTGCATCGGTCACTTGGCAATAGGACTGGCACAGTTTAGACTCATCAGTAGGCAGGCCTCTTTCTAAACTATGTATCAGCATTTCACTTGTCTGCAGTCACCAAACTCGTAAAAGTATTATGTTTCTACGAAATACATATCTTGTACTAATCTAGCTTAGTGTTTCTAGTTTCTGTTGTTCCACTAGCTGGTCACCTCAGACTCTGTACCCACACACGCGTGCATCCTACTTTCCTGTGTCTGTCTCTCTCTACTCGGCCACCGACACCTAGGACAACCGGCGGTGCATCCCAGATGTCGGTAAAATTGATAAGTCTCTTCATTTTTTAGACTTATATATGAGTCAGTATTTAGGAGTTATTCTAGTTAATGGTTAAAAATATATATCAAGAAAGTGGAAAGTTCGAAGGAAGGACCAAACAGAAAATGGTGTAATATATTACAAATAATCATTTCAAATACAATTATTGATTTTGTAAATTTCAGAAAATTATCTTTCCCCGAAAATCCGATTCTGGACTACGCCGGATCAGATGAAACCGATTTTTTTTAAATCTGTGTTACACATTGCCATTTTTCTAATTATTTTATTCGTTGCAATGCTTCTCGCCTCGATTATAATTTAAACTGTATAAATGCAACTCATAATCAATTTTATTGTCATATTGAAGATGTCTCAACAATGACATTTTCCTTTTTAAACGTTACTCAAAGCCAGAGCAGCATCTAGTAGCAGGGTTTGAAGCTTTATTGACTTCCGGACGCAATGCAAAAGAAAGCGGAATGTCATGGAATTCGTAACTTATCTCTATTCTCAAGAACACTTTACAATTTTCTCGGCCATTTTCCTGTAGTACGTTAATTGAAAAATAAGCGTGTATAACTGACGATTCCACAGTGATGTAAATATTTTTTCTTTTCATTTGAACATATCTACTGTAATACCTTCCATATTCAAAGTATTGCATTCACTTTCACAAAACACAAATAACCGTCTTCAAGAGCAACACTTTTTTGTAGCCTGGACAGCAGCACACACGCTAAACTTGAAATTTTTATTCTGTACAGAACATTAAAGGAACCTGTTTGTCGGGAGATACTATGTTTTCAGTTGAGTATGAATATTGTATAAAATTTGTGGAGAAAACAGACGATTCTTGACGTTTGGCCCTATTCATTGTAGTTGAGGTGGATCTAGAGCGAATGTATCATCTATGGACGACGTAATTTTCACATAATATACGTTGTGTCTGTTCTTCCGGGTATATTCTAACATGTTATTGCTTTTTTGTGAGCGCTAAGGGACCGAAATAGTGATGGCCGCAGCTATGGTCATAACTTTTGGCAGTTTACTGAAATTATGAATGCTGTGTTTCCACTGGCCACAAACAGTGACGCCGTTACGTTTTAAACTTTCTTGCACGACAATAGGTTGTAAAGTAAGCAATAAAGACCTCAACTCTAAACCGAAAGCCGTACAGTAAAATTCACTCTGAGCGTATCTAGTTTGTGTCAATGCAGGAGTAAGATACCTACTTAAGGAACTGAACAAAATACGAAAAAGTCGGGCAATAACACAACTCGACAAGAAGAGTTGTATACATTTTTCTTTTCTTTTTTTTTTTTTGCTGATGAAGACGTATGAACGTCAGGTTGTTGGTAGCACTCATACGGCAATATGCGAACCCTAACACGGTGTTGAAAGTGCGTCGTCCGTATGATCTCAGATTTTAAAATAGACATGATTAACTGTAGGGCGCGTCTAGCTGGAACCTTAATAACGTAAGAACGTAGCTTTACAGGGTTGGAGGAAGTACTTGCGGAACGTGACTTGCTTCTTTTTCCTTCTATTTATACTGTAGCTTCTAGGAATCAGCACGGTAATTTCCAGCTTGGCAGTATTAGTTGTGCAGAACTGTCGGTTGCTCCTTTGTTCATCCCATCCCTCTTCCTCACCTTTCCTGAGAAGAGGTTGTACATCCTCACTATGTCTAGTGCAATCCTGTGTGTTCGGGCCCGGTGGTCTTGGGGTAAAGCGCTCGACTAGAAACCGAAGGGTCGCGGGTTCGAAACCCGGTGGAACCTCAGGTTTTTCAGTCTGCGCTTTAACCCATCTTTCACCTCTCAACGGTGTGAGGAGTCGCCAGGAACGACACGTGGTTCGGATTCCACGTAGATCCCCTTTCCCCTGCTGGATAACCGGGATAGGGACAAGCAAGTCGCCGAAGTGGCGTCCAATTGGAAGACTTGCACCAGGCCAATGAGCCACAGAAAATTATTAATATTAACGAGCGAACGTTTTCTAAAAACTTTGTGAATCGTTGAACTGAAGCGACAAGTGGTGTTCATCTAGAAGGGCGTATAAAACCGTCAACAGAAATTCCGAGGTGATCACACACCATATTAGAGGGCAATGATAATGACTTTTTCCACTATTATGGTAGCCCCATGATGCTTCGCTCTAAGTAAACTCTATGTAAATCTCAAGTAAAAAGCCGAGACAGCAAAATATCGTAGTGAATGACACACAAATTACGATAACCAATAACTGTGTAAGAGACTTTATGTATATCGTGTTACCTGAACGTTACCCTAATTGTTTTCAGCGGTGTAAATTAGGATCTTTGAGTAACAGCTATGCTGAGAGTAAAAGTGGTAGTCATGGTAGATGTGCTGGTGGGCCCTGATGGTTGTGTGTGTTGTGTGGGGTAGGCGGATAGATGCAGCGAGAGGCAGCAAGGCACGCTGTGGAGAGCCCGCCGGTGGTGGCAGGCAGCTGGTGCGGCGATAAGGCGAGGCCGTAAAGCCAGCAGCCGCGGGAGGGGAGCTCTGAGCAGCAGGCGGCCTGTGGATAATCGCGACGCCGTAAGACGGCCCAGAATAGCGGCGAGCCGCACGACACCCGCTCCGTAGCGTACCGACGACTGTGCTGTCCCAAAGGGGTTGGCCTGTCTGCTAAGGCAACACCGCCTCGAAGACAAGGCCTCACAACTGGCTCGTGGCCGGCAAGAAATACAGGCCTGAGCGCGCACTTCATGCTACGTAAGCAAGGTAGTTCAAGCCGGCGCGATCGCTAGCCGATTGGCCGGCCGCTGGGGCACTGCCCACTGCGTCATAGCGGGCAGCCCCTGAGCTAGCGATCGTGCCGGCTC
This sequence comes from Locusta migratoria, assembly GCA_026315105.1. Classification (NCBI taxonomy): domain Eukaryota; kingdom Metazoa; phylum Arthropoda; class Insecta; order Orthoptera; family Acrididae; genus Locusta; species Locusta migratoria. The sequence goes on along the minus strand of CM048751.1, from coordinate 160,779,171 downwards.
GGAACAACCTTGCTTACGTCGCATGATGTGTGCGCTCAGGCCTGTATTTCCCGTTGGCCGCGCAACTGGCCGTGCCTACGACACACCGAGAGCCCGCGGTCGCCAGCTGACTGGCTGGCCGGTGGGGCATCTCACCGCCTCGTAGCGGCCGGTCAGTCAGCTTGTGTTCGCAGTGTGACGTAGGCACGGCCAGTTCTGAGGCCTTCTAGGCGGTATTGGCTAAGGCCCCTACACACGTTCCGATTTTTCGGGACCAATTTACGGCCCGATAAATTAGATGTGTGCAGGCGCTTCCCGACCAACCAAACCACCCAAGAAACAAACAGCCAACGACAATCACCCAGACAACAGCGAACCAAAGATGCCAGTCAACAAAGCAACCCAGAAATAGCAAATGCATTTCAAGAAATACTGGAAGCACTGCAGCTATTCAAAGGACATAATTTAATAGAAACAATACTTACTACTGCCGAGAAACTGCGCAAAACTACTGACAAAACATCAAAAGCAGTCATCCTGCTGGAAGATATACTCTCACAAACTAAAAATGGCAGGTCATAGACAGCAAGGAAAAAACCTCACAATCTGCAACTGGAACGCAGATGGAATCAAACACAAAAAGAAAAACGGAATTACAGACCTTCATAACTGAAAGCGATGTAGATATACTACTAGTTTTAGAGACACACCTCAAACCACACGACACCTTTAAACTTCGAAACATGACTGGCCACCGAACAGACAGGATAAACCGCAGGGGAGGCGGCACAGCGATCTTCCTCAAAAATTCCATAACACACCAACTCACAAGAACTCCAGAAACACAACACCTAGAGGCAACACTTATAAAAATCAATACAAACGATGGAGTCATGCTACTGGGAGCCGCATACCGAGGCCCCAAACTACCAACTTTTCTCCTCTGACAGTGGTTGCCCTGACAGTTCGACCTCAGACATCCCCCCCCCCCCCCGACCGCAGCTGTTAAGTCCCACAGATACACAAACATTTTATTTGAAACATCCGCAAATTTTTAGTTATGGCTATAAAAAGATTTTGACTGTACTTGGTTACAGTAAATCACGATTTAATTTCTTTTGTTGCTATTGATCTGGTGACTGTAATAAAACATGTCCTAGACCTGTATCTGTAGTAGTTTTCCAGATATTCCAGAAAAGCGAAGAAATAATTTGGAAAAAATCGTATTTATTTAACTATTTGGCGCATTAAAAGAAATCCATTCTGAAAACATTCGCTAACGGTTGCCAACATTTTTAATGGGAAGTAAACAAATGTACTTGTAAACCTCTGGATTTACTTGTATAATCCTTGAATTTGTGGAAAACTACTGAAGATACAGGTTTGGGACACGTTTTATTAGATTAAGCAGATCAATAACAAAATAAATGGAAATCGTGATTTACTATGACCTCGTACAGATCTTCGGTGGCTTCATATTAACGAGCATGCTAAAACGATCGACTGATAGCTGAAAATTCTCATAGTATTGGAAACATATCACAGTCGTGGAGAGCAAACCATAGAAAGTAACCTGATAACACCGTTAGCTTTAATTAACGTCATATGTTGCAGTGAATAAGTAAACAAAACGAGGGGGGAAACGTGTAGATATTACAATAGCAGCAACTGAACAATTATTTTATGAAAATTAACAATAGAATGTTTAGTTCTGCTGACGCGCGGATTTCCTATTCCGGGAATAAGTATCTGTGAGATCCTATGCGACCATTCTAGTGTTAAGAGGGTCGTACAGTGCAATAGACAGGCATCTATCCAGACCATCATACAGAAATTCCAAACTGCATCATGATCCAATCTAAATACTATGACAGTTAGGGGGAAGGTGAGAAAACTTAAATTGTGTGGAGTGACGAATAACGGTAAACAGGGTGTGGGTATGGCGAATGCCTGGTAAACGTCATGTACCAACGTGTGTAGCGGCAACAGTAAAATTCGGAGGCGGTGGTATCATGGTCTGGTCGTCCTTTTCATGGAGGGGCCTTGTACCCCTTATTGTTTTGCCTACACATTAACGTTATAAGCACCTCGTTGCTTCCCACTGTTGAGGAGAAATTCGGGGATGGCGATTGCATCTTTCAAAACGATCGAGCATCTGTCCATAATGCTCGGCCTGTGGCGATGGCGGAGTGGTTACAAGACAATAACATCCATGTAATGGAGTGGCCTGACTTGAATCCTATACAAAACCTTCGGGATGTTTTGAAATGCCGACTTCGTGCCCAGTCGTCGCCGACCTAATCGATACCTCTGCTCTGTGAAGAAATACGTGAAAATGGGATTCCATTCCCCAGTGATAGTAAATAACATAATTAACCATTCAAGCAGAGTATACAGTTTCGCATGGTCGTTACAGATGTTGTGTCGTTCGATGTTCTGTTTCACATGGCTTAAATCAAATGTTTCAAATGTATGTTAAGCTTATGGGACTTAACTACGGGGGTCATCAGTCCCTAAACTTACAAACTACTTATGAACTACTTACGAACTAGGACGGCACAAATATCCATGCCCGAAGGGGGATTGGAACCCCCGACCGTAGTGGCCGTGCTGACCGTCACTGGAGCGCCTCAGTCACCTCGGCCACCGCGGCCGGCCATGGCTTAAATATTGGTTTCGATCTGTCACGGCCATTCCACATATGGAACGCTGTATAAATCTTCTTCCTTTATGGAAACGAACAGCCGTTCCTCAGTACGAGAAACGTAAAAATTCCACTTGATGGGGTGAAACAGCGTGCCTTTTTTATGGGAGGCATTTTAGTGCACTAATCAAGTCAAAAGGTATCAGGAATCTCACTCCCCCCTGTCACCATTACTTTAAAATTAACCAGAACGTGTGAATTTACACAAGGCACATCTTTTATATATTTTGACGTCGTCGTTCAAGCAGTTGCAGCACTGTAGCTGACTGATACGCATGTGTTAGGATACTGCAAATGGATCAGTCCTAGATTTGTCTAGAATGGCATTTCAGGAAACGTTATTTTCGTTTGTCGTTTCTACCATAGCACCTAACTTGTACACAAAACTGGGTACTTTAAAGCACCATAGATAAAGTAGCATCATATTTATAGGTATGGAAATATTCGCTTCTTTTTACCACTATTAAAGGCTACGTCCACACGATTTTTAATTTGTGACAAAGTAAAATTCAAATTAGGTATTAACCAATAATTATATTAAAAATCACAACTTTGGTATTCGTGTTCACGTATTAATATTATGAATGTATGGCGCCTCTGAGTATATGGTAATGCTACGAATGGAACAGCGGGGTCGTGCGGGCAGGAGTATGACTGCAGACGACCACGAGCAGCGGGTCACGACCACGCCGCCTCGCCTGCTGCTGCCGGCTGATGTCGCGTCGTGGGGGTCGTTGTCCTGTCCTGTCCCGTCCCGTCCCGTGCTGATCCACGCTAGGCGCATCTCCTGTTTCACGCTTTGGTGCCAGTGGCAACCTCGTTCACTCTATCCCGTTGTTTGCTTCCGCCGAAACAAAGAACACTCCGTGTGTATTTGGTATAAAAAGCATATAATTTTCTGTCATAACACATCATTAACTATGCTTAGAGGGGCGGCGAAGGGGTTGGGAGGAATGAAATATCTTGCGTTACCCAAGGAAGCGATATAGACGATCTGCTGTTCATAAAGCAGTGTCCGTGTTTTTGTGAGTACGAATTGCATACAAATCTACGGTTTTTGTTCCAGTCTCCATGAAATTTTGCACACTTAACCTTCAGACCACGAAAACGGTCGCCGTAAGTGTAAGGATCGCATACAACACACAGTTCACGGTATATGACGTCATAAACAATGAGATATGCGAAAACTGCAGCATCACGCGACAATGTTGCTCATTTCCACTTAAATCACTGGACCGATTTCAACCAAATTTGGTACACATTTTCCTTATCGTGAGGTACCAATTGCTGTAGGGGCCAGAACCACAAATGACATAGTTATACACTGTATGAGAATAAGAGCACTCAGCGACTTGCGACAAACTTTAAACATAAGTTCAAATCTTTATTGTATTTTTTTTTTCCTCGCTGACAACCACAGGAAATGATGAAAGGAAAAAGGTTTATAGGTAAGTACTTTTCTGTTGTTCATCGAGTACAACTACGTCTTTCAGTATGACTGTACAGTTTATAATTGCTACACTACAAATTTTACTCGCAAGAAATTTAAGGCTGTGTAGACAAATACAGCTGAATGTACTTTCGAAATTGTATCACGGTACGATATGTAGTTCATGAGGACATAAACAGTAATGTTCATGGAAATCAGCCCCATCATGCACCAGATTTTTAATCAAAAATTTACAAATGTTTGTAAAGCTTATGGGACATACCTGCGGGGTCGTCAGTCCTAAAATTACAAACTACTTATAAACTAACTTATACTAAAGACAGCACAAACATCCATGCACGAGGGAGGATTCGAACCTCCGACGCGGGAGGCCACGCGATCCGCAACGTGGCGCTCCAGACCGCTCGGCAGATTTTGATCTATCACTTCTTTACTATTAACTGTATTTGCAACAAATCATACAGACTTACGGCACTTATACAAATGATTATATACCTGCAAAATTATACATTTGTACAAAAAGTAATTCAATAAAAATGTGTTATATATACTTCGATGGATAAAAACCTATCACACCATACACCACGTTTTAATAATTTCTTTTTTACCACTAAGACACTCATATTCCAGTCATCTGGAGGAAATGCCTGAAACGTGACAGTTCAAATTCAAATGTTTGTACAGTCTATGGGACTTAACTACGGGATCATCAGTCCCTAAGCTTACAAACTACTTATGAACTAGCTAAGACTAATGACGGCAAAAATATCCGTGCCCGTGGGGGGATTCGAACCCCCGACCGTAGTGGCCGTGCAGACCGTGACTGGAGCGCCTCAGTCCCCTCGGCCACCGCGGCCGGCCGTGACAGTTCGGTTGACAAATTTTAACTGTGAAGAACACACGGCTGCAGGCGAGAGCAGTGGACTTCTATACAGCTACGGGGAAAGAAAGAATGAAACAGTGTACAACCAACAAATAGCCATTATTACTTCCGACAGTTCTCTTAACTTCAAGAGACTGCAGTTTCCGGCGAGGCTTGCATTTTCTATTGCAATTAATAATCACAGAGCCATCTGTTAAATACTGCCGAGTGGATTTGACATCTCCATGATTCTCACAGGAATAACTTTATGTCGGTTGCTTAAGCAAGCTCACCAAAAAGATTATTCGTATTACATCCTGAACAAGTAACAAATTTTATTTCCTGTGAAGTTTCGAAAGAAATGCATGTATGAATGCAACATGTCATTTGGGTTTTGATTAATACCGTCCTTTGCATACTGCACGTACATTACCCAAGACAGCCTGATTCTTATACGTTCTCACATAAATATAATATGTTTTTAGAAAAAAAGGAGACGGACAGAAAGAAAAGAGATGGTTGAAGTACTAACTCGAGGATTGATGGGCGACGCTGGGTTTTCAGTTAGTGAGCTATAAAGACGACTTACATAGTTTGAATAGCCCTTTTACAAGGAAAGTACATGGGCTCGAACAAACATATCTGTATGAACGTTTGGTTACAGGATCTCTACGTACACCTCAATGTGCTGGTGGGTGTCGTTTTTCTGCAAAACTCTGCAACCGTGCTCTAGATAGCACTGTAGATGTAATTGCAGACGCCATACTAATGCAGATACCTTAACTATAACTTATGTAATAATCATCGTACATGTTCTCTAGTGAATTGCCATCAAAAGCAGTGATGATAGTTGCAACTTTAACCTTCTTCCCGAAAGACTCTTGGTATTCACTGCCACTCCTTCCATCGCCTCTTCCGGCTCTTACCGTAGCACTACCGCTTGCAATGAGTTGTTCGTCATTATCATCCCTATTATCATTATTATGAGTTTGTAACATGAGTATCTAACGTATGCTCATATTTCTGTACCATAACAGATACGAGAATGCATGCAAATGATTCATCTTCTACACTAATACCGTCTTCACGAAGAAGGGTTCTTCGTAACTTCATCTCAACTAATCGCAATACATTAGCAGGATTGATTAGCAATCGCCGCCCCCATCTGACGCTTCACTACACAAATAACATCACAAAACGCAACTTCGGAGGCACACTGCACCGTCCCTACTGGCGAACCGACAGGTCAAAGTGCAATGCGGCATGGCACACGCAAAGGCCTCTAACGGACGACTGCAGAGTTTTGCAGATGCGGGAGTGTCACTAGTGCAATAAGGGATCTTTACATTATCTCTCATACGGTTTTGGTGTATATGTGTTTGTTCGAGTCCAAATACTTTCTTTGTTAGATTGCAGAGGACTCTCTAACTTAGCCTCTAGTAATCAAAAGCTTAAAGCCTTCTGCAAAATAATTTGGACGAGGTATCTGTATGGTACGAAAAGAGGATCCTTACTTTAAACAATAAAAAGACGAAGGTGTTGTGCGCAAGTACTACATGAAAGTAATTTCTGTAGTTCCATAAATCATATAATTTAAAAGGATGTCAAATTAACTAAATACCGAGGAAAACAAGTAGAAACAACTTTTACTGTGACAATGATGTGGGAGAAGGAGTACCAAGACTGCCTACTCCACCCTTGTCCACCCTCTTCTGGTGTAATGGTATTCGTTTATTGATGGTTATCTACAAAAAATTAAGCTAGAATACTGTGATGGTGCCAGGTAGGTCCTTATCAAACGAGACTGACAGCGAGCTTCGAAAACTTTCAAAGACGGGCAGCTTGTTTCGTATTATAGCGAAGTAGAAAGAGTCATTTAGGGCAAAGGGTTTTGTCACAACCAGCGAAAATTGTTCAAGCAATTTCTATCACCAACATATCCCTCCAAGTGCAAATACAAATTGTTGACTCTAAAATGTAATAAGGAAAGTGACACTTCTAATAAAATGAGTTACATCAGAGATCCCAGAGAGATAAAAGTGTTCTTTTGTTTTCTACAGGTTCTTCAAGAACTGAATGGTAGAGAAATGAAGGTGATTCGAGAAACCCCTTGCTATGCCCTTCGCGTGAATTACGGAGTACTTATGTACAGTATACGTAACTGTAGGTGTAACATCACTTAACATCGAAGACAAAAGATAATATAGATTGCGCGTGACGTCATTATACTGAAACCAACATCTACGTCACGTGATGTAGGGCGGAAAAGTTTTCATCATTACGAGTAATGGGAAATGGAGCTGAGAGTTGCAGTTCTTGTTCTTTGTAGTGGAAATTAACCGTAGATTTTAACAATAAAAAGTCTTAATGTATTCTTAAGACATGGTAAGACATAGATTCCGGAACCAGGTTATAAACTGCAAGACATACCCAGGGGCAGATATAGACTCTGACCATAACTTGTTAGTCATGATCTGTAGGCTGAAACTGAAAAAACTGCAGAAAGGTAGCAAAATTAGGAGATGGGACTTAGATAAATTGAAGGAAAGTGAAGTTCTGGAGAGTTTCAGAGGGAGATTTAGGCAACAATTGACAGAAACAGAGGGAAATAAAACAGTTGAAGAGGAATGGGTAGCATTGAGAGATGAAATAGTGAAGACAGCAGAGGACAAAATAGGTAGAAAGGCAAGACCTACAAAAAATCCTTGGATATCACAGGAAATACTAAATTTAATTGATGAAAGGAGAAAATATAAAAATGCAGTGAATGAAACAGACAAAATGGAATACAGACGACTAAAAAATGAGATTGACAGGAAGTGCAAAATGGCTAAGCAGGAGTGGCTAGAAGCCAAATGCAAATTCGTAGAAGAATGTATAAGAAGGGGAAAAGTATATACCGCCTACAGGAAAATAAGAGAGACATTTGGGGACAAGAAAAGCAACTTTACGAATATCAAGAACTCAGATGGGAAACCAGTTCTCAGCAAAGAAGGGAAAGCTGAAAGGTGGAAAGAGTACATAGCGCAGCTCTACAAAGGAAATGAACTTGGAGACGATGTTGTAGGAAGGGAAGAGGAAGTAGATCAAGATGAAATAGGAGATACTATACTGAGAGATGAATTTGACAGAGCCTTGAAAGACCTAGGTCGGAACAAGGCCCCAGGAATAGATGACATACCCTCAGAGCTATTAAAGTCCCTGGGAGAGCGAGCCATGACAAGACTATTTGAACTGGTGTGTAGGATGTATGAGACAGGCGAAATACCCTCAGACTTTAAGAAAAATGTAATAATCCCCATTCCAAAGAAATCAGGTGCAGACAGGTGTGAAAATTACAGAACCATCAGTTTGATAAGTCATGGTTGCAAAATTTTAACACGAATTATCTACAGGAGAATGGAAAAGCTGGTAGAAGCTGACCTCGGGGAAGATCAGTTTGGATTCAGGAGGAAAGTAGGAACCCGGGAGGCAATACTCACTTTACGTCTTATCTTAGAAGATAGATTAAGGAAAGGCAAACCTACATTTTTAGCTTTTGTAGATTTTGGAGAAAGCATTTGACAATGATGAGTGGAATACACTCTTTCAAATTCTGAAGTCAGCAGGGGTAAAATATAGGGAAAGGAGAGTTATTTACAACTTGTAGAAAAGCCAGGCTGCAGTTATTAGACTCGAAGGGCATTAAAGGGAAGCATCAGTTGGGAAGGGAGTAAGACAGGGTTGTAGCCTTTCTCCGATGTTATTCAATTTGTACATCGAGCAGGCGGTAAAGGAAAGCAAGGAAAAATTTGGAATAGGGATTAAAGTTCAGGGGGAAGAAATAAAAACATTGCGTTTTGCTGATGACATTGTAATTCTGTCAGAGACAGCAAAGGACCTGGAAGAGCAGTTGAATGGAATGGACAACGTGTTGAAGAGAGCGTATAAAATGAACATTAACAAGAGCAAAACAAAAATAATGGAATGCGGTCTTAGAAAATCAGGCGATGCTGAAGGAATTAGATTAGGTAACGAAACAATGAAGGTGGTAGATGAGTATTGTTACTTGGGTAGTAAAATAACATGTGATGGTCGCAGTACAGATGATATAAAATGCAGAATGGCAATGGGAAGAAAAGCATTTTTGAAAAAGAGAAATTTGCTAACATCGAATATTAATTTAAGTGTAAGGAAGTCTTTTCTGAAGGCATTTGTGTGGAGTGTTGCCTTGTACGGGAGTGAAACATGGACGATAAGCAATGCGGACAGGATGAGAATAGAGGCTTTTGAAATGTGGTGCTACAGAAGAATGCTGAAGATTAGATGGGTAGATCGCATAACTAATGAAGAGGTACTGAACAGAATTGGTGAGAAAAGGAATTTTTGGCATACCCTGACTAAAAGAAGGGATCGCTTGGTAGGACACATTCTTAGACATCGGGGAATCGTAAATTTAGCATTGGAGGTAAGTGTGTGGGGTAAAAATCGCAGAGGGAGACCCAGAGACGCGTATAGTAAGCAGATTCAAATGGATGTGGGTTGTCGTTCTTATGAGGAGATGAAAAGGCTTGCTCAGGATAGGGTAGGGTGGAGAGCTGCATCAAACCAGTCTCCGGACTGAAGACCATAACAACAACAACAATGTATTCTTATTACACCTTTAGTAGTACAGTTTGTGGTCGTTCTCTGCAATTGCGAATATTAAAGCCTAGATGAAACTAATTGACATTTCTCTTTACAAGCAATAGAACTGCAGATTTTAAGCGAAAGAATGTTTTCTTGGTACTGTGAGTCTTTTAGTTTGTAGTTTACACAAGAGTAGAGGACACAGCATCAGTTCGACAAGCAGCGTCAGTTTTCTTACGATTCCTCAGCAGCATGTGAAATGTTTAGTTGTGCTTTTATAAGACCTGAAATCTGTTTGCATCCATAATGCCCGATTTCAACAAAACACAAACGTTTATATTTAAAGACTTTTGTTACAGACGGTGTTGTCAAAACGTAAAACAAGCAAAATATTGACTTTTTACATTAAGTAATAATGTGGTGAGGAGACATCATTGATTCACTTTGCAAGAAGTGATTTTATAGGTATAATGAATAGTCTGTATGTACTTTTAGCTTTGAATAACATGATTGAAAACAGATTTACACCAGGACGACTTCCTTGCTGACATAAATTCGGCTGAGAGCAGCTTGAATTTTTTTCCCCATCGATAATCACACCCATAGTTTGCAAAAGTAAAATATTCATAGTGCAGGTCAAACACTGAGGATATGTAATTCCGTTGTTTGCAATAATAACTAAAAAAAAATGTTAAGCTTATGGGACTTAACTACGGGGTCATCAGTCCCTAAAATTACAAACTACTTATGAACTACCTTATACTAAGGACGGCACAATTATCCATGCCCGGGTGGGGGATTCGAACCCCCGACCGCAGTGGCCGTGCAGACCGTGACTGGAGCGCCTCAGTCCCCTCGGCCACCGCGGCCGGCTAATAATAACTGACAATACTTTTCACCTGAGCGCATTTAACTACGATAATCACCGCATTAAAGTTAGAATATGGAGAAATTACGTTTCCTTGAATACAATATGTGCAGTAGGAATACCAGTACTTATTCTATTGTTAAAATTGCCGTTAGATTTCACCTGTGAGGAAAAACTGTTGCTCACAATGACGAAAACTCAGTCATTTGACTCATGACAATTTTAGATGGATTCAAATCGTAACACGGCAGAGGCAGGTATACTCGCAGTCCATGTTATCTTTCGTCTATGTGCAACATGGAAGACATACGTTTCGCTATGGTGGTGATAAATGATGGTGAATGTTGTAAAAAAGGGGCGAGGAGGAGGAAGCGATAGATGAAAATGTGGAAAAGAATGAACGATGGTGGCGACGTTCATGATGGCCACTTTCTTAAGGTGAGATTTTCAGGACGGTCAATGGTACGATTATCAGTAACGATTAATAAAATGAACTACTTTATTTGCCAATATCTCCTTGGGACGATGGCTCATGGATACATTACACATTTTAAAGACTGTCTGCCATCAACAGTTGCTTATCAACATATTAAAACAGACTACTCGTCCACAATCGATGGTGCACCTTGTCTTGACAACATTGCTGCCTGCATCAGATTCACTGGAGGCGGTTTCCTCCGAATGAAATACTCCACTTTGACACAGACGCGCTTAGATGGCATGTGACACTTTTTGAACACTCATAATGTGACTGCCGTGAAACGCAGTGTTAAGGTAAAAGGTTGCTATCAACACGGAAGTGTTTTAGTAGGTATAGCTTCACTATGCGATAGCAATGGTAATACTACCGATGACAGTACCGCTGAAGCAGAATTGCTAAACACAGCTTTCCGAAATTCTTTCACCAAAGAAGACGAAATGATCACTCCAGAATTCGATTCAACAACAGCAGACAGCATGAGAAATTTAGAAGTAGATGTTCCTGCAGTATTGAAACAACTTAAGTCACTAAACAAAAACAATTCTTCCGGTATACCAACCAGATTCCTCTCAGAGTATGCTGATGCAATAGCTACATACTTTGCTATCATATACAACCACTCAGGGGAAGATCCGTACCAAAAGACTGGAAAGTTGTCCAGGTCACTCCAATATTCAAGGAAGGCAATAGGAGTGATCCTGAAAACTACAGGCCCATCTCAATGACGTCGATTTTCAGTAGGATTTTGGAACATATACTTTGTTCGAATATTATGAAGAGAACAACCTATTAACCAATAGTCAACACGGATTCAGAAAGTACCGCTCTTGCGAAACACAGCTTGCCCTTTACTCACATGAAGTGTTAAGTTCCATCGACAAGGGATCTCAAATTGATTCCATATTTCTGGATTTCCGGAAGGCTTTTGACACTGTACCTCACGAGCGACTTCTAATGAAATTGTGTGCTTGTGGAATATCGCCCCAATTGTGCGATTGGATTCGCGATTTCCTATCAGAAAGGACACAGTTCATAGTAATTGACGGTAAGTCATCGAGTAAAACAGAAGTGATATCTGGCGTTCCGCAAGGAAGCGTTATATGTCCCCTACTCTTCTTTGTGTTTATAAACGATTTAGGAGACAATCTGAATAGCTGTCGTTTATCGGTTAGTGAAGTCAACAATCAAAAGCAACTGCAAAGCGATTTAGATAAAATTTCTACATGGTGCGAAAATGGCAATTAATATTAAATAATGAAAAGTGGTAAGTAATGCTCATGACAACTAAAAGAAATCCGATGAACTTAAATTACGATAAATCAGTCAAACCTTAAGGTCGTATATTCTACCAAATACCTAGGAGTTACAATTATGAATAACTTATACGGAGACAACACGCAGAAAATATTGTGGGGAAGGCGAACCAAAGGTTAAGTTTCATTTGCAGAATGCTTCGAAGATGCCCCAGCTCCGCCAGAGAGACTGCATCACACTTGTGCGTCCTCTCCTGGAGTACTGTTGCCCAGTGTGGGACCCTCACCAGGTGGGACTGACGAAATACATTGAGAAGGTTCAGAGGACAGCTCGTTTTGTTTTATCACGTTACAGGGGGGAAAGCGTCATGGAAATGTTGCACAATTTGAGGTGGGGAATCATTAAAAGAACGCTATTCATTGCGGCGAGATCTATTTGCGAAATTTCAATCACCGACTTTTACTTCTGAATGTGAAAATATTTTGCTAACACACACCTACATAGGTATACATGACCATCCCCATAAAGTAAGAGAAATAAGATCGAAAACGGAACGTTTTAGGTGTCCTCCTTTCCTGCGCGCTATTCGAGAATGGAACGGTAGAGAAAGATTATGAAAGTGGTTAATGAATCCTCTGCCAGGCACTTGAATGATGTAGATGTATGGCCAAATTGGCGGTAGCACGCCTCTGCCTTGCTCTGTTCTTCGAACTGGCTCATCCAGTCAGTAATAAGGAGACCTATAGATTAACGTAGACGCCGAAATTCGGTGCAACTTCGTACTCGTAACAATAGCGGAATATTTTGAGAAGCGAAATAAGTGATACGAACTGAACATATGCTATCACACATATTGAACATCTTACAATCAACTGTCCCGAAACTATCCGCTTAATGTCGATTACATTGCGGTCATGTTTCACACGTGGTGCTAGAGAGCAATGCTTGCTGTACCACGCCTTAGCACCATCTGCAATCAGCGTAATATAACTCTGGCGGGAGTTTCAAATGTTTGTAAAGCTCTTGGACGAAACTGCTACAGTCATCAGTCCCTAGGCTGACAAACTACTTAAACTAAGGACAACATACACATCAATGCCCCAGGGAGAACTCGAACCCCCGACGGCGAGCAACTGCGTACTCCCTGACGGGAGGTAAAATAGACAGTTTCGGTAGACCTCTGTGTTTCCGAAACAAACGTGAACGCAGTAACACAAGAGGTGTAAATTTTAGCAGGGACAGATAAGCCTAAGCTGGAAATAAAATTCTCATATGGAAAACAGAACAACCAAAGCAAAAGACAGGAAATGCTATCACAGTTTTTCAGCGGTTAACTTGGAAGTGGTTGTGTTCACCAAGATAACAAGGCCAGCCATGCTTTATATAATAGGCCTACATCGTCTTCCCACAAATCAGAGCCAGCATTCCGATCTTAAATTGCAGACCTGCAACGAGAATATCCCGGCACGCTCGGTCTTCGACGAAACACGGAACTCCCCAGTCTTCGCGTGACGTGTTTTCCGTAAAAAAAGAAACGAGACGAGGCACGATAAAATTATGGCCACGTTAGACGACGGAGGTCCATGCGAGTTCCAACCGCCATAAATTTAAGGAGACGTATGTGGAGGCGTAGGAGCCCGGAAAGGCGGTCGAGATCTTGGAATATGATAAAAGCAATATTTAAGTCTTCGTAGTTCGGCGATACTATCCTGACGCACGGAATAGGACCTCTCATGTTTTCAGTATGTTCATAAAAGGTGCATCAGATTGTTCGCCGGCGAAGCACAGAGAAACGTGAAATTTTATATTCCACATTTAAAAATGTATTGGCACACGAGAGTTCATGTTTCACCGCCTTTCAATTATGCGTAACAGCACACGCGGTACAGATACATAATTAAGGCAAATCGAAGACAACATACACAGATGGAATTCCAATAAAATTTTACCTTTAACATGCTGCTGCTCGAATTTATCGAGAACTAGCTGTAAACCCGGCGTTGCCCGGGTGTTTATCTATCCTATACTCTTGTAGTCCACATCCCCTTCCTCCCTCTCTCTGCATCCATCTCTTTCTCTCCCGTCCACAGTGCATAGTTCGCTACGACTGGTAAACTGCACATCTCACCCATGTTTACAAAAAACAGTGTAAACATGTAAAGCACGGAACTACAAAGTAGCATCAGCTGTGTCTGTTGCAGGATCCTAGAGCCTATTCTGACCTGAAGTATTGTGATGTTTGCTGAAGGAAAACATGAGTGTCTCGTGTAGCACACGGCTTGCGTCACCAATACACGATGTGTTGTAGACATTAGATGCAACGACCAGCCGGAAGCTACAATGAATATTCTGCTCTGCAGCAGTGTATGTTAATAAACCTCGAGTCAGATGAAAACTTCGAGCAGTAACCGAGACTCAACCTCGAGACTTTTGCCTATCGCGGGCAAGTGTTTACTGACAAATACCCAAGCATTAGCCACGGTCCTTCTCACAGATTCGTTTCCGCCAGTCCATCACCTCCTATCTTCCAAACGTCACAGGGATTAACCTGTGAATCTTACAGGACAAACACTCCTGGTAGAAAGGATATCGCGGAACCACAGCTGTGAGGACGGGCTGTGAGATGTGCTTGGGTAGCTCAGTCGATTGAGGACCTGCCAGAAAAAGGCAAAAGTCACGAGTTCGAATCTCGGTCCAGTACATACATGTAATCTGCCAGGAAGGTATATACAATTCATACTGACAAGGGAACCTCCTCATCGCACCCCCCCCCCCTCAGTTTTAGTTATAAGTTGGCGCAATGGATAGGCATTGAAAAACTGAACACAGATCAGTCGATAAACTAGGAACGTGTATGGAACTATGAAAAAAATTAGCAAAATATAAAATATGAGTAGTCCATGCGAAAGATAGGCAACGTCGAGCAGGTTGTAAGTACAGGAACGCTGTGGCCTTGTGTCTAGCGTGAGGAGCTGCGGGACGAGAGGTCCTTGGCTCGAGTATTCCCAGAGGCGAAAATTTTGGTTTATTCAGTTTCAGAAAATTGTTGTATGTCCGTCCGATGCAACTGTAGTCTGGCGACGCTACGCCTAAACAAACATCTAAACACGTGACGTCAGTCGACTA
The DNA here is from genome assembly GCA_026315105.1 of Locusta migratoria. Classification (NCBI taxonomy): domain Eukaryota; kingdom Metazoa; phylum Arthropoda; class Insecta; order Orthoptera; family Acrididae; genus Locusta; species Locusta migratoria. Next base: position 160,763,839 of record CM048751.1, on the reverse strand, counting down.
CAGTGCACGTCGGAGAGAGTATTCCTGCTGACGAGGCTCCCTGGCTGACAGTTGCCTGTTCGTTACTTTCAGAATACATCAGACGTGTTTCCCTGTGGAGGAATCGGTTCACCTACCACCTTGTGATCAAATGTTTTAGGTTCCCATTCGTCTGCTAATCGCACGGTTTTGCCGTGCGGTCGCAAAACACAGACAATAAACCGATTACAGCGAACAGAGACGTCAATGAATGGACGGACAAGATCGTAATTTTGGGAAAATAAAAATTGGTCGAGGGAAGGCTTGATACGTGGACATCTGGCTCTGCAGCTCCTTGCACTAGCCACCAGACCGCAGCTCTCCCACACTCAATATGTTCGACATTGCCTACCTTTCGCATGGACCGTTCAGTTTTTATATTTTGCTTATAGCAATGATAGCTTGGGCTGTGGATAAGCTGTAACCGGAAACTTTACTTCCAGAACTGTTAGTAGCACAAGTTCAATAGCAGAACCTTCAGCGAAATTTTGTAGGTTAGTAAAGTGTTACTCGTGGAAATGAAGCTGTGAGGACGGGTCATAACGTTAGCTTGTTTAGTTCAAGTCGATAGAAGGCAAACGTTTCAGTTTCGAGTCTCGCTTAGTTTCAACTTAAGACCGAGCGAGGGGGGGAGGATGGTGGTTTAAATCCACCTCCGGTCATCGAGATTTAGGTTTTCTGTGATTTTCCTAAATCACTCTAGGCAAACGCTGGGATGGTTTCTTTCAAAAGGCACGGCCGATTTCCTTCCCTCACCCAAAATCCGAGCGTTAGCTCCGTCTCTAATGACCAAGCTGTCGACGGGACGTGAAACCCCTAAGCTTCCTTCCTTTTTTCAACGTAAGGTATTATATGTCTTCCTAAATTTCCGTAAAGTGCTCAATATTTTCTCACCAATGGAGTATCTTCGCTCATGTGATTGGCTCGAGGAATTTCTGTAACAGATCCCAATACTTTATAGTGGATGGATATTTCACATAAAAAGTACTAATATCCAAGGTGCTGTAAGAAGCGTAACAGGACTCCTTATATTACAGAGGGTGTCTGATAAGTAAGGACGAATCTGAATTTATCATATGGCGACAGTGGTTTCTTGTCGTTGGTTATCTGCGATTCTAACCACTAGTTGCCTGATGGCTTGTGTGTGGTAAACGTTGTTTTATGTTTACTTTCGTCATGGAGCAGATGATAACCGGGCAACATATTCGAATTATAAAAATTTATTACAAAAAGCGATTCAAATCCATGCGGACGTCTGGTGTAGCAATTTGTTGGAAGATTTCAATCACGCTTGCGAATATACTTTTTATTACATATAACGCGTCTCGCCCTTTTTAGGGCATCATCAGATCTTGTCAGGCGAAGCCAACGATGTTTCTCATTTTGTCGTCTATGTCCGGCACACCAGGCTGTAGCTTGATATGATCTGATGATGCCGCAAGAGGGCGAAACGCGTCATACGTAGTAAAAACCATATTCGTATTCGTGCCTGCAATCTTCCAACAAATCACAAAAACAGTCTAAGTGCCTAGAACAACCGTTCGTGAATTTCATGTGACTCTCCGACGTCATGCTGCTCGAACCGAATCATAAGTGCGAAAGTTGATCCAGGAGGATTGAAACCACGGATTATTTCGAAACGTTATGAAAATAGGGAGCCCGCATTCTGTTCGAATACAAGAACACATTGATGTCGTGCCTGACAATGTGACCGACGGCTGTACACTTTAAAGTCGAAGATGGCCTTGTAAGCAGAAAATCAGTTAACTAAACAAAAATACACTTGTAACGGTTACAATAAATTGTGCTTTTAATTAACTATGTTTCGCCAATAATGTACGGAATAATCAGTGAAAATGTGCTCCTTTTCCTTTTTTTTTTTTTTTTTTTTTTTTTTTTTTTTGGGGTTTTAGGGCGCACAACTTCTATGGTCATTAGCGCCCAGCCAAGAACATAGATTCGCTATGATCTAAAAAAATGTAGACTGTCAGAACATCAACAAGAGGCTAAAAACGAAAGATAAAAGACAATTAAAAGAGTTAAATATCCTTGGATAAGTTGGCCAAGTTGATAAAACGCAAAACTCGAGCAGCTGCTCGTGTGTCATCAGCTAAAATTTCCTCCAGACTAGACGGAAAGTGAAGGGCTACACGGAGATGATTAAAATTAACACAAGTCAGTAAAACATGTCGCACTGTCAGCAGTTCACCGCAGGAGCATAGCGGTGCAGGTTCGGCGGATAGCAAGTGACGGTGGCTGAAACGGCAATGACCGATCCGCAACCGAGCCAGGATGACCTCCCCCCGCCGAGAGGGGCGTGAGGATGTCCTCCAAGCGGTCGGGATCGGTTTGACAGTTCGCAATTTATTGTTGTACAGTGAAAGCCACACACTGTGCCATTGCGACACGATACTCCGGCGAAGAGCCCGTTGAACATCGTCCGATGGGACGCAAAAGGTAGCCATGCGAGGCAAAAGAGCTGCTGCCTTGGCTGCTGTGTCGGCGGCCTCATTCCCGGGCACACCCACATGGCCAGGGACCCACAGGAAAGAAACGTGACAGCTGTCATCCGCCAGCAACTGGAGGGAGCGTTGGATCCGATACACGAGAGGATGGTTCGAGAAAGGGTCCTTAAGACTCTGCAGGGCACTAAGGGAGTCAGAACATATGGCATAGAAAGGTTGGCGGTGGCGGCAGGTATACAAAACGGCCTGGTGGAGGGCGAGAAGCTCACCCGTGAAGTTTGAGCACCGGTCAGGGAGCTTGTAGTGGAAACGATTGTCCCCGACGACGAAGGCAGATCCGACACCGGCAGTGCTCTTGGAACCATCAGTGTAAATAAATACGGCATTATCGAACCGCGAACGGAGTTCGACAAGCCTCGAGCGGAATACCAAATCCGGAGTGCTCTCCTTGGGGAGCGAACTAAGTTGGAGGTGTGTGTGATGCCACGGTGGCAATGGGCTTTCGCTCAACCGAAGGGTGGAAGGAAGGGTAAAATCGAGCCGCTGTAGCAGGCGGCGAAACCGAACTCCCGGTGGAAGCAAGGCAATCGCAGACAACTGATATTGGCGATCGAGTGAGTCGTCAAAAAATAATCTGTAAGATGGATGGTTGGGCATCGACCGTAGGCGGCATGCGTACCGACACAAGAGTATGTCACGTCGATTGGTCAAGGGTAATACAGCAGCCTCGGCATACAGACTTTCAACAGGGCTGGTATAAAATGCACCAGTCGCCAGACGTAATCCACGATGGTGGATAGAGTTGAGACGGCGGAGAATCGACGGCCGTGCTGAAGAGTATACAAGTCTTCCATAGTCGAGCTTCGACTGAACAATGGCCTGGTAAAGGTGAAGCAGGACGGTACGATCCGCTCCCCATGACGTGCCACTGAGGACACGAAGAACGTTAAGGGATCGGGCACAACGGGCAGCCAGGTAGGACACATGTGTGGACCAGCAAAGTTTCCGATCCAACATGAGTCCCAAGAATTTTGTAGTCTCCACGAAAGGGAGAGCAACAGGGCCGAGACGTAGAGAAGGTGGAAGAAATTCCTTGTATCTCCAAAAATTGATACACACAGTTTTCTCAGTGGAGAATCGGAAGCCGTTTGCGATGCTCCAGGAATATAGACGGTCAAGACAGCGTTGGAGAGAACGCTCCAAGAGACACGTCCGCTGGGCGCTACAATAAATTGCGAAATCGTCAACGAAAAGAGATCCGGAGATGTCGGCTGAAAGGCAATCTACGATCGGATTGATTGCAATGGCAAAGAGCGCCACACTCAAGACGGAGCCCTGTGGTACCCCATTCTCCTGGCAAAAGGTATCTGACAAAACAGAGCCCACCCGTACCCGGAACTTGCGATCCGCCAAAAACGCTTGAATGAAAAGAGGAAGGCGGCCCCGAAGGCCCCATGTGTGCAATGTGCGGAGAATGCCCGCTTTCCAACAGGTATCGTATGCCTTCTCCAAGTCGAAGAACACTGCTACTGTTTGACGCTTCTTTAGAAAGTTGTTCATAATGAAGGTCGACAACGTAACGAGGTGGTCAGCAGCAGAACTGTGTCGACGAAAACCGCATTGGATATTAGTCAGGAGGCGGCGAGATTCGAGGAGCCAGACCAACCGAGCGTTAACCATGTGTTCCATCACCTTACAGACGCAGCTCGTCAGAGAAATGGGGCGATAACTGGAAGGAAGGTGTTTGTCCTTCCCTGGTTTGGGGATGGGGACAACAATGGCTTCACGCCAACTTGTAGGAACATGACCTTCAGTCCATATGCGATTGTAGGTACTAAGAAGAAAGCACTTGCCCGCAGGAGGGAGGTTCTTCAGCATCTCAATATGAATGGAATCGGGCCCGGGAGCAGAAGACCGGGACAGGGCGAGAGCACGATCTAGCTCCTGCATGGTGAAGGCGACGTTATAATTTTCACGATTAAAAGAGCGGAAAGAAGGCGGCCGTGCCTCCTCTACCTGTTTGCGAGGGAGAAAGGCAGGGTGGTAATGGGCAGAGCTCGAAACCTCCGCAAAGAAACGACCCAATGCGATTGAAACATCAGCTGGGTCCACGAGGACTGCGTTCTCCACGGTCAGGCCAGGAATCGGGGAGTGGACCTTGATGCCGGACAAACGGCGTAGGCCACCCCAGACAACCGTGGAGGGAGTAAAACGGTTAAAAGAACTAGTAAAAGCAGTCCAGCAAGCTTTCTTGCTGTCGTTTATGATACGACGGCACTGCGCTCTCATACGTTTGTAATTGATGCAATTCTCCAAAGTTGGGTGGCGGCGGAAGGTGCGTAAAGCACGGCGCCGGGCTCGAAGCGCGTCGCGGCAGGCTGCAGTCCACCAAGGGACCTGGACACGACGTGGAGAAGAGGATGTACGAGGTATGGAACGTTCAGCAGCAGTGAGAATAACCTCTGTGAGGTATTCGACCTGACTGTCACAGTTGGGAAAATGCTGATTGTGAAAAACAGCCATGGAAGAATAAAGCCCCCAGTCGGCTTTAGAAATGTTCCAACTGGTGGGACGTGGAGATGGGGAATGATGTAGGAAGTGGATGATACAAGGGAAATGGTCACTCGAGTACGTGTCAGAAAGTGCATACCACTCAAACCGACCGGCAAGCTGAGGAGTGCATATTGCGAGGTCTATATGGGAATAAGTGTGTGTTGTGTCAGAAAGGAAGGTCGGTGCACCGGTGTTGAGGCAGACAAGATCGAGGTGGTGGAGAATGTCCACCAAAAGGGAGCCTCTCGGACAAGGTGCCGGAGAGCCCCATAGGGGGTTGTGGGCATTAAAGTCGCCTACCAACAGGAAAGGTGAAGGGAGCTGGTCAACAAGGTTTAGCACATCTGCCCTAGTAAGGGCAGATGACGATGGCGAATATATATTACAGAGGGAGAAGGTAAATGTGGATAAGGTGATGCGGACGGCAACTGCCTGTAGGTGAGTGTGCAAGGAAATGGGATGGGACACCTTCCACGGGTGGCAGGTCGAACCGCACAGAGGTGTAGTGTGGAAAGTCTGCACGATCACGTGGACGCAACTTAGTTTCCTGGAGGCAGACTAGAAGCGGGCAGTGCAATCGAAGGAGTAGTTTTAACTCCTCCCGATTAGAACGAATACCGCGAATGTTCCATTGAAGGAGCGCCATGATAAAAATGAGAGAAGAAATAAGGATAAAAACCAACTAGCAAGCGGGGTCACCTCGACGGCCGCTGAGGACCGGATTTCGAGGGAGCACTGCTATCGCTGTCCAGGGGCAAAGGGTCATGTTCCATTGGTTCGACCGACGCGCCTGCCACCTCCCTGGGTTGATCAGGAGGGGCAGTTTCCACCGCCGGTAAAGGACCGGGCGCCCGGCAAACGGAGCGTCCCGGTGAAACAGAAGACGGCCGAGGCCGGCAACTGTTGGACGGCGTGACAGATGGGTCACGCCTCGGCGGGGAAGGAGAGGAACTCTTTTTCTTGTCAGCTCTTCTGGAAGAGTGACGGCGGGAAGAGGCAGTTGACGGTTGGGAAGCCTGAGAACGCAGAAAATCCTCACGGACGGGTTCCTTTTTCAAGGTCCGGGCATCTTGTTTAGGTGCCCGCGGTTTACTAGAGTTTGACGAAGACTGTACCCTAGAAGCAGCAAGAGGGAGCGGGGACGTGGAACGGGCAATCTTCGGGCTGGCGGATCGCACAACTGTGTCAGCGAAAGTGAAGTCACATGTCTGGGTACTGGAATCCTTGGTAGGTCGAGTTGAGGTGAGTTCCTTACTGTATGTACCCGCTGGGAGGACAGTGGGCTTTCGACTCGCCAACAACTTACGAGCGGCAGATGTCGATACCTTCTCCGTAACCCGAATTTGCTGGATTACCTTCTCATCCTTGTATACAGGGCAGTCGCGAGAGGAAGCCGCATGGTCACCGTTGCAGTTTAGGCAGTTAGGGGACGGAGGTGGGCAATCCCCCTCATGCGCGTCCCTACCACAAGTGACACACTTTGCTGCATTTGGGCAATGTTCACGGGTATGGTTGTACCTGTGGCACTGAAAACAGCGCGTTGGGTTAGGTACATAAGGGCGGACGGAGATGACTTCATACCCTGCTTTGACCTTCGACGGGAGGTCAACTTTGTCAAACGTCAAAAACACAGTACGTGTCGGTGTCAGATGGTTATCGACCTTTTTCATGACCCTGTGGACGGCTGCCACACCCTGATCGGACATATACGATTGGATATCTTCATCAGACAACCCGTCAAAGGATCTCGTGAAGACTACCCCCCGTGACGAGTTGAGTGTGCGGTGCGCTTCGACCTTAACTGGAAAAGTATGCAACAACGTAGTACGTATCAGTTTTTGGGCTTGGAAGGCACTTTCCACTTCCAGCAACAATGTGCCATTGCGCTGACGTGAACAGGTTTTAACAGGGCCAGCAATTGCATCTACACCTTTCTGTATAACGAAAGGATTGACAGAATTGAAATCCTTTCCGTCGGTGCGAGAGACAACCAGAAATTTAGGTACATTAGGCAGAGTCTTTTTAGGCTGAGGCGAGTCTAACTTACGTTTATGGGTCAACGTCACGAAAGAAGATAAGGAAGTCATCGCGGAAGTGTCCCCCGTGATTACCGGCGTCTCCGATGGCGCGCTCCTTCCTAGTGGGGGCCCTCTCCGAGGGCTTACCCGCCTAAGGTGATTGTTCACACCTCAGGTCACACCTCCCGAGAACTGACGGAGGGACCAATCGGCACGTTCGGAAGGTACCAGCTCGGGTAATCACCCCTCCCTGGGCCTGGCCTTTACCAGGGGGTACGTACGTGCCTTACTTGTCTACCCGGGGCGGGGAATTACGCGTTACCCCGTCACCTGCTACGCACGATAATGCGTGGGTCGGCCTTCAGACACGCACAGGGAGGAAAAAAGAAGAGGATAGGAAAGGAAGAGAAAGAAGGAAAGAAAAGAAGTGTCTCAAACGCCGAGGCGGAGACTAATGAGGAGAAGAAGGCTAGGAGAGTTCAAGGAGAGAAAGACAGAAAACGAAGGGTAAGAAACGAAGGAAGAAAAACCACAACAAGAACCACCGTAGCTCACGAAATATGCCCGTCTCCGGGCGAAGGCATAAACCGGGAGGGAAAGTGAAGCAGCCTGGGGCAGAAGAAAGGCTGCTCCGGCTCGGGGCCCCGTGCGCGCCACACACGTACCCACAAAAGAACTGTGGGCCCCCTGGGGGGCTCCTTTGCTTTAATTTTGTTTTGGTTACATACTAACAACTGTAGTCTGTACTCTATAAGAATTTGACATGTTATACGGCATTTTTATAGCTCTTCATCTATGCAACCACACTTTAAAATATTTACTATCTCTCCTGAAACACCCTGTATTGCTAAAGCAAGTCTGAAATAAAGGGAAGGACAACAGAAGTGATATCTATCGTTCCCCAGACAAGTGTTATAAGGCTCCTACTGTTCCTAATCGTTATAAACTACAAAGTGAGCAGATCTCTTAGACTGTTCGCGGATGATGCTGTCGTTTATCGGTTAGTGAAGTCACCAGAAGATCAAAAGCAGCTGCAAAAGCTTTATATATCTTCATGGTGCAATTGGCAATTGGCAATTGACTCAAAGCAATGAAACGTGTGAAGTTATCCATATTAGCACTAAAAACTTCATTTATACGATAAATCAGTTAAATGTAAAGGCCGCAAATTCAACTAAATACTTAGGAATTATAATTAGGATCAATTTAAATTGCAAAGATCAAGTAGAAAATATTGCAGGGAAGGTGAACCAAAGGCTACGTTTCCTTGGCAGAACACTTGAAGATGTAACACTGTAAAGAAACTGCTTACATTATACTTGTGCATCCTACATTGGAGTATTGCTGCCCATTGAGAGACCCCCACCAAGTGGGACTGACGGATGACATCGAAGGGCAGCTCGTTTTATATTTTCTCGAAGTAGTGAAGAGAGAGTCACGGAAATGATGAACGAGTTGGGGTGGAAAGGCGTTATTCGTTGCGGCGGGATTTAATTGCGTAAATCCTGTCACCGACTTCATCTTCCGAATGCGAACGTATTTTGTTAACATCCGCCTACATGGGGAGACACGATCATCTTAATAAAATATGAAAAATCAGATGGAAAGCGGAAAGATACAGGTGTTGCTTTTTCCCGTGCGCTATGAGAGAATGGAACGGCAGAACAAAGTATTCAGATGTAGATATTAAACACCTCATAAAGGAAGAGATCATTATACATGGAACAAAAACTTAGATTTGAGAAGGACTGTGATGGAAATAGGCCTTACCTATCAGATAAATCAGGCAAATGTTAAGTACCGCAGTTAGGAGTTCTACTACAATGTCGTACGATTACGCTTCTTTGCGCGGTAAACACCGCCTTAACGAAAGCATCTTCAATGTTGCGAGGTTAGAAGCTTCGATGAAGCTGAAGGCTGCCACAGTTGTGGCATAGCGGGAGCAGCCAAGCCAGGCAGGTCTTGGCTTGAAGGAGACAAACGAAGTGTTTCTGACCACAAAGGACGGCTGAGCTGGGACAGGGGGGGGGGGGCGAGACTCTTGTGGCGAACACCCTAGGGGAGGAAAAGCTTACAAGAAAATTAGGCACGCTAAGGTGAGTAGCTCAATGTCCGACTGCACCTGCGCTGCCCTGGTACGGCGGCAAACTAGAAATTACGATACTGGGCATCCACATGAGAAGAAGCAGCATACGACGAACCGGAAAATGAAAAAGGAAGAAGACTTTAGTATAGTGCGATACCTTAATAACTGTAGGCCATATGAAGGTATAGAGATCTTTACACAGCAAGTGTTAAATGTATGGTGTTGAATGATTGCTTTATTGGGGGGGGGGGGGGGGGGGGTAAGAGAGAAAAAAACAAGATCATCAGTTTCTCGATCAATAAACATAGGGTTCAAAAGTAGAGACAAAACTTTCATTCATTATAGACGTGGAACCAGCTAATAAAACTAAAATAGGTTTCATAAATTGAAACTATTTATAAAAGACGTGAGAATTTCTCAAATGTTCAAATGTTTGTATAGCTTATGGGACTTAACTACGGGCTCATCAGTCAAACTTACAGGCTACTTATGAACTACCTAATACTAAGGATGGCACAAATATCCATGGCCAAGGGGGGATTAGAACCCCCGACCGTAGTGGCCGTGCAGAACGTGACTGGAGCGCCGCAGTCCCCTCGGCCACCGCGGCCGGCTGAGAATTTCTGTGTGTGGAAATGACTGTGCAGTGTAGTGACAATTGGAGAATGTTTTCAAAAGTGACACACATATGGATATTTTCATAATGAAACTTCTAACTGTAAGTAACAACTTGAAGACGAACTTGGATTATAAATATTCAGCGGTCACACTACATGTAGCGTTTAGTTCTCGTTTTCTGTCCTGCCACAGACACACAGCAACCCTAAAAAGAAACTCAGTTGCACAAACATATATTGTATGTACCATACGATGGTAAGCTGCTTGACAGTTCAAAACCTGTTGTGGTCAAATGAGTATCTCCATCAAAAAGAATCGACTGGTTACAGTAATTTCTGAAACCTATTTAAAAGTAGAGGTGTATACCAGAATCATGTGAAGAAAGAATCACAAAAGTAAAAAATAAAAGCAAGAGAGAATACAATAATGAAAGCGGAATGGGGAAAAAGAGAAGTGAACAAGTAAACAACAGCTGCGTGCGACTGGAAATGTTCAACCCATCATCACACACACTATACTGGTAGAGTCTCAAGCGCCCCTACAACGGAACAATATGTGGCGATGTGGAGGGGGAGACCGTCTCAAGAATTATTAATACAGGCAGATGAAATGTGAGGGTGGTGCTAAGAAGGAAGCTTAGGATTGAACGTCACATTCTCTGCGTGAACATGAACCGTAACTGCATTTGCCTGGATCAATTTAGGGAAACGACGGAAATCCTAAATAGGGATGGTTGGAAGGAGTTTCTGACACTTGCGGGGAGTGACACTTGCGGGGAAAGAGAATGTGTAGACACTTGCGGGAGACCCGGACGCTGCAGGTAGTGAACAGGGTGTTCCAGAAGTAGGGATACACCACCCCTATTCCACGCCCTCGAGCCGCTACCTGTGCCGTATTCAGAGGATTTTAACATTTTATCAAAAAATGAATGTCACTACAAGAGATACAGCCATTCAAATTTACGGGCACATTAAGTTTTCCCTTCCTGAGTAAATGAGCTGCTTCTTGTAGTTTCAACACCACAGTAGCCTTTTTCTTGAATGTTCTGAATATAAATCTTCACACAGACTTCTTGAGGAGGAGAGTGATATGGATATCTGATTGTAAACCACTGCTTATTACCTTAGACCTTTTTGACTGTACTGAACAGGAGTTCCGCGTATTCCGTAATTTATATTTATACAGTTAACAGGCAATGTAATTTATAACCAACTATATTGGCTGCCAATTTCGCTTCATTTTCCTGGAAGTTGCAACTTGTTTCTCCCTTTTGGTTTATGCCAAGTTCGGAGTAAAAATGGTTCTAGATGACGGTTCTAGTAAATAGAATTTATCATTGGCTCTTTTCGAAGTTTGACATTCCATTACACATTCCGTATTTCATACATTTCTTAGATATATTTGTAATACGAATACAACCAAATCGTTTTCGGGTCTACAAATAAACGCTTCAAGTATGTAAAATACTCATTGACTTATTAACGTTTTTTAATTGAAGGTTTAAGGTTGCGTCTCCTATTAAAAAGAATAGTAGTTATTTTTAAAGAGATGGAAGTTGCGTGATAGTGGGGTTAACTACATAGCGTTCAATTACATGAACGTATCTGTGCAGGATGCCTTGATATGCTTAGTGTTCTGAATAATATGCTTTTAGGAGGTATGACTGTAGAAAGTCATCGTCTTGTAGTAGCAGAGAATGTCTTAATAACTCTCCAAACATTATCACTATTAAAATACCTTTTTGTTTTCAGGAGGAACACTGAACGAATTAATATGTAGTTAGATCAAGTTACTATATTGCTCTTCAGCTTGCAAAGGGTTGTGCAATTTCACTGAGTTTCGTGTTATGTTGACAGTGTGTAAAGTTGATAACAGCAGTGCTAGACTTCTTGGTGTGCCTGTACCCAGGAAAAGCCATTAGCCGCCCCAAGGGCCCCGGGTTCCCCGCAAGTGTCACTCCCCGCAAGTGTTCCAACCCCGGTTGGAGGTGTATTTGAACCACTGTTGTTCCAAATGCGAATGCAGTGGTTGGCAATAGTGATGAGTTTGGTGGTAGTAGGAATGACGATGGTAGTGAGAGGGGGGGGGGGGAGGATCAACACAGTTTGGACAACACCTACCGGTTCACATTTATTGCACAAAACAAGCAGCATATGCAATCAGTGTTCGGATATCACAGTGGACTTTTGTGCGGGACTAAACTGACTCTCACATAATCTGTCGATGTAGGTATCCCTTCTTTACAGGGTTCTATTACGGAGAAATTTATTCTGTCCACTGACTACGTTTCGTAATGTGAATTCGTCAATATTGAGGGTGCTGTCGGATACTGCTGTAATAGTGAGCAATCAAGAGAAAGATGCACAGGTTGTGTTTCCACTACAATTCCCGATTAGAATCGGGCGAATTTTATGCAGCGATTTACAAGCAAACAGCAGTAATATCTCACATCTGCAGATATTTCTATCCAGTTAGTATTTGCACAATGACGACGAGTTCCATTGCCACATTTGTCACACATTAAAACTAAAATTGACCCAATAACATACAAGCTTTTTGATTGTGTGGCCATCATGTCCCTAGTTGTTGCACAATTATGAAAGGTAATTTTTGTCCGTCTATTCAGCTAGAATATCCGATCATTTCCACGAGACGCGTTTGGTTTTATTCAACATAAAACATCTTCAGTGGTCTGCAATGACACACCTACAATTTATTTTGATCAAAACAATTCGTTAGAAAATATGTAAAATTTGTATAATATCTGATGAAATTGACGTAAGTGAAAATAAAACATTTTCACATTGGCTAACGAACTATCACTACGGACCACTGAGAATGTGTCATGTTCAATAAAAGCAAACGAATCTGGTGAAACATATGGCGTAGATGGACAAAAACTACCTTAATAAAAGATAGAAGTAGTTGATGCACTCATTACAATGTTGGTTTTTTTTTCAGCCTCGTAGTAACTTTTTTGTGGGCTTAGTTGCATTTATGCCCGGAAACGTGGTCCGCATCGGCAAGGGCAGTGATCAAGGTTTTGCCCGCGCAGCAGCCAGCAGGTAATGAGACGGGGATCTACAGTTGGAGGCGAATGCCTTCCCGTAGCGATTCTTCCGCCTCGAGGTCGGCATAGAGGCCGTCCAATTAGCAGTCCAATGTTCCGCTCTAATCGGCCGTAGGCCGGCAGGAATCTTTTTTGTGCTCTCGAGGCTATTAGGCCCGTGCAGCGCGCGAGCAGTGCAACGTCAAACTGTCACGACGAGATTTTAGCTCTAATATTTCCTGCCGACACTAACTAACCTATGACGGGAACCTACTGCGTGCATTTTGCAGTTCGGTTGTAGCTGTCGTGAAGGAAACCAGTCAGTAGTAAAAGTCGAATATGAAGACCACAAAAACGTGTTCTGCGAGAGCGTGCTAAAGATGGAATGCCGGACAGTTGCCCACCTGACCTTCGCCAGGTAGTACGAGTAGCGACCCCTTCTTTGTAGCGACGCCTTCTTTGTACTCCTGCTGTCCGCTTTCAAACCGCCGTCTTCACATCTTACTCGATACAGCTGCTACGTACGAGACATCCTTCTTCGACATCTTGTCGAAATGTTCAGCTTCAATATCCCGAAATCGAAATATTTTTAACTTTTTGGAAACGAAAGCTATACCGTCGGCTATGCCCGGATGTGATTATTTCTTCGAAGAACAAATATGGCTTCATTCACCTTCCGTCTGTACGGTAGCTTCCTTCCACACTTCCTGATTGCGATAGAAACATCGCTCCGGGAGGACAACATTCAAAACAGTGACAGAAAATACGTTCACAAAATAGAAGTAAGAGTGTCTATGTTTGGCAGGACACCTAAAGTCGACATACAATTTTAAAATATTTGAAATAGGGAAATGAAGTAATGCAGAATGCTTGCAACGTACACTGTTGCTCTACGCTGTTTAACTTTGGTATGTACAGAGTCACAGAGAAAGCATCCATTTTTTTTTTTTTTTTTTTTTTTTTTTTTTTTTTTTTTTTTTTTTTTTTTTTTTTTCCAGGAGGAGGAGGAGACGGGAGCACCCAACCCTTCGGATCAGGTAAAAGTGTGGCAAATGTTCGGCGTGGCAAGTGTCCGGACACCCTAAAATAAATGTCGCCATTTTTATTTTTTATTTCTGTTGTCAATATCGGCCAAGGTATTACATGTCATGCATATTAGTAGGCGTTTTCCGCTGCGCTGAAGCAAGCTGCACCCCTCTGTTGCTGGAAGGTCTCCGATACGCTATTTCCCTTTGTTAAAAATATGGTTCGGTTTGTTGTTATGAATTACTCGTAATATTCGAATAACATTTTTGGTCAATATTTTCATAAAACAAGTTTTGTTGTTGTAATTGCCGATTTATTAAAGGTTTGGTCATGGGATCAGAAACACCTTGGCTGAACCTCTGGTGATGTCACAGCCGAAATAATTAGTTTTTATGGTGCCTCCGTTTTTCAAACACAACGCCGATACTATGTTCCGGAAATAAGTAAAGTATAACTCTCAACTCGGGTGAGACCGATGTTTACTTACTTTTCAGTCAGGCAAATGAACGGTGACAGATTTCTTACTTTGTAATTTCCCGTGTGCGTCACCTGCTGTTATCGTATCTCCGCTAAGTGCCGAATAGATACTGGCGGCAGAGTACGGCTTATCTTCGTTATCCGTGTGCAGGCAGAAGTGGCATATGGTAGCGCTTTCTGGTCTCGCTGTGATCCCAAAAACAGAAGCTGCTTTGGTTCGAGCACGTCACCTTGAGAACTTTGCAAGACGAGGTGCCAGAAGAAACAAGTACTGCGGTTAATTGCGCTCTCGCGTGGTGAGAACTCTGTTGTACCGTCGTCCTTGACCGGAGGAAAGTTTACCAGCCGTCTCTGAACTCAGCATGCGACCACGGAACGTGGAGCAGTGAACAGGAATATCGTTTGTCCCCCTCGACGCCTTTCATAACCTGTTACAGAACGCTGAAACGTAGGGCGTAAATTAAACTGATGTAATCCGAAAGGTGCTTTGCGACGTTGTACACAAAGCAAAAAGTTGTGTACATACCCGTTAACAGTAGTGCAAGGAAGTAATGTTATATCTCTAGGGTAATTTTCTCCACCACGCATTAAAATCTCCAACTGTAATAACAATAATAATAATGTAATAATACGTGAACATTGAAGTGCTACGGCAATAGCAGAAATGACGCGCGAGAGTAACGGTTCGTGGAACAGTATTCTAGGGATATTTATTTTCAATTATTCCATTTGCAGTAACATACACACAACTTAACGACAATATTTCAATCGCTACGTCGATCATGTTGTCATCAGCGGAAATGAAAACACTGTAGTTACCGAGTTCTGTAAATTTTTATTGACGACGTTATTTCGCTTCGCATTCTGTAACGTTGGTTCAAATCCAGGCTGACACTTGGTGCAGCAACCGTTTGTGACTTTTATGAAGCAATGCAGCCACGGTTGGAAAAATGTTTAATTCCTAATTTTTAATTCTTTTATTCTGAATAGCTACGTAGAGGGAAAGAGGTAATAGATTGATAGAGGGATACGGAAGGAGGCTGGGCATAGGAGCTAGGTAGCCAAAATGTTGAATATTACTTTTAAGTTCATGCAGAAAATGGGAAAAGAGAAAAACCGGATCTATTGACTTCACAATAAATAATTAATTTTTCTGAGAAAATTCCTTTCTTATAACTTTCCTTACATTGCACATAGTCACAACAACGCGAATGCCAGAACGATAGGTGATTGGGTATCCCTGCACACGTCGGTGTTGAATGTGTAACTGACGGAAGTTTCATCCGCCTGTTGTATGTCTGTTATTTTCCGATGCTTTGTCGAATAGAACATTGTGTAGTATAATTTCTGAATTTCAAGATTGCAGAGTTAAATTATGGAAACCTATACAGAGACGCATTGTTACAGGAAGCCTGCAGTGACCGCTTAAGACGTTCACGCGGTTTAAAAATACCCGTTGCGAAGTTGATGACCCGATTTCAGGACACCCGTCGACACCAAAATGTTCAAATGTTTGTAGAGCTTATGGGACTTCAGTACGGGGTCACCAGTCCCTAAACTTACAAACTACTTATGAACTAGCTTATACTAAAGACGGCACAAACATCCGTGCCCGAGGGGGGATTCGAAGCCCCGACCGCAGCGGTCGTGCAGACCGTGACTGATACGCCGCAGACCGCTCGGCCACTGCGGACGGTCCGTCGACATCTTCCGACGACACTCACATCAGGAACGTTAACGATATTGTGCGTGGCAATCTAAGCCTTAGTAGATATAGCAGAAGAATGTGACATTTCAGTTGGATCGTGTCTTGAGAGCCTGACATCACGTTGGCATGTATCGAGTTGCCGCCAAGTTCGTCTCACGACTCGTGAGTCAAGATCAGAAGACTATCGCCTCAAAATCTGTGAAAGATCTTTGCATCGCGTAAGTGAGAACGACCTGGCCTATTCTGTTTTTATTTCGAACATTGAAAACTCCCACTTAAAAGACGAAGATTTGTAACGATAGACAAGAAAAAAAAGAAAATTAGCAGAAGGCGTTTTGCGCAATGCAGGAAAACGAGTTCCATGACTGCTTTCCGGAAGTGGAGATGGTTTTAGGAGCAGTGTATCGATTGTTCATCAGACGTCTTCGAAGAAGACGATCTACGAAGTGTACAAGTCCAACGTAGGAAAAAAAGTGAGTAAAGTTCCTCGACTTTTTGAACATACCTAATATGTTTGTAAGAAACTTTTAGTTTCACATTCATTTCACATGAGAATTCGCCACAGAGAAGTGCGCCGGAGCTTAGATGGTATATGTATATGTACTACTAGATAACTTCGGTAGTTTCGTGAGGCTACAGGCGGATGACGCAGTTGTACACAGAAAATATTGGGACTGTGGATAATGGTTGCGAAATGTAGGGAACCCTACAGAGGATCAACACTTCGTACTCGGTTTTGCAGTTGACTCTCAACATAAATGTAACGCATTGCACGTAAATAGAAAAACTGTATGATTACACGGTTGTAGAGCGCCAGAACCAGTTACATCCATTAAATGTCCAGGGTGTTACACTTAACTTTTTCACTCCATATATCTCTGGAACTACAACAGTTATTGGTAAACATTTGGCGGTCATGAACGTACGGCAGGGGCTTATGAAATTAGAATGATTCAGTCTAACAAGTAAACATATTATATAAATGTTCAAATGTTTGTATAGCTTATGGGACTTATCTACGGGGTCATCAGTCCCTAAACTTACAAACTACTTATGAACTAGCTAACACTAAGGACGGCACATATATCCATGCCCGAGGGGGGATTCGAACCCCCGACCGTAGTGGCCGTGCAGACCGTGAGTGACGCGCCTCAATCCCCTCGGCCACCGCGGCCGGCATTATATAAATATATACCTCAAATTATTTCTTACGCAATCAGCAGCATGATAAATCACAAATTGAATGGCGTTGGTTGCATCGCAAAGTATCAATTACCTCCGTGAAAAACTACGAACCGAAGCTGACGTTTGAAATACGTGAAGTGCGCTGCTAGCTCATTTCTCGAGACGCGCTAGCTGCAACTTTTTGTTTCAAACGTCAACTTCGCTTCGCAGTTGTTACGGATATAATTGATGCATGGCGATGTAACCAACGCCAGGGTTTTTTTTTTTTTTTTTTTGTGATCTATCATTCTACTGATTGCCTAAGAAATACTATGGGGTATCCATTAAAAAACACTTGCAAATAATACTTGTTTACGTTTAACTGTTTCATCACCAGGAACGCCGGTTTTCAATATCTGTTGTAGTTTCAGAGATATCTGGAGTGAGGAGTTGAGTGGTACACCCTGTAAAGACGTGACCTTACGGGGCGATTCAAAGAGGAGCGACCACATGAAAGAAATGACAGGCAAAACGAATGCAGATATGAGATGCATTTAAGAATTCTCAAGGGATTTATTTCGTACACATAAGCGGTAGCGTGGAAAACAATTGTTCGACCTACATTTGAATGTTGCTAGTCATTCTGGAATCCTTATCAGATAGCATTGACAGTGGAAACAAATAGAAAAATCACAGAAGAAGAATTTCAAGTTCATTTGGAAAATGCAAACCATTACGGGTCGTAGAAGCTGCAAGAGAGTGTTTTGGTATCACATTGACGTTTTAAGTTCCGAGAACGTACGTTTCTAGAAGGGGAACCAGTATATTGCTGCTTCCACCTACGTATCTCTACCTTAAACTCCTTGAAACTAAAATTAGAGGTATTTGGGCTAACACGGCTACTTGCTAGCAACAGATCTTCCCGGGAACCACTCGCGACTGGAAAAAGAGGTGTAAAGTAACGGGCTATTGGTATAAAACATTTCAGAAACAAACATTTTTAGTTATTCTCACACAGAACACTCCTCTGTCACAACGACGTTCCAGGAGAACTTCCATTGATAGTGGTGATTCGTGACACTTTTTCTTCCGCTGTTTCAACGGACTGAAATTTTGTTCCTTTTAATGCAGGTTTGATGTACTACATAATACGACCAGGAACCTGTCCTCATTTACAAACAATTGTTATGGGTACTGTGTGTAAATAGTTTATAATTTTAGTCGGTCTGTTGATGCAAACAAGCGACAATTGATCGTGTTTGATTCCTTGGTGAAATCTTTGGGCTTTGCGATGTTTTCAAATTTGTAGAAAATGACAGCACTCGGATATAGTTCCTTTATTGTGACAGATGTAGATTTGTGTCACTTTGTGACCGTTATCAACGTTGAGTGAGTCAGTCAGTTCTACATGTTTTTCTTTCCAGTCAAGATAAAATACATATCTGAAAATAATAAGTTTGTAAAAAAGTTTCCTATTGGAAATTCAGCGAACTGGTATATGGCTCATAAATGAAAATGTCACGTTAGCAAAATGTTTTTACGGCGACTCCTCCACACTGCGACTGCTCATCGCCTCTCCATCAACGGTGAGACGAATCGGTCAGGTGATGATCTCACAGTAGGTCGAAATAAATTGTAAAAGCATTTTGCTAACGTGACTTATTTTCATTTATATCTGAGAATGTAGATTAAAACATTTTTGTATAAACGTTATGAAAATTAAGTTCACGCTGATTGTAAGTGGTTCTGTTTCTCTTCAAAACTGTAATGGTCAAACAGAGATCCAAATCCAGATCTGCCACTTGTGGATGGATGCTGTCATTTTCCAGACAGTCCGTCTCCGTAGTCCAGTGGACAGCGTGATAGATTGACACGCAGGGGGAGCCGGTTTGATTCCCGGTCGGGTCGGAGCTTTTCTCCACTTGGGGACTGGCTGTTGTGTCGCCCCCATCATTATCATCATTGACGCGCAAGTCACGCGTATGACGCCACCTAAAGAACCAGGCAGGCCGAACACGATCCCAGATGGGATCCAAGGACCAAAAATGCCACACGAAATCATCATTCTACAGACAAGCAATAATTAGCTTCAAAAGACAGGATGATTGTACTTAAAAGTAAGTAAACATCGGTCTCACCAGAGTTGAGAGTTATACCAACGTAGTTGTAGTTCATCAGCTGTATTTTTGTGACCGTCGAACGGGGGGCTCTTTTTTTTATTTATTTATTTTTTTTTTATTTATTTATTAATGGTAAACGGTTCTTGTCATTCGCTATCAGAATTATAAGAAGCTCGCCGATCTTATAACTAATTAACATCAGACTTTTTCTGTAAAAACTGAACTAAAATAATACTATCGCCGTTCGTAGTTTTTGGTAGCCTTCGTAAGATTCCATTTGGCGGCGCCGCTGACCTAAGCAGCGGATCTCCGTGTATGAACTTCGTAACTTCAGCGTAGCAGTAAGAATAGCGGCAGCATCAAAGCTCGTCGCGACGGCGTTAAAGCCGCTTGGTAAATTGTAGTTACATTGTAATTTATTACATGTGTACTATTTCAAAGACAATAATTCTTTTTTAATGGGAGATACTGTGGGTGGGGTGGGGGGACTTCAGCCTCTTCTGATTCGAGCAATTCTACAAACGTGAGAGTATTTCGAGGCACATATATTGCTGCCTCCGTGATAAATTCCGACTTGATGTGCTAAATAAAAATAATGAATTGCTTAAATCGATTACGATTTTAGAAGTCGATCACTTCAACGGATTCGTCATATTTTTATCTCTTATTTGTTCGTCTCTGTTTCAATTTTTTCTATCTGATCATCGGAAGATATTAAATGCCAACGGTGCCTGCCTATTACTTTAACGCTAGAAGCACAAAAATACATTTTTACTGTATCCGCCTATACTTATAAAACTTTGGTTAAAAAGACCCAATCCTATTTTAGAGACGAGTTGTTTTATCATTGATCTTTCAGATATAAGCTGTGCAATTTAAAATGTTTGTAAACTTATTGAACCAAACTGCTATGGTCATCAGTTCCTAACTTGCAAACTACTTTAACTTACAACACACAAACACCCCTGCCAGACGGAGGACTCTAACCTCTGGCTGCGAGCAACTGCGCGCTCCGCAGCAGGGCGCCTTAGAGCGCTCTGTCATTCCACCGCGGCGATAACGGGGAGATTATCGCGGGATAAGACAAGGAATTTATTTTCTCCATGTTCACTTAGGCTGATCTCTGGAAAGACCACTCTACGTTGCGGAGAAATATAGGAAATAACAGGCACGACGATTCTCATACCGTAATTTGGTTCCTTAAAGCACAACGCAACCATCCAATACTGACACTATGAATTACAAGACATGTTACAGAAAGTGTTGATTGGAAGATATTATCTGAAATTATTAAAGTAACAGGGATAAAAGTAAGTGTATGGTTATTTACAACTTGTAGGCACAGAATCGAAACGGCTGAAGTGGCGTTTATGAGTCCGCGAGTGGCGTTTCATGTTTCGACGTTGGCAACGGCGCCGGAGCCAATCAGCAGTCGCGTTCGCGCGGCCAATAACAAATAGCTTTCTCTCTATGCTTTGTAAACAAATCGGCGTAGTGGATGTAAAGATCTTTAGATCAACATATTGCATTGCAATAAATGTGGGATTTATATTTACGTTCTGTAATGGAGATTGAGCGTACTGGCTATACTATGTAGTCAAAATTATTTTCACCAGTGATTTTAGTTGTGGTGATTGCATGACTTCCGCAACCTTTACGAGCGCAGTGACTTATATTGAGCGGTTCTGAACCGGATATTCAGGCGCTACTACGAGACAAAACTTCTTGTGTAACCTATGTAGCCGGCCGCGATGGCCGAGCGTTCTGCAGCGCGTTAGTCGCAGTCTGCACGGTCACTACGATCGGGGGTTCGAATCCCCCTCGGTCATGGATATTTGTGCCGTCCTTAGCAGTAGCTAGTTCATAAGTAGTTTGTAAGTTTACGGACTGATGACCCCGTAGTTAAGTCCCATAAGCTCTACAAACATTTGAACATTTTAACCTATGTACCTAATCTTAAGGCTGTGCTGGCCTGTTGATTTTGAAGTTATCAATAGTGTGTTAAAGAGTAGTCTGAAAGTATGTTGCAAACATCCTTTCATTTAAAAAAGTTATGTATAGCGTAGCCTTCAGATGGTTAGGAATAGGTTAAAAAGAAATTTTCTTTTAGTACGTGAGGGCGCGTAGCGCCTGAATCTCCGGTTCAGAACCGTAACTTCGAGTTACGCGGATTCTTCCAAATTAACCAACAACTAGTTTTTTTTCTTTAGGGAAGTGAAAACTAATTTTAATAACGTTCATTATTCACGTATTGCAATTCAGTGGAAAAATTATCAGAGAGAGAAACACTTAACTGAATTTACACTGCAAGAAATTATCAAATCTGAACGAAATAGCAGTGAAGAAAGGCCACATTCACAACATATGAAACACGGTATCTTATTGGACGCCTTCATCTGCGTCATTCATCGCGCCGTTACCAACGTCTACCCATGAACCCCAACTCGCGGACTGATAAACTGCACTTTCACCAACGAAACAGTAGGAGCAAGAGTCAAATGAAAGCAAAAGTTGCGAAATGACAGACAATATAGTACCCAGTCCCTGGAGTTACCCAGACTGTACACTGGGCAGGCATTGAACCAAACCAACAAATTGGGAAGAAATGAAATCCTTACGGTTTTCTGGAAAGTGTAATTCTGTCCGATGACTTGGAAGAGTTGTTGAAAGGTAGAAATAGTCTTGAAAGGGACGTTACATGAAGCCCATCAAGCAAAGTAAAAGACGATGAAATGTAAACTACTTGAATCGAGTGATGTTGAGGGAGTAAGATAAACAAATGAGACACTAAAAAAGACGACGAATCTCGCAATTTGGGCAGCAAAATAGGTGAATGTAAACTGGCTACAACCAGTAAAGGATTCTTGGAGAGAAAAATGTTCACTGATGAAAATCAGAACTAATCAATATTTAAAATGACCGTCAAAGTTGCTCAGACGTTGCATTTATTAACGACCAGTTTCGATTTTTGTATACTTTCAAGTCAACCAAGAATATAACCGACAGCCGCTGGCTACATGGCTTTTCTGTGTTGCTGGACAGGTTTAGTTCGTTGTTTCCAGCAGAGTACAGACGCCTGTCCAGCCACACATAAAAGCCATGTTCTGTCTGCAATGATCCTGAAGTTATTGGTTGACTTGAAAATAGACAAAAAATTGTTCGAAACTGGTCGTCACTATAAATCTAACTCCAGGACAACTTTGACAGCTATTAAAAAAAAATTCTAATAAGTTTTTGTATGCGTCAGACAGAAAGCTCGAAATAAGTAAATGAATACAAATGTTACAAGTCTATTCTGATACTATGTTGGATTGCAGGCTCATATGGAGGTAAATGGATGGTAAGCAGATTAGAGAAGAGGCGATTTCGAAATTCGGGGCGAAAAAAAAAAAAAAAAAAAAAAAAACATGCCACATATCAGATGTGTGGTTGGGAAACAAATGATAAGGTACTGAATCGTATTGGGGGAAAATAAGACACTACTTCTTTTAGTGAAGAGATCGGTTGCCTGGACACATTCTGAAGCACAAAGGAAAAATGAGCCTGGAGAGAATGTGAACGGAACGGGAGGGTGTAAAAATTGTAAAGGTTGACGAAGACATGAATAAAGTAAGCACGTTAAAATAAACAGTTCAAGGACGGACGACAAAGTAATAGTTACGCCATGGGAAACAGAAGCAAGTCAACTTAAATCACAGATGCAGCTCTTCGCCCGTATTGGGTATTATGACTGCTACACAATTTGTTTTTAATACGATAGCGTGAAGTTCGCCTCATTAATAGATGAATAAAGAATTTCGAAAATGGTCCTGTTTCGACTGTCGCATTAGCTGCGTGCTCTGTCAGTTGTAATCAGTTAAACAAACAACGTTATCTAGCCACGAAGGGTTTCGATTGTAGTAGCCGCCGCCACCGTCTCCAGATGTTTTGGTTGTGGAGGCAGGTATATCTAGTGTGGTTTAGTGTCTACGATCCTTTGGAAGGGGACAATTTAATAGTTAGCTGGTGAAGCCGACGAATGTAATACGAAGTTGTGTGGGATCTACCTCAGATTCACATTCAACGCATTTTTTAATTTTTATTTAATCAATGACATACTTAAATTCGTAAACACTGATACACGATAGAGAAGTTTCGAAGGAGTGTTGTGTTTATTTTTTGGTATAGGTTACACGGAACAGAACATACGAAGGGAGACTATGTAATCAAAAAACAGTTTTAACGTACGCTGTCAACGAGTTAAAGAAGCAGGATCTGAAATTAATCTTAGCAACTGTGAACAAACATTCGCGGTTAAATTTTACTTCTCATCCCAATGACTTCACTTGACAACGCAAATGTTTGGTCTTGAAATCTTTCTTTTACGACAGCAATTACTTTGGGCGGACAAGTTTACATGTACAATAACCTATTAACCATAGAGCATTATTTATCTACTTTTTGGCATGTATCAAAAACTAATCAAGTCTTTCTATATGGTTCGGATTTATAACACCTTGTCAAAGATTTTCTGGGACATGAAGTAAAATTTTAACATTCCCTGCTAATCCTAACTTCGCGCATACACACACAATATATAAACAATCAATCTAAATACAGATGTATAATACCAGTAAATTCTAACACACAAGGTAATACCATCAACTAGCAATTTATTAATGTACGGTAAGTCTAGAGAGACGACTACTTTTCTTTCTGAACTGCTCCAAAAGGAAATACTAGCAATAAGATTCCTCAAGTACGAGTTACGAATTTCTCAATAAGCTTCATTTGTTATCAGAGGTAACTGAAGATTAATATACAAAATTCTAGTTGCCAGACAACGGCTTCTGTAATACCCATGAATGTGTTATTAGGTTAAATTGTACGACGCTACTCGCCGGGATGCAGTGGTTATGTTAGCACCAATGGTAATGATGGCAACTCAGATGACCAATAAATGTTTTTTCGTGACAACTGCAATTAAAAGGATTTTTTTATGAACGGACAAGGGTACATACAAGAACCTGTCGACCATAGAGAAGGTACAGTACTAAATTTGCTGCGAGTGTAACGAGCAGCAATAACACTTATTCTGTAGCTCGTGAAAAATATTAACGCAATTCTACACTTCATTGTTCATCTGTTGCCAACATAAGCACTGGAGCACGGCGAGAAGCGTCGTAAAATTTTACCAAGGAAAAAAAATTATACAAACACACACAATTCAGCTAGCGATCTAAGATTATCTTCTCCTGTAATGGTGATATGAACACTAACTCCACGCTCAAGATCAGAAACGCGCGATCTCAGTGCACAGTTACCAAACCACCGATACAGCGCAGCGCTGTCAAAACCTGTTCCGGCAGCAAAGCGTCAAGGACCAAATGAAGCACTTAAGTTCTTAATGTCTAGACAAGGCACTGCACGAACACATAGAGCCATTAACGATCTCGTCATACCAACGGAGCTGACGACTGAAAAGAAATAAAAATTCGCTTCCGAACAGTAACCACAACGTTGCCTTTTATTCACGCCCCCGTCATCAGAACGAGAACATTGACTAAATGGTGCTTGACAAGTGTGACGCAGATCATTTACAAGATCACCTCGTAGTCTAACCAAGAAATCTACAATTCTGAATAACAACAGAACTTCTCAGTTGGATTAATTTGTAAATTTAATTTCCTCTCCCACTGCAGCTTCATTTGTTATGTAATTTTCAAAAAGTTACTTACGTCTTTATACAGGTCTGAGCAAATTAGATAGGGTTGTGCTGTACTTTTATCCTCGACGTAGTGGAATCTCTGCATCCCCGAACGGACATAATTCAATCAGAGAAGTAACCCAGCAAAATACACTGTGAGACTTTTGCTAAGATGGGCAGTAACTGGACATTGATACAGTATCATGCCAGACAATGAAAAGTTATCACGATATCTGCTTTGTACAACGAACTAGATATGCAATTGAGTAACTCGAGACACATACACGCTATAACCAACATGCAGTTGTACAGAACAGCTGTTGACCAGGGACGCAGGTAACGACAATCGGCTTTTATTACGACTACTTTATCATTAGCGCACAACGCAACGTAAACGTCGCACAACTCGTAGAAAAATCATACGGGGTGAGTCTTACTCTCAATAAGTAACTCAGTGAACAGGTAATTCAACTACGCCATCACCACTTACATTGGAGAAAGACTTACATTAACAGTAGTTACTATGGCGAGGATCCCTTACAGTATTAGAAGTAAACAATTCTAGAGGACGTCTGACATGATTCAGAAAATTCGAGTAGGCGTGAGGATAGCAATACGAGACACTGGAGGCGTCAATTTCATGTCTCCTGTTATGTCATTATGGTAACTCGCGAGCAACCCGTTGTTTACGCCGACAATGATGCGCTCTTACGAACAACATCTAGAGCCACACACGGACGACAGAATTGTCGTATTCACACTGGACACTGCAGAGGACACATACCTCTAGGTTCTGCGAATACTCCTCCGCGATCCGCTCGTTCTGTTTGCTGAGTTCTTCGTTCTTCTCCAGCAGCGCCTTGCCCAGCTCGGCAGCTAGGATGAGGTCCTTTTCCTTCTGCTGCAGTTGAGTGTAGACGTCCTGTTCTTCGTCGTCGGCCGCCGAAGCGGCCTCCAGACTACGAGCCTCCATCTCGTAAATGTAGTCCTCGAGCGCGTACTTGGGTTTCATCTTATCCTGCAGCATCACTAGCGCGCGCCCCTCGTTCCTTAACTCTCACCGCAGCGCGAAGCAGTGGTGGCCGTGCCGGCGCGCTGATATGACACGCGTGCTCGCGGAGGCAGACATCGGAGCAGCCCGCCAGCAGCGACGCTACACACGCGACTCGACACTCGACAGCCGAGAGCACTGAACGCGAACCGAGCGGACCCCGTTTGCGGCACCGGTGACAGCCAGTGCACAACTGAGCTCTGTTGTTTGGCGGCCCTCCGAGAGCGCTGCCACCTGGCGGTCAGTTGGCGAGGCTTTGGCGACGCGGCGTACCCACTGCCACCTGTCGACAGCGTGGGAAGGCGGCGCACAGGTAAAGCATTGCCGCATAATATCCGTAGCCGGCAAATGCGGCGTAATCTTAGAATAACGTTCCTACCACGGTTGCACAGTGGTAGAGTGCCAGACTACAAATCAAAAGATTGCTGGTTCGATCCCCGCCAGGTCCTAGGATTTTTATCTGTCACTTTCCACTTCTTTCCCCTCTGGCAGTATTGCTCATGTGAAATATACAGAGTAGCACCGTGGTTCGGAACCCACGTTAAACTGTAGGTCCCCCTATAACTGGCTGGGTAAGTCAGTTTGAAGCTCGGAGGAAGGCAACGGCGTACCACCTGGCAAACAGGACCATGCCTAGTAAAGCACTGTGGTGTTCAAACCAATCTTCGGATTGTTGACTGCTTTACCTTTTTTTAAAAAAAGAATTGGGAATAAACTTCATGGGGAAGAAATAAAAACATTGCGTTTTGCTGATGACATTGTAATTCTGTCAGAGACAGCAAAGGACCTGGTAGAGCAGTTGAATAGAATGGACAGTGTGTTGAAGAGAGCGTATAAAATGAACATTAACAAGAGCAAAACAAAAATAATGGAATGCGGTCTTAGAAAATCAGGCGATGCTGAAGGAATTAGATTAGGTAACGAAACAATGAAGGTGGTAGATGAGTTTTGTTACTTGGGTAGTAAAATAACATGCGATGGTCGCAGTACGGAGAATATAAAATGCAGAATGGCAATGGGGAGAAAAGCATTTTTGAAAAAGAGAAATTTGCTAACATCGAATATTAATTTAAGGGTAAGAAAGTCTTTTCTGAAGGCTTTTGTGTGGAGTGTTGCCTTGTACGGGAGTGAAACATGGACGATAAGCAGTGCGGAGAAGAGAATAAAGGCTTTTGAAACGTGGAGCTACAGAAGAATGCTGAAGATTAGGTGGATAGATCGCATAACTAATGAAGAGGTACTGAACAGAATTGGTGAGAAAAGGAATTTTTGGCATACCCTGACTAAAAGAAGGGATCGCTTGGTAGGACACTTTCTTAGACATCGGGAAATAATAAATTTAGCATTGGAGGGAAGTGTGTGGGGTAAAAATCGCAGAGGGAGACCAAGAGACGCGTATAGTAAGCAGATTCAAGTGGATGTGGGTTGCCCTTCTTAAGAGGAGATGAAAAGGCTTGCTCAGGAGAGAGTAGGGTGGAGACCTGCATCAAACCAGTCTCCGGTCTGAAGACCATAACAACAACAAAAGAATAAGCAGTTGGCGCGATTGTTACGTATTAAACGACAGGATAAAGAAAGGCAAAGGAACGGGCCCACAAAATTACAGACCTATATAATTAAAATTCCAATCTATTCCATGATGGTGGTGGCGGCTGGTGCAGCAACAGTGGTGAATCTTACATCTTATAAAATAGGCTGTATGTGTGTATGTATGTTCCACATCTCCTCCTAAGCTACCGGACTGATTTGAACCAAACTTGGTACACATGTTCCTTAATATCAGGCAACAATCGCTGTCGGGCTAAGAATCACCTACGACACATACGTAAGGAGATATGACGTCATAAACAATGAGATGCGCGAAAAGCTGCTGCGTCAAACGACAATGCTACACGTTTTCTTCTAAACCACTGGACCGATTTCACCCAAATTTGGCACACATATTTCGTACGTGAGGTAACAACTGCTGTAGGAGTACGAGCCACGTACGATACATGAGATATAACCTCATTAACAATAGGAATCACAAAAAACGTCAACATAATGCGACGAAACTTTATAAATACACTGTATGAGAACGACAGTACTTGGCGACTTGCAACAAAATTTAAACATACTTTCAAACCTTTATTAAACTATTTCTCGCAGACAACCACATCAAAATAATGAAACGAAAAAAAGTTTCTCGCTTACTAATTTTTCGCTGTTTATGAAGCAAAACTGTGGAATTTGGTATAATGTTACAATTTATAATTTCTAAACTAGCGATTGTACTCGCAGGAAATTTTGCAGACAGAATACACACTTAAAGCTGAATGTACCGTTGGAAATTGTATCGCAGCACGACACGTAGTTCATGAGATATGAGGACGTAAAGAGTAACGTTCGTGCAATACCGCCCCATCAAGCATCACGTTTAAATCCATTACTTCTTTACTACTAACTATACTCACAACAGATTTTACCGACATACAGCACTTGTACAAATCAAAATATTCATGCAAAATTTTACAATTGTACAACATATCTATACTAACAATAAATTTGTAAATGTAGGCCTGTCGCTGTTCGCTTCACTCTTAAAAACTGCAGGACGATTTTCATGCGGTTTTCACAAGAAACATAAGCGAAGATTGGTTCATGATCTAGGCATGATTTCATAAAAATAGTATCACGAAGTGTTTCCATAGACCGTCGTGTCTGTCTGTTCATCTATTAGAAACCACTTCTCCAAAACTTAACGAAATCGCGTGGGGTTTTCGCAGGTAACTTCAACGTACCTTGGGACAACATATAGACTTAGTTTCATCAAAATCAGATCACGGAAAGAAGAACATCACAATTTTACCGTCATGTATATCTTTCTCTTTCATCTCCAAAACTAATAGACGAATTTTCAGGGGGTTTCACAGGAAATGTGAGGATATCTTGCAGCTACAGAAACGCTTCATTTCACAAAATCTGATCAGAAAAAGTAAGATATCACTATTTAAACATTCCTCTGAAAGCAATCGCATGTGTGTGTTTGTAGAGAGTAATCTCCAAAAGTACTAAATGAACATAAAAAAAAATTCAAATGTTTGTATAGTCTATGGGACTTAACTACGGGGTCATCAGTCCCTAAACTTACAAACTACTTATGAACTACTTACGAACTAGGACGGCACAAATATCCATGCCCGAGGGGGGATTCGAACGCCCGACCGTAGTGGACGTGCAGACCGTGACTGGAGCGCCTCAGTCTCCTCGGCCACCGCGACCGGCAAATGAACATCCATGAGGGTATCACAGATAAATGGAGAATGTTCTGGGGCAACACACAGGCTTCATTTTATCAAAATCAGATCAGGAAAGTAAAAAATATCGTAATTTGAAGTTTTAGGTGTATTTCATGCTTGGAAAGAATGGCGTAATGCAGCAAAGAAGTAATAGATAGCACTGCGAATGTTCGTGTGAAGTTCGGGGCAGGGATCAGATTATTACCACAGTCTAACATATACAGTCACGACACTCACTGCTGTGAAAGTTGTTACCAACTGACAGTTGCAATGACACTAGCGCTCCTAGTGGTGGGCAAGCCGCCATAGGAGTGATGTTTGTTTATAATTATTTGTGTGCGTAATTGACGAAACAGTTGGTATACTTTTTGCCTTACACGCATTAGTAAAATATTAAAAGATATACATAACACGGACATTAATGTAAAACAGTCGAATTTAACTGATTCAGAGGTGTAATCAACAACTTCGTCGTGAACAAATACTTACGAATATGTATTATTTTGCAGCTTATTCCGTTGAAAGTAAGTAGAATATAAACGTAAGAGAAACATAAATTTCTATTATGATGTGTTCTTACTATGACATGAGTTTTTTGACGGGTATCAGTTAGGTGTGTAGTCTAATGATTCGAACATTTTTAGGCTTCACTTGTCTTTCTGATACGCGCATATTCATTTGAGTGTCATTACTTTAGCTTAAGAAGACAATGTCTGGAAGATTCGTGCCGTTTGTGGTTCATTTGTAGCAACAATTGTGGAATTGTGTTCTTCTTTGTTGAAAACAGTTTGATTGCTTTTTCCGTTTTCTTGCCAGGTCTGTGACGTTTTTCCTTCAGCTACAGCTGTGGTGGCTGCTATGGTACGTTAAATACTATAGTTATTGCATTTTATATGCGTTTCCTACGTTCCACTAGCATCGATTTCACTGGAATTGTAGTGAAGAAACCATAACGTTCCTGAGTAGAAAAGCGACGACTTTTTACCAAAGGCAGGTCTTCTGGTGTTTCTTAGCCATTTATTATTTTTAATAGAAAATTATATTATTCAGCAAAAGCCTGTAGGTTACAAGATAACTCTAAATAAACTGTACTGCAATGTACCGTTTCATACCACATCAGGGATCTCAGTAAATCTAATAAAGATAAAGGTGGAGCTAATTGTAAATTACTAGCTATTTTGATGGGACTAAAAACGTTCTCTAGAGTGAAAAGTCTGTAAAAATCAATGTAAGCGATACTATTCGCACTCATCCAATACCGTATTCAGAAACGTAGCTTGCCGGCCGCTTGGAGCGCTGCAGTCGTAGTGTATAACAAAAATATGCGGGAGTGTCGTGACTGTACATGTTAGACTGTGGTATGGATTGCGTAGTACAGCAAACAAGCGATAGAGGCGCTGTAGTGCACCAAAGAACTAATAAACACCGCTGCTGCATAATAAGTATGGTGTAGTACATTAAGGAAGCGAACGTCTGTGACAGAATTAAGCAATCATGTCTACGAATACCAACAAACATTGAACATAGTGTTACTGATTTCCCTTTGTGTATTAAATACTTAGTGACATTTCATTGTTTATTTTGGCATGTTTCATTTTTTGTATCAAAACCTTTATGAAAATACATCGTTTCGGACAATGACTTTTACTTACATTTGACATCTTGGCTATGAAAACTGAGTTTATTGACAAAGCGATCCAACAAGGATTCTGTTTTTACTGAATGAGGTCCGGAACCCTAAAAATCCATGATACACACAGGCTGTCCTTCACCGTTGTGAAGCACGGGCATATAAGCCAGTAATGAAATAAATTAACTATATAATTAACATCAGTTTGCTGTAGTATTCTTATGCGTATTCTAATATAACACATTTCCTTGAGACAGAAAAGTTTCTGTCAATGCATCAGCACGACTTTAAGCCCTTTACAATATGCATGCATATGATCGCTTGTAGACGGAATAGGATGGATCCTATTCTCACGCGTGTTGAAGTGCTTCGCATATACGCAGGCGACCGAGTGGGGAATCCAACTGACAAACGAAGTCGCGAATTTTATTGAGAATGTTTACTTCTCTCCTGCTCAGTAGAACGTACTTTTTTGACTCGGTACGCACACGCAATATACAGGGTGAATCACCTAACATTTGCACCCCAAATATTGCGGAAACGGAAAGTGCGATTGATGCGCGGTTTTCACAGAATGGATTGGTAGTCAAGGTCTCGTATTTTTAGCCAATAAACAGATAGTGAAAATACCTAGTAAGTGTATTTTTTATGCAAACATACAATTTTTCAAATGGAACTATGGTTGTTTCTATTATGCACTGGAACTTTTGACACCAGCTGTGTACAAACAATTTTGAATGACATTTTTATCACGTTTAGTTTGGCAGCAACAGCCATTCAAAGTTTCGGGGGCGGAGGCTGCAAAAGCGTAGCTCACTGGCCGAGTGGCTAGCCTCTGGGGCACGGCCCACTGTCTCATGACCACCAGCCAGTCAGCTACGCTGTCGTAGCCTCCGCCCCCAAAACTTTGAATGGTTGTAGCATCGAAACATAACGTGACAAAAATGTCATTCAAAATTCTTTGCACACAGCTGGTGTCAAAAATTACAGTGCATGATAGAAACAATCATTGCTCCATTAAAAATGCATGTTTGCATAAAAATACATTTTCAAAGTAATATGGTAATCTGTTTGTTGGCTAAAAATACGAGCCCCTGACTACCAATCTCTTCTGTGAAAACCGCACATAAATCGCACATTCCGTTGCCGCAATATTTGCGGTGCAAGTGTTTGGTGATTCACCCTGCATATCAAGAGCAGTCGTAATTTAAGTCTTGGTACTATAGGAGAATTGCACTAAAAATTTCTTATGACATATGTACAATTTTCATCGAGTACAGAAATATAGCTGTTAATATGAAAGACAAATGTAAATGAAGACATTTTCACTGATATATCTGTCGGTTCTTGGTAGTACAACATCACACTGACTTCAGAGTACAATTTTGTGTATGTTCTGCAGCTTTCTTTCCACTTAGTTTGCCCGGTTTTCGTCTTACTAGGTTATATTCAGTACGTCGAAAACCGGTTATTTAAACAAACGTCAATATGATTATCTACCAAGAACCGATGAACGAGTCAGTCAAAATATCCAAATTTGCATGTGCTTTAAGTTTATTTGGGTTACATAAGAAGAGCTGTATTTCTGTACACAATAAAAGTTGGACACAAGTTATATGGCACTTTAAATGCAAATAGTCTTTATTACCATCTCCTAAAATATTTACTATTTTTCCTGAAACATGCTGTAGTTAACAAATGTTCAAATGTTTGTAAATCTATCGGACCAAATTGCTTGGTCATCAGTCCGTAGCTTACAAACTACTTAAACCTAGGTAAACTAACCTAAGGACAACACACACACCCATGCCCCAGGGAGGACTCGAACCTCCACGGCGAGCAACCGCGCGCTCCGCAACGAGACGCTTTAGACCGCTGGGTACTCCACCGCGGCTGTAGTTAACAGATGAAATATTTGTTTTTGGTGATCATTATTTGAAGCTTTATCACAGTGAAAGGTCTAGACACCTGAGCTTGTTCATCATATACCTAGGCGTCTCAAACCTCGCGGGCTGGAAGTATGTAATCCCATTACAGTTTCACAGTGGCAGTCTAAAACACAAATGAAAAGAATTTTTTTTTTTTTTTTTTTTTTTATTTTTTCGTCACAGTTGCACTATTTAGAAGTTGGTAACTAGTTACGGACTTGTTCGTCGATTTTAAAACCATAGGCCTTATTCCAACCGTAACATTGCACTGCATGAAGCAAATGACTAATAAAATCTGTACGTTGTCCACTGTTAATACATGATTACATGATGATTAACAGTGGACAACGTACAGATTTTATCAGTCATTTGCTTCATGCAGTGCATTGTCATGGTTGGAATAAGGCCTATGGTTTGAAAATCGACGAACCAGTCCGAAACTAGTTACCAACTTCTAAATAGTGCAAATGCGACGAAAAAATAAAAAAGAAATGGTTTTCATTACATATCCAGTTGCTGATCCTGCCCCATCTTCACGATGAATTTTCATAAAACACAAATGTTCTGATCATTACAGTATCTACAATATATCTTACAGTTTTGAAAAGTGATCTTAACTCGGCGATTAATTTGCTCCACATTGACAACAAACTAGACACTTGAAGCAGACGACTCGACAAACGCGTACCGTTCGAACGTTTCTTTGTGGCTCGACGGTCTATCGCAGGAGCGCTGCAACTGCCGAGGTCTTCCTTATGCGTGTTGCACGTCTCGTATACTTTAGGAAGTATTGATCGTGCGAAACTCAGCTTGCCCTTTCTTCTCATAACAACTTGCAAGTTATGGATGAAGGGCAATAGTCACACTGCGTATGTCTGTTTTCGAAAGGCGTGTACTGGAGCGCCGTGTTGCGACGCGCGCGATCGTCCGCCGTCGGAGGTTCGATTCCCCCTTTGGGCATGGGTATTTGTATTATCCTTAGGTTAGTTTATCTTAGATTAAGTAGTTTGTAAGCTACGGACTGATAAGCAAGCACTTGAGTCTCATAGATTTGCAAATTGCGTGGTTATGGTATATCGCCGCAAATTTGCGACTGGATAGGGGATTTCCTACTAGAGAGAACACAGGTCATAGTAATCGATGGTAAGGCACCGACTAAAACAGAGGTGATATCGGGCGTTCCACAGAATAGTGTTATTGGTCCTCTGCTGCTCCTTATCTACATAAACGCTTTAGGAGAAAGTCTAAGTAGCTCTCTTAGGTTGTTTGCAGATGACGCCGTCATTTACCGTCTAGTAAAATCATCTGAAGATCAAAACCAACTGTAAAACGATCTGAATAAGATATCACTATGGTGTAAAAATTGGACGGCCGCGGTGGCCGAGGGGACTGAGGCGCTCCAGTCACGGTCTGCACGGCCACTACGGTCGGGGGTTCGAATCCCCCCTCGGGCATGGATATTTGTGCCGTCCTTAGTCTTAGGTAGCTCATAAGTAGTTTGTAAGCTTAGAGACTGATGACCCCGTATTTAAGTCCCATAAGTTCTACAAACATTTGAACATTTGTAAAAATTGGCAATATACTCTAAATAACCGAAGTGGAGTAGCCGAGCGGTCTAAAGCACCTCGCTGCGGAGAGTACCCTGGGGCATGGGTGTGTGTGGTTGTCCGTAGGTTAGTTTACCTAGGTTTAAGTAGTTTGTAAGCTGCGGACTGATGACCACGCAGTTTGGTCCGATAGATTTACAGACATTTGATTTATACTCTAAATAATGAGAAGTGTGAAGTCGTCCACATGAGTACGAAAAGAAATCCGTTAAACTTTGTTTACATGATAAATCAATCAAAAGTGAAGGCCGTAAACTCCACTAAGTACCTAGGAATTACTATTACTTCAGACTTAAACTGGAAAGAACACGCAGATAATGTCGTGGGAAAGTCGAACCAGAGATTGCGTTTTATTGGCAGAACCCCTAATAGATGCAACAGAACTACTAAAGAGGCTGCATACACTATGCTTATCCGTCCTTTTTTGGAGTATTGCTGCCCAGTGTGGGATTCTTATCAGGTGGGGAAAACATCGAAAGAGTCCAAAGAAGAGCAACTCGTTTCGTATTGTCACGATACAGGGGAGACAGCGTTACGGAAATGATACAGGATCTGGGATGGGAATCATTACAACAACGGCGCTTATCACTGCGGCGGGGGCTAGTTACGAAACTACAAACATTCTCTTCCAAATGCGAAAATATATTCTTGACTCCATTTACATAGGTAGACATGATCATCAGAATA
The DNA here is from genome assembly GCA_026315105.1 of Locusta migratoria. NCBI lineage: Eukaryota > Metazoa > Arthropoda > Insecta > Orthoptera > Acrididae > Locusta > Locusta migratoria. The sequence continues at coordinate 160,728,670 of CM048751.1, read as the reverse complement.
AAATACAAGAAATCAGAGCTCGAACGGAGACATTCAGATTTTCTTTCTTCCCGCGCGCTATTCGAGAATGGAATTTGAGATAAATAGTATAACGGTGGTTCGTTGAACCCTCTGCCAGGCACGTAAAAGTGATTTGCAGAGTATCCCATGTAGATGTAGATGTAGAAACATTTGAACAGGCTGGCCGCAGTGACCGAGCGGTCTGCGGTGTGCCAGTCACGGTCTGCACGGCCGCTGCGGTCGGGGGCTCGAATCGCTCTCGGGCATGGGTGTTTGTTTTGTCCTTAGCGTAATTTAGTTTAAGTTAGTAAAGTAATTAGTGAGTAACTCTTGTGACTGATAACCACGCAGTTTGGTCGCATAAGACCTTACACACATTTTTGGTAAACGTAATTATATTTCATTCCTTACACTTTCTACAGCTACATCTACATGGGATACTCTGCAAATTACATTTAAGTGCCTGGCAGAGGGTTCATCGAACCACCTTTATACTATTCAGATTTTCTTTCTTCCCGCGCGCTATTCGAGAATGGAATTTGAGATAAATAGTATAACGGTGGTTCGTTGAACCCTCTGCCAGGCACGTAAAAGTGATTTGCAGAGTATCCCATGTAGATGTAGATGTAGAAACATTTGAACAGGCTGGCCGCAGTGACCGAGCGGTCTGCGGTGTGCCAGTCACGGTCTGCACGGCCGCTGCGGTCGGGGGCTCGAATCGCTCTCGGGCATGGGTGTTTGTTTTGTCCTTAGCGTAATTTAGTTTAAGTTAGTAAAGTAATTAGTGAGTAACTCTTGTGACTGATAACCACGCAGTTTGGTCGCATAAGACCTTACACACATTTTTGGTAAACGTAATTATATTTCATTCCTTACACTTTCTACAGCTACATCTACATGGGATACTCTGCAAATTACATTTAAGTGCCTGGCAGAGGGTTCATCGAACCACCTTTATACTATTCAGATTTTCTTTCTTCCCGCGCGCTATTCGAGAATGGAATTTGAGATAAATAGTATAACGGTGGTTCGTTGAACCCTCTGCCAGGCACGTAAAAGTGATTTGCAGAGTATCCCATGTAGATGTAGATGTAGAAACATTTGAACAGGCTGGCCGCAGTGACCGAGCGGTCTGCGGTGTGCCAGTCACGGTCTGCACGGCCGCTGCGGTCGGGGGCTCGAATCGCTCTCGGGCATGGGTGTTTGTTTTGTCCTTAGCGTAATTTAGTTTAAGTTAGTAAAGTAATTAGTGAGTAACTCTTGTGACTGATAACCACGCAGTTTGGTCGCATAAGACCTTACACACATTTTTGGTAAACGTAATTATATTTCATTCCTTACACTTTCTACAGCTACATCTACATGGGATACTCTGCAAATTACATTTAAGTGCCTGGCAGAGGGTTCATCGAACCACCTTTATACTATTCAGATTTTCTTTCTTCCCGCGCGCTATTCGAGAATGGAATTTGAGATAAATAGTATAACGGTGGTTCGTTGAACCCTCTGCCAGGCACGTAAAAGTGATTTGCAGAGTATCCCATGTAGATGTAGATGTAGAAACATTTGAACAGGCTGGCCGCAGTGACCGAGCGGTCTGCGGTGTGCCAGTCACGGTCTGCACGGCCGCTGCGGTCGGGGGCTCGAATCGCTCTCGGGCATGGGTGTTTGTTTTGTCCTTAGCATAATTTAGTTTAAGTTAGTAAAGTAATTAGTGAGTAACTCTTGTGACTGATAACCACGCAGTTTGGTCGCATAAGACCTTACACACATTTTTGGTAAACGTAATTATATTTCATTCCTTACACTTTCTACAGCTACATCTACATGGGATACTCTGCAAATTACATTTAAGTGCCTGGCAGAGGGTTCATCGAACCACCTTTATACTATTCATCTCCTTTTCCATTCTCGAATAGTACGCGGGGAGAAAGAACATCTGAATCTCTCAGTTCTAGCTCTGATTTCTCGTATTTTATTCTGATGATCATTTCTACCTATGTAAGTGGGAGTCAACAATATATTTTTGCATTCGGTGGAGAATGTTGACGATTGGAGTTTCATAAATAGCCCACGCTGCAGCAATTAATGCCGGTGTTGTAACGAAACGAGCTGCCCTTCTTTGGACTCTTTCGATGTCCTCCGTCAGATCCACATGATGAGGAACCCACACTGGGCTGCAATACTCCAAAAATGGACGGACAAGCGTAGTGTATACAGTTCCTTTTGTAGTTATTCTGCATCTTTTAAGGGTTCTGCCAATAAAACGCATTCTCTGGTTCGACTTTCCCTCGACATTATCTACGTGCTCTTTCCAGTATAAGTCTGATGTAATAGTAATTCCTGGGTATTTAGTGGAGTTTACGGCTTTCACTTTTGATTGATTTATCTTGTAAACAAAGTTTAACGGATTTCTTTTCGTACTCATGTGGACGAGTTCACACTTCTGATTATTTAGAGTAAATTTCCCATTTTTACGCCATTCTGATTTCTTATTTAAATCGTTCTGCAGTGTTTTTGATCTTCAGATGACTTTACTGTACGATAAATGTCGGCGTCATCTGCAAACAACCTAAGAGAGCTGCTCAGATTTTCCTCTAAATCGTTTATGTAGATAAGGAACAGCAGAGGACAAATAACACTAACCTGTGGAACGCCGGATAACACTTCTGTTTTAGTCGATGTCTTACCATCGATTACTACGACCTGTGTCCACTCTGACAGGAAATTTGACGCAATTTGATTAAAAGCCGTTTGTGAGGTACTGTGTCAAAAGCCTTCTGGAAATCTAAAAATACGGAATCAATTTGAGAACCCTTGTCGATAGAGCTCCACTTCGTGTGAGTAACGAGCTATTTGTGTTTCACACGAACAATATTTTCTAAATCCGTGTTGACTTTGGGTCAACAGATCATTCTGTTCTAGATAATTCATAAAATTTGAATACAGGATAAGTTCCAAAACCCTGCTGCAAATTGGCGTTAACGAAATAGGCCTGTTGTTTAGTGGATTACTCCTACTGTCTTTCTTGAATATAGGTGTAACCTGTGCACCTTTCCAATCTTTTGGTACAGATCCTTCTTTGAGAGAGTGGTTGTATATGGCTGTTAAGTAAGGGGCTATCGCTTCAGCATAATCAGATAGAAATCTAATGAGTATACAGTCCGGACCAGAATACTTGTTCTTGTTTAGTGATTTTAGTTGCTGCACTACTCCGACGATATCTACTTCCACGTTACTCATTCTGGCTTCTGTTCGTAATTCAAAATCTGGAATATTGGTTTCGTCTTCTTTGGTGAATGAATTTCGAAAAGCTGTGTTTAGTAACTCTGCTTTAGTAGCGCTATCATCGGCGGGATCGCCATTTGTATCAGGTAATGAGGGTATTGTTTGTTTTGCCACTAGTATATTTGACATATGACCAAACTCTCTTTGGGTTCTCAGTCAAATTTCGAGAAAGAGTTTCTTTGTGAAAAGTATTGTAAGCATATCGCATTGAAGACCTAGCTAAATGTCGAGCTTCTGTGTAGGATAGACAATCCTAGGGATTTTGTGTTCGTTTAAATTTTGCATGCCTTTTTAGTTGTGTTTGTAACAATGTCCTGAACTCTTTTGTGAACCAAGGGGGATCACCTCATTCTTTTATTAATTTCTTTAGTACAAAACTGTCAATTGCTCTCGATACTACTTCTTTGAATTGGAGTTGCGTCTGGTCGACGTTTACGTTTAGGGTTTGGAATGATTCGAAACTATCTTTCAAGAAGAAAGTTAGTGTATTTCTATTTGCTTTTCTGAATAAATACACTTTTCGTCTATTTTTGGTAACTTTGGTACTTTCGATATTCAACCTTCTACAACAGCCCTGTGTTCACTAATACCTGTATCCGTTTTGATGCTCGTTATGAGCTCGGGATTATTTGTTGCAAAGAGATCAAGTGTTTTTTGACATCCATTTACAATTCTAGTTGGATCATGAACTCATTGTTCGAAGTAATTCTCAGAGAATATATTGAGTACCATTTCGCACGATGTTTTATGCGTACCTCCTGATTTCAACATATAATTTTTCCAACAGATTGAGGGTAAATTGAAATCACCGCCTACTATTATTGTATGAGTCGGGTATGTGTTTACCAGTTGACACAGGTTTTCTTTGAACCTTTCAGCTATTGTATCGTCAGAGTCGGGAGGCCGGTATAAAGGAACCAATTGTTAACTTCATGCGATTTTCACGTAAAACTTCTACCCATAATAGCTAACAGGAACTATCAACTTCAGCTTCGCTACACGAAAGACTACTTTTGACGATGGCAAACACGCCTCCACCTACTTTGTTTAATCTTTCTGTTACGTCTGCATACCACAAGCCCCTGCAAGTCAGACTTCACTCATCACATCCTTGTGCGCCGTATTACATGTTGACAACACTCGCAGGCGCAGGCTGGTAAATAACGCCTCACCACACAAACAGAACCTACTAGATGCTAAACTGAACCTTTTCCTCCAGAGATCGCGCCGCCGACTACACCACATCGCCGGCTTTATAAGCCGTCCGCGGCCGAGATCTCACCAGCCTATTCTCACCAATCCCGGGCCTCTGCCACGCCTCCACCAAACTATCCTTCCCGGCCTTCACCTGCATACACTTCGTGTCATTTCCCAGGGCAACTTCCTCACCCTTCCCTTACGGTTAATGAACTTCGTCCCGATATCTACCCCTCCTACCAACCCCGATCCCTTCCCCGTATCATCAGCACCCCTCCCCTCTCTCCCGTCCTTTTCCTTCCCACCCGCTTGGCTACCCCTCTCCCATGCCCAGAGTCTCTTCAATCCCTCTTTCCCCTCGTTTCTTCCTCTTCCCTCGCCTGCGCTTCCCCCATCCCTGTCCCACCTCCTCCCCCTCCATCCTCCTCCCCCCCCCGCGGGGGCGACTCGATCTTTTAAACGTGCACAGTGCTAATGTGTGCAGTGACATATGAGTGGTTTTTAATCAGTGCCACCGCGATCAGCGTCAACGAGTTTTATCATGTGCGCCGTCAACTGTCTTCGTGTTTGTCCTTGTGTTTCTTCCAATGTACTTTTAAACCGCCGGCATGGCCTTGAACAGTTTTACTATGTGTGCTTTTATTACCGCTTGCTTGTTCCTGTTTTCGTTCTCCCATATATGTTTGTCTCTTTGTTCATTTATGTGTAGTCCTTCAAAACCGCAACTTGGCTTTTGTTTTTAAAATCACCCATTTTTTATTCATCTGTTTTATGTTCCTTCATTGTTTTTCATTACATGTATTTCGCATAGCTGAAGAGCAGCCAACGCAGCTGCTGCCAGCCTGCTAACTTCAATAGTTGGCTTCAAAATAATAATAACGGAAAAAAAGGGATCTCACCAGTTCTCCACGGAGCGAAGGACCAGCTCAACCCAACTTCGACATCGACTACCAACAGAAGCCAACGAGGAATAATACCATCAAGAAGCCACGATTCCAGGACCGGCAACTCTTCGAGGGTTTTCTCCAACTCCACATAGCCTCGTACATAGTTGACTGTTAATCGAGTAGAAATAGTTTGTGGCGACGAGTGTAGTGAAACGAACTTACGATCACCATGGCCACGTCCGAAGTACCTACAGAACTGCAACACTTCTTGCAATGACTTTTGTTCCAGTTTTCGACACTGTAACAACAGTTAATTCAACAATCTGTGGATTATCATTAACAGCTGATAGCAGAAGTCAGACGAATCCACCAACCAACGACGCCACCGCCGTTCCCCGCATTCAACGACGAAACTGAAGAATGGGAAACTTACGAAAAACGTATTCGACAACCACAATTCATCAAGTAGACCAAGACGAGAGACAGTGCGCCTTCTTTTTGTGATGGAACCAATCAAAGATGTACGTCTTGCTCACGAAACTACAGCCACAGGACCCAGACTCCCTGACTTTCAGTACCATTTGTGAGACATTAACTGCCTACTACAAACGTAGATATCAAGTGCTGACAGCCTGCGTCGAGTTTCACCAATGCCGGAAGAAGCCCGAGCAGACCTATCGCCAGTGGGCCGCCGAACATCAAGGCATCAGCAAGAAGTTAAGTTTTTCACACAACATACGCTGACGATATGGTGCGTGACCACTTGATACAAGCAGCACTGGACGCCGCATTCAGCCACGACGCCCTCAAACTGGAAGATCCGTTCCTCGAACAGGTCATAGAACTAGCATACAAGTTCGAAATCTCTACAACCGCCGACCGTTGACTGGAGTCCTGGTCAGATGTAGCAGCAATCCGCGACACCGCCACGGTGGACACGGAAGACTTCGCAGCAATCCACGGCTCAGCACCGTGCTTTTTCCGCCGCCGGGGTCGGGGTCTACCTTCCCACGAAGGCGCCGAGTCACACCCTTCAGGCTGGTGCCAAAAACAGCAACAGCAACACCAACAACGCCGTCGTGGGGTTCGTCTCCGCCTGCCCTCCTGTCCCACCTGCTATACGGCACACGACAGGGAAGATTGCCCAGACCGATGGGCGCACTGCTCCCAGTGCGGTAAGGATGGACACCTAGAGTCCGTTTGTCGCACAACCACAGATGACTCATTAAGTCAAAATCTAATATATAAAGCAGAGTGTCCGTATATTTGTACGTGTTGCACACAAATCTACAGTTTTGTTCCAATCTTTATAAAATTTTGTATACGTAAGCCTCAATCCATGAGGACGGTCACCTTAAGTGTAAGATTCACATACGATATATAGTTCACGAGATATGACGTCATAAACAACGAGATGCGTGGAAAACTGCTGCAATGAGCTACATCACTGCGTTTATGTATTTGATTGGAATTCAATACGGTGTTACTGAATTTTAAACACCTCCTTTCCTTTTCTATCCCCTTTCCCTCAATCGTGTTATCACTATCTACGTGCACCTGTCACTGTTTGACTAGCAATGCAGAACACATGAGGGGCGTAGTTGTCTTCTATCGCGTCATAATAGAAGGCATATACTCTTATAAAGTTTTTCACTGACCTGATATCTTCTCAGTGTTGTACCAGCACAGGAGGATGACGCCCAGTTCGCAGATCCGTTGACTTGAAGTGAGACAGTAAATCTAAAGTGAAGTTTTGTGGGCTCTGATATAAACTGATAATGCAATATAGCTTAAATTTAAAGTAGTAAAGTAGTCAACTACAAATAACTGCTCTCTTACGCTATAAATATCTGGATCGTAAAATTACAATCTGACCTGCCAGCAAGAAAGACTTTTGCTTTAGAATTTCTTGCTCACATGGAAGTGGAGAATGACTGGCCGTGGGTGATTTAGTGGACAGACGAAGGCCACTACCATCTGACATGTCAATACATAAAATTTTCAAATATGAACAACGGAAAATCGACACTTAAATCAACCACCCTGAAAAGGTCACTGTGTGGTGCGGGTTTACGGCATCCTTTATCATACTTACTTACTGCGTTGGCCACACAAACCGCAGTCGGTCTTTGGCTTCAACAATCAGCCTCCATCTTCCGCGAACCACGTAATCTTCTTCAGACAGTCACAGCGTACTCATATCCTCTCTGGTCTGGTCAAGCCATGGCAGTCGTGGTCTTCCCCTTGGTCTTGCTTCTGGTGCCCTCTTCAACTACCTGCCTGATGATGTGGCCTTCTCAATAAATTACGTGTCCACACTACTTCAGACTTCTTTCTTTGACCACTGTCACGGTGCCCACGATCTTAAATAATTCCTGCAGTTCACGGTTCTTTCGTTTTCTCCATTCATCTGCATCCTTCCCTGGCCTAAAACTCTGTCTGAAGATGGCATTTTCAAATTTCAGGAGTTTTCTTTCCATCTTTCGGGTAATAGTCCAGGTCTCTGCTCCATATAAGATTGTATTATTTCTTGTATATGTTAGTCTTTGAGGATCTAAATAGTAGCCGGGACTTTAGTAGCTTTCCCAGGGCAAACCTTGACCTCTTTCCTGCTTGTATTCGAGCGGTAATTTCCCGCTCTAACTTGTTCCTTTCACTGAGTATTGCCCGAAAGTATTTAAAGTCGTTTACCCTTTCAAAGACTTTATCATCCACATTTAAAGGTTTGTCATCATTTTGTCTACCAACTATGAGGTTCTTGGTCTTATCTATTTCAACTTCTGGCCTTTTCTCATTGCCTCTTTTATTAATGCTGCTGTCATCTGAACCAGGTCTTGCTCTCACTCTTCTATTATATAGTACACATCCGCATAGGCCAGGGTGTTGATCCTTGTTCCCAGCTCTGTTCCTCTCTCCAGCCTTGCTACTGTTGTCAGAGTCCTCGCCAGTACCAGGTTAAATAGAAAGAAGACAGTCTCCTTGTCGCACTCTATTCCAAACCTTGAACTTCTCTGACATGTTTCCGTTCACTTAAACCTTGCATGTTGTTTCTTGGGTGCATACTTTTTGAGTTTTCTAGGTACATGAGCACTTTGGAGTTCTTGCCGTATTGCTTGTCTGTTCAAATGTGTTTTGGAAGTCGACATTTTTCCGGTCCTGTCGCCTGTACTCAGCGCCGGCTTTATGGTGGGACGATCAGGGCGGTCGCCGGGGCCCAGGGGTGCCAACGCATGTCTGGAAAAAAACACCGCTACTGTAACGTCACTACTGCAATTTACAATCACCTATTTTGCGGAGCTAAAATATTATTCCGTCTTCTTCAATTCCGTCGCTAGTTTCACGAATGCGCTCTGAATTCAGGGTAGCTGAAAAGAAAACGTGCTGAACTCAATCTTCGTATTTCCCGTATCTATCCATGCTTGACGTGAGGTTTGTCAGACGTCATAAGCTACCAGACTGGAGTCGCGACTACCACAGCGCCTGTGTTATTCAAGAAGTGCAACAAGAAAGCTTCCAAGCAAGGTCACTATTATCTCGTACACCACAGAAACTAGCTTTCGGTTCAAATGAAAGCGAATATGGACTATGAAATAAACATTACGTTATGATTTAATTAATAGAATGGATTTATATGGAATATTTTGACTTAATGAGTCATTTTTAATAGATCACGCAATACATGTACTGCATTCAGGTAGAATGTCATTCCCATGTCAGTAATTGTCAGTAAGAATCGAAGGCAGGGTCATGTTTTCGTGGCTGAATAATAGTACCTAAAACGAGTGTGTGGCTGTCACTGCAATTCAATTCCTCTGGTAGTCCGAAAAAAGTTTTTATTTTTTAGTTCATTTCTTTCTTATAGTTAAGTCTACCGATAGGTGATTTGCATATCATGAATAACTGTTTTGCAAATGTAAACATACGCTTACCTAGATGCACATAATAAAAATTGCAGTCGCAGAGCATGGTAATGAACAGTGAACGAATACAACATCAAAATAATCCTCACAGAAAAAAACGCACGAAGTGATCGCTGTCTTATTTGCGAGCGAGTTTCGGCCACATTTCACGCATCCCCTCGTTCTTTGAAAAAATAAAAAAAATAAAAATAAAAAATAAAAAAAACCTGGAGTTGTCACAACGAAATATTTTAGACAATTTTCCAAAACGTTAACGGCCAAACAAATGCTGTATCCCTACTGAATGAAACGACAACGGCAACAGTGACGTGACAGCCAATAAAAGAACCATATGGAGCGTATCTGCGGGATTTCAAATCATTTGCATTTCATTACCGATTTTTATTTTAAATTCACAAGGTAAAAACATGCTGCGAGCATAAGACGACGTAATTAACCATTTAAGACGATCTCTAGAAAACAAATACCCTGTTGCAAAGCACTTACATAAAAAAGGACGCCAAATCGTCGACTCGCCTGGATCGTTAAGGCCCGTCCTGGTAACCGCTGTGAGTGTCTCTTGCGCAACAACGTCATTGCAACATTCCTGTCGCAACACAAAAAAGGCAAATATGTTGGTCATATTCACAGAATATATGACTTCAACTGCGAATGGGCAAAGCTGAAAATGTGTACCCAGCCGGGATTCGAACCCGGGTCTCCTGCTTTCTAGGCAGTTGGGCTCACCTCTCACCACTGGGGACAGAGCGATCATCGCACCTGCAAAGATCAGGTGGCAGTTTATTACGGGAGGCAGAAGTTTCTAATTATTCCGTCCTAGCCTATCCCGATCAAAGTTATTATCAAAGATAATGTGCGCATTGGCGTATGATCACGATATGAAAGTTTATATTAATAAATAAATACTTTTTCTCTAATTCCTTCCTATCTTGGAAATAAACCGCGTATGATACTTTGAAACTAATCACGGAGAGCTATCACATAGAGAGTGAAACACTTAGAGATCTAGTAACATAGAGAGCTAGTAACGTAGAGAGAGAGAGTAATTCAACTGCGGGTACTATTTATAATAGCAACCTGACAAATGATCTTTGATATCCGAGGTGTTTTGACCTACATATTCCCTGGATACTGTTATTCTGAATTGCTCTGATCTAATTTGAATTTACTAAAAATTTTGAAAAATGAGAAATTTCTGCTTCTAAACAAATAATTAAAATTACGTAACGATGAAAAATGTTGGAATATGGTGATTCTATGCTATGGTCGCGATCTGATGTTACAGCACACCTCCCGTCAATACAAATTCCCAGCTTCGCCCTGTCCACTGTACTCAAACTCACTACCGTCTCTACCGAAGGGGCACAGGCCCAGGGCCCCCAACCTGATAGGGGCCCCGAGAAACCCGTTCATTTCTCCTTGGCAATGACTTTTCTTAAGTGAATTTTTGACGCACTTATTCAATATAAAGACCCAGAAATTGTGTCATATATGGTGTGGCAAGTGACTTGGTTTGCTGTCTGCATGCAGAATCGTAGTTATTATTGCGGACCTTAGCTACAGAACACACGGCGACACTGTTGTAGTAGACCTTGTGGCAGTCTGTTTCAGATATAACTTGTCGGAACATTGTATCCAATAGCGGCCTTCACACGACGCCACACGGGGCTGCTGTTGACCGACCAAGCATCGGGTAGGCGCCTACGTCACGAGACGTTATCACTGCAGCCCCAGTAGCAGCGGCATCAAAGTTGCCCACAACAACACAGCAGCTGCACCGTTCTCATGTGGCGCCGCGCCGCACGGTGTAATGGAGGGGAAGTCCAGCAATCACACAGTGCTGTGCACTAGTGAGGGCAAACCCGTTCATTTACGGAACCTAGTTCACTGATGATCGTTTTTTATTTAGAACCGTTCCTTTCCACTCGTTCACCGTTCCTTTTATATTCAGTTGTCAATGTCTATGGTTTTCATAAGAGTCAGAATTGCAAACAAGTAGCATTGGCTCTGTACTCACCAACTCCGTTTTACACATTTTACAAAATTTAATTCCCTACAGTCGATGGAGCACCGGTATAAATCGCTGTTCCTTCCATAGCAATGAGCACGCTGCTTCACCGAGGTAAAAATAAAAAAAATTAAATAAAATAAATAAATAAAATAAAATAAAACACAACTAAAAAATTACCAAAGCTTACCATGGCTTAAGATGGCCCTGCTCAAACTCGTAGTCACTATGTACTAATTCCCGTAAGAGTAAGGGCTCCAAACTTGCCCACCCATCTCCAGTAACAAAAGGATCATTGCCCGTCACTGGCATATTATAAATACATGTGGCGTCTATTCCGAAAGAGCAGACGTCACTTCTGATCCTGCAGTTGTTGTTGATTTCATATCCACAGAATATATGACTTCAACTGCGAATGGGCAAAACTGAAAATGTGTGCCCAGCCGGGAATCGAAACCGGGTCTCCTGCTTTCTAGGAAGTTGCGCTGACCACTACACTACTGGGGACAGAGTAATCATCGCACCTGCAAGGACTACCTAAGCACGCCTCCCGTCAGACACAAATTTCCAGCTTCGCCCTGCCCATTCGCAGGTTGAAGTCATATATTCTGTGAATATGAAAACAACAACAACTTCAGGATCAGAAGTGACGTCTGCTCTTTCGGAATAGACGCCACATATTTAAATATGTTGGTATTTACAAAGACCGCGACAAAGAAGTGAGGAACCAATTGAGTCAGACCCCGTTGCGCCTTACTCAACAATTTTGCCATGGGAACTAGTTCGTACTCTTTAATATAGAAAATGGCAAATCTTTTTACCCAGTAAATTACTAAGTTCTCATATACAACATTCCCCCTTTCACTGCCACTGTCTACATACGTCTCTCGGCAAATGTCTCCTTTTTTTCTATAGTCGGTTTCTCCTGTGTGTCTCTTTCATTGTGACTCTCTTCAATCCCATTTCTAGACCTACCTTATAACTCTCCGCAGCTTTCACCGTCTCTCAGCCATTGCCTGTGTCTCAATATTTAACTCTCAAGCTACCACTGTCTCTTTCTTTTACACTGTTTGCTGTTTGTCCCTTCAGTTACTATTGTGCCTTCTCTACAGATGTCCCTTCTATGTATTGGTCGGGCTTGTAAACCCTATCCTGCCGCGGTGGAGTAGCCGAGCGGTCTAAAGCGTCTCGCTGCGGAGCGCGCGGTTGCTCGCCGTGGAGGTTCGAGTCCTCCCTTGGGCATGGGTGTGTGTGTTGTTCTTAGGTTAGTTTACCTTACTTTAAGTAGTTTGTAAGGTACGTAATGATGACCACGCAGTTTGGTCCGATAGAATTACAACCATTTGAACATTTTGTAAACTCTAGACGGAGAAACTTTAACACTTGGGTACAGGGGATGGGAGAAAGAGAACAAACGTTAGTTCGCTGGTCTGGAGACTTCAGACCCCGGAACTTACGAATTGTCCTCCAGCCATCTTCTCCTCCTCACTCCATGGTCTCCCCTCTCTCTTGCTCCCATTGCTACTACCTTCATTCATTTATCTTCTTACTACTAATGTTTCCTCTCATGATGACTGTGCTCTCTCTTTCTCTCTCAATTTCTCTCTCTTCTCTTTCTCTCTCCACACACACACACACACACACACACACACACACACACACACATATATTGGAGGAACTTTCCTATCTCTCTTCACCGATTTCTACTGTTCTTCTTCAGCACAGAAATAGTACGAATGTGTACGCATGCAAAACGTTTCGGCGAGGAAGAGCGAGGAAGGCCTACTTTAAAGAAGAACACATTTCCCTTTTTGCAGGTTGTTTTGGCTAAGACAAATTCTATAGATATGTAAAGAACTGACACATTCTTTAGATGTTTCGACATAGATACAGTGTGATTCACAAACAAATGCAAATATTTTAATATGTTATTCTAGAAATAAATCTAAAGAAAAAGTTCCTGTAAACATACTTCCGGAAATGTTTAGTTACGGAGTTACGGCAAATTAAAAACAAAACAAAAAAATGGTTGAAAGTCAGCAACCCCACTAATATGAAGCCATCGAAAAACTGGACGAGGAAACAGTAATTCACCTTGTTATTGATCTGGTGAATCTAATAAATCATGTTCCAGACGTGTATCTGCAGTAGTTTTCCAGAAATTCCAGAGATTATACAAGTAAATTTGTTTACTTTCCATTAAGAATGTTGACAACCGTATAACTTCCTTAACACTAATCTTTGTTTTTCCGGTTCAAGAAATGTTGAAATGTTTGTAGAGCTTATGGGACTTAACTACGGGGTCATCAGTCCCTAAACTTACAAACTACTTACGAACTACCTTATACTAAAACCGCCACAAACATTCATGCCCGAGGGGGAATTCGAACCCCTGACCACAGCGGCCGTACATACCGTGACCGGCACGCCGCAGGCCGCTCGGTCACCGCGGCCGGCCCAATTCAAGATTGTTGTTATATAGTTTTTACTAATGTTAAAAGAAATTAAGTAAGCAATCACTGTTTTATATATCAGCAGAAAAGAACATTTTTATTGTGCATTGCACACACTTAAGACGCACACGAAGAATAAAAAAATCATGGAACATACAAAAATAAAAAATAAAAATAAAGACAGAACACTATACATACATGGAATTTCATGGAACATAAATAGAGGCATAAATTGTAATTTTCAACATTCCCCCTAGTATCGATACTTAAAAAAGAAGAAAGAAATCGCACTGTCATTCCACTTTCAATGATCATTTTTTGATGTCTTGTTCATGCGAGTGACTTAGTTAACATATCTGCGAGCATTTGCTCCGTTGGAATCTGCTGTACTGCTATCTGAGCGGTCTCTATATTTTGTCTAATAAAATGATGTCTGATCTCGATGTGTCTTGTTCTTCCACTATAGCCACTCGTTTTGGATAAATCAACTGCACCTTTGTTGTCACAATAAACTTGAATTGGGTGACTGTCAGGACATGGAGAGATTTCCTTTTTTAACCTCTGTTGTCAGAGTGCCTCTTGACAAGCTGAGGCCAAAGCCATATATTCAGCTTCCGTAGTTGATAAAGCTACTGTGAGCTGCTTCTTGCTGCTCAAATGTTTGTAAATCTATCGGACCAAACTGCGTAGTCATCAGTCCGTATCTTACAAACTACTTAAACCAAGGTAAATTAACCTAAGGGCAAACACACACACCCCAGCCCCAGGGAGGACTCGAACCTCCACGGCGAGCAACCGCGCGCTCCGCAGCGAGACGCTTTAGACCGCTCGGCTACTCCACCGCGGCTTCTTGCTGCTCCAGGAAATAACAGCTCCTTGTGATTTAAACAGAAAACCAGTGACTGACTTCCTGTCCTCTTTGTCTCCTGCCCAGTCTGCATCTCTATATCCTGTTATTTCTTGATTCTCTTCCCTAGAAAACTGCAGCTTCAAACCCTTAGTCCCTTTCAGATATCTCATGATTCTCTTCACTGATTGCCAGTGAGGTATGCCAGGATCATTACTGAAGCGACTTAGAACTGAGATTGGATATGAAAGGTCAGGTCTGGTTCTTAGCTGTGCATACATAAACTGCCAATAGCTTCTCTATAGGGAATACTTTTCATGGCTTTTCTCTCTTCCTCTGTCTTAGGGCTCATATCGTGTGTAAGTACTTGATTGGTGTTCAGAGGTGTTGACACCGGATTGCAGTCCACCATATTGTATTTATTCAACACTTGTTCTATGTAATGAGATTGCTCCATCCATAATAGTCCCCTTTTGTGATCTCTTGTTATTCTGATTCCCAACAATTTGATACTTCACCGAGCTCTTTCGATGTGAACTGTCCTTTAAGTTTCTTTTTGAAGTTTTCCTTCTCTTGACGGTGATTACTGAAAATTAATATATCATCAACATAAATTGCAACAATTAGTATGATATTTCCATTATTATTCTGATAAACACATTGATCACCTGTACTCCTTGTAAAGTTCAAGTTCATGAGTGCTTCATTTAGATTAATATTCCAGTTGCGACTACCTTGCTTTAAACCATAAAACGTTTTTTAAGCCTCATAATACGTTTGTCCTTAACAGTTTTGGTGCTGAAATCAATCTCTGGGATATTGACATAGATTTCCTCTTTCAAATCACCTTGCAGGAATGCTGAAACAACATCTAAGTGATCTATGTTCAGGTCATTTATAATAGCTAAACCAAACAGATATCTTAGTGGATTATAGCGGATCACTGGAGCATATCTCTCATAGTTTACACCTTTCGTTTGTGCACATCCTTTAACTACCAGCCGTGCCTTGTATTTAAAAATTTGTCCTTTGAGATTCTTTTTAGTCTTAAATATCCATTTAGTATCTATTGGCTTTATGTCACGAAGTAAAGTTGCCTTTTCTCATGTCTGATTTTCTTCATGTGACTGCAATTCTTCTTTAATTGCTTGAAGCCAGTTGTGTGATTCTTTGCTTCGTAAAGCCTCTTCTAACGACGATGTATCTGAATTCTCTGTTTCTGTGGAGAAGTAAGTCACATAATCATTCATTTTTATTGGTTTTGGAATTCTAGATGATCTTCTGAGCGTTGTCTGCTGTGGCAATGCAGTATTTTCATTTGCTTCTGACCAATCCGAATCTTCTCAGTTGTTATAATCAGATAAAATACATCTTGAGACTTCATTAGTCTCATCTGTAATTCGCTCTGATTCAACTATTTCTGTTGCATCTTCCTTAATTTCTGGACTGATGATAACTGGATCCTGAGACTTTTAACCACTGTTATATCATCAGTATTTTCTTTAAATAGCACATCTCTTGCTTTCATTAATTTTCGCTGACTGGGTTGAAATAGTCTATATGCGTTGCTCTGTTCACAATATCCCATTTATGTCTATTTGTTTTAGGTACACGAACAAAGGCCTTGTTGCCAAATACACTTAAATGGAGAAGATTTGGTTTTCTTCGTGTGAATGCTGCTTCTGGTGTCCTACCTTTAACAGATTTTGTAGGCGATCTGCTAATGAGGTATGCAGCTGTGGAGAGTGCTTCCCCAGTATTCCTTTGGTAATCCTGCATCAAACAATAAGCATCTGGCTTTTTCCACTAACGTTCTATTATATCGTTCTGTTACTCCGTTTTGTTCAGGGGTGTACTGTATGGTTGTTTGGTGAATTATTCCTTCATTCTGTAAGACGTTTGCTAGTTCATTATTCACATTTTCCTTCCCATTGTCTGTACGCAAGACACGTATTTTACAACCAGTTTGTTTTTCCACAAGCTTCTTAAATTTTCTAATAATTCCTGGTACTTGTCACTTAGTGTGTACACAATTATCTTCCTTGTACAATCATCAATTAATGTGAGGAAATATCTGGCTCCTCCATTGGATCTGGTTTCCATAGGACCACAAACATCAGAACATATCAATTCAAGGATACCTTGTGCTCTCTTTTCTTTATTTTTGCATTTTTTTTTTTTACTTTTTTTTTATTACTTTCAATTTTCTACTGCAGCTCTTTTCTTCCTCCCCATGGTCAGGAAAATTTTACTACGAAAAAAAAATAAAGGGGCCACCGCCACTTTTGCCCTAGAAACAAAACAAAAAAAGAGAGAAAAACCTGTACCTCTTCAGGCGTTGGCTCCTGTCTATACCTATCCCAAATCAAACTAACCTAGATACACTAAGGGATAGAAGGAAAATATAGGGAATGGGAAGGAGGTATTTGCAATTATTTATTTATTTTTATTTATTTAAGTTTTCTATGTCTTGTTCTCTCTGTGCATTTCTTCACAGGCCTTCAGTGGGGAACATCCAAACTCGTCTTCTCGATAATTTTTGTAGAGGTTCCGTTTTCAGTTCGTTCAGGACTCGTATCAACAAGAACATCACATTAACTTCTCATAGTTTGAACGTTCCAGCTGGGAGGCGGATCGTGAAAGACGTTCCATAAAAAATTTGAAAAGAACTGTTGGTATTTGGGGTTACGAACGACTGCACAATGGCAATCATTGAGATACGTACAGTAATCCAGTTCCGACTTCTCGTCGCGGTAGAAAAGGTAGCGGACGGCGTGGCCGCGTATCCAGTTCACAGCGTTAGTTTTCGTGGCCGAGCAATAAATCGTGTCCGGGAATAGCAGTGTCTGGAATGAGAGCTGAGCAGGTGTACGTCGGGGTGACGAAATTCGGAATGCGTTGTGCGAGTCTCCAGACGTCGGAGGACGGACCACATTCGGACCGGTGGTCGTTGGTGTCATCCACCCCACAGTGAATACATAGGGTGTGTCAGTGAGGCGGATACGGTGCAGGCGAAAACAGTTGATTTGTTTGCCGTTGACGGTGATACACCAGGCGGATTGGACGCTGGAATCGAGAAAAACTGCATGTACTGCTTTCCATGCACGACGCCATATGATTTGGGGAAACTTTTTTTCAATAGGATTGGGGGGCTGATGTAGTTGGCGGGACTCATAGACAGTCTTTGCCCGTAGTATTCCTGAAAGAGGGATTGGTAAATGTAGCTTAATTCCAGAATGAAATGTCGAATGTAGTAAAAAGGGCTTGGAAAGTCAGATACCTTGACTGGGGATGTTTTAGAGACCGGTGCATATTTGCTTAAAAGCAATCCGGTCATGCTCGTTGGGCAGTGTCGCCATATTTTCAGTTGGGAGCTAACAAACAGTGCCGTAACTTTTTAAGGGACGTGGAATAGACCGACCCCGCCACGATCCCGTGGGAGGGAAAGAGACGCATATTGGACCTTGAATAACAGTCCAGTACAAAGGATCCCATTGCCATCATCATGCAATGGGCAAGGGGTATAGGGATCGGGAACACTTGTGCCACATGGGGGATGCAAGAGGCGTGATAAATGTTTACGTATCGCGCACGTTGAGTCACTTCAATGGATCTAAATCGTTGTTGAAAGAGGCTTCCCCAGAGCGTTTGAAGCAGATGCCTGACATTTAAGGTCGCCGAACGACGAAGATCTTTTGTAAAGTTAATGCCTAAATAGCGGACGGTGGTGGCCACACTTAGGGGGGCAACGAATCTTACAGGTAGATCCTCTCCAATGACCAGAACCTTCGATTTAGAAACGTTGAGAGAACTGCCCGATGCTTCGCCATGTGTTGTAATCCATGTCAGAGCAGCACGAACGTCGTCTTCACTGCGTAGGAAGAGCATGAGATCGTCAGCGTGTGCCACACAGCAGAAACGGTGTCCGTGCAAAGACATGCCCGTCAGACGTTGGCGAAGTCCTTGTAGCAGGGGTTCTAAGACAAATACAAACAGAATTGTAGAAAGTGGGCAACCTTGTCTAACAGAGCGTGCAATCCTAAAAGGCGCAGTGAGGCGTCCGTTATAGAGTACTCTGGAAGTTGCGCCACTCGAAAGGTGCTTTACCACACTTACTATTTGTGCAGGAAGCCCATGTGTCGGAGGACCGTCACCAGAAAAGTGTGATCCACACGATCGAATGCCTAACTGAAGTCAAGCGATGCCAGTGCACCAGGCAGGTGTCGGAGCTTGGCGAGCGCAATCATGTCCCTGTAACGGCAAAGGGCCGTTCGAACATTGTTGGCTCCACCCAGGGAAGTCTGGTCGTGGGACGTGACGTACGGTGCTGCCTTCTTGAATCGAGTTGCTAACAAGCGGGTAAATATCTTCAAGTCACTATTGAGAAGGGTGATGGGCCAGTAGTCGCTGATCCGTGATCGCCTGTGAGGTTTAGGGACGGGAACAGTCACACCGTCGAGGAAGGCGGGAGGGATCGTCGTTGCTGGGGTCATCAGTTCACGGCAGATAGCTGTCCAAGTGGGTACCAACAGGTATCTACAACTCTTGTAAAATTCTAGGGGGAGGCCGTGAGGTCCGGGGGATTTATTGGCGGCTCCCGCCCTGATAGCGTCCAGGACTTCATCAGTGGTCACGTCTTCTTTAAGTTCAGCCGCCACGTCTCCCGGAAGAGTGTTGGTGATGAGTACTGGAACCTCCTCGATTAAAGTTGGATTATGTGGAGCGGCCATGTATAACCGTGCAAAGTCAGACTGGAAAGCATAGCTTTTTGAGACGTATGTCGTCGTCCTTCCTCATCGACAAGATCTTGTATAAAGCTCGACGTCGACGACTGCGTTCTGCAAGTAAGTGATACATCGACGGTGGTTCCTGAGGTATGCGATCATTAGTACGGGACCTCACAATGGCGCCTTCTGAACGTCGGCGCGTGAGAAGAGTGATATGTGCTTTAGCACGAAGTACGATCGTCTGTCGAGCCGGAGAGAATAGCATCGAAGTGCACTCTCGTAGGATCGCGTAGTGAAAGTCTAAGATGCTTGCTTGCCAGGCCTTGACATCTTTACCGTATCCCATCAATGCTCTGCGTAGTGACGGTTTCGCGCAGGATAGCCACCATGATAAAGCCGACGTGTAGGTGGGTCGACGGCGGCGGCAGAGGCCCAGGTGTCCTCTACTACACATTGACAGTCAGGAGCAGTCAAGTGGACAACGTTGAGTTTCCATGGACCGCGACTATGCCACACTCGTTGTCGGGCGAGGACGACGTCGCAGATGTAGGCTTCATGATTGGAGAAGGCCATAGGCCACACTTCAGCATGTCGTGTAGTGTCAGCGAGGGTGCGTATAAGGTAAACGCGGTCGAGGCGACTGGACGAGTGTGCTGTGTAGTATGTGAACCCCGCGCGTGTTCCATAGAGTTTCGTCCCTGTATCGATTAGTTGTAGTCGGTCGATAATGGCAGACAAGGCTGCGCACGGAGAATGTGTGGGAAGTTGATCAGTGGACCCTTGTGTGCAGTTGAAATCCCCACCAAGCATCAGATCATCCAATGGACCCTCAAAAAACGGTATTACCTCGTCAGCAAAGAAGACATGTCGTTCTCTACGTCTGTTGGAGCCTGGCGGTGCATATATGCTGATAACACACACACACCGAAAAGTGTAAGGGCCATTCCCCTTGCATTAGGAAGGTACACAACATCTTAAGCAGGGAGCCCTTCGCAGAGGAGGATGGCAACTCCGCTACAATTGTCGGAGGCGTGAGAGATGTGCACTTCGTAGCCGGTAGGAGCGTAGAAGGCAGAGACGAACACTTCTTGGAGAAGGGCAATGTCAACATCAGCAGCGTGAATGGTGTCACAGAACATCGCCAATTTGTGAGGAGCTCGGATGGTAGCAAGATTCATCGTTGCAACGCGGTAGTGTTGCGGACGTGCTCCTGCTGATGTCGATGGGGGTCCTGTTATGATGTCCGGTGGGTGTGGGGCGTCAGAAGCCGCCACTGCGTCTGAAATCACTAGGCGGAAGTTTTGTCGGGCGCCACTGTGGGGTTCGCCCCATCTGGCGGGCCAAAGTTCTGATCTGCCTCATCTTCGACATCGGCGCTCCAGGGGGCCGATACTAAGGTTGAGTGATTCTCACTCTATTCGAGTGGTAGGGGTGGTGATGCTGCCACAGAGTTATCCTGTGGGGGTACGTCACATATTCTCCACTTTTTTCCCGAATTATCCGCCCTTCAGTTTGCAACACTCTGTACAAACGCTGGGTAATCGGTGGATGATCCCCGGTATTGATACGGTGTTTTATCGTTTCATCTGGCTCTTCTCCTGCCTGGCCTGAATACACCTTGGTGTAGTATATTTAACACCTGCTGACGTTGTTCCTGCATCAGCCCAGACCCTATATGCAATGCCATAGTAGTTTCCTCCAGTGCATTGTCGTCAGTAACAGCAGACCATGAGACTTCGTCAGTGACATTGAGCTCACCGTCTTGGACTGGTTCGACTATTCCAATACACATTCCTTTAGGAATGAGTTGGGATTTCTCATGGAAATTAGTGATACAAAGTTCTCCTCGACCACCTGTAATGCTTATGTTAGCTGCTGGTACGTTAATTTCCTTTGTTATACTGATTAGCTTTTTGCTATCGACAGGCACTGGTCATCTCAGCTGCTGACTGGAACTCTTGTCATTGTTAACCGCGGGATCTCAACATTCTCGTCGCCGGCCGCGCTGTCCGAGGAGACTGAGGCGCTACAGTCACGGTCTGCACGGCCACTACGGTCGGGGGTTCGAATCCCCCCTCGGGCATGGATAATTGTGCCGTCCTTAGTCTTAGCTAGTTCATAAGTAGTTTGTAAGCTTCGGGACTGGTGACCCCGTAGTTAAGTCCCATAAGTTCTACAAACATTTGAACATTCTCGTCAGGAAACAACCTCCAAGGGAAGTCCATGTTACCTGTAAACCTCAGAAGCCTGAAGGAAGTCCGATCCGAGAATGACGTTATGACTACATTTTGTTAAAACGACAAATTCAAACGGCTGCGTCCTGTTGTTGATAGTTACTCTTGCGACACATGTTCCTGCTGGCTGGACGTGTTTTCCATTTGCGACCTTCAACACAGTTGCTCTTGTATCACAGAACATTATCTACTTGTAGTGGCCGTGCAGACCGTGACTGTAGCGCCTCAGTCTCCTCGGACAGCGCGGCCGGCGACGAGAATGTTGAGATCCCGTGGTTAACAATGACAAGAGTTCCAGTCAGCAGCTGAGATGACCAGTGCCTGTCGATAGCAAAAAGCTAATCAGTATAACAAAGGAAATTAACGTACCAGCAGCTAACATAAGCATTACAGGTGGTCGAGGAGAACTTTGTATCACTAATTTCCATGAGAAATCCCAACTCATTCCTAAAGGAATGTGTATTGGAATAGTCGAACCAGTCCAAGACGGTGAGCTCAATGTCACTGACGAAGTCTCATGGTCTGCTGTTACTGACGACAATGCACTGGAGGAAACTACTATGGCATTGCATATAGGGTCTGGGCTGATGCAGGAACAACGTCAGCAGCAGTAGACATTCGACAATAAGAGAAAAAAGCTCCTGAATCGAATAGTGCATGGACAGGTTGGCTGTCGATGATGACGTCAATGAGATTTCCGACATCTTAGGGATTGTCGTCCATGGAGGATTTTCATCTGCGGTGGCCTCACCTCCGTAGATGGTCGCCTCGCCTAGTTTTCCTGAACACGGCTGGTATCTCTGTAAGGCAACGCCGAACGTCGGCGGCGTGTTGGAGAGCGACCACGTCCAGGATACGGCAACGGGCTTCGTTCCATAGGTCGACAGTAATCATCTGCAGTTGACTGCCATTGAAAGGGCTGCTCCGATGGTTGGCGTCTTGCAACATAATAATTGTCAAATAGTCGTCTTCTCTCCCTACATTATCGTACGACATGTCCGGGAAGGCCACAGTGAGAACACAATGGTGTCTTGTGTTCTTTCCTTCTGCGAGGCTTCACAGTTGCCGGAGGATTTGGTTGTGGGTACGTTGGTCGGTTCCGAAGCTGCCGTTTCGGGCTGCGGCGTAAGTCAGAGTAAGGCAAGGCCTTCATGTTGGGTGCACACAGGTGCTAATGTTTGAAATACCTCTTCCTCAGCTGCTTCGGCTCCCTCATGACATACACGATTGAAATCCATGGCCATAATCTGGTGCTCGCTTTCTCCAACATTCCTGGCTGCCATAAACTGTTGTAATTTTTCTCTTACGATTTGTCGTATGAGACAAGGAAAGTCATGCTGGTCTTCCACTATTGCCATAGGGACAACATTCGGGAGTTTGTCGTACTTCTTTCGCCAAACCCTCCTCTGTTGCATCTCTTCAATTTTCTGGCACCATTAGATAAATTCTTGTGTCGTCGAAACGTCTTAACAGAAGAGCTTGATACATGTCTCCCGCGTGCTCTTCATCAGGTGTGAAACTTTATCGGTCTCCGTCATATCAGGGTTAACTACGTAACATATGGCCAAAACACCATGTATATACGACTATGTTGACTCACCATGTTGCTGGGCCCTGTTCTTCAATTGCTCTTCTGATAAACGGACTTGCTGCTGGTGGTCCCCAAACGTCTTCTTAAGTTCTGCCTGGAATTTTTCCCAACTATCGAGCTTGTCCTCGTTATTTTCAAACCACTTTCAAATAATCTACCCCATAAACCACGATTTCAAAATAGGAGCCGCAGAGATCACACCTCGTAGGATACGTTACATAAAAGTCACCTCGTGAGTTAAGGATTAAGGCCACAGAAGCCATTTTGCGGAGCCAATAATTCTTGTGTTAACAAGTGCGTATTCATTGCATTCTGAGTTGAAAGTGATATTTCATCTAAAAAAGTTTATGTGCAAGCAGAGGAAAACCGTCGTCTATTTTTTACAGAAATATTTTATTGCTATTTTTTCCCCATCATTCTTCCCTTCACTCTTACAAGATAGAGGTTTCCTTGAAATTTCAAAGACCTGGTGCTATAGAATTTTAGAATGAATTTAATGATGTGGAACCTGTAGAAGGAATTTTCATACGTATTCAATGTATTACAAAACTCGTCTACTTAGTACTGAGCGTACGAAAATGTTACAGCTTGGTTCTGTCATTACTGGAAGAATCTTGTTTTGAATTTTCTGCGAATTACTACAGCTGACAATTTCAGATCTTTTAAAGAATTTGGATAGTATTTTGCCCTCCGAGTCATACTTATCAAACGAGATTTTACGTCAATAATCACATTTCAGCTATCTGGAAGGTTTGTACTTGACCACATAAATTTATTATATCAAATATTTACTTACAAATGACAGTCATTAAAACATGTGAAAGTTAACAGGACAAGGACCACGCAGTGCTTTAATCTGAAAATATTTCCTTGACTCCGCAAGATAGTGCAAGGTTAATGGCGAACTGGCTTCAATCGACAGCTAAGGTTTGCATAGTAGCACTATCCCCCTTATTTTAACCTTCTTGTCTTCTACGAATGTAACACGACAGATTACATTGTTACGTCAGTCAGTACATTAAATATCTCCTTGCATGTAAAAGCCTACGTTTCGTTGGCAACATTACAACATCGACAACGCCGTAAGTAAAATTTAAACCCGAATTGTTTACACAGAGAAAAATTGTAAATTCACATTCTTACTGACTACCAGATGCAGTCATATTACTTCTCCTCCACGTACTGTTTAACTGCAAGTGGCTCAAAACATTTAAATATTTGTACAGAAGCATCAGTGGTCGTGAGTGGCGTGTTGTGGTGGAACTGGAGAATGTTGTGAAGAATGTTAAAGTGCACTTCACGAAACCGGAATGGTTGGAAATGTGGTGTTCAGAAGATTACATCAAAAAGCCGACGACTACCGAACACCACCTAGTTCAGGTCAGGTACTACGCTGCTCTAACTCTAAACTCTGCAACAAACAGTGTATGACGAAGTGGCTCTTTGCGTGAAATCTAGAGACTATTACATTTACCTACAGCAGTCATCAGTTATAAATTTGTTTGGACTACAGCCGGCTCTGTATTGTACACTGTTCTCTGGAAAGACTTCAAAGTTGACTATCAAGTGATAAAACAGTGTATAGAGAAATTACCAAGTATCTTCGTGTGAACTGTGTGCATTTGGACGCTTTATAACATTTGTATGCAATTCCGAACCAAGGTAATGAACAGTCAAAAAGCGCTATGGTTCATGCTGAATTTCTCGATTACAAGAAAACATTTTTACCGTTTTTACACTAATGTTAAGATAAATAGTAAAATTATAGATGATGTTGTACACTCTACATTTAACTAATGAACGAATTATGTATATGTAAAACCCTACATTCGTACAAGTTTTCCGAAAGCACCGACCTAACAACATCTTTCTTCGACATGGCACCCGCCAATACAACAACCAAGAACCACAAGCTGATGAGTCACTATACAAACATCTCCCCCCTAACCTAGAGGACAAAATGGTAATACTAAACCTGCCCAATAGCTTTGACTGACACTACATATTTTCAGTTCTGTAGAGCAAGATGGACCAGCCCTTTACCCAAACTATAGACAGACACAAAAATTCTTACTTCAAACACAAATCAAGATCCTTTCCTGTGTCAACTAAGATTTCTTTTTTCAATCCACTAAACCGTTTTATCAATAATTACAAGTTAATGTCTACCACAAACTAAGTCCTATTGGACAGAGGAGTTCGCTAGATTACCGGGCACACCAGTCCATTTTCGGTGTTCTTATTCAGCCAGTAAACAATTTGCAAAACACGATTTAACACATCTGTTCGCTAAGGAATTTGTTAGCTGAGACCACATGGATGGGGTTGACACACTGTACAGGAGTACACCTTGTAAATATTGGATATCCTCGTTTAAAACAAACAATATTGTAGACAATCAAACCCGCGATCTATCCCATAAACATATAAGTTCGTTGGTTGGTTGATTTGGTGTTTTAGGGGGCAAAACTGCTAAGGTCATCAGTCCACCATTCCATCAAAGGGTGAAATAATAAGTGCGCAAAGACTGAAAAATACGCCCTATGTTAAAAGAGCAATGGGACGAAAAGCCCATTCAATCAATAAGATATCAACAAACACGGCAGGAGACAATCACAGGGCAACACCGAACAAATGTGGAAATTTAACGACAAAGCTAAAGTTCGTGGTTCATCGACCATGAAATTAAAATAGGAAGGGTTAGCCGTGGGGCAACACAAGGAAACCTGCCAGTGGAGGACATAAAGACAGGAGAAACGAAGACAATGGGTTGAAGCAAAGCTTCATATAGAATTGTGTAAAAACCACTGTCGCAAATAAAACCTAAAACAGTCAGCCATTATAGCAGCGTTATGTAAAATTTCAGATAAAACAGCAGGAAAATTAAAACCCCGCTGCAGAGCGGCTTAAAGATGGCAGTCCAGCAAAATGTGGGCCACCGTTAGGGAAGAGCCACAGCGACCGCGGCGGGTCCTCATCGCAGAGGAGATGGCCATGGGTCAGCCAAGTATGGCCAATGCAGAGCCAGAGCAGGACGACCGAGTCCCGACGAGACGCCCTTACTTTGTTGGACGTGGGCAGATTACGCCACTCGGTAGCCCAAAGTCCACAGACCTTACGCCGCAGCATGGACCGGAGATCAGAGGCCGGAAGGCCGATCTCTAAGATAAGGGCATTGACATCCTATTTGGCAAGCCCATCGGTACGTTCGTTGCCTGGGATGCCGACGTGACCCGGAGACCAGAGAAGCACCTTTTTCAGATCGACCAAGGGCAAAAGCAGTCTCTCGGGTGGCCATCACCAATGGTGAACGCAAATACCATTGGTCCAGAGCACGTAGGCTGCTCAGGGAGTCGCTACAGAGAAGGAAAGACCCGCCTGAGCAGGAATGCATATGCTCGAGAGCACGGAAAATGGCTACCGGTTCCGCAGTATAAACACTGCAGAGACTGCTGCTCAACGTGGTCGCCATGGATGCAGGCAAAGCCAACGCAGCCATTTACCAACGAGCCATCCGTATAAACTATGTCATAGCCAGCAAAAAACTGGCGGCAAAGAGCCTCAGGGGAACCGAGTCCTTGCGCCAAAGGGCCAAGTCTAAACGAAGACACGGCCATGGTAGACACCATGGAGGTGTGCGTGAACGGGCCCGAAATGGAGTTGAAAGAGGATAGGACTCAAGCTCCCACAGGAGGGACTGCACACGGCAGCTACGTGTGTCCTAATGTGGGTAGCTGCTGTTGGTGACAGACGACCACAGTAGGAAAAAGAAGGCTGTAGTTCGGGTTTCCTGGTGAGCTATACATTCGAGCTGCATACGCTGCCAACAGTTGTTGGCAGGGGATCCATAATGGGGGAACTCGGCCTCTGCAAGTACACTTGTCACAGGGCTGGTTTGGAAGGCCCCCATTGCAATGCCACAGTGGTGGATGGGGTCCAACAAGTGTAACGCCGAAGGCGATGCAGAGCCATAAGCCAGGCACCCAAAGTCTAACTGGGATTGCACCAAGGCTGTATACAGCTGCAGCAGGGTGGAGTGGTCAGCCCCCCATGTGGTATGATCCAGACATTGAAGGGGATCGAGATGGCGCCAGCACTCCCGTTTCACATAACGAATATGAGGGAGCCAAGTCAGTCGGGCGTCAAATTTCAGTTCTAGGAACCAATGAGTGTCCACGACAGGAAGTAGTTGGCCGTCAAGATATAGTTCAGGGAAGGGGGGGGGGCTGTCCGTCACCAACAGAAGTGCATCACACGTTTTTTTGCAGGCGGAGAACTGGAAGCCATGGTGCAGGGCCCAAACCTGAGCCCAGTGGATGGCTGCCTCAAGCCGGCATTCAGCAGCACTTTTTTGTGGTGGAGCAGAAATATATGCAAAAATCATTGGCGTACAGGGAAGGAGACACTGATGACCCCCACAGCTGCAGCCAAGCCATTAATGGCCACCAAAAACAGTGAGACACTTAGCACAGACCCCTGCAGGACCCCATTTTCTTGGAAGTGGGGGCGAACTATGAGCAGCACCGACTCGGACCCGAAACGTGCGGAGTCTGAGGAAGTTTTGAATAAAAATGGGGAGTGACCCCCGAAGGCCCCACTCATGCAGTGTGGTGAGGATGTGATGCCACCATGTGGACAGAACTTGCAGAACGTTGGTCAGGCAGATGGGGCGATAACTATCAACCTACAGTGGATCTCTGCCAGGCTTCAGCAGCATTATGACGACGGCTTCCTACTGGGACGGAAACTCGCCACCACCCCAAATGCGGTTGAAGATGGCAAGTACATGGCGCTGAGAATCCCATGGAAGATGTTTCAGAATCGGCACATGGACACGGTCGGGGCCGGGAGCCATATCAGGGCAATTGGCCAAGACACTAAGCAGCTCACTTTCAGTGAATGGGGCGTTGTACGACTCCTGACGGTGCGTTGCAAAGGAGAGGCGCTGTCGCTCCACACGCTCCTTACGGGAGCGAAATGCTGCACTGTAATTAGCAGATTCAGAGCACCGAGCGAAGTGATCATTAAGATGTTCAGCAATCACACTCGTGTCTGTACACACAGCCCCATGGAAAGCAAGACCAGGGACTCCAACAGGAGTCTGGTGGCCGTAGAGGCGCCTTATCTTAGTCCACACCTGAGATGGAGAGACATGACATGAGAACCCAGGATAGAGACGCATCTCACCCGACATTCTTGTTTACGTTTTTTGATTAGTTGTTGAGCCTTGGCACAGGGTTGCTTGAAAGCGATGAGGTTAGCCATTGATGCGTGTTGTTTATGACACTGAAGAGCCCGCCTACATTCCCTGATTGCGGCAGCGATTTCTGGTGACCACCAGGGCACAGCCCTCTGCCAGGAGGAACCAGAAAAAGAGGGAATTGCAGACTGAGCTGCAGAGACAATGACGTGTGATATTGTCGACCACCACATCAATATTAGTTTCTAGCAAAGATCTAATAGTGGCAGCAGCCTGAAACGCATCCCAGTCAGCATTGTTAAGAGCCCACCGGGGCAAACGGCTAGGGCAATAACGCTGGGGCAGTGACAGAAAAAGTGGGAAGTGGTCACTGCCACACCAGTCGTCATGCACTCTCCAGTGAAAGGCTGGTACAAGGCCAGAGCTGCAAACAGACAGATTGATGGCCGAGTAGGTGCCGTGTGCCACACTGAAATGTGTGGGAGCACCTGTATTTAGAATACAAAGGTCGAGCTAGGAGACAAGATGTTCAACCTCCCTACCTCAGCCAGTTTACATCCCTCAAAGGGTTATGGGCGTTGAAATCGCCCATGATGAGGAAAGGTGGGGGGAGCTGAGCAATCAGTGCAGCTAACCAGGGCCAGCGCAAGGCACGTGAGAAACGTGCGGCCGCACGGGGCGGCACTTTCCGGGGGCGGCATATCTGCCACCCCCCTTTTTTTCTTTAGGACGAACACAACATTCCTTCCGAAGAGGGGAATCGAAACTAAACCTCGGAGGGAGCTGTTTGGGAACTGTGGTATGGCACCTCGACTACCTGCTGGCCGCCCCTGTTGAACAAGGGGAGGGAGGGGGACTAATTTCTTGTTCGCCACTGTGGCAGCGCCGTCGTGTTTACGCCGGAGGAACAGAGAGGGGGAAGCAGTCTGGCGTAAATGCCAGTATTCTTATGAGTGGAGAGCTGCCAGCCTGGTACGCGCCGTGCGTTTACTCACAACTAATTTTGCAAGAGACGAAATCTAATTTGGAAATTCCAATGCAATGTTCGATACTGCGGTTACATGTTAAGCCTGAAACAATTTTGCTGAGCCCTTCAATGGCAGTTGAGTGTTTTATTCTTTCCCCACTATGGAGAAAATTGTTGAACATTACTACAGTCAAACATGTTCAACACCTACAATGGCAAGGCAAGCATTCCGAATGGGTAAATACGCTGTGAGTAATTACAAGGGATAAAGACATTGATAGTAAACCTGGCATAAGTTGGGTTTCGACGTATTTTTGAAAATGTTTGCTATCCGTTTCTGAGTGATAGTCGGACGGTTCGGTTTTTGAGCCCTGAAAAACCTGTCTCCGCCTGCATGAACACAATTAAACTCTGACCAGCACTTTTGTGTGACAATACTACTAGCAAACTATCACTTTGCCAACATTTATTTGCTGTATAATGCGTGTGAATCCATGTTTCGTCTAAGTAAACTACTGGTCGCTTTGATTCTAATGAAAACCTGAGAAAGTGTGGTCTTTTAGCAACAATGCCTTCTCGTCCGCGCGCAACAAAACGTTAATTTTGACACCTTGTAAAACCAAAATCCATAGACAGAACTTTGCTTCTAGGGTTTCCTTGCTAGCTTTGAAGCTCATTTCTGTTTGACAAAAGTTGTGCAGTTTTCGCAAAGTTCGTATTTCTTTCTTTTGTTCATAATGCTATAAAAATTACTGCCTGATAATACAGTTATCCATATCATAGGTCACATACTTATTGTGAGCTTCTTGCTGCTTCTTCTTCTTGGGCGCTAGTTTAACCGTAGCCCCGCTGTACCTCGTCACGTGACCTAGTTCCTGGCACTGCCGCGTCACCGCTTCGCCTTTCCAGACAATACGTATTGTTGCGTTCTCTACAATGAAAACTACAGAAATCGTTTCGATAGTTGGCCGAGAGAGTCAAGATTGGTCAGAAGCACTTTCATTGCGTTTCACAAGAACAGAAGAATTGGTGCGTCCGTATTTCTTGCAACTTGGGATGTAATAGGTAAGTGCTTCTCATATAACCTACAATTAGTATTGCGCATGCACATTACTCATAAGTTAGAATTTTTCTTGTTCAAGAATGCAGAATAGGAAAATTTGTTTTTCTTAAGATCTGTTACTTAAAAAAATTATCAAATAAGCACGCGTCAACCCAGCAGCTAGAATGAAAATAAAGCGCAGAAAAGTGACGTGATACTACGATGACTAATTTGTTACCCCTTATTCCATAATCAGACACGACCAAGGGGCGCCGACTCCGTGGGTGCTCCGGGGCTCGTGCACCACCCAATGATTTTTTGGGGGTGCTGAGCACCCACATAAAATTAAGGTTGAAAATAAAATTGTATTTTTTTTTTTTTTTTTTTTTTTTTTTTTTTTTTTTTTTTTAATCGGGAAAAATCAAATCCTCCCTTAAAACTCAAGAGGCAATGCAAAACGTGATCATAGCGAGAGACGATATTTCACAAGTGAAAGAAATGATCACTTTTGTACGCGGGTCCCTAAACCAATAAAGTTTGATGTCAGACTTCAAAATCTCAAAATATTTCAAAGATTTATTTAAACCCTGGTGACCGTGTTCTACCAAAAGCTTTTGTCAGAAAAAATAGCTTCGCACCGAATGTGTTAGATTAGTGTACAGTGAAAATTATTTCATTGGTCGTGTAGAGGTTTTGGGGTGTTACTTATATTGAAATATCCACTTCGGCCAATTAGATTGCTTTATTGTAGTGTCCTAATGCAGCCATGCTTTCCTTTTCTTCCTCCTCGTTCTTCCTTCTATCTTTAAAAGGCCAGACAACTGCCTATTTACTTTTATCAAGTATTTATCATTCAAAAATGAATGAACATGATTTACAGGAGGGTTGGTTTCGAACATTTGTGAAGCGTGATATAGAGCACCCACATTGATTTTCAAAGGTCGGCGCCTCTCGACACGACAGAACTGACACATGCAAATTACGACAGATGGCGTGAGTCAGTTCTTTGAAATGAATAACCGCAGTGCAGTGAGTTAATCAGTACCCGTCGATTCCCGAGTACGTATTTATTGCATTATTACGTTACTCCATCTCTTTATTCTTCCTCTCTCCATTGTCTTCCGCCCCACTCTTTGGCCGTTTCAACCGATTTTATTTTCCGTATCTTCATAGATTTCTGGCGCAGAGTGGATATTCTCAATGCTTTTAGTTATGTTTAAATTTATACCGTCGCGCTGAACGTAACTGCCAACATGACGGTTTCAAGGTGTAAGCACATATTAAAAGCTATGAAACTGGCCACTTAGAAGCCGAAACCTAGGTACATCTGAAAAGTAAAAACAAAAATTGCGATTGATTGCTGACTTTTCCTACGGATTTGTAGATTTGTTTAATAAAATTTTACAAACGTTTTGTAAGAAAACAACGGGCGGGGAGGGGGAGGGGCGGCAATTTAGCAGCTCGCACGGGGCGACACTTGGACTTACGCCGGCCCTGCAGCTAACACATGGCGGGGTACATCACCATCTGGTGGAAGATATACACTGCAGGCGGTTATAGCTAGTGGTTTCCTGATCCGAACAGCCACAGCCTCCAAAGGTGTTTGAAGAGGCACAGCTTCACTGTAGGCAGAGTTGATGACATGAATAGAGACGCCACCGGATGCTCTGTCACAAGCAAGACGATTCTTGTAAAACCCCTGATAGCCACAAAGGGCTGGGGTTCGCGTTGCCGGCAGCCAGGTTTCCTGGAGGGCAACGCATAGTACATGTGAAGAGCTTAAAAGTTGTTTTAACTCTGCCAGGTGGGAAAAATAAACGCCGCAACTCCATTGGAGGAAAGTGCTGCCTATGGACTGGGGAGGCATGAAAGTGATTAAGAGACACAATGCGCCTAAGTGTCACTTCCCGCCACCCGATGAGGGTCTGTGGTGTCCATGTCCATTGCGTCTAGGTTGTCAGTAAGAGCACAGTCCTCTTTAGACGTAAGGATTTCGACCTCATTTTCGGAGTCACAACTGGTAGCGAACGGCATTGAGGAAGCCGCCTTCACCGCCGGCTCTTTCTCCTGCGGTACATCCTTTTTTTCTCGCCCCCTTCGGCGCCCAAATGGGCTTCCCAGAATGAACATCCGATGTCGACACAGACGGAGGCCCGGCTACCAGCAGGTGCATGGCCCTTTAGCCACTAGCTGACGTCTGGCTGCGTCGAAACTGGAGCCATGGTAAGGGTCACCTCAAGAGACCCTTTCCGTGCTGGAGTAGATCGACTGACACCCAAGGTGTGAGGGACAGTGGGAACAGCAGGAGGTGGTGGAAGGGGCTCGTCAGACCCTTTCCCTGAAGGAAGAGCCAGAGAATGAAGACATTTCTCCGGTGGAGAGACGGGGTTCACAGACCCTGTTAAAGGGGGAGGCAAAAGCCTCGCAGAAGAGGTGCCCCAGGTGTCTGGGGAGCCAAGACTGACTGATGGCCCAAAGGGCCCACAGAAGGTGTGAGAGAAGGTCTGGCAGCCACCCCCAATAGAGGCGATGTCACCATGGCTGCAGCACATGTGGACATCATGGAGACAGGATGGAGTCTCTCAAACTTGCGACGGGCCTCAGAATATGTTAGGCGGTCGAGGGTCTTGTACTCTACAATCTTGCGCTCCTTTTGGATAGCGGGACAGTCCGGTGAACAAGGTGAATAGTGGCCACTGTAGTTAACACAAGGGTGGTGGGGTACAAGGGGCATCTGGATGTAAGAGACAGCCACAGTCATGACAAGTTGGAACCGCATCCCAACGGGAAAACATGAATCCCGACCACAAGCACTTGAAGGTGCATGGGTGGAGGGATGTACGGTTCGACATTACATCTGTATATCACCACGCTGACCTTCTCGGGCAAGATATCGCCATTGAAAGCCAAGATGAATGCCCCGGTTGCCACCCTATTGTCTTTCAGACCCCGAAAGACACGGCGGACAAAATGAACACCAAGTCATTGTAAGTTCTCACACAACTCATCAGACTGCAGCAAAAGGTCATGATGAAAAATTACTCCCTGGACCAGATTCAATGTCTTTTGCGCTGTTATAGATACAGACCTTATAACTAGGGTGCAAGGGTGTCAGTGCACAACAGACATGGCTTGCGCTGAAAAGAAATAACCTGCCCAATGGCTAAATAAAAGCCGCAACCATGAGGCCATTCCATAATGGGTGCATAAGATGGAATTGCACGATTAATACTTGTTGCACCACATAAGGTGTCCTTCCGCAGATGGTTCACTCTTTGGAAAATTTTGAAACTGGGAGGGCAAACCATATAGGGGACCGAGGATGTATGGCCAAAACGTGTGAAGACTCCTTTTAGTCGCCTCATACGACAGGTAGGAATACCGTGGGCCTATTCTTACCCCTGTACCCGCAGGGGGCTATATTATTAGTCTCCAGTCTGGTAACGCCTTGTTCTCAACCAAACGAAGTAATGAAAGTCTCCCGCAAACGCATATCAGGACACTATATAAAATCAATAAAGTGACTACTGGTAATTTTATTGACACCAAAACTCGATTCAATCAATAAATGCATTATATATTTTTACGCGGCGATTCAACATCAACCACATTAAACTAGGGATGGGCTAGGAGCGTACTCAAGAAACATGTGACACTAAGGCAAATTCTCAAGTAGGCTACTCTTGAGAAGTCGACAGTGATGCACTCTCTGAAGGCTGAAACTACTCTACAAGGAAGCATTGCGACAGCAGTCATAGTCATCATCTTCCATATGTGCACTGAAGAAAATTATTAGTAGTAGTGGAAGCTTTTGCAGAAGACAAAAATCATAGGACTTATCAATTAAAACATGTATCTCGCACGAAATAAAAACATTACTATTACAAAAGAAAGTAATTGCAAAATGTTTCTCAGACCTCCAGGAGGGGGAGGGGAGGGATTGAAGTCATTGACAAAGAGAAAAGCCTTTTCTTTATTTATGTACATGGCTAGCAATAATTACTGTTAAACCCTTGGCCGAAGAGCAGCTTGCACACTGCTGTCAGCCTGCCCCCAGTTGGGGGAATTGAAAACGAAATAATCTTTTATTAAAAAGCACATATATCTAATGAAACAAAGTAATAGTAATAATAGAAGAAGAAGGATGAAGACAAAATAATAAACACGTATGTTACACAAAACAAGAACATTGTTTTGAAAAACAAATATGCATTCCACATGTATTTATGCTACATGTTACATACATATGCTTTCACCCTTATTTCAGCTTAAAGCTCTCAACACAGGCACTATTTACAACTACAATACTGTTACTTATTTGCTTATTCTGTTCAAAAGTTTGGATAATGTTAATTTTTATGCAAGCTGTATGTTATTAGAGCCAAATTAAAAGTTACAGTTTTCAGATACTGGCAGACTGTTCCAGGTAATATCCAACCATTCCACCAATTTTCCTTTTAACTTAGTTTGAATGGATAACATACATTTTTTGATCTCACTTGTATTAATACAAGAATGCACTTCTGTACCCAGAAATGCATCTGTTGATATATTCTGTAATATTAAATGTGTAATAATGCCTACTGTATTTTTGCTACACTACAGAGCTTTGCAACAGACATCTCCATCCACCGTTAAGAACTGCCACCTCTGTGACTTGGTTTTCATGTATCCAGTGCCCACGTTTAAATGATAATCACGCTGAGCTGCAAGCATTGCTAATAACCACAGCATGTGGCATGCTGCCCCAGTCAACCAGCGAGCAGTGGCTTTCTCGTGAGCTTCTCAACTACTGCTCCAGTGCCGGCAGCTCAAGAAATTCTCAGCGCGCTCAAGTCACTGCACCTCACACTCCTATCTCTATTATCAGCAATTCCAGCTGCCGTATCAATGTCCACAACCACATTGCTGTTCCCTGTACAGCTTCCATTCAGGCAAAAGTCATAGGTGGATACTAGATACTCGCACAGATCAATTTTGTAAAAAAAAAAAAAAAAAAAAAAAAAAAAAAAAAAAAAAAAAAAAAAAAAAAAAAAAAACTGAAATCTAGTGGGATACTCAAATCCAGAAGATAGAAGTCAACTACACAGAGCTGTTGTTGTATAGATGGGAGCTTCTCCATTACAACATCTAGTTTTAACATCTGTTAGTTCCACTTTATAGGGTATAGCTACAGGATTTTCATATTCCCACGAGGTGTTCTCCAATGCTTCCTCACTACTTTCACTTCGACATTCCACGTGATGTCAACAAAGCTGCCTCCAGATAGGAGAAATGGTAACTTCACCTTGTCTCCATAGCTTACAATGACGAACTTGACGAATTTACTACGCAGATGTAAAGTTAAATGATCAGAAAATATACCACCGCAAGCATCTATGTTACATAAATGACACCATTAATAAGGTGAACACCACTAACACAATCAAACAGGCAATACTCTATACACACATAAAACACAGTTTTTTTACAACCACAAGAACATAATCCTACATAGACTTCTTTAGTACTCTTATCGCAACATATCAATCACAACTGAGAACAGACACTGCATCACATATTTTAGAGTATTTCAAACACTTTTTATTTACTTAAATTCTATCCCAACTAGCCCGTGACATTCTATATAAGCATGACAGCCATCTCCAACCCAGCAACCAAACCACAACTGCAATCAACACTAACCTATAACACACGGATCTAGCCATCCCAGCTCTTTTTTTTTTTTTTACTAAAGTTCTAAACTATAATGCGACAAACTCGGTATCTCTGCATTGTTTGTGGCTCCCTCACGAACATCTAATGATTGATCATGCATCTTTTTGCATTCCATACTCCACTAGACAGTATTTCTGACTTTTCTATCAGTCACTAGACCACATATCTCATACATTTAACAATCAATCAAGCAGAGAGAGTCGTCACATTCCTCCTAACAAATCAATACTTCCGATAAACATCTGTAACACACCCAATTACATTGTGAAAATGACAGACACACACAAAACAGTTAAGGACTGGTCCAGATCAACACAAGCTCTTATTATATATATCTGAAACTTACAACCAACCACTCAAAATAAACTACTTTAAATGAATGTAATACCTGAAAATTTTTATTGAATACTAAGAGCAATCCTTTAGAGATACACTATTAAACATGCCTCTCTATGAAGGTAACTATTTTGCTTTAAATCACCTAACCATAGGATTTATTGAAATAATACTTCTCAACCAAAGAACAATAATTTACCACCGCAAGCCTCTTCGATATGTTACCAATATGAGTCCATTTCAGAAAGTAAACAACTCAAATGTTTGTTAAACTAATGGGACTTAACTGTGGTGTCATCAGTCCCTAACTTAGAAACTACCTTATGCTAAAGACAGCACATCCAATGCACAAGGGAGGATTCGAACCCCCCGACGGGGATTGACCTCGCACATCGGAACATAGTGCCTCAATGCTCTCGGCCACTCCGCCACAGCAAACACGACTAAAAGACAAGATAAATACCATACTACTAAGTATCAATACACATTCCAAAAATATAGAACACCTGTCAAAACAAACCGTACAACTAACGAGATCGAAATCCATTGCGCCAAACCAGGACACATAGTCTGCATCAAATTACAAATACTTGAGAGCTAATTTTACAAAGATAGAAGCCAGAAATAAGAAAATTATTACGGAGGGAATGGAAAGGTTACGACAACAAAACATACTAATATTAGCCACTCACAATTAACAGCCATTTTTAATGAACTAGAATTACAGTACAATCTATTGATAACAGCAATAGTTACCACACAAAAAGACTGTGCATGTGGTAGAATATCTAAAATTAATAAAAGATGATATCAAAGATAAAATCTTTCTTATTGCCCTTACTGAAGGTCAGGATACCAATTGTTAAAGATAATTGATTTATGTGTATTTACTGCTGGTAATATTTTAAGCTATGTTCTTAATGTTCCTTTAATAGACAACCATGTGTTTAATATGTACAAAATATGGCCATTGCCAACAGCAGTAGATATGAGAAAACTGATTATTTACTTTCATAGCCCCAAAAAGAATATACTGTTCAACGATTAAGCTAAGAGACAATATTTAACGCGATAATCAACTTTTATGTATACAATGTTATCCACTTACAGTCATGAAGTGTGTGAAGCAAGGATGCTTCAGCCTATAAGAAAAAATGCCAGTAGATTTTGTACAAAAAATATGTAGCCCTTTATGAGAGGAGAGATCAGGGACAATTAGTGGTTATTTTTATCTCCAAAAGATGAAGGACTGAGTTATTTGTAACGCAGAAAAGCCCTCAGATGTTATAAAAGGTACAGGTAAATTAAAATTTTTAAGTGTAGAGGCTACAGAGTGCAAATAATGATGCAATTGGAACATATAACAACTAATATAACACTTGAAGACATAGTACCCCCCATTAAACATAGACTTGTGCAATTAATGAACAAAAAGCAAATTTTACTGAGTTGCCTTTAAACTTACCTTTGGAGCATTTAGTGCAGAAGCTAGATCTTTCAGTCGCCAGTCAAAAGATAGGTGCTTTGCAAGATGAAATAGTACCAACAAAGAACTACTTTTGGTGGTATTACATGGAATACTTTCTCTGTATGGGAATATGTGGGTACAGCAGTAACAATAATCACAGTAATGTGTTGCCTTTGTAATTACTGGAAGTGTTGTCGACATTTCTGTTGCCAACTAAACGACCGTTGTACTAAAGTATGTGTAAGAAAAATGGTAATGGTGCCCTCATACTCCGATAGTTAAATATACCTCTGCCCAATGACAGACTGAAGAACAGTGTAATAATGATGAAGCCATTGTAATTAGTGAAGAAATGGTGCCTATAACATACCTACCTAAAGGATACAACATTGTTGCTTACTGATAGGAAAAGTTACCTATACAGTAGTCCTCCAGCAGAAAACAGGCCATTAACACTGTCAAAGACAAATAAGAGATAAAGTAGTATTAATGTAAATATATTCTGAAATTGTGAATATTAATGTTTGTGAAAGTATTAATGAAGAAACTTATGAAGAAAGGCTTACAATGTAATGTGCTACAGTCAAACTAGATATTGTATACAAAAGAAAATAAAGAATGAACCGAACTCTACGAAGCAATGAGTAAAAATTTTGTAGTCCTGAGGACAGTGACTCCAAAATTTTCTCCCGGAAAGGGAAGGGAGGTGTTCCATACACGTAGGTTGTAGTGTGAGCCGTATAGGAAACAGTGTCGTCGGTGGGCAACCTGATATATTCCGTAAGGGTGGACCAAAGAGATGGTGGCACTGCCCAGGGCCTACATGACTGCGTCTCCATAACCAAATATGGAGAACGTTCCATCTGGACACAAAAATCAACATGGGTTACAGCAGCAACTGCATAAACAAGGCCCACAGGGGGGCTCAGGGAGTCTCCGTCCGCTCCTCATGCTCTGGGGTAGGACCTGTATCGCTCTAGGCAGGCATCGTGCTATGTGCAGACTGCATAACTATTATACATTATTTTGGAAAGGATAGGTTGCTACTCACAACAAACACACTAATGACCACAGGAATGCACACATAACAGAATAAACAAAAAATGAAACATTAGGCTGTTAAGCCTTCATCTAACACACACACACACACACACACACACACACACACACACACACACACACAATCTCTCTCTCTCTGCGCAGTTTCCAGCTATTGCGGCAACAGCCGGAGAAAGCAGTTGGGTTTGTGCGACTGTGTGCACGTTCTCTGTGGCAGATGAAGGCTTAAGAGCCAAAAGCTTCATTTTTTGTTTATTCTGCTGTGTGTGCCTTTCTGCGGCTCACTGGGCGAGTGTGGTGAATATCAACCTATATTCTTCAAAATATTGTTGAAGCCTTTAAGGTATTTCCATTGTTTTATTATACATTATAGTATGCTAGTAACTGCTCTGAGAGTTTATGGGAGAGGGCCTGGTTTTCAACTTATTCCTTAGTGTTGGAGTTATTTATCCAATTTCTCTCCTTTTGGTAGTCGAGTTCCACTATTCTAAAGTATTGCGGCTGTACAAGTCTCCTGGGCTGGAGGCAGTCTACAAGGGCCAGTCTGCAGAAACCACAATCCACTTCAGATTCAGGTATGTGTTACTATCACAAATCAAAGTCTTCTTACTACCTCAGGCACACGACACTATACAGACTATTGGAAGGAGCTGGCATATGTGCCTAAGTAAGAAGACTAAAATGACAAGAATGAAAGTAAAGGCCCTTAGCACAACAAGCGAAAGGTTTGGTTTTAATAAAGGCATGAAGCAAGGGGACAGTCTCTGCACTGTCCCATTTAATATAGACCTACATAATGTAGTAAATAAAATCAACAAAAGAGGTACCATATTTATGAAAACCAATTACATTGCTATAGTAGTAAGAAATATCAATACACTTCCAGAAACATACCGGCCAATGGAAACGGAAGCATTAAAAATTGGCCTCATAGTAAATGAAAGCAAAACACAATCTGGGGCCAGAAAAACCTTGAAAGACCTAAACACCAATATGAAATGCTTTGAAGGGGTGTATTGGAAAGGCTGTAAGAGAAAGTACACAGGCAGGAAATAGGGCTTACTTCCTATGCAACTCCCTTGTCTGCCCAATTGTTACATCTGGGTCAGAGGGATGGACTGACAATGTGACAAAAATGCTAAAAGAACCTTTGAACAGAAAATACTATAAATCTATGGTCCAATAAGGGAGAAAGAAGGCTAGAGAATACATACAACACTGAATTATACATATTAGTACAACACGGTTCATACTGAATTTACGAAATAAAAATTGAGAACTTTTAAGCACCTTTTGACCCACTTTAGATTATGGCAGTAACACTAAATGAGGGCCTTTACGATCACCTTTTGACAGCTCAAAATTTAAAAGAAAATAACAGCTTAACCGTTCATCTGACATAAAAATTGAATCAACGAATTTGTAGAAGAGAAAATTCTCTACAAATTTTCACTATACAGTAGAACCTCGTTTTTACGCTTTTCAGGGGACTTCAGATGTACATAATAGACATCTAAATACTCGCCAGAGAGTTGATTATACAATAAATGTTATCCAAACTGTTACTATTTTAAGCGCCAGGGAAGTGAAAATTTTTTGACGTAATTTCAGTCATTATAATCGAGGATGCCGCTATTTTAATCGCCAGGCAAACTGGTAATTTTATGGGAAGTAGAAATTTGACGTTATTTCATTCATTATAATCGAGGTTGCCGCTATTTTAAGCACCAGGCAAACTGGTAATTTTATGGGAAGTAGAAATTTTTTTACGTAATTTCATTCATTATAATCGAGGACGCCACTGCTGGACTATAACACATCTTCAAAATTATCTGAACCGCTTCGATAGATATCATTTGGACGCCGCTGCCAGGCTATGTAACATCTTCAAAATTACTGCCTTTTACCGGAATTAATTATTTACATAGTAAAACTACAGTTCCGTTCGTTTTGTATTTTTCAATGTTTCACACGACAATATTCGAGAATTTATTCGCGTTCTCGAGTACAAACATAAGCGTAAGTATTTTTGTGGCGTTTGCATAGGATCGGCATCTCTCACTATTATTGCTTTTTTGAGGTTGTGGGTATTATGATACCCAAGTGTGACAGATAAAGTTCTTTATTAATCAGAAATATGTATCACAAAAACAACACAACTATTTATTATCACTTCAACAAAGCAACTGGTTCTCATCGTTTGAATACTCGCCAGCAGCTCTGGCAAAGAAGCTCGCGGAAAGACTAACTACACCACCAGAAATCAGCGTTACTCTCTCGTTAACAAACCGTTCTGTTTGTCTGAGTACATGCCAGGCGCTCTGCCAAAGAAGCTGGTGAAAAGAACTACATTGCCACAAATCGGCGCGTCTAGGTCAACAACGAAACGCGAAATATACATTTGCATAAACGCAAAGTGTCAAGAAACTCGAATGCGAATAATGTTTAAGTGCTATACTTTAAGGGGAAAGCCATGCTAGTGTCAATTCATGTACATTACGTCATTTATCTTCACGAACATGCTTTCGAAAAGTGTACAACGCGGGAAAAGCGTAAATATGTTAATGCGAAAACGAGGGCAAGTTAACATTGTAACCATAGGAAATTTGACGGGACCGACAAAAAGATGGTGTAAATGGCGGGAAAATGTAAAAAACGAGAATGTAAAAACGAGGTTTTACTGTACATTTTTTCATATCTCCCATAGTTTCAAGAAATATACAAAAATAATGGCTGTTTGACTATGACTGTCCGTAACGTGTTACTACTATTATTATATATATATATTTTTTTTAGCTCGAAGCGTCCAACCAATCAACGCCAAATTTTACAGACATAATTGCTGGCCACCAGTGACCAGAAACTCTTCTCTTTTTCATTGGTTTTTCGGTTTCATCTATCCTTTGTGGACATTAGTTAATTTTGATCAT
The DNA here is from genome assembly GCA_026315105.1 of Locusta migratoria. Taxonomy (NCBI): domain Eukaryota; kingdom Metazoa; phylum Arthropoda; class Insecta; order Orthoptera; family Acrididae; genus Locusta; species Locusta migratoria. The sequence continues at coordinate 160,686,798 of CM048751.1, read as the reverse complement.
TTCGTCTTTCACTCAGTCTTTTCGTTACAGAGTGTGTCGAGCCTTCTGACCAAGCCTCCTATTAAGGTGTGCCGAACACCTGCAAGAGTAATCCGCAATGCTCGGACCTTCGATGGCAGGTGTTATCTGCTAACATCAAATTTTTGGACATTAGATTACAATTCCTTATAATCTTGACAGGTATGCTGTACTAGCCGGCAGAAATTACCTTTGTGGATGTCTACAGATGGCACTAACCATGCTTTGTATTTGTCTTTTCTCAGCCACAGTTGGCTAAACACACACTTTCCAGGAATTTTAGCACAATTTTAAAAATACACTTATTTAGCAAATGTTACCACCAAACTTATAAGAGTAGCAATGGTCGATAAATCTCAGATGGTTCTTCTTACATATGTTCTAGGTTCCCGCGCGCCTTACCAATGCTGCCAATGTGTACTCTAGTATCCCCACTAAACGGAATTGCTAGTCACGCAGTTTTTTTTACCCCAACCTTTTTAAATTAGCCAAATTAACTGATTTGTAAGTAAGACAAAAATAAGGACTAAGTTATTAAAAATTAAGCACCATATGAAAATTAAGGACTTTTGAGCACTTTTAAGAAACGTAAGAACCCTGTACAAGGTAGGGGCATAGTAACAGTGAAATTGCAGCGAATATGATGGCTAGGACATGTGGAGGATAGAATTCCATAGAAATGCATGGTGAAATCCATTCAGCTAGGCGATGAGGGAGAACAAGAAGAATTGATGACGTAATAGAGAATCTCACCAGTCGGGAGTCCGGGGATGAAAGAGCAACCAAGAACTGAGAAAAGTAGAGGAAACTGGTTTACGAAGACAATGCTCACCAAGGACTAACTACCAAAGAAGAATAAGAAAACCAGTGAATCTGAAGACATGGAACCAGAAGATGCTCCCATTAAGGTAAGTGTTGCTTCTCTAAAGAGCTTACTTTAATTTTCATTTATTTCAGTTTTAGATTACATATTGCAAATCTTTCCCTTACCATAGACGTCAGATAAATTTGTACCAAGTGGTGGCGATTAGCTCCCTTGATAAAACCTTCAATTCTGCATTCATTAAGAACAGTTTTGTGAAAGTCATTATAAATTCTTTTATTTGGGTATAATCTTATTTCATCTGCATTGTACATGAGAAATTTCCCATTTTTTATAGATAGCTGTACTTGTTCCTTTGTAGTGAGTGTAATAAGACTAAAGCCATTCAAGAAAAAAAAAAATATTGTAGCACTTCTGAATAGACTGTATTCCATATTAGCAATATAATTACATTGAAACAACCTCCAGAACCTATTCCATTCTCCAAAGAAAAGGATAGAAAAATGGCAATCTATGGTACTTGTCAATATTTTTAAAAAGCAAGTGCACAGAACTGTAAATCTTTAGTATGACAGCGGACAGTACAAGATGGCTACATAAATACAGATTCTCAAAGGAAACACTATTCTAGCACAGACACCTGTAATCTGTCTTCTCCATTCACTTGGTTATTGGTTCAGCAAGTATAACAATTTCATTTAAAAACTTTGATATATAGTTTTTTCGGTCCAAACATTAGTGGTTGTTTCTATCTCAGGATGAAATTTTTTTTTCATAACTTCTTGTAACAGTTTTTATTTTTTCAACAGAATTTTCTTTTTGAAGTACTTCATGTTCTAGGCTAAAAATAGAAGTGGTTTTTTTACTCCAAACATTTGGAAATATCACTAACTGGCAATGTTGTAAGACGGCAAGATGACCTTTAGGGCCTATTTTCACAGCAGCCACTATAGCAGCAAGTGTGTACACTTCAAGGTAAAGTGCTTATGTTAAAAAATTCCAAATGATCACTCTAAAGAAAAAGTGGGCACATATTTAGGGTCGTCCAATATTCAAGTACTTACAGTATTTACCAATCTCCTTAATGTGATCAGCCCTAGTGCGGTGTCAAACTGGTAGTGTATAAACACTATTGTCAGAAATGAAGTTGGGAACCTTTGTACTAAGTTGCTGAAATACACAGAAATACATAAACCACATTTTCTATTTCCAAAGAACACTAAGTGGAAAGTTTATGCTAATTTTAGAATGGTGAATTACATGTTTTATGTTGACCAAAAGAAAAGATTGGCTGCTTACTTTCATAGTGTGACTAATTTAGACAGTTAACAGCCACAGAAAACACTAAGTACAGCATGAAATTTAATGAAGGCACAGGTATTGTCAAGGTAAAAAATTTCTATTTGCAAAAGCATTCAAATCAGTTTTCTTTTAATCCACTGAAGTATCTCGCAACTAGAAAGAATTTTGTTCCAGAACATCTTACTGTTCTAGCTCTAAACTTCCTGTTACTATTCATAAACTGATCCATTTTAATTTAATGTTGTACAAGGTACGAAGCTGGTACAGTATACGGTTAATGACGTTTGGTCTGAACCTTTTTAAAATTGTGGCTCCAGTACGTATGTTTAAAAACTTGACAAATGTGTTTAAAATTACTGTCAGAAATCAGTGCATCACATTAGATTACTAAAAAATTTTGATCCATCTGCAGTTATCAATCGCATTTAACAAATGAACTGACTATGCCCTCAATAGGCCAAGACTAATAATAATCTTTTACATTAGTTTGTATTTACCTAACCACAAATTATGGTCTCAGGCTGCAGTAAAATCTTTACTCAACTTCCAAATACTACTTAACACAGAGTCTATTACACTTCCTGAAATTTAAGCCCTTCAACACGTTTCAATTTATCGAGTTAGTCTTATATAAGATGTGTTCCATGGCAACTTTCCTAGATATCTTAATTACTGAATCATATGAGTTAAATTCCGAACCATCTTAGTACTGTATTTCAAAATAGTGGATTATCTTTACAAAAGAAATGGTTTGTTTCCACCCCCACCACCAATGATTGCAGGGCACACTTTTTAGTCGATCAGTTGTAAATTTTGTTTCTGTGCAGCCATTAAAACCTTTGACACAGAGTTCCACTAAAATAGTTGGGGTTGTTAACTACCTGATTCACATCCATTCCAAAAGCCACACTTCCACTTCAGAAAGTTATGATTGTGTGTCATATAATTCCTTAGCTTTAAAATACCAAAAGAAAAACCTTTACATTTAACTGAAGTTAAAAGAATGATAAAGTAGAATTTGAAAAATTCAATACTTCTTTGCTTTCTACAGTATGTCTGCCTAGGTGTACTTGTGTCTGTGTGTGCATTTGTTTACCCTCCTTCCCCCCCCCCCCAAGATAAGTCTTTCCTCTCCCAGGATTGGAATGGCTCCTTACCCCCTTCCTTAAAACCCTCATTTCCTTTTCCCTCTCCTTCCCTTCTGCCTGAAGAAGCAACTGGGTTGCGAATGCTTGTGTTTGTGTGTGTGTCCATTTCTTTATTTGTGATGCTGTCACACCTGTGCTCCTTCGCCTGGTGAGTAATCGTCTATTTTTTATATTCAACAATAAAACAGTTATGCAGAGCTGTAAAGGAAAGGGGTCTCATCATGTAAATAGGAAGGAAGTGTTAGGTTTTAAGCAAACTACTCGTTTAATAGTTTGCTTGTAAAGACAGTGATTGCTAGCCTTTGTTGCAATGAGTGGTTGAACTGTCTGCCATAACAGTAGTGTCTGTACCTTCTAAACAAATTATGTAGAAGGCTGGGTACCATCTATCTCTATTCAACTGACTAGTATCTCAATGATTTCAATGAATAGTATATCATTAAAGAGAATCAACAGGTATGACATATATTTCAATGGTTTTTACAGGCTAAAATGAAAATGAGTTTTACACTGTCTGGTCAGCATCACATGAAATGAGTATGTTTGGTGGTGCCAAGACTAATCTGTACTCTACAGAACAATTACCAAACTTAACTGCCCTTATTCACAAAACTTTTAACTGTTATTGAGTAAAAAGTTAATATGAGTGACTTATAAGCTATTTTTTTATAAAAAAGATCAGCACCATCACACACTTCATAAAGATTATCTGTTAACTACAAAATAGCATAAGTTGTGTACTAGCTAAGAATTAGCAACATTCTCATATTCACTTACAATTATTAACATGCTTGACAGGATAAGATGGTATCAGCATGGTTCTAAAATAATGTATGAATGCACCAGTCTTCTCAACATATATGATTTATGTACAAAAGAACCATCACAATCAGTACATATTTCACAGAGCGCACACACACTTATCACTCATAATAAAATAATTTTTAAAGAACAGTAACACAGTGAAGTTTCAATAAATTCATTCCTGAAATCAGGAACATAATCACTTTGCATTTCCAACAATGCACTGTCAGTCCTCGAACTTTATAGAGTTAACAGCAACCGAGATCTGTCCTCCACGATATGAACCACGTTTTTTCTTTGTTTTTTCATGTCTGAAGGATTTTCCTCTTGTAAACTTCAGATCTTGGTATGCCTTTTCACCCCATGAACCTCTGGCTCCTCTCTGAAATTACAAGAAAATTGTTTTAGTGTACAATTAAAACTGTACAGGAATATAAAACCAATACTGTGTTTAAAATAAAATGTACATAGTTCTAAATCATTGAAATATGTACATGTATATCCAACGAAAGAATGAAATTTACTGATACCAATCATTATTTTTACCTCCACAATGAGTATCCAAGATTTAATCCCCCCCCCCCAAAACATTTTACATTAATGTGACCTGTATTGTTAGGACAAACCTTTGCATACCTGCAAACCTTCGAAAACAAAAATCTGGAGATCCAGTTCAAAATAAAATCGGGAAATTCTTCAAAAAGTCAGGAGATATGATCAAAACGTGTGTAATTTTAGTATAAAGATTAATATAACTGATTTTAGCCTTATTCCATGATTTTACAACCCTATATAATGGCTACAAAAACACATGCTCCTAAATGAGCAAACTGATCAAAGGCTTCCACTGTTCCTATAACCAAAATTAAAATTTGTTAACAAGAAGAAACGAATGCACATATGCTTCAAAATTTCTCGTCTCAAAATCAATTTCTGAAATTCAAAGACCTTCTCCCCTTTGCAGAAAATAGTACATATCCAGGGACAGTGAGGGGGTTTTTTTTTTTTTTTTTTTTTTTTTTTTTTTTTACAGCCAAATTTAAGAAATGAAACTTCCATTTTTCTATTATGTGATAGGGAAATATCACACTGACAAATGATACAAACATAAAAAGGCATACTTTTCCTCAATTCGATAATTCACAAATCTTACCCAAACAGCTTCAAAAAAGATATTTTTTGCCATACTGGAACAAATACTACCAATGCTAAAATCTTTGACATGTAAAATCTTTGTATACACAAAAAAGTTTCCTCAAGCAGCTTCACTTCTGCAAAACGACAAAACATTGCCTCCTAATAGAGCTCAACACAGTTTATGTGCATATCTGCTAACAGCACAGGGAAGAGCAAAAATAATTGATATCCAAGTTGCACATGACTGAAGGCCACAACAGCAGCAACAACTGCTACAAGTGCCCCAGAGCCAGAAACCCAAGACTGATGTGTAAGACATATGTAATTCACTGAACGGAACACCATCCGTTTTACATAACTGTCACTGTAGAAACCAGTCAGTGCATGTAACACTGAGACAAATGTGACGCAGCTTCATCTTGCTGAAACATTTCTCCTTATTTGCAGGGACACATATTTTAGTAAGTTTCAGGAGATATGAGTGTGTCTAAATGTACAGTGAATGAAACACTTAATGCACTCCCACAGCTGACTACCTATACATGTGCCACTGCTCATCCAATATCAGCAACTACAGCTGTAATAGGCACAGGACAATCACTGGGCATTGGTAGCCTATACATGGTCAATGACTTCCAATACCTTCTGTATAATGCCAACAGGAGGGTGCAATTCCTAAGTCTTCCAAGGGAATGGTCCCTTGACACCTGCACTGCAGGACAAAAGTGCTGGCAGAAGCTCAATCATGCTCTGGGGAATATTCATATGTGCATCTGTGGGCCAGGTAGAGCTCCTGCAAAGCCCATAAACCAAGCAGTATCTTAACCTGGTAGCAAACCACAAACTCTTTATGGCAACCTTGTTTTCCAAATACACTGCCATTTTTCAAAAAGACAAAAAGCTATGTTAAAAGACCATGAGTGTGAGTGGTTTGAGGAACACTATCTCCATTTGAAGTCTCCATATGTCAAGTACTGGCCAGCCACTCTCTTCATTGTTTTGATGTGTGTGTAGCAACATTTAACCAGCTAAAGTTAGCCAACATTTAAAGGCAGCTTTCAGCACATTATGTTCACCAAACTGGAAATTTAGACATCGTTGGATCGCTCCCATGATCAGGACATAATTACTGTATCCCCCACAACCATTCACCATACACAGGCTGGAGATGTCCCATATGGCCAATATTTCTGTCTAGTCTTAATCACATTCTTCCAGGGGTAGATTGCTCACTTCAGCATACTAATCAGAGTTATTGAGGACTAAGGAAGGCCATTTGGTCCTTACCTCTTCAAAGCACTCAGTCCTACACGGTACAAAGTGTATTAGAACAGCAGTTGAGTGAATGTACGAGCAACATAGCATCTGATGTGACAAAGGTAAACAAACACTGTCCATTAAACAACAGTGAAAAGAAAAATGAAAGTCTCAACTATAATTTGTATAGGTTTGCCATATAAAACTGCTTGAGGAGCCCGTCAACCATGTCATAAGAACTGTCAGACTGTACAAAACCAACATGCACAAAGCATGGAGCTATGCCTCATTGCTCCTAAGGACCAGCCAATTTGTCCCTTTGTATTAAACAAGTTAAAGAATATGTATAATTTCTAATGGCAAGACAGTTCACAAGCCACTGCAACCACCTTACAATGGACTTTATTGTGCTGTCAGTAGGGATGGAATGACGTTCAGGTGAGGTGATGAGTATACCACAAACTCCACATCTCTTACACTGGTATTTAACAAATGCACCAAAACTACTTTCGTCCAGCATATATATGCTGCAACAAACATCAAAGCTATTTTTGATTACTCAGCAGCAGTCACCACAAAACACCATTGTGACCTGATATGGTTGACAAGTCCAATTCTACACAAATATTTCTGACAGTAAGGGATAGTGATGAGGTAAAATGCCAAGCGTAGACTAGTACTTACACATGCAAGTGAATGTTCTGTGGAGTGACAATGGTTGACAACTCTTATGTGCACTTTTGCTGGTACAATGTCAGAAGTTGTGAGATTTGTTGCAATGGTTGTTTTGTTCACATATTTTTATATATTTTTGTCTAGGCAGATTTTTTTTAATTGGGCATCAATAGGGCAGCTGTGGAAGCAAATGAAAGTTCAGTCCCCGTCCCCGTGTCCTGAATGCATATAGAGTATTCTCTAGTGAGGTAGTCAATGAATATTCTAAGCACTCAAAAGACATACTATCACCTTCCTTGGTGAATGATTGCATTTCACTTTTTTTTCTATTCCTCTTCTTTTAATTCACTGCTGTGTTTCTATGGTTTAATAGTGTCATTAATTGCAACAAAACCCCAGGAAACATTTTTCTTGAGTAACTGCAAACAGCCAGCTGATCTACAAACAATTTTGTTTCATCTCTGCAGTAAGAAATTGTGTCACTCATCTTGCACAGAGCTGCTTCATGCTCTATACATGTGCTTCCTTTCATGGATTTCTTTACCATTCATACATTACATTAAAATAAATTGGTAAAAACAAATTCAATTCTATCAATCTTTCAAATCAAAAATGTTTTGGTGTACATTGTTCGACAATGAACTGCTGTCATTAATGCAACAATGAAATTTTAATCAACTTTGTTTAAGCTTTAAATTTCTAAGAGATTCATCCATCTTCATTTATTTGTTTAGGTGCCAAGTTACTTATTTAATGACCCCAGCATTTTAAGTCACCTTCATTAACAAGATATAAAATCTTTGTTAGTCACTGAATAATGAAGCACATTAACTTTACCAAGAAATATTTTAACTATAAAGGCAACATTGCAAATATAAAAGTTACCTACATTTGAAGAAGAAATTACTTGTCTGCAGTGTGCCACAATCCCTGTGCAACAGTGCCAAAATTTGATACTAGGAGGCACATTTCCTAGCTGAATAATTAAATTCTATTGAATCCTACAGGGTATTCTAAATCTTGAACAAATTTAAGGCAGGCTTCTAAAATATCTGCAACCACTATCGACATTTTAATTTCAGAAATTCTTTCATTACACTGATCTAAAATTGTTTCTTCCTGAAATTATGTCCGCATTGTGTCACTGGTCAAAAGATCTGAAATGATCCACTGGATATGTGGCTCATTCATTTTATTCTGAACCCAATTCTCAATGAGAGGTAACAAACTTTTGTGCCACAACTGGCAAATTTAACTTACAACAAAACCAAAGAAAATTTTATTTACTCACCAGTCATCAGCATTGTCAAATTTAATTTTCTTATTCTCTTGTTGACCTCCAAATGATTCTCTCTTCTGGAAACCACCTTGTCCTCCCCTGCCACCTCCAAATCCTCCTCTACCTCTTCCTCCTCTATCACCACCACGGCCACCCCTGAAACCACCTCTCCTGTCACCATCACCCCAACTCTTACGGAAACCACCCCTCTCACCATCACCGTCACCATCACCATCTCCCCAGCTTTTGCGGAAGCCACCACCTCCACCAAATGAATTTCTATTTCCTCCACCCCTTCCACCCCAACCACCTCTTCCTCCCCTGTCACCACCAAATCCACCTCTACCACCCCTCCCTCCTCTGTCACCTCCACGGCCCCCTCTGAACCCACCACCTCTGTTCCCTCTGAAGTTTCCACCACCACCTCTTCCACCAAATGAACCACGACGATCTTCCCAGAACTTTTTCTGGCCACCTTCCTCCTCCTCCTCCTCTTCATCCTGGAAGAAAAAACAAAATTAAGACTTGCCACAAGACAATGTGCACAATGGGAGACGATCTGCAGGCTGTGTAGGTACCTGTAAACAAGGTAGTCAAAATTACAACTGCAATGCCATGTTCGTGAAAGTTGTTAAAAATAGTAAAAATCATAAGCAGGCCTGACCCATGGCTGGATTTCAGTGCACCTAATTGTCGCTGGCTCCAACACTTTGAAACTATCTGAAAGAACTGCAACTGAACAGTAGTGCAACAAATATACCAACTGCCACACTGAACCAATCATCTCCCTTGTGACACTTGTCTTGCTTCAGTCTGTCAGACAGCCACAATTTGCATCCTTTACCTTTGCGTCAAATGAATTGTTTCTCAGTCTTGGGTCAATTTCAACCTCGTCTGAACGTATTCTCCGAAAAGGTGATGACCTGCGTCCCTGTAATGGTACCAACCCAAAATACTGACTAATTAATACACGGACATGGCTTTGCAAACAATGCATTCATCCTTAGAATGAAAAGAAACCAGAGCCCACTACAGATCATTCATTCCAGGAATAAAATTTATCTGCCTGGTTGTTCTCTTTATATGACAGCCTTTCTTAAATCTATTTCACAATAATATCTGAAATGTGAATCTTTGAGAACATAATCTTTGAACTCCAATATACCTTAACTGGAGATGGTTATTTTCTTTAAAATTTTAGTCAAAATACTGCATTTTACACCAATATTCTGGGAGAGAATACATTAACTTATGAAATTTTAACAAAACTAGAATTATATAAATACCATTAAAATACAAGCTTATCTATAAACCACTTTGGGCATTCTATGTATGGCATAGAATTCCTAATGACTTACCTTCTCACCGTTCATGGTTTCACCTTTAACAAAGTTGTTGTAGTTGTTTGCAGGCTTCTTCTGAAGAAAAGAAAAATAAACATGACTTTAATGATAGGCAGTATAAAACATGTCAATAGTATTACAGATCATTCAGAAAATTCCACTACTATAAGCTGTTTAAGAATTAATATCATTGACAATCTCTTAATGTTAACAATACTAAAAAAATGCAGAAATTAATAAATTTTGATCAAAGGAAAAAATGTTAAAAATAATTGAATCCTACTTCCTATGCGAGCAGAATGCAATATATAAAGGAATTCGAGAAAAATGGAATGTCAGTTCCAAATGGTATATTATACTGTAGAGCAGTTTTTTCCAACCTTTCTGAACATGTGACCTTTTCTGGGTAAATGTCTAATGACCCCAGGCCTGTACTAAAATTATGTCTGATTCCAAAGGCAAATTAATTTTCTTTCTTAGATGTTTGTAGAGTTGTACAGCCATTCACACCTGGTGAAAGTTGCAGTAGCAGAAATAAAACTGAAAGAAAGACTTGATGAATACAAGTATTTGATGTATGGTTTTGTTGTCTGAATAATGAATATCCATGTGTAGTTTGTGGTGACATGATGTAATGTGCACCTATGAAACCGTCAAATCTGATGCATCACTTAAGATAAAAAGGGATGCCCATAAACTTCAAATTTCTTCAAAATGATACTGATGGCCTTACCAACAGCAAAGTACTATGATCCAGAAATAAGATGGTAATTTGAAGTATTGGTTAAAATAATGTTAGTGTTATCATTGTTCTGACATAATATTGGAACATGCGACTTGTCATACAAAACGATTGCGACCATTGTAAATAACTATCAGTACTGCACAAGCATTGTTAAGTTGTGTAATTAACAAGTAAATATGAGGTGGAAAAATGACTTCCTTGTAACATGTTCGGTCGGCCCATCAGCAATCAACAGTGCTATAGGCAAATCTTATACCTGTGACACTTCTAATGGCTCATTAACCCTTTCACTGCTATGCCTGTACATATATACGGGTGGTAAATGCTGCACATCAAGTGTGGCACCTGTATATATACGGACACCCTTTCATTTTCGTATGCGGCTTCTGTTTTTAAACCATTTTCTGTATTCCTTTGACTTTATATGTACCACTCTGTTGGGACTGGTTACAACTCTTATATCAACAAAGGAATAGTTGTGTTGTTCTTTGTTGTTCATTTCCTACAGTGTACAGAAAGGCATCTTTATCTTGTGTTGGTCTAAGTGAAAGAAGTATCAGCTTTTAACAAGTAATTCAGCATCTTGGAAAGTGAAGATGAAGATCCTAGTTTCAATTACTTAGCCAGTGATAATTGATGAAGCTCCAACCCATTTTCGTTGTTCTAATGGGCATTTACGTGACAATTCAGACGCTTCCAATGCCACCTGCCACAGTGCGCCCTCGCTGCCCACGGAGTAAACAGAAGAAATGTTTCCCATTGAAACATTGAGTTTCACCCAAAAGCCAATAAATTTAGTTAAACAAGTTCTGCTTCCAAAGGCATTTTTGCTGTGTAAACAACACAAATAATAGATTATTTCAAATGTTTTGTTACTCCAGAACTTACAGGTAAAATAGCTTTCGAGACTAACAGACATTTTCAGTACAGATCCAGCAGTGTCATCTAGACTACATAAATGGAAAGACACAAACTCCAAGGAAATTTACTTGTTTTTAGCAGTAACAATGCTAATTTTTAGGTATAAAAAGCTGAGCCTGAATGACTGTTGGTCTACCGATAAATTACTCCACACTCCAATTTTTGGCAAGAATGCCGAGAGACTGCTTTTTGCTGCTACTTAGGCTCTTTCATTTCTGTGACAATGAGCAACAAGAACCAAATAACAGACCATATAAGAGACATGGTGTTGAATGATATTGAGAATCTTTGCATAGACGAGTCTAGTGCTTTTCAAAGAACGTTTGTCTTTTAAACAGTATATGAAGACAAAAAGACAAATTTGGTGTCAAATTTTTGGTGACAGCAAACGTCAAAATGGACTATATCCGACTTTATATAGGTGCATAACTGCCAACCTTTACAATTGGCTGTCCGTAATGATGCTCAAGACCAAAGAGGACGTGGGGCTACGACCGTGTCCCAAGAATATTTTAAAAATTTAAGTGACACTGTATTCCTAAATATCTGCCACAAACCGTGTAAAAACTATTCTGTTTCAAAAGACAGATTAGGTGGAAGAACCTAACAATTTGTGTAAATACCGTGAGTGGCTTAGAAATATTCCTGTAAGTTTCAATTAACTGTCTTTACGGAAAGTTAACAGTTGCCGAAGGAACAGAAAGGTGAAATTCCTTTCATTTTTTAAATATAAAATCCTTAGTAGCTAAGGATACACAAAATGGTTTTGGATTTTAAACGACGAATGAAACCACTGAACTGAGGTGTTACAAATGGCTCATCACTCATATTTCATTCTAGCTGCACAAGACTGCTATGGAAACATGTACCCGTGAGAATAGCCAGTAAAAGCTTTTCTCTTCGGAAACGAACTGGCTAACTTCCGCCACCCGGTAAAACACGTGGGCTGTTAAGCTTGAACCAAAGACATTATACTCGTTATAGACCATAGAATTTACATAGATCTTGGGTGTGTGAGCGTGCATTTGGTAGGTGGGTAGTTGATTATAGGCGGGATTTGATCCAGATTTGTTCCAACGGAAATGCTATCTTTCACATTTCCTACAGCTTTGCTACGTACTCAAGAATGAAATTATCTATATAAACTTTTATCGGCTATTACCAAAATGTATATAGTAACTACTCCGATTTTCTTAAAACACATTAGATCGTACAATGTCTACTTTCCGTAATTTTTCACGAACTTCCCGTAACTCCGTAAATATGACGATAAATCCGTAACAATTACGGACAATCCGTAATAGTTCGCAGCTATGTAGGTGCATCAACACTGCTGAGTATTTGATAAAACACTGGGAATTTCTGGCTCTTGTCTTGCAACTCGTGCAGCCATTCCCTGGCAAAGGTCACAGTCTTTACACAGACAACTGGTATACGAACCCATTTCTTGCTGGTTTTTTGGACAGAAATCAAATCTGTGTGGAACAGTTGGAAGTGATAGGAAAAAATGCCTGCTATTGAGGAACCACAAGTAAAAAAATTGGACATATGATTGTGAAATGGCTTGACCGAAAAGTTGTCAACATGTTGACCCTAACTTGCATGTTCAAAGCAGACTGGTGGTATCGACAAATCCATGTGGTTGCCCCCCCCCCCCCCCCCGAGGTGGCGTGCTGCTCATAGAGGACACAGTTTAGAGCCACATCATCCCTCTTAAACATCCAGCTTCAAGCAGTGACTGTCAGCCTTACACTTCTTCGTTTTCCTTCTCACTGTGCACTCTACACACCCTCTTCTTTGTCACAAAGGCTGATCTTTTACATCTTATAGATCAGCTTCCTCCTCCGTTTCTGCTTGTCAGCAATTTCAATGCTCACCATCCCTTTGGAGTTCTCGTCCCTGCCAGAGAGGCTCTCTTTTAGTTGATATTTTTAACCATTTAAACCTCATCTGCCTCAATACTGGTGAACCTACGTTCCTTTCAGATTCCACCCCATACACTTTCCCATTTGGACGTTTCCATCTGTACTACCACATGCTTTCGAAAAGCATTAAACGCGGGAAGTGTACATATGTTAACACAAAAACGAGGGGGAATTAACATTGTAGACATACGAAATTTGTCGGGACTGACAAAAAAATGGTGTAAATGGAGGGAAAACGTAAAAACCGAGAATGTAAATACAAGGTTTTACTGTATATGGTTAAAAACTGACATTGTGCCACATGTGATAAGGACACTATTCACCCTCCAATCTTCATGAAATTTTGTGCAAGTCACCTTCGTACCTTCATACAGTGCACAGCGGTGGGTACCTTGTCAATCCCATGAAAGCTAACACAGTTATTTAATTTTTTACAGGTGGAGGAGGCAATGGTCTGAAGGTGAGGACGAGACCGATATATTATCCACTGATGTGTTTATTTTAAGAACTGTTCCTGTATTCTCTATGAGATACATTGCCACTACAAAGTGCTAACTGAAGACAGTGTAAATTTGGCATGGCATCTGTGGTGGGCAGTTTGTCACTCAAAGCACTTGACAGACCACAGATAAGACATGGTTGCATAAACAGATTAGACACAGGTCTCTTGGGTACAGCTACGTCCGCTGTGGCCAAGGGATGAGGACAACAGACATCCACTCTACCTGGGACCTGCAAGGATTCCAAGAATGTTCACAGACTAAATTTTCAGCTAACATTTCGACAGACATACCAGGCAGATACCTCACTTTGTCCGCATATCATGCAAATATCTGTATTGCTCACTATTTTATTCACAAAATAAGAAATACTGCGGATATCCGCATCAGCGTAGAGCTCTACCTAAAGATAACTTGCTCAACCATGGCAACTATTAATCCTTAAGAATGTTCCAAGTGAATTACTTGGCATGCTCCAGTGCTCTTAATGTATTTAAATACAGTTGGTGCACTATTGACATGTTTACTTATCCAGATTTGCCAATCCTGTCACAGTTGTGAACACATTACTGATGTCTCAGCGAAAAGTTGGGATGTTTTATCGTACATAATGCACCACATGAGTAAAACAGAGTATCTACTTTATATTCTGAATTCCAGAGAACATACTCAGGTTCCCATGAATAAAGTGAGTCAGAATATACTTTAGCCGAGTATGTTCTCAGCGTGAGTAACAGGGTGGGAGAAGTTGCTTACAGCAGAGAACATTCTCTAACTACTTAAGTTTAAAACTAGAGAAATTTCTCTTGACTGAAGAACATTCTCCAATTTCTGACTTAAGCTCTCATACTTCGAGCTTAGTAATGTCTATTAAGTTACGTTTTACTGTGGTTTACAATAAAAATTACAACATTTGTGTTGCTTAGAAGGCAAAAACATGTTCCTTTATACATAGTCTTAAGAAATACGAGGGAATTAAAAAAGTTAATGCAAATAAAAATATTTGTTAACGGGTAGCTTCCTTCAGAAAAATCGTGTGTGTGTGACACTTCAGGCATTTTATAGAGTGAGGTAAGAGGAATGGTTCCATTAGTGACATAGAAATGAAACAAGTGGATTCAGCTGCATGTTTTACCCATTTGTTTGGAGTGTATATTTACAGTTGCAAACAGCTACTGGTACATAGCAAAATAATATTGCTTTTAAATAGGGTCTATTAGTAAGGCCCTATGTTAGTTCCAAATAAAGTGCACACACAGACTTCACAGTTTCTAAAACAAAATAAATATTGCTGCAATACCAGGTAGGCCTACTGAAGTATTGTTTCTATCCAAACCGGTTGGCCTATTCAAGATGCGTTTTCTGACTTCGTAACCTTATTTTTTGTTATGTTAGAAGTAAGTAGACACGACAGGTAAATTAATGATTGATTAATTACATACCTACCTTTTAACAAAATCACATGTCCTAACGCTTATGAGCAGACCATTACGTGTCAAATTTAACAAGTAGGCCTATCTCATGTTAAAAAACGCTGACAGCATTCCACGTTGAAACACATATGTGATGCATTCTTAAAATTTCATTCACAAATTGTACTAACTTCAGTAACAGAAGTTTCTCTCGTGTCAAAAATTTTGTATTGCCAGAAGAATACATTTTCGTAAAAAATGCACATTTAGTCTTAATAATATGCTCCTTCACAACAAACCAATATTTAAACATAGTACAGTTCTTCCTGAACATGTAGGTGCCTACTCCATATTTGTACACTTCATAATTTGCCTTGTTAAGCTAGTTTAAAGAAGTATATGATTTAACAGCTGTTCTATGGCAGACATGACCCACGGAGAACTTACTCAAGAAGGAGGGGAGGTAGCGAGAATGATCAAAGTTTTTATTCATACGAAATTGACAAATTACACAGAACATTCTTTTACTATGAGAATCTTCTCTGGAGCACGTGCTCTTTCTTTATTCAGATACTATTCTTTCCAAAACCCAAATTTTCCAATTCCAAATGCACATGGATGCAATACACCCCTCTCCTGCAA
This sequence comes from Locusta migratoria, assembly GCA_026315105.1. Lineage (NCBI taxonomy): Eukaryota > Metazoa > Arthropoda > Insecta > Orthoptera > Acrididae > Locusta > Locusta migratoria. The sequence continues at coordinate 160,670,867 of CM048751.1, read as the reverse complement.
GATGCAAAACCTAATATCTTGAGAAACTTATTTCCTATAACTTTTGTTTCAAATTTTGCTATCTTTTACACACGTCAAATGAGCCAAAACAATATACAAAGTTTACAAAATGCTTTCTTAGTTCTATAAAATTAAATTCCACACTATAATCAATCTGCTATGGCACGGTAACTTATTATGAATAACAATAAAATCTGATCCCATAAGTGCAAAAACCAGACTAAGGTGCAAAGAAACATTTTAGTCAAAAATTATGCCCACACAAAAAAATATTAACTGTACTTTCTTAAAATTACAATACGAGAAAGTTACCTGGGGTGGTGGTTGTTCATCATCCTCATCATCATCATCATCATCATCGTCGTCATCGTCATCATCATCTTCCTGAGGATGTGGACGTTTAACACCACCCGCTTGTGCTTGCTTCACTGCTGGTGATGGTTTTGCTGCAATCACAATTTAATTCTATAAATCCCTTCATTAAAAACATTTTCAATCTCTACTAACCTATTAGGTACTTAACAATTTAATCCCTCCAATTAGTCTACCAAAAATAGTAAAAATTCCTATTAGGACAAAGCACAGATAGTGAATGAGGTACGACATTTACACTTCAATGCCTGTATCAATACAGACTGTATTGAAACTAACGAGTCATGTTTCTTGACCGTGAAGTGCCAAAGATACTCAGTATTTCACTGAGACAGCTCCCCTCACAAAGTAAACTACATCTATTTGAATATCCACAATTACAAGTTATGTAAGGATAACACTACACAATCTAAGAGTGGTACCTATTCTACTTAGATAGTACAAAATGGATTTTGCTGCCTTTGTTCTAACTGAGAATATGCGAAGAAAATTTATCTGTAACTTGTCAGAAAGTTTCCAACTGTGATAAGATGCAGTAACATACATACACTACACATAACCATACTGCCAAACAAAATAACAAACAACAAATTTAATACAAAATAATCTGTATGAAAGACAAGAAGAGAGATTTATAAAATTACAGTAGAATACCATTTTTTATGTTTTCCCACTTTCTATATCATTTTTTGTCGGCCCCATCAAGTTTATTACATCCACAGTGTTAATTTGCCAGTTGTGTGTTTCTGGGCTGTATGAATAAAATGTATCTACTTTATACTTCGAAAGAACATATTCACGGTTCACATGAATAAAGGGAGTTAGAATATACTTCAGCCGCTTAAGTTCTCAGCGCGAGTAACAGGGTGGAGGGGGATGTTGCTAACAGCAGAGATCATTCTCCAATTTCGTACGACTAAAACTAGAGAAGTTTCTCATGACCGGAGAAACTTCACAGATTTGTGAACTGAGCTCTCTAGCATACTTCGTACTGAGTAAATTCTATTAGTTACGTTTTACTGTGGTTTACAATAAAATTGACAACATTTGTGTTACTTAGAAGGCAAAAACAAGTTCCTATATACAGAAATCTGAATCTCGGGGGACCGAAATCTTTATTCCTTAAATAAGGCTTTACTTAAATGGGGTTTTTGCCTAGGTACACAGGAGCAGTGACTTAGGCATAATTCAAGCATGTGTAGGTGTTATAGGAGGTGTTTAATTACTAACATACCAATAATCTGCTACAAATTTAAATACATCACACTCTCTGCAGAAATTTTTTCTTATTAAATCACAAAGAGATGACCATTTTGTTTTTCCAGCACTCTGTAATGACCAAAGTTATAACTATGTGGTTGATGTTTGTTTTTATTGACTCAGCTACTGTAAAAGAGCTGACCATAAATGCAAAAATTGGCACCGTACATCAGCCTTAAAAAACACTATACCCGAGCACTAACTGATTCTCAACATATTTTTTCTAAAGTTCTGCCGCACTTTTCCACAATTTTCACTAATGCATAAATTTCAAAATCATCGTCTTCCTCCTGGTTCAATGCATAAATACCTTTTTAATAACTTCTTCTAAGTTAATTCGTCAAAAACATTTTCTATAAATATTGATGGATAGGGAGTTTAGGCGCATGACAAATAGGTCTTTAGTGCTTCTACAAATATGTTAATATTTTCAATTATTTTGTTACTAGGGTAACTATGATAGTAGCACAGTTTTACTTTTTGCAAGTTAAAGGAGCAGCAATAACAGTGTAAATTCGTCAAAACTTAAACGTATCTTCTACAAGTGTGTAACGATTTTGCGATATATTACTCGTAAAAAAATAACCCAAAACACCAAATTGTTTACAAAGAGTAAAAGTAGCATAAAGACGGCGACATTAGCTGTTTGCATGCCTTTCACTGCGGGTCATCACGCTATAACTCTTCAATCAGCGGCCACCAACAGTTAATCTGCTTTATAACCACCCTTCTTTGGGGCTAAATACTTTAAAATTCTCCAAGTCAGCCAAGCATTTGTTGTATGAGGCAAATTTTTAATTTCTGTATTTTACATAGGGGTAACTTTATGTCTTATGTAACATTTTATTAGTCGTTAATGTTTTCTCCAGTGGTTCAGTGTCAGTATCCACAGCTCCACTCTTTGCACTTAAAATCTAAAACGAGTTTTCTAAGCAGTTCAAAAGCACTGCATTTTCCACACCAATTATGCAGGGCGATTTTCGAATCTTTTTTTTGCATAAGTTTTTAGCTTACACGAATGCCGCTACATAATTTGCACTACTCCTAAACATTTAATAAATACAACTGAACAATGTCTCACGAATATTCGTCTTTTTGCTAGATTCGGCATATAACAATGGCCCCTGATTCTAAAAGGGGTGCAATGAAGAGTGCCAAATCATACTCTTTGCCAGTATCACACAGCCTAATGTTAAGATAATCTTCAACAGCATGGATGGTCATAAGCTTCTCTCCACACTGAAGTTTTCTACGTTTATAGGCCACAATTCTGAAAGAGTGAATCTAATAAGAAAATAAGAGTGTGGCACTTCAGGCATTTTATGGAGTCAGGCAAGAGTAATGGTTCCATTAGGAACATAGAAATGAAACAAGTGGATTCAGCTGCACGTTTTACCTGTTTGTTTGGAGTGTATATTTACAGTTGTAAACAGCTACTGGTACATAGCAAAATAATAGTTCCAAATAAGGTGCATACTAAGACTTCACAGTTTCTATCATAAAATAAATATTGCTGCAATACCATGTGGGCCTACTGAAGTATTGTTTCTATCCAAACCGGTTGGCCTATTCAAGATGAGTTTTCTAACTTCGTAATCTTAACATCTGTTTTGTTAGATGTAAGTAGTCAACAAGAAAATTAATAACTGATAACATACCTAGCTGCCTGTTTCTTCTACCGTAACAAAATTGATGGCCTAACACTTATGAGCAGATCATTCGGTGTCATATTTAACAACAAGTACCTCAAGTTAGAAAATGCCGACAAACATTCCATGTTTAAACATGTGAGTGTGATGCATTCTTAAAATTTTGTTCACAAATTGTGCTAACCCAACTTCAGTAACAAAAATGTTCCTAGCATGAAAAACTTTTATCAGAAGAACGCACTTTCGTAAAAAGTGCACATTTCGACTCAATAATGTGCTCCTCTACAACAAACTAATATCTGAACACTGTACAGTTCTTCCTGAACACTTAGATGCCTACTCCATATTTGTACACTGAATAATTTGCCGAATTGGCCTAGTTAAGAGAAATACACTATTGAACAGCTATTCTGTGCTGGACATCAAACACGGAGAACTTACTCAAGGAGGAGTGCTTCCTGTTCAGAGCATATGCTTCAAAGTTTTTATTCATATGAAACTGAGAACTTTTTCGGAATGTTCTTTTGCTCTGAGAATCTCTGGAGCATGTGCTCTTTTAATCATATGGCCCATTATATTAACATTTTTGCTACATTTCACGCTTTATGAAACTATCTTCAAAGATAAAAACCAATTGATTGACAAAAATTTATGCTGGTATAGCTCTTGCCTTTAAGCATAGTTATACTTAAACATTTAAATAAACTGTCAAGAAACTTAAGTCACATTTTGTTTGCAGTATGTGCCAAGTTGACTAACAACATACTGGCTATGGGGGCATGTTATCAGTCACTGCAACATATGTCCCCATAATGTAATTTAGTTTATTTTTCGCGACTGGTAGTTTTAGATTGTTTGCATGCTATTTCAAAAATTTATGCATATTGTGAAGTGCAAAATATTAATTTTTTTGTAATTTTTTATCAACAGTGAGAATAATGGTTTGCTTGAGTGTGTTTTCTGCACATTGAAGGGGGGCACAGTATGTTACTAACCTCAAGGAAATAATTACAGTACTAGATACCGACAATGTGCATGTCACAAAAAACACTTGGATATATATATCAGTGCCAGAGAATGTGAGTAAGTTCTCCAATATCATCATGTGAAAAAAAAATTTAAAAAAAAAATAGTCAGTTGCGCAATGTTTCATTACTTAAATTATGAACCCCAGTTAAAAGCTTGCCGACAACTTCAATTATGATGAGTGAAATTACGTCAAAAGTTTCCATATCCTATAAAGTTACCAGTTGCAGTTCTGCTTGGAACTTTAAATACTAAGAAATCCAGAAAACCTTTATTACATAATAGGCATCAAAATACTCACATGGAAGTTTATTATGTACATATACTACAAAAATGCAAGCGTGATTCAGTAAGCATATCCTACAATTTAAAACATTTCCCACAATTTTCTTTGAGTTCACTAGAAAAGTGTAAAAATGGGGTTATACTGTAAATACTTGTACAATTATGTAGGGCTACATAAACAAAATGCTGAGTTTTAAGCACCTGGTGCATCCTCTGAACTGTCAGAGTCCTCATCAGAAGATTCTTCTGCTTCTGCAGCAGCTTTCTTTGCTGGTGCCTTGGCAACATTTTTCTGTACTGTTGGTTTGGCTGGCACCTTTGCTGGTTCGTCTTCATCAGAAGTATCATCAGAGTCATCTGAGCTCTCCTCCGCCTGGGCTTTCTTGGGCGTTTGAAGGGTCTTGCCAGGTGGTGTTTTTTTACCTACTTGTGGTTGTGGCATTTTCTTAGCTGGAGGCTCATCATCTGAACTGTCATCAGAATCATCAGAACTTTCAGCCGCAGCAGCAGCTGGTTTCTTCGCTACCTGCTGAGGCTTCTTTACCACTGGAGTACTCTTCTGTGCAATAAGCTTAGCCTTCACAGTCTGAGGTGTCTCCTCATCTGAACTATCATCCGAATCTGAGGAGCTCTCTTGAGCTGGAGTGACCGGTTTCTTTGTAGGTACTGCCTTTTGTGGAGTCTTGGCACCCATCTGTACAGGTGTCTTCACCCCCTTTGCCTGAACTGCCAACTGGGGTTTTGGTTTTACTGTATCATCTTCAGAACCTATGGTGAAGAAGTTTTCCAGAACATTAGTACTTTGAAGATAAAATAACAGCATTAATACATAGAAAAAAATTGCTACTCACTGTCATCCGAGTCAGAGCTGGATTCTTCTTTTGCTTGTGGCTTTGCAGGTACTTTCTGAGCAACATTTGGTTTTGGTTTCACCACAGCTGTCTTTGATTGCTCTTCCTCTGATGAATCTTCTTCACTGCTATCTTCATCTGGTACAGATTTCTTTTGCATAGGTGTCTTTGCCACAACAGGTTGCTTCTGTTGATTCTTCTGCTGCTTCTGATTCTGTACCGGTGTTTTAACTGCAGGTTTTGCCTTTGGTGGTTCATCTTCAGAAGATGAATCATCACTACTGCTTTCTGCAGCTGCAACTTGTTTTTTCTGGTTTCCTGCCTTCGTAACAGGACCTTTTGGTTGTGCAGGTTTTGCAGGAACTATAACAATATGAACAGATCATGTTTAAGAATAGGACTGCATTCTAAATAACCTCAATTCATTAAATAAGCAAAGAGACAAAGTCCAGATCATTACTGCAAATGAAATTATTTACATCTTAACACAAAAAAAGACCTGTGCAGAATTTCCATCAATACTCATTCAAGCTTACGCACTAAACGGTTTCAACTTGCAAGAAAATCTTTATATGCTCAATTTAAACTTTGCAGTGAGACCAAGGATATCTCCATATCTAACTGTCCACTTGTGCTTGGAAATAACTAAGCTTCCACCTCTGTCCATTTATGCAAAAACTGTTCCAGTGTTATCTATGGCTTTGTGCCAGCATCTAGGGAACGTACTGTCCGCCAGACCATCCACGAGGTTTCTGGAAACAACCTCATGACAAGAATTGAGCCTCCACGTGTACAGGGTAGCTTTGAGCAGATGATGTGCCTGAAAAGCACTGTATCCAGCAGAAGAGTGCCATTCTGAAGATTAGAACAACTTTACCGGGATTCTGATTGCATGGACTACTCCTTGGATGACAAAGATTCACAGAAGAAAATTTCCCTTCCTCAGTCCGAGACACCACAAATTAGTGAAGTGCTGCTGGTAGAGTGATAGAGGCAGTGTCTTTCAAGCCATTAATGTCCTTATATTTTCTGGCTCTCACATGTGCCAGCATCTCCATGGTGCACTCTTTCTACTGCCCCCTCCCCCAAAGGGGAGATGGAGGGAAAAAATGACATTCCAGGAAGGTGCCAGCTCAGGCAATCACCCCTCCCTGGGCATAACCCTTACCAGGGAGTACATGCGAACCCTACATGTCGACCTGAGGGTGGGACTTACGCATTACCCAGTAACCTGTCACGCAACGAATGCGTGGGTGGCCTTCAGGGAAGATGAAATGGGAGATACCACACTAAGAAAATTATTTGACAGAACACAGGGACACAAGGAGACATAAGGCTACTGGAGTAGATGATAATCTACTCCAAGCTACTTAAGTCTGGGAAAGCTAGCCATAAAAAAAACTATTTCATCTGTTGTGCAAGATGTATGAGACAGCCGAAATACCCTCCAACTCACGTAGCACTGAGAAGGCTAAAGTAAAGAAATTTTTATTTTTGTGACCACTCACTGTATTTGACCAGTACTTACTTGGTACTTATTATTAATTTATCATTATTTTCTGTATATTTTCAATGCTAATTCTTCAGATGCATAAAAACACATCACAAAGTAAACCATGCAACAAAATATCAAAGATCTCTAATCAGAAACTATAAGTTTTAAAGAAGCTGAGTGAGAGCAATGAACAGGAAAGACAGTAAGCTTGCTCTTCAATTGCTGATGTTATAACATACCTATAAGGAACTAAATATAAATTACTTAGATACTTTGGTTTTATGTATGATGAGAGTACTGAAAATAACTAGTCTATTTGGCAATATTCTCATTCCAGAAAAAGCTCATCTTGTCCCGTTAACATGCCATTGCAAATTAATGAAGTACAGTACTCACAGCACTCTAGTGTTTCTAACACTAGCTAGAGAATGGCAAAATCAGGTTATCTTAACAGATACCTTTAGTCGGAGGTGCTTCATCACTGTCGTCACTGTCTTCACTACTGCTGCTCTCCTTTGCTTGGGCCGCGACCTTTTGTGGCACTGGAGCAGCAGTCTTTGCTTTCTGATTATTAGATTTGGCAGGTGCTACTTTGGCCGCAGGAGTGTCATCACTATCTTCTAGAAACAAGACTTTTATTGTAAACCCAGCTTGAGCAAAATTCTTTGCCTTCATACTACTAGCAGAACTTCAAATGACATTAGTCCAACAATGGCATAAATGCTAATGCTAATAAAGGTCTTAGCATTTACAGAGTGTATCAAAACTGATTTGACCTTTTGTATGTGACTTTCACAGAAATGAATTATCTTGCAGATTCACAGAGATACACACACTGGCATAGTAGTTATACCTAAGTGCTGTAAGGCAGTAATCCATAAATAAAATAGAAACTGCGTGATGTGATGGTGGTGGGGATATACTTTGCAGCAGCATTATGCCTGTACCCCAAGTTTCAGCCACTATCTATTATAACTGGCAATGCCTGACAAGTGCTACACCTGACTACTGAGTGCTCCAGATTGCCACTGGGAAACTCCATTTCTTAAGCCTCTCTCACATGGAGCAAGATTTGCGGGAAGCATGTCGCTAACCACACGGGGTGGGTGAGCGGCCAGCCCTGCGGCCTGCTGGAGGGCTGTTTGCTGCAGGATTCTGGATATAGCATGCGTCCTATTATTCTCATGTTTTCAGAATGTTACCTGTGCTGGATAATTAGGAGTCTCTTAGGGCGTGTGACCTTGCAGCCAGCAAAGCAGGAACTCTAAGAGAACTCCAGGCAGAACGCTGTGCCACATGCCCGCCATCGAGGTGCGGATTTTCTTAGTCAATTATAAAGAAACTATTTGGTAAAAAAATATGATTCTCTAACAACTTAGATGCATTCTTCTGCTTCATGATAAAATGAATATTATTTTGTTAGCAGTCATAGTTCATGTGATATTTATGGATTTAGTACAGGACTACAAAGAAGCCTAATATTTTACATTGAAAAATAGAGGTCGCTATGAATTTGCATTTGGTACATGTTAGGTCATATGTTGTTGCGGATGAAATGTAGCTGAAATATTGAATTATTCTTCGAAGTTGGAAGGATGTCGCTATTTATCACCAATCTCGAGATAATGGGTTGTATGTAAAGCACCTGTTTCCGATCCCGTGCGTCAGCGAAAAAAACGGGACGTCTCAGCTTCACCGTTATCAAGATGAAAAACAGTCTCAGGGTGTATATATTTCTGTTTGATACTTCTCCAGTGTTTGTGGTTTTTCTTCCCCCTCCCCCATGGTGTAAGTACAGCATCCAACAGCAACGTCTAGAGCAGCAGCACTTATGTTAACGTATAATTAACACTAGAGTGGTGTTTGGTTTACCCAGAGAGTAACCTGACAAGAATTGTGTTTATAAACACTAGTTTTGCAACCAGAAGATTACACTGATACATACCACAGCATTGCTCCTTTTATACCTGGGGTGAGGCCTAGTTGTGGCGGGCTGATAGTGGCAAGTAGTGGTGTTCCATGTGTCACTTAGCGAGTATTGTCATAAGGGCACATATGCCTTTATTTCACATGTTGGAATGCATGTAGTACAGTTAGCATTGATTTTTGTGTTTTGAGGCTACAGTGAAGGACACTTGCATGGGCACCTGTTGTGATAATTATTGAACACACGACCACATTTCAATATACGTTGTGATGTTTGCGTATTTGCATGAATTATGTTGCGAAGGTAGCAAATTTAGTTTTGTAATATTTCCAAGCTAACGGACACCACCTGTATTCACGTTAAGTGGAAGAGTTAATTTTGCAAATGCATCGGTGGAAGTTAGCTGGAAATTTCGTATAGATTTTAATTCACTGCCAGATGAGGAAAGAGGGACTGACAGTGGTGTAATTTTGGAGATGGAAAGTGCAGACACTGATTATCCATATCAGTTGTACTGTAAACATAGTAAGAAATGCACCTTAGTGAGGAATACATGGTTTGATAATTGCAGAATATTTAACAACTAATGTCATTCTGGTTGGATTCGAGAGTATACACTAGACAGCATCTGAAACTGGGCTGTCTAACTGTTGTGGACATCACAGCTTTGGCAGGAAATTTTTATATGTAATAGAAACTCTCAACAATATTTACATCGGTTTTGGAGGCAGTAGGAAGACCTCTGAGGAATGACGTGGATCAAATTTTGTTGTTAGACGCAATTGAATGAGTCTCCTGTGTTTTATTGTGCATGTCCTGTTATGGAGGAAAAAGACACTCCTTTGCTTGATAAAACATTTTATATTACCAGGTAGTAAAATCATCACTGAAGGATTCTCTTTTTAAAAGCACTTGAAGGTGGAAGGGTTCAACCAGAGTTTAACCCCTCAGTTGAGTTTGTGTCCTCAGACTACCCTTTCGTCCATACTCAAAATATCCATTAAAAGGTCTCCCACAGGACAGGGACGAACTATATGTATTTCAGAATATTTCCACAACCCCCCTTGCATCCCTTCTGCATACTCTGGTGACGAATAATGTAAGTGCTCTTACTATTGCCATTTCACATGTTTATAGGTTGGACCACGAAGTAAGTAATTAATGCTGTTCCTGCTCAATTGTTGTATGTATCCCTATCTGATGAGTAACTTAATTATCCCCATAAGGAGTATGGAATGCATGAACATTTGAGGCCACGATTACTTCCTTCATGGTGAACACACACTATTCTCAGCATTCTAAAGTCCTTAAATTGAGGATAATTCCCTTACTCCTCGGACAAGGGTACATATAAAAACCTGTCACCTATAGAGCATGAACAGCATTTTATTTACAAAAATCTAATTATGTGAACTGCATCAGAGAATCTTCTACCTTGGAACATACTGAAATGTGCTCATGCATTCGAGATTTATTGAAACAGGCACTTGTGCAAGTGTCCTTCACAATTAACCCAGTATTCATTGTTGGTGGGATGGAAAAACTACTGTAAAGCCACTCTCACACGGAGCATGGTCCACCAGAAGTTTTCTGGATGGCGTGCTCGTCAGTAGCTGCAGAGTAGGAATGCGGTTGGAAAACACTGCGTCTCAAATGGTGCAAGATTGGGTGCAGAAGCGTGCAGGCCGTCTTCGCAGGGTGGACGCCAAGACGCACAACACGGCCAAGCTGCTTTATTTATCAAACGATTGTGAAGAAACTATCTGCTTCTTCAGCTTCATGAAGATCTATCTACTATTATGTTTGTGGTTATAGTTCTTGTGATGTTAACGGATTCACTATAGTACTGCAAGAAATCGGAAAATTTTGCATTGAAAAATAGAGATTGCTATGAATTTGCGTTTGGTGCAAGTTAGGTCATATGTTGCTGCATATGAAACGTAGCTAAAATATTGACTTACTCTTTGAAGTTGGAAGGATGTCGCTATCTATCACCAATCTCAAGCTAATGGGTTGTATGTAAGGCACTTGTTCCGTATCACACGCGCCAGCGAAGAAAACGGAAAGAAATTTCCATAAAATCCCTTATATTTCTTAAATGATTGGAGGTATCGAAGCAAGATTTTATCAAACGACAACTCGCAAAGGGGAGATTATTTTTTCATATGGTCAATTTACGAAACTTTCACATGAATCGCAATATTTAACAAAGTACAAATTTTAATGAAGTAGTTGGCTTTTTAAGGGCCATCAATAGCTGGTGAAACAAAGATTGCTGTTTTTCTATGCAAGTGAAGAAGTTACTCATTTAATGTTAGAAAGGACATTTTCATGAAGTACAAATTATCTTGCACTCAGAATTATTAATGCCAATATTCTGGACGACTAATTACCCTGCCGTTCAGCGTCTCACCGCTAAACCACTAGCAATTACGGTACCTTTGAATAGTCTAAGCACGATTTCTCTTCAAATCACAAACTTTAATTCAGCTACCGTGTTCCTATGAAACATTGCCACATCTGCAAAGGCTCTCCATGCAGCAGAATAGCACCCCAGAAAAGACAGAACACAACATTCCTGCCTTTAACATCAGGCTAAGGTGATATGAATATAAGTAGAAATATACACATCATGACTGACATGGAGGCAAATCGTGCTTTGACTATGCCGAGGTGCCTTGATCACTAGTAATGTGGTGGTCTAGTGATAAGACGTCTGCCTACCAAGCATGGAGGTCCAAGTTTGATTGCCAGCCGATGTCACAAATTTTAATTCAATGCTCCACCCTTATCACTGGAGAAGTAATAAATAGGGGATAATTGAGGACAGTGTGAAAAAATTAGGCAAGAGGTATGAGACAGGGGAGATACTCTACGACTTCAAGAAGAATATTGCAATTCCAATTCCAAAGAAAGCTAGTGCGGACAAGTGTGAAAATTACAGAACTATCAGTTTAATAAGTCCTGGGTGCAAAATACTAACAAATTTAAAGATAAATTGAAAAACCTCTGGAATCCAACCTGGGGGAAGATCAGTCTGGATTTAGGAGAAATGTAGGAACACAAGAGGCAATACATATCTTTGAAGATAGGCAAAGGAAAGGGAAACCTACGTTTTTAGCGTTTGTCGATTTGGAGAAAGCTTTTGACAATGTCGACTGGAATACACTCTTCCAAATTCTGAAGGTAGCAGGGGTAAAATATAAGGAGCGAAGAGTTATATTCAACCTATAGAAAAACCAGACAGCAGTTATTAGAGTCGAACGGCAAGAAAGGGATGCAGTGGTTGGGAAGGGAGTAAAATAGGGTCATAGCCTTTCCCCAATGTTGTTCAATTGGTACATTGAGCAGGCAGTGAAGGAATGGAAGGAGAAATTTGGAGAGGGCATTAAAGTGCAGGGAGAAGAAATAAAAACATTGCGGTTCACCGATGACATAGTAATTGTCAGAACCGCAAAAGATCTGGAAGAGCAATTGAATGGGATGGACAGTGTCCTGAAGATATATGATGAACATTAACAAGAGTAAAACGAAGGTAATGAGACAGTAAAAGTAGTAGATGAATTTTGTTATTTGGGTAGCAAGATAACTACTGATGGCCGAAGTAAAGAAGATATAAAATGCAGAGTGGCTGTGGGAAGAAAAAGGGATAGATCTCCTTGACGAGCCAAATTTTAGTCAGTTTCCAGATAGATTACTATCTACCACTCCCGTTTAAGAAACTAATTCACTCCCATCTAATGAAAGCTTATGGTAAAATACCCCAAGCTTCCCATCTTAACCTTTACCAGGTTCTGGGGGGTTCTCTCCCCCCCCCTCATCCCCCCATAGTTACGCCACTGCTTCCGTGTCTATACATGTAGTTTTATTTTGTTGCTTGAAGCCGCCACGCACTTTTGTCACTCACATTAAGACATAGCCTTATAGGCGGTTTGCCAAGTTAATGGTTGGTACCTACAAGTTCGATTTCTTTCAAGGTATTCAAAAATGTGTAAAATGAGGGGGGGAAAGGTTGGCAATATTTTATGACACAATTCCACTTGTCTGCTTTGACCCGTGACAATATGTGTGAAAACCCGTACACGAAATATCTTAACATGCCTGCATTGTAGGTAACAATCTGTAGTTACACTTGTAAATTATATATAGGTAACAGAATGTACCATTGATCATAGGTCTCAGTAAAAAAAACCTAACTTCTACCTTACCATCAATGGAAGCTACAGATCAGTTTTTAAACAAAATATTAATCTATTATCTGTTCTGAACTATAGTCTAATTCAGCCACCTTCTACAAACACGCACGTACCTCAAAGCTAACATGCTGTGATGACATCAAGGGTCAAAGCTGATAGGTGGAATCATGTCTTACAAATCACCCACATGTTTTAAGTGGGAAAATTTGCTTTAAGGATCCCTCTTCAGTTTCATATAAAAAATTTGATGTATACATAATATGCACCAAAATACTCTCAAAGTGAATCATCATGTAGTAAAGGTTATCAGAGTTTGGTACCTATTATTAGTGCCTATCCTAACGAACTGGTAAATTCATAGGAAGCTGAAACTTTCGACGTAATTTCATTCATCATAATCTATTTTTTTTGGCAGTTCTGTAAGGGGGCATTCAATATTTAAATAATAAAACACTGCTAAAGTAAAGAATGTCTCGTCTGATATTTGAGAATTTATTGGCAGTTTCAAGTACAAATATGTACACAAGTATTTTGTTTGATGTTTGCACAGCATCTGCGTCAGTCATTTTTTATGGTTTTAACATTCTGTGCCTACATAGTGCAGCAACGAAAACACAGACGCAAACCATCCATCATTCTCACAGGTTACAGAACATCACAACAACACTTATTTGCGCTTCACAATAAATTCCCAACACACATCATTTTAAACATGACAACCCCTAATTGTTGCTCGAACTGATGCGAGCAATCTTAGCACTTTTGCTGCGGCTGACGCTATCCTACATTGAGCGTGGACACTAATAAGCGTTAGTCACAGCAAAAGTGTTAAACAGCGCCACCTAGGTGGTAAATTCCTAAGCCTTTACAATGATCATCAACCATCACACGATAGTCTGTGCCCACTGCGAACAGAATAGGCGAAATATCCATTTGATGTCAAGAAACTTGTCTGCGTAATGTTTATTAATGCTACTTAAAGGCATTGCCTTAGTATTTGATGTACACGAAAAAATGCATTACAATTACATTGCAATAGATGTATTAGGTGCGATTACTTTTTCCTAAAAAAATAAGTCTTAAAAGTGGGGTGATACCAATGTGTCATGACAGCAAATTCTTGTCTCATTATATTAATGTAGGTATTATGATTCACAATGTTAGGAAAGCTACGCCTTCAGTTTCTAATTACTGTTAACTATGAAAGTATTGTTGACAAACCCACTTTGTTAAATACACACATGAAAATTATTGTAACAGATTTATATATTAATTTACTCAATATTATTTACACTATCTTTTACTACATTCATTTGAATGTAATTGCTTTTCCACTATAACTTTCATTGACATCATTTGCAAGATTTAAGTAGCATGCTTTCGCACCACGTAATAAGTATTTTTTCGGTAAAAAAACCACCTTGATTACAAATCATTTTATTAATTAATGACATTTCCCATCAGGCGCCGTGCAGAATGCCAGCTTAGTTTTGTTTACAAAACCGGTTGCTTATGCAACCCATGACTCACTTCAAGACTTTACTCTTGCTGTGGAATGCAAATATTCAAGTATGTTTGTGACATTTTACAAATGGTGAGTGATTTGCTTTGTGTTTTTCAGCACACAAAGCAGCACAGTACACAATACTGTGAGGTGACTACCAGGTACACAAATACTTATGCATGTATTTGCACTCAAGAACGTGGATAAAATATCTAACATCTTAGTGTAAAACATTGAAAAATTCAAAACTAATGGAAATTGTGCAGTTTTACAATGTAAATAAATAATGCCAGCTAAAGGCTTGCTGACTGATTATGATGAATGAAATTACATCAAAACTTTCTACTTCTCATAAAATTAGCAGTTCTGCTTAGCACTTACAATGGTAAAAATTTGGATAACCTTTATAATAAACCCCCTGGTGAGTATTTTGATGCCTATTATGTACAAATCACAAAATACGAAAATGCAAGGGCGATCCAGTAAGCATGTCTTACCATCTACATAGTTTCCCCTATTTTACAACCTTACACTGTAGTCTTTTGAAAAGAACTGGGTTATATTGTATGTGGGGTTAGCTGAAAACCCTCTTAATTGGGAACAAATATTAGTGGTTAAATTATGACTTCTCCCCAGACTGCAGTGGTTGTGTTGGCACCAATGGTAATAACGGCAACAAATGTGTTCTCGTGACAATTTCAATTGAAACGAAAATTACTCTTTCTGAACAGACTAGGGTACATACAAGAACCTGTCAACCATAGATCAGGTACAGCATTAACTCTGCTGCAATTGAAACGAGCAGTAATAGCATTTACTCTGGAGCTTGTGAAAAAAAGTATTAATGCAAATTTTGCCCATGAAAGTGATTCTGTGACATTAAGAAATTATGCTTCCATTTAAAAGCTGTGAGGTATTCACTGGGAGAAAGAGTTGGCACCTAACAGCCAATGCACTACAAGCCAAATGTAAACACCCGCTCCCAGCAATCTCCAATCAGGGGTCAGGTTCAAGTGCACAAATAATGTGATTCCTTCAACTACCCCTACTTGTCACAGTGCTACTAATATGTCTAGCAACAGCACAGTTCCAATAACACATTGTAACCACGCCTGTAGCGAAAAGTATGGTTGTTCTTTACACAGTCGCACGCACTTCACCATAATGTCAACCACAATAGCAACTCACAGTTTAAACATCCACCAACTATCACAAATATACCTGCAAATAAAGTTCAGACGCCAGCACTGACTAAAAAACCACACGTTTCGAATTCATCACAACCAACTATCGGACAGACGAGATTCCTTGCAATTCTTATATTAAATATAAACCATAGAAGCCTGTAAATCTTAACCCATAGCGATGGATTTTGAGACAAGGTCTTTCGCGCGAAAACAAATAACCATGAAGCTGATAATCAACACATTTTGAATTTTGTGAAGTCCGTGAACAATATTGGTAAGAAAGAAATTCGAACAGCGTTAAAGTGATGGGTTCTAACATGGGTTACTATAGGAATCATTACACAATATTTTGGTCAACATTTCGTAAACATTAAGGGTCTCACCTGAGCTCGAGTCTGATGATTCATCAACATCACCATTCTTCAAAACAATCTTTTTTGGGGACTTCGCGTTATAAAACTTCACAATTTCTTTTAAGGATGGCCAGCCTGGAGAGACAGGACTCTAAAACAACGGATACAAAAAAAAACATCCATCAAAACGACAAATAGTACAAGTTTCACTACAAGTAAACAAATCCAACACGCTTACGTGTTTACCTCGCACGTGCAACATGTTGCAATGTGTTTACACAGATAACGTGTACACGCGTGAAACACGGTACACTATACGTATTGAAAAATCATTTCCGTGTTTTTCTTCATACTTACATGGGAAACTGTATTTACTAGTAATTACCACAGAAATGCCGGTTTTAGGAAAGTGTCCCTACATAAGGTACGAACAAATGAACTAACATTACGTACTAGGTTCTAACAACCACAAAGTTGTTTGAAAGCAACATTGGAAATAACTAACAACATTTTAATTAATAAATATAAATACCACGTGTTTCTCAACAAGCCAACAACACGATCGATAATTAACATGAAGTTCCAAAAACATAATTATCAAAAACTATGGCGGAAGACGAGAACAGTACTTACAGGCTTTGCTTTCTTCTGATACACTGCGGCCAGAGAAGGGCAGGTCGTTAATAAATGTTGATGCACAAGAGAATTTACAACACTCTCCTCAACTGCCGCCATTTTGGACCGAAAGAGCGAACAACGCGTTACCTCCGCTGTGAACACTGTCCAAGCAATGATGTTAAGCAGCAGAGAACCCAGTTAACAACTGTAGACTTCGATCATTCTATGGTCGAAGACTGTATGCAAAATGCAAAGATAATACACACACATTAAAAAAAACAACAAGTCCATCTTCAAACGTTTCATTTCTGTTTAGTTTCATTACGAATACTAGCATTTTATTCACACTTATCAATTCTAAAAGTAATTTCAACGACCAAAAATGTATATCTCCAAAAGTTTTATAAAAGATATTGTAAACTGATGCAACGATCGATACTTATGGCCACAGCCGACTCGGCTGTGCTTATGGCAAAGCAAACTAGAAAATAAATATAATACGCATATATTCACCCCGTTTACATGGGCTCCAAAAACCGGATTTGGTAAAGCGATTTCTAAATTACGCTTTTGGTTGGTCATGTAAACACTCCAAAATCCATTCTGGAAATCCACTTCTGTAAAGCGGTTTTACAGTTCCACAATCGATTTCACTTGTAATGCAACCGTTTTTGAACCACTCTTGGCTTTTCAGATTGTGCTTTTTGTTAAGATTTTCGGCACATATGGAAAGAGTGACATTTTCTGATGTGAAATAAAAGTATCAATATTAGAGTGAGAAAAATAGCGATTATGCTGACTAAACGAGGAACTGACTCAGCTGTTTTTTAACCGCCATATTCACCCCTTTTACACGGGCTCCCAAAACCGAATTTCGTAAAACGGTTTCCCAAATACGCTTTTAGTTTGGTCCTAGGCTCGTTTGAACAGCTGTGTTCATGCTGCAGCACATGCACAATAGGAAAAGTCGTGTTTGAAGAGCTGCGGGCGCCGCTCCTGCAGCCTGCCTGCAGTCTGCCGGCTTCTTGAGGAGCTGCAGTTCATGCAGGCAGGAGCTGCAGGAGGAAATTTACCCTGCAGTTCATGCAGCTAGACTTGCGCATGCGCATAACTCTCAGGCTTGTATACATATTTAAGCAACTTTCACACAGTTAAAAATTAGGTGTTATAATTGTAAGAGTCTGAATTAATGTCCTTGATCCACTTGAGCTGTTTTTTATTGGAGTCGTGAAGACCTGCACAACCGGTTTCGCAACCTACATTTGCATCTTCAGGCGATTTTCACTGTACAAAATGATAATTGTTTTAATAAATGAATGTTTAGAATGAAAATCACATATTAAAAACAAAAAATCCGAACTAGTATGTATGAGAAAGTTACATGCAAAAAAAAACTTTTTATATATAGAAGCCAGTAGGCTATTGATAGCAAGAAATATTTTTTTTTTTATATTACTTACACAGTTTACCATATAAGTGATTTTTAATGGATAACGGGGTTAATGGTTAGGTGGTACAGCAAGCACCTTGGTCCTATTCGTCAACAAGATTAAAAACTGTCTACTGTGCGGTTCTTGTCATTTTTTGTTAAAAGAATAGAAAAGTCGGCAATTGGTAAAATTTGTTTGGCCTACGACGAAAAGCGACGTGATGGGTAGCCAGATTGTTGTCGGTGTAGTGAGGATCATCAGATCCATCCAGGTGATCAAAAAGTTGCATATTCGTGCTGGGCGGAAGTGCAAATACAACTGAAGAGATGGATCACACTGTGTATGGGCCGCTAGACTGAGGCCAACTGGCTGTGGTTCGAGGGGGCGCTAGGTGTGACTTCAATGCTTGTTGCCGTAGTAACCGACCAATAAACCACGTTAACCATTTTACATAAGTATGTAAAGTAATTTCGATTAATATTTATGTGCTAAACTGAAGTCGTGTTGACATCACGGTTACAATGAAATAAAATGAGATAAAAATGAGAAATTATTTAAAATAAAAATGCATCATACTGGACTTAAAATAAAACATTATGGATTACAATTCTGCAAATGCATGGTAATAAGAAACTTAAGAACTTATTAAATGGGTGGATAATACCACAGGTAAACAAGGTCACATGACCGAAACAAGCGACAAGACATGAAGTAAAAAGTGTGGTTGGGAAGGGCGAAGACATGTTAAATTACTTAATGTTTTAATGGTACACATGCATATTTCTTTAATATAATTACATTGCTTGTAGGTAGTCATAATTTGCCAATATTCCATTGTGTTTTAAATCTGTCTGATTATTCAGTGTGTTATCAGGTAGCTGTGCAATAGAGCGTTTTATGTATATTTCTTCAAGTGCGTTCAAAACAGTACACTTACTTTCAATGTGCAGAATGTCTAAATTATTTTGTAGGCTTGTAACAGAATGTCTGTTGTCTTTAAATGTGCAGTTAATGCGGATCTGGAGCCGTTAAAGTTGAGGTGTTCTTTGAATCGTGTATTAAACGATCTACCAGTTCGTCCTATGTACTTTTTTGGACAGTCACTGCAACTGATTGAATAAATACCTGAATGTTTGTATGGGTCCTTACTTGACTGTTCCCTGTGTCAGAACCTACTATCAACATTTTGTGGAATGAAAAAAGCTGGAGTTACTTTTTTCAGTTGTTTACCTAACTTTTCAGAAAAAAGTCCGTAATATGGAAACTGACGAAAGTTTTTTCTATTTTTGTCATGTGTTGGTGCTAGAGTAGTAGAAAAGGCATGTGTGCTGGAGGTTGCGGTTGTGCTTTTCTTTATTTCTGTGTGTATTTTGTGGACAAAGTCAGAGCTGTAACCATTTGTGAGGGCAATGTATTCTATTATCTCATATTTACGTTTGAAAGCTTGGGTTGACAAAGGGACTTCGTGAAGGCGTCGTAGTAACGAGCGAAAAGTTTCTTTCTTGTACTGTGAGGGGTGATTTGATGAGTTGTGTATGACGGAATCCGTGGTTGATGGTTTATGGTAAATATCAAATTGAAAATTGCCCTTCCGTAAAGTGACTGGCAGGTCTAAGTATGGTATAGTGTTGTTAACACTGTGTTCCACTGTAAACTGAATATTGGGTGTTTTTTCGTTTAGATGGTCAACTAAAGAGTCGCATACAGTGTGTGAACCTCTGTATACTAGAAGTATATCGTCCACATACCGTACCCAACACAGTAAGTTTGTGCCGTAGCCTGGGTTTTGTTGTACAAAATCGTACTCAAACTTTGAAAGGGATATGCTAGCTAAACAATATGATAATGGTAACCTCATCGCCAGGCCTTGATCTTGCATATAACAATCGTTACCAAATTTGAAATAGTTGTACTGCAGAAGAATACTTAATAGCTGCAGTACTTCATTGATTTCCTCTGGGGGGCGATTACTGTGGACCCGTAAATTTTCCGAGATAACACTATGGACCTGGTCTGTGGGAATATTTGTGTACATGTTTTTTATATCTAATGAAGCAATGTTGGTGTCATCTGGAACACTGAGTTTGATAAGAATAGAAATTAAGTGTGCACGGTTACGAAGAGAGAAATTACATGGGTGTGAGTAATACTTGTTTAAGTAGTCTGAAACCAACTTTTCAGCTTGGTAACCAACACTATTTTTTGAATTCACAATTGGACGTGCTGGGAGGTTATTTTTGTGTAGCTTGATTACTGCTCTTAATCGAGGTGCTTGCGGTCTCATTGGAAGTAAGGATCGTTTTTGAAAAGTGGTTGGAAAGTGAGAAGTGGTTTTTAGATGTTTTTTCATCTGTGCCAAAAATTTGACTCTTGGGTCAAATCTACATTTCGTTATGTTATTTTCCTCAAAAAAATTGTGTACCTTGGTTATATACATGTGTTCAGGAATAATGATGCTAGTCTTACTTTTGTCTGCCCTTGTCAGGCTTTTGTCAGGCTTCTAGTTAGCTCATAAGAAGTGCCTTCGTTCAAAGTTTTCAGAAGTCCACAGCATTGTAGTATTTAAGTGTACTACATGTTACTTCTGTCGTTCTGTGTTTCTTCTCCTGTTTGTAAAGGAAGTTCATTATTTCTTTGTGTATAAAGATGTATTAGTATTTTATTTTATAAGTATTATATTTGTTTGTATGAAATCACCTCCAAAAATTAGAAGAGCAAAATTGTCTATAATAGGTAATCTGTCTTATGCAGACTGAAATTGAAGACATTTGTTTTACACAAGACGCGTTTCGCTTTTTATTTTAAAAGAATCTTCTGTGGTCAGTAAATAATATGAAGGTTGTACAGTTTGTTTTGTATACATAGACTAAAAACAATTTGAAAAAAAAACTTTGTGCATGTTACGCCTAAGCGTTTTTAAATTGATATTCGATCTACTTACGGTGTTGTCTCTTCTTTACATCTCACTGCTGTTTTTTGTCTTGTTGGCTCAGGTTGTCTGGTGTAAAACAAATGTCTTTAATTGCAGTCAGTATAACCCGGATTACGTAATATACTCGATTTTAGTAGCTGCTGTGGAAGATGGCCACATAACCAAACATAGTTACAAGAGCATTTTCAAATTTCATTCGTTCCAAATGTCGAGCGATTCAGATTTTGTGTCCAGTGACAACCATTTTGATGAAATGTTGCTCCGAAATAAAAGGCAGAAGAGTGAAATATTTTAAAATATGTGGTGCCGCAGTATTCAGAAGATGAATTTGTAGAACATTTTCAGGTGTTTATTATTCTCATGAAACTCTATTAATGCTAATGTGCCGTTTGTGTTCCACGCCGATTCCTCTGTAGGTGGTTCCTGTTCTTGTGCAGGTAACTGTACAGGTACAAGAGTAGGTGCGGCTCTGGGAGGTTGGAAATTTAAAAATTTTAAAAATTCCGCACCTGCAAATAAAGGAAGACTTAATATGGAAATTTTCAAACTGGAATACACAGAAATACACAAAATATCGTACTAGCACTTCCAATTCCTTAAACGTAAGAAAGTAACTTACTTTTAGATGCTGGCACAATAAATCACTCTCTTATGCTGGTTTCCCACCATCTTCGAACTACACAGCACAAGTGAGCACATATGTGATAAGCAATCTGCAGGCAGCAGGTTAGTGTTCGAAGAGCCTTGGCAACAGGCACGGCACGTGATGTCATCTTTGCAGGACATGCACAGTAGTGCCTCCATTGCTGCTGCCAGATCTGCCTACAAGCAGCTCTTCGAACTGACATCATGTAAACAGTCCAAAATCTATTCTGGAAATCCATTTCTATTAAGCGGTTTTCCAGTTCCACAATCGAATTTCGTGCCATGTAAGTGCAATCGTTTTTGAAGCGTTCATGGCTTGTCAGGTTGTGTTTTCTTCTTAAGAAATTTCGGCACACACGGATATAGTGACATTTTCTACCGTGAAATAAAAGTATAAATATTAGAGTGAGTTCGAATCTGCGTATTTAAGTAAAAAAAAAAAAAGAAAAAGAAATAGTGATTGTACTGATTAAATCAGGAACTGAATCAGCTGTTTTTCAGCCGCCATATTAAGTGGGATAGGAAATCCGATTTAGGCTGTGACAAGTAAATTCAACAGCGAAAAACGCTTTACAAACATCTGTTTTTCTCTTCTGGAAGATGTGTTGCATGTAAATGTAGTGATTAAGTGCGCTAGGAAATCCGATTCATGTTATAACATGTAAACACGAGAGCGAACAACAGGTTACAAAATTCGGTTGTTGTTGTCTGGAAGATGTGTTGCATTTAAACGTAGAGATTTACTGTTTTCTCTTTTACTATCATAGGCAGTTATAAAGTTATACAAATTAAGTCATGAGGGGTAGGTAAAGCATTAGATCTATGATGTACCACCATTACCACAATATGGTACAAATGTGAAGTGGGATATATTCAGTTATTACAAATTGAATTTAAATAATGTCATATGATGTGTAAAAGAGTGTAGAGTTTGTAAAAAAGAACATTTTCTTGAAGCAACACAAAATTTTCCATTATTTTATATGCAATTATGAGAGACAACTACATAAATAATTACTGTCATTTTCTGTATACACATGCACACAGAAATATGTTACTGATATTGAAACGTCTGTCAATGTTTCTTAACATGATAACAATGTTTTGCCAATATAAATGAGGTTAGGAAATTGATAATATTTTTAAATTTTTACTGTTAGATGACAGGAATCACATTATGAGCAATGCAAATCTTCTTAATTATTTTCTTTTATACTGTAAAGAATATCACAACATCTGATAATATTCCTCTGCATATTACATCATACTGAATACTGGCCACTTACTAAAAGTAACAGGGACAGATTATCTTCGAGTATAAATGTTTGTGGCACCTGGAAAAACACACACAAATGCTAAACTAATAAGTTGACTTACTAAATAATCAAGGTGAACCTTCCAATTGATATATTCATAAAGACAGCGATATAAACACTTTAAGGGGTTTAGATTATGTGCACTGCAAATCCATCTTTAACTCCAGTTTAATGATTTAGTTTCTAACTTCATCATTTTAAATTGAGGTTAACTCATCTTCAGTTCACTGTAATGAAAATAAGAGTCAAGCTTTTATAAATTAGTTTTCACACTTTCTAAATTTTGTCTGGCAACTCAGTTGCAGTGTTAATAGGTGTGGCTCTGTAGCACAGTGGTAGATTGTCAGACTACAAATCCAAATGATGCAAGTTCAATCCCTGTCAGGTCCTAGGACTTTTATCTGTCACTTTCTACTTATTTATTCTCTGGCAGTGTCACTGATGTGAAAAATATCAAGTAGCACCAGGGTTTGGAATCCACGTTAAACTGTAGGTCCCCCTATAACTGGTTAAGTCGGGATGGAGGAAGGCAATGGCAAACCACCTCCAAACAGGACCTTTTCTAGTAAAGCACTGTGGTCTTCAAACCAATCTTTGGATTGTTGACTGCTTTACCTTAGATGCACTATGTGGAAATAAACCAGAATCAACAAATTTAGGTAGTGTTAGCCCATTTTTTTAATAGAAAATGAGTATGTAGGGACTTCATAACGAAACTAGTAAGACCTGAAAATTGATTATCCAGTTTAAGAAAAATTAGTTAAATTTTGATGTTGCATTCACACTTTGATTTTTATCTGTGAAACGAGAATTGAGCAATACCAAAAACATCGCCCCTGATTCCTTACGTCTGTCACAATGGGGGCAACATCAGGTTTCTAGCCTTGGAGAACCTGGCCAGGATACCACAGGTACTTAGTTGATTTGAACAACCACTACCATAACATGGAATTTCTGAATAGACCTTCCCCCACTGCCTCAGTCAGCCACCGCCAGTTTCTGGATTGTCAACATTTTTCGGTGTCATTATGTGCATTTTCGTATGCTAAAACTGTTCTCTGCATTGTACACAATAGATGTGATAACAACAATGATTGAGAATCCATGTCTTGTCAAGGATGGTTATCACTATCATATCCACAGGAAAAAATGAAAGATACACTAACTGGGTGTGCGTCAATTCCGAAAGTAGTATGTGCAGAGGTGAAGTTCCTAGCGAATTGACAACTGTTTCAATTACTCTACTGTAGCACAGCTTAATGAATGTTATTTCAGTTGGTGAAGCTGCTGGGTGGGAACCCCATAGTCAGAAATCCCACAACACCAGCAACTGTGGATTAACTGTTTAGAATACTTTGTCAAATCACATTTCTACCATTACCTAATATGAAGCATATCTTTTAAATAAACCCATAAATGATATTTACAGAACTTTATCATTGTTGGAATGGAAATTGGTTTTTAAAAATCATGTCATTTAACCAATAAATTTGTGAATTGATTTAGTGGCAAAATTTAGAAGTTTCAGGACAGAGAAAGGTGGATAATTCTGACATTACACACACAACTGATTTCTATGCAGGCATTTCATCCTGTCAAGATACATTTTATTAAAACTATTGTAGTATCCAGTACTAAACATATTTTTAAAGAGGGTTACAGAAAGAAAATAAAAATATATTCTAAATTTTCCCTTTGAGCAGCGTCAGTCCTTTACTGCTTTGCAATAATTAATATTTATAGAAACAAATGTGACATAAATGTACAACAGCTAGAATTATCTGACCATTCTTGCCAGGTTGCTAATATCAATTTAAGTTTACAATTTTTAGAATACATTTCTGGAGATACAGCAATCATTAATGAAATTATATATTTTTTTAAAAACACAATCTCGATTGCAAGAGAATTCTGTGCTCTTAGGCAACCGGTTTCAGTCTGTCTGTGAGACCATCTTCAGGCTGACTTCAATACAGTAATGTTACAAATATTAAGGAGGATGTACAGAAGACAATATTATGGCAATAAATAGTAAAATAGTACAATGTAAAATGTTATACTCATGGCAGTCGATTGTGGGCGGGTCAGGAACCGTTGGTCATAGAAAGCAACTGAGGAGTTTGGAGTAACGGTTGAGCTTATACATGGCCAGCTCTACCCCCCCCCCCCCCCACCACATATGCAGTATTACTTTACTGAGAGTCAATCATGTTCTTATTAATAATTTGGTTGTTGCTGTTTTCTTACAGGCTACAGCTAAATGATATAAATATACAAGAGCATACAGATTATTATATTCATTGTGACTGGTAACAATTTAGAGAAAATTGCTTTGAATAAAGATTAAAACTACTTGGTTTTAACAATTTAAAATAAAATATTTTTATTTATTTATTTTAGCTGGCTGCCCTCTAAGGGCATTTGAAGATTCTCGCTGGGCATATTGGTGCCAGAGACAGTAATACTTCATTGCAACTGTGATGACTTGCACGTATTGATGGTTGCACACCAGCAATGCTCAGCACAGCACTTGTAGCAACAGACGATGCGTTGATGCTCTGGAGAGAATCGGCATATTCTAGCTGTGATTCATAATTATGTTCATTACTTGCCACAATTCGGTTCTAGGGCCTACACATTGGTACCGTTACTCATAACAGTTATGAAATAAAACTTGAAGTTGCTATTCTACTTCACAGGCGACATGAAAAAAAGTAATAAATAAAAATGGATAAAATCAAGTGTTTTTAATCTTTATTCAAAATAATTTTCTCTAAATAGTTACGAATGTAATAATCGGTATGCTCTTGAATACATATCTTCTGTTTTTAATATCATAACTGTTGCCTGTAAGACAACAACAACAAAATTGTTAATAAGTACATGATTGACTCTCAATAATGTATTGCCGCATGTGGGGGGCGGGGCAGAGATGGCCATATATAAGCTAGACCATTACTGCAGTACTCCGCAGTCGATTTCCATGGGCAACGGTTCCTTTCCTGCCCACAATTGGGTGCCATGGGTATAACATTTCAGATTGTTATTATTTTACTGTTTGTTGTTTGCTGCCATAATATTGTCTTTTGTACATCCTTCTTAATATATGTAACATTACTGTATTCAAATCGGCCTGAAAATGATCTCACAAGCAGACTGAAACTGGTTGCCTAAGAACAATAACAATTATCTTGCGATTGCGATTGAGACATTTTTTTAAAAATATATTCAATGTAAGTGTACAGAAATCACACAGGAGGCAAGGTTACAAAAGAGTGTTTTCCAAATAAAAAATGAGTGATTTTTCAAAGCAACTACCCCACGAGACCTGGGAGGAAGTATATACTGACGAAAATGTTGAGGCTAAGTACTGTAAATTTGCATCAGTGTTTAAACTAAAATTTGAGGAATCATTCCCAAAAGTATTATGTCCAGTTTCAGGTACAGAAAATAAGAAATGGGTCACCAAGGGAATTATAAAATCCTCCCAAACTTCCAAATTCCTTAGCTCACTAAAAAGTCAGCGATGTGAACCAGAGTTTCTAGATCACTATCATAATTACAAAAAGATATACAGGAAGGTGTTGCTGGCTGCAAAGAGAGCTATGAATGACAGCATCATATGCAATTCAAAAAATAAAACCAAAGCAATTTGGATAGTGGTAAGAAAGGAAACAGGGAAGGAGAAATCAGAGGCAAATCTCCAAATAAGAGATAGAGGAGCATTAATTAGTAATCATAATGATATGGCCAATTTCACTAGTATTGCAACAGAATTACAGAAAAACTTTCCAAGGTCATACGCATTGCATGTCAGAAGCCATTCAACACATTCAATGGGCCTGTTACCAACTGCTGATGAGGAAGTCAGAAACATTGTGCATAGATTAAAAAATAAAAAATTATCAGCCTTGATGAAGTCCCAATGTGTGTGCTAAAGGAATGTATAGATAGTATAAAGGGGCCTCTAACACATATTATTATTAATCCTTCAGCTCAGGTATCTTTTCTGAGTACTTGAAGCAAGCGAAAGTCTTGCCAGTACGCAAAAAGGGAGATACGGAAAACATAGAAAATTATAGAGCAGTATCACTATTGTCTTCATTTTCAAAGATAATTGAAACAATAATGAAACATAGGCTTATGGATTACCTGAATAGATATAATTTTCTAGCAAAATCTAAATTTAGATTCAGGCAAGGCAGCAGTACAGAGGCAGCAACAGCAGAATTTACAGGGAAGCATGTATGCCATGGATGGAGGTGGCTGTATAATGGGCATCTTTTTAGATTTGTCCAAGGCGTTTGGCATGGTAGATTATAAAATACTTCTTAGAGGCACTAGGTATAAGAGGAGTAGTAAGCAAATGGTTCCAATCATATCTTTAAAACAGGGTACATAAAGTAGAAATTTCACACCCTAATAAAAATCCCAAGTGTATAAAGAAACAGCTGTCAGAAGCTAAACTAATTGATATAGTAGTCCCTGAGGGGAATATATAGGGAACAATTCTATTTTTAATATATATAAATGACTTCCCAGAAAGTGTCACTCAATGAGACAAAATTCTGTTTGCTGATGACAGCAACATAATAATTGCAGGCAAGACACAGGAAATGCTGCTGATTAAAGCTGATGACATGTTGAAATATGTACACAAATGGTCAGAGGCAAATAAGTTAATATCAGTAAGACACACAGTATGAATTTTGATATAAATAAGACAAACAATATTAAATTAAATCTTAATGGTGACTGTGTGAACTGTGTAATGAACACAAAATTTTAAGGATGGATATAGATAATCAGCTGAAATGGGGAGGAAGATAACTCCAATGGACTAACGCTTTGGATTGTGGCTCTTACTGGAAAACCTGGACAATCTTATTACTGACATTGGTAGCATAAATTACACCGAAAATGCTACGCTTCTCAGCAAGAAGAACATAAGTATGCCTATACCCATTACAGAGCCTTTTTGCGACAACATTATGGTAGTTAAAATCTGCGACCTAGTGGACTGTCAGGAACAGACCGAGAAGAGCCGGTCCCTAATGGTAAAGAAGGAAATGTGCAGCTCAATTAACTTTTACCTGCGAAGTAAATTCGACAAGTTCGTCACTGCGAGACATGTAGTCAAGGCGAAGTTGCCTTTCCTGCTACATGGTGGCCGCAGTGCGGCATCAAAAGGAATACTGGAGAAACTCGACAAGAAAGCACTGGAAAACATCTCGATGAAATATGCAAATCCTGTGGTTATACATTATAAAGTGGAATTAGCCGATGTTCAAATGGATGTTTTAATGGAGGAGCTCCCTGCTATACTACAACAGCTTCGTGCAGATGATTTATATCTACTAGATTTGGACATCACACAAGATTTTGCAGGGATTTTAACAAAGTGGAGATGTGCGACTATCTCGTATCCAACCACGACTTTTGTATGGAAGGAGGCTGCACAGGAAACCACAATGTGATTGTGGACAACGATAAGTCAGTTGGTATAGATTGTTTAATATGGCTAACATCGAATTGCCGAGTAAAAATGTATGTCAAATCACAAGCCCTGGTGTTAACAAAGTTATCGGTAATCACATTATCGATTTTATAAAGTGTCCAGACAGACGACTGCGAGAGACTTTTACTTCTTCGTTGGGCCAAGATCATGGCATTACAAGGCTGGTGGCTACAATATACAAATACCGGATGGACAGTGTTTTTGACCCTGTGCAGGATTGTCTAAGTGTTTTAAACGAGAATAAACGGTATCTGCAAAGTGCGCCCATGTATAGTGTGCCAATCTCCTCCATGTGGACGCAGTTAACGAATTCCCTGCAGAACAGCTGCTGTGTTGTGTTTAATAGTGTTCTGCAATTTGTTTATTGGGGTAATAAGAATACTCGAAAATTGACAGGAGTACAGGTAAATATCCCAGACACTAAAGACCGAGAAAAGTGTATACATTATGTTCTATCAGCTTTTAGTTTTAACTGCTTACCTATAAATTACGTGGAGATTCGTAATACTGACACCAGCAAGGACGATATAATTATTACACAGAAGAGCTACATTAAAGCAGGAGAAACATATTGCTCCCAATCCACAACATTATTCTCCACAATGTCTCCAAATACAGACCTCGCCGAATTAGGTCTGGTATCTACAAACAATGTTATTCCACATGTCCAGCGAAAAAGAGTAAATGTATCACACAGACTTAAGCCATTCCCCATTAAAGAAATTACACCGCTACGTGCAGTTAATGTCTTATGTGCACGAAAAAAAAAAATTGGAAATGGAGGAGATCGAAACCAAGAAAAGGAAACTTGAATATATGGCTAAAGCAACTGCCATAAAGGACGAATACAAACTAATGCTGGAGAAAGAAGCAGCTATAGCAGATGTCCAAGCCAGGTTTACATATGGTTTTAAGCAGAGGGTGTGGAAAAGTCTGGCTATGACTGGGACTTATAAAATATTTGCATTTACAGTTAACAGCCAGGGAGATTGGTCACGAGTCGGTGTGCTGGCCGAGATTAATGGAACGCAGGATGTATTCTACATTAAACGATACACGAAAAACGTATTTATAAAGATGCACTCCCGTTTGGATTTGCTTAAAAAGAATGGATACATTCTATCCAAATGTGGTGGACTGGATGTTGTCCATTTAGCTACAGAGAAGCCATTTGCGGAGTTAAAAACCGATGGAATGACAATATTTAACAAGCATTCGTTTGCAAAAGTCGTAAGCCTAGACTTCCATACGGAATTACCACAGGATTGTGTATCAGAAGAATTGGTGGCGTACACACAGGGGTATGTGGAGTGCTATACCCAGTATGCCATGCAGGAAATGATGGGCAAAGTTAAAATACCCGACTGCACTCGTCTAGAATCATTGCCAGAAGGTGCATAGTTGGTTATTAAAGCCATAAAAAAGATTGATTACAGGAATAAGCGTAGATACGTAATGGAGTTCGAGAACATACCTTTACTGTACCTGTCGAATTTTTGGCTGGAAAGAGAAATAGAAGATACCAATGTGGATCTAAGCTACAAGCTAAAAATTAAATTCGACAAAATTAAAGTTATTCCAACAAAGAATAAAAAACGAATTGTATTCTGTGTCTAGATGTATATATGCGACCTTGTTTTCTGTTTGTAAACGTGTATATAAAATGTAATAAAAGTTTTTGTGCTCTAATATTTCTGTTCTTATTTACTACCTTACTATAAATCCTAAGAACCACACATCTACTGTGCTCAATGTGCTTATATTTATAGTGGAATGACGACCTTAAAAATATTGCAATCTTAAAATTCTATATATAGAAATTCCACATTAGTGCGGAGTAGAATAGCCTTAACAGTTGTGTTATTTGCGAAATAAACGTTAAAATCGGCTAGATTCGTTCGTTGCAGGTTAGTGTTGACTGCAAGGTGTAGTTTTGTTACTGTGTAGGAAATGTTTGGCGCTTACAGAAAGTGCTGAAGGCTAGATGGGATGGAATTTAAGATAAAAGATTTGATATGCTCTAAATACACATCGCAGTAGAGCTCTAAAGAAGCCGACTTTGGTGGTTGTAAAATAAACTTTGCAGTGATCTTTCGTCGAAGCATCGCCTGTTTAATCGTATGCTAGTGTTGTCTACTTTACGGCTGGTGTGCATTATGTTACGTAGCGGATGTGCCTGCTGCGGTAAATCATAATTCTTTCGTCGAAAATCAACGTGTGCTAGTTGTAGCCAATGGAGTGTGTGTGTGCGGATCTACATGCGTAGTAAATTCCGCAAGTTCGATACTGCAAACGTTGGAGCTAAGACGAAGTTACTATTTCTGGAATACATGGGGGAAATATGTATGTCCTGTGGGTATATCTCTTATAAACTGCAACTCATCGATGTTTTTTAATGGAGGTTCTTCCATATATACTACAGCAGCAGCTTCGTGTAGATGCCAGAATGAAACTTTCACTCTGCAGCGGAGTGTGCGCTGACATGAAACTTCCTGGCAGATTAAAATTGTGTGCCGGAACCGGAACTCGAACCTGGGACCTTTGCCTTTCGCGGGCAAGTGCACTACCGACTGTGCTATCCCGACACGACTCACGATGCCGCCTCACAACTTTACTTCCGCCAGTACCTCGCCTCCTACTTTCCAAACTTCACCAAGCTCTCCTGCGAACCATGCAAGACCAGCACTCCTGGAAGAAAGGATATGGTGGAGACATGGCTCCACACAGCGCACACTCCGCTGCAGAGTGAAAGTTTCATGTCTGGAAACATCCCTTAGGCTGTGGCTAAGCCATGTCTCCACCATATCCTTTCTTCCAGGAGTGCTGGTCTTGCATGGTTCGCAGGAGAGCTTCTGTGAAGTTTGGAAAGTAGGAGGCGAGGTACTGGCGGAAGTAAAGTTGTGAGGCGGCACCGTGAGTCGTGTCGGGATAGCACAATCGGTAGTGCACTTGCCCGTGAAAGGCAAAGGTCCCAGGTTCGAGTCCCGGTTCCGGCACACAATTTTAATCTGCCAGGAAGTTTCGTGTAGATGGATTCTATCTCCTGGATTTTTGGCCAATACACAAGATTACGAAGGGATTTTTTTTTTAACCGAGCATGACTTTCGGATGGAAGGAGCAATATCAATGTGGTTGCGGGCGAGGAGACGACTGCTTAACGTGTATGGGGTCGAATTGTAGAACCAAAATATATTTGTCGAAAAACCACGAGCTCTGGTGTAAGCAAAGTTATCGATTTTATAAAGCGTGCAGACAGTTGATTGTTAGGACTTTTATTTTTTCGCTGGGTCGCGAAGATGGCATTACCAGGATGGAGGAATGTGGTTATGGATCTGTGCAAGAAGATTGTTTAAGTGTTCTAAAAGAGAAGATACGGTATTCACAAAGTGCGCCATTGTACTGTTCGTCGCTCCCCATTAATATACGATTTTAGATTTGATTACTTGGGTATTAAGAGTACCCGAAAATTGACCGCTCTCTCGGACATTATGTTTTTTGGTTTCATCTGTAAATTACTTGTAGAGTCGAGCGAGGAACTTTTTTTTTTTTTTTTTTTTTTTTTTTTTTTTTTTTTTTTTTTTTTTTTTTTTTTTAGACGTAGATATCGTCTACGTTATTCCACAAGTCCTAAGAAGATGAAGGGTAAACGAAAACTGGGTTATATGGCGAAGACACATGCTTTTAAAAGGAGGCTATTGCATATGTGCAAGCCCGGTTTAAACAGATAGTGTGGGGAAAAATATTTGCTTTTACAGTAAACGGGCGGCGGGATTGATCTCGCATCGATGTATTGACCGAAATTAGCAGAACACACGACAAACGTGTTTGTACTGTGTGTGACTCCCATCCATTCCTTAGAGAGCAGGTTATGATCAATGTGTGCGGGAGTTGGTTGCGATATAAGTGTTTGCGAACATTACGTTGCATGTACTCAGTTGTACTGTAATAAAAAAAAAAAATGTAAACACTCCATGTCCTATATAGAATCATGTGTTGCTGTGTGTAGGTTAGCGTCTTCGTTTGCGGTAGACATGTACTTGTAATTAAAATAATAAATCTTAGTTCAGATTAGTGGAATGCACAAGAAAGGAACTTGGAGTAGGAATTTTGTGGGTAAAGGGCGGTTCGAGCTGGAAATCGGTGTTGCATTGGGCAGGTAACCTCGGTTCTGTGGTTGCTGTATTGTCGAATAAGGGTGTTGTTAGGCTAATAATTTCGAAAATTTTTAGTGTAGACGGTCGGAATCGGTAAATTATTTCACGTATTTTTCTTTTATTTCGACTCTCCGTTGCACAATAGGGTTTAAATGTCTTCTGGGGCGCTGGAATATCGCTGTCAGATAAATGTAGTTTGCATCGTAACAGGACATAGAGATTCCTTAGATGGGATGTGTACTGCTGTAGCAATGAAATAAGATGTAAAATTAATCTACCCGAATTCTCGGAAGGCGCATCTATACCTCGATCTAAGAAGAAGGAAACGTAACAGGGCAAGATCGCTAAAAAGAGATAGAGTGTTAAATTTAGGAACTTTCGGCATGGCCCAGCTCCATTAAATAAATGCATTGCGAGCTATCCTTGTCAGAATGGTGCGTCTGCGTAGAAGGTTTTGATAATTTGGTGATTGAACTTAGGTGTTTTTGTTTAAACACTTAACATATGTTTCTTTCATGTAGCCTGCCGAGAGAGCGCTCTGCGTTCTGGACGATTGTTAACGGTGCTTGCAGATGTATATTTAGAGACGTTGTGTTAGATGTCATTGCCGATTTTCGTTATTTGGAATTTTTCTAAAAACAATATGCCGTCTTCTGCTGCTGTTATGTTGTCGAAAGAGTGGTTGGCATACAAGTTACATTCCGTTCGATGGCTGTTGCTTGCATCGTCTAAACGAAGAGATACATTTATAGATCTAAGGTTGCGGTCGAGTTCCGAAACAGACCTTTTTTTTTTCTTTTGGTTAGTTGGCTCTGGTTAGAATTGTTTTTTGTATATCGGAAGAGTATATGTTAAGATGGATACGTAAGTTTGTGGCGTTCGTTACTGTAACCTGCGCTATTATTATTAAACACGTCTGTCGGCTGTAGTCTATGCGAAGAGCATGTACAGAGATAGGATTTTAAATTCTTACTTGCAAATTTTTCTATACGAGTTTTAATATTTTACTTCTACAAGCTGTAGTATAAGAGACCAACTGAGCATTTCTATTCTAAATTGTTTTTTAGCATTACACCGAAATACATACGACGAACACTATGGTGGCTTTATTTTTTTTCCAAAAATAATAATAATAATAAACAGCGGAAATTGTTGTTACATAAATCGAGATCTGCCGTACGAATCGCTGCGGCACGCTTAATAATAAATATGCAATTTAATTGGATGCTGACCTGGCCGGGCGCGGTCGCCGTAAAGAGAGTGCAGTACGCCCCTGCCCGGCGGTCAAGACAATCGTCGCGGTATTGTTTGTTCTCGCTGGTAGGGCAGGTGGCGGCGTCCTTTGAGAAGCGGTCGCGAGCGTGGAGGAGGAGGGGGTAGCTGCGGCAGAGGCGGAGGCGGCGTCTTTTGAAAAGCGTTCAGGCAATCGGCCGAGCGGGTTGGGGTGGCAGTATCGGCCAGGTGTGTGGGAGAGAGTGCGAGTACAGACATGTCGAGGGGTCTACAGGTCTGGACCTGTGGGAGGTGCTGCCTGTCTGGCGGCGGCGCCGAGGGGTGGAGGGGGGCGTCGTGTGTGGCCAAGGGAGGTGTTGCAACCTGTCAATCCTCCTTAAGTGCGTTATGGCGGCGTCCTTTGATTAGCGGTCGGACAAGTAGCGTTGATGATCTAAATGTAAACTGTCAATCATCTTTCGTTCTTCTGGGAAGACCTATCAATCATCCTGTGGCGGCATCCTTTGATCTGCAGTCTGGCAATTGGACGAGGGAGGAGGGGTGGTGATAGCGGTACCTCGTGCAGTGCATTGTGGGTACCCTGGGGCGAAACTCCCACAGCCCCACTACTCTCGTCTGTCGGCATGTCTGCGTAACAAAGAGAGGGGGATCTACTGTTGGAAATATTTACAGGTAAAAACCAATGTTTGCTTTATGTTCTTTTTTAAGGCTGGAATCTAAGAGACTATCTGTTGTTGTCATAGCAAACAAATAAGCAACGTTTGTATTCTGTGTTTAAGTGAGTGTTCTTTAAAATAAAGTTAACTTGAAAATAATTAATAACTCAACAGGTTATGGACCCAGAGCTCTAACAGAATAAATAAAACTAAAAACAGAATACACAACAATCAAGAAACAGAAGAAACCACTTCCATATGTTTGAAGAGAGGGAAGTATTTCAAGACATACAAGTGCTTAAAGACAGTACTACATTCAGCATGTGGGATGTTGAAATTAGAATATTGTTCAGTACACAAGATCTCTGTAATATTGTAGATGGTACAGAAACACTACAAAATTGTGAAACTGAAGAGAAAAAGAAGAAATGGCAGCAACGAGACAGCAAGGCAAAACATTATATAATGAGAACAATCGATAAAAAGGTAAAGCCACATGTATTGTGTTGTGAAACTTTTAAGGCTATGTATGATAAACTTAAAGCAATTTACAAAAGACATGCTTCTCAAAGAATTCAACAAATACTTCAGGAATTTTACAGTTTCAAATATGATAAAACTAGAGACATAGCAAGTAATATAAGTGCACTGCAGAATATAGCTTTCGAACTGAAACGTCTCCAGTCAGAAAAGATGTCAGATACTATGATAATACCTAAAATACTGTCTATTTTGCCAGATGAATTCAAACACTTTTCTCCAGCATGGGATTCATCACCCAGTGGTGAGAAGACTATGGAAAATTTAATTGCAAGGCTCATAAGAGAAGAGGAACGACTGAGAAGTAACAATCAAGAAGAGAGTATTGCCTTTGGTGTTCATTTTAATAAAAGAAAATACCTAATTTGTAACAACTGTGGTGGACATGCACATTTTGCAAGAGAATGTAAGAAGCCTAAGAAGAAAGAACACTGTTCTATATGCAAGAAAAACAACCACAAAGAAGAAGATTGCTACTTTAAAAATAAAAATCAATTTCAAGGAGCAAAAACAAGAACTTATAAACCCTGTCCACACTGCAAGAAGAGAAACCACAAAGAAGATGACTGTTATTTTAAGAACAAAGATAATACTAAAATATCATTTTTCACTTTAGAAGATAATAAAGATGATCTAGTGCCTGATGAAGAAAAGAAGATTGAAGACAAAGCATGTATTGCATATGAATGTGACAAAGACAAGACTTTGGAAGAATCCAATGAGAAAAAAGATATGGTAATGGTTGTTGATAGTGCGTGTACAGGACATATGTGTAATGAGATTGACAAGTCAACAAACGTGAAAGACTATGACAGTGTCGTGAAAGTTGCAAAAGAAGGTGAGTCAATGGAAATAAAAGCAACAGGAAACTTTGAAGGTGATAACTGTGTTCTCAATGGTGTTATGTATGTACCTCAACTAAGCAGAAATTTGATGTCTGTGAATGCTATAACTGAAAAAAATGGTACAGTTGTCTTTAGTAAACATAATGTTCAAATATACAAAGATGAAAGACTCGTTTTGAAAGGACACAAAACAAGAAATGGACTGTACGAAGTAACCATTAAATCAGGAGTGCAATCACTACTGACACAAGAAGAAAAACAAGAATGGCATAAGAAGTTGGGTCATCCAGGCAAAAGTTGTACTTCAAAGATCAAGAAAATGTGTGATGGAATTCCTAAGGGTTTATGCTCGGCAGAAAAATTATGTGATGCTTGTGTGAGAGCTAAGCTAACAAGAAAGCCATTTTCTACTGAGAGAGAAAGAGCAACAAGACCACTTCAAATAATACATACTGATATCTGTGGATAGATGGATCCCCCAACATATGATGGATATAGATACTACATGACAGTATTAGATGATTACACCCATTTTTGTGTGACCTATTTGTTAAGATACAAGTCGGAAACTCCAAGATTCCTAAGGAAATATGTGCTAGAAAGTGAAAATCAGTTTGGTTTAAAAGTGTCAAAAATAAGGTGTGATAAAGGTGGTGAATACACCAGTAATGATTTTAAGAATTGGTGTGAAGGAAAAGGAATTGTGCTAGATTATAGTATTCCTTATAGTCCTCAACTCAATGGGAAAGCAGAAAGAGTAAATCTAACAATATTGAACAAGGCAAGAGCTTTGATATTTGATAGCAAAATGCAGAAATGGGGAGAGGCAGTTCTCACAGCTACGTACTTAATTAACAGGAGCCCAACTGTCAATCAAAGTGCCACACCTGCAGAAAAATGGTTTGGGAAAAGACCTGATCTGTCAAGACTTCAAATTTTTGGATCAAATGTTTTTGCCAAAAATCTAGGATACTTGAAGAAACTAGATGAAGGAAGTAAACCATACATTTTTGTTGGTTATGCCCCCAATGGCTATAGACTTTTTAATGCAGATAGAAGAAATATTGTGGTGTCAAGAGATGTTGAATTTGAAAAGAAAGTGACAAAAGAAACTATACAGAAGATTCTTGTTATTGGTGAACCATCAAATGATATTAACAAACAAGTAAATGAAATTCAAAAGCAAGAAAATGGAGGAGAAGAAGAACAAGAAAGTGAAGAAGAAGAAAAAGAAGAAAGCATATGCAATGAAAAAACAAGAAACTATAATCTTAGGAACAGAATTAATTTGAAGAAACCTTCAAAGTATTATGATTATGAAACAGCATTACTTTCATTTGAGGAATGTATTAATGGTCCAGACAAAGAAAATTGGTTACAAGCCATAGAAGAAGAAAAGAAATCACTTGAACAAAATGAAACATGGAAGGTGATCACTCCAGAAGAGGCAAAAGGGAAACAGTTCTTAACAAGCAAATGGATCTTTAAGGTCAAAGATGATGGTAGATATAAGGCCAGACTGGTTGTCAGGGGTTGTCAACAAGAAAAGGGAATCGATTTCAAGGAATTATTCAGTCCAGTAGTAGATATATGTTCATTAAGACTGTTGTTTGCTCTGGCAGCAGAGAAAAATTTCCATATAAAACTGTTTGATGTAAAAACAGCATTTCTCTATGGGAAGCTAGATGAAGAGATTTTTATGAAGGTACGTGAAGGATACCAAGAAGCTGGACAAATCTGTGTTCTGAAGAAAGCTCTGTATGGACTTAGGCAAGCTCCATCAAAATGGAATAAAACTCTGACAGAGTTCCTTAAATCAGAAGGACTAATTCAGTTGAAATCAGATCAGTGCATATTTAAAGATGTAAATGAAGAAATGTACATGGCTATACACGTCGATGATGGAATCCTAATAGGAAAAGACTTGAATTGAAAATATTCTTATGAAACTAAAGAAGAATTTTGAAATGTCTGTGGTAGATAATCCAGACACATACATAGGCATACAAATAATGAAGACAGAGAATGGAATATTTCTTCATCAAGAACAGTATGTGAAGAAAGTACTAGAAAGATTCAATATGACTAACTGTAAGGGTATGAAGACTCCATTAGTTCCAGAAGGGAAGATAAGTGAAGAAAATCAAGAAGATGAAAACATTAAATTTCCATATCGTGAAGCTGTAGGTAGTCTTTTGTATTTGTCATGTAAAACAAGACCAGATCTTGGATTTGCAGTGAATTATGAGAGCCGCTTCACAGAAGACCCTAAGAAAAGAGATTACAAAAATGTAAAAAGAACTCTGAGATACATACAAGATTCTAAGAACTATGGCCTTTTTTATAAGAAGAAAGATAATGAAGAAGATGACACTATTCATATACATGTCTACTGTGATGCTGATTATGCACAAGATTTAAGAAACAGGAAGAGCACAAGTGGTTACATTGTTCTCTATAATGATGCTCCAATCATTTGGTGTTCGAAGAAGCAGAGTGTGGTAGCTACTTCATCTACTGAAGCGGAGTACATTTCAGCAGCAGAATGCACTAAAGAAATTAAGCATGTTAAGACCCTACTGAAAGAATTAACCAGAAGAGAAGTGAAGATCATTCTTCATGTAGATAATCAGAGTGCTATTCAAATGATCAAATCAGGACAGTTAGTCAGACGAAGCAAACATATAGACGTGAAATTTCATTATGTTAGTGAACAATACAGAGAAGGGTTGTTTGAAATACAGTACTATAATACAGACAATCAATTAGCAGACATATTGACTAAAGCTCTGCAAAGAGTAAAGTTTGAGAAATTTAGAAATGATATTATGAAACAGATAATATGACATTTGTTATTCTAAAACATATTAAGTGATACTTTACTGTGTAGTAAACTAAAAGTATGGAATTTGTGCTTTAGATGTTGTGTGAAAACAAACAGTGTATTTTAAGGGGGATGTTGGAAATGTTTACAGGTAAAAACCAATGTTTGCTTTATGTTCTTTTTTAAGGCTGGAATCTAAGAGACTATATAGAGAAAAAAAAAACTATCTGTGGTTGTCATAGCAAACAAATAAGCAACGTTTGTATTCTGTGTTTAAGTGAGTGTTCTTTAAAATAAAGTTAACTTGAAAATAATTAATAACTCAGCATCTACGTCCACCGGGCACATGCTAGTGGGCCGTCAGCTATGCCTTGGTGAGAGGCAAGCGGAACCATTTGATCACTTCATTGTAAATTGAGTTAGGATGTCAAGGGGATGATGTCACACTCCACAGATTGATATAATACTGCAAAAGTATATCACAAATTTTCTGGTGGGGCTGGGCCCCTGTGGCCCGTTAGAACAAGGCATCTCTGCCAGAGTGTGATTCGGCCTCCAGATAAGAAAGATGAAAAAACCACAGCATTGTTTCCAACATTAAAGGACTGAGCCGCTGCAGTATTACATAGAGCGAAGCCCAAAGCAAAATGGCAAACAAATCGTTGTTGTACATACGATGCATACAGAGAGGTGTAGGATAAGACTTTATCTCAGTACTTTAGCGAGAAGAGCGGCTGTGTGGTAGCGGATCTCACAAGGCGGCAAAAGAAGTGTAAATAACCGATTGTGATGGGTCTAGGATGTGTTGTAGAGGAACATACCCTGAGTTTTTGTTTTTAGGGATGGGCGTTGGTTTTCGAGACAATTGATGTTGAAAATCACTGCAGGCTGTAAGATACATGATATTAGCTGTGTTCCAATTAAGTAAACGTGGAACATAGGTTAAGGGCTACAGCTATCACATTGGAGGTAGCGTTTTCAGGTCCTTTCCGTAATTTTGCTATTTTTAAAAATCAGAATAGTCAATTTTTATTTTACAGAATAGCAATTAACAGTGTATACTGTTTGAAGATAGTAAGAAGTATTCAAGTTTGCCGTAGTAATTTAATTTTCACGTCATTATTACAAAATATTATTCGCTATTACTTGGTATGCCACAATATAAATCAGGATCTATTTATCGTAAAAGCAATGGCAACATAATGGTTTACAGCACCAAGCATATTTCATCAAAGCTATTGTCTTACAGGATACGGATTTTATAAGATCAATACTGAAAAGTATTGTTCATTTACATTCAGAAAGAGTTGTCATTCAACCAATAACTTTGATATGAACTGTGTGTATATAATAATCTTCGAAAATGCGCGTGTCCTGAATTGATGCAAAATTAATGAGTGTAGTTTTAAGCAATCATACCTAAACACAACTAGTCTGTTGGTCTTCAACAAATCGGGAGCATTATGAATTTTCTTTGTGAAAATTTTAACCTTTCAGTGAAAATATACATCACAAGGCTTACAAAGTGGAGTACACTTCGGTGGGAAAACTTTTACAGTGCAGGTGCACACTTTCCTCTTATCCATGAATATGTAATCTTATACAGTCAGATCAGTCTGCCCTCTGCATGTATCAATGATATATAGAAATTCTTCCTGTCTGAAATATACAAGATTTTAGAAAGTCTTTGTACACCAAACTAGCGGTTTTGTAGCTTGGTCAGCGTCTTTTGTGTGAACACGGCGGTAGTAGTATAGCAATAGGGCTACAGGCTCAGGGTACCATTTTCTTACCTGTACGCACCCCCACCTCCAGGCCTGCGAACTTGGGCCCCACCACCCCCCTCCCCTCACAGCAGGGGCCTACTTGCCAGACCTCTGCCCCCAATTAATATAGTTAAATTTACATATCCAATTAATGCTCCTTCGCCCCCAAAACTGCTCACTTGGGCAAGTGCTGCCCTCAGTTAGTTTTATTAAATTTGCGTATCAATTCAATTTTTAACAACCGCCATCCGCCGCCACGGACAGGTCTTTCTCCGATTATTTTACATAATAGTCGTATTAAATAAACGTGTTTTTTCTATCTTATTTTTGTGCACAGTTTGTATTACACCAACATTGGAAAAAATTAATCAATTTTTTAATTAATTACGTCAACCCAGGTTTTTTTACGAAGTCCAAACGACTTCACCCAGAAACCTATTCCCCAGTGAGAATTGATCCAAGATGCGTAATATTCAACCCAAGTTGACGCTAAAATGCCTGCAGACAGAAGGAGAAACGCGTATATCACCGCATAGTTGTCCACATGCGACCTAAATAGATCCAGCACACGGTCTGTCCAGCGCACTCGTAGGGGCAGCACCAGCCACCAGTCGCAAGCCACCGCCCCCGACCGTGGGTTTAAAAGCCGTGCGTGTCTCTAATTGATTTTGGCGTGGCGAGGTAAAATTGTAGGACAGTTGTTACTTATTGCCAGGGTACGGTTAACACTGAAAGGGTTTAAATAAATACACTATACCACACATCGAAGATGAGCATCGATGGGAGAAAGGTTCGCTTTAATATGTTCAAAATGTTCAAATGTTTGTAAATCTATCGGACCAAACTGCATGATCATCAGTCCGTAGCTTACAAACTACTTAAACCTAGGTAAACTAACCTAAGGACAAACACACACACCCATGCCCCAGGGAGGACTCGAACCTCCACAACGAGCAACCGCGCACTCCACAGCGAGATGCTTTGGTCCGCTCGGCTACTCCACCGGAGCGCTTTAATATGTCCAATAACGAGATACACTTAATGATTGCATGGAAATTCGCGTACACTGCAGCTCCTAGAGACGAGTAGCAGCAATATGTACTAGATTGGGAGTATTTCCACTGTCGAATACAGCAAATGAAACGTGCCTTAGCACCTGTGCTTCAGAAACGCCACATATAAGCAAGCAGCATCTACAAATTATATCATCCATCTCTTTGTCAGTCATATTGAACCGGAATGATTTTATATATAACTAACTGTATACTTCTACTTGACTTAGTCGATAACATTTCATGGTGGGAGAAACAACAAAATTTTGTAGTTGGTGACTGGTCCGGTGATGGATTGGGAGAGGATTCCCAGAAGAAAAAGAACGGATCATTACTGCATGATAATATACGTGCAATAATTGTAGGATCAACCAACTGCGGGAAAACAAATATTCGTATGTTTTCGTATTTTCAAAAACACTGTCACAGCCTAAATACCCGCTATTACAAGAGATACTATGAGGTGTAAAAGACGTCACCTATACAACGTATAATGAAAGCGGTGATATAATCTCCTGAACAAGTAAAGCCCAACAAAATATTCATATTTGATGATGTCACAGTGGAAAATCAAGACCAAATTCGACAATATTTCTGTTTTGGGAGGCATATGGCTGTTGGTGTATTTTATCTAAACTAAATGTATTCCAGAATCCCAAAACATTTGCTTCAGGATAATACAAACCTCATTATAGCATTCAAACAAGACAATCTGATTTTAAAACATATTTACAACGCTCATGTAGGAACTGTATGTCATTAACTGATATTGTAAAGATCTGTGCAGACTGCTGGAATGATTTGCAGTATGAATTTCCCGTCGTAAATAAAACAGAAACTTAACTATGTTCAGTACAGAAGAAACTTCCAAGAATTGTTGCATATATAACCCTTTCATCGAGCTCACTGGACCAGTAAACCCAGTGACATGGACAACTTCGTATGTATGTCAAGTGATCGGGGTGTACAAAGATAGAACATGTGCATGCAAAGATTAAACATGGAGCTGAAGAGGTGCACAAGGAAATAGTGGAGCTTTATAATGAAATGTAGAGCTAGAGAAGAATGCTGAAGATTAGGTGGGTTGATCACATAACTAATGAAGAAGTACTGAACAGAACTGGGGAGAAAAGGAATTTCTGGCATACCCTGAATAAAAAAAAGGGATCGATTGGTAGGACACATTCTTCGACATCAAGGAATTGTGAATTTAGCAT
Source organism: Locusta migratoria (assembly GCA_026315105.1). NCBI lineage: Eukaryota > Metazoa > Arthropoda > Insecta > Orthoptera > Acrididae > Locusta > Locusta migratoria. Next base: position 160,628,016 of record CM048751.1, on the reverse strand, counting down.
TGCAGGGAAGTGTGTGGGGTACAAATTGCAGAGGGAGACCAAGAGATGAATACAGTAAGCATATTCAAATGGATGGTCTTATGAGGAGATGAAGAAGAGGTTACCTTAGGATAGCGTAGGGTGGAGAGCTGCATCAAACCAGTCTCCAGACTGAGGACCACAACAACAACACTGAGTGTTTAAGATGTCTCCGATAATCATCTGTCCCACCGACCGTGAACTATGTGCTTAGTGCTAAAGACCTAAAAGCGATAAATATTCATCGTGAGATCTTTGCTGTTGACAGAGAAAACATTGAGTGATGGAATGCTAAGAAAGTGGGTGAGAGCATTTAAAGATGGCCGCACAAATGTGCTTGATGAACAATGGAGTGGACGTCCTTTGACGTTAATGAAAGTTCGGTGCAGGAAGTGGACAATAAGGTGAGAGAAAACAGACGCTGTGATTTCCTCCTTGCAGGATGACTTTCCTAATGTTTCTCGTAGTGTTTTGTATGGCATTGTGACCGAGCAAGACGATGACAAAGTCAAAACAGTTGTGATGCAGTGGTTAACAACTCAGGTGACAGACTTCTATGAGGACGGTATTCAAAAACTGGAACAATGTTATGACAAGTGCCACAATATTGATGGAAATTATGTAGAAAAGTATATTAAGGTACAGGCTTTCATGTAAAAATACAATTATTCAAATATCTTAGCACGTGGTTTTTTTTTTTAATTTCAAAATGATACTTACTTAAAGAAACATGCCTCATATATGTATTACAGTCATTCGGATGAAGTAATAGACAGACTACTTTTGCTCATAGCATCGGCAGCTGCCGACAATACAGCTCACACAGATGAGATTGTTTCGATAATTTCGTAACTTAGACAGTGATGTATCACCGAATAAGAAGAATCCCTATGGATACTGTGGTTCATGAAATACATAGACCTGCACGCAAAATATACCCTCATAGACATGTTATGATTAAAGGTTAGGATGACTTATGGCAGGCTGATCTTGTAGCCATCAAACAGTATTCTAGAACGAATAATGGCTTCAATATATTTTAATTATCATTGACACATACTGAAAATTTGCATGGGCACTACCGCTGAAAAGTAAAAACAGGGAAGAACGTCACACGAGTATTTGAGCAATTCCTACAATTTGGAAATAATCGATGTCCTAACCTAACCTTCAAACAGATCACAGGACCGAGTTGTACATGAGAATTTCAAGACTGTAATGGAACAGTACAATATATACCACTACTCAACATTCACTCACCCGAACTTGAGTATTGTGGAACGTCTGAACAGAACTAAAAAATCCCAAATGTGGATGCGATTCAATCTCTCAGGATCTCATAGATGGACTGATATTTTCCCAGATATAATTGCAAAGTATAACCAAACCAGACATATCACGATAAAAATGAGACCATTTGATGTTCGAGATAATGAACTCATGAATACAATATACTTTAGAGTGAAGATGTTGGACCCACGCAAACAGAAGTTTAACGTTGGTAACTTGGTACGCATTTCAAAGTACAAGACTACTTTTGAGAAAAGGTATCTTCCAAACTGGTCAACTGAGATATTTATTATAGCCAAGATTCAAAGAACGAATCCTAGGACGTATATATTAAAGGACAGCATGGGAGAAGAAATCGCTGGACGTTTCTACACTGAAGAATTACAGAAAAGCTCTGAACCTAACGAGTTTCTCATGGAGAAGGTTATAATATGTCGTGGGAATAAAGCTCTAGTTAAATGGCTCGGGTCCCCCTCTTCTGAAAATAGTTGCATCAGCAACGATGATTTACTATATAATGAGATGCATGGAGCATATGTGCATCAGTAGTGCACAATGTGTGGTAGGAAACGCATCGAAGGATCTGGAGGTATTCTCGAGAAGCTACCAGTCGAGCTACACATTCCAGGATACAACTATTATGGACCTGGAACTAAACTTCAAAAACGTCTGGCTCGAGGAGACAGGGGAATCTATCTACTCGGCAAAGTGTGCAAGGAGTACAACATCGCGTATGTGTCTAACAATGATCGCTACACAGCCGATCGAATTCTAGCTGATAAAGCCAAAGCAATTCGTGTGAGATAGGACATTGGTATTGGTCAATGTCTTGCAGCGCTTGCAGTTGATAAAACCATGCATGCTAAAATTTAACTTGGTCTGGGTTTCCAGCAAGTTATGAATGCAGCATGTCGTGCACCAAAGAAGAAGGACAAGAAGAAGAAGAATGGAGGTATGAAGAAACGTTCAAATGTTTGTATAGCTTATGGGACTTAACTATGGGGTCATCAGTCCCTAAACTTACAAACTACTTACAAACTAGCTAATACTAAGAATGGCACAAATATCCATGCCTGAGGGGGGATTCGAACCCCCGACCGTAGTGGCCGTGCAGTCCGTGACTGGAGTGCCTCAGTCCCTTCGGTCACTGCGGCCGGCGAGGTATGAACAACTGTATACTGACCGCTCTGTATGCAGCTAAAAGTGCTTTGAAGAACCGTAATGGTCAACAAGGGTTTAAAATTCCTAGAGTTCTACCATTACCGAAAGCATCAGGAGAATTCATTCCTTTTCTCATTACAGCTCTGGTGGGACTTTCAGCTATCGGTTCTCTGGCCAGTGGGGCATCTGCTATAGCCTTAATGCTAAAAACGCTCAGCAGCAACTAGAGGAGGCGAGAAGACATAACCGAATGATAGAGACGACTGCTATAGGAACAGGACAGTACCTGAAACCATACAAGCAAGGACTCTTTGTAAATAATAATTTAAAAAAAGAAAAAGAAATAACATTAGCCATCCTACTTGATAGACCTCTTACTAATACCGATCTGCTCAAGTTGGCTGAAGAGAAGTTCAAAATTACAAGATTCAGAGGTGTGTTGATGCATGATATATTACCAAGCACTGTGTGGGCGTCAGGTGATTGCGGTATAGTTAATTTGGATATTGCTGGTGGACCTGGAAGTCACTGGGTGGCATATGATAGCAAGAAGAATACAACTAGTATGCCGTATTTCGACTGATTTGGTAACCTGCAGCCTCAAGCAGAACTACAGCGATACTTTACAAACAGTCGAAGTCGTGTTTTCTACCATTTTCATCGATACCAGGATTATGATACTTATCTGTGCGGATAAGAAGGATGAACATTGGACACGACTCATCAGTTAGGTTTTAACTGCCATGTCGTACACTCTGACTTTAAAGGATCGTCCATCAGTATTAAGTGCAAATTACTTCCCACCAATTGATTTAAGCAGTGGAGATTGAAGCATAGCCCCGACTGGCTTTGAAACATATAGCTCTATTCCGAATATCACAGAAGCTAACAATAAACTGCATCTTGAAGTTAATGGTCTAAAAGAAAATCTGGTAATAGAACCTGGTGCATATGATACAGACGAACTAAACGAAGTTTTAAAACGATTTGGAAAAGGGATCGAACTACGGCAAACAGAAGCACTCTTAAAACCGAAATAAGGACGTTGAGTTGAATGCATCGATCGACTTCAGTCAAAAAGGCTCCATAGGACAGCTAGGGTTCACCAAGGGGCAAGTCTTGAAGAAAGATCCCAATAAATTCTACAGTTCCGAGCAGACTGCGGATATACTACCAGTCAGAACTATTCGAGTTGAGTGTAACATTACAACCAATTCCTACTTAAACGACCGATTGGTTCATACAGTTTACGGATTCTTTCCGTCTGTAGGTTCCGGGTATAAGATTGTCGAGGCTCTAACCAACGCAATATACCTCCCTGTGACAGTACAGGCATTGGACTACCTGTAACGACGAATCGTAGACCAGAATAACCCGACTTGTCGATTTTCGAGGGGAGGTAATCATCATGAGACGACATCCAAGAGATAATGGGCGTAAGGTATAAAGCCTCTGCGCGCACAACGCAGGGCGTCACTTCGTCACAGAACCTCCGATTCATAACACGTGTAAATGACGAGTTTCTTAAATCAATTGGTTTGAAGCCCTTCAAAGATGTCGTCACTCGGTATGACTGAAGCAGTAGAGTATGATGATCGGATTATTCGCCAGGAATACTTCTCGCACAAACCTTATGCTTCAACTATATTAGCAAAAACGATTAAATTAGGATCGTCATTCAGCATCAAGATGCTTTAACCATGCCCTACAAGATTTTTCTATACCTGGATGGATAGTTTAGGAAGAAGAATAATAAGAATGAAGATGCTGCAGAAGGGTCGAAGCTTACACGTAATGCTCTAGCATTCTTGTTTCAAGAGATACGGTATGAACTTAATGGGGTTGAAATCGATCATACACGTAATATAGGCATAGCATCGACTCTTAAAATCTACGTCTCCGCAGCCCCCTCGGATATGAATGCTCTAGAAAACGCATGGTGGTTCGTCGATGAGCGTGCAGATCGAACTGTTGACGAGTACAAAAAGTTTACACCACATGTGTCTCTAAAAATGTTTATGGGATACTTTGAGGGTATGCATCGAATTATTATGAATGCTAAACAGGAGCTTCTTCTGATACGAAATGCGATGGACAACAACTCATACAGTCAAGGAAGCACAGTTCAAGATGAAAACGAGATCACCATCAACACTATAATATGGAAGATGCCACAGACTGTGTATCTGATCAGGAACGTTTGAAGCTTTTAAAAGTAATGAACACAGGTACTTTACTACCGTTAAATTTCCGTTCATGGGAGCTGTTTGAGTATCCTCTGCTACCAACAGCTGGTAGACAGACCTGGGGTATTAAAACATCTATTCAAATGGAGACATCTCGATTCATTATACTTGCATTTCAGACCAATCGACGAGGGAATCTAACAAATGATTCATCTGTATTTGACAACTGTAACTTAACGAATGCAAGAGTCTACCTGAATTCAGAATTTTACCCGTATGACTACCTGCATCTGCAATGTTTTCTGCATTTGCAATCGAGATTGCTAAATTGTTTCTCTGTAATGATCTTTCCCTTCCTAGTGATGTAAGAATCCCCAGAATTGCGTTTCCTCTTCCTTTTTTCACGTTTCCACTCCTTTCTTTGTCTTTTCCAGGTTCCTTTTGGCCTACCTTCTGCAGTTGCCTCTGATTCACCACTATCTTGATTAGGTCTCCCTTCCATTTCTGCTGCTGCTTCATTGTCGCCGTCTATGGAATCGGGATCATCAACGTCTGAAACCAAAATTTAGTGTTTTGAAACAACTGAAGAAAAATGTAGATGTGCAGTTTTTTATGACAATAAGATTTAAACAGTGTCAAATATGCTATAAAATGTTTTGATGGCAATCTAGGTGGTCTGCCGAATTAGGCCTAAATGTTGACGGCAAAATTGTTGTAACTCCATTTCTAGGTTAGATGCATAATTGTGATAAACACACGAAATAAACAAAACTCTTACCTTCTTCACTGGATATGTCGGCGAAAGATGGCAAATATTAATCCTCTGATCAGCCAAAATACTTAGTGTTCTGCAACTGTCATCGTCACTTGAGTCCATTTTTAACAACAAGAATACTATAATAGCCTGGAATATGTTATATTTTGTAACTGTTAATAGAAAACACTAGAGAGTAAATCCTTCCTTTACGAATGTTACTGCACAAATGGTGTACCTCCCAACTGCACCGGTTGTGCTGTCAGCTAATAGGGGGCAGAATTCACTGCACAAGTAAGTGCTGCTATCTATGCAGTTGCTATGGGATCTAGGAGTTACAGTGTTTGTGCATTAAACAGAGCACACTTTTCCCTACTCAGTACCATGCCTAACTAAAAAAAAAGTGGAGTTACATCACTTGTGCTTTAAGGAGCTCAAATCAACAAACGCTAAAAACGTACGTTTGCCTTTCCTTAGCCTATCTTCTAAGAAAAGTCGTAATGTGAGTATTGCCTGCCGTATTCCAACATTTCTCCTAAATCCAAACTGATCTACCCCATGGTCGGATTCCACAAGTCCTTCCATTCGTCTGTAAATTATTCGTGTCAATATTTTGCAACTACGATTTATTAAACTGATAGTTCTGTAATTTTCACACTTGTCTGCACTTGCTGTGGAATTGGAATTACTATATTTTTCTTGAAGTCGGAGGGTATTTCCCCTGCCTCATATATCTTGCATACTAGGTGGAACAATATCTTCATGACTGGCTCTCCTAACGATATCAGCAGTTCAGACGAGATGTCATCTATTCCAGGGGCCATGTTTCTTCTCAAATCTTTTAGTACTCTGTCAAATTCTTCTCGCAGTATAGTATCTCCTCTCTTATACTCCTCTACATCATCTCCCATTTCTAGAATACTGCTTTCAAGTTTATTTCCTTTGTACAGACCTTCTATATATTCCTTCCACCTTTCAGCTTTCCCATCTTTGCTTAGACTAGTTTTCCATCCGAGTTCTTGTTATTCATACCGCTACTTTTCATGTCTCCAAAAGTCTCTTTTATTCCCTGTAGGCGGTATCTATCTTTCCCCTATTTATACATTCTTCTACGGTCTTACATTTCTCCTCAACCACTCCTGCTTAGCCAGTCTGCACTTCCTCATTTTTCAGACGTCTGTACTCCCTTTTGCCTTCTTCATTTGCTGAATTTTTATATTTTCTCCTCTCATCAATTAAGTCCTGTGTTATCCAGGGATTTGTATTAGGCCTTGTCCTTCTGCCTATATGATCCTCTGCAGCCTCCATACCCTATCTCTCACAGCTACCCATTCTTCTTCTATTGTATTACTTTCCCCCCCTTTCAGCCAATCCTTGCCTAATGCTCCCGCTGAAACCCTCCACCACCTCTGGTCACTTCAATTTGTCCAGGTTCCATCTCCTACATTTTCTACCCTTCTGCAGTCTCTTAAGTTATGGTAGGATTCAGAAGGCCAACCTATGCATAAAGATTTTATGGTAATGCATATTCTCATACAATCAATAAGGGAAACTTATTACTCTGGTCATACTGTGCACAGAAGTGCGCGGTATTAATAAGTTCATTAATGATGCGTGCAAATTTTTGCAATTCTTTAGGGGCCCATATCTCAGGTCTATTCATCTCAGAGTGAAGGGGTACAGTGTTCTGAATAGATCTTGGCCTAGTAATCATTTGTGTACATATTACAAGAATAGGTATACTATAGCTATCATAAAATTACAAACTTCCTGGTGTAGGGGATAGGGAGAATATAGATGTAATATGAAAAGTTAACGAGTGGTGAGTGAACTTTAACGCAGAAGTTGAACATGGAAGCGGTGCTGTGTTGAAATCAGGCTTGTGACAAAGTAGAGCAGGACAAGCATGTTTATGGTTTCAGCAAATAAAGCGTAGCTGCTCGGCGAAGCCTCTCTTGACGCAAGTTGGTCAACGAGGGCGCCATACTGCGTAAAAGCCTGACACCTGTATTGCTTATAGGTGTCTGCAACATACGTGATCGAAAGTAGGAAAAACGGTCACGTTTAGCAGGGATCAGCTATGCTACACTTGTGAAACACAGGCCAACGGGTTCAAACTTGTCGTATAAATACAGCCGAAAAAGTCAGGTTTGTCACAGAGACAGCCATGACAGAGAGAGAGAGAGGGAAGTCACCTGCCGCCCGGAATGTGCTTCTCGTCGACAACAACTGTTATTATTGTTATTGCAAAATTGAGTCTGTTGCAGGCTGGAAGCACTTCGATGCAGAGCGGCCGGCAACCGATCATCACGATCAACACGGCATCCCCCTCGAGAGATGCAGTCAGCAGGATAGCGGCGGCCCAGCCTGACTCAACGGGCAGCCGCCCTCGACAGCAGCGCAACCAGGCGTCTTGCCAACGCATGGTGCAGTAAGACTGCAGCCAGTTACTCGCCCAGGGGCGTGATGTGGACGAAAGGACGCGGCCACACCTGAAGCGCTCATGTGAACCGTCTGGAGGGCAAAGCAGCAGCAGTTGGAGAAGGAGGACCAGGGTTCAACTCCCAAACAACGCCCAGCGCGCTACGGCCTTCGCGGCAGTAGCAGCGACGCGGAGCGGTGCGAGGACGATACCTCGTCTTATGCAACACAGAGGTGTAGCGGCTGGCTGGCAGCCACACCAGCGGCGTCAGCTACTCCGTGGATCGTGGCATCAGCTGGACGTCACCTCAGCGCGTGCAGCACACATGCACATTCCCCTCGCCTCTGGCCATTTGTAAGCTTTAATGTAAATAAACTGTTTTGTTATAATGGACCACTGTTTCATTGCCACCCCATTTACTGAGTTGAGTACTGAGCTCACAGCCCACATGGAACGAAATAGTGTAGACGAAGTCTGGGTGTAGAAGTTTTGTCATCCAAATTGAGAAAATCAGTTGGCTTTTGTACATGACGTATATTCTATGGTGGCTTACAACAGCTTACAAAAGCACCATTCATTCATGGGCGGTTCCTGAGAAAATCTCAAGAAACCATGATTATTGGGTACCAAAACAACCAATTGTGGGGATGGTCACTTCAATACTTTCTATTCTTTGCAAATCTTCGAAATTTTTACCATATGTTCTTATGATGATATTCTCGAGACCGTTTTTAATTTTTTTCGATATAATTATCCATTACCGAGATCCAGAGGTTGAAACTTATCATAGTTTTGCACAAAATCACAAAACCCGATTTTTAGTCGTTTTAGCACCGTGAATCGCAAATATCTAAATAACTAACAACAGAAAATTGTTCAAATATTTACAATACATCCTGTAGACATTTATCTATAAACGGCATTTTTCAGTTTTCGTAAATCTTAGTCCGTTAGCAAGATACTGCCGAAAAACCGCGATATTTTGCTAGAAAAAGTGCGTATTGTGCTGCAAGATGGCGTTCGGACAGCTCTAACACATACTATGTGATTTGAAATAGGTACTTGGCGAAAAAAAATGATTTTTGTACATTTTAAAGCTTGAAATCTTTGGATCCAACTGCCTGCATTGGCAAATCATCGAAATTTTTATGATGTGTTCTAATATTATGATTGCGGAAAGCTTTGAAAGATTTCCGATAATACTGTCCATTACCGAGATATGTTGATTCCAAATTACCGCACATATTCATGTAAAATATGCAGTGTTATTAATCCCTTGATATTTCATCAACATTCACGTCTTTCAGGCCCTGGACGTGCAAAATTCGTCATCGTAATGGTTGGATCAACGTGAACGACTTGAATTATCGTGAATTAGTAACATCATACAAAACCAAATTCTCAGCTGCTCTCGAAAATATTTACATGCTTTTTATGGAACATATGGATAGTGTTTCACAATGTTCTTTGAAATAGTTAAGCATGTTTAGCTATCATCTGAATGTGAAGTTCTTTTTAGAAAGTAAAGTACTACATAATAAATTTGGTTTGACATTTGTACAAATGTATCAAGGTATATAAAATACTATCCGAATTCTACTCACCACTGATTTCATGTTATATAAGCAGTACAGGACAAAGACGGGAACCAGCTGAAAACTGCTCCTCCTGGAACACAGAAAAGGCGAATATGTTCTCTGACACAAAAGTGTGGAACCAGCTGCCTCAATCCTCATTCCGACTACCTCACCAAAAATTTGGCATACAAACATATCTGTGCTTTTTTCGGCTGAATGTGAGTAGGACAGAAACAGTGCAACAGGCAGAGAGAGCCATATAGGATGGAACTGAGAAAGTGTCATTACAGGAGAAAGGCATATGCATGAAAACAGCAGTGGGAACTGATACAAGATGTCGGAAGTCAGGACCAGTGGCAACAACAAACTAAGACAGATGCAGATGGTAGCAACTGAATCAAAAGAGAAAACAGTGGGAAACTGAGGCGAATAGAAACAATATACAAAGCATGAGCGTGCGGCTCTCCAATACTATAGCACGAAACAATTTGTCCAATTTTTCCCGTCCGCAGTACCCACATGCTAAAGTTTTCCGGTCTACAGGTCAAACCCCAAGCAAAGCACCCCCATGGACACATGTGTGAAGGAGACAACCGTGATTGAAGACAATGAAAGCGACTCTAAGTGAGAGAGAAAGCATACTGGCAACAGGACAGGAAGTGACTGGGACAACGTCAGTGTGGCAGAGAGACGATGAAAGTGGCAGAAACAGACAGTGGAGAGGAATCGCGAGGGAAAGGGATGAAGACTTTGAAAGTTTGACAGAGATAGAAAGCGGCAGTCGGAGAGACAACAAACAGACAAGACATATGTAGACACTGCCAGTGAGACAACATTGCTAACTATGACAGCTTAACTGGTTAAAATTATTTACAAAGTTATACGCTAAAAGTTCGGGAATATGTTTGTATGCCAAAATTTTTGGTGAGGAAGTTGGAATGAGGATTGAGGCAGCTGGATCCACAATTTTGTGTCAGAGAATATATTCGCCTTTTCTGCGCTCCGGCAGGAGCATGTTTCAGCTGGTATATAAGAATACTTCTGCCTCATGTAACACACATTCGCCAGAAGTATGGAGGCAGATGCGGTGTTACCATGAGGTAGAGGAGTGATATACCAGGGGAGGAGAATTTCTAAATATTTGGTATTTTCTCAATCTGTATTATATAATTCCAGGGAAATTAGATTTTTGATGTGTCAGAGGAGTAGTTTTATGTTATAGTAATAGATGCAAGAAAACGATAAACTTTGAATGATTATCAAATGTTTTAGAAACATGATGGTCAATTAGCTGATTATCACTTGTCGTTTTGTGTCTACTTTCAGTAGATGTAGACTTATTGCTATGTATTCGTTTTAAAAGTATAATACATTGATGTGTTTACCAAAAAGTGTCGCAAACTTAATTTTTTATTCAAGACAACACTCCATAGGCTACAATATCTAGGTGTACAGTTACCAAACTACATGCCCTGATATGTATGAAAAGGAAGAGGATCATTATATCCATTGTAACTATATAAATTGATTAACATTTGCTTATTTTTCAGTGAAGCTAATACATTATTTCAGTGAACGTAACTATATCTGAACATTATTTCCAAAACCAAATTATTTAATCCTCATATTTTATTATTTTCAACAATAGAACTGTACAGTACGAATTTCAGCAATGTTATTGATGACGCTGTCTGACAAGGTAATTTTGTTTCAGCATATAGGTTACACTGCTGAAGAGTTTACATTCACATCTAATCATTATAATTTCCATTTGACAGAAAAGATAGAATTCAAATAAAAGTAAGTAAAAAATTGCCAATATGCAGTTTTGTACACAGTACCGATTTATTGGAATTTAACTCTTGTTTTTTTGCCACCAGCAAAAGCCATTTTTTGGGTAAATAGGTACATTCATAAGTTGATCTTGTGCACTAAATACTTATTTTTATTTTTATTGAAGTAAAATTCATACATCATAATGTCTGACCTCACAGCAAACGCAAAATGGCTCGAATACATTGCTCTTATTTTCACATCAAGAAAAGAACTCGTTGCCCCTGACATCTAGTGCAGGACAACGTACTTGGGCGACTCTACCATCTGCAACTGCGACTCTCATGACCACACCATGGACTACACAGACTGTCAAACTTACCTCTCTGACTGAAACCTGTCGTCGGCATCTTGCAATACCTCACGTCAAAAAACTACCATAGGGTACTACCCAGAGATCTCTATTCTACCTGGATGTTGAACTACAGTTTTCACAGCGTGCCAGCCATAGATGTTCATATTCTGTTTCTTGACTAATTACAACATGGCTGCTATGAAATATTTGAAAGAAACGAAATGAAATATGTTTTGATTCTGTACTCACGCGAGTCTGTTACTTCGCATATTTTCATAAATTTCAATTCTTGGGGTCATCTAGCAATTATTTGTCAGGTACTAACTGATGCTAATTCGTTTGACTAATTACAACATGGCGGACAATGCATATTCGTGTGAAAAACATATGAAAGTGTGTGCATGTTACGATTCTATACTTATATACCAGAGTTATACATCCAAGTTATCTAGAGATCACTGATATTACCACAATCTAACATAGTCACGACACACTGATTTTTGTTATAAGCCATGACAGCAGCGATCCAAGCGGCTGGAAAGGTACATTTCTGAATACTAAGTCGCATGTGTCTGAATAGTGTTGTTCAAATTGATTTTAACATACTTTTTACAATGGGGAAGTTATTCAGTGCCATACAAATAGGTGATAAAGACAAAATAACTCCACATTTGTCTTTATGAGGTTTCCTAAGAACTATTGGAGTGTATGAAACAGTTTATTTAATGTTATCTTGAAATCTACGACTTTGTATTCAAGAATTTCAGTTTCTATTAAGAGCAAAAATTGCTAATAAACCACAGAAGATCGATCATCTACAGCAAGACATCGATACAATTCCAGCCAAATCAGTAAGTGTTGAACATAAGAAACTTATACGGAATGCATTACCTACATTATTAAATGTAGCTGAAAGGAAGTCAAGCATCCAAGAGGATTTCCTCAGTTCGGATCTAAACTAATCTAATCACAAAAATGAAATAAAACATCAAAATCAAAAACAGAGTTTCCCAACAAAGCAAAAACCAGTTCCACATTTGTTACTACATTTGAACCACAAACGGGAAGAATCTGCAACACATTCATTTATAATCAAAAGTATATGAGTTTATTACAAAGACGAGTGATTTTCGAATCATTAGACACCATATCGAATTTTTACATGTCAAGAAAGTCCCTCTCATATAGGAACAGACTACAACAGAAATGAATGTTTCTCTTTTGTCTATAATCTATCACTTTCAACAGAGTAGGCTATAAAATATAGGCCTACACATATTTGGAAGTATTTCCTCATGAATAAGTTGTTGTTTAAATCACTGAATCAGGATAATTCGGCTGTTTTTACAATTATTTCATGATGATTTATGTCTCTCGAAATTTTACTAATGCTTGGAACACAAAAATTACAGTAACTATTTTATTAATTACATAGAAAAGTAGGGTACCTTGCACACCACTAGGAGAACTAGTATCATCGCAACTGTCAGTTGGTAACAACTTTCATAGCAGTGAGTGTCATGACTGTGTATGTTAGACTGAGTTACTACTGTGATCTTCTGACATGATATGACGTTGTAAGCTTTACTAGTTGGTTTGAACATGATTTACCTTTGAGCTATTATTTCCGCTTGTCGAATTTAACACATACATTGTCAAATTGTATTACCATATGAGAAGAACGTTTTACGTACTGGTAGGGTCCATTTTTTCTTAATGTCCTTGCAGCCTCGCGTGATTATGTTGTCAATCATGTAACGTTCACATTATCGAGTCACAAGACAATGGAAATGTTTGTCATTAAATATTCGTTTTACCAGCCCAATAACTGTTACTGGGTAAACGAGGGTAGGGCCTACATACAAAAATCTGTCAACCATAGAGCAGGAACAGCATTATTTACTTCATCATCTTTACGAAACACTAATCAAGTCACTCCATGTGAATTAACATCCTGTAAGAACTTCTACCGTTTTGTTGATGTTGCTGACAGAAACATGCAAGGCCGCCGGTATGACAGGTAAAATTTTATCGTTACCTACAGTGAAAGCAGACTGAAGTTATCCGAAAAACACTCAGCAGAACAAAGAAATGTGTTATCCACAACAAATAGCACATTTATAACGTCATACTATTAAAATAGAAGCTAAAATTGATCGAAACTGGTATCAGATTAATAAAAACAGGAAACGCACCTCATTAGTGAATATGTCAAAGCAGACTTTAGATTTCGTAAGAACTCTCAGAAGAATAAGGATACATGTTATCAACGGTAAACAACTTTAATATTTACCATACTACTTAAGGAAAATCGGAAGTTGAATGAAAAAGGTAAGAGATTAATAATAACAGCAAATCGATGCAACTCATTACTGGATGTATCAAATTTTCATGAGCCATATACAACGCACGAATTTCCCATATGTAAAAACTGTAAAGACAGCTTAGTTACATCAGTTCATCTGTATTTTACGATTTTTTCTGTAATGAAACGACAGCTCGCACGTTTACAGTATAGAAAAATGATGGCTAGACTTCATTGACACCAATGATACTGTATACGGCATTCCCAGTCCAGTAATATATGTATGTGAGCGACCCAAGGAAGCTCAGGATTTAACGTCCATTCCTGAAGGGTGCAACATTGCTGATAAAAACATAGATGATCATGCGGAAAAACATCGATGTTAAAAAATCATTGCGCTAAAAAACGATACATTAATGTTATTTTATGTTTTCATAGTTTTCTAGAAATATTTGTAAAAAACATAATGAAATGGTTTTATATTTCAGTATCATAATAACTGAAAGTAATTTCTACTGTCAGACACATTTTAAAACACAAACGATTACTGTTCCTTGACAAAGCCCTTCCTATATCTACCTACACATGACGTTAGTGGAGGATTAGATTTTAGATTAGATTACATTTCATTCCGTAGATCCATGTTGAGGAGATCCTCATCGATGTGGAACATGTCAAGAAACAAAATTTACAATAATAGATAATACTAATAATACTAATACATATACATACATTTAAGTGGTTTTTAGCTGATAATATAATAATACTAACACAGTATGAGTACCGATACCCGATACATAAATCATTTGGTACAATTTAGAAATTAACTAATGGAGTAGAAGAAGTTGGCCACTAGAAAGTCTCCTCTTAAACTGATCTTTATTTGTAGCTAAATTTTATATACTTAATGGTAAATAACTGAAAATGTGTGTTCCTGATTAGTGGACCCCTTTTTGAACTAAAGTAAGTGCTTTTAAGTCCTTGTGCAGATCATTTTTATTCCTAGTATTGTATGTATGAACTAAGCTGTTTGTTGGGAAAAGGGATATTTATTTATGACAAATTTCATTAAGGAATAAGTATACTGATAGGCAGTAATTAATATACCCAGTTCGTTTGAAAAGGCTTCTACAGTACATCTGTGAATGTACTACATAAATAATACATATTACACGGTTTTGGACTCTGAAGACTTTTGACTGACTTGAAGATTTACCCCAAAATATTATACCATATGACATTATGGAATGAAAGTAAGCAAAGTATGCAAGGTTTGTTATTTTTATATCTACTATGTCTGATAACACTCGTATTGAAAATACAGATTTGTTGAGTCGTTTCTGCATTTCTGTGGTGTGCTCCTTCCAACAAAATTTATTATCAAGCTGTAATCCCAGGAATTAAATACTGTCAACCTCTTCTATCTGCTCTTCTTCATACTTAACGCATATGCTGGCAGGAAATCTCTTGTGTTTTCTGAACAGCATGTAGTGAATCTTCTCATAATTTAATGACAATGAGTTGGCTTTAAACCATTTATTAATGTTCATGAAAATATCATTAGCAGACCTTTCTATATCAATGCTTGACGTGTTTTTATTGCAGTACTTGTATCATCTTGAAACAAAACGAACTCTGGTTCTGGTAGTGTAACTGATGAGAGGTCATTAATGTACACAAGAAAAAGCAATGGCCCCAAGATGGATCCTTATGGGACATCACGTATAATTTCTTCCCAATCCGATGATGGCTGTTGCATTAATTCACTAGTCACTTGCACTGACACAGTTTGTTTCCTGTTAGTGAGGTATGACCCCATAGAATTCTTATTTACGTAAAAGTATGTTATGGTTTACACAATCAAATGCCTTTGAGAAATCACAGAAAATACCTACTGCTTGCAATTTATTATCTAATGAATTAAGTACATTCTCACTGTAAGTGTAAATAGCCTTCTCGATATTGGAACCTTTCAGAAATCCAAACTGTGTTCTAGACAATATGCCATTTGAGGTTAAGTGGTTGAGAAGCTGCTTGTACATTACCTTTTCTAGAATTTTTGAGAATGCTGGTAAAAGTGAAATCGGTCTGTAGTTTGATGGTATCTCTTTATCCCCCTTCTTGAATAGAGGTTTAATATCTGCATATTTTAGCCAATCAGGAAAAGGTCCATTTATAATAGACTGGTTACACAAATAACTTAAAATTGTGCTTAGTTCACAAGAACACGATTTAATTAACTTTGTTGATATTTCATCTTAACCACTAGAATGCTTTGTTTTTAAAGATTTTATTATGGAAGTTATTTCTTGTGGTGAAGTATCAGATTCATGTACCTGAAGTTATTTGAAAAAGCTAGTTTCAAATATTCAAGAGCATTATCTACTGTCCCAGACAATTCCATACTATCAGTAACAGATATAAAGTACTTGTTAAATAGATTTGCCACACTATGCCCATCAGTAACTAATGTCTCATCTACTCCTAATGCTACCTGCTCTTTTTCCTTTCTAGTTCTACCAGTCTCCTCTTTCACTATATCCCAATTATTTTTATTTGGTTTCCTGATGTTGCTATCTTCTTCTCATAGTTCATTTGTATAGATACATGAATAACGTTTTTAAATATTTTACAGTATTCCTTATATTTAGCTAAATCATTATCATTGCAACTACTCTTGACTGATAGATACATTTTCCTTTTTGTCTTACATGAAATCTTTATTCCTTGTGTAATCCATGGTTTTATTATAGACTTCTGTTTAATTCGAGTTACTTTCAGAGGAAAACACTTTTCAAACATGATACTAACATTATTGATAAATACGTTATATTTTTTATTCATGATGAGCACTAAATACATCATTCCAGTTCATGTCTTTGAGGAGTTTTCTAAAATTTTCAATTTTTGGTGGGTTGACTACTTTCCTGTATGTGGATTTTGCAGTCTTCATAATCTCTTTAGAATCTATACCTAAAACACCCCCATGAACCACAGACATTGCTGAGGTGGGGTGACTTGTGTGCCTCAACGATGCAGATAGTCGAACCTTAGGTGCAACCACAGCAGAGGGGTATCTGTGGAGAAGCCAGAGAAACGTGTGGTTCCTGAAGATGGGCAGCAGCCTTTTCAGTAGTTACAGGGGCAACAGTCTGGATGATTGACTGAGCTGGCCATGTAACATCAGGTAAAGTGGCTTTGCCAAGCAGTTACTACGAACAACTGAAAGCAAGGGGAAACTACAGTCATTACTATTCCCAATGACATTCAGCTCTACTGTATGAATATATGATGATGGCGTGTTCTTGGGTACAATATCCCGGGGGTAAAATAGTCCCCCATTCGGATCTCCGGGTGGGGAATACCCAGGAGGATGTCGTCATCAAGAAAAACAAAACAGCCATTCTACAGGTCGGAGCATGGAATGTACTAACGCTTAATTGCTTAGGCAAGTTAGAAAATTTGAAAGGAGAAATGGATAGGTTCAAGTTAGATATGGTAAGGATTAGTGCAGTTCGGTGGCAGGATGAACAGGATCTCTGGTCAGGCGAGTAGAAGGTTATAAATACAAAATCTGTTGGTGGTAACGGAGGAGTAGGTCTGATAATGAATAAGAAAATAGGAATTCGGTTAACTTCCTATGAACAGCATAGTGAACGCATTATCATAGCAAAGATAAACAGGAAGCCAACACCGACCACAGTGGTGCAAGTTGATATGCAAACTAGCATGGCCAGTAATGAGGATATCGAGGAAATGTATGAGGAGATAAAAGAAATCATTCAGAAAGTTAATGGAGACGAAAACTTGATTGTTATGTGGGACTGGAACTCGGTAGTAGGAAAGGGAAGAGAAGGAAATGTATTAAGTGAATATAGGCTGGGAAAAAAGAATGAAAGAGGAGATTGCTTGGTGGAATTTTGTGCAGAACAGAATTCAATGACCACCAATACTTGGTTCAAACATCATAAAAGAAGACTGTATATGTGGAAGAGACCATGAGACACTGGAAAGTACCAGATTGACTTTATAATGGTAAGGAATAGATTTAGAAACCAGGTTTTAAACTGTAAGACATATCCAGGGGCAGATATAGCCTCTAACCGTAACTTGTTGGTTATGAACTGCTGATTAAAACTTAAGAGACTGCAGAAAGGTAGAAAAGTTAGGAGGTGGAACTTGGACAAATTGAAGGAACCAGAGGTGGTTGAGAGTTTCAGAGACACCATTAGGCAAGGATTGGCTGAAACAGGGGAAAGTAATACAGTAGAAGAAGAATGGGTAGCTCTGAGAGATAGGGTAGTGAAGGCAGAAGAGGATCATATAGGCAGAAGGACAAAGCAGGAAAAAGGGAGAACAGACGTCTGAAAAATGAGATTGACAGGAAGTGCAGACTGGCTAAGCAGTAGTGGCTACAGGGCAAATGCAGAACCGTAGAAGAATGCATAAATAGGCAAAAGATAGATATCGCCTACAGAAAAATAAAACAGATATTTGTAGGCAAGAAAAGCAGCTGTATGAATGTCAAGAACTCAGATGGAAAACCAGTACTAAGCAAAGAGGGGAAATCTGAACTGTGAGAGGAATATATAGAGGGCCTATACAAAGAAAATAAACTTGAAGGTAGTATTCTAGAAAGGGAAAACGAACTGGAGGAAAATGAGATAGGTGATATGATACTGCGAGAAGAATTAGATGGAGCACTGAAGGCCGTGGAGTAAATGATATTCCATCTGAACTGCTGATTTCGTTAGGAGAGCCAGTCATGTAAACAATGTTCAACCTGGTATGCAAGATCGATGAGAAGGGGGAAATACCCTCAGACTTCAAGAAGAATATCACAATTCCAATTCTAAAGAAAGCAAGTGCAGAAAAATGTGAAAATTACAGAACTATCAGTTTAATAAATCATGATTGCAAAATATTAACACGAATTATTTATAGACGATTGGAAAAATTTGTGGAATCTGACCTCAGGGAAGATCAGTTTGGATTTAGGAGAAATGGAGGAACATGTGAGGCAATACTCACATTACGACTTATCTCATAAGATAGGCTAAAGAAGGGCAATCCCATGTGTTTGGCGTATGTAGATTTGGAGAAAGCTCTTCCAAATTCTGAAGGTAGCAGGGGTAAAATATAGGTAGCGAAGAGTTATATTCAACCTATACAAAAACCAGACAGCGGTTATTAGAATCGAAGGGCAAGAAATGGATGCAGAGGTTGGGAAGGGAGTAAGAAAGGGTTGTACCCTTTCTCCAGTGTTGTTCAGTCTATACAATGAGCCAGCAGTGAAGGAATGGAAGGAGAAATTAGGAGAGGGAATTAAAGTTCAGGGAGAAGAAATAAAAAGTTTGCAGTTTGCCAATGACATAGTAATTTTGTCAGAGACTGCAAAAGATCTGGAATACCAATTGAATGGAATGGACAGTGTCTTGAAAGGAAGATTGAAAGACGACCGTCTATGATCTTCGATATATTTTTTGTATAATTTGCTGTGGCATTGCGTGTGTGTGAGCGAATGAGTGTTGTTTGTGAATCCTTTCCCCCAGTAGCATTAAATCATGTATAATTTAGTCTGGGCCTGTCTGCATTAATCCATGTAAGAGCTGCATTATTATTTTATTAACAAGATTGGTTTCCCATTTTGCTTGTTTTCTATGTGAATAAACAAGTTTAAGTTCAACATATCCGTAAGTTGCCTATACAGTGTAGTTTTAGAGCACCTTCCCTCTTTTATTTAATATTGTTCTTCACAAGTGTTGAAAATAAGCTCAGATGCAATTTTTCTTATGTCTAAATTCCGTTGCGCCATAAATGTTTTCTTAGCCAGCTTTCTAAGATAACTTTAACTGTGGTGGCTTGCTTATTAATGTCTGTGTGTAATAACATGTGAGCTGCTATGTATATTCACCACTGTAGTATCAACTTCCTGTTATTGAAGTAATTTGAAAAGAGCCGTTTTAGTTTCCTCCCAGTACCTTTTAGAAGATTGTCTCCCTCCCTATTCAAAGACCCTAGTCGACGGTTCGAAATAATGAGAACATTGTTTATTGACTTAAAAACCAGTGTTGAGTGGACGACAATGTGAAGGGCAGCATGAGGTTGAAAAGTGGTGTGAGTAGTGGAAACAATGAACGCTCTGAGAGTGCAACATACGATTCACCTGCGAGGAGGCCCTTTGCCTGTAGCGATACTGGTCGCCCTCAGCAACTTTAAAAATCTGTCATGAACATACTGTGATGCTCACTGTACCTTTTTCCTAATTTGGAGTGATTTTGAAAACATTTTATCCATTTTTTATTGAGGAACTGTTTTAGCATAACAGGACACATTCAAAATTGTGATCTTATTTTTTTTGTGTGTGGGTTTCAACCTCACGTACACATTATATTTATGATTTATCCAATTATGTTTCCTTGTAAATTTTGCATTGTTATACATGTTGTCCCAATCCGGTGATCTTACCAGCCACATCTGCATCTCCATTGTATTAGTTTTTGTGGCAATTATTATTATTCAATGTGTATTTTTTTTTGTTATTGCTGTATTTGCTGTTTTTGAGTGACATGCCCCAGCTGTCTATGTCACCCATAAGGCAACCAAATGTTGGTTTTGAAAAGTTTGCTGTATATGATGTAATATAATTACCTCAGCCTACACCAAAATTTTCAATTAAAGAAGGGGTGATGAAAGACGACCGTCTGTCGTCTTCCATATATTTTTGTATAATTCTTTAAAGTTATAATTTATTTAATGTCACTAGATTATCATTTTGTTAAAACTTGAACCCCACTCTTTTCAAGGATTGAGGAATAGCATTTTTATTTCATGTGTTAAAATATTTGTTAAAATTGCTAGGTTTTCCTTATTTTGTTATGTTAATAATTTATTATTATGTTAATCAATGTGGCATAAGTACAGCTTCTCTGCTACACCACTATCCCTGTGAGAATGTGTTCTTGTCTTACTTTTAAGTGGATGTGCGATAATCTATGTCTGTCTGAATGTGGGGGGTAATGGCTCGCTTTGCATCATTTTCGCTGGATCAGTGTCGATAGCTGCTGATGCTAACAAAGAGGTTTCTACACCCTTTGGTTACATGCTAGCCGGCAAGCCCTCTCCAGTGCGAGTCTCGCTTTTCGTCCCTAGCACCGCTGTTTCTTGTGCTTTCCAGCTTCCGGTAGTTTTTTCGCGCTCCCGTGGGCGCTCGGTTCTTCATTCTGTGCTGGTCTTCTGGTGAGGTAAGGTTGGTTCTGCTCTTGTGTTTGGAGATGGTAGCGTTTCATTGTCTAGCACGTTTAACTTAGACTCGTGCAATTAGAATAATTTTTTGGAATATTTTCTCCGATCGTGTACGGAAATGTGTTCTCGTTTTTCAATTCAGTGATTTCCAGTAGATAAACGCGGTGTGTGTGATTCTAGTTGTAGTTTGATAACGGCCTGGTATGTTAAAACCTTTTGTGATCATGTGGCGGTGTATGAACTCTGTGTAAATACTTTCTAGCTTTGTGGGGCCTGATTTCTAAAAGGTGATATGTTCATTTTTGTACAGTGTATATAAAAATCTTCTTGTTGTTTCCTTCCTTGAGTGATATGTGTTCCATGTGTTTGGTTCATAGAACAAAGCCTTCAGCTTGTTTGTTCTATGCCCAACAGGCAAGTAACTATGGGGGTATCCTTCTGATTTCTACTAATATTTCGCGATCTTCTCTCCCCGCCTATTTTAATTTTGCTATTTCTTCTCCAACTTGTAGTACGCACTCTGTCTTTGTCAGTAATTTTCTCTGAGCCTTGTACAACCTCCTTCAATAGCTTCCTTATGTAATTCTAAACATTTCTATGGGTTGCATGCTGTAATTCTTAATCTTATTTTTCCGACTTTGTAATTATTTCACTTTTACGAGTTTTTTGAGACTGGACTTCATCTGTCTCTGTAAGCGCCCACTATCGCGTGTAGCTGTATTTCATTCGCTTCCTTATATAATTCTAAGCATTTTTATGGGTTGCATGCTATAGTTAATTTTCTTTATTTTTCAGAAACTGAATTTATTTAATTTTATCGGTTTTCGGAGCCACGTGGGTGCGAGTCCCGATTTCCGGTGTTTGCAGCTAGTCGCCTGAATCCACGCCACATCTCATATAAAACCAGTACCTAGATCGATTTCTAACAGACTGCAACTTAAGAATTCACCGTTATTTTGTATAATGAATCCGATTTTCAACCAATTCACCTTCAGTGGAGTGCGTTCATGTAACGTAGCCGTGCATTGCCGTTATCGTGTTTGCTCACGGTCCAATTCAGATGTAATTTAACTTGGCTATACATGTGCACCATCTCAAAACAGGCACGACAGACCAGAGCCAGCTTCAAAGTGTTTTTGTGTATTGTGTTTTGTGCTACCTCCTACTTGCTTCCGTCTCGTCTCAGCACGCTGATTTTGGGGATTTTCACTGTGGCATTGTGTGTGTGTGAGCGAATGAGTGTTGTTTGTGAATCCTTTCCCCCAGTAGCGTTAAATCATGTGTAATTTAGTCTGGACCCGTCTGCATTAATGCATGTAAGAACGGCATTTTTATTTTATTAACAAGATTGGTTTCCCATTTTGCTTGTTTTCTATGTGAATAAGCAAGTTTAAGTTCAGCATAATCTGTAAGTTGCCTATAAGTTGTAGTTTTACAGCACCTTCCCTCTTTTATTTAATATTGTTCTTCACAAGTGCCGAGAACAAGCTCAGATGCAATTTTTCTTATGTCTAAATTCCGTTGCGCCATAAATGTTTTCTTAGCCAGCTTTCTAAGATAACTTTAATTGTGGTGGCTTGCTTATTAATGCCTGTGTGTAATAACGTGTGAGCTGCTATGTATATTCACCACTGTAGTATTAACTTCCTGTTATTGAAGTAATTTGAAACGAGTCAGTTCTCAGTTTGGGCCAGGGAACAAGGCTTTGTAGCAGGGAGTAACCCGTAGCTCACACGGACCTTATTTGCTAAGTTTAATGATAAAACAAGGCTCTTGTTTCGTACAGTCGTCGACTTCTAAGAAATAAGATAATCATTAACAAGAGTAAAACAAATGTAATGTCAGAAAATCTGGCGGTGCTGAAGGAATTAGATTAGGTAATGAGACAATAAAAGTAGTTGATGAATTTTGTTTTTTGGGTAGCAAGATAACGTCTGATGGCGGAAGTGAAGAATATATAAAATGCGGAATGGCTATGGGGAGAAAAGCGTTTCTAAAGAAACGAAATTTGTTAACATCCAATATTCATTTAAATGTTAGGAAGTCCTTTCTGAAAGCATTTGCCTGGAGTGTAGCATTGTATGGCATTGTAACATGGACGATAAGGAGTTCAGACAGAAAGATTATAGAAGCTTTTGAAATGTGGTGCTACAGACAAATGATGAAGATTAGATGGGTAGATCAGGTTACTAATGAGGAGGTGCTTAACTGAGTTAGGGATAAAAGGAGTTTCTGACATATTCTGACTAAGATAAGGGATAGAATGGTAGGACACATTCTGAAAAATCAAGTAATTCTCAACTTAGCATTATAAGGAAGTATGGGGGGGGGGGGTTGGTAAAACTCGTAGAGGGATACAGAGGGACGAATACAGTAAGCAGATTCAAAAGGATGTAGGTTGCCGAACGTATTCTCAGATGAAGAGACTGACACGGCACAGGGTAGCATGGAAAGCTGCATCAAACCAATCTACGGACTGAAGACCACAACAACAACAACATCTAAAACAAGGAGCTGCATATCATGATCTGATAGGCCATTTATTATTGGTTTTATGATATGATTTTGTTCCTTTGATTTGTCTTCAAAAATATTATTAATTGCTGTCCTAGATGTTTTAGTTATCCTAGTTGGTAAGTTTACTTTATGCGTTAGGTTGAAAGACAAAGTTACTGACTGCAATAAATTTTTACTGGAGGACTGCATAAGAAAATCTGTATTAAAGTCACTAGCAACCAGGATTTCTTTATTTCTTCCTGTTAAATAACCCAATAGAGCTTATAGATGATTTAGGAATAGATTATAATTTCCTGCAGATGCTCGGTAAATAGTTACTATTATACAGCATCTGTTATGAAACTCTACTTCTGTTGCACAAGCTTCTAAATGCTGCTCTAGACAGAATTTATTTATATCAATATTCTTGAATTTATAACAGTTTTTAATGAATGTGGCAACTCCTTCTCCCTCCATATCTACTCTACAGAAGTGTGAAGCTAAATTAAATCCTGAAATGTTTTACATATCTATACCAGTTGGCACATGATGTTCAGAGAGGCAAATTATGTCAATTGGGTTAGAGGAATCTATTTCATCGATACAGATGAGTAGTTCATCATATTATTTCTGAGTCCTGGAATATTTTTATGTAATAAAGATAACTGATATTGCATACTAATGGCTTCACTAAGATTTAGTGGAAGTTTCAGAGTACTTTCTGTTAAACATTGTTTGCTAAAATCTATCTCCTGTTTATCTGTTTTTCCAAACTGAGGGTGTCTTCCAAGCTCTCTCTAAACTGGTTTTCTTTCCTCCCTCCCTATCCTAAAATAGGCATCCCTCTGAAACCTGTAACCACCGGTATTTTACAATTTGTGACAGTGCCCCCCCCCCATAAGTTACTTGCAATCAATCCAGACAGTTTCCCCTTCGCTTTCCTGCTGAGGTGAAGGCCATGCCTAGTGTAGTCCCACCAACAGATATCATTCACAGGAATCAAACCAATGTGGGACACCATATCTGACATGAGTAGCCGTTCCAACTTCAAGTTTGCTCTCCTGACAGAAAAATTCAAATGAGGCCGATCATGGCGACTCAAGACAGATACAAACCCCACACTAGTATGCTTCGTTGCCGATGATATCTTCACCAGGTCACCCTCTATAGAATATTCACAGTTTCTGTCAATGCTGTTTTCCAGTCCACCTACTATAACCACGGTATCCTCCATTGTGAAAATCTTTATATAAAGAACCTATATCCTCTGTTACCTGACCCAGGCCCGCATTTGGTTTGAAAAAGTCTGTAACCTGGTACTCTAATCCTAGCTCTTCCTGCATTAGTTGACCAACACCTCTACCATGGGAGCTACCTTACAACAAGACTTTCTTTCTTTTCACAGTTTTTCCTACCTTTTTCAAATCCTTCTTGAAAGTTTGTGTCCTTTCTACAGCTTCAGCTACATGAGGCTCATCCGATTCTGACTGAGGCAACAGATCAAATCTATTTTTTACATTAATGACAAAGCTGTCTGAAACTGTCGTAAGCCTGTTCCCCCTGTAAAGCCCCGTTTACACCGAAGTGAACACGAGCGAACATAGGTGAATGCACATTCGCCAGGAACTCACCTGCGCACGCGCACATTGGCTTGTACTTGCGAATAAGCGTTTTCACCGGAGCGAACGGAAGAGAAAACAGCACACTGCCACAAAGCGAGCATACACAGTTTGTCACATACGCTAGCGCTGAAGCGGACAGGACGCAAACTTCCTTTGATAGGTCGCCCTGAAACCAACACCCAGCGGATCACAAGCGAGCACTTGGGAATGCGAGCCGAGCATTACAGGACAGCGCACGCATAGCATTTACACCAGAGTGAATTCTCGTTCGCTGCTGTTCTTTTGCTTGTGTTCGCTTCGGTGTAAACGGGACTATACCTGTTGCCACTTCCCACCGCTGTTCACCCTTCTCCCTCCTTAACCTCCTCAGAGTCTGCCGTGTCTTATGTCAATCAGCTTGAAGAGCTGCAATTTTCCCCTCCTGTTCCATTATTTTCCTATCTCTATTGCAGATCCTACAAAACCACTGGTGAGCCTCATTTATGTCCCTATTTCCCATGTCACTACATTCGCCGCAATGAACTATCACACCACTGCAACTATCACACCACACCCTGGAACTAGTGATCCTACGGAGCTGAGGAGGCTGAGGCGCTCCAGTCACGGTCTGCACGGCCACTATGGTCGGGGGTTCGAATCCCCCCTCGGGTATGGATATTTGTGCCGTCCTTAGTTGTAAGTAGTTCATAAGTAGTTTGTAAGTTTAGGGACTGATGACCCCGTAGTTAAGTCCCATGGACTCTACAAACATTTGAACATTTTTTGATCCTACGGCACGTCACACACTTCTCACCCATGGTAAAAATAGAAATCGTAAAACTTGATTACGTACTGACTAAATTGTGAAAGTTACACCAAGAGACACTAAAATCTGTTCACGCAAAATAATTAACTGAAAGGGCACTGGATATAAAGAAACTCGCTCACGAAAACAAAAATTAGGCCTAAAAAACAGGCTCACAAAAACAAAATTTAGGCCTATAAAAACGGATTACTATACACCCTTTCGCTAAATCACGAAATTTACGTTGTTTTCCTTTTATTTGTGTCGGATGGACTTTATAAATCCTAACTACTATATGCAGCGAGTGAAAAATAGAAGAATGGGTAATTAGATATAAGTTTTAGTCACTGTTTACAACGATTCGCGCGCGTTAAATTAGGCCTACAAATACGTGCTATAGGCGCGAGAAGATATATAAACTTTTTAGACCGTTTTTCCTTATTTAACACTACACTAACACTTCCACTAATGTAACAACACTTATATTTATACCAACTGGAAACGATTAAATATAGCTTAAAAACAACGATTTTTGTAATTATTTCTTGGAGCAAATACTGGAAATGTTCGCGTGGGTGCAGTGTTACCAACTGTTACCTGGAGGAGGTGGTAGTGTGTGTGTGGGGGTAGATTCTATCAGGGTGTACGACATTGAGGTCTTTAGCGTCCAGACGAAAACAGTGCAAGACGAGTGTAAAACATGACATAAAAGATGAGTAGTATAAAGGACATCACAAAGAATTCCTTTCTATCACAGTTGCCAAAAAGGGTATGTCTAGTAGAAGCTACAGAGCAGATAGTCACGTTTGTTGGATCACACAAAATAAATAAAGGCGAGCCAGCCACTCTGCAACTAACTATAATCTGCAGCCTAGAAGCTTAGGCCAGAGTGCAGATGAGTCACCAAACTAAAATTTTGGCCATGCTCGTCTCATCATCAGCTAAAATGGAAGGCAGATCACCACTACAATTAGCATCATCCCTTGCAGCACGATATGAACTGCGCTTATTTAAAATGTGTTGTACTGCAAGTTGCATGCCACAGGCATCAGGAAAAGGGGGATCCTCCCAGCAAAGCAAGAATTTGTGTGTGTCAGTGGACCAATTCGGAGACTCGTCAGTGTCACTTAATGCTGCCGCAATAACTGACAGGAGGTTTGCTGTAGTTGGACAGTGGGTTTCACTGACCATATCTTGTTACCTGTCACTGTCACTGCGTGTTTCTTCCCACAACTGAAAGGGCCTCGGCTGTACAACAGAGAGGACATCCTGCAGGGAAAAGGCAGATTGTATGAGGTGGTGGTCGATGCAGGCTGCTTTTGCCCTGAATCCCCACATGATCAGGAACCCAGCAGTATGACTCCTGTTTCTCCTGCCGCTAGAGGGGGTACAGTTAGTCATGTATGATCTGCAGAACCTTCTATGATAGGTCCAGGCTTTACAATGATTGCACTGCGCTGAGGGAATCGGAACAGATAAGAAATCGAATGCACTGAACTCGCCACAATTCCTCGAGTACTTTCAAGGTGACATGAAGCTAGTGCTATAAAAACAGAAAAGGCTGTGGGGAGGCGAACCTTAGTAACATGGTTAGGGAACACTATGGGACAGCCAAGGGAATCCCCACGCTTGAAATCATAGGTGAAAACGACAGTGAAGTCATGATGCCTACATAATATGTTAAAAAACACAGATTGGTATGTAAAATCGAGGTGAAACCTTTCATAAAATTCGACAGTTCTAAAATAATTCTGGGCCTCTGAAGGAGCCGAGGAGGAAATCTGCTCCAACCGCGATGTAGTACAGTAAAATCAGGTAAATCTATTCATGAAAGACACTCCTTTAAGCAAATCCCAAAAGATCTTGTTCCCCCTGCCGAGTTTGAAACAGCCTTTCCAAATGAGGCTGTGCTACACTAAGGTATCATGGTGTGCATGGCGTTGACTGTGTTTTGTACCCCTGGCGCCCCATGATCAACTGTGGCTAATGGATAGAGGCGGTTCAGCAGCCTCAGCACAAATGCTCCAGTAGCCAGCCGATTCCCTTCATGGTGCACCACATCCAGCATCTTCATATATAATATGGTCTGGCAGAGCCATACACCATACATCCATAATCAAGGCGAGATCGCACAAAGGTACAATAAAACCAAAGCAGACAGGTTTTATCTGCACTCCACGAATTGTTACTTAGACATTTAAAAATACGCAGTGATTTGAGGCGCCGTTTTTTCAGGTCCTTGATGTGTGGCAACCATGTGAGTTTCGAGTCAAAAATCAGGCCCAGAAACCTCACTGTTTCTTTAGAATGGAAGAACAGTGTCCCTGATCCTCAGTTCAAATGTTCAAATGTTTGTATTGTCTATGGGACTTAACTACGGGATCATCAGTCCCTAAACTTACAAACTACTTATGAACTACTTACAAAATAGGACGGCACAAATATCCATGTCCGAGGGGGGATTCGAACTCCCGACCGTAGTGGCCGTGCAGACCGTTACTGGAGCGCTTCAGTCTCCTCGGCCACCGCGGCCGGTCATCCTCAGTTCAGGTAAGTTTAAAATAGAATGGGAACAGTTAAAAAGAACACACATAGTCTACTCGGTTGAAAATTTAAAACCAGTCTCCTCCGCCCAATCATCCTATCGTGCAACTGACGAGTTGTTGTTGCAAGGCTAGAAGAAGAGCAAAAGATCTAGATGTCATCAACAAATAATGAACAGCGGCCAATGTACAGAACACCATTCTCTTGCTCAAAACGATCAGAAAGGCTGTCACCAATGTGATAACGAAAATATCGCGGAGAAAGAAAGGATACAATAAAAAGGGGAAGACAACCACGGAAACCCCATTCATGGACATGCCTGAGGATTAGATGCCTTTAAGTAGTACCATAGGCACACTTTATGTTAAAAAAGATACCCAAAAGGTGCTGCCGGCACAGGGGAGCCTGTTGTATAGCCGCTTCCAGGAAGGCCAGGTTATCAAAGGCGGATTGATATATCCTGAACCCACACTAAAAACGATTAAGTTGCTGCCTGGATTCTAACATCCATACAAGGCAGCAGTTGACCATCCGCCCTAATGTGTTTCCTACGCAGCTAGTAAGGGCAATGTTATAATAACTACTCAGGCTCATACGATCCTTCCCTGATTTTAAAACAGGTACTAAAATCACTTCACGCCATGAGTTGGGAAAATGACCAGACGCGAAAATGGCATTAAAAAGTGAAAGGAGTCTTTCTTAATTCCGTTCTGTAAGGTGGTGTAGCATACTATAATGTATCCTACCTAGTCCAGGGCACGTATTGTGAGCTGCAGACAACGCAGGATCTAGCTCCCACATGGAAAAGGGGCAGTTATATTCTTCTGCAGTGGTGGACCTGATGTCCAAACCGCCCTTCTCAGCACCTATTCCGTGGCGCTGAAAAGCAGGATTCTGCTGGGTAGGAGGTTCCAGTGGCGAAATACTCGGCTTTAGTCTGCGTAATGTCTCGTGGATCAGTGTGAAAAGTGCCATTCGCCAATAAAGCGGCTACTGGGCACCGTCCTCCTATTCCAGATATCCTTCTTATTGTCTCCCATACTTTAGTCCTGGTTGTGGATCGATTGTTGCAATTCAGGAAGTGCTCCTATTATCTCTTCTTACTCTCTCATATTATCTGGCGACATTTTGCCCTCGCTAACCGGAAGGCTGCAAGATTCTCTGTTGTCGGTCGTCACTTGAATTTTCGCAGAGCTGCTCACCTCGCTCATATTGCAGAACAGCATTCTTCACTCCAGCAAGGGACAGGCTGCCTTTACAACTGACTCGTGGACTGGGGAATGAAAGCTTCAGCAGCATGATGGATCAGTTGTGTAATATGATCCACCCATTCCTGGACGCAATACATTCTTCAAGGTCAGCAAGCTGGCTGAACAAGATCCAGTCTGCCTGACAAAGCACCCACTGTGGCGGAATTCTGGTGGGTACCACTCTGTCTGGCAGATAAATCCAGAGAGGGAAGTCATCAATGCCATGTAGGTCATCTACCACTTCCCATTAAGCAGAGTGGGCAAGGGCTGGAGAGCAGAGCGAGAGATCAATAGTAGTCGACCCTGTCACAACACAAAAGTGTGTGCTCTGGCCTATATTTAGCAAATGTGCACTGGACAATACAAGAATGAAACATTACGTACAGTACCTTTCAATTATTTAATCATATATTTTCAAAATGAATATCCAACTATGACATTTATCAAATCATCTACATAGCTGAAATGAAATTCTATGTCACTCTTAAAACTTGGCTGCTGTCTCGGATTTTTCGGTTGACGTTACTTTGATGCTGTACTTGACGTTTTGACAGTATGACATCAGAGTCTGATTGGGTAACATTTTCATAGTTTCGATTCTACTGCTGATGGAAGGAAAGAAGCTTAGTGTTTAACGTCCCGTCGACAGTGTGATCGTTAGAGATGGAGCTAATGCTCAGATTTTGGATAATGATGGGGAAGGAAATCAGCTGTTCCCTTTCAAAGGAACCATCCCGGAATTATGCTGGAGTGATTTAGGGAAATCACGGAAAACATAAATCTGGATGGCCGGAGGCATCCTGAATGCAAATCCAGCGTGTTACCACTGCGCCACCTCGCTAGGTCTGCAGTTGAAGTGAAATTTCGGCAATGCCTTCCGCCCAAGCTGGGCGAAATATCTAATTAATCATTAAACATCGACATAAAAAAACTAACACCGACAGGCAATATTTTAAAGAACAACCATGAAGGTATATATATATATATGGTGAGTCACCTAACATTACTGCTGGGTATATTTCGTAAACCACATCAAATACTGACGAACCGATTCCACAGACGGAACGTGAGGAGAGGGGCTAGTGTAATTGGTTAATACAAACCATAAAAAAATGCATGGAAGTATGTTTTTTAACACAAACCTACGTTTTTTTAAAAGGAACCCCGTTAGTTTTGTTAGCACATCTGAACAAATAAACAAATACATTATCAGTGCCGTTTGTTTCATTGTAAAATGTTAATTACAACCGGAGATATTGTAACCTAAAGTTGACGCTTGAGTACCACTCCTCCGCTGTTCGATCGTGTGTATCGGAGAGCACCGAATTAAGTAGGGACCCAAAGGGAATGGTGATGTACCTTAGCTACAGAAGAGACTAGAACAGCACATTATGTCCACATGTTAACACCTTTATTGGCCTTTTTCACTGACGCACATGTACATTACCGTGAGAGGTGAGGTACATGTACACACGTGGTTTCCTTTTTCAATTACGAAGTGGAATATAGTGTGTCCCAAGATGTCAGGCCAATAGATGTTCTAAGTGGTGGCCATCATTTGCTGCACACAATTGCGATCTATGGCATAATGACTATCATACACACCGCAGTACTTCTGGTGTAATGTCACCGCAGGCTGCCATAATACGTTGTTTCATATCCTCTGGGGTTGTAGGCACGTCACGGTACACATTCTCCTTTAACGTACCCCACATAAAGAAATCCAGATGTGTAAGGTCAGGAGAACGGGCTGGCCAATTTATGCGCCCTCCACGTCCTTTGAAACACCCGTCGAACATCCTGTCAAGGGTCAGCCTAGTATTAACTGTGGAATGTGGAGGTGCACCATCATGCTGATACTACATATGTCGACGCGTTTCCAGTGGGACATTTTCGAGCAACGTTGGCAGATCATTCTGTAGAAACGCGATGTATGTTGCAGTTGTTTGGGCCCCTGCAATGAAGTGAGGACCAATGAGGTGGTCACCAATGATTCCGCACCTGCATTTACAGTTCACGGTCACTGTTGGTCTACCTGTCAGAGCCAGTGAGGATTGTCCACAGGCCAGTAATGCATGTTCCGTAGATTCACTGCCCGGTGGTTTGTGAAACCCGCATCATCAGTAAACAGTTAGAACTGCAATGCATTCTCTGTTAATGCCCATTGACAGTACTGCACTCATTGATTAAAGTCATCACCATGTAATTGCTGATGTAGCGACACATGAAACGGGTGAAAGCTGTAAGGATGCAATATGCGCATGACACTTCTTTGACTCAGTCCATCAGCTCTCGCCATGTCCCGTGTACTTCTGTGAGGGTTCATGGCAACAGCAGCTAACACACCAACTGCACCTGTTTCTCCTGTGATGGGCCCGTTACGGACCCTTTTGCATGCTACGACCATACCTGTTGCATACAGTTGGCTGTAGATGTTTTGAAACGTGTGGCACGTTGGATGCTCTCTGTCCGGGTACCGTTCTGCATACACCCTGCAGGCTTCAGCTGCATTTTGTCGACACTCGCCATAGATGAGTATCATCTCCGCCTTTTCAGAGTTCGAATACACCATGATCACAGTTCCTACAAGACTACACTATCACAGACATCTGGTAACACAGTGTACTACAGTTAGTCTGCGTGCAAAGACGAATGCAGAATAACAATAGCAGCAAGTGCTACATGCGGACACTGCGACAGCTAGACCAAACCACAACAGTGCACTACAGCCACACTCGTAAACACGTTCGTCATCATAAACATCTCCCTGCAGATGCTGCTAGCCGACTGTGGCCCATGTTTGTTACAACACGCAACTGAACGTCGGAGCATCAACCTTAGGTTACAATATCTCCGGATGTAATTAACCAGTGATCTCTATACAAACTGGATGTATAACTCTGGTGTCTGAGCATAGAATTGCAGCGTGCCAGCACATTCATATGTTTTGCACACGATTTCGCATCGTCCGCCATGTTTAAATTTGGCAAACGAGTTTCTATCATTTATTACGTGACAAAAAATTGCTTGCTTACCACTTCATTTGGAATTTAATTCAATATTCGATGTAGTAGGCTGATATGGGAGGGGAATCGAATCAGATTTTCTTCTATTTTTCTTTTAATGCTTCATAGCAGCCATGTTTGAATTTGGCAAGAAACTAAATATCAATATCTATGGCTGGCACGCTAAGACAGCTGAAGTTCAACATCCAGATAGTATAGAGATCAATGTAATTAACATTTTACAATGCAAAAAACGGCACTGATTACGCTTTGTTTATATGTTCAGATGTGCTAAGAAAACTAACGGGGTTCCATTAAAAAAAACGTACGTTTGTGTTAAAAAACATATTTCCGTGCATTTTTTATGGCTTGTATTAACCAATTACACTAGCCCCTCTCCTCACATTCGGTCTGTGGAATCGGTTCGTCAGTATTTGATGTGGTTTACGAAATATATCCAGCTGTATATTATTTTCTATATTTTTATTTAATTTATTTATTTATTCATTTTTTTGCACATGAGGATTTGGGAAAAGTCTTTGCGGATTCTCCAGTCGAATAAGGTCTACAGTGATGAATTTAATAACTACCGGTACAAGAAAAAAATCTTATGCACATTGTTTCATTCAATATTTCATTTTAATGACACTAGTTTGAAGATGAACAACACTTTTCATATAAAATCCTCTTAAGCAGACACTACTCAGACAAAAATCGATTACGGTGGCATCATTTTTGTTTACTAAAGATTACGCCAATGGATAATGTCCACCATCATGTCTCAATTACCGAAGTACTTATATGTGGTAATGTAGCCTACTTGGTTCACCGACTCTACCCATCTCAGAAGATATTCATTAGTAGTTTGTTTCGGGTACAGTATTTATAATTCACTATTTATTTTGTAACCTAATCACACATTCGGAAATTGTTACTTTTTCGGAAATAACCATAAAAATATTTGTTTCGTCCTAAGTTTCCTAATCAGATAGAATTGTAAATAACATGCAATATTGTAAAGCATCCTATTAATAAAATAGTAAAAAGGTTTAGATCTTCTTAAAATGTTAAGATGAAGTAAAAAAAATATATAGGTAGATGAAATCAGTAACACTGTAATTGGTCTGTCGCTGGCTGAACCACGTATAACCATTACCTCCATGCTTATAACGAAGTTAACAATCCATTGTTGAACGGTGTCGATATTTTCGGCCTACTGCCATCGATGCATTGGTGAAACATCACATGGCTAACATCGATGTATCGTTTGTATCTCCACTCGGCAATCGGCATTCGGCAAGTAGTGCCGGCCGCCGGGTTGTTTGTGTATACATGTGGTTATAAGGAAAATAGTAATTTTAAAAAAGGAGGGTGAAATAAAGCAATGTTATTTAGATAATGATTCTAAAGAGGAATTTCATGTTTAAGTTGCAATGCTTGCCTACGAACACTGTTACACTTAACAAGAATAAATTTTACTTTACTCAGTGCAGATTGTTTACTTCCAAAAAGGCGCGTCAGGGTATTAACTACTTTACTTATCTTTTGTGATATGCTGTATTACTCCCTAATGATTCATTTAAACATCGTGCACAGGATTTAAATTTCCAAATAGGTGACATGAATAATCTATAGTCTTTAATCTATACAAAGTATGAGAAGTTAAAAATTTGTGACACATGTTATTGATGTTTAAAACATAGATATGAAAACAGTGGACTGGTAAATGTCTTATGGAGCTGCCAGCAATTGATGTGAACATCAGTATTTATTTATATGATTAATATATATGAATGTTGAACAGGACACTTTGTCTCATGTTTTAATTGTATGCTGATTAATGATTGCTTCAATTCATTAAAGTTATCATGGTGTCTGCGTTTAGGAGTCAGAATGGCCAAAACGGGTATTTTCTGGTATACAACCAACGGGCGCAATCCACATAGGAAATTATTTTGGTGCCATTCAGAAATGGGTTGAACTTCAAGACAATGGCTGGGACACCATATTTAGTATTGTGGACCACCATGCAATGACTATCCCACATGTAAGTACTGAAAAATATTTTGTCTGAAGGCCTACCTTCTATGCACTTGGGCTTGTTTGGTTGGGTAAATTTGGACGTTCCTATTTTGTCAATCCACGTCAGTTCAACCAGTTTGACAAACTGTTCCAGCCCATAGTCTCAGATTTGTCTGAAATTTAGCACACCGATGGTGCTGTGTGTGGAAGACTCATGTACAGAGTTTTAGGTTCCCTTGACAGTTAGTTCCAGAATAATAGCTTGTGAAAGGTGATGTAACCCTGAAAATGCATTGCTTTGGCAATCTATCTTCAGAGCCAACATCAGTGCTTAATAACTTTTCTGCCCATCCCAGTGAAAGTTATACGATGTATAATCCACCTTAGGGAACACACTTCATGGGTGAAAACACCAACAATGTTTCTGAGGGGAAATAAAAAATTTCAAAATATAATCAAAAACTTGTAATAGGTTAAAAGATACATATTGCAGCTGCCCATCATTCCAAATATAATTAACTCAGAAAGGGATTTATTTTGGTAAGCCTCATGTTGGCTAAACACACACAACACATGGCCTCATCTGTCACACGTAGGGCCTACTGAGTTACAGGCACAGAAAATCCCCCCAACCACTCCCCCCGCAAATAATAATAATAATAATAATTTGAAAAATCGTCTGTAGAACATGGATATTCAAAGTATGGTAGTCCAAAAGGGACAAGTATTACCCAAGCCAAACCTTATAACGCTACACTACTTAAATAGTCCATAATGTAATATGCCTCAAAATTGCAACATATTATTGCAAGACATTTGTGTAGAACAAGAGTTGACAGACCTTTTTGGTTACACTTGTTTTAACATGATTCAGGAAGTAATAGTGATGATACAGCAATTGTTGGAACCATTTGGCAACTAAAAGTTAGACAATGGAAATTTTCAGAGACATTATGAGCCATTGTTATGTATGATCAACAAAGGTAACTCGTGCTTTTAAGATTCTGGTTCAAAAAGGTCTGTGCTGTTGTGGAAAGGTAGT
The DNA here is from genome assembly GCA_026315105.1 of Locusta migratoria. Lineage (NCBI taxonomy): Eukaryota > Metazoa > Arthropoda > Insecta > Orthoptera > Acrididae > Locusta > Locusta migratoria. The sequence continues at coordinate 160,592,165 of CM048751.1, read as the reverse complement.
ATGGTTGCAGAAGTGTGTGCTGGTAGTGCTTTTGTTCAAACTAGTTGAAATATTGGGAGAGCACTAGAATCAGAATGTCATAAAACATCATATGGAACTAAATGTGACATTCACTATGTACATAATCTGGATGAATTAAACCAAGATTTGTTGCTGTGGAGATCTGGGATGCACCCTGTGGGCATTAGAAGTACAGTTCAAGGAAACATTACCGTAGGGTTTCATATTATCATATGAAAGTGTTTCTGTATAAGAGTCATTGGGTCAAATCTACTTAATGATACCACAACACGGTATCAGTAGTTAGATTTCACCTAAATAGGTCTTCAGAATACATTTAATAATGAGATAATTTTAAAGAAAGCTTGCATTCGTAGTTGTATGGCCTTAAATAATATATTTATGTCGTACATACAACTGCAAATCGATTGAGTGTTTCTGAACCGGAGATTTGGATGCTACGTGCCCTCACGTACAAAATTTTAAAAAAAATTCTTGTTTAACCTATACCTAACCGTCTTAGGGCTATGCTATGTCTTCAAAAATATGAAACACTTAAACAGTGAGTACCGGTATTGAAACTACGCACGAGACGGAATGACGTAACACATGACGTCATTGGTCAAAGCGGTATCGGAGACTAGATTTGACCCGATTCATTCTACATCAAATCAACACAGGTGCCAATCTGACCCTCTCCGATTTTCATAACATTTGGTGTGTTCATTGCACCTGACAAGAGAATGAAAAATACGAAATTACAGAATTTTAGCACAAGTAAGAGAAAAGTAATGGCCACTCGAAGTTCTGAAAATGTCGAAAATTTGACAAACGCTGCTGGCAAAAACAGCTGTATCTTCTGTTTTAATAAGGATAGGACAGTGAACTGGGTAATTTTGGAAAGGTCTTGAAACAAGCTTTTCAATGATATGTAGTTTTGTTGTATACAAAGAATGTGCAAATTAATGTCAGTGACCTTGACCTTTGCCCTCAAATATCTCAAAACATGTCATCTTCAAAATTGATGGAAGAAATATATTTGCTTCTGTATATGGTACTGTATAACATAGGAAAAAAATCAAGTTGGGATGACAATGGGGTTAGGAGATATAAATTAATATCTTCAGCAATGTGTTGCATTAATGCAAAATAAATTGTATTCAGACTTTTTTAATATGACACAAAGCACCGAAAGACATATTTATTATTGAAAAGTAATAAGTTAGTACAATAAACAGGCCAATAGGAAGCTTTTATAATATGACCTTCAGTGAAGCAAAGATATCTAGCCAGCCCAGCCAAACCCACATTTGGAAGGCATGGTGAACAGGTTGAGATTTACAGAAAGAAATGTGACAAATTTATCACCTAGGCTTATTGTGCTTTAGTACTGAGAAGCAACATATATCACTGTTTGTGCATCTTTTGGGGATAGGAAATATGTTCGCCCTGATGCTGTTCTCACATCAACCTTTGTAAGAATGTCATACTTGTCCACAGGTTTCTCATGATACACATATGAAGGTGAAGGCCCATGAGGATGTAGGAAGCTATTTGAAACCTCACTGGTATCTTCATTAACTTTCAAAACACGTCCAAGCCACCAGTGACCTTCGTACATACATACAGCAAACCCTGTGACATCACCAACATATGAGTCTTGTTTGGTCCTAATTAAAGATTCATTTCTGAAGACTGGCAAATTAGAGAAAAATTTTCACTTGGATATTGTAATGACCCGTAGGAATAACACAATGTAACTTGTGGGTACCAGCAATTGTGTGAATATATGCAAATCGCTCCTGAAGGAGAGATTCTTCTTCATCATAATCACTATTAGTTGTATAATGAAAGTGGCACATTGCAATGTTCTTGGTGCACCATTCAAACAACTGTCTGGGTGTCATTATCTGATTACTTTAGATGCACTGCAGACTGGCACGGGCAGCAAGTCTCTTCTTGATGGTACCAGCAATACCATCACATGGTCCTTTGCCATGTAATGTGGCAAAGAAATGTTACTCTGTAGAGACAATGAAATCAGTCTGATGAAAAGTTACATTAGTAAAATTCTTGTGATCCTTATACTGGGCTGCAGCACCATCTGAGAAGTAGTACATGTACGGTATGTAAACTGTTAGATGGCAGAGTTGTGAGGGGGGTGTGGGGAGCAGAGGAAGCAAGCCTCGCCTCACACCATGACAGCCGCGGGGAGAGAGGCGAGCAGGGTAAACAAGCCACGCTTACGTCCTGCAGTGCTGACACACAAACTACGCAGCATGCTTCCACGAAAGTACAGGTGGCGCACATCGCTTTAAATGTTGATCATAAATGAAACAAAGCAGCATACTCAAGAGACTGGTTGATAATGAAATCAACTACAGAAACCACTCACTTAAGTTACGTGTTACACAAAATGGAACACTCAGAAAACTGTTATGCGAACAATAAGAAAGCAGACATCTATTGTTGCCTCCCACAGCACTTTCAGTCAGTAATGTTGGCTGCAGCTTCGAAACAAAGACTGCTGGCTGAAGCCGCCCGACGTCTACCGACATGTACCGATTCAGGGCTAGGGAGAGCTCTGCCGTCTAACAGTTAACACACAGTACTTTGGTGTTCTACGGAAATGAGTTCTCATGAAGCTAACAAAGTGCCGCTGAAATAGATGAACACTACTGAATCACGTTTAAGGCATTCTGATATTATAATAAAGGAAATGTGATCAACTGCACAGTTTTCTGGATTTCTATAATAAACAACAAATGGATGAATGGTGGCCTGCACATTATTCCAATGAAATCCCAGCACCTCATCCTGTAGTACAAATGCATAATTTTCTGCAAAATCACATATTGCAGTGTACAGACGTCTTCCACAGATAACACACGTCTGTAGAGCTGTTCTATCTGTAGATGTCCACATTCTATATGTTATTTCATCAATTACATTTTCCTCAAACAACTCTTTCATTTGTGTCATGATGGAATGTGTACCTAGGCAGTTTTCACATGTGGACATAAAGCATATTGGCTGTGCAAGATTACAAATGATCTGAGCAAGACAGTGTTTGCATGTGCTAAGTTGACAGTGTGCATCACATGTCAACTCTTTTAATCTGGAAGATTCTAACATGAGCTTCACATATTGATGAATACTGCAAACACACACACTGTGGGTACTGGCTGCACCAGCCAAGACACAGTTCTCAGGTTTCAAATGGCAGAATTTCGAAAATCCTATTTTCAATCCTGGATGTTCATCTTTGAATTCCTGGTATAGTTCATGCAGGTTTCCCAACACTAGTCTTTTTTGTTTATGAATCCTGGAACCATTTTCCATGACAGAAACAAAATCCTCCTTCCCAGGTAAACGACCACTTATATTGTCTCTGTTGTAGAATTGTATGACGCTGTTCATGATTCGTTCACTTAAGGCACATTTAGGTTTTGACTAATTGTTTTACTTTTCCCACTAAATAGTTTGAAGCTCCGAATTCATTTTCAATCCTTCGAATGCACCAACATTTTGGAATAAGTGTCAGAATTTTGATCTTCTCACTGCTTGTGGTGCTGGTGCCGAATTTCTCTTTGAGTTGCATTATTATTTCAGATTCAATATGTGTTTCATACTCTGCATTTTCTTCCACACTAGGTACATATCTACTTCAGAACACCTCACTTTCTTGAACTTTTTCTGCGCATATGTTCTCTCTTCTAGTCTCTTCTTTTCACTGGGGACTAACAATCATTTAATGCATCTAAAGCAATTTGTGGAGCTACAGATGTGTCTGACTCCTCTGAGAAGCTATGCAGCTTTGTCTTTTCCACGTGTTTAAATACAGTTGGGTCAGCCACAGGCCCCTGTCCCCGAGTTAATTTTTTTCTACATTTATCACATATTTTTCAGTCTATCATTACGCCACCAACCGTATCAACCATCCACATTTGCACTTAACATAGATTTTTCTTGCATCTGTTGTGTCCATCTTCCCTGAATGGATTACAGCAGTACATGATCTTCTCAAATTCCATCTTAGAGGTACATTTGTATAATGTAAACACAAAACACCTTTTGTAGCAACTATCTGTGTACATGTAGCAGCCACACTGTCATCCAATTTTTTATAGCAAACACTTCACATATACATCATATCTTTGTCACTTAATATCAGGTAACAGAACTTAATAACATTTGCATGTGACCTTCTGTTCTTGGTGCACATAACAATGCTTTATATTGGCCTGCCTGCATTGTTACCTTACTGTGCATTGTTATAACACTACCTTTTTCAACAATAAACATGTTTTTCAGTGATTTGTTCAATATATTGTTAGAATATGAATACAATTTGTTTTGCATTAACGCAACACATTGCTGTACATATTAATTTATATAACCTAATCCCAGTGGCCATTACTTGTGCTAAAATTCTGTAATTTGGTATTTTTCATTATCTTGTAATGTGCAATGAACAAACCAAATTTTATGAAAATTGGAGAGGGTCAGGTTGAAAATTGCACTTTACTGTTTTGATGATATAGTAAGGACAGTTTACAACTCACCGCAAAGGCATGGTGATGAGCTGCGACAGGCACATACAAAAGACACAAACATACAACACTTTCAGCTATCGGCCTTGGCCTTCTTCAGAAAATAGAACACTCATGCAATCACACATGCACACAACACAGTCATACAACCATAATCTCCAGCTGCCGCACTTCAAATCACGCTTTGCGGCGAGTAAATGGGGGGAGAAAAATAAAATAAATACACAAAATGTGTCACTGCAAGTACACAAGACGGCGTACACACACACACACACACACACACACACACACACACACACACACACACACACACACGTTGTGTGTGTGTGTGTGTGTGTGTGTGTGTGTGTACACGGTCTTGTGTACTTGCAGTGTGCACACATTTTGTGTATTTATTTTATTTTGTTTATTTTATTTTTCTTCCCTCACCCGCCTTCCCACTCCATTCCTAAGCTGCATCTCGTTATTCCCATCTAACCCATCCCCACCACCATGACATAACCTTCCTATCCCCTCCCATCCCCGATATACTTGCTGCAGTGCGTGATTCGAAGTGCAGCAGCAGGAGGTGATGGTTGTATGATTTGTGTTGTGAGATTTCGTGAGATTTTCTGAAGAAGGCCAAGGGCGATAGCTGAAAGTGTTGTTTGTGTGTGTCTTTTGTTTGTGCCTGTCACAGTTCGTCGCCACGTTTTTGCGGTGAGTTGTAAACTGTCCTTACTACATTATTAATTCCAACCTGGACTTTCCATTATTATACTTCTCTGTGTTGATTTGACATGGAATGACCCTTAAGTATTCTTTCCTACAAAGAAGCTGTTTTGATCCGTATCAGATCCATATGAAAACAGTGAGGTGTAGCCTTTGAGAAGTTGATATAAAACAGTACTGGAAGTGAATCAGTCCATGGGACATAACACGAAACCAGGACAGAAATTATGTTCAAGTTGTGCCACACTGCTTAAAAAGGAAGTGTATTCTGATACTGTACATGACATTAATGAAGAGTATCATCCACCTTCAACCCCAGTGTATGAGCAATTAAATACTTCAGTGACTGCTTTTGGTTGTCACCCATGAAGACAGAGGTGGGAAAAAGAGACATGACCAGCTGTGGTAGAAGAAAACTACAACAAACTCAAACGGAATTAATACACAAAATAGCAAAGACACTAACGGTTGAAGAGGAAGAACTATCTGCTCCAAAGGAACAGAAATCATGCCAGAAATGCTCAGATACGGGCAAAATTGTGCACAGTTTGAAAGAAAAATGTGTTGTATCCAAACACCAGAAAAAAGTAGCTATTCTTATCCTTACACTTTCCAGTTGGTGTACTGAGCATACCGCAAATAAATTCAATGTTTCTACATATATGGAAAAGCAAGCCAGTAAAATAAAAGCAGCCCAAGGAGTGCTCCCAGATCTTCAACAGGCTCAGGGTAAGTAATTGAGTTCAGAAATAAAGGCGCTAATGTCGGAGTTTTATGAAAGTATCAATAATCATTTAGGAACCTGGAATTGCAAAGGCCCTCCAGGGCTACTAAATGGCGTTGCTGCTATTTACCGGTAGCCACATGTTATCAATGGACTCCTACTAGAGCAGATGCTCAACCTATTGGCCAGATTCACCAAGACACTGCTGGCATCGATGCTACAGTGAGGTTGACACCCTTTCAAAGATACCTGGTGTATCTCAAAGACAACTTGCACTCTAGGTCCTCTATTAGAGGTGTTTCATTCACAAGATACCTACACAGGAAAAAATCACTTGGGGGTAAATCAGGTGATTATGATGGCCATGTGGCTAACAGCCCTCAATCATTTTAGTGGCCAGGATGTGCCCTCACCTGCCGCTGAAAAGCATGGGACTTCATTAATTTTAAGTTGATTACTTCAGCAAACAGCAGTGCCTCTCACAGAAATACAAGAGATGTATAAGCATCAAGTTGGTGTGGGAATGTACAACTCAATTAAACAGCCTCTATGCAGGTGACTGTAGTACCCTCTTGTAACACCTGCGAACTTCGGTTTCTGTGTGGTTTCTGATCCCATGGTTTATGCCTCATCTGTTATATCAGTTGGGCTGTATATGTTCCTCCATTTCTAATCTCTTACACATTACCTGACATCGCTTGAAGGCCTGAACTGAATATAATTACAGTTTAACAGACCCACTTGAGGTTGCGGCTTTAAAATCCAACATATTATCAGTCATTGTGGCACCCTCCTTATATAAAGTATTTTCACTTAAAAAAAAAAAAATTACGTACTCTCCCGGTGGCCTTGCATGACTGTTTGGAATTTCAACAACATGATAGAAAATCTTTCCCGAGACACTAGTATTCTTAAAAATCCACAAGAATGACTTGATTAGTGTTTCAAACAGACTGCAAAATAAATAATTAATTCTGTTCTTGCTCTGTGGTAGACAGGTTCTTGTATGTACCCTTGTCCACTCACTACATGTACATCTACATACATACTCCGCAATCCAAACCACCATAAGGCGCGTGGCAGAGCTTACACTGTACCTCTACTAGGCATTTCCTTTCCTATTCCACTCTCAAATAGAACGAAGGAAAAAAAAAATGCCTATATGCCTCCATTCATGCCCTAATTTCTCTTATCTTGTCTTTGTGATCACTACGCGAAATATAAGTAGGCGGCAGCAAGCTTGTACTACACTCAGCTTCAAATTCAAGCCGTCTAAATTTCCTCAACAGAAATTCACGAAAAGAACGTTGTCTTTCCTCCAGCGATCCCCAATTGAATTGCTGGAGCATTTCTGTGACACTTGCGCATTGGTCGGACCTACCAGTAACAAACCTAGTTGCTCGACTCTGAACTGCTTCTATGTCTTCCTTTAAACTGATCTGCTGCGGGTCCCAAGCACTTGAGCAATACTCAAAACATGATCGTACAAGCATTTTGTACTTGGTCTCCTTTACATATGAAGTACATCTTCCCAAAATTCTCCCAATAGACTGAATTCTTCCATTATACATTCCATGCCTCGTTAATTACTAAAAGTAATTTCCCTCGTAAAAATTAAGATTTCATGATAAAGCATTTGCGATGTCATGCATCACATGATTGCCAACATTATCATGTGAGGCCGCCAGGATGATAAGTAAAATTTAGTCTGAGTGAACAAATATTTTTTCCCATCGTGTAGTTATGCTAATAATACTGTTGGAACAGACATCTTAGCAAAATATTTAGTCAGATTGCTTGCATTGCATTCTTTTTTATTCTATAATTTCGCTGATGTTCTATGCCCTTAGCCTTATTGCTTTGATACTAGTATATGGGGAGGGCAGAAAATCTCTTATGTAGTTGTACTCTCACAAAAATACAACTTTACCGAAAATAATGGAAAGGAACCAGTAACACGTGAATCCTCACAGGCATCCATATATTAACTCCAGGGGCCCAACAAGAGGGACTGCTTGTACTTTATTATTGGGGGAGGCCGCCAGTGTGGAGTGGATGGGGAAGGATGGAGGTATGTTGTAGTGGGAAGATTTTTGGACAGAGGAAAAGAGAATCAGGGTTAGAGCAAAACAAGATGTTTAAAAAGAGAGGGGGAGGGGGAAGATGGGTAAAAGGGACACAGAGGGAACAAAAACAACAGGGGAAAAGGCGACTGAGAGAAAGATGAAGAGGGGGTAAGCGAAAGGAAATGAATCAAAAATGGAGGAGAAAGAGGATGGGGAATGATAATGCCAGCCTAGGTGAGAAGGGGGCGGGGTAATTTTCTAAATTTGGAAAAACAGAACAAGGAGACTGGTAAATAATTAAGCAATACTGAATTTCAGTCAAGTTAATAATCTAGTGTTTATTTTACCATCAGAATTTTAGTGTCAGTGTTCTAACAGTTGCATTGTCTGAAGTTTGATTAATTCTTCAGTTAAAGAAATATAGCACTTCTTGCTATTTACTTTATTCATGGCTGGTAATGATTTATAATTATGTTGTAAGGATGAAAGTAATTTTATTTTAGAACCTGAATGATAAACTTGATTTCTTACTGTCATTAAAGTCACTTCTTCTCAAGGGGTAACAACTGTTTCTATACATAAAACACTCTATCTTTACTTGGTGACATTCATTTAGTAAACCATTCTATAGTTATTTATTTCTGGATTTAATAGTTCAATTTTGTTGTTTATCCGTAAATTTCCTTCATATTTATTTGTTACTTGGTTGTTTTTTCCATAGCGATAATTTTTGTGTGGTCTCTTAAAAAGTGCTAAATATAAATATTATGTTGCCTTATAAAATCTGCTAACATGACTTTATTGCAAAAATTCAAACCCTGTGGGTTGTGAAAGTTCAATTTTGAGAATATTGTTTTCACCTTTTCCTACCACATTATCTCTTCTTTTTACATTAGCAGTAATAATATATATGATCACTTTCAGATAGTTTCATGAATATTTGTTGTTGAAGTATGGATTTACATTTTGTACCAATCCTGTTAGTTTTGTAGAGGAGCTTGGCTAAAGTCAGCATCACGGTCGGGCTGACACACCACGTATGTAGCCAATGGCACGCCACTTTGACGTAACCAGTGTCAAAGAAGAAATGGTGGAAAAATATTGTTCAAATGAGATAGAATGGCTGGCCAGTACTTACCTTTGTGCTGTACCGCTGATAGTAACACAAATGAAGAAACAGAAAAAAAGGAGGGAAAATATTCTCCTCCCGCCACCCTCCTGGCCTAAATCTACGCTAACCCCTCCTCCATCCTCAGCTCACCTATTCATTATCCCTTCCTTACCTCCCCCCTTCTCTCTCTCTCTCTCTCTCTCTCTCTCTCTCTCTCTCTCTCTCTCTCTCTCTCTCTCTCTCTCTCTGTGTGTGTGTGTGTGTGTGTGTGTGTGTGTGTGTGTGTGTGTGTGTGTGTCCATCCATCTTTCCCTGTTAATGAAAAACATTTTAGACAACCCCCCGCCCCTCCAGCATCATTCAGTTCACTCATCTTCTCCTCTCCTTACTACTTGAACTTTCCTCTTTGGTTATATATCCTCTTTGGCTTGGCTCAGTACATACATACAGTATCTCTGATGTCCACACTCCCGAAACACCACCTTCATGACCTAGGTGATGAATTACCTTTCCCTTCTGTTCCCATCCTTTCTTCTTCCCTTCTCTCTCACCTGATGAAGGAACTGTGTTCCGAAAGCTTGTCCTTTTTGTCCCCCTTTTTTCTGTTTCTTCATTTGTGTTACTATCGTCGATACAGCACAAAGGTAAGTGCTGGCCAGCCATTCTATCTCGTTTGAACAATATTTATCATCTCTGAGGATAATTTTCATCATTAATGAAAGAAATGGTGGAATGAATTTATACAACATATTTAAAGTGACTGCCTCGTTTTTTGTTTTAGTGAGTTGTTTCTGAGTGTCCATTACACTTTCACGTAATGGGACCCTAGTTGATTAAATGAATGGAGTTGGGTGCAGTGATACTGTTTGGCCACATTACTGAATGTGATATTACATCTTACAATACAACCTGATCCATTTATATTCACCAATCCAACTACCGAACCCCCATGATTTGGTAATTAATAAAATAAAATAAAATAAAAATCATTTGCTTGAAATATTAATCATTTGCAGTGCAAGTGTAATATTTCATCATAAATGAATAATAACTACTTCCAAAGCTATTTGTTCCAGCATACCACACACCGATCACAGCCACCAATGCCAAGCCAATACACATTAATACATTGTGTAATTGACCATGATACTGACTTTTACCAGCAGCTTAATTTACATAGATTTTAATGCAGTTAAGTTTATTTACCTAATTGAGGTGACAAATTATTGTTCTATTTAACAGGATCCTAAGAAACTGCATAGTCATATCATGGAGTTAACAGCCACTCTTTTGGCTTGTGGAATAGATCCAAAACGAAGTATTCTTTTCCAGCAGTCCATGGTAAGGAGATAGACATTATTATTCTTTAAGGGTATAGAGAGAGGAAGAGAAGATTCTCCTTATTTTTACTTGATGCAATGCAGTTTGAAAGATGTGATTACTAAGATGCCGCGGTGGAGCGACCGATCGCATATAGGCGCTATGCTATGATACGCAAGGCCGTTGCCCATCCTGGGTTTGATTCCCCTCTCGGGCATGATGTTTGTGCCATCTTTAGTATAAGCTAGTTCATAAGTAGTTTGTAAGTTTAGGGACTGATGACCCCATAGTTAAGTCCCATAAGCTCTACAAACATTGGAACATTTTGAAGAATTATGTAGTTTCAAAGAAAATTATAATTAAATGTTAAAGGTCAGTTGAAGACCACCTGTCGGCTGTAATGATGACATCGGCTTGTTGTGTTGTGACATCATCGTTGCATGATAATTTTTAGTTGTTTGTGTTTGCTGGTGGTATGTGTAGCCATGTGGTGGTCCGCTCTTGTGGCGGAAGTTAAATGGTTCGCGGTCATTTTTGGTTATAATCTCCTTATGGTGTGTGACATTCTTCATATTCATGTGGTGTGGTTGCTTCTATTAATTTTTTTTTCTGCCATGTGTGTGTTACTACGCATTTTAGTAGTGTGATGACTCTGGTTTAGTTTCCGTTACAGTGGTAACACATTTGATTCACATTTAGGAGGACAGTGGTTCAAATCCATATCGGGGCCATTCAGATTTAGGTTTTTTGTGATTTCCGTAAATCATTCCACGCAAATGCCAATATATTTACTTACAAAGGGCACAGCTGATTTCCTTTCGCATCCCAACACCAAACTCGCAAGTGTGAGCTCTGTCTCTAATGACTATGCTCTTGAGGGGACATTAAACCTTAAGCTTCCTCCTTTCCTTTAGTTCACCTTTCTATATTTTCATGTTTTATTGTTCTGTTTTTGTAAGGACGGATATGATGAATAATTTAATTCTTTCTTGCTACATGATACACATGGGAAACTAGGTTGGCCACGATAAAATTTCTTCAGCTTCTTGGTGTTATAGCTGATTGTGTCATTTGTACAAGATGTCGGCAGCCAATGAAGCTAATGAAAATCATTGTAAAGGATGGTGGGGGGGGGGGGTGTGCATATGTCTGTGTGGTTTATAGTTTGTTGACTTCTTGTAGTTTAGTTTCTGTTGGTGTTGGTGGTAGTTGAGGATGCAAGGGGAATTTTCAGTAGCATTTCTGTTGTGTGTGTAGGTTGGCAACATACCATATTACATGTGATTACTGGTTTTGGCAAAGCGAACAAATGTGAAAAGTGAGAATTGGTTTTGGTGACAGACTGATCTGTAGCTTAGTTCAAGATCTTAGATTAGATTGGGAGACAACAATTTGGTTTTGTGTTGCTGAAGCGAACAAATTTGAAAAGTGAAAAACTGGTTGTAGTGAAAGACTGGTTTGTAGTGTATTTCGTGTTCTAGTTAGGTTTGGAGACAACAATTTGGTAGTGAATTAACGAAGCCAACAAATGTATAAATACAAGAGTGGTTGTGGCGAGGAAGATTGTTATAATGGAACATTTGAAATAAGTGAAGTTTAGATACTGTTTCTATGTTGTTTGTTGCTTGGCAGGGGGAGGTTGAATTGGTATTGCTGCCTTTATTTGAGGTATACTGTAGGTCATTTTAAGTATTTAGTACCATTTTAATGTTGCCACGGGATTGATTGGTATAGTTTTCTTGATTTTTTTTGGTGTAGTATAGGCCTAGATTGATTGAAATATTTAATATTGTTTTTATGCTGTTGATTTTGAACAACGGTGTTGATTCGTGTCACTGTCTTCATTTGCGGTGTCTTACAGGTCAGTTGAACTATTAGATTCCATGTATTGTTTTTTTTGTTTTTATTTCACATATTTTGTATGTTTTTTTAATTATATTTTTGTGTTTTATGTTTGCTTAGAATGTACCCACCCAACCCCCCCCCCCCCCCCCCCTCCAATCCCCATTCCTACGCTTGTCTCATTTTATTGGTTTAGTCATTTGATTTTAAGTTAATTTTAGTGTGTTTATATGTGAATTTTGGTTGCCATATGGATATGAGTATATATGTCATTGCTGCCAAGTTGATGACATCATGGGTCAAAGCTGATGGGTGGTGTTCTAGTATTCAATTATGACAATGTTAGTCCACAGAGGTGCTGAAAAAGTAAATTGTTCATTAATAATCCCATGCCACTTTCATTAAAAAAAATCAATAAATAAATTAAAATTTACTTGTGACATAATACAACCATGATATTAGGCATAGTTTATTTGGATAAACTCTAGTCTCCAGTGCTAAAGCTTGCAAAAATCAAATAACACTAAAAGGATAATACAACACCACCTAGGTGTCATCAAAAATATCAGAGACATGTAAACAGTGAGAACAGAAAGCACGCGCAGGACGGAATGACGTAAAACATGACGTTGTTGGTCAAAGCGGTATCAGAGACTAGGTTTGACCCATTTATTTTAATGCGTATTTATTTTATAATTTGTGGTTGAATTTATAGAATATAAGACTAATAGAAATTTGTGAATCCTTTGATATGAAGACTCGTGTTAGAGAGGGAGATGGGCTCTCTTCATTGCAATTTAACTTTCTGAAAAGGGTAATGTGGAATCGTGTTGGTCCAGTTCAATTTTACATTCAGAATTTATAAACACCACTGCAGTGGAATGTTTTGACAGCTATGTACACAACGGTTCATTGCAGTTGTGCAGTGTGCCTCTAATGCTGTGGTGCAGACAGCAAAAAAGATGGGATGGCTTCATAAATTCAGTGGCTTGTAACCAAAAACTGACTGAGGGAAAAAAAGTTGTGATGTGGGTGGGAGGCGTGGTGCAGAGGCATACAGGTGTCCAGATAAACTGCCTTACGTAGCAGGGAGATGCAGCAACTTTCCGCATGCCAAATGCATACTTGTGCGGCCAAGTACTGCTACATGGAACCCCCCCCCCCCCCCCCCCATGCAAGTATTGTGGTATCAATGGATGCAGGTATCAGGGGGAAGCATGGATCAGTGGTGAGGGCACTGTCAATGATGTGGGTGACAGACATGTGAGTGGGCATGTGTGGGGTGTCGGGGCATGATCCACGAGATGGACATGGCAGCCAGCTATTGCTGGCAGTGGGTCCCTGCATGACAGATGACCCTGGTGAGTGAGGTGCTAGCCATGGAAGCCAGCCATGTCTCATCTGATGAAGGGTGCCGGCATCTGTTGGTTACAGCGACATTGGGAGAAAGAAGTGAATGGGGAGGAGGGCTGTCGGGCGAGGTTATCGACTCATAGCAGTGGAGGCTGCTGGCTGGCTCATTATAGCAATGACAGGTGTGTTGCGGTATTGGGTAGCAAATACACACATGTTGAGTGTGGCAGAAGTGAATTGGCAATGTCTCCGGTATGAGAACTGCTGGCAGCAGATCGCTGTTGTGGCACAGCGGTCATGTGAAGTAACACCACTGCAAAAGTAGTGTAGGCTGCAGGGGTATTGATTGTCTGCAGGGGAAGAAATGGTAAGAGGCGTGAGCATCCTTGTCATCTGGATGCATTCCTCAGCTATGCTGATGCCAGTGGATTTATGGGTGGCACCAAGGAAGGTACTTGTATTACAAGCCATCTCCGAGGCCTTAGTATTCTCGGCCAGAATCTTGAGTGTTGTGTGTAGCATCAGCATCGGTGCTGGCTGCGGTGACCGATGGGACTGTGGCGCGCCAGTCACGGTCTGCACGGCCACTACGGTCGGGGTTCGAATCCCCCCTCGGGCATGGATATTTGTGCCGTCCTTAGTATTAGCTAGTTCATAAGTAGTTTGTAAGCTCTACAAACATTTGAACATTTTTCAGCATCGGTTGTCTGTTGGGTGTGGAACATATGGGAGTTGAAAGTTACCTACTTATATAAAATGCTACGCATGGTTGTCAATATTTTGCTCTTCAGCAAAAACTACACAATGGAGACAAACAATCTATCTGTGTTATGGTACAAAGTCTCCAATTGTACACCATGGCAATTCCTTGTCAATAGCTATAAGAGAGTGGAAGATACAGTGGTTGAAAGTCATCAGCTTTTATAAAATTCAGGCTGAAGACCAGTGATAGCTTTTGACACTATAATAGCAAAGAGGTTATATACTGCAAAACATTATGCATATTCTTCAGTTGTTTTACTGCAGCAAGTGTACTAGTAAAGAAAAATGAGTGCACATTGCAGTTTGAAAATTAAAACTACCAATAAAGATGCCAAAGTGAAAGAAAGAAATTTTGCGTCTCCATCCATTTCTAAAAAACAGAAAACGGCACTGAAAAGTGAATCTACAGATGATAGAAACTTGAAATTTGTGGATGTTGTGTATCTTACACTGTAGGCATCAGCTATTTTTCGATATTCCCATCACTAAGGGGGTGAAATAGGCGATGAATGATTTTTTTGAAATTATGTTGCTATTAAGGCAATTTTGAAGCAAGAAATACGAAACTTTGGCTTTAGATTTTTGATTGGAATTTTAGAAACATGTGTTTCAATATTTTTGTTAATTCAACCATTAAGCGGGTGAAATAAGGGGGGAAAAAGGGTGCTACTAAGACTACTTTTCTGTTAGAAATGCGATCATGGTTAGAATTAAAAATATGTTTCGGGATGTTTTGAATTCTGCTGTCAGTGGTACATTAGGAGGTGGTAAGTTATATCAAAATACTTGATTTGGAGAGCATTTTTAAAGCTAAGTCTATGAAAATTTATATTTAGAAGTAGAAACAACCCATTCAGACCATCCAGTCAACACGTGCAAAGCAGTGGGAATTAAGTTAGTTTAGAAGCATATTTACATTCACAAATGTTTATTACGTGAATAAAATATCTTTACCTAGAAACTGGCCTCATTGGTTAAAATTTTCTACTTACCTGGAGGTAATGCATGTGATACATTGGGATTCTACGAGTACAGATGTACTATTTTTGTTTATTTTGTTGTAGTTGCCAGTTTGTTTTTCACTTTATACTAAATGTTCTTTTGTGAGCTTTCTTTTTCTACTTTAAATTACATTGTTGCTTTTCTTGTAAGTATATTAGGTGTTTATTATTATTATTATTATTATTATTATGACCACAAACACATGCATTTGAGTTGTCACCTGATTCGGAAAGAGGAAAGAGATCATGCAATATCAATATTTCAAGTTTGATGTCACCCAAAATCATATTTTTTATGGAATGACAAATAACGAGCAATGCTCAGGCTGAAGCACATGATGATGATGATCCACCAGCAAAACAGCCAAGAGCACCTAAGGCTTTACCATCTGTTGGATTCAGGATTTAAATGCTAACACATGCCTTAAAGATTAAGAATCAACAGAAAAACAGATCAAAATTTAGGTTACAGGGTTGTTGAGGCCTGACATTTGTCAGATATAGCACTAGTAAAATGTTACTTTACTTCACACTTGAAGAAATAGTTTTGCTCTTCTCAACTTTAGTTAGTTTCTGTCACAAAAACATTTTAATCATTTGGATATGTTGTTGTTGTTAAAGTTATATGTATCATTTTGTATCAACATAGACCTAAGGTATCATCATTACCACCTGTAATATATATATATAAGGAGAGTTTCCTGGTGGAAAAAATGTATAAAATAAAGATTTTTGACTTGCCTAAAGTACAGGCTCGTCGATAGAAACATAAAACACACAAACATTCTAGCTTTCGCCACCACTGGCAGCTTCTTCAGGAAAAAGAGGAAGGAAGGAGAGTAGAAAGGGAAGGATACAGGTTTTAAGGAAGTGGAAAAGGAGTCATTCCAATCCCAGGAGTGGAAGGACTTACATTAGGGGATGAAAAGGAAGGTAAACAAATACACACACACTCACACATATCCACATGCAAACACACCTAGGAAGACATTTGTAGAAACCAAAGAAATTGGACAGAGATACCACTTCAGGCAGAGGCTCTGTCCACAGAACCGAGGCAAAGATGTTAAAGATAGTGGGCGGGGATTTGAATTTAGCGGTGGTTGAGACCAGGTGGGCAACGGGAAGAGAGAATGTTTTGAAGGGCAAGTTCCCATCTCCGGAGTTATGAAAGATTGGTGTTGGTGGGAAGTATCCAGATAACCCGGACAGTGTAACACTGTGCCAAGATGTGTTGGCCATGCACCAAGGCATGTTTAGCCACAGGGTGATCCTCATTACCAACAAACACTGTCTGCCTGTGACCGTTCATGCGAATGGACAGTTTGTTGCTGGTCATTCCCACATAGAACACTTCACATTGCAGGCATGTCAGTTGGTGAATCACGTGGGTGCTATCGCAAGTGGCTCTGCCCTTGATCATGTACACCTTCCGGGTTACGAGACTGGAGTAAGTGGTGGTGGAAGGGTGCATAGGGCAGGTTTTACAATGGGGGCGGTTACAAGGGTAGGAGCCAGAGGGTAGGGAAGGTGGTTTGGGGATTTCATAGGGAGGGACTAGGAGGTCTTCGTGGCAAATGAGTCTGCTCCAGTCCCGAATTCCTGAACCAGTACACCAATAACCTAATAACAGCTTTCACATCCCGGGGCTATCCTCCTGATCTGGTACAAAAGCAAATTTTCAGAGCCACTTCCTCATCCCCCCAAATTCAGAACCTTCCACAAAAAAACCCCAGAAGTGCCCCTCTTGTCACCGGATACTTTCCGGGACTGGAGCAGACTCTGAATGTGGCTCTTCAGCAAGGATACGACTTCCTTAAATCCTGCCTCAAAATGAGTTCCATCCTGAATGACATCCTTCCCACTCCACCGAGAGTGTCTTTCCGCCGACCACCTAACCTCCGTAACCTCCTAGTGAAGTGAACTTCTTTGCTTTCTACAGTATGTTTGCCTAAGTGTACTTGCGTCTGTGTAAATGTGTGTGTGTGTGTGTGTGTGTATGTGTGTGTGTATTTGTTTACCCTCCTTTTTTCCCCCCAAGGTAAGTCTTTCCTGTCCCGGGATTGGAATGACTCTTTACCCACTCCCTTAAAACCCTCATCATTTCCTTTTCCCTCTCCTTCCCTTCTGCCTGACGTAGCAGCTAGGCTGCGAAAGCTTGCGTTTGTGTGTGTGTGTCTGTGTGTTTATTTGTTGCTATCACTGCCTGTGTTCCTTCGCCTGGTAAGCGGACTTCATCTATTTTTTACGTATATTTTTGCTGTTAGGAGTTTTTCCTCTATAATATATTAGTATGGTGATAGTAGCACAAATAAAACACACACACACACACACACACACACACACACACACACACACACACACACACACACAAACGCAAGCTTTCGCAACCCAGTTGCTTCTTCAGGCAGAAGGGAAGGAGAGGGAAAGGAAATGATGAGGGTTTTAAGGGAGGGGGTAAGGAGCCATTCCAATCCTGGGAGAGAAAAGACTTACCTTGGGGGAGGAAAAGGAAGGTAAACAAATACACACACATTTACATAGACGCAAACACACCTAGGCAGACATACACGATGCGATGAATGTGGGTTCGAATCCTAGTATGGGAAATTATTTTAAATTTTTATATGTCAATTTATGCATTATTTGCACTTCACAATATATCATATCTATTAATATTTCATAGAAAAGATGTGAAAATGAAAGGCCATGGAATATTTGTTATTGCAAATCCATGTCCAAGACAGGACTGTATCACAGCGTTGACAAGGACTCTGGAAATAACTTTCCGAAAAAGGATTGTAATTGAAGCGTACAGCACTTCGTATTTCATTAATTTAATTTCCAGTAGACCTCGACAGCTGCACGCGAGCATTAGGTTTGTGGTTCCAGTAAAATTGGCCAACTGGTCATTGTGGATAATAGTTACGGTTGCCAGGAAACCTATTTGCAGTCACACATTTTTCCTTGCCTTCCTTGTTATCCCTTTTATGAAATATTAATAAATACGATATATTGATCATAATTTTGACTTATTTGCGGTGTACGTAATACATAAACTGACATGAACAAAATAAAAGTAAACACTTCCACACGCGGATTCGATTGTACGCCCCTCGTGTGTTCAATTGCTGAACTGTGTTCTTGCCACTATGAGTAGGCATCCTCTCCTTGTCAGACCGAACGAGGGACCAATACAAAAACAAACACATGAAAATATTCGACGGCAATGGGGATAGAATTCGGGCCAATGCATCAGCAATCGCAGCGCTACGATGTACGCTATACCAGCATCCAACGGTAATTGTGTCGGTCTTGTAGTGACCCTTTCTCTACTTGTCATTGGATCAATATTGGGAATCGTAAGTATGCAATCGATCTTTGCTGGAAGATTTCATTTAGCTGCGAAGGTACAAGGAAGGAGGTGCAGTAGAGCAGTGATGGACGTTGTTGTGACACACAAGTAGTGTAAAATGGCACGTCATCGGTACTCCTTCGAGGAATATGCCGATATGCATTTAGCTTACGGCGCTGCGGGTCAATATGCACCAGCTGCCTGCGACATCTACCTCGCAAGATTTCCCAGTCGCATTATTCTGTGTGTAAATACCTTTTTAGCACTTGATAGACGGTTAAGGGAGTCTGGAAGTTTTGCTATACCCAATGTTGACGCTCGACGAGAACATTACATGCGGAAGGTTCAGTTCAAAGAAAACATTCTCGAAATGGTTGATGAAACACCTAGTACCAGCTTGAGGGCCATTGGTACTGCTTTGGGAGTAAGTCACGTTATTACTACATTCTTAAAGAATGCCTGCAAACTACATATGGCAAAAGTATCCTTTTATTTGTCGTTACAGGTTTCGCACATAGTATTGGACATCTTACACGACGAAAACCTATGTCCGTATCACCTACAGAAGGTGCACGATTTGGTTGAAGAGGATTACCGCTCTCGCTACCAATATTCCATGTGGTATTTAAATAAATGTAAAGAAAATCCACATTTCACAAAGAGGATGTTGTGGACATACGAGGCATGTTTCACTAGAGAAGGACCATTCAATTCCCAAAACAGCCACATTTGGATGGACGCAAATCCGCATGGCACTTACGTTAAATCCTATCAGCATAGGTTTAGTGTCAACATTTGGGCAGGTATCGTAGGCGACTTTTTGTTGGGTCCTGTCCTACTCCTTCCCCATTTAAATGGAACGACATACTTAGCATTCAATGAAAAAGTCCTTCCGCTATACTTAGAAGACTTTCCTCTGGGGGTCCGTCAGGGAATGTGGTTCCAACACGATGGTGCACCACTGCATTGCGATTCGTAAGCATATAGGTGTGTTGTACCCACATAGGTGGATTGGCTGAGGTGGTCCATTCCTCTGGCCAGCTCGTTCACCAGATTTGACACCGTTACACTTTTATTTGTGGGGCTATGTGAAGCAAATTGTCTACGCGACCCCAGTAGGCACAACTGAAGAGCTTCTTGCGAGGATAATTTTAGCCTTTGATGAAATCGGGGAATCCTTTGATTTCGGGAAGCTTGCGGAGTCAATGCTGCAGCGTTGCAATGCGTGCCGTCAGGCTGGAGGAGGACACTTTGAGTAGCTACTGTGAATTTAGTGTTACGTTTTGCTCCTGAAAATAACATACTTACGTTAAACTGCTGCCAAAATATCAGTTTATTGTTTTATGTTATACATTACTTTCCCTGTTACATGTATGGCCATTGACTGTGTATGAGGTTTATTGCTTTTCCATATTTAAGTCCAAACAGGTACATATTGTTAGACCTTTGTCGGATGCATTTATGAGCAATTATTGAATGTTATGAATACTGTAGCTTTCAGAATAAATATGCATACTTGGGGCCAACGCCAATGTTTTTATGCAAAAAAAGATGTACAGTTCCGTTACTTACGTGAAATCCATACGTAAATGATTAGACAAAAAATACAGATGTGTTTCCCCATTTGGATAAAAACAAAACAACCCTGGTGGGGATCGAACTCG
The DNA here is from genome assembly GCA_026315105.1 of Locusta migratoria. Classification (NCBI taxonomy): domain Eukaryota; kingdom Metazoa; phylum Arthropoda; class Insecta; order Orthoptera; family Acrididae; genus Locusta; species Locusta migratoria. Next base: position 160,571,703 of record CM048751.1, on the reverse strand, counting down.
GGACTTTCTGTTTCACGTATCCAGCTCTCTACCCCCAGACCACATTGTCCCACGTTACAACAGCCTTTCATATACAAGTTTATACCCGTATGACTACAACATGGAGGATACGTCTGGCAATGCTGCCTCTTGTGGGCTGTTCGTATCTGTGCGCCAAACAATGTGATTGGCTAACTTCTAAGCTAAATGGCGCAACATATCAAATTTTTTTCTTAACATTTATGTCTCAGCGCAACCTGCCCTACAACGTCCTGGTGTGTGTGTGTGTGTGTGTGTGTGTGTGTGTGTGTGTGTGTGTTCAAACTGATGAAACAAATATTATAGAAGGAAACTTTCCTAATGCGTTAAATATGTATAAATATGTTAGTCATGCCTTGGTACATGACCAGCACATCTTGGCACATTGTTACACCATCCGGATTATCTGGATACTTCCCACCGACAACAGTCTTTCAGAACTCCAGAGATGGGAACTTGCCCTTCAGCATATTCTCTCTTCTCATTGCCCACCAGATCTCAACCTCTGCTAAAATCAAATTCCCACTCACCATCTTTAACATCTTTGCCTCAGTTCTCTGGACAGAGCCTTTGCCTCAACTGTTCTCTCTGTCCAACCTCTTTGCTTTCTACAAATGTCTACCTTGTTGTGTTTGCGTGAGTATGTGTGTGGGCGCTTGTTTGGCTTTCCTTTTTTTTTCGCATTAAGGTAAGTCCTTCCACTCCTGGGATTGGAATGATTCCTTTTCAAATTCCTTAAAACCCGTATCCTTCCCTTTCCCCCCTCCTTCCTTCCTCTTTTCCTGCAGAAGCAATCAACGGTTGCGAAAGCTTGTATGTGTGTTTGTGTGTGATTTTATTTGTGTCTGTCGACGAGTCTGACCTTTGGGTAAGTCATCTGATATATATATATAACGGATGACGTACCCAAAGGACCGGCTCGTCAATAGACACAAATTAAATCACACACATACAAGCTTTTGCAACCGTTGGTCGCTTCGTCAGGAAAAGAGGAAGAAAGGAGAGGAGAAAGGAAGGATATGGGTTTTAAGGAGTCGTTCCATATATATAAATTATAGAGGGAAACTTTCCCCGTGGGATAAACAAAAATAAAAAATAGAAAAGAGATGACTTACCAAAAGGACCGGCTCGTCGATAGAAACAAATAAATAAATAAATAAATAAATAAATAAAATCACACACAAACACACATACAAGCTTTCGCCACCACTGGCAGCTTCTTCAGGAAAAAGAGGAAAAAAGGGGAGGAAAAACGGAAGGATATGGGTTTTAAGGAAGTGGAAAAGGAGTCATTCCAATCTCAGGAGTGGAAGGACTTACCCTAGGGGAGAAAAAGGAAGGTAAGCAAATACATACACACTCAGACATATCGAAACGCAAACACAACACAGGTATGTGTGTTTCTCATGACCTAGATCGTGATTTACCTTCCCTTCCATTCCCATCCTTTTTCTTTCCTTCACTCCCACCTGAAAGAAGGAGCTGTGTTCCAAAAGCATGGCCTTTTTCGTCCGTTTTCTTTTTTTCCTCATTTGTGTCATTGTCGGTGGTAAAGCACAAAGTTAAGTAATAATTAATCTTGATTTCAGTTATTTTACACTGCAGACTCACATCTGTCAATTAGTTTTTGACGTTCTTTAAAATGTTGATATACTAGTAAGTTAAATATGTATCTGTGCCGTGCTTCAGCAAAATGAAACACCACTGTTTCAATACAATTCATCTGTATCCTATTGTCACTCACAGTGATATGTACACTTTTATTACAATGACATAGTGCATCTATGCACTTAAATTATTTTATATAACAACTGTTTGACTACAAGATGACGGCTATGTAAAAACAATTTTTGGACCAAATGATCCTGGCAGTGACTAGTGAAACCGGTCGTCCAAATAAAAATAAAATTATATACCAGTGATCTTGGCTGTAACATTTTTGGAACTTATCATCATTGGATCGCCTCCTCATAATATAAACAAATTGTAAGAATAACTCTCATCTGACAGTTTCAGAAAATCTGGAGGTGAGAGGGGGGGGGGGGGGGAGAATTCAGATGGCATAGATTGTGATGCAGCCATTTATATCAAATATGTTATGTTGAGCTACAAGTTGTGGCACAGGGTGATCCACTTTGCTCTTTGCTACAGTTTGATGGTGACCATTCATCCTGGTGGACAAATGGTTGGCATCATACCAATATAATAATGTGTGCAATGGTTGTAGCAGAGATTTTAAGTGAAATGACAGTTTTGACATGTGTCCAGATATCTGATGGTGTAGTATAAGTCTGTGACAAGACGAGAAGAGGAAGTGATGGGTGGGTGTATTTGTCAAATTTTGCAGCAGTATCATCCACAGCAATATTGTTCTGAAGTGACAAGAACTCCCTTATCCAGTATGCTGAAGGTCTCACAAAGGTCATCACTGGCAGACATTATCTCCCAGATCTAGTCCACAAACAGATTATCCATACCGTATTTTCACCCACCTCCAATCATCCCACCGTCACAAGAAACAGCCACTAAGGAGTGACCCAATACAACCTTGGGCCAGAACATATTAACCACACCATTTGCCGGGCTTTTGATTATCTGTCATTGTGCCCCAAAATTAGGGACATCATACAAGATCACACCTCTCCTTAAGCAGTGTTCTATTATCCTCCCAACCTACCCAATTTTGTAGTCCATTGCTTTGGCACCCTCAATTCTATTCTCTTGTCACAGGGTTCATGGCCCTTTTGGAAGACCCAGAGACTTATCCTACCCTATCACAGGTGTGACCACCTCTGAAAACAGCTCTGTCAATTACCATCTCTGCTGAAATTATTGTACAGCTTTTTACATTGCTATATGATAACCAATTTGTTGTCTATCGTGATGAGTGTCTGCTGCCAAACTGTGGTCAAGTGCAAAGTATGGCACAGTATGCAGATAGACACAACATGCTTTATTTCAATACATGTTTCACAACCCAGGCCATCTGGATTCTCCCCTCTACCACATCTTAATTTTCTGAACTGAACAGATGAAAGTTATCTCCACAAAACATTCTCTGATCCCAAAATCATCCTGGCCTCAATCGACGGTAACTAACTGTTCCTTCACCATCCACCCAACAATCTTCACCCACTACCATATTACTTCCTCCCAGTTAATGTCCCCTTCTCTCTTATCGTTTGCAGCCCTTTTGTTTCATCAGTTTGTTCTAATGTCTCTACCCTTACCCATGCCCTTTGTTGTTCCCCTCTCGCCACCACCACCTTCCTTTATTGCACTTTATTTTGACATTGCACTGTGGCCACAGTGGCTGGTGAGAGCAATGATGTGCCCTGAAGTGTGCCTGTATTATTGTATGCATGTGTGTGCTCTTGAGGCTGGCTTTAGTCAAAAGCTGTACCTCAATTACCATTAGTTTGTGATTGACAGTTTGCAGTGGCAAGGGTCTGTGTTGCCTGCATACAGTAAGCCTCTCATCACAAGGCACACCTGCGAAACAGGCAACAAAGTGAGCATGTGGCAGTTGAAAAAGGAATTACTATTGGATGGTGGCTGGCACTTACTTTTCTAGTCACTTAAACATCAGTTACAAAGTAATTTTGTATGGAATATAAGATTATTGGGTATGATTGTCATTTTGTCCTGTCTGCTGCTCAGCATGTCATTTTCATGGTGGGTAACTCTCTATCCTTATCATAATATTGTAGATATTCCAACTTGGAACCGAGCGAGGTGGCAAAGTGGTAATGCACTGGACTCACATTCAGGAAGATGGTGGTTCAAATCCATCTCTGGCCATCCTGATTTAGGTTTTCTGTGATTTCTCTAAATCACTCCAGGCAAATGCCTGGATGATTCCTTTCAAAGGACATGACCGACTTCCTTCCCAATCTTTACCCAAAAACTCAGAGCTTTAGCTCCATCTCTAATGACCAACCTGTCATCAGGACGTTAAACCCTAAGCTTCTGCCTTCCTTCCATCCTATTTGGACTTTCCATTGCTTGAAATGTCAAAATGACTGATAATCTTCAGTCCAAAACACTTAACAGAAAACATTTTCATGAACACTTCTTACTGGAGGTCTCAGTGGGGTCTTGAGATACTTCAAAAGCAGTCACTGAAAACTTTTTTAAATAGTAGCTTACTGGTTTTGGTCCATACGGTTACTGTCTGCAGAGTTATCCACCATGATGGATAGCAATGGTTGCAGACAGACCAGCTATTGTTTTGCTCTGTCTGCCACCACTGCCATTTGCTCTTCTTGGTGGATAAGTTTGAAGATGGTTACAATATAAATCAAAACTGTTAATCTTCCAACATCAACAATAATAATAATGGAAAAGTTGTGATTAGTTACTATTTTTATCAATTATTAAAACTTGGTGTTTGAATGAGGCATGATAATATTGGCCACAGCCAGAAATTTTACCAAAGTTACTTGTGGGCTATTCAATACAGTTAAGGTAACCTAGGGTGAAAACTTCTGGAAAGAATTAAAGTAATTTCACTTGGTAACTGCAAAAAAATTAAATTAAAATTTTTTATATCTTTCATGTTTTAGACTACTGTTCTTTCTTGTATGAACTGCTGTAGTGTTTGTCATTTACAGTGAAGTAAAAATAAATATCTCTCATTTGGCAGGTTTCAAGACACTGTGAGCTGTTGTGGGTTATCAGTTGCAATGCAACTGTTGCCCGATTAGCCCATTTTCCACAGTATAAAGAAAAGTCAGCTACAATTAAAGATGTTCCTGTGGGGCTGTATACCTATCCCTTGCTGCAGACTGCAGATATCCTTCTGTATAAGTTAGTATGTGTTACTACTTTGAAGAAAGTTGTACACGGATATGTTACATAATAGACTTTGAATTTTGAAAGCTACACCTTTATTTTTATTTCTTAAGGGCAACTCACATTCCAGTGGGAGAAGATCAGGTGCAACATCTACAGCTGACCCAACAACTAGCACATAAGTTTAACAATCGCTATGGATCCACATTTCCCATACCACAAGTACTTCTCACAGGCAAGTAAATGTTTATCTGAGAGATCATTAACAATATGTCAAACTTAAATCTTATTTATCATCAGCTTACAATGGAAATATCTTATATCAAAATAGTTGTGTGTGTTTTTCTCACCTAAAACATTAGGCTGGCAGTATATTTAGTTTTTATTTTTCCCTCACTAGAAGTGCAGCACAGACATGATTACCTCTCACTGGCTTAACATCAGGTGAGATACAAGATTTTGTACCTACATATTTGTGACCTTTCTTAATCAAATAAAATATGATTATACTGAGCCAACATTATATACAGGGTGATTCAAAAAGGACCTGACAACTTTGAAATGTTATATAAATTTGTTGTGATAACTTACAGAACCAATAGATGTGCCCTTTTATAGCAAACACTCAAGTTTGTTTAGATATTTATCATTTTGGGTCTGACTAAACAACTGGAAGAAAAACACCTTTTATTTTGTTATGGGTTTTCACATTTCTTTGCACATCAGATGTTTGAAATATGAAACAATGACTCCACATTTTCAGAGCACTTGAAAAAACTTATTCAACCAATGTAGAACAAGATATGAAAATCATCAGGACAAACAACTCAGCAAATCCTCATACAAACACAAGAAGAGTACCACAACCAGAAAGTCATAGCTGAGAACAAACAAATAATATTTGAAAATAAAAACTTATGGGTATGCAGTCGGGTAGGAGGATCAGTGACTGCCAATATTTCAACTGGAGCACACCCAGCCATTTTCAAGGCATCTGCAGAGAGTGAAAGCACTGAACATGGATATTTAATATCTGGGTTTTCAATTAAATTAGGAAAGATGCCACAGAACAAACAGGTAAGCAACAGCACCATCAACAACCAAAGAGCAAGTGCAGATCAGTATTCCATATCTATTTATGAAGTTATTCACTAGTTTAATTTCAACTGTTATGTTAATAACACCATTCCAACAGTTGGAAGTGTCTGGGTGATTTTCTACAATAGCAGATTTGCTAGGTTATTGTAAACGTCTGTGACATTTATGTTCAGTCACTGGTCCTCCACAGTCCTCACCAGTATAATATGACATGCCACAACTGCATGGAATACTTTAGACACCTGCCTTATATACCACAACACCTTAATCAGAGTGTGATGGTCAAAAAACACATTTAACATCATATTTCTGAAAAATACAGTAAGTCCTGTTGAAGGCACTTCCATTGTAAGGCGGAAAGGCCACCAACATGGGTGCCCCTTAGGTGCTATCATCTCTTGCACACTGCATAGTTGGTTGATAGTGCAATGCTCACCTCACTGTCGTGTGTGTGACAGGCTTTGAAAGGACTTGAGCTATGTTCACCAAGGTACAAAGAACCCATCTTGCTGATCTGGATGGTGACAGCTATCGGCATGCAGAGTCAAATGCCATTGGCTAGGAGGCACATCGTCAAATTGGCAGTGATGGATGACAACTTGATCTGACTGTATATAGTGTGACATTTAACAGTTGCCAACACCACCAGATAAAAAACATCACATAAAGAAATTGGCCTGTGTTAAGTGGAGTGGTGGTGAGGGAGGTCACGAAGAAAATAAGAGAAACAGCCAATAAGAGGCTACAGAAACATGTAGAGCATCATCCTCAAAAACTGTAAGTAATAAAATTAAAATCTCACTAATCATCAATAGGAAAAAGATGCCAGAAACATAACACCTTTTCATTGATAGAATGTGCCGTTGGTTCTTGGTAGAATATTTGATACATGATCACTAATAAAAACACAACAACGTTGCAATATTCCACAATATTTATTGTTTAGTACAAACTGGTTTTCCGCTGTTACACCATCATCAGGTACAAAGGTTACTACAAAAAAATGTCAAGCCAAAGATTTTATGACATGTGCATCAAAGAATCACATAGATAAGCAAAAGATAAACATTGTTAGGAAGGTATATTAAGAAGTGGTCCAAAACTATTAATTACTATCTGTAAACCTGGTATTGCCTGGGTGTTTATCTATTCTACACTCTTTTAGTCCACCTTCCCTCTCCCCCCCCCCCTCTCTCCCTGCATCCACCTTTCCCTCTCTCCAATCTCTGTTTGTTTCCACCTTTCCCTCTCTCGGCAAAGTTTTCTTCAAGGGACCCTCTGTCATGTACCCTACAAACATCTATGTACCCAGTGATCTTCCTCTTGGTTTAAATGTCATGTGTGCAAAGATTCATAAAGATTGGACTAAACTATGCATTTTGTAAAATTCCGTAAATTAAGTACTGTCCACCATGCACCGAACGAAATTTTATACAGACAGTGACATTGCTCTTGTTTTTAAGTAGAGTGTGCAAAATTTCATAAATATCGGAACAAAACTTTAGATTTCTATGCAAAAGAAATGCAGGGTCACATTGAAAAACACACTTTGTTGTTCTCAAATCCAGTTTTATTTCATACAACAACCCTAGTGCTGCGAATAATAAATAAATCTTTTAAATCAGTTGAGCTGTTCACAAGTTATGGCGCGACCAAAGAATTTAGGAATCAATTTTTATGTAGCAAAGTACCATCCCCCATGCACCATATGAAACTTAAGGTAAACAGTGACCTTCCTCTTGTTTTGAAGGTAAAGCGTGCGAAATTTCGTTAAGATCGGAATGAAACTGTAGATTTTGTGTCTCTGTAGGAGTAGTATGCTCTGCCATGCACCTATCTCACAATACTTTCTTAGCTGACGTTTTCTACCTATAAACTACATTCCTGCCAAATTTCAGCTTCATAGTGAAGTAGTTTTCGAATTTCGTGTTTAGTCAGTGAGTGAGCGAGTGAGTGTCCTTTCACTTTTATATAGAGATAGATTCCCCTCAGGGGCTCAGCATTAATTTCCTGGGTATGGGCTTGGTGAACCCGGGGACCTGAGCCGTGGGCTGTGTTGCGCCAACAGTTCGTTACACTGTAAGCTCTGTGCGTGCCTCAACGACCATCGTTCGGTGCGACGGTGGAACGTTGTATGTTTCAGAGCCCGGGGATCTTGGCTTAATTGCCCGGGTTGGGAAGACGGTGCAAACCTCTATAAAAAAACCTTAATCTCTAGGTGTGCTACGTGCCGAGGAGATGCATGGCTGTTGACGTTGAACAGTTGCTAGCGAGCAACCTCTGAGGAACCTGCCACACCTCAGTTGTATAAGGCTTACCCAGGAAAGCGGGGCTCTGCCTGAGTGGACCTCTTTTTCCTAGCTGCTCGTGGGAACACCATGAAAAGACTCCATAACCTTGCTGTATGTACAACCGGTGTCTCTAAGAGAGTATGATCCCCAAACGTTGCCTTCCCTGGCTACACCATGGGAGGAACGTAGGGCAAGACATCAGGGTGAGGCTTCTGCCCCTAAATATCTTGTCTGTAGTCGTACTGATGGAGAATCTTTTAAAACAATGAAGCCGTTATTATTTGTAGAAAACTTGGAGCACAAGTTTGGAGTGGTGGTAGGGATGTCTAAGATGCGGTCAGGGTCAGTGTTAACGACATCATCCCCAGCCCAGTCACAGGCATTGCTCGCCTGTGACAAGCTTGGTGATGTTTCCGTTAGTATAACACCACACAAGACCTTAAACGTGGTGCAGGGAATAATATTCCACAAAGACCTTTTGTTGCAGTCGGACGACGAACTGCATGCGAACCTAGAATGGCGGGGAGTTCATTTTATTCGATGAGTCTATAGGGGTCTGAAGGACAACAGGGTTGCCACAGGTGCCTTCATCTTGGCTTTTGAGGGTGATTAATTGCCGGAGAAGGTCAAGGTGGTGATCTACTGGTGCAATGTAAAGCCCTATGCTCCTCCCCCTATGCGTTGTTTTAAGTGCTGGAAGTTTTGGGTATATGTCCTCCCGATGTGATGCCAACCCTTCATGTCGAGAGTGCGGACATGCTGTCCATCTGAACATCCCCTGCACCCTTCCTCCAGTATGTGTTGACTGTGGCCAAAATCAATCCTCTTGTTCGCCTGTCTGCATGGTTCTTCACCAAAAAAGAAAAATCATGGAGTACAAGACCAGAGATCGACTGACCTACTCCGAGGCAAAGAGACAGTATCAGAAGCTCCACCCTGTGTGCCTGGTTAATACCTATGCATGCCACAGCAGCCTCAGCATCATCAACCACTGTGCCTATGATACAGTTCGTGCAATCAATGCTAGTGGGCCCCCAGGCCCAATCAACTGACCCTGCCCCCTTTCCAGCTGGGGGCCGGATGCCGTTTCTGGGAAGCCCTCTTGGCCCTGCAAACCAAAGGGTCAGTGAGAGGACAGGAAGAAGAGAAACAAGAAAAAAGAATGTTCTGTGGCTTCACAGCTGCAATCACCCACATCCTCTTCTTAAGAGGATGAAGTCGAGATCCTCACATCTCTTGAGGATTTTGCACTTACTAATTCACCAGACCATAAGCTCTCTGGTTCAGTGGATTCAGAGCACATGGTAGCGGACGATCCAATAGTGATGTGCTTCCTTTATTCATTATGGCGGTACAGCCTGGAGAAAACATCCTCCAGTGGAATTGTGGCTGCTTTTTTCCCCCACATGGCTGAGCTACAATGAATTCTAAGTCTAACACTTGCTTTTGTATCGCTCTTCAGGAAACCTGGTTTCCAGCAATGCGGCCCTCTGCCCTTCGAGGCTACCGGGGCTATTTTAAAAATCATTCCAATTATGACACAGTTTCCGATGGAGTCTGTGTCTATGTCCTAGCCTCTGTCCCAAGCGTTGCTGTGCCTCTTGAAACGCCTCTAGAGGCAGTTGCTGTTTGGCTCCAGGCAGTGCAAGATGTTACAATATGTTCTGTATACCTTCCACCAGATGAGGATGTCTCTCCTGTAGACCTCGCTGCCTTGGTTGCCCAACTTCACCCACCCTTCCTTCTTTTGGGGGATTTCAATGCCCACCACACTTTGTGGGGTGGCAAACAGACCTCTGCGCAGGGTAGAGATGTTGACACTACTAACACAGCTGAACATCTGCCTCCTCAACACCGGTGCTCCTACACACTTTAGCGTAACACACGGAACATTCTCCGCCATAGACCTGTGTACTTGCGCCCACCCCTCAGGGGCTCAGCATTAATTTGCTGAGTACGGGCTTGGCGAACCTGGGGTCCTGAGCTGTGGGCTGTGTCGCACCAACAGTCCGCTACACCGTAAGCTCTGTGCGTGCTTCAACGACCATCGTTTGGCGCGACGGTGGAACGTTGTACGTTTCAGAGCCCGGGGATCTTGGCTTAATCGCCTGGGTCGCGAGGACGGTACAAACCTCTATAAAAAAACCCTCAATCTCAAGGTGTGCTACGTGCCGAGGAGATGCATGACTGTTGAGGTTGAACAGCCGCTAGCGAGCAACCTCTGAGGAACCTGCCGCACCTCAGTTGTACAAGGCTTCCCCAGGCAAGCGGGGCTCTGCCTGAGTGGACCTCTTTTCCCTAGCTGCTCGTGGGACGACAATCAAACGAGCAAACAAAAGCATGGCCGGTCGCAAAAACGGCGTCTCTAAGCGTGGAAGAGGAGATTATAATGCTGCTGGATATAACCCCCGTTCGTTCCCTTCCCTGCCTACACCGTGGGAGGAACGTCGGGCTAGATCTGTGAATGAGCCATACTCTCCCAAATTCCTTGTATGCAGCCGCATGGATGGTGAGTCGTTTACATCTACGAAGCCTCTTTTCTTTGTGGAACATCTTGAGGACAAGTACGGCGAAGTTTCCAGATTGTCCAAGATGCGAAGCGGCGCAGTGCTCATAGAAGCAGCTTCCCCAGCTCAATCGCGGGCGTTACTTGCCTGCGACAAGCTGGGTGATGTCCCTGTGAGCATCACACCACATAAGTCGCTAAATATGGTCCAAGGTATAATTTTCCACCGAGACCTTTTGTTACAGTCCGACGACGAGTTACGCGGCAACTTGGAGCGTAGAGGAGTCCACTTCGTCCGGCGTGTCCATAGGGGGTCAAAGGATCACAAGGTTGCTACCGGTGCCTTCATCCTGGCCTTTGAAGGCGATAACCTGCCTGAGAAGGTCAAGGTAATGGTTTACCGGTGCGACATGAAACCTTACATTCCTCCCACTATGAGATGCTTCAAATGCTGGAAATTCGGCCACATGTCCTCTAGATGTACTTTCAACACTACATGCAGGGACTGTGGACGTCCAGAACACCCAGACGCGCCATGCACACCGCCTCCCATCTGCGTTAGTTGTGGCTTACATCATCCTCCTTGTTCGTCGGATTGCACCGTTCTTCGTAAGGAACGGAAAATCGTGGAACTTAAGACCTTGGACCGACTTTCGTATTTTGAGGCTCGAAAGAATTATGAGCGACTTCATCCCGTCACCATGACTGCCTCTTTCGCAGCAGTGACATCGTCGCCATCCGCCTTTAAAACTGCAGCAGACACTAGTGTTCCACCATCTGCTGGCCCTCAGGGCCGTCCACTCACGCCTGCCCCCACAGTGGCCGGTGGCTCCATTCCTCCTCCTGCTCCCAAGGCACTTGCTTCAGGAGCAGCCCCCAACCTTCCGGCTGCCCTCATTCAGAAGGGAACCCTCGGGACGCTCCCTTCTGCGGCTTCTTCCAGTACCGGCACCGGTACGGGCTGCCAGCAGCAGGCACCGTCGCCGGCTGCTGGCCGCAGGGTGTTGCACTCTCCCTCTGTCACTGAGACGGAGGCTGGGTCTGCGAAGCCCCTCCTTCCAGCGAAGCCCCTCCTTCCAGCAAAGCCCCCGAGGGACTCGAGGGTTCGAAAGAAAAAAGAGAAAAAGGATAAGACCAAAGATTCCACGGTGGCCACTGTGCCACCCGCCCCCTCCACCTCTGGCTCTGAGGACAAGGTGGAGATACTCGCATCCCCCGAGGACCTTGCTCTCTTGGATGCGTCAGACGCAATGGACATCGAAGCTGATGCATCGCTACCGGTGGCTACAAAAGCTGTCGAGGTGTGATTCATAAATTTTTTTTTTATTCATGCCTTCCCAGTTGTCGGATTCTGTCATCCTCCAATGGAACTGCGGCGGTTTTTTCACCCACCTGGCTGAGCTACGACAACTTCTGAGCGTTACACCTGCTCTCTGCATTGCCCTGCAGGAAACCTGGTTTCCGGCAATGCGGACCCCTGCCCTTCGGGGCTATAGGGGATACTTCTGCAATCGTAGCATGTATAACAGGGTGTTAGGTGGAGTGTGTGTGTGTGTGTGTGTGTGTGTGTGTGTGTGTCCTTACCTCTGTATATAGTGAACCTGTGCCCCTTCAGACACCGTTGGGAGCGGTGGCCGTTAGGGTAAGGACAACACAAGAGATTACTGTCTGCAGTCTCTACCTCCCTCCTGATGGCGATGTCTCTACGGCTGTCTTGGCTGCACTTCTCACAACTCCCGCCACCTTTTTTGCTATTGGGGGACTTAAATGCCCACAATCCCCTGTGGGGTGGTTCTACGATCTCTGGCCGTGGCAGAGTTGTCGAGGACCTGCTTTCTCAGCTCGACCTCTGCCACTTGAATACAGGTGCCCCCACACATTTCAGTGTGGCACACGGCTCATTCTCGGCCATTGATCTGTCGATATGCAGCCACAGCCTTCCGCCATCCATCCATCCATTGAAGTGTCCAGTGCGGCAGTGACCATTTTCCGATCTTTTTGTCACTCCCACAACGTCAGTCCCCGGCACGCTCTCCTCAGTGGGCTCTTCATAGGGCTCACTGGGAAGGCTACACCTCTGCTGCCATCGTTGGCCCTCCCCCACTCAATACCATCGATGTGGTGGTTGAGAGCGCCACGCAGTCCATATTGTCTGCTGCAGAAGCTACTATTCCTCGTTCCTTGGGGTGCCCACGGCATAAGGCGGTGCTGTGGTGGTCACCAGAGGTCGCTGACGCCATTAAAGACCGTAGGCGGGCCCTACAGCGGTACAGGCGGCACCCTTCTCTTGAGCACCGTGCTCGTGCTCGCTGTTTAATTAGAAGACGGAAACGGGAGTGTTGGGAGACGTACGTTTCCACCATTGGGTCAGGTATCTCCACTTCCCAGGTCTGGAGCCGGTTTAGGCACTTACGGGGATACACAACAACAACAATCCCTGGGATCTCCGTGAATGGAGCCATATGTACGGATCCACTGACGCTTGCAGAGATGTTTGCTGAGCATTATGCTCGTGCTTCTGCCTCTGCAAACTACCCACCGGCCTTCCGTACGTTAAAGGAGCGGGTGGAACGCAAGCCTATCTCTTTTACCACCCGCCGCACTGAAGCTTATAACGCTCCATTCCGTGAGTGGGAGCTACTTGGTGCCCTCGCGCAATGTCCTGACACGGCCCCTGGGCCTGATAGCATCCATGCCCAAATGTTGCGACACCTCTCTGCAGAAAGCCTGGGTAATATCCTCGCCATTTTCAATCGGAATTCCCTTCGCGGTGGCGGGAGGGTATCATCATACCTGTGATGAAACTGGGCAAAAATCCTGCTCATTTGGATAGCTATTGGCCCGTCAGCCTGACCAATGTTCTCTGTAAACTGTTAGAGCGCATGGTCAGTAGGCGGCTGTGCTGGATCCTCGAGACTCGGGGCTTACTGGCTCCGTGCCAGAGAGGATTCCGCCAGGGTCGCTCCACCACCGACAACCTGGTGTACCTCGAGTCCGCAATCCGCACAGCCTTTTCCAGGCGCCAACATCTCGTAGCCGTCTTCTTTGACATGCACAAGGCGTATGACACAACGTGGCGACACCTCATACTTAGTACTTTACATGGGTGGGGCCTCCGGGGCTCCCTTCCGATTTTTATTAATAACTTTTTAGCTGTCCGTTATTTTAGAGTTCAAGTTGGTGCCTCTCGAAGCGCCTCTCATGTGCTGGAAAACGGGGTTCCTCAGGGCTCTGTTCTGAGTGTTCCTTTATTTTTAATAGCCATTAATGGCCTAGCGACAGCAGTTGGGTCGTCAGTATCCCCTTCACTATATGCTGACGACTTCTGCATCTATTTTAGCTCTTCCAGCACACAAGTGGCTGAATGCAGACTGCAGGGAGCGATTCGAAAAGCGCAATCCTGGGCTCGTGCCCACATCTTCCAGTTTTCGGCGGCCAAGACTAGTGTTATGCACTTCTGTCGGCGTCGGACTGTTCACCCACACCCCGAACTTTACCTCGATGATCACTTACTTCAAGTAGTGGACACACATAGGTTTTTAGGGCTTGTCTTCGGCGCTCGGCTGACGTGGCTCCCTCACATTCATCAGCTGAAGCAGGAGTGCTGGTGCCATCTGAATGTTCTTCGCCACCTGGGCCATACAAGTTGCGGCGCGGATCGCTCCACACTATTAAGACTATACACAGCACTGGTACAGTCACGGCTTGACTTTGGATGCATTGCCTACGGTTCAGCATCCCCTTCGGCACTGCGCCTGTTGGACCCCATCCACCACTGTGGGGTTCGCATCGCGACGGTTGCCTTCCGCACCAGCCCTGTGAACAGCTTGCTTGTGGAGGCTGGGGTCCCACCTTTGGAGGTACGCTGCCAACACCTGCTAGTGGCTTATGCAGCCAAAGTATATTGTTCCCCAGGCCACTCAAACCGGCGTCTCCTCTTTTCTGATGTGGTTGTCCGTACCCATCAGCGACGCCCTAGATCAGGTCATACGATTGCCTTTCGAGTTCGATCCCTCCTGCTGGAGCTTGAGTCTTTTCCCCTTCCATCTCCCTATTAGGTCCATGCACGTTCACCCCCGTGGTGTTTGCCAAGGCCGTCTACTCGGCTGGACTTGGCCCGTGGGCCCAAAGACTCAGTTCCACTGGAGGGGCTCCGCCGTCAGTTCTCGGATGTCATAGCGGAGTTCCGTGGTTATGACCTGATCTACACCGATAGTTCAATGGTTGATGGCTGTGTGGGATTTGCCTATACTCATGGTGACCATGTGGAACAGCACTCTCTGCCGAATGGCTGCAGTGTTTACACTGCAGAGCTTGTGGCCATTCACAGAGCTCTCATGCATATCCGGTACTGCTCAGGTGAGTCTTTTGTTGTTTGCAGCGACTCCCTGAGCAAACTCCGAGCTCTGGAGCAGTGTTACCCGTGGTCTCCTCTGGTGTTGGCCATACAAGAGACGCTTTGTGCCATTGAACAGTCCGGGCGATCAGTGGTGTTCATCTGGTCTCCGGGTCATTTGGGCATCCCAGGCAATGAACGTGATGACAGACTTGCCAGGCAGGCAGTCAGTGCGTCCATTTTGGACATTGGCCTCCTGGCGTCTGATCTCCGTTCGTTGTTGCGCCACCGCGTACATCAGCGTTGGGATGCCGAGTGGCATAGCCTGGGCACACCCAACAAGCTTCGGGTAGTCAAGGAGACCACCACCGCATGGCGTTCTTCCATGCTGGCCTCTCGCCGGGACTCCGTGGTGCTGTGTAGACTCCGTATTGGGCATTCGTGGCTCACCCACGGACATCTCCTTCGTGGTGAGGTCCCGCCCCAGTGTCAGTGTGGCTGCCATTTAACAATAGTCCACATCCTAGTGAACTGCCCTTTTTTAGCCGCCTTGCAGCATCGTTTTAACATCCCTGACGTTTTATCAGATGTTTTACGTGACGATGCTTCAGCAGCAAATTCAGTTTTAAGTTTTATTCGAGCAGGAGGTTTTTATCAGTCTCTCTGACTGGTCTTTCCCTTTTACTGCCGAGTGGTTGACTTTTCCTTTTTTATTCCTATGGTTGGTCAACCACTGCCTTCGGCTTCTTCGTAGTAAGGTGTCTTTGTGTGTTCGTCCCTTTTCCTTTAGTTTCTTCTCCGTTTTGTTGATGTTTTATGGACCCAGTGGGATTCCCCTCCCACTTCGCAAACCTAATCTCTGGACACATTTATTTGATGTCCGCACTTTTATTTTTGACACTTTGTGATGGAATGGGGGACTGATGACCATTGTAGTTTTGTCCCCCTTAAACATCCAAATAACAACAACAACAACTTGCAGCCCAAGCCTGTTTTCACATCTCACTTGGAGGGTCCACGATAACCTATGTGGCAGTGACCATTTTCCTATCTTCCTGTCGCTCCCACAGTGTCCGTCTGCTGACCGTCTGCCTCGTTGATCCCTCCATAGAGCTGACTGGCCAGCTTATTCCATAGCCGCTGCACTTACCTCTCCTCTTCTCACTGTTATTGATGCCGCTGTTCAGCAGGTCACAATACCATCATTTCTACTGCTGAGAAAACCATTCCCACATCACTTGGATCACTCCACCATACGTCGGTGCTCTGGTGGACACCGAAGATCGCTGAGACCATCTGGGAATGTCTGCGAGCACTACAGCACCACCGATGCCACCTTTCCATCGATAATCTTATCGCTTTTAAGCGTCTTCGAGCACAGGCATGGCAATTGATCCAGCGAACCAAGAGGGCCTCCTGGGAGCATTATGTCGTCTCCATTGGATCCTGTGAATCTCCTTCACGGGTATGGTCGCAAGTTTGACGCCTCTTTAGGCACTGCCCACCAGTGGGATTTCCATGCCTCAACATTCAGGGTACAATCTGTACTGACCCTCTCACAATAGCTGAGCATTTGCCACACCACTATGTTTGCACCTCAGCGACCGCTGCATATGGTGCGGACTTCCGTGCCCTTAAAGAGTGCACAGAGCGAAACCTGATATCCTTTTGAACGCAACGCCAGGTAGCATACAACATCCCTTTCACTGAGTGGGAGTTTGAAAGCGCTCTTGCTGCATGCCCAGCCACGTCCCCCAGACCCGACCGCATTCGTTCCATCATGGCCACTGCATTATCGATAATCTCGTGTCACTGGAGTCGGCCATCTGTACAGCCTTTACACGCCGCGGAAATTTGGTTGCTGTCTTCTTTGACCTGCGGAAAGTGTAAGACACCACCTGGCGCCACCATATACTCTCTATGCTGCAAGACTGGGCATATGGGGTCTACTTCCTGTATTCATACAGAACTTTTTTGCGCTATGTTCTTTTCGTGCATGTGTTGCTCCCTGTCTCAGTTCCCCTCACTATCAAGAAAACGGTGTCCCACAGGGTTCCGTTCTTAGTGTCCCTTTATTTTTCTTCTCTATTAATGGTCTTGCTGCTGATGTGGGGTTAACGGTTTCCACCTCGTTGTTTGTCGATGACTTTTGCATATATTTTAGTTCCACTAGCATTGGCGTTGCTGAAACGGCGGTTGCAGATCGTTATTCGAAAGGTGCAGTCATGGGCGTTTGCCCATGGTTTCCAGTTTTCTGCATCAAAAATCTGGGTGATGCATTTCTGTCGGTGTTGGGCAGTACATCCGGAACCCGATCTATATCTGACTGATGACCTGCTGCGTGTCAAAGAGATGCACAGATTTTTAGGCATGTTGTTCGACAATCGTCTCACCTGGGTGCCACACCTTCGCCAGCTCAAGCAAAATTGCTGGCGACACCTCAACATACTGCTCTAGCTCAGCCATACTGGTTGGGGAGCCTCACGCCCAATGTTCCTGCAACTATATAAGGCACTCATTCACCTAGACTATGGCTGCATAGTTTATGATTCAGCCGCACCTTCAGCACTGCAGGCATTGATCTAGAGATGGGCAATCCGCTCCTGAACTTATTCAAAGAGTCAGATCCTTCTAAGGAGTGAGTGAGTTCATCCGATTTGAAAAGTCCCTCTGGTGAGAGCAATGAGCTGCATAAGCACCCCTTGCCACATGCTTCAGAAGCTTCCTAAGCTACAAAATAAATATGCTATCGACCAAGTGCAAGTATAGAACTGGAAAAAATGAGTGCCTAAATACGTGCAGCGTCTCCGCGCTGCTAGTCGAGAATCGGTGAGTCGCGCAAGCAGCATGGTTCAGTGAGCGCGTGGCTCCTGAATCTCGCTGGCTCGCTGCTCTGCATGACTCCAGCGATCAAAGCGCTCGACCGCCAATGGAGTTGGTGAGTTTACTGGTTCACCTCTCCCCACCGTTCTCCCGACTCCGCTTGATTGCCCAGCCGCCCGTGTGGTGCGCTGCTCACGGTTCCCCCCACTCGTCTGGTGAACCACATGGCGCAGAACAAAGTGACTCTGTGCATCACTCTGTTCTCTCAACTCCTGTGTTTCGATAAAGCTTGCACCTCGCTTACAGATACAATCATCTGAATCAACAGAAACAGTCATATAGACAAATGTTCTATTCCGAACAGTTTTCGAGATAAAACGTATTTATTTAATGTTACTTTTATACACTTTTTCTTAATAACAGGAAATATGCGAAAACGCGTTACTGTACAAAATTAAACTATATAAATTTTCCGCGAAAAACATTCTACTCACTTTTTCTCTAAAACTTTTAGTTTGCATGAAGAGAAGAACGGAGACACTCTTGTTCAATGTGCATTCTCTGTTGCTTAGATAGATTTTGTGAGTTCATATCACGCTGTTTCCTGACTTGATTGACAAGTTTCCTGTATCAAATTATGAGTCTTCCCTTCATCTACACCATTTTGGCACGTTGAATATGTTGAAAGGCTAAATATAATACCACTGATTCTCACAAAAGGATAATGACAAGTTTTATTAACAAGAAAAACTGGTACAGTTATCTTTAACTCAAGAGGCACATAACCATTAGGCAAAAGACAAAGAGCAGTAAATCTACAAAAAGTCTATATGTGTGTTTACTCTTTACAAAGAACTATTATGTCAAAGCATAGACAACTGCAAAGTGGACAAAACATAACAGACAGTAGCACAGTACTTAGAAAAACATAGTATTAATAATAATAATAATAATAATAATAATAATAAACATTTTTAATTGATTATCACAACACTCCCACTTCAATTAACAAATGTTTAACACTTCTGTAGTCTTCTGTCAGCAAGAACTTTAGCATCATCAACATAAAGTAGCTGTCTTATCTTTTCAAAATTGCTTCTAGTGAGTGGTTTGGTAAGAATATCTGCTTGCTGATCTGTAGAGCTTACATGTTCAAGGTTGAAGATTCCCAACTTAAATTTTTCTTGTATGAAATGATACTTCACGTCTATGTGGTTTGTTCATATGTGATACTCAGGGTTCTTGATCAACCGGATGGCACTTTGACAGTCCATATACAAGGTGGTAGTAACTTCTTACTGGTTAATAATGTTTTGTAAAATTGACTGTATCCATACTATTTCTTTTACAGCCTGACAAGAAGCTAAATATTCTGCTTCAGTTGTTGATAAAGCCACCACTTTTTGCCTCTGAGAGCACCAAGCTATAGTAGCTTCACCAAACTTAACAACAAAACCTGTGGTCGATCTTAGAGTAAGAACATCTCCTGCATAATCTGAATCACAAAAAAACAGACAAACAAATATCCTCATTCCTTGGATAATACAAGCCATAAGAAATTGTTCCCTTTAGGTACTTGAAGATTCTCTTCACAGCATTCCAGTGCATCTTTTCTGGTTTTTTGAAGATGCTGACTAGCATTATGTACTAAAAAAGTGATGTCAGGTCTGGTTGCCACAGACAAATATAGTAAACTTCCAACAGCCTGACGGTATGGAGCATTGATATTTTTTTGAGTCATTCCCCATCTCAGAGTACATTTGTCCACGATCAGCAGGAATAGCTACAGCATTGATATTTTCCATGTTGTACCGTTCCAGTACAGCTCTTGCATATGTCTCTTGGTTTAAGATGATGGAGCCATCTTTGAACTGCTCTATCTGCAAACCGAGATAATGATTAACACTGCTGGTTGTTACCTCAAATTCTTGTTCCAAATCACTCATTAGTAAATTAATTACTTCCATAGATTCTGATACGATTAGTCCGTCATCAACGTGAATGGCTAGAATGGTCAAGAATTCACCCTTATTATTGACAAAAACACAGGGCTCTGCACTTGTTTCTGTCAGTCCAAATTTGTTCAACACACTGGTGAATCGTTTATTCCATAGTCTAGAAGCTTGTTTAAGTCCATAGATACTTTTCTTCAGCTTGCATACCTTTTTGGTACCATCCTCAAACCCTTCTGGCTGTTTCATATATATTTCAGTATCTATTTCACTGTATAAAAATGCAGTTTTCACATCAAACTGTCTCATATGCATTGCTTTGGATGCTGCAATAGCCAAGATTGTTCTTATGGAATCAAATCTAACCACTGGACTGAAGGTTTCAGTATAGTTCATGCCTAATTTCTGTCGAAATCCTGTAGCAACAAGTCGAGCTTTAAATCTATCCACAGTTCCATCAGTTCTCCTCTTCACTTTGAACACCCACCTATTGTCAAGTATTTCTTGGTTTTCTGGGGGCTCAGTCAAGATCCAAGTTTCATTAAGATTAAGAGAATACATTTCTTCTTGTATAGCCTGTTTCCAATTTTCTGCATTGTCACAGTCCATTGCATCTTGATATGAGATGGGTTCATAGCACTTCGTTATGCAGGTAGAATTTACAGTAGTATAGTTGGCGTATCTGACAGGCTTTTTGATTCTTGACCTGTCTCGTAGGCTGCTTCTAATTTTATTCTCAGATTTGATGACCTCTTGATTGTCATTTTGCATAGAAGATCTACAGTTGGCTTCAGTATTTGATTCTTCTTCAAATATTCTAATTTCTTCTCCTGTTTGATTCAGGGTTTTCTCTTGAGTAGTCTGCTTATCATCAGTTGTCTCAGATATTAGGAAAGGTACACATTCAGTATTGAAAGTTTTCTCTGATTGACAGTCCTTATATAATTTGCCCATGAAAACAATGTCACGATATATTTTAACTTGATCTTTATGAGAAAACCAAACACGATACCCCTTTACTTCTGTATTGTAGCCAACTAGAAAACCTATTTCACCTTTGGAATCCCATTTCTGCCGTCTCTCCTTTGGAATGTGTGTATAAACCATCTCTCCAAATATCCTGAGTTTGGTCACATCATAATCCAATCCATTCCACATTTTGTGAGGTGATTTGCCATTGACACTGCTTGTACCTGTTCTATTCAAAATATAAGTTGCTGTATTAATGGCTTCAGCCCACAGTCGTATTGGCAGCCCACTTGCATGAATCATTGTTCTTGCAGTCTCCACCAAAGTTCTGTTCTCACGTTCGGCTGCACCATTCTGTTGAGGACAATAAGTTACTGGTTTTTGATGTGTTATCCCATAATTCTGCATTATTTTTTGCACTTCATGGTTAATGAATTCTAGTCCATTATCAGTTCTGATCACTTTAATGCCATTTTCAATTTGTTTTTCAGTAGTTTTTATGAAAGATTCCAAGTGTACCGCAACTTCCAATTTATGTCTTAGAAAATACACAGTTCTCCAATGTGAATAATCATCTTTTAACAAAAGAAAGTACCTTGAACCACCAATAGAATCAACTTGCATAGGGCCACACAAATCAAAGTGAATCAGTTCACCTACCCTTTTTGACTTTGAATCACTTTTGTGGAAAGGTAATTTATGAATTTTCCCAACGACACAATCTTCACACAAACTTTTATCTTCTTCCTTAAATTGAATCTGCCTATCTTTCAGAAACTTTTCCACATGGGGAAAATTTTGATGAGCAAGTCTTTTGTGCCAAATTTTAAGATCTTCCTTGGTAGCCACAGTTGCTTGAACACTGTCATTTTCACTAAGTGAAATCTTAAATTTCATCCTATACAACCTTTCTTCATGAACTCCCACTGCAACAACATTCTCTCCCTTGAAAAGTCTGCATGTTGCCTTGTCAGATTTAAATTGTATGCCCTTGTCTAATGCTGCTCCAAGTGAAAATAAATTAAACCGAATATCTGGCACATATAAAACATTTGACAAATACTTTTCATTCCACCTTTTACCATCAAAGGCTAGAATGTTTATGTCACCTTTCCCATGTGAAGTAATATAACTACCATCACCAATACAGATTTGGACTTCACTCTCAAATGGACTGTAATTTACAAACCATTCAATTTCATTACACATGTGATCAGTAGCACCAGAATCTAAAAACCATGCATTTTTATTTACATGATTGGCTGCTAAAATTTTGCTTATCAAAGCATCCCCTCTTAGTTCACACTGATTCTGACCTTGATGCTTTGATACAGTACTTCTGCATTCTTTTGCACAATGACCGGGTTTATTACACTTGAAACAAATGTTTTTGCAATCTTTAGCCCAATGACCAGGTTTATTACATTTGAAGCACTTACCTTGTTTTCTTGAATTTTTATTTGCAGGACAGGGATTATTCTTAAAATGATTACTTCTTCCTTGTGTACCTGCTGCAAATGCTTCCCCCTTCATGTCTTCCTGAAGATTAAGGCGTTTTTCCTCCATCAATAATCTTGATGTCAAATTTGCTAATGTCTGTTGATCTGGATGTGTTGATTCCCATGCACTCAGAAAATGGTTGTAACTTCTTGGTAGTGTCATTAACAGTTTTGTGATCACCATAGAATCTGAAATATTTTCACCTTGATTCCTTAACCGATGTACCAGGTCTTCTAATTGTGAAATATATGTAGCCATATCATTTGAAATATCCTTTTTTAGGTTACACCATTGCTGCTGGAGTAAATGTATGCTTACACTGTTTTTCTGTTCATAAACTGAAAGTAATTTGATCCACATAGCAGCTGACGATTCACAGTTAATGATATGTAGCAATGGCTTGTCTTAAATTGATGTTCCAATAACTTTCTGAGCTGCATTGTCCAACTTATTCCATCTTACAAGATCTTTTTCATACTTCAGCCTTGCTTCAGTATTCATGTTGTCATTACAATCTGGTTTAATTACTTGACCTGTGACAATGTCCCAAGCTCCCATAGCACTTAAAGTAACACGAACTTGAAATTTCCAGGCAGACAAATTTTCATATTTCAGTTTTGTAATTCTAGAAATTTCGTTTTCCATCATTTTAACACAGCAGAAATAACCTTAAAACTTTTGCTCACATAAGTTTGTTAATACTACAATAACGCACCCACTATTCAGTTTTACTTTTGTCAGTTTAAAACTTGTCACTCAGTGATTACTGGGCCCATAACCTGTTGAAAGGCTAAATATAATACCACTGATACTCACGAAAGGATAATGACAAGTTTTATTAACAAGAAAAACTGGTACAGTTATCTTTAACTCAAGAGGCACATAACCATTAGGCAAAAGACAAAGAGCAGTAAATCTACAAAAAGTCTATATGTGCGTTTACTCTTTGCAAAGAACTATTATGTCAAAGCATAGACAACTGCAAAGTGGACAAAAAATAACAGACAGTAGCACAGTACTTAGAAAAACATAATAATAATAATAATAATAATAATAATAATAATAAACATTTTTAATTGATTATCACAACAGAAAACAATGACTATATACAAAATAACAAAGAAAATAACAATGTGCATTAATGAAGCCATTCAACTTAGCAAATATGTCCATTTGAAATGTTTGCTGCTGACGTCGAATCTTTGACAGTAACAACGAACTTACTTCGCAAGAGAGAAAGAGAAAACACTAGGATGTCAAACAAGATGCCTGTAAAATTATGGTTCTGAGTAGACTATCTAGATATAATGTTTCATTAAGAACTTAATGTGTTTGGTACAGTGGGATGTGTGTGTTTGCAATCAAAGATAAACTATATTGGGAAGCACTTGAAAAAAATATGCAGTGCTTTGTATAGGGAATATATAAAACTCTGCACAAATAACAGGTGAAAGGGTTGTAGTTACAGGAACTAGAAATATGAGATGGAATGAAAATCATACCAGCAACCGCAAAACTTACAATTTAGGAGCCCAGTACGCTACCCCTGTACTACGCCGACTGTTAACAGAATCACTGCAGTTTTAAATGATTTACCTAATGATTTATGTCAGTAAGACTATCTTCATACTTAATCAGTTGTTGATGGTTTGTACTCACAAAAGAAAAGCTCATTGATGGCATAATTGAAAGTATCTGTACTTGTCGTCGTATTTTCAAAGAATTTGGCTGGAGATCTTCATAGTCTTTTTTTTTTTTTTTTTTTTCATATTTGAACTTATTAATGAAATAGTGTACCAACATTCCTCAGTTTATAAATTTAATGCACAGCACTCTTTTTATACGTTATTTCCTAAAGTAAATCTTTATTGCCTTACTCTGGAACTATCAGTATTCTACTGTTTATGGGCTTATGACTTTAGAAACAGGAGACCGGTTCTATATATATACAGTAAAACCTCGTTTTTACATCCTCGGTTTTTACGTTTTCCCGCCATTTACACCATTTTTTATCGGTCCTGTCAAATTTCCTATGTTTACAATGTTGATTTTTCCTCATTTTTGCATTAACATATTTTCCTTTTCTCGCATTTTACACTTTTCGAAAGCATGTTCGTGAAGAAAAATGACGTAATGTACATAAATTGACACTAGTATGGATTCCCCTTAAAGTATAGCGCTTAAAATTATTCGCATTCGAGTTTCTTGACACTATGCGTTTATTCAAACCTATATTTCCAGTTTCGTTGTTGACTTAAAGAAGCGCCGATTTGTGGCAATGTAGTTCTTTTTTTCACCAGCTTCTTTGGCAGAGCGCCTGGCATGTACTCAGACAAACAGAACGGTTTGTTAACGAGAGAATAACACCTGATTTGTGGCGGTGTAGTTCGTCTTTCCGCTAGCTTCTTTGCCAGAGCGACTGGCGAGTACTCAAACAATCAGAACCAGTTGCTTTGTTGAAGTGAGAATAAATAGTTGCGTCATTTTTGTGATAGATATTTCTGGTTAATAAAGAACTTTATCTGTCAAAGTTGGGTATCATAATACCCACAACCTCAAAAAAGCGATAATAATGAGAGATGCCGATCCTATGCAAACGTCACAAAAATACTTATGCATATGTTTGTACTCGAGAACGCGAATAAATTCTCGGATACTGTCGTGTGAAACATCGAAAAATACAAAACGAACGGAACTGTAGGAGTTTTACTATGTAAATAATTAATTCCGGTAAGATGTTACATAGCCTGGCAGCGGCGTCCAAACAATATCTATCGAACCGGTTCAGGTAATTTTGAAGATGTGTTATAGTCCAGCAGTGGCGTCCTCGATTATAATGAATGAAATTACGTCAAAAATTTCCACTTCCCATAAAATTACCAGTATGCCTGGCACTCAAAATAGCGGCATCCTCGATTATAATGACTGAAATTACGTCAAAAATTTCCACTTCCCATAAAATTACCAGTTCTACCTAGCACTCAATATAGCGGCATCCTTGATTATAATGAATGAAATTACGTCAAAAATTTCTACTTCCCATAAAATTAGCAGTTTTTCCTGGCACTTAAAATAGTAAAAATTTGGATAATCTTTATTGTATAATCAACTCCCTGGCGAGTATTTAGATGTCTATTATGTACATATATCACACATAAATTACGAAAATGCAAGGCTGATCCAGTAAGCATATTTTACCATTTAAAACATTATTTCCTGCATTTTACATTTTCCTGCATTTTACACCATTTCACTGAAGTCCCCTGAAAAGCGTAAAAACGAGGTTCTACTGTTTATATATATATATATATATATATATATATATGAAACGATTATTAAGACGAAAAATTCCTAGCAGGAAAAATAAAATATAAAAAATAGACGAAGATTACTCACCAGGCGAAGGAGCACAGGTGTGACAGCATCACAAATAAATAAATGAATACACACACACACACACACACACACACACACACACACACACACACACACACACAATCGCAAGCTTTCGCAACCCAGTTGCGTCTTCAGGCAGTAGGGAAGGAGAGGGAAAAGGAAATGATGAGGGTTTTAAGGAAGGGGGTAAGGAGCCATTCCAATCCCGGGAGACGAAAGACTTACCTTGGGGGAAAAAATGGAGGGTAAACAAATGCACACATGCCCACACATTCACACAGACACAAGTACACCTAGGCAGACATGCTGTAGAAAGCCAATTTCTACAGTATGTCTGCCTAGGTGTACTTGTGTCTGTGTGAATGTGTGGGCATGTGTGCATTTGTTTACCCTCCATTTTTTCCCCCAAGGTAAGTCTTTCCTCTCCCGGGATTGGAATGGCTCCTTACCCCCTTCCTTAAAACCCTCATCATTTCCTTTTCCCTCTCCTTCCCTACTGCCTGAAGACGCAACTGGGTTGCGAAAGCTTGCGATTGTGTGTGTGTGTGTGTGTGTGTGTGTGTATTCATTTATTTATTTGTGATGCTGTCACACCTGTGCTCCTTCGCCTGGTGAGTAATCTTCGTCTATTTTTTATATTTTATATATATATATATATATATATATATATATATATATAATAGAGAGGCCATCTTGTAGCGAGAATCTGTCGCGCTCACGTAGCACACCAGGCCATGTCACCGCTTGTAGCTGTCATGTCGCGTTGCTAAATGTCGCGCGCTGTTTCTCACTTTTGTTGCCCATGTAGGACACGGCCTTATTCTGCACGGCTATTCCACCGCAGCAGTCGCCATGCCCTTCACGGCACTCTCGCAATATATCATGTTTCATTCAACTCGCCCAAACCCTCAAACTACTCACTGTATAAATATGGAACTAGTATCATTGTGCAAAATATTGTATTTTTGAATAAAAATATAAAAATAATCAATTTTTATTTTTCGAATTATTTCACCTGCAAACATGTGTAAATTCTATTATACCATTATAATGTTTAATGTAGCTGTAATAACAAATTTTAATTGTTGAAACTACTAAGAACAATAAAATTATTACTCCTCTTCCTTCTTTCACAATATGGCCAAATCAGATAAATACAGTGACAAAAGCAATGTTCCATCGTTTTAAGCTTTTTATCAGTTGGTAAGTGGTGAGTCGCTGAGTCATGAAAAAGAACTAGTTCATCCCTGTGAGTGACTATTTCTGATCCGATCCCTGAAAAGATTGGTTTTCCCCATCTCTACATTGGACCCAATTTTACATTGTGGTGTTCATTTGGCGACAGGGGCTTTTCGCACGAGGCCTGTGACAAGCCTCCTAGTTGAAGCTGGGGTCCTTCCCCTGCGGTTCTGCCGGCAACACCTGCTGGCTTCATACGTTGCCCATGTTCAGGCCTGGCCACACCATTCAAACCACCGGCTTCTTTCCCTCCATGAAGGCCCCAGTTAGGTTAGGCAATGTCAGTCCGTGTTTGTTCTATCCTTTCGTCCCTTGAATCCCATCCACTCCCTGCCACTTTCCAGTATTCCTTTCAAACCCATCCTTGGTCCATTCCCCACTTGCAGCTTTGTCTGGCTCTGTCCCGAGCATTGAAGGACTCTGTTCCTCCAACACAACTCCGGTGCCAGTCCCTGCATCTCTTTGATTCTTTCCATGACGCTGAAGCCATTTATACTGATGGGTCCCTAGCAGATAGTTGTGCTGGGTATGCATGTCTTCATGGCGACCGTGTCGAACAGCATTCATTACCCTGTTAAAGTAGTGTCTTTACGGCAGAGCTGGTCGCCATCCTAAAGGCTCTAGAACATCTCCTATCCTGCCCCAGGGGGTCTTTTGTCATCTGTAGTCACTCCCTGAGCAGCTTGCAGGCAATCAACCAGTTCTTCACTCATCACCCATTAATGCAGTTCATCAAGACACTGCTTTCTCTCTTGGCAAATCTGGCCGCTTTGTGGTCTTCCTGTGGACCCCTGGCCACATTGGCATACCGGGGAATGAATGTGTCGACGAGTTGGCCAAATGGGTCACCAGTGCGCCACCTTTAACCATTGGCGTCACGGAATTGGACCTAAAGTTAGCATTGCACAAGAAGGTGCGCAAGGCTTGGAGCAGTGAGTGGGCTACGGCGAATGCACCAAATAAGCTTCAGGCAGTGAAGCTGTCCACAGCTCTGTGGAAATCTTCACTGCAGACAATCCACCGAGAGTCGGTTGTCCTCTGCCGCCTCTATTGGGCATACCTGGCTGACCCATGACCATCTCCTTCGCCGTGAGGCCCCACCTCTATGTCGGTGTGGAGCAGTGCTGACAGTAGTCCATCTTCTTATGGACTGCCCAGTTTTAGCCACCTTGCGGCAGTCTTTTAACCTACCAGACGCGCTACCCTTAATTTTAGGTGATGATTCCTCCACGGCTAATTTCATTTTAAATTTTATTCGCGCAGCTGGTTTTTACAACTCCATCTAGTGGTGGGTGCTGTAGCCTGATACCTCAGGTCCTCACCTATCCAGCACTTTTAAAGACTTCAGACCCTTATGTAATATACCGAAGGGTTTTTAGTGCGTACAGTATGGCAGGCTCATCCTGTTTTATCTTTGTGATCAGCCAGCCATGGCACTCTGCTGTCCAGTTTTAATTGAGTACATGAATTTGTTTTACCTATTATGTGTCTTCGTTTTGTATCATCAGCGACTTGTCCATTGTCGGCCTGTCCCTTTTGTAAGTTTTTATTTTCGAAGCTTTGTTTTATGTTTTACGCTCTTGACAGTGGACTCTTAGCTAGGAACAGAGGACTGATGACCTAGCTGTTTAGTCCTCTAAAAACCAACAACAATAGAGAGAAATAAAGATAACAGATTGCTTAATTTTGGATGCAAGAAAATTAAGGGAGACTTGCAGACAAAAATAAATAGTAGTATGCAAATCTGTAATGCTAACTTTATGTGATACAAGGTCACGTCTGATGTGCCAGTTTCACGGCATCTACAGTGAAACTGTTGAGAGTGGTAGACTTCTTTTTGTTTCATCATTTTGTGGGTTTGGGGGGGGGGGAGGTGTCAGTTACTAAATGCTTCATAAACATCCGAAATTACATGCAAACTTTGTTGCAGGTCCCTAAACACTCCCATTTTCAAAAAATTACGTATAAATCTGGGTATTCTCACGCGGTGGACTCTCATTTTTATGACATCATATCTCCTGAGGTATGTGTCATGCTCGTTTGTTTTTGGGTCAGAAACCTCCATGGGCATACTATGAACAGTTCACCAAAGTTTCATTGCAATCAAATGAATGGTTTATGAACACACAGAGGACATACAGACGAACATTTAGATGAAGTTTACTTACCAGGCGAAGGAGCACAGGTAGTGATAGTAACTTAAATAAAACACACACACACACAAATGCAAGCTTTCACAACCTAGTTGCTTCTTCAGGCAGAAGGGAAGGAGAGGGAAAAGGAAATGATGAAGGTTTTAAGGGAGTAGGTAAGGCGCCATTCCAATCCCGGGAGTGGAATGACTTACCTTAGGGGGAAAAAAGGAAGGTAAACAAATATATGCTGGCCGCGGTGGCCGAGGGGACTAAGGCGCTCCAGTCACGGTCTGCACGGCCACTACGGTCGGGGGTTCGAATCCCCCCTCGGGCATGGATATTTGTGCCGTCCTAGTTCGTAAGTAGTTCATAAGTAGTTTGTAAGTTTAGGGACTGATGACGCCATAGTTAAGTCCCATAGACTATACAAACATTTGAACATTTGAAACAAATATATGCGCGCACATGCACGCACGCACACACACACACACACACACACACACACACACACATGCAAACACAGGAGTTCTTGTGTGTGTGTGTTTGTGTTTGTTTGTGTGTGTGTGTATTTTGGAGCAATATACCTTCCTAACAAAATTTATCTTTTGCTTATCTATGTGATTCTTTGATGCACATGTTATGAAATCTTTGCTTTGACATTGTACCTGATGATGAGATAACAGCCAAAAACTAGTGTGTACTACACAATAAATATTGTGGAATATTGCAACATTGTCATGTTTTTATTAAAGATCATGTAAAACATAATCATGTGCATATTATTGGCCACTGAAGATTTCTTATGAACAAAGAAAGGCTAAATGCATGAGACAAGAAAAACTTATTCACAGTTGGTGGTATCACAGTAGGTCTGATAATGAATAAGAAAATAGGAATGTGGTTGAGTTACTGTGCACAGCATAGTGAACGCATTATCGTAGCAGAGATAGACACAAAGCCAACAATGACCACAGTAGTAAAGTTTATATGCCAACTAGCTCTGCCAATGATGAGAAGATTGAAGAAATGTGTGAGGAGATAACAGAAATTATTCACAAGAGATAGATTGGCTGGCCAGTACTTACCTTTTTGCTGTACTACCAATAGTTACACTCAGAAAATAAGGGAGGAAAATAACAAGCTTTCAGAACTGTGTTCCTTCTCCAGGTGGAGAGAAGGGAGAAAAAAGAAATGGGAAAGGAAGGGAAAGGTAATTTATGACCTAGGTCATGTGGATGGTGTTAGGATTTTGGAAGTCTGAGACACAGGGTTCTTTCATCAGATAGGAGAGAAAGGTGGGGGGAGAAGGAATAGGGAACAGAAGGGGAAGGTAATTCACGACCTAGGCCATGAAGATGATGTTTGAGGATTATGGAAGTCATAAGATACTGTATACTAGTACTGAGCCATGCCATAGGGGATATATAACCAAAGAGGATAGATCAAGCAGTAAAGAGAAGTGAACTGAATCATGCTCAGTGGGGGTGGAGGAACACACACACGCACACACACACACACAAAACCAAACACTCATATGAGAGGAAGGTAAGGAAGGGGGGGGGGGATGAGAAATTAGTACTGGATAAGTGAGTTGACGCTGGAGGAGGGGGAGAGGTTAGCATAGATTTAGGCCAGGAGGGTGGCAGGAGGAGAGATATGTTGGAGGGCAAGTTCCCATCTCTGTAGCTCTAAGGGACTGGTGTTCGGTGGTTGTATCCAAAGGGCATGTGTGGTGTAACATGTGCCAAGGGCCCTGCAATCATGTTGCCGGACTTGCTCTGCCACAAGATATTGGGTGTCCCCCAGGCGAACAGTCCGTTGTGACCATTTATCTGCTCAGCCAATATTTTGGTGGTCACATCAACATAAAAGGCCGCACAATGGACACATGTCAGTTGGTAAATTACATTTGATGTTTTGCATGTGACCCTGCCTTGAATGGGATAGGTTTTTCCTGTGTTGGGGCTGGGTTATTTGGTTGTAGGAGGATACATTGGACAGGTTTTTGCAGCAGGATTGGTTATAGGGATAGGAACCATTAGGTAGGGAGGGTTGTTTTGGGATGTTGTAAGGTTGGACGAGGATGTTGCAGCGGAAGGCTACTTTGGATAGTGTGGGAATAACACTTTGGAGCAATGATCTGGAATGGGGAATGCTTCTGGGTGGTCTGGGGTTAGGAACATTGTTGCTGGAAGAGGAGGAATGGACTTCTCCAGAGATTTGCTTGTGAATGAGGAATGAAGGGTAGTTGCAGGAATGGAAAACACTGGATTGGTTGTTGTTGTAGGTGTTGTGGTGAGGGATTCGTTACTGGAGTTGATACGTTTCCCTTGGATGCCTAGGTTGTAGGGAACGGATCATTGAATATAGAAGGGATGACAGCAATCAATGTGGAGATACGCAGATACTGTTACTTGTTTGTGGGTTTAATATAGACTGAAGTGTTGCTGTGGACTCAAGAAAGTGAAGGTCAACATCAAGGAAAGTGGCTTGATTTCTAGAGAAGGACCAGGTTAATTTTAGGTTGGAGGAGTAGTTAAGGTCTTGAAGGAATATCATTGCTCAGTACTAATATACAATATCCCTGATTTCATAATCCTCAGACATCAACTCATGGCCCAGGTTGTGAATTATCTTCCCTTCTGTTTCCTATTCCTTCCCCCACCCCTTCCTTCCTCTCCTACTTGAAGAAAGAACTGTTCCGAAAACTTGTGCAACTTTTTCTTCTTTGTGTGACTATGAGCGGTACAGCACTAAGCCAAGTACTGGCTGGCCAATCTATTTCTTTTGAAGAATTATTTATCATCTCTGTAGAGAATTTCCATCAATAATTAAACCATATTTACATGGACAATTATTATAACAGTTTTAATTTATCTAAAACTCTGTTGAATGTAAAAACACATTCGACAGGTACATTGAAATTAAATAGGAAATAAATCCTGAAGTTAGTTCCATCAGCAAAACTTAGGAGAGGAGATATCAAGCAAGTGACAAATGCATGCAAGTAAATAGTCATGAAACGTTTGCTAATTATTAGGTACAATGTGTGTGTCAGGGACTTATAACCAAGATCATGTGTTATTATTTACGTGAATGAAAGACTGTCCACTGACCGAAGAAACTATTCTTTCATCTCACTGACATGCTAGTTTTCAATTCTCTTTATCTGAACAACAAATACATAGGTAAACAAAGTGACATTTTATAATTATAGAATGAACATTACAAACAAAATGTGAGCAAGAAACATCACAAACAAACACATTATGCAAAAGTGGGAAACTTCTGCAGGGAAGAAGGAAGCGGTGTAAAAAGGGTGTGAAACAGATCAAGCACACAGATACACTGTACAAGTGCTTAACCTGCCCAGACAAACCTGGATTCTGCTTGAACTGCCGTACAGTTTTCCATAATTAACAAAAATGTAGTAATATCATTGGAATTTCAATTATCAAAGACAAGTTGTTGGTTTTTTATTTTATTTATTTTTTACATTGTATAGTTTCTTTTTTACAACTTGAAAGGTTAGAACTTTTTTTCAGTACATACTCAGAAAATGAGGTTTCTTAAGTGTTATATCAACTTATTTTTTGTTATGATGTAAAGCATTCACTTCAGTTATTTGCAAAAGAAATTGTTGTGCTAAATTTGTTTTAATAGCACTGCAATTCAAGTGATGGGGGACACGAGAGAAGCCTCCACACAAGCTATGCTTCGTTTACTAATTTCATCAATGTGCAGTTTATGTGAATATAATTTCAGTTGAACCCAGTGCCCTTATTCCTTTCCTTTTCATGGGGCCCAGCAATAGCTCAGTGACAGCTGTCATTGGCTACCAGTACATGATGAGACTGCCACTAAGTTATGGAATGGGGACCACAGAAATGCCTTCAATAACTACTGCTGTGCACTTCTCTTTGCGGCAGTTCCTAGTGGGAACTGGCCCAGTATTACCAGCGTGCATTGAAGACTTGCGCGCTGTGTAGATGCTGCAGCGAAAATGTTAAAAAGTAAATATACTATGGTTTAACCAAATGCTACTTAGCTTTGTTAAATTGTATGTCAGACAAATCTCTCACACTTACCGAAATTAAAACAAAATAGAACTCGTTCAGCAACATACGTTCCTCCCTCCCCCCCTTTGTTTTTTTAGGTGTAAGAGACTTTCATTATTTAGAAATGAATCATGGGCCACAAGAAGTAGGGCCACTAATTACCAGCCGCTGAGGTAGACACTGCCCGAAATCTTTGTTCAGCCATCCATATTTAGGTTTTCTGTCATTTTCCTGAATTGTTTCAGGCAAATGTCACAGTCAAAATGGTTCCTTTGAAAAGGGCATAACCGATTTCTGTTCCCTATCTTTAATCATAAAAACTTATACTCCAGCTTTAATGATGTCATTGTTGATGATATGTTACATTCTACTCTGTTTCTTTCTTCTAAATAACTGAGACTGATACAAGTATCATATTTCACAAAGTAGTTTTGTAGACTTCAATTTGCAATGCAGGATGAATAAGAGAGACATAATATTTCACAGTTCAACTGCTAATGTTTTTATGGACATCCAGCATGATAATTGGATCTTTTTATCGGCCCCCTGACTCAGACGATGCGGTTGCCGAAATGTTCAAAGAAAGCTTGAATCACATTTCAAATAGGTATCCGAAGCATACTGTTGTAATCGGTGGCGACTTTAATTTACCCTCGATATGTTGGCTTAATTACGTATTCAAAACCGGCGGCAAATATAAAATGTCGTCCGAACTAGTTCTGAATGCTTTTTCTGAAAACTACTTCGAACAGTTAGTTCATGAACCCACTAGAATAGTAAGTGGTTGCAAAAATACCCTTGATCTCCTAGCAACAAATAATCCGGAGATAGTAAAGAGCATCAAAACAAATACAGGGATTAGCGAACATCAAGTTGTAGTAGCGAGACTAAATATCGAAATTCCCAAATGCACAAAAACTAAACGAAAAATATATCTATTCAATAAAGCAGATAAAAATTCGCTTCACGCTTTCCTGAGTGATAGTCTCCAGTGTTTCAAAACTAAAAATGCGAGTGTAGATCGGTTGTGGCTTACTTTCAAAGACATAATATCAGTAGCAATCGAGAGATTTATACCAAATAAATTAATAAAAGAGGGGGCCAACCCCCCGTGGTACACAAAACAGGTCGATCACTGTTGCAGAAACAAAGAAAAACGCATGAAAAATTTAAAAAGACACAGAATCCACAAGACTGGCAATCTTTTACTGAAACTCGCAACCTAGCGCGGACTTCAATGCGAGAAGACTATAGTAGTTACCACAACGACATCCTGTCTTGTAATCTTGCAGAAAATCCAAAGAAAGTCTGGTCATATGTGAAGTACACTAGTGGCAAAACACAAACAATACCTTCACTACGCAATAGCAATGGTAATACTACCGATGACAGTACTGCTAAGTCAGAATTACTAAACACAGCTTTCCCAAATTCGTTCACCAAAGAAGACGAAGTGAACACTCCAGTATTCAATCCAAGAACAGATGCCAGCATGCGAAACTTAGAAGTAGATGTTCCTGGAGTAGTAAAACAACTTAAGTCACTAAACAAAAACAAATCTTCCGGGCCAGATTGTATACCAACTAGATTCCTCTCAGAGTATGCTGATGCAATTGCTCCGTACTTAGCTATAATTTACAACCGATCACTCAGCGAAAGATCTGTACCCAAAGACTGGAAAGTTGCCCAAGTTACTCCAATATTCAAGAAAGGCAATAGGAGTGATCCCCAAAATTACAGGCCTATCTCATTGACGTCGATTTGCAGTAGGATTTTGGAACATATACTTTGTTCGAATATTATGAACTACCTCGAAGAGAACGACCTATTAACCAATAGTCAACACGGATTCAGAAAGTATCGCTCTTGCGAAACACAGCTTTCCCTTTATTCACATGAAGTGTTAAGTGGCATCGACAAGGGATCTCTAATCGATTCCATATTTCTGGCCCCACAAGCGGCTTCTAATGAAATTGCGTGTTTATGGAATATCTTCCCAATTGTGCGATTGGATTCACGATTTCCTATCAGAAAGGACACAGTTCGTTGTAATTGACGGTAAGCCATCGAGTGAAACAGAAGTGATATCTGACGTTCCACAGGGAAGTGTTATAGGTCTCCTACTCTTCCTCGTGTTTATAAACGATTTAGGAGACAATCTGAATAGCTCCCTTAGACTGTTCGAGGATGATGCTGTCGTTTATCGGTTAGTGAAGTCAACAGAGAATCAAAAGCAACTGCAAAGCGATTTAGACAGAATTTCTACTTGGTGCGAAAATTGGCAATTGACACTAAATAAAGAAAAGTGTGAAGTAATACACATGACCACTAAAAGAAATCCGCTGAACTTTAATTACGCGATAAATCAGTCAAACCTTAAGGTTGTAGATTCTACCAAATACCTAGGAGTTACAATTTATTAACTATATATTTTGTATTTCTGTTGATGTAGCAATACAAACATCTATTTATTTGCAGTAACTAGTGGGTGTCATACCCAAAACAAGTCACCAGAAATAAATGGGTGTTTGTACTGTAACTTTGACAGAAATACAGACAATATTTTTGTGTGATATGTGGCTTAGCCTTTTGTTACTTGTGTATACTAATATAATTTAATATCCATTGATAATGTCTTGTAATACAGACAGCTTAATGTAAATTCGAGTGATCATACAGAAAACATTATCTGACCAGAATTATAAACAAAATACACTGACCAAAGCATATGAAATGGTGAAAAATGAAAGAAAAATATAATTGTGTGTAGCATAAAGTGGACATTCTGTACAATTCTTATTTATTTATTTTTACTGGTGTAGGAATGAAGACTAACTACAATACTTGAAATATTATTTTAGTTGTTGTTGTTGTAGACATCAGGATATTGTTGTTTTTGACTTTGTTCACTAATTTGAAGTCACTTTTGTATTATCCTTTAAATTCTTTGCAAAGAGCATAATACATAAGACTTAAATGTCTATTTCACTGCCTACCAGGCCATCTGAAGCCCTACCAGGCCATCTGAAGCCCTTCCCTTTCCATCAGCTGTTCTGAACTACACAGATGGAAACTATCCTTACAACTCCTCTTTCATTACCAAAACTGGTCTGCCTTAACCTCCGTTACTCGCCTCCCTGCACACACCACCCAACAGTTTTCCCTTCTCTGCCTCACCACCTCTTTCACCTTGCTGCAAATTCCTAGCCCGCACATCACAGCCCCTCCTCCTGCATTCCTATCCTGTCATCTGGTCGACTCACTCCCTCAACCTGAGGTGCTAGTTACCCACAAGCAACACTTTTTATGGTATCCTGCTCACATCTCTTCTACTGACCCCACCGTGCCTTCCTCGGACAGAGGTCCTGCGTAGGCTTGTGTATACAATTGTGTGGTAGTGGTGGTGGTGGTGGTAGTAGTAGTAGTAGTAGTAGTAGTAGTAGTGGGAGACACACACACACACACACACACACACACACACACACAGAGAGAGAGAGAGAGAGAGAGAGAGAGAGAGAGAGAGAGAGAGAGAGAGAGAGAGAGAGAGAGAGAGAGGAGTGCGTGCGTGCGCGAGCGAGCTAGATCTCTTTACTCCCAAATACATTAATAGTGTTTTCAATTTGGTCTAAACATTTTGCAACCATACAACAGAGATCTAGTTATAGTATTCTTACTGTTGTTATGTAAGAGTGTATAGAATTGCAAAACATATTAATGTTATTTTGCCATGAAAAACTTCTATTAGTCAGATTCAATGGTTTTAAAATATATGGTACTTCAAATATTTTCTAGGTGGGATCAGTAGCAAGATTCGTAGCTTGCGTAATCCATCATCCAAAATGTCAAAGTCTGAGGCAGATGTGCGTGGCCGCTTGCAACTCTGTGACCCTCCAGAGGTGCTCAGAGAGAAGGTGCGGAAGGCAGTCACAGATTTCACCTCAGCTGTGACATTCGAGCCAGAATCTCGATTGGGTGTGGCCAATCTTATAGTGATGCACAGCCTAGCTTCGGGAAAGTCTCCAGAAGAAATTTGCTCAGAAGCTCAAGGGCTTGATACTGGACAGTAAGTATGTAGCAGGCTCCTGTAAAGTAAAATTTAATAATTATACCACAAAAGAAATGGCACTTTCGTGGCCCATTTAAGTCTTGTAGACCTTCTTGGTCACATAGGAGGAAGAATTTAACCATTATTGTAAAATGTATCATGTGAATTTCAGGAACGTTGTGTCTTCAGATGCTACATGCTACAAGGGCATGCTAAAAAGTAATACCTCCAATTTTTAAAAATTTTTTTGATTGAGGAATTACATGTCATGCATGTTACTCAGTAGTTTTTCTTGTGACACAACCGGCAATCCTCTACCCCTGGAAGGCTCTGATTGTGGCATGTAACATAGTGGTGCATAATGTAACTATGTTGGTCTTTGTGAAACAATAAGAAAGGAGGGAAGATTAGAGTGAGAAACAGTGTGAAAGCTGAAACAAATTCAGATATGAAACCTGAGCTTCTCCCAGTGTATTGAGTATTCAAAAATGGTTGTGCATCCAGGTGATAGAATCAATGACTGCTGATATTTCGGCTGGAGCACAGCCAACAATTATCAAGGCAGTTGTAGATAGGAAGCATTGTGCATGGACATTTAAAGCATTAGTTTTCTATTAAAGTAGGAAAGATACAACACAACCAATAAGCAACCAACAGTGTCATCACACTACTGAAGATGATAATAAATTTCAAGTATTGATAGCAAATACCGTGGTGACTTTAAATCTATCCCTCTGTTTTATGACAAGGGCAAGAGTAGGACCATTTACGCAACGGATGAGGAATGATAGTACCGAGACAACGTCCAGCTGCATACCTGCTAGTTTTTTTAAATACAAATTCATATAGTTTTTCCCACACATGGAGAACCCTCTCCTTTAGCATGGCAAAGCCAGATTACACATGAGTGATGAAACAATTCAGCATCTTGGGTTCAGTGTCATCGATCATCCTCCACGTGGTCCCAAATCACCTGCCTCTGATTTTTTAATACTGATGGAAATTATCCACAGAGATGATAAATTATACTTCAAAAGAGATAGATTGGCTGGGCAGTACTTACCATTTTGCTCTACCACTGATAGTCTCTTACCTGATGAAGGAATCCTGTTCCAAAAGCTCATTTTTTCATCCGTTTTCTTTCTTTGTGTGACCATCAGATTTTCTCCTAATCCACCTTCAAGGACTTCACTTTTATAGTGATGTGGTGTAAGTAGAGGTGAGATTGAGCTCCATTAACAAAGTAATGGAGAGGCCAGACAAATGTGTGGTTCCTGAAGAGCTTTGCCACACAACTACTGTGAACGACTGAAAGCAAGGGGAAACTATAACCATTACTTTTCCCGAGGACATGCAGTTCCACTGTATGAATATATGATGATGGCATCCTCTCGAGTAAAATATTCCTGAGGTAAACTAGTCCCCCATTCCAATCTACTCAGGAGGATGTGATCATCAGTAAAGTAAACACTGGTGTTCTGTGGATCAGAGTGTGGAATGTCATATCCCTTAATCGGGTAGGTAGGTTAGAAAATTTAAAAAGGGAAGTGGATAGTCTGAAGTTAGATATAGTGGGGATTAGTGGCACAGGATTTCTCGTCAGATGAGTGCAGGATTATAAATACAAAATGTCGGGCCCGGTGGTCTTGGGGTAAAGCGCTCGACTGGAAATTGAAGGGGCGCGGGTTCGAAACCCGGTCGGACCTCATATTTTTTCAGTCTGCGTTTTAACCTGTCCTTCATTTCTCAACGAAGTGAGGAGTCGCCAGGAACGACATGTGGTTCGGATTCCACGTTAAGCTGTAGGTCCCCTTTCCCCAGTTGGATAATTGGGGTAGTCCACGTTAAGCTATAGGTACCCTTTCCCCGGTTGGATAACTGGGGTCGGCTAGGGTCATGCAAGTCACCAAAGTGGCATCCCATTGAAAGACTTGCATCAGGCCAATGAGCCACACAAAATTATTATTAATACAAAATAAGTTGGGGGCATTACAGTAGTAGGCCTGATAATGAATAAGAAAATAGGAATGTGGATAAACTACTATGAGCAGCGCAGCAATCACATTATCATAGTCCAGACAGATACAAAGCCAACACCGACCACAGTAGTACGAGTTTATATGTCCACTAGCTCTGTTGATGATGATGATGAGATCGAAGAAATTTATGAGGAGGTAAAGGAAATTATTCAGACAGTTAAGGGAGAGGAAAACTTAATTGGGATGGGAGACTGGTATTCAGTAGTAGGAAAAGGAAAGGGAAGTAAAAATAGCAGGTGAATATGGACTGGGAAAAAGGAATCAAAGAGGAAGCCACCTGTTAGAATTTTGCACGGAACATAATTTAATCATAACAAACACCTGGTTTAAGAATCATGAAAGAAGGTTGTATACGTGGAAGAAACCAGGAGACACCGGAAGGTGCCAGATAGATTTTATAATGGTAAGACAGAGATTTTGGAACCAGGTGTAAGACATACCCGGGGCAGATGCAGACTCTGACCATATCTTGTTGGTCATGAACTGTAGGCTGAAACTGAAAAGACTACAGGAAGGTGGGGAAACAAGGAGATGGGACCTGGATAAATTGAAGGAACCTGAAGTTCTTGAGAATTTCAGAGGTAGCTTTAGGCAACATTTGACAGAAACAGAGGGAAATAAAACAGTAGAAGAAGAATGGGTAGCATTGAGAGATGAAATAGTGAAGGCAGCAGAGGACAAAAAGGTAGAAAGGGAAGACCTAAAAAAAGTCCTTGGATATCACAGGAAACACAAAATTTAATTAATGAAAGGAGAAAACATAAAAATGCATTAAGTGAAACAGGCAAAATGGAGTACAGATGACTAAGAAATGAGATTGTCAGGAAGTACAAAATAGCTAAGCAGGAGTGGCTAGAAGGCAAATGCAAGTCTGTAGAAGAATGTATAAATAGGGGAAAAATAGATTCCACTTACAGAAAAATAAAAGAAACATTTGGAGACAAGAAAAGCACCTGTATGAATATAAAGAACTCAGATGGAAAACCAGTTCTCAGCAAAGAGGAAAAGCTGAAAGGTAGAAAGAGTATATAGAGGGGCTCTACAAAGGAAATGATCTTACAGACAATATTGTAGTAAGGGAAGAGGAAATAAATGAAGATGAATAGGAGATACTATACTGAGAGATGAATTTGACAGAGCACTGAAAGACATAAGTCGAAACAAGGCCCCTGGAGTGGATGACATTCCCTCGGAACTACTGAAGTCTTTGGGAGAGTCAGCCATGACAAAACTATTTCACCTGGTGCATAAGATGTATGAGACAGGGGAAATACCCTCAGACTTGAAGAAAAATGTAATAATCCCCATTCCAGAGAAAGCAGGTGCAGACAGGTGTGAAAATTACAGAACCATCAGTTTAATAAATCATGGTTGCATAATTTTAACATGAATTATTTACTGAAGGATGGAAAAGCTGCTAGAAGCCGACCTTGGGGAAGACCAGTTTGGATTCAGGAGAAATGTAGGAACACTGGAGGCAATACTCACTTTATGGCTTATCTTAGAAGATAGGTTAAGGAAAGGTAAACCTACATTTCTAGCTTGTTGTATATTTGGAGAAAGCTTTTGAGAATGTTGATTGGAATAAACTGTTTCAAATTCTGAAATCAGCACGAGCAAAATATAGAGAATGGAAGGTTATTTACAGCTTGTTCAAAAACCAGATAGCAGTTATCAGAGTTGAAGGGCATGAAAGGGATGCAGATGTTGAGAATGGGGTAAGACAGGGTTGTAGCCTTTCTCCAGTGTTGTTCAATTTGCACATTGAGCAAGCTCTAAAGGAAAGCAAGGAGAAATTTGGAGAAGGAATTAAAGTTCAGGGTGAAGAAATAAAAACATTGCATTTTACTGATCACATTGTAATTCTGTTAGAGACAGCAAAGGACCTGGAAGAGCAATTGAATGAAATGGACAGTGTGTTGAAAGGAGCGTATAAAATGAACATTAACAAGAGCAAAACAAGGGTAATGGAATGCAGTCTTAGAAAATCAGGTGATGCTGAAGGAATTAGATTAGGTAATGAAACAATAAAGGTGGTAGATGAGTTTTGTTACTTAGGCAGGATAACATCATATGATGGTCACAGTACAGAGAATATAAAATGCAGAGTGGCAATGGGAAGAAAATCATTTTTGAGAAAGAAATTTGTTAACATTGAATATTAATTTGCTTAAGGAAGTCCATTTTAAAGGCATTTGTGTGGAGTGTTGCCTTTTATGGGAGTGAAACATGGATGATAAACAGTGCGGACAGGAAGTGGATGGAGGCTTTTGAAATGTGGTGCAACAGAAGAATGCTGAAGATCAGTTGGGTGGATCGCATAAGTAATGAGGAGATACTGATCAGAATTGGGGAGAAAAGGAATTTATGGCATACCTTGACCAAAAGAAGGGATCGATTGATAGGACACATTCTTAGACATCAAGGAATTGTGAATTTAGTGTTGGAGGGAAGTGTATGGGGTAAAACCTGCAGAGGGGAGACCAAGAGATGAATATAGTATGCAGATTCAAATGTATGTGGATTGTTGTTCCTATGAGGAGATGAAGAGGCTTGCCCAGGATAGAGTAAGGCGGAGAGCTGCATCAAACCATTCTCCGGACTGAAGTCCACAAAAACAACAACAAAGTAAAACATTCTACAGTGAATGTATCAAGAAAGTGACCTCTCAGGAGAAATATGTTCTTTGCAGAGGAGGTGATTTTGGAAAATAAGTACAGTATTATGATAGATATATAGATGACATAATGAGATGCAGATAGGCTCAATAACTGCTCATCAGTTAAGCTATCAGACCACAGAGCCTCCTGCAGAAATAGAAAACACACACATACCACCATAGTCTTGAGCCACTGAGACCAGACTGTGTGTGTGTGTGTGTGTGTGTGTGTGTGTGTGTGTGTGTGTGTGTGTTGTGTGTGTAGGAGAAAGGGGGGATAGCAGGGTATGGGTGGGAGAAGATGCTAGGGCTGCCTGCTGAAACGTGCAGTGATTACATGGGGACAGGATAGGTGAAGAGTTGTAGAGAAGAGGAGTTACTGGTGAGGACATTGGTGGAAGCAACTGAGAAATAAATATGTAAACATTAAGGATAAAGATGTAGAATGTTAATCAGATTTGTTCTTTTTGAAAGCTTATAGAGTTTTCCCTTAAAGAAATTCGGAGACATTACTTTCCAGCACACCCTCGTGTAAGCAAAATGGCTCTACAGTGAAATATAAAATTTCAGAGAAAAGAATGGCATAACTGTATTATTAGTTGGTGTTGTCATTGTTGTTAGACTTGTAGCTTTCAGTATGAAGACTTGTTTGGTGTAGCCCTTAACACTAGTCTACCCTGTGCACATATCTTCAAACAACAATGTGCATCTCTTTGAACATGATTACTGGATTCAATCCTTGCTTTTGACTTAACAAATTTTACTCCTAGCATACCCAACAATTACCAAGTGAAATGGTTTTTCATGCCTCTGAATGAATACTATCAACTTCATCCTATTTTAGTAGTTTGTGCTGCAATGCTCTTGTCTTGATTCATTTTTTGATTAATTAATCTGATTTTCAATATTCTTTCATAACAGATTTCAAAAATCTTCTGTTCTCTCATTATCTATGCTTAGTTTGTTCATGTTTCACGTCCATGCAAACTTATATTTATAACAAATATGTTGGAAACCTCTTTTCAGATTAAAACTGTGTCCACACTGGGATTCAAACTCTGGACCTTTGCCTTTTGTAGGCAAGCACTGGGTTCAAATCTCAGTCTGGCACACACTTTTAATCTGACAGGAAGTACACTCCACTGCAGAGTGAGTATTTCATTCTGGAACATACTTGTTTGAATTTTTAAAACAATACTTTTATTTGTATTTACTGTTAATGCAGTTCTGTTTATCATACAGCCATTCTTAGCATCCAGCAATGGAAATTCCAGAAAGGATTCAACAATATATTCAAAAGGATAAGTTGCTACTCGTTACAGATGATTCACAGAGAAGCATACACAAAAGCTTACTGGTATACTCAGGTTTCAGCCGTTACACCTTTCTTCAGAAATAAACACACATTCTCTCACACACACAATAATGACTGCTGATCTAGCCACCGTGGCCAGATTGTGAGACTGTCGTGCACGTTCCTACGAGTTTCCTACACATTCCCATGAGTTTTTCACACTTTTCCATGGTGTTCTCACTCATTCTTACATGTTTGTCACACATTTATTACAAAAAATTTTCAGTTCTTGAGTACCACTTTGTATTTTTATATGTGATTTATGGGGATTTTTTTTCCATTTTTAATACCCCACCATGTATTGTTGTGCCTTCTATCTGTGCCAATATGGAAAAGTTTCCCTATCCCTAGCAAGAATCAACTTCCACATACTATTCCTACATTGTTGTCTAGCTCATGGAATTCCCCCCCCCCCCCCTTCCCAAAGATCCTGATCCTCAAATTACCCATCTCTGGCTGCAATCCCTACCTTCACAATGACCTCCACCTGTTCAGATTCCATCAATCCATAGCCTTCACGAATTAAATTCTGCATTACCACAAAAACAAGTCTCAGCACCTTATCTCCATCTGAAAAATCCTCTTGCTCTGCAACCCCGAAGTCTGCATCCTATCTCCTAGAATGATATCCTTGCCCTCCAAGTACTAGAGCAACATGCACCATGCCACCTCAAAAGATACTCTCGGAACCTTTTCACCTCTACTACTGCCTTTGGGTTACCATTACCCACGCTATTAACGAGAGCCTTTCATAGTCAACAAACCCTGCCTTGCAGACTTTTACGTTTAGCACCACCTCAGGAACTCCCCCACAGCACCATACACAATCCACAATTTAAACAGACTAAAAACACAGTCATGAACCTTTCCTTCAGAAGCCTCAGTCCCACAGAAGTATCAGTGCTTTCCAAAGGCCATGTCAGGATAGCTACACTAGTGCATTCCATGTGCGCTGTGAGCTCAGTACTCAACTCGGGAGATGGGGTGGCAATGAAACAGTGGTCCAGTATAACAAAACAGTTTATTGAATCTCATGCTTACAAACAGCCGAGTGAAGTGTGTGTGTGCACTGTATGTGCTGAGGTGACGTCCAGCTAATGCTACGATCCTCAGAGTAGCTGACATTTCTGGTGTGGCTGCCCACCAGCTGCTATGCCTCTGTGTTGCGTAAGGCGAGGCATCATCCTCACACCGTGCCGCAACGGCGGCCCATAGATCGTACCTGTCTGGGAGTTGTACCCATGTCCTCCTCCTCCCACTGCTGCTGCTTTGCCCTCCAGACGGTTTGCAGGAGTGTTTCAGGTGTGGCCGCACACCACGCCCCTGGATGAGTAACTGGCTGCAGTCTTACCACGCCATGCGTTGGTTCGATGCCCGGTTGCGCTATTGTCGAGGCCGGGATCCCGCTGTCCGCTGGGCCACCGTTATTCTGCTGGCTGCATCTCTCGTCAGGATGCCGTGTTGATT
Source organism: Locusta migratoria (assembly GCA_026315105.1). NCBI lineage: Eukaryota > Metazoa > Arthropoda > Insecta > Orthoptera > Acrididae > Locusta > Locusta migratoria. The sequence goes on along the minus strand of CM048751.1, from coordinate 160,527,024 downwards.
GTAATGATCGGTTGCTGGCCTTGCTGCGTCAAAGTGCTTCCAGCCTGTGACAGACTCAGTTTGCTTTAACAATAATAACAATTGTTGTCAACGAGAAGCACAGTCCGGGCAGCAGGTGACTGCCCAGCCCAGGCTGCCTCTCTCTATGCCTTGGCTGACTCTGCCTGACTTGTTTTTTTTGCCTGTATTTATATGACGAGGCTGACCCCTTCGGCCTGTGTTTCACAGATGTGGCATAGCTGATCTTTGCTACACTTGACCGGTCTTCTACTTCTGATCAAGTGTGTCCCAGCCACCTTTAGGCAATACAGCTGTCAGGCTGTTATGCAGTACGTCGCTCTCGCTGACCTACTTGCGTCACAAGAAGCTTTGCCAAGCCACTCCCCTTTATTTGCTGAATTCATAAATGTTCTTGTCCTGCTCTTCTTTAAGCCACACACCTCATTTTAACACAGCACCGCTTCCATGTTCAACTTCTGCGTTCTCACCACTCGTTATCTTTTCGTATTACGTCTATATTCTCCCTATCCCCTACAGCCTTACCTTTCACACGATTTTAAAATTCAACCATGTTGGACTTGTTAAGGATCTTCTCTCGTCCTCCTGCTCCTTACAATGGAAATACTTTCTTGCTGCAAACCCCCAATACCAATATTGAATCCTTCCTGAAGCAGTTGACTCCTCCATCCAGCCGAGATGCACCCCACTGCCCCCAGATCATTCCTTTTAACTTTTCAGAATTTCATAACTTATAACCTGGCCCACCATCATTTCCAAAATCGCTCAATATGGAAACCAACATCACATTCCCAGAAAGAAATGCAATCTGCCACCTAAAAACTGATCCCAATGTTATGATCCTACCTGCTGACAAAGGCTCCACCACTGTGGTTTTAGAACATAAAGGGTCTCCACCTATTGTCAGACTCTTGAACTTAAATACCCTGCTACAATGATCCCAAATTCCAAAAATCCAACAGGACCTCCAGTCACCCCTCAATTCCTTGAGTCTATCTATCTCCTCACCCCTCAATCAACCCACACCCCCACCTTCTACATGCTCCCAAAAGTCCACAAACCCATCCACCCTGGACATCCCATTGCAGCTGGTTATGGTGCCCCCTTGAAGGCCATAACATCCGAAGGATGAGTATATTTTAAACTTATATGTGTGCATTTCTGTGGGTTATCGAGACATCTCTCTGGTCAGAGAGAACATTGTTCTTAGCATCTCTCTTTCAAATCTCATTGTCATAGTATCTTCTGACTTTTTTTCAACTATACTCTATTGTCCCTTTTTTTTTTCTTCTTATAAACGTTTTTGAACATATAATCCAGTTGTTCAACTGATTCATCAAGTTATATGCAGTCTCTGATGGAATTATAATACTATTAGCAAATATCTTCCCCACTTTCTGTGTATGTTTATTTCTATTCCAAGTTTCATTTTATTTTCTTTATTGTCGGCTTTTTGTACAAATAAAATGACAGTGTATTCAACTACAGTAAAACCTCGTTTTTACATTCTCGGTTTTTACGTTTTCCCGCCATTTACACCATTTTTTGTCGGTCCCGTCAAATTTCCTATGTTTACAATGTTAATTCTCCCTTGTTTTTGCATTAACATATTTACGCTTTTCCCGCATTTTACACTTTTTGAAAGCATGTTTGTGAAGAAAAATGACGTAATGTACATAAATTGACACCAGCATGGCTTACCCCTTAAAGTATAGTGCTTAAAAATTATTCGCATTCGAGTTTCTAGACACTTTGCGTTTGAATAAACTTATATTTCGTGTTTCATTGTTGACTTAAAGACGAGCCAATTTGTGGCAATGTAGTTCTTCTTTTCACCAGCTTCTTTGGCAGATCGCCTGGCATGTACTCATACAAACAGAACGGTTTGTTAACGAGAGAATAATTCTGATTTGTGGTGGTGTAGTTTGTCTTTCTACTAGCTTCTTTGCCAGAGCGGCTGGCAAGTACTCAAACAATCAGAACCAGTTGCTTTGTTGAAGTGAGAATAAATAGTTGCGTTGTTTTTGTGATACATATTTCTGATTAATAAAGAACTTTATCTGTCACAGTTGGGTATCATAATACCCACAACCTCAAAAAAGCGATAATAGTGAGAAATGCCGACCCTATGCAAACGTAAAAAAAATACTTATGCATATGTTTGTACTAGAGAACGTGAATAAATTCTCGAATATTGTCGTGTGAAACATCGAAAAATACAAAACGAATGGAACTGTAGGAGTTTTATTATGTAAATAATTAATTCCAGTAAAAGGCAGTAATTTTGAAGATGTGTTACATAGCCTGGCAGCGGCGTCCAAACGATATCTATCGAAGCGGTTCAGCTAATTTTGAAGATGTCTTATAGCCCAGCAGTGGCGCCCTTGATTGTAATGAATGAAATTACATAAAAAAATGTCTACTTCCCATAAAATTACCAGTTTGCCTGGCACTTAAAATAGTGGCATCCTCGATTATAATGACTGAAATTACGTCAAAAATTTCCACTTCCCGTAAAATTACCAGTTCTGCCTGGCGCTTAAAATAGCGGTGTCCTCGATTATAATGAATGAAATTACGTCAAAAATTTCTACTTCCCATAAAATTACCAGTTCTGCCTGGCGCTTAAAATAGCGGCGTCCTCGATTATAATGAATGAAATTACGTCCAAAATTTCTACTTCCCATAAAATTACTGGTTCTGCCTGGCGCTTAAAATAGTGGCTTTCTCGATTATAATGAATGAAATTACGTCAATAATTTCTACTTCCCATAAAATTACCAGTTTTTCCTGGAGCTTAAAATAGTAAAAATTTTGATAACCTTCATTGTATAATCAACTCCCTGGTGAGTATTTATATGTCTATTATGTACATATATCACACACAAACTACGAAAATGCAAGGCTGATCCAGTAAGCATATTTCACCATTTAAAACATTATTTCCTGCATTTTACACCATTCCACTGAAGTCCCCTGAAAAGCGTAAAAACGAGGTTCTACTGTATTAGCATGCCTTATTCTTTTCTTCACCAGTCCTTTCCTTTTATGTGCTTGCATCCCAAGGACTGCAGTCTGATTTTGGTACAATTTGTAGATAGACAACCTTTTGCTCCCTTTATTATAACTCTGATGACATCAGAGTTTTACAGAACATTTTCAAAATTCAGAATAAATTTTCATTCTGCCCCGCAATGAAACTGTCAAAAATCTTTACTAAATGTGGAGATGTTACGAATATGATTTTATGTTCTACCAATCTCTTCAGATAATACAATCAGTCAGTATTCATTGCGTAATTGGACCTGATGTGGAGATGTTACGAATATGATTTTATGTTCTACCAATCTCTTCAGATAATACAATCAGTCAGTATTCATTGCGTAATTGGACCTGATGGTCTAGTGATCAACTGGGAACTAAGAGGTCACAAGGCTGAATCCTGAATTATTCATTCTGTGTTTTAATATAGTAATCACTTCAGAATGATGTGCTGAAGTCGTAAGAAAACAGCATGTTAAAATTCCACATTAAACTGATTTCCCTCTTTTCTTGGCTGGACTACTGGAATAGGCCAGGGACACATGTCACAAAGTGGCATTCAGTTAAAAGACTTAGATCAGGCTCTTGAGGCACTCTAAATTATTGTTGAAGGAGGGCCTGTGTGTATCATGGCTTTTTAGTGTTCTGGACCTCAGTCAGTAAAAATAGAATCCTTGTTTGATCGCTCTGTCAATAAACTCAGTTGTCCTAGTCAAGATGTCAGATGTAAGTAAAAGTTACTGTCTGTAACAATGTATGTTAATAAAGATGTCAAATGTAAGTAAAAGTCATTATTCAAAATGATGTATCTTCATAAAGTTTTTGATACAAAAAGTGAAATGTGCCAAAATAAGCAAAGAAATGTTGTTAAGTATTTAATACACAAAGCAAAATCAGTAATTCTATGTTCAAGGTTCGTTGGTATTTGTAGACATACGATTGCTTAATTCTATTACAGACATTTGCTTCCTTGTTGTGTTACCCCATACTTATTATGCAGAAGCAGTGTTTATTAGTTCTTTGGTGGACTACAGCGCCTCTATCGCTTGTTTGCTGTACTACGCAATCCATACTTCAAGCATAACCTACATCTAAAACAATTTCCCTTATGAAGCTGCACCATGCAAATCCGTGAAGTGGTTTAGGAGAGTAGGTATTTCTAATGGATGAACAGACAGTTACTGAAAACACTTGAGATTGCAATGTATCTTTTTTTCCATGATCTGATTTTGATGAAATCATGTCTCTGTTGCCCCAATCTTAACTCAAATTTCCTGTGAAAACAGCTTGAAAATGTGTCCGTAATCTTAGCTCAAATTTCCTGTGAAAACCGCTTGAAAATGTGTCAATAGTTTTTTTTTTTTTTTTAATATGTTTGTGAAACATGTTAGAAATAGGCGTATCTTCATGAATATGATGTAGCTTACATTATACATCAGTTATATTCGCCATTTAAAACATAATTTCATGATCATTCATATCTCTGGATAATGGGCTGAGGCATGGAAAGCTGAAATATAATAAGCAATACATATTTCCTTAATGAAGTAGAAATATCACTGAAAACGATTATTTTTCTTACGGTTGGCTCTCTTTCCATTAGATGCACAATTGTCGCTCCAAGTGTGAGATGTAACTTCCATAGCAATTGTATATATACGTTAGACTGTGATATCAGTATGTAAATATATGGATTAAACTCGGTGAGGATTGTATCAGTTTTATATTCATTGCGTTGAATCATATTTCGTATAATATAACAACAAATAAATATGGTAAAGTTGAAAAGTCAGAGAGTAAGTAGTATTTTCAATAATCCAATCTCTGCCCTGAACTTCATAAAACATCTGCAGCACTCTCTATTAGTTCTTTGCTGCATTATGCCGTTCTTTCCAAGCATGAAATACAATACACCAAAAACTTCAAATTACGATATATCTTATTTCCTGATCTGATTTTGATGAAATGAAGCCTATATCTTGCCCTGGGATATTCTCTATTTATCTGTGAAACCTCCATGAATGTTCATTTAGTAGTTTTAAAGATTACTCTCTACAAATAGACACATGTGATTGCTTGCATAGAAATGTTTAAATTGTGATATCTTACTTTTTCTGATACGATTTTGTGAAATGAAGCGTTTCTGTAACTGCAAGATACCCTCATGTTTCCTGTGAAAAACCCCTGAAAATTTGTCTATTAGTTTTGGAGATGAAAGAAAAAGATAGACATGACGGTTGTTGATGAAAAATGTTAAATTGTGATGTTCTTCTTACCGTGACCTGATTTTTATGAAACAAAGTCTATATGTTGTCCTAAGCTATGCTGAAGTTACATGTGAAAACCCCATGTGAATTCGAGAAGTAGTTTTGGAGAAGTGGTTTCTAGTAGATGAACAGACAGACACGGCGGTCTATGTAAACACTTCATGATTCTATTTTGATGAAATCATGCCTTCGCTCATGTTTCCTGTGAAAACTGCATGAAAATTCTTCCAGTAGTTTTGAAAATTGAAGCGAACTGCAACATGCCTACATTTTCAGATTTATGATTAGTATAGGTGTGTTGTGTGATTGTAAAATTTTGTAGGAATGTATAGATTTGTGTAAGTGCTGTATGTCGGTAAAATCTGTTGTGAATATGGTTAGTAGTAAAGAAGTAATTGATGCTTGATGGGGTGGTTTTCTATGATTGTTACTCTTTATGTCCTCATATCTCATGAACTACATGTCGTACTGTGGTACAATTTTGAATGTACATTCAGCTTTAAGTGTGTATTCTGCCTGCAAAATTTCCTCTGAGTACAATTGGTGTTGTAGAAATTACAAATTGTAATGTTATATTTAATGCCATAGTTTTGCTCCATGAACAGCGGAAAAGTAGTAAGCAAGAAACTTGTTTCCTTTCATTATTTTATTTGGTTGTCTGTGAGAAGTTTAATAAAGGTTTGAAATTATGTTTAAAGTTTGTTGCAAGTCGTCAAGTACTGTCATTCTCAATAATGTATTTATAAAGTCTCGTCACATGTAGCAGTTTTTTGTGATTCCTATTGTTCATGATGTTATATCTCCTGAACCACGTGTCGTACATGGTTCATACTCCTACAGCAGTTGTTACCTCACGTACGAAATATATATACCAAATCTACATCCATAGTCCCAGAATTAAACGATGCCCATTCATTTTCTAAGTGCGATCGTAACATTTGCTTATCGGCTCTTCCCAACAAAAACACGCTCCTAGCCTTCTTGATTGGTTTATGAACTTTGGTCACCATCGACGCTACGACGATATCATGATCACTAATTCCTGTCTCTACGCAGACATCATTAATAAGGTCAGGCCTGTTTGTGGCTATAAGGTCTAGAATATTTCCATTGTGCGTGGGTTGCCGGTTTAACTGCTCAAGACAGTTTTCGGAGAATGTGTCCAAAAGTAGCTCGCAAGACTGCTTGTCTGTACCGCCTGAAATGTAACTAGCGAGGTCCCAATCTGTACTCTTAAGGTTGAAGTCTCCTCTGACTAATATTACATGGCCCGGATACCTATGCACTACCTGGTGTAGACTTTCTTTGAATGATTCTAAAACTGCTACGCAGCACTGGGGGGCCAGTAAAAACAGCCAACTATTAACTTTACTTCTTTTAGACCTGTTATACGTGCCCAGATGACTTCACAGTTACTTTCAACATCGATCTCAGTAGAAACAATATCTTTATCCACAGCGATGAACACTCCTCCTCCAGTTGTATCCGATCTATCTTTCCGATATAAATTCCACGCTTTGCTAAGGATGGAAAAGATCCACCGTGGTATAATAATAATGTTAGAAAGCTGCTGAGAAAGCAAAGACTGTTGCACTCTAGATTCAAAAAAGAACACGCAAATCATGACAGGCAAAAGTTAGTACAGATTCGTGCGTCTATAAAAAGATCGATACGTGAAGCATACAATAATTATCACAGCCATACCTTAGCAAAAGGTCTTTCCGAGAACCCGAAAAAATTCTGGTCCTTTAAGCGGGTCAAACCCACTGTCCAGTCACTCGTTGATCATTCCAGGGCCGTAATAGAAGAAATCAAACAGAAAGGTAAAGTTCTAAATTTAACCTTTAAGAAAGCTTTCACGCAGAAGGACCGCACAAATGTACCATCATTTGATCAACGTACAAATTCTGAAATGGGGGACATAGCAATAGGTATTTCCGGTGTAGAGAAGCAGCTGAGAGAGCTAAATACAAAAAAGTCTGCTGGTCCGGATGGAATACCAGTTCGGTTTTACAAAGACTATTCTGCGGCATTGGCCCCCTTCTTAGCTTGTATTTATTGCGAATCTTTAATTCAGCGCAAAGTTCCTAGTGATTGGAAAAAAGTGCAGGTGACTCACATTTATAAGAAAGGAAAGAGAACTGACCTGTACAATTACAGACCAATATCGTTGACATCAGTTTCATGTAAAATTTTGGAGCATATTCTCAGTTCAAATATAGCAAATTTCCTTGAAACGGAAAAGCTTCTTTCCATGAATCAGCACGGGTTTAGGAAACATCGTTCATGTGAAACTCAGCTTGCCCTTTTCTCACATGACATCTTGCAAGTCATGGACGAAGGGCAACAGGCGGATCGTATTTTTCTCAACTTCAAAAAGGCGTTCGACGCGGTGCCACACTGCAGACTGCTAACGAAGATACGAGCTTATGGAATAGGTTCACAGATTTGTGACTGGCTGGAAGACTTCCTAAGTAATACAACGCAGTAAGTTGTTCTCGGCGGTGAGTGTTCATCAGAGACGAGTGTATCGTCAGGCATGCCCCAGGGGAGTGTGATAGGACCGCTATTATTTTCTATCTATATAAATGATCTGATGGACAGAGTAAGTTGTAATTTGCGGCTGTTTGCTGATGATGCGGTGGTGTATGGGAGGGTGTCGTCTATAACTGACTGTAATAGCACACAGGATGACTTAGACAAAATTTCTGGTTGGTGCGAAGATTGGCAGCTAGCTCTCAATGTAGAAAAAAGTAAGGTGATGCACATGAGTAGAAAAAACAATCCCATAATTGTCAAATACAGCATTAGTAGTGAGCTTCTTGATCCTGTCGCATTGTTCAAATATCTAGGCGTAACATTGCAGAGCGATATGAAATGGAACGAGCATGTAAGGACAGTTGTGAGTAAGGTGGACAGCCGACTTCAGTTTATTGGGAGAATTTTGGGAAGATGTACTTCACCTGTAAAGGAGACCGCGTATAAAACGCTTGTACGACCACGTCTTGAGTATTGCTCAAGTGTTTCTGACCCGCAACAGATCAATTTAAAGGAAGGCATAGAGCGGTTCAGAGACGAGCAGCTAGATTTGTTACCAGTAGGTTCGATCAATGCGGGAGTGTCACGGAAATGCTCCGGCAACTCAATTGGGGATCGCTGGAAGAAAGACAACATTCTTTTCGTGAATTTCTGTTAAGTAAATTTAGAGGGCTGGAAATTGAAGCTGAGTGTAGTACAATCTTGCTCCCGCCTACTTACATTTCGCGTAAGGATCACAAAGACAAGATAAGAGAAATTAGGGCTCGTACGGAGGCATATAGGAATTCTTTTTTTACTCATTCAATTTGGGAGTGGAATAGGAAAGGAAATGCCTAGTAGTGGTACAGTATACCCTCCGCCATGCACCTAACGGTGAATTGCGGAGTATGTATGTAGATGTAGATCTGGTTGAAATCAGTCTAGTGGTTTAGGAGGAAATGTGCAGCATTGTTGTTTGACACAGCAGTTTTTCACACATCTCATTGTTTATGATGTCATATCTCCTTACATATGTGTCGTAGGTGATTCTTACCCAACAGTGATTGTTGCCTGATATTAAGGAACATGTGTACCAAGTTTGGTTGAAATCGGTCCAGTAGTTTAGGAGGAGATGTGAAACATTACATACATACATTTGCGTCTGTGTAAATGTGTGGGTGTGTGTGTATTTGTTCATCTTCCTTTTCTTTCCCCAAGGTAAGTCTTTCCTCTCCCGGGATTGGAATGGCTTCTTACCCCCTCTCTTAAAACCCTCATCATTTCCTTTTCCCTCTCCTTCCCTTCTGCCTGAAGAGGCAACTGGGTTGCGAAAGCTTGCGTTTGTTTGCGTGTGTGTGTGTGTGTGTGTGTGTGTGTGTTTTTTTTATTTGTTACTATTACTACCTGTGCTCCTTCGCCTGGTAAGTAGACCATCTATTTTTTTACATATATTACACACACACACACACACACACACACACACACACACACAGTATCTGTCGTCTGAACTCCTTCTTTCTCACAATTGTTGTCTGCATCCCTTCTGTTAAGTTTTTAAAATTAACTACCCTCCCATATATAGCTTATTTTATAAGATGTAAGATTATTCGGTGTTAGAATTTTCCAACCATGTCTTATTAAATTGATAGTTCAGTACCAATCACACCTGCCATCGGTGTTGGAATTACTGTATTACTTTCTTCTTGAATTTTATGGGAAAAAATGTATAAAATACACCTTCATTTTTAGGCTGCCTCAGATGAATAATTAAACTCGTCCTATGTCTTGACACTGTCATCAACACAGTTACTCTAGGATTACTGAACCATAGTTCTGTATCATCTAAATTTGCAGGATAATCAAACTGTACTCGACATGGAAACTCTTATTTAAAATTACGTGAGCTACACTGTGGTGTCAAACACTCAGTGTTGCCCTACCAAGGCAATGAGCAGACCCTGTTGTGATAGCATGTCTCACAACAATGCAGAACTTGCAAATTTCTGTACAATACATTATATAACAAGTTTTTGAAGAAAATTTTTTGCATTATACAGATATTGTATGTAGGCCTACTGCAGTATAAAACATACCCAGTACTGCTCTACAGTATAACACTGTAATCTCCTGAACTGTACATAAAATTTTAAAATTACATTACAGGATATATGCAGTGAGGTTTTTTGTTTTAATTTATTCTCCAAAATGTTGTTTTATGTGGTTTGATACTGCTTTTTTGAAGCAGAAATGTATTATAAAACAAATCAAAGGTTGAGCTTCCATTGTTTTTCATGCATCTCACACTACATACACAGCTAGTGTTTAATTTTCTTACTAAGCAAGAATTTTTGATAATCCAGCACGATCAACGTTATGAAAATAATATTAACTGTTTTCTACTATATTGTGTAAGGCACTCAAAAAATTGGGAATTTACCATAAATATGTCCTGTATTTCACATATAGAATAAAAAATATACTTAAGTTGCATTGCACATTGAAACTAAATAATTATTTTGCTATTGTCAGGTATAAAATGGTTGTTGCTGATGCAATAATAAATAAACTTCAACCCATACGTGAAAAGTACCTGTACTACATGTCCAGACAAAATGAATTGATAGACATCCTGGAAGAAGGATCACAGAAAGCTGCAGCAATAGCTGAAGTTACTTGGAATGAAGTAAGAAGTAAAATTGGTATTAAACTTTCTTAATATCAGTGGAAGATATGGCGTATTTGGTAAATCCAGACGTCTTTGAAACATGGTGACCGGAAACGTATGCTTAGAATTGAAGCTGAAATGATCATATTTTCAAAACATTTGGACATTCTTTATTGTTGAGTTAAGTCCTCAATTCACTATGATATTTTTTAACCAATGGCTTTTTTGAGCCACTATTGGTTTTTTATTTTTTTATTTTTTACTGCTTCTGTACTTGTAATCTCCAAGGTTTTCAAAGTGTGTTCACCTAATTATTGTTCTGTATATGATACACTTTCAGGTGTATGTAAATTGGCCTGTACCACCAGGGAAAGACTTGGTGATTTGCAAACAAATATTGTAAGAAACAGTGTATGTGATGTTACTTTGTTCTGTAATAAATTTTCTTATTTTCCTCTGTTAACAATCCTTTTGCATGTACTCCTTTGGAGAGAGATAGCAGATGATAGAGCTAGTTTCAAGTAAAATAAAACTGCAGCCTATTGCATTAATAATTGGACCATATAGTAAGTTGTAACATAAAATGATAATGTAACATCTTGAACAAAATACAAACAAGGGAGTAAGTAAATGTGATAGTGTAGAATTACATTGAGGAAGTAGGTTTTTAAAATACTAGTAGACTATTGTAGCCAAATTAATGTTTCTCAGAGGGTAGCTGGATGTGTAAGTAACAGCTGGATGTTTAAGTAACAGCGACACAAGCCGGACACGATAGTTGTGTGTGTATAGTTGTCTGAGTGATTGTGTGAATGTGTGTGTTTCTCTTTGTGATGAATGCCACGGCCGAAAATGGTTGTGTGAATGTGATTATCTGTTTTCTTGTCTGTCAGCAGTTCAGCGAGCCTCTTTACGGTGAGTTATTACCTATTCTCCATTATTGAAAAAAATTATTTGTTACACAAAGATAAGTATACACAAACTTTCATTTACATCTCTTTTCTCGCTTATTTATAAACATTATTAGTAAACACTTTTACTTCATCTCTTTTTGTTCTCATTCTTATGATAGGAATCGTTTCTGATTGTGGAGGATACTGTATAGCTAACCCTTTCTTTAACTCGAAAGTATATTTTCCTTCGGTTCATAAGTTATGGGAACATCTTCCCATTCAATTACAACTTTTCCACCTCCTCATCTGTCCTTCCCTCACTATATCATAGGGCTGAAGGGGCTGAACTATACCTTGAGGGTAATTGTTTACAAATGTGTTTCTCACATATACCTTAGTGCAGGCATGGCCAAACACCTCCCCGCTTGTGCGGGCGCCCTCACTGCACCCCCGCCCGTGGGCACTGGTGTCTTTGCCATGCCCCTGCCTCGCACACTGTGCGCACCGGCATGTGAAGAAGAACGCCACTACAATCAAGCAGGGTAAAACTGAATTTCATGCGTCGATGTTTTTGTGTACTTTATTATTTGTACTAATTACACTTTGACAACATACTTCACACCATTGTTATATATGTTTAAAAAGAATTTGCATTTTTTATTTTTTTATTTATTTATGTGTTAGCTATACACAAAATGATCATATACACTTCAATTTTCTTTCACAGTGATATAATTTACGTTACATAATATCTCTGTTATTTTGAGCTTGAGGTGTCGAAAATTATCCTTTGTCTTTAAGGAAATCAATAAAGGTTTCTAAATATTTTAAACAGCGTAATGCAAATGGTTTTGTTTTTCAAGAAATATTTGTATTTCTGCAAATCACATGAATACTGCTTAATGTGATTATTTCATTAAAGAATAAATTTATTGCTTTGGCAAATGAAAATAGATAGCAAATATATATCAGTGCTAAAATCCCAATTGTAAAAGTACTCTATGACATTGCCATCTCCACTTAGTAGCCTCACTGTGTTGCACAAAATGCCTTCCTTCGTTTCCCCATTGCAGTGTTTGGCATATAGCCATCTCACTCACACACATGCTGCAGGCATTGCAGTGGTTGTGGAAGTAGTGAACCGGTCAAAACGGCTCGCGCTCAAAGTGCGCTAGCATATTTTCAGTGGAACTGGGAGAAAATGCACCTAAAACCAATCTTTTTTCCTAGTTTTTTTTATTTGTGTTTTAACAAAAAATATTTACTTGCAAGACTGAGACACTGTAGCTCTTACGTAAAATTATTTTTCAAATAGCATATTTATGATACTACTTCATTTAAAAAACACACATCTTTCAGAAGAAGCCTGCTGTGTATATATGATGAGCTTGCATGTACAATACTAATAGAATCCATTTTTTTACCATTCTTCTACTACATTACAGAGTTGCATTTCCTCTGTTACTTCATTTATGTTGTCTCTGACAGCGGGACAGTCCAGCACAGAGCAGTGCTGTGAAGTCTCACTCTTTCCACAGCTATCTCTCTCGCTACGTTGCTGACACTAGCAACACACAGTCATAGTCGGGGCAGTAAACTATAGTGTTCTCCACCCTTGGAGCGCGGGTGCACTAACTGGGCGGAAACGTTGGCCATGCCTGCCTTAGTGCAACAGTCATCACCACATTTCCTAAAGAATACTCTGAAACATTCTCTACAGCATTTGCAGTAATTACATAAACAACAAATAATTACAATCATTGTCACAGCAGTGCCTAAGTATCCCCATATTGAAAAATTACTCCGAGTAATACCTTTAAATGATGTTCTTTGTTGGTATTCTATTCCATCTTGCAATTGCTCTAACTTATGACCGGCTGCACTCAAATCATCTAACTGACAAACCACATGTTCTAAAGGAAAGTTTAACAGTATCTCTGTAATACTACGTTTCTTCTCATCTACAGAACAACAATCGATTAATCGATTTCTATGTTTAAATTTGGTACTATATCATTATAAATAATGTTTGCTCTGATTACATGCTTAGACTGAATTAAGATCTGTGCTCCATAGCCTCTACACTTATTTAAAAATTTCAGTTTGCCTGTACCTCTTATGACTAAATCTGTTGGTTTATCCTCATTACAAATAACAGTAAGGCCTTCATCTTTCGGAGTTACAAACAACCATTCATTGTCTCTAATTTGTGTCCAAACACTTTCATTAAGGGTTACAAATTTTTGCACTTGTATCAGAAGGAATCTCTCTAATAGGCTGTAACGTACGAGCTTCACACACTTCATAATCATAAGTTGATTACAATACAAAAGTATGTTTACGTATTTTATACCTCTTTTCACTTCTTTACACAACAACTGATTACTGTTTAGTGTGACATATTGTCTCTTTGCATCATCAATCGGAAGTCTTTTTCTGGGTATATGTATGTGAATAATTGTTTCTTAACAGCAATTTCTGTTGGTAATGGCCAAATTTTATAAATATTAAACTTATTACTTTCCACCAGAGGAATGTTTAAAGCATAACTCAATACGTCTCCTGCTAAGAACACATCTAGATCAATAATTTTAAGTAACTGTTAATCTTGGTCCTCTGTAAGTGCTATTAGAAATATTTTATCCCACCAAAAACATACAATGTACAAAATTGCAAGTTTCGGGATGAATTCCGTCCACTATCAAAAATCGTGAGATCTCATGAGAAACCATGTCGGTTATTTTAGTTAGTATTAATGGAACCAACTGTTCAACACCTTGTCATAAAGATGTACAATTTTGATATAGTCACTAGAGATGTTGGTAGATAACTAATAAGATAAAAAATTATGACAAGGTGTTGAACAGTTGCTTCCATGAATACCAACTAAAATAACGGATTTGGTTTCCCATGAGATCTCACGACTTTCAATAGTAGAAGCAATTCATCCCGAGACTTGCATTTTTGTACCTTTCATGTTTTTGGTGTGACATCATTTATTTTTGTAGGTAGTCCTTTTCTGTACAATCTTTTGTAAATCAGCCGTGGATTTTCTTAAAACCCATTCTCTTTCTCTTTAGTTTGGTTTTGTTTGATTAGATGTGCCAGTATTCGGGAAGTCTGGAAAGTCGATTATATTGTTATTGTTCTATCCTTGTATCATGTACAGTAGTGCAACATGTGGTAGATCACTATACAAATATCAACAAGTTAGTATTGTATTTCGCATCACTTTGTGAACTTCATAATGCACGGAAGTTGTGGTTAAGGTATTTTTCCTGTATAAGTGAAAGTGGTAATTATTATGCCTTGTACTTATTAAATGATCAGTTTATTTCATACAGCAGTTAGCAAATCAAAATTAATTATTTTAGTGCATAAAAAGAAGTCTTGTTTTATAGTGACACAATTGTATGGTATGAAAATGGTTACATATAATTGCATAAACCTTTCTTCTAGAATCAATAAATTAAAACTTATGAGAGTTACAGAATAAAAATACTTTTTCTTGAGAAAAAAAATCAAGCTTGAAAGTGTTAATAATACTATTAAGTAAAAGAGGAAATTCTTTAATTTTCATCATTGTGGGCTCCAGCAGGAAGTGCTTTTGGACATTATGATGATTTCATGTGGCATTTTTGGCCAATCTGGGATTGCGTTCGGCCTGCCTGGTGCAAGTCTTTTGGTGACGCCACTTTAGCGACTTGCATGTTGTTGATGATAAAAACAACGCAACACCCAGTCGCCGAGTGGAGAAAATCTCCAGCTGGACCGGTAATTAAACCCGGGCCTCCTGCGTGGCAACGTACCATGCTGTCCACTGGATTACAGAGGTGGAAACTTTTGGAAAACAAGCTCATTTTGGTAATTATTTAGTGGTCTTACAGTCTAATACAAGCTGCATTAGTTCCGTATTTCATTCCCCACATTTTTCTTAGATACATCTTAATAACTTATATTTCAGGCAGCTTTATTTCTTTTTGGAGATAATCCCTCTCCTTTACTTCTCTGGTATCATTTGTTGTACATCAGCCATATTAACAGCACATTGGTGCTTTCACTGATACCGATATTACACTAATTTTCTTCTTTGATAAAGACTCTTCAGTACGCTGGCACTCGCACAAACACCAATATTGCACCAATCGCCTAGACACAGTCGTCCAATATTCTTTGATAAAGAATCTTTAACGTGATGCCAAGGCCAATCCACAGACATCAAGATCAATGATAGACATACAACTCTTAAATCATCATAGACTTATAGTTAATATATGTCTGTGGCACATATGGCATGAACTGTCGATATTTCCCTACTGAAGATTCAACTCTATGATCTAAAAAAATTAGCATAGCCAAAGATGCCAAGCTACAAAGGAGATAGTTCAATGTATGTTCTGTTTTGTATACTATATCTTTGACTAGTACATGATAGAATTTTACTTATGTGTGTGGTGGTGTAGTGTGCTGAAGTTGGCAGTAACGACGAATGAGAAACTTCGGAAAACCAGTTACTTAGAATGAGGAGCATAGTCTTTCATGTTGACCATTAAAGTAAATAATTAATTCTGTTCTTCTAATATCGATCATCCAAAGGGCAGTGGTTGGTAGCACTACAATTTTTAATTTTAACTTTTTATTATAGTTAGAGAATTTAAATCATCAAAACATCTATTTTGTTTTACCACTCATGATTATTGTGTTGCACACATCTACAGCAAACCATCTTTCGAATTATATAAGTATCATTGGACTCCTGGTAAAGTAATCTTAGAAAATCGGTACTTCAATTTTCAAGTTCACTTATTTAGATAATGTTATCTTGTGACAATCCTAGTTTAATGTTAATAACACGAGCAGAACCAGCACCACCTAGAGAAGACCATAGATAAGACTGTGTGTGTCTTCCAGGTAAATGGCATCTCTTTATCTCAGCGTGTTGCGGTTTGAAACAAACATCTTAATGTTTTTGCTCCCGGTTTAACATTTTTGCAAAGCGTCATAAGACTGAATTTTCGACCATTACCAGCAACATTTTTCTCATTTATAGCTGGAATCAAGCTAGAATGCAGGTGTTACTGATGCTGTTTCCATTTGCAGCAATTTAAACTATATCTTACCAGTTATTCTTTATTCTCTAATCAGGTGCCCCATGTTATTTCTGATAACTCGTCACTTAGTAGAAAGGTGACAGCTACGTTAAAAAAAAAAAAAAAAAAAAAAAAAAAACACAACACTTTATGGCACTAGGAATCAAACCCTTGATCTCTTGCACTTTTTTTTTATATATACCCACATTTATTAAACTTTTATACACAAAGATAACAGGTACATCGATTTTAGAGTATTGTATCTTTGATTTCAGATTCACAATTTATTCATTATATAAGATAGACATTAAAATATTTACTTTTTTTAATTCCAGTATCTTTGTAGCACAATTGTCCCTGAAAGAGAGAGAGAGAATACACTTTTTTTTTCTTCCCAAAGTTTTCATTGGCGGACCCCTTCTTCAGTAAAAAATCCATGGCCGACCCCTAGTCCGTCAAGAGGAGTGGCGAATATAGGATATATTTTGAGGGGGGGGGGGGGCAAGACTAAAAATTTTGTGTCATCGTATCTCAAACTGATGCCTAAAAGGAAAAAGTTGTCGTATGTTCCGATCCATGCTTGGTTATGGTGTTTGTAAAAGTGTCATTCAGTCATTGATTAGATTTCATAAAAAAAAAAAAAAAAAAATCATTATATACTCACCTGGTCAAGAGCTCAGTAACTTTAAATTTCAGAACGAAACCCGTGGGAACTGAAAGCTTCTTAATGCAAGTGCCATGTTCCCAATAACCCGCCCCCCTCCTTCCCCGAAGTATCAATAGTCTTTGGTTGAGAGATGAATGAAAACAACTTGAAATTAACGATCCAATTTAAAATTCCCACTGTATAACCGGATTTCATAAGCCAATGTCCCAGTTCTGCTTTTGGGTGGTCAGGTAAACACTTCAAAATCGTTTACCAGTTCCACAATAGATTTTCGGGCCCATGTAAACAGCTCTGAAAGTCTAGTTATTTTTCGTCTTTGCGTATCTACTGAACGGTAGCTGTCAGTCAATAGCCGGCAGCTAGCAGGCAGCATTGCAACAGTGTACTGTCAGTTAGTAGCTGGCAACAGTTTAGCCACAGCTGTTAACTTCAACTACTACTTGGCAGTCAGGCTCGACTGTAAACAAATTAGGAAAACAAACAAACACTCTTATTTCTATATAAAAAGACAAAGCATTTCACAGAATGTAAGACTTTTTTCCTCAATAGAAACAATTCTGGCAGAGGTGGTTTACCTTTTACAAGGTGGCATGTGAAAAGTCCTCATTTGTTTACACTCTCAGCCAGCTCCCACAATATAGTGTCAGAGTAATAGCAAGTAATTGTAATTGACATATAGGAAGGCCATATTTTTAACTGAGAGGATGGGATATATTATAAAGAAAAGAAATTAGCTTTAGAGATGATTTTAATTTTCGTAACAAAAATATCAATGCCGACAGAATTCAATTTATTGTTAAGTTATAGAAGACAGAGACAAAATCCCTGCAGAGTTATAGTTCAGGTACGTACACTGAGCATCTATGAAGAAAAATTCTTCTTTACTGTAGGAATAATAATGGAATCCTAATGTGATGGTTGAGGTTGCTTCTGCTGACACAATTTTGAAAAGTTGGGATCAATTCTTGACGACTGGAGACGGATGTCTGGTTCCGCATCTAGACAGCTTCGGTACTTAGTTTTGTGGGCATCATAGATCAAGAATCCAGATTCACACATGTATGTTGTGGTAAACAGAAGTAGTACACGTTTTGACTTTTCAACAAGGGGATTGTATTTCTTGTTATCCAAATTGATCCAAAGTGTGAGTAACCGTCAATATCAAAACTTGATTTGAAAGTAGGGTCTGTGACATTTTCTATCAACAACTCATATTCATGTGATGATAGAATGTTTGGCTGTTTTGATACAGTGGAAGGGTTGACCACCCATTCATATTTCTGCAGCTTCTCATCTTCAGCGCAGTTAGGAAATAATGCTTCATCAATGACATCAAGCTTCAGAAATGTTCTAGGATTTGATGAAACAAATTCTTCCCAAGCGTCAATGTTTTGTTATTCAAAAACTCCTTGAGAAGAGGAAAACACTCGATCTCCCCCTCCTTGACACACTCTGCCCAAACTTTGATTTTCCTCTTGAATGTTCAAACTTTGTCGATAGCAGTGACCTTTGTTTCACTTTGCCCTTGGAGTGAAATATTCATTTCGTTCATTTTGGAGAAAATATCTGACAAATAGGCAAGTATACACTGCCAATTTCAATCATGGTGTTATGCTCCAAAAGGAAAGCTAAGACTTCCAATCTTAATTCGTACAACTGAGAGAGTGCATTCCCACGTGAGAGCCACCTCACTTCTGTGTTGAGAAGCAGAGAACGATGAAGGCTTTCCATATCTTCACACAATATTGTGAAAAGTCTTGACTTAACAGCCTTGATTTTATGTAGTTAATGATTTGAATGGATTCGTCTACAACTTTCTTGAATGAAAAAGGCATTTGTTTCTTAGCTAAAGCGTATCTGTGGCGAACACAATGACTACTGCTGCAATTCTTGGTGTTTTCTTTTGTTGTCGTTATTGCTTTTGTTTGATAATGACACTGAAGAAACGAGCTTTACTGAATTTCATCTAGCATCCATAAACAATATCATTATCACGGTTTTATGAGATTTTCTGCAATGGTATGATCTTTGCATTTTTTTTTCACTCGATAACTAACCAAGAAAGAAGCTTTTAATGAATTTTCAGTAATTGTTTTTGCATGAGTTTTCATGCAATGCTGAGAAGCAGCTAGTTCAGCACTCTTCCTTTTGAAAAAATCGATATCTTTAGCTTGGAAATCCGGGTGAGTACCTTCAAAATGATGGCGCAATTTAACTGGAACCATTGAACTGTTCGGAAGGACTCACCCACAAATTACACTCTGAGCTTTACCCTCCTTTCTCTCCATAAAGCCCATTTCTAAATAGCTATCTATCGTTGTACTTACACTTCTTGGTTATTCCACTTCCACAGGATATTGCATCCAGAGGAGTACTTGCAGTGTTTTCACATAATAAATCCGGCTGTGGAGGTTCTTGTGATTGTTCTACCTATGGTCTTCCTCCCTCCTCATTCATTTCAACTGGAAGCTTCCCTTATTGTGAAGGCAATGGAGATACTGCACCCTTCTTCAATGATCCTGAATCCAGCCATTGATCCATGTTAGAAGTGATAAACTGATCAAAATGAAATAAGTAGTGCACTGACAAAGCCAGTTTAATATTTAATGATGACTGGGGCAGCATACGTGCCAGCGAGCACTGTGATAGGTCGAAAAAGCTCGCTCCGCGCATGTGTAAAAGGTTTCAGCACATCTAGCGCTGTGAGCCGGCACACCGCATTGTGAAACAGTCGATCTGAGATGCCGCATTCTTCGGCACTAAACTGTGTATGCGTTCTCACTTAGGAACAGCAGAGGCTGCTACGACCTGAAGTAAAAATACATGTTTTTCACACACACACAAAATATAGCTATCAAAAACATGGGCAGTCAAATTGATACATATAATATAAGAAGAAATATATAAATCAAAAGTTAGTACAAAAGCACATACATAATGCAAATGCTTGGGCAATAAAACCAGACCCTTTTTTTAGGCTTAGTTGGGATATGAATCCTTTTACATAGACCTTCCTTGATAACACTGGAATGTGAAATATAGAGTGAGTGACCGATAGAGAGAGAGCAATGGGGAAAGGTAGTAGAGCACAATTTAATAACTTGTGATCAGTTTAAAACATAAGAAATACAATTACATAAAGGGAAAAAAAATTGTTACTTTGCTCTTAATGAAGAGCTCTTAGTTTTATATATTTGTCACACTTTTTATTCAGTTGTTTTGTAGGCACATGCATTGCACTCTTTGCTTGACACTTTAGGAGAACACAAAGTACACACTTTTGTCGGACGGGCATGCCCTGTTCGGCTGTAGTGGGAACTGGGAGGGCGTTGTCGGCGTCACATTGTGGGTGGGCGGAGTCGGCATGACTTGCTGGTTTCGGAGAGCCTCCTCAAAGGCTGCCTTCAGCGATATGCCCAGGTAATTCTGGAATGTTTCTCGGTACTTTTTTCGCTGTTTGGTCCTTTTATTTTCTTCCCACAGGTCTGTTAAGAATTTTAGTTGGTCCTTCTGCTTTTCTGTGATGACATGATGGGTTGTAATTGCTATTAGCTACATAGTGGCTATTCATTTGGCCTCGGAAAGGTCCACGCGTCAGGGAAGGTAAGGGCCATGATTGAGATGGCTCGTGGGTCTGTCCTATTGATCAGTACCAACATTTTTTCTACACGTTTCCCAAATTACGCTGCTCTGCCCACATGAGAATCAATGCTCCAATGTGTCTTTTTTGTCGCTGACGCCACATTTGTCAGGGTTTCTTTGCTTGATCAGCGCCGGCCTCCCGCTTGTGGGTACAGTCCAGTACACTACTTTGTACCATAGGTCTTTGGTGTGGGATGGTATGGCATTTTCTGAGATATTCTTCCAGACGCGTGGCCAGTCGAAGTCGAGAAGCTTCTCTCTATTTTAGCCTTGGCGGTAATCCCCCGCAGCACTCCATATATTTTCTGCATCATTCTTTGAGGCAATCTCACAACTTCTATCTATTGTGAGCTGCTTTGTGTGTCACAACTTGAATGGTATGTGCCCGGCGTAGACTGGCACCTCTGTGGCCTGTAACCTCCGATGAGAGTGCCGGTGATGCTGTCCTCATTTTTTTTTCTTCAGTTTTCAGCTGCCTGTGGAGCAACAGAGTAGTGCATCTCTTTTTCACACCTACTAAGCCATCCCCATCTTGTTTCCTTGAGAGGGAACATGTTTCCTGCGAGATTTCTCTCCACCATAGCAGGTAATAACCAGCGCTGGTCAGTGTGCGTGCTACCTCCAGTAGTACACTTCAGATCTGTGCCATGTACCAGGCTTTCAATAGGATCATCACGTTGATCAGTTCTCTTCGTAACAGAGTGACGTTCCTGTCTGTGTGTGTCCTGGTGAGCACTCTTAAGGTGTGGAGGGTGCTGCGCCAGTTGTCAACTGCCATCTTCAATGGACATTTTCAATAATCTATGCTGAATATTTTGTGTCTGTCCACAGCCTTATAACACAGCTTTGCTGGTGTAAGTCTTCCATTTCCTAAGGCGAGCAGTGAAATTTTCGCGGGATTTGTCTTGGCACCTGTTGCCCTTTCAGACGACTTCATAATGCTCTCCGTTTCTTCATCAGATGCGAAGACTCACCATTCATGCAAATGAGGAATCGCCTATTTGATAGCCTCTTATGCTGTTACACAATTTACGTACAGTAGTGGGTCCAGATCTATCGTAATTGGGGACATCGAAAGAGGGCATCCTTGGTACACAGATTTCTCTAATTTTATTGTTTCCATGTCCATCTGTATACTATTATTTTTCAGTTCACTTTAGTAATTATATCCTTTATTATTTCTGCGAATTTTGGACCATACCCAAGATGTATAAGTGTGACTGATCCTATCGAAAGCCTTGAGGAAATCGATTGAAATGACCGTGGCACCGGTGTTTGTTACCGCAGCATGAAAGATTATGTCCCTTTATGTGTTGATGGCATCGAAAATGTTCCTGCCAAGGAATTCTCAGGTCTGCCACAGGCTCATGGCCTCATTCATTGTGGTCTTCATGTTCTCTTGAGAGACTTTTGCTACAAGTTTGTAATCATTATTAAATGTCTAAGGTTTTCACTGCTTGCTTCTTAGGGAGTAGAATTTCCATCCCTTCGTTTTCCTCCCTGCTGAAGAGGCAGGAGAAGTATTGTTCAGTGTGGTTCATTATGTCGCTCTTGGTGATCCATTTGTTCTGCTGACTGTTCAGTAGTTCTGTGATGGACTTGCTCCTGGCCCTCTGTCTGTCTCTATGTAGATGGTGCAGTGTGACTGGTTCATCTTCGCTGCCACCGTGGGGCTTCTTGTGATCACTCCTTTCATTCTACCTCTTTTAATGTTGAGCAGTCATGCTTTTTATCTGTCTAATGCATTTCATACGCATCGGTCATCTATGGGGCGTTTAGGGCATCTCTCAGATAGAGAGCATAGAAGTCTGTTGTGTTCTTTCACCAGAATGCCTTCTCTGCACTGTAATTTATTAGGGATTTACTCATCACTAGCTTGGTGTATTCCACCCACCACTGTGTCGTAGAGTTGTAACTACCTCACTTCTCCATGCATTCTTCCATTGTTTTGGAGATTTCTGCACATAGATTGTCGTCTCGAAGGTGCTGAGTATTCAATTTCCACCTCCGTCTGTTTGGAGCGGTTTTCTTCTGTGGCAGTCAGATGTTGCATTGATATGTGCGGTGGTCAGAGAATATTACTGGACAGACTTCCACATGTGAGACAGAGCTAGCCCTTAGCTTAGTCGAGAGTGCTTTACCAAGCTTTACCAAGCCCATCAAATATTTCAACAATCTTAAGCAAAGGAAACACTACACTTAATAACATTTATTTGAGTTTCCTGTAGTCTGCCACTGTCATGTTTGCTTCCCACTTGCATCGATCTTCTTTGGGATCAACAAAATGGAAAAATTCTATGCACTTTGTCTTGGTACAATTATATTGTATTATAAGAACTTATCAGTCTCAGCTTGCAAAGGTTCTTTTTGTGCTTGAGGAATCTCATATGGTCTCTGATTAATTATTATACCTTCCACCTCTGGGAGGATCTTAATTTCATGCTTTAACACGCCTGTATAAGTTAATCTACCTCTAGGTAGACAAAACACATCATTATATGCATTACATAACTCAGTAATTGAATCCTGTTCTTCTTTATTTAAATGAGCTACTCTTAAATTTTCTTTTAACAAGGTAATCCTAGAGTTCACTGTCTACTGCAGTTTTACCACATTTCTCACTTTACAAGTTTCTACTGTGGGCATTTCTTCAACTTTAAACAATTGTGTGGGAAGAATCACTGATTCACTTGTCTTTAGTACACTTGTTATGCACTTATCTCCTTTTACTCGTACCAAAACATCTGGTACAAGTACTCTCCTGGTAGAACTTCCTCTCCTGCGCCTGTCCAGTCAACACTTACCTTCATTATCGTTTCCTCTCTGGGTACTATAATCAAGATTTCTTGACCTTTTTCTTTTACATTTAGCTGGATATTTAACTGCTCACCACAACTTGCTTCAATCTTTATGACTCTTTGTTTGCCATTCAGACTAATATTCTGCCTATTTTGCCTGCCCTTTAGGCTCATATTCTTTCTGACAGTTCCCACTGCCCTTTCTATCTATCTAACTATATTTGGTTGATTGTTTCTTCGGTTAGTAATCCTAACCACCATCGAACTGGCTGCTACTGAATTCAATCGTCTACCCTCCTGTCTATAGTCTACAACAGGGGTTCCCAAACTTTTTTGTCTCATGGACTCCTTGCCAACTTTTTGTGCCCTTTTTAACCCCCCCCCCCCCCCCTTGCCTTTTATGTACTTAGTTTTTGGCGAATTCCTTACTTCATATGTGTTTTCGTGCCTGATATGGAGCTACTAACTATAATAACTTAAACTGTAAAATGGTAGAGTCAAAACCAACAAAAAAGGAAAAGAAATATGTTAAGTATCATACACTTATTGATAAAATATCTAACAAAACTGATTCATACAGGCTTTTAATGGGAGGGATGTGGCTGATGCGTTTTCTAGTAAATTATCAAGACTTAGTTTCAGTTTTGTTAGGTTTAACCTTAAATCTTCTCTTTCAGTGAATTACAATCTGTTTCTTCTTTTTGTAAGAAGATTGGTAACAGTTTCTGGCGACTCCTAACATCGTTGAGAGGTGTAGGCTGGATTAAAAGGCAGACTGAAAATTTCCGTCATCCATTTAGAATATTCAAAACTTTTTTTAGCACCCTGTGTTTTAAAATAAACATATTTAGGATTCATCTAAATGTGCAGCTAAGTTTAGAAAGTCTACAGGGTCTACCATTTTCAAAATCATTTTCTAGAAGCCATACAAATGTTTTAGAGTCCAGTTGAGAGTTTTCCTTTTTATTATGATGGTATTTCAAGTTTTTCACATTAACCCAACTGCTGTCATGGCGAATTTTGCACTTCCAGTGGCCCGAGATACATGCATGTTGCTGTAACAGTAAGAGATAGTTAACAATGCATCACAAAAGTATGTTATTAAAAATATACATGTTGCTAAGTTAAAGTTCTCAAATAACTTCACCCCAGGGGGCTTGCAGCTCATTCGTGAGTATGTGTGTGGTGAGCACGGGTCCCCGAGCTAATGCAGTCTTTCTTCCTTCTTCCCCCCCCCCCCCCCCTGCGGATTTGGGGGGTAAGAATAGGCCTGCAGTATTCCTGCCTGTCGTAAGAGGTGACTAAATGGAGTCTTCACACGTTTTGGCCATGCATCTTCGGTTCCCTATGTGGGTTTGCCTTCCCTATTCAAAATTTTTTGAAGAGCAAACCATTTAGCGAAGGACACCTTATGTGGTGCAACATTTATTAATCGTGCAATGCCATCCTATGCAGGCATTATGGAACAGTCTCATGGTTGCAACTTTTATTCAGCCGTTGGGCAGGTTATTCCTTTTCAGTGCAAGTTATGTCCGTTGTGCACTGACACCCTTGTCCCCCTTGTCATAATACAGTACCAGACAGCCAGCATGGTAGCCAGTCCATTGTGGTGGGGTCATCATCATGTACCCTCTTGGCTAACAACACAGGTATCGCTCTACCAATGCCAGAGCTGAATCCTCCTAATGCAAGCCAAGGAGTAGAAGCTTGTCTCTGTGGGGCATCAGGACTCCCGGCAACGGTCATCCTGCCAGGTGACGTTTATTGCGGCTGGGTGGCACCTGTGAGGAGAGCTCCTGATTGGAGTGGGTGGCATCGGGGCGGATAACCCGCTATGAAAAGATCAAAGGCGGGTTGCGTTGCCGGACGTACAACCACCATCTCAAAGTGTGGAAAGCTGAATGCCTCAGTGTACGACCCCCATACGTTCCCCTCCCTGGCTACGCCATGGGAGGAATGTCGGGCAGCAAGACCGGGTGAACAGTATGCTCCAAGGTATTTAGTTTGCAGCCAGACTGATGGGGAATCTTTTTCAGCGACCAAGCCGCAGTTTTTCGAGGACAAATTTGGGGAAGTGGAGTTGCTGTCTAAGATGTGGAATGGTTTAGTGTTAATCCATACAATATCCCTTGCTCAGTCACGGGTGCTGTTTGCCTGTGACAAGCTGGGTCGCAGTAACCATCACTCGCCATAAGTTTCTTAATATGGTCCAGGGTGTCATCTTTCACAGAGATTTGTTGTTCAGACCGACGACAAGCTGCGGTTAAATCTTGAACGATGAGTTCATTTTATACGGCGCATCCATAGGGGTCCAAAGGATAATAGAATTGCCACTGGAGCCTTTATCTTGGCCTTTGAGGGTGATACATTGCCTGAAAAGGTCAAGGTAATAGTCTACCGCTGTGACATGAGGCCTTATATCCCCCCCCCCCCCCCCCATGAGATGCTTCAGTTTTTGCAGTGGGGTCTTCGACAGGGATATGATCCCTGTGGAAGTGGGCTGGGTTTTTGGCTTGGCATAGGGATGGACTAGGATGTTATGGAGGTTGGGAGGGTGATGGAACACCACTTTAGGAGGCATGTGAAGGATCTTGGGCCGGATGCCTCATTACTGGACTTGAAGACAGAAAATCAAAACCTTGGCGAAGGTTTGTTCGAGTCCAGGGCAGTACTGGGTGACAAGGGTAGTGCTCTTTTGTGGATGGTTACTGGTGGGAGAGGGAGGATTTGGGATGTGTGGGGATATGGCACAGAAGATCTGTTTGTGGACTAGGTCTGTGGGTAGTTTCTGTCTGTGAAGGCCTCTGTGAGACCCTCAGCATATTGAGAAAGGGAGTTCTTGTCACTGCAGATACACTGTCCATGGGTGGCCAGGCTGTGAGAGAGAGACTGTTATATGGAAGTGTAGGTATTGTTGGTGCTTCATAGGTTTAATATGGATGGAAGTGTGGATGGAGCCATCAGTGAGGTGGAGGTTGACATCCAGGAATGTGACATGGTGGGTTGAGGAAAACCATGTGAAGTGGATGGGGGAGAAGGAGTTGACATTTTGAAGGAAGGAAGATAGGCCTTGACTCCAGATCACGAAAATATCATCAATAAACCTGAACCAGGCCAGAGGTTTGGGGTGCTAAGGAAGATTCCTCCAGATGGTGCATAAACAGGTTGAGGCCTGTGGATGCCACCTCTCTATACATCAACATCCCAGATGCCCTTAGCCTTGCCATTCTTGAACACTACCTCTCCCAACAACCCTCTGAATTCAATCTCGATACCTCATTCCTCGTAACCCTCACCAATTTTATCCTAACTAACAACTACTTTCTGTGGCACAGTCATGGGCACCCATATGACACCTTGTTATGCCAACCTGCTTATAAACCATCTGGAGGAATCCTTAGCATCCCAAAGCCCCAAAGCTCTGGCTTGGTTCAGGTTTATTGATGATATTTTCAGGATCTACACTCAGGATCTATCCTCGGGGAACGGGGAACCAGCCATAAGGCTGTCCCTTCACACCTTATCAATACCTATTTTACAATTTCTAATTTATTTGCATGTAACATGTATACATGTGCAGGGTCATTCCATATCAACTCTGCAAGTGGTCCCCACCTTACCATCTCCCATTTTAATGAAACTTGGAATACTGGTCATCTGGTATGTTAAATGAAGATCTGCAAAGTTACAGAACCTAAAATTCAAAACTGATGTAGTGAGGGGGGCTTGAAGAGGACCCATCAAATTTGTTTGTATATCGTAGGACACAAAGTAGCAAGTTTAGTCACTTCCAGAGACCGTAATATTGCTGTCAGCAGCCTCTGCCTCAAGTGGTATCTCTGTCCAACTTCTTTGCTTTTTACAAATGTCTGTCTAGGTGTGTGTGTGTGTATTTGTTTACCTTCCTTTTTTTCCATAAGGTAAGTCCTTCCACTCCTGGGATTGGAATGACTCCTTTTCCACTTCCTTAAAACCCATATCCTTCCCTTTCTCCTCTCCTTTCTTCCTCTTTTCCTGAAGAAGCGACCAACGGTTGCGAAAGCTTGTATGTGTGTGATTTTATTTGTGTCTGTCAACGAGCCTGTCCTTTTGGTAAGTCATCCGTTTTCTATTTTTTATATTTGTTTATCCCACCAGGAAAGTTTCCTTCTATAATTTTCGTTTCATCAATTTGAATGATATATAGTTTTATAACTTCTGTAAATTTCTAACACCTACCTGAAGTACTTCCAGTGTATCGTAATGCCAAAGCTGCATCAATTTACAGAACTTGGGTTAAACTTTGGACTGCTATTATAAAAACAACTAGTGATACTGGCTTGTTATTTGGTATACTTTTTTTAACTGTTAGTTATTTTCCTTTTCTGAAAATTTTAGTGCTGTCAATTATTTCCAATTGTAGACTTGATCAAAAATGGTGGAAAAAAACACAATCGAAAATAGTTGTCATTTTTGAGGCTATATATCTCAGTGCTGATACCAACAATTATGTTGTTTCAGAAAGCATCTGGTAGAAAATTCTTTTCTCTACAACATATCAAATTTTCAAAAGGGTGTTTTTTATGAGTCTGGAGTTGTACGTATTTGAAAATTATATATAAATGGTATGAGAGTTAACTGAGATATATCAGATCCAACCACATTATGCCTACAGGTCTCACGGATACATGCTACATATAAATATATTTTTTCTGAATACTGTTATTACATTTTCACAAAAATCATGAATGCTTGAAAATTTTACTTAATTAAATCAATGATTCTGAAAATGTATACTGCCGACCAATTATTTTCCTTGGTGCTTCTAAAAGGCTGAATGTGTGTTCGTCAGAAATCCAGTAAGTTTCATCCCTTGATGGCCAATTAAATGATCTAGCAGGACAATTTAGATCCATGAGTGCAACACACTCTTCAATTGATGTTTCACAAATGAGTCCAAACCGCCATTTTTAATCATAAATACATGCCACATAGTGCCGAGGCAAAAAGATCGCTAGTTTTCATTGAAACAGTGCTTGGAATTTCATCATGTGAAGCAATAGTTACAATGAATGAGGAAGAATCGAATAACCAAAATTCTTCTTAAACAAACTTGGATGAATTTATGATTTTCATGGATTCCAGCAACTCTTCAAAGTAATTCAAATCTTTCTTGTTGCTCTTTTCTGAAAAATTCTTTTTTGTCTTTCGAAACAAAGATAAATTTTATTTTTGCTTACTGCTGATCACAAATCAGCTGGAGACAAGATTTGGTTTTCTTTTGGCCTTTGAAGACTTGCTTGAGCTGCTAATCTTTTAGTCATTCCTCTAATGGCATCACAAGGTGACTTGCCATGGCTAATGCCAAAGAAATCCCATTCTGCTCCAATAGCATAGTTCACATAATGATGGCAAAGATTAGTGAAGTTTTTTGTAGTTCTTGTACTGAGCAGCTGAAGTGTCACTAATGTATTTTACAGTTGTTGGAAGAATGGATTTCAAGAGAAAGATAAACTTGTCCAAGAGCACTTGCACCGCAACACTATCATGCTCAAGCTATCATTTATGATGCATACACAGATGCACTGGATTTCACTATTATGGCAGTAGTAGACAATGAAAGGATGCAAAGTAGCCTGGGTATTTACCCAATTGAGCCAACTACAAATGAGCAGTTTTCAGCAAAATCCACCACCACAACAAGTTCATGAAAACTCGGATTTTCTCTCACAGTTTTCAAACTGTGTGAGTGATATTTTGAAATGTAATGGTGTATTGATAGATTTGCAATTTTTTTCAGCAAGTGCTACAACAAAATCTTCAACAGTGGTTTGTTTCAGCTCCAAAGTTGCCCGAACTGTTTGGATCCATTGCTTGTATTCAACAATTTCTTCAGGGTCAATACCTTTGCATTTGTTAAAAAGATAAGCTTAAAGGGAAGTCTTACCAGCACAGTCCTCACACCTGTGAAGACTGCAGGATTTGGATTCAATATTGCAAACTTTTTTGAATTAATTCTTTGCAATCCATTTTAACAATGCTGCTTGAAACCATAAGCTTGCATTCTGATGCCTAGCACAAAAACATACTGCTTGCATTCCTGAAGAGCCAGCCGCCACACACCACTTGGGTCTTAATTAGCAAACTTTTGAGAAACGTAGATCTGGACGATATGTTTCCCTTATACTCACTGAAAAGAATGGTTCTTCGTAACTTCATCTCAACCAATCGCAATATTTTAGCAGAATTGATTATCAATCGCCACTCCATCTGACGCTTCACCACACAAATGTCACACAACGCAACTTCGGAGGCACACTGCACCGTCCATACTGACGAACCGACAGGTCAAAGTGTAATGTGACAAGGCACACGCAGAGGCCTCTAACGGACGACTGCAGAGTTTTGCAGATGCGGGAGTGTCACTAGTGCAATAAGGGATCTTTACATTGTCTCCCGTACGATTTTGATGTATGGGAGTTTTTGATGTATGGGAGTTTGTTCGAGCCCAAGTACTTCCTTGTCAGTGCTCTCTTTTGACGTTTAAAAACTCTTGTCTAGATGGGTTTTGGCAGCACAACCCCATAATAGAAGTCCATATGAAAGAAAGGAGTGTATTAGACCGAAATACATATTTATAATAGTTTTGATATTTACATATGGAGCAATACTTCTTAACACACACAGATTGGATGTTATTTTTGCACACACATTATCAATTTATTGGATCCATAAAAGTTTACTGTCAATGCTAATGCCTAAGAATTTACACTCGCTACAGACTTTCCCTGTTGTATTACTACCTTGAGAATCAATGCAACTTCATTTTTTCAAATTTTGTCTTTGCAGTATTAAACGTTTTTACTTCTAAGCCAATATCTTTCAAATCAGTTCCCCAAACAAGGCCTGAAGTATCATCTGCATACATAGTAATGAATTTTTCCATTATTGAATGCACTTGTGAAGTCATTGACATAAACAAGAAAGGACCTATTATTGATCCCTGTGGCACTCCAAATTTAATCTTTCTGACCCTTGACGTGTATATTTTTATTGCATCTCCATTATTGTGTGTGGTTGTAGTACACTGGCTTCTGTTTCTTAGATATGATGTAACAAGGTGCATGAGTTTTCCATTGATGCCACCTCTGGCTAATTTTGACAGGAGAAGCTCATGGTGAACACTATAAAAGACCTTTGAAAGATCCATGAAAACTCCTGCTACTTGATAGGCTTCAATTTTATCAGAGCTTTCATCATAAATTGAATTGCTGCTGTCATTGTGCTATGACCACTCCTAAAGCCATGCTGAAAATCTTCCAGGAAATTTTCTTTGCTGTAATGATCTGACATGTACTTAAGTATTAATTTTTCAATTAACTTACTAAAAACAGAAGTTAGAGCAAATGGTCTATAGTTATCTACTAGATGTTTATCTCCTTTTTTGTACAGAGGTTTCACAATAGCTAATTTTAGTGTTTCAGGGAAACTCCTTTTAAGACACTATTTATGACATGTCAAAGGATATGCCAGATTGTGTTGGCACTGTTTCAGTAAAAAAAGGGGAGAATTCATCCCATCCTGAAGATTTTTTGTTTTTGCATTCTGTGATGAGCTGCAATGTGTCATTGACATCCACTTCAGGGAGTTTATTAGAGTCGGAGTTGTTATCAGCTTGATATCCATAAGGTGCTTCATTTGTATTACAGGAGTCTGTTTCTACAACATCTATGAAGTAATCATTAAAAATGTTACTAATATCTTGAGGACTGGTAATGACATTGTTTTGAAATATCTGGATGTTGCTATTTTTTAGTTTGGTGCTATCTCTTATTTCATTTACTAAAGAGCAGCAGCTCCTAGAGAGGCAATCTGAATTTTGGTTTTTAAATTGACCTTTTCAGCCATCAATATTTTGACTTCCTTGCGATACTGGTACTTGCAATGTTTGTACATATCTGTGTGCTCCTTTGTTTTTGTCTCTTTGTACGTAATACATATCTTCCATTTTTTTCTTTTAGTTCTCTGGTAAAATTATCTAATTCTACAGGTTTGGAAGGTGAATTATTGTTCTTGTTTATATTTATCTTCCTGATAGGAATGTTCTTGTTTAGATGGAAAGATAGTACATCTAGGAAGACATTCCATTTATTATTTACACCTTGGGCTTGTAATACAGAATGCCAAGATCCATACCTCAAATTCTCTTAGTTTGGTAATGTTGCTAACAGAGGATTCATAGTGTTTCTTTGGTTTGGTGTTAGGAGCTCCTTTAGAACTAATAGTTGGCCTAGATGGTGTGAGATGTGACTATTTACTAAATGAGCTGTAATAATATTTTTGCAGTTGGTGATAACATGATTTATAGTGTGTACACTGGAGTTATTCTAATTGGTACATCCGCTAACAAAACTTTTGATCCATAGGAGTAAATACAGTCCTTGCTTTCTTGAGAATCTAACAAGGTATTGATAATGTCCTCTAGAAGTACAACACTGACATTTTTATTAGAAGCTAATTTAGATAAAACTGAATCAAGGGAATTCAGGAAAATTTCAAAATTTTCATTTGGAGATCTGTACAATGTGATGATAAAATATACAACAAACAAAAATTTTAATTTAATAACTATTTCAAAGTGAATATCTGAAGAAAACTATTTCACCCAAGTTATATTTTCATAGTATTCTATTAAAGAATTTGTTCTAAGGCAAATAGCTACACCAATAGCAATAGAAACCAGATAGTGTGTAGTTTTGGATTTTAAATAAGTGTGTTTTCAGCAGATTTTTTATGTTCACTAACAAGTATGTGAGGTGCAATGTCTGAGACACTGCAGGTTGCCTCGAGTGTTGTGGCGGTGGTCAGCCCTTCTGATAGGTCCAGACAGACACAGAGGGTGGGGCTATTATTCATTGAGAGCTCCAACGTTAGGCAGGTGATTAAACCCCTTAGGGCAATAGTGGGAAGGTCGGAAAAGAATGCCAGTGTGCACTGTTTGCTTGCTGGGTGGTCTTATCCAAGAAATAAGAGTCAGTGATAGAGAGCACTAGGTGCACTGGGCTGCGAACTGTTGCTCACGTTGGCACCCATGACTCTTGCCGCTTAGGTTCAGAGCTCATCCTTGGTTCATTCAGGCAGCTGCCAGATTTGGTGAAGACAGCTAGCCTCACTCTAGGGTTAGAAGCAGAGCTTTTAATTTGCAGCATCATTACCAGAACCGAATATGGTCTTGTGGAAGGCATTAATAAACAAGAGACTGAGACGATTGTGTCATGACTTCAGCATAAATATCTCTATCAGGTGGAGAAATATAGAATATCAATGAATAGGTCAAGTGTGCACTACACAGGAAGCTGCTACTAGGATGGCAGAGTACTTGTGGAGTGCATGTGGGTTTTTAAGGTTAGTGAAATCCCTCCACAACCCCGTTAAGAAGCTTACTGATTCCAGTCAAGGCAGCACTCGGCAGCATCTCAGGAAAGATCCCCTTTAGATAGGTAGAATGCCCACATAGTACTAGGGATGGAAAGATGTAAAATACGATTGTATCAAGTGAAATTAATACAGATTCGGAATGTGAAATAATTTGGGCGAAAGTCAGTGTGAAAAGTGGCTCAAACATGGTTTAGAAAGTTTTTCTACACCACCTGGCTCAACAGTAGTAGATCTGAAGAAAAGCTTAAAAAATTTCCCCCATGGGTTTCCTAGTCATGTTCTAATTTTAGATTGAGATTTTAACTTACCAGTATACATTAGGAGACAAACATGTTTAAGACAGAAGACAGAGAATCTAGCAACATTGTTCTAATAGTTGTATAAAAAATTACTTTGGACAGTTAAATAAAGAGCCGACTCATAGAGGTAACATGTTAGACTTACTAATGAAAACAGACCCGAAATCTTCTATGCAGCATAGATCAGGGAATAAGTGAGCATAAGGCCATTACTAATGAATACTGCTTTAAATAGAAATATCAACAAAGGTATGATTATCTTATTTAGGAAAAGTAAAAAGGGTCAGATTTGAGAGTACTTGACTACTCAACATGACAGCTTTGTCTCTAAAGCCCTTTCTATATGAGGCGTGCAACACGCACAAGAAAGTCGTCAGCTGTAGTGCTCCTTGCGATAGACCGTCGAACTACAAAGAAGCATTCAAATGGTACGCATTTGTCGAATCGTCTGCTTCACGTGTCTACATTGTTTGTTGTCAAATTACAGCAAATGATCGCCGAGTTAAGATCACTTTTCGAAACTAAAATATTATTATTGTGATGGTTAAAACATTTGTGTTGTTGACTGCCACTGTGAAACTGTTTTTGTGCAGTTCATGTGTAACTTCATTGCTCACGTCCTCATTATAAAATGCGACTACATACTTCCAGCCCTGTGGCTTGAGGCACCTATGTATATGATGAACTAGCTCAATCGTCTATACATAGAACTTAACTGTGATAAAGCTTCAAAATGCACACCAAAAACAAATATTTCATTTATTAACTAAAAATGTTTAAGGAAAAATAGAAAATATTTTAGAAGATGGTAATAAAGACGATTTGCAGTTAATATGTCATAACGTGAGTCCAGTTTTTATTGGTAACAAAGATACAGCTCTTGGTATGTATAACAAACTTAAAGCACATGCAAATTTGGATATTTTGACTGATTCTTTCGGCGGTTCTTGGTAGATCTTTATTTAAACAATCAGTTTTCAATGTACTTTAAAGTTATTGTAAGCCAAAAACTGGGTAACTAAGTGGAAATGAAGGTGTAGAACATACACAAAATTCTACTTTGAAGTCATTGTGATGTCGTACTACCAAGTACCGATGGATAAATATGTGAATGTCTTCATTTACATTTGCTCCAAGTTTGTTTGGTTTTCATATTAACAGCTATATATCTGTATTCAATAAAAATTGTACACATGTCATGTTATATGAAATTTTTAATGCAATTCCTCTATAGTATCACCTCCTAAAAATCTTATGACTTAGTCGAAAAACTAAATTCCTCTGAGCAGGAGACAAGTATACATTCTCAAACAAATTCATGAATTGGCTTCGTTTGTCTGCTGGGTTCCTCATTTAGTCGTCTGTGCATGCACGAAGCACGATCCATCCTATTCCACCTACTAGTGATTGTATGCACGCATCTTGTGCAAGTGGATGTGTCTACACTGTACCTGGCCGGCGTGACCGGTGCATCATGGGTAATCTCTTAAGCTCTCACTTTCCCGTGTAGAAAGTGTGGACAAAGTTAAAGTCCACAGTATAATATGCTTTAGATAAGTATGTGCACAGTAAAATGAGAGATGGGAAAGATCCACTGTGGCTCAACTACCGAGTTAGGAAGCTGTTCCAAAGGCAAAGAACTTCGCCGCAAATCTAAATGTAGCCAAAGTCTTGCACACATGAAAGTTAAATCATGCCAAAATTAGCATAAAAACTGCCATGTGAAAGGTGTTTAATGACCGAGAGCAATGTTTTGTGTACTGAAATGGCAGAAAATCCTAAGAAATTTTGGGCCTATGATAAAATTGGTAAACAGGTCAAAATCAGATTTTCAGACAGACTGATCATAATTATGCTGAAACAGAGGATGACACACAAAATGCTGAAATACTGAATGTCGTTTTCCAAAGCTATTTCACAGAGCAAGATTCCACTGTAGTACCACCTCTACACCCTGGCATATATGATAAAATGGTGAATATTTAAATGTCAGAGGAATAAAAAAGCAAATGAAATCACTCAACACAGAAAAGGCCACTGGACCTTACAGGATACCAATTCAATTTTACACACAGTTTTTGAATGAACTTGTCCCTTTTCTAGCAGTGGTGTACCAAAGGTCTCGAGAGGAAGGAAGTGTTTGTAAGGATTGAACAAGGGCACAAGTCATTCTTTTTTACAAGAAGGATCACCGATCAGATGTGCACAACTATAGGCTTATATCCTTGACATCGGCCATTTGCAGAATTTTGGAACACATTTTATGTTTGAATATTATGTCATTTCTGGAGACCAGTATCTCTCCTTTGTATGAATCAACATGGCTTTCAAAAGCGACAATAATGTGAAACACAACTCTTGCTATTCATCCGACGCCTTTTTCTTTACTTCCGCAAGACATCTGATACTATTCTGCACCGTCACCTGATGAACAAAGTGAGAGCATATGGAATATCAGATCAACTGTGTGACTGGATTTGGGCTTTTCTAACTAACAGAAAGCAGCATGTCATTCTCAACAGAGCTAAGGCTTTGGACGTTAAAATGATCTGAGGGGATTGTTCCAGGACCTTTACTTTTCACATCACATCAGAAGTTCAGTAAGGCTTTTTGTGGATGATGCTTAGTTTATCAAGAAGCCTTAACACTGGAAAAGGGTAGCGAAATGCAGAATGACCTGCAGCAATTGACACATGGTGTAGGGAACGGCAATTGAACCTCAACGTAAGTGTAAAGTGCAAAGTTTGTGAAGGAAAAAAGATGCAATAACAGGACAAATACTAGGAGCAGTTACTTCCATAAAATATCTGGAAGTAGACATAAGGTAAGACAGATGCTACATAGTCACTATAAGAATCCTCAGGAAGTGTAATTCATCAACAAAAGAAGTGAGATGCAAAATTCTCATTTGGCCATTGCTTGAGTAACACTATTCAGTTTAGGATCCGTACCAGGTACAGTTCATAGAAGACATAGGGAAAGAAGCCTGCTTCGTTATGAGCTCACTTAGTAAATGTGAAAGTGCCACAGAGATGATTAAGACAATCCAGTGGCAGACACTGCAAGAGAGGCATTCTGTATCGCAGTATGCACTTTTGTCAAAGTTCTAAGACCAAATGTTTCATGAAGAGTCAATTGATATTGCTTCCTCCTACATATATATTGCAAAGCTTCCACAAGGATAAGTTCAGAGAGATTAAGGCCCACACAAAGGCATACAGGCAATCTTTTTTCTTGCGAACCATACGAGACTGGAATAGGATCATTGTACACAAACTACTCTCCACAACACACCATAAGGTGACTTGCAGAGTATGAATGTAGAAACCACATAGCTTTGCTGGGTGGCAGAATACCAGTGTAGGAGGGCAGGAAGGAAATTGGATACGGTAGGGTATTGTTTCGACTACCATTCAAATACCCTACCCACTATTCTCCCCATCCTTCTACAGTGGTATTCTGCTGGCCACTAAATGTACATAATATCCTTGCCCATCTCCACTCCATCGCTTGTTCCAACCCCCTTGCCCCATATCCCTAGACCTAGAAGCAAAACCTGTCCTATCCACCATCCTAACACCACCTACTCCAGTCCCATCAAATACATTTTTTATCCCATAAAAGGCAGGGCAACATGTGAAGGCAGTCATGCAGGATGGCCACGCAAAGTTCACAAAAAAATTCCCTCAGAATTCCTCTTTTCTCACCTCTACTCATGGCCTTCAACACTATTCCCTTACATTGGGACAGAAAAATTAGGAAATTTTAATATCAATTATTGAGATATACCTTTGCAAAACTATTGCACTTTATTATGGACAACGTACATGGGGATAAGAATGCAGGGTGGTGCTTGAGTGACAAATATGTATCTGAAGATATCATGTGAACACAGATATACCTGGTTTCATCTTGTATGCAGTAAGCCACTACATGAACTTCAGTTAACATGAGATATGTAAAGCATTTTTATGTTCAATTCAGACCTATTACTGAAAACATGTATTTGCAAAAGGAAATGGTAATTTTAGTCCACAATGTTATTTAAAACCAAAATGTGAAACTAACATGAAATTTTTATGACCTGAGCTTCTTTTGTAAGAATGTTATAGTGTGGCCATAAGCAGCCTAAGTCAGAACTAGATTTTCATTTCTCTCCGAGCACCAAACCCAATAAGTGTACAGTATACAAATTCTATGTGTGATAGTACATATTTTTAAGGTTAATGGTGCCAAAAAGAGCAGGCACTGTCTTCTCTTAAACTCTTTTTACCCCTGGAGAACTGATACGTAGAGGCAAGACCAATTATATTGGCCACCACATGACTTGTCAACTTATCAAATGTAAGCTTAACTTGTAAAAAAACTTCTGTAACAATACACTTATTATGCAGTAGACAATATTGAAATGCCAGTAGCATAAATAGCACAATGATCAAATACTCCGAATAGACTGATTTTTTAAAATTCTCTGAGAATCCAAGGTTTTCCAGAGAAATTGCCACCCTGTCATGTGATCTACAACATGACCTGTAACCACTGTGCAGATTTTTATGTGGGCATGACTAGTAACATGCTGTCAGTCTGCATGAATGGCCATCATCAAACTGTGGCCACGAGACAGCTGGACCACCCTGTTGCAGAGCATGCAGCCCTGCATGATGTGGCTCACTTCAGTTACTGCTACACTACTTGTGCCATATGGATTCTCCCCACAAACACCAGCTTTCCTGAACTGCACAGATGGGAACTCTCCGTTCAATATATTCTACGCTCCCGCAATCCCCCAGGCCTAAACCTTCGCTAATTCTTGCTTCTACCACCCTCCCCACACTGTCTAACCTCATGTATGTATTCCATTTCACCATTCTCTAGTCTCTCCCCTTCCTTTCCTTCTTATTCCTCACAGACAGCACTGGCGTATTGCCCCACCCCTTCCATGCATCCATCCCACAGACAGACACGCACCTGCCTTTCTGCAGCTCAATGAGACGTAGCTGACGAGTAACAACTATCTGCATAAATAAATAAAATATGTAAGTCCTAAGATATCAAAGATAATCATGACAGAAGGGGTAGATAATATTTATTACTGCTGTATACAGCTGTGCATTGGTGAGGCTTGTCACACATTAGCTGAAAAAGAAAAGCTCCCCTTCCTGTCCCCTCATTCCCCACCGTATTTCCACATCCCCCATCTCTATCCATCCAATCTTTCTTCCCCCTCTTTCTTTGCAATTCCACCTACTCCCTGTCCTTGTCCATCTTGTCACTCTCTCTCTCTATTCATCTCCTCGTCTCACCTCTCTACATCATCAATTTCCTCCCCCCCTCTTACAAGTTCCTTATTGCTATGTTTGAAACTTTATATCTACAAAAGTTCTTGACCAAATCCTTTGAAAAGACATATTTTTATACCTACTTTTTCTTATTTTGTATCATGTATTCATTTACGGAAAATTATGAATGCTCAATGTTGTTACAAAATAATTACAGAGTTACATAACATAATCCAGAAACAGGTATCGTATAAAAACCTTCTAGTATTAGAATATGAAAGAAATTGGTCAAGAAATTTTGACAACTGACAGTTTTGGACAAACAAAAATTTAATAGTTTATTTATGTAGAGTAATATTCAATTAATGTTATAGAAACACTCTACAGAGATGTGTAAATACCGTTCAAAAGTGAGAGTGGCTGGCCAGTACTTACATTAGTTAGGTGCCGCAGTTAGTAAGACAAATGGCGACGAAACTAAATATTTCCACTAGCTTTTGTAAATGAGTATTTCCTATGTACGTAGGAGAGGAGGAAAGAAAAAGGGGGCAGAAGGAAAAGGTTACTCACAACCTAAGCCATGAGGTAAGGATTGGTAAATGTGCACCTAGAGTACCACTTCAAGAATTGGAACCATTTGGAGAGCAGAGGGATGTGGGAAGGGGAAGAATGCAAGGCAAGATTGGATGTAGATATATCAACACTGCTTGATGTAGCACGTAGGTACCAAATGGGTGGAAACAGATGGGAGATCCATTTTTGGAATGCAGGAAGGGGCAGGGATGGAAGGAAGCATAAAAATGGAAAATAATGCAGACAGTGGCAAACAAGACATGACTTGGTAGGACGTATAGGATAGAAGGGGGCAGGAACTGCTAGATCGAGATGTGTGCACATTCTGTAGGTTTAGGCCTAGGTGATTACAAAATGTAGAATGTATTGTAAGGGTAGCTCCATCTGTGCAGTTCAGCAATACTTTTTGTAGAGGGAGGATCCCAATTACCCAGGTTCTGAAGTAGCTATTGAAATAAAGAAAATAATTTAAAAAAAAATCACTAAATATTTTTTCTTAAAGTGGAATGATAAATATAACAGCTGCCAATTCCACATGGAAACAAAGTGCCCTGTGCAGATCAGTTGCTCTGATATAAAAAGCAATATCTCAAGAATGAAATGTAGTGTCACTGGCCTCTCAATTTTATATAAATTTCAGCATATGCTGATCTGCACAAGTTAAAATCAACCATATGCCAAATTTACACAATATATTTCCCTGTGCCAACTAATGTTGCAATATACTTGATGGTACACAGTAAATGTGGCAACTAACAAAAGTAAAATCAGTTAAGCAAAAATTAAGCCAGAACACCATCGCTCAACAAAGGAAATCTGTAAAGTGACAACAAAACTGTGCTCAGCACATCTTGCACAGAAAAGATCTGCAGCAGTGAAATAAATAAATATGGTAAGTACAAAGTCTGCATCCCCTTAAAAGATTTCCAATATCAGCATAACATAAGGTAAAATTTTTTAACAATTTGCCATGAACAGAATTTACAGAAGTGACCATCTCCACAGTTTGATAATAGCATGCATGAACAAATGGTGCTTTTATAGGCCATGAAAAGACCACCCTTGATCACACCTGCCACAATAGCAGTAAAATTTTTCAATTTACCTGGCCATCAAGTAATACGTAATGTTTAAATTTTGATCCTGTACTTTAGCATAATTACAGTATGCCAATTCTTCCATTAGGTTTACCAACATTTGCCTAAGTTAGGGGCTATCTGAAACACCTTACACCTTCTCAAGATGAACATCTGTTGCATCCTCATGCAAGATAAAATTATAGGCCCACACTTCCTTTTACAGCAAACTGTGACATAAGTCAACTACCTAGACATGTTGCAATTGTATGCAGTGCCATAAATTCAAGATGAAGGGGAAGGTGTCATCTCCCAATAAGATGAGGTGGCTCTCCACAATTTGTCCAATTTGTTCAGAAGTTTCTGGATGGAACATTTTCCCAGCATTGGATTTAAGGCATGATCACCACGATTCCCCGAAGGGATGCCCTTAGTCTTGTGGGGTTATGTGAAGCAACATATGTACAGTGTTCATTAATGATGGTGCCATTTAATGAAGAGAATCAGCCACACTACTCACTTCATTACACTTGATACCCTTCAATGTTTGTTGAATGAACTGCAATATCTTTTTGTGTGTGTGTGTGTGTGTGTGTGTGTGTGTGTGTGTGTGTGTGTGTGTGTGTGTTTGCGTGCGCGCGCGCGTAGCATGAAAAATGGAAGTCACATCAAACTCCACTGAACAGATATGTAAACTTTTGACTCATTTGGTGATGGTTTCTCATTTCTATCTTGTTTTATAACCAGTCTAAATTTCACTAACTTTACTGTCAGACTGTAAAAGTTGAATATCACTATGTCAAAGGACTAAACATCTGTAAAATTGAAGCTGGTAAGTTAAGTGTCCTAACAAGTAACTAAGTACTTACTGACAATTAACAGGCCAAGCTGTCTAATTATTTTTTTTGCACCAAACTAAAGTAATTTTGTTCTAGGAATCCTGATGGTTACAGTAAAATGATGTCAATATTTTTCATTTCATTCACGAAACTAAGTATTTTGTGCAGTAGATCCTAGGTGAGTTACAATTTTTTATTATTAACATTCAACAAGTTTTAGGAAATACGTATAGTGTACACACAGCATTACACTCATACAAATAATAATCAGCTACAGTCCTTTACACTGACTCCATTTTTATCTAACTGACAGCTTTTGACAATGCTTCAGCTACTTCAACTGCAATAGCTGCTTCTGCTTTGGCACGTTCATCTGCCGCTGATGACAGTTCTGACTGTGCTTTCGTTACAATGTCACGAATAGCACTAGGATCCAAATTATCCACTGGGTGAGCTTCTTCTGCCAGAACCTAAAAAGAAAAATAATGATGCAATAAAGGAAAGAAACTAATATACTGTACTAGCAAACTAATAAGCAAGAAAAGATTAAATAAATTTGTGGCAGCAAAACTGAAGCAATTGTCTGGTTTGGCATTTCTAGCAGTGCATGTGTGTGATTGTGGGAGTAGTTTTGGCCGATTATGACAACAATGCTAAACGAACCACTTTCACTCACTCACTCACTCACTCATTCATTCATTCATCTATCCATCCATCCATCAATTGAATTAAAAACCACTAATTATTTGAAATGGAATAAAGCATCATTCTCTATGATATCATTAACAAAAACAATCCTCAATATTTTCAGCCTTGCTTTCCAAAACCACTTTGTGTCATTTTGGGAATGTGTAACAGATTTTGTGAGAGTAATTTGGAAGTAACCTAATGGAAAAGCTTTATTTACAGTCTTGCACCTTTTTCATGATCATTAGGACTTTTGATTATACAAAGTGCTCAAGCACCCAGCTACCCATAGTTGGGTCAATGTAAGTTAATCCTTAAAAACTGGCAGTGCTGTTGAAGCTTTCAATAACAAAGTTTAAAGAGGTTCAGGCGGGAACTGAACTCTGTGCTTGCCAAAGACATTTACAAAATCATGTTACACGACTACAGAAGGGGGAGTGCACGAAGCTGCTGTAACCAACTTACTGCACCTGTAAGTTGTAGCAACTAAACTATAGCTCCACAATTTAATTAAAAATACTAAACCTTGGAACATTGATAATCTGAAACGGAGACTGCTTGGTGGAGTGCTCTTCTAATTCAAGTATTTCGAGCAGTCAAAATCTCACACTTCATAGCACTTTTCTTCAAAATAAGGCACCCACCTGGTTCTGTGTGTAGATCAGTGGTCACCAAATTTTTGAGCCAGTGAGCCACCATAAATGTTAAAATGTTTGTAGAGTTTATGGGACTGAACTGCGGGGGTCATCAGTCCCTAAACTTACAAACTACTTATGAACTAGCTACAACTAAGGACGGCACAAATATCCATGCCCGAGGGGGGATTCGAACCCCTGACCGTAGTGGCCGTGCAGACCGTGACTGAAGCGCCTTAGTCCCCTCGGCCACCGCGGCCGGCGAGCCACCATAGTATTCATAAATCTTCTATGAGCTACCAAGGAATACTGGGCCAAAAAAGTACGCAACATTGAACTAACATATTCTGTTTATTGCCTAAAACATACATTTCTAGTATTAGTTCAAATAACAATTAAGATAGGAACTGTTACAAAAAGTTTCTAAATTTTCATTTTCATGAGAGGAGAGGAACTGTTTTTGGCCATCAAGTATCTTCTTGCAGTTTGGAGATTATGTTGTAGCCGCCATTCTGATGCAGTTACCCAAGTGTTCATCGGTCAGTCTGTTTCTATATTTATTTTTAAAGAACTTCATAGCGGAAAGTGCTGAGTCACATAAGTATGTAGAGCTGAACATCACTTTCAATCTCAATCCAACTTGAACAAGAATTGGATATTTTTGTTTGGGAACTAGAGGCCAAATATTTCCAGTGGTAGAAAGGCTTCTAAGAGACAGATCATTTTGAAAAACAACAGTTTCCATTTCCACTCAGCCTGATCTCCACCAAAACTTTTTACAATAATAGTTGAGAAATCTTTTGTATCGATCTCAACAAAAGGGGAGTTGACGAACCACAATCAATATGTTTTTAAAATCTTGGAATCATTGATCAAATTGTTCTCTGAGGTCTGAAAGAATATCCATGTATTCTTGGTTTTTCCTGGGGTGTTGTGGACGGTCTTGTTTGTCAACAATCTGCTTCAGATCGGGAAAGAGCTTGTATTCAAACTGGTTAGAATTTTTTTCCCACAGCTCGAGCTTTTTTGAAAATGACGCCACACCTGATATCATTACAACAATGTCCTTATCTTTGCCTTGAAGCTGCAAGTTCAAACCACTCAACTTTTCAGTTATATCAGTGAGAAAGGCAAAATCTTTTAACCATGTGGGATCTTTGAGTTCAATGAAAGGCTCACCCAGTTCTTTGAAGAATTCTACTATTGCAGGAAGCAACTCTTTGAAAGGTTGCAAAACTCTGCCTCTGCTAAGCCAACAAACCTCTGTGTGAAGCAATAGATCACCATACTGGCATTCTAACTTTTCTGTTAGTTCTCTGAACAGTCGTCTATGAAGTGCATGCGCTCTTATTTTATTTACTACTTTGACAACTGTTTTCATGACATTGTTCATACTTAAGAACTTTCCACATAATGATTGATGGTGTATTAGGCAATGATAAGACAAACTATGGTATATCGCTGTCTTTTCGACACAAGGCAATAAATCCCTTTTCCATGCCTATCATTGCAGGAGCTCCATCCGTAGCTAGGGCCACCAACTTCTTCACAAGAATATTTTCAGACTCAATAAGCTTTTTAAATGCCAAAAAT
Source organism: Locusta migratoria (assembly GCA_026315105.1). Taxonomy (NCBI): domain Eukaryota; kingdom Metazoa; phylum Arthropoda; class Insecta; order Orthoptera; family Acrididae; genus Locusta; species Locusta migratoria. Next base: position 160,483,027 of record CM048751.1, on the reverse strand, counting down.
ATATCCTTTCCGGTAGTGTGACCGGTAAGCGGCACAACCTTTACCAGCTCATCTTTTGTTTCAAAATTTTCAAAGACCATTCTTACAAATATGGCCAACTGAGCTGTGTCAACTATATCAGTTGATTTGTCAAGTTGTAAGGAAAAATAACTACAGCAATCAAAGTCAGTTTTAAGTTGTGAAACTACATCAGAGCTCATAGCTTCAACTCTTCGCATCACTGTATTAGCAGAAAGATGAACAGATTTAATAGTAGACATAATCTCGGCTTTGTTTTTGAAGTTGTCAAATAAGGTATCTACAGCTTCCAAAAATGCAGCTTTTATTAACTCACCATTTTCGAACGGTTTCTTATGTTGGGCGATAACCTTGGAAACCCGGAATGACACTTCTGTGGCTGCCTTGTTCTTTTCCAGTGTCTTAAAGAAAGTAGATTGTTGCACATATAGTTGAGATTTCAGCAACATAACGTTTTCTCTTCTCAGCGTTGAATTCGGCGGAAAGTCTTTTTCAATTCCACTGAACGGTCTTGAAATGACACTTAATATTTCCTTTCTTCCCAACAGACACTCCCATTACAAAGTAAACACACGCATTTATCTTTCACTTGCGTAAAAAAGTAATCGGTCTTCCACTCTGCATGAAAATGATATATTTTTGGCTTTTTGCTTGAACAAGGAAAGAGCCTAAACGTGTACGCACGAACTGAACACAGACACATATTACTGTCTGCAAACTAACGATCGAGCAGGGCAGTTGGTGGGGGGAAGGGAATTTTCAAGCCGCTGCTGCTGTTGTCACCACAGGTAGCCTAAGAAATTCCTCCTGTTGTGGCCGTGAGCTACCCAAAATTACTCCGCGATCTACCGGTGGCTCGCGATCACCAGTGTGGTGATCTCCGTTGTAGATAATGATTATTCAACAAACGACCTGCAGCAACAAGGAATCTGACTGGACATAGCCCGAGTAAGAATGAATGAAAGACACACTACTAAGTTAGCTCTAACCTGCTCTGTCGACTGTGCATGGTGCAAGCAAACATTCATGTGGGATGATGGGGTAGTAGTTCTACCACCTAACCTGTTGGCTGTCTTATTACACACCTGTTCCTGGAAGTCTTTTCTGAAAACATTTGTGTGGCGTGTTGCCTTGTATGGGAGTGGAACAGATGATAAACAGTGTGGACAGGAAGAGGATAGAGGCTTTTGAAATGTGGTGTTACAGAAGAATGCTGAAGATTGGGTGGATTGATTGCATAACTAATGAGGAGGTACTGAACAGAATTGGGGAGAAAAAGAATTTCTGGCATACATTGACTAAAAGAAGGGATCAATTGGTAGGACACATTCTTATACATCAAGAAATTGTGAATTTAGCATTGGAAGGAAGTGTTTGGGGGTAAAAACCACAGAGGGAGGCCAAGAGATAAATATAGTAAGCAAATTCAAATGGATGTAGGTTGCCATTCTTATAAGGAGATGATGAGGCTTGCTCAGTATAGAGTAGCATGGAGAGTTGCATCCAGTCTCCAGACTGAAGACGACAACAAAACAACTTTGTTCAATTGTTGTTTTTGGCAATAAATTTTGTGTTTAATTTTTATCATAGCGTTAGGGGTTGAAGAAATAGTGTGTCTAGTCCTAGTAATTTGCTCTGTTCTGACCAGTGGACATAATAGCACCACTTTCTAGCTTTCCAAAGTGTGTGGAATGCTAAATCAAAATTGACTGTTTCACATAGTTATTGATGACTAATTGATGAGAGTGAGAAACAAGGCAAATTGCTTCACTAAAATAACAATCAATAAGCTTAGTGTAATGGTGAAGCTGAAGACTTAATATGTCTTTCAGTCTGTTCCAAAAAGAATAAGAATATAGTTAAAATTAATTGACTTGTGTGAAGAAACACTGTACTCAGAAGACATCAAGCATTGCAATGCACAGAAGTTTTAGTAATTTAATTGCTTTGTAATAAAAAAAAGCATAACTTCGATTCTTACAGAACTGAACGAAATTTGGTTTATTCTATTAACTTTCTGTTTCAAGACTGACTGTATAAAGTACACTTTAGAACTATTACATTAATAAATGTATCTTATACTGTAGTTTGTGTTATAACGTCTATAGTCATGTTTCATTTAAACAGATTTTTTTCCAATTTCAATTAACTACATTGTGACCAAACTTGAGACTTTCTGTAGAAATAAAATTAAAGTAGATCCGGCTTGTGATCTTGTTTGATTTTCTATCACAGGAATGAAACCTTTTGTTCATGATTAATAGTAACATCTGTAGAACCTACAAAACTTTTAAAAATTCTGAAACTTTGTCCATTAGCCACTGTCATAAATGAATATGAAGCTTCGGAAGTGTTCAATCAGACCAGACAAAATTGATAAAACATTGTACTAAATAGTTTTGTCTCCTGAACAAGAAGAGATGCACTTTGGACTAAATTAGTCCAATCGAAGTGGAGTAGGGTTTTGCATGTGTGTGTGGTGTAAAAACTGTGTCTGGCTACTCGTCAATTAATTTAGTATTGCAGTCCTCTTTTGCAGGAATGTTCTGCCCAAATACCATTTTCTATTAATTTTGAACATTTTGCAATTTGCAGATAATGCAACTTTTATTGAAAACAAAAATCAGATAAGGCACATTCCTATTCACAAAGTGAGACCTATCTGCCATATATTCATGGCACAAAGGGGAAGAAACCCACAAACCAGTAAAAAATCTTAACTATAGATTAAAGCATTTGTCCTTTACACAGTTTTAAGGTCTACAAGAAAAGTAAGCCTAACAAATATGGCATAACTTTTTATTTGAAAATAGATACATTCAGAACTGATCCCCTTATGTTGTAATGCTACACAAGTCAGAGCAAGTCATAATGTACAGTTGATTTTTATTGTCTGATCCCCTTACAAAACAAAATTATGACTATGGCCCTGGGTGTAACCTATTATGTCAATTTCTATGGTAAATGGTATCCCTTCTACAGGCATTTATGCGAGGGGCGGAGACTAAGGCTGTGGGTACATTACATCACAAAAAAATAGAAAATGGCTTCAAAGAAACCTAGTTTCCCAGAAAGTTAGCATACAATATCATTTGCTGTTTATGAAATGAAGAAACAACAGTGATGTTTTTGTTTTGGTAAGAAAACACAAATGACGGCATCTAACGGTGTCAGAGTGTAACTTGGAATAATGGAGATGATGAAACCCAACTGCTTTAGATAATAATAGAAACAAGTCTGGTGGCACTACAGCTACCAGCTAATGTTGTTGATGCTTTTTTTTTTTTATTTATTTCCATTTATATGATGATGCTGATGATGAATTCCTTTGTCTTATACAATAAGTCCACAGCCTATCAGCAAACACATTGTTGAGTATATTACTGAGTTGGCAGAAAAATGGCTAAATTAGGAAGCCTCATTGAATGAACTTCCTCAGAGTAGTTCATCCATCAATAGACTAAGTAAGACATGGTCTCTCTGACGGAAATGTTTGGGTACAATACTATGCAGGGAACCAACCTACTTATCAAATTAAAAATAGTGATCATGTTCTATGCTGTGTAATCGAATGTTATAACATTTAGAATAACAGTAAAAATGTTCAGTGTCAACCAGACTGCATCCAGCCCCCAAAGTGCTAATAAACCACTGACCCTATTCTAGACATTTATTGAAAACTTTGAGAAGATTTGAATGTATATAATAATGGAAAGTCCAAGTTGGAATTAACTATAGTGCAGCAGCCAGAGCTGACAGTTATGTGCCTGTGTAATTGTGTGAATGTTCTATTTAGATGAAGGCCATGTGTGCAATAGCTGAAGTGTTGTATGTGTGACTTATGTGCCTGTCGCAATTTGTCCCATCTTTGTGGTGAGCTGTAAACTGTCATTATGTGTAAAAGAAAATAAAACAATTTAGGTGCCTTCTGAACTTTCACAACATACTTGCAGAATTTTTTTTAAACATTCAGAAGCAGTGAACAAAATAAAAATGGTAATGAAAATGCATTACTGTGGTCAAGGAAATGCTTATTTTAACACCATTGAGTCAAGTGGTTTTTTGGTGGCCTACATTGCAAGTTAATTTCCCTGCTCACCCACAACTGTACATATCTATGGTTATTTTATAGTATGTAACCTTAATGTTAGGAATAAGGAAACAATTACTAAAGGATAGATAACTCAACGTAAAGAGGCTCACTGAGCTGCTGACAGGCACGAAAATAGATAATCCCAAACACAAAAATTTTTGGTCACGGCAGTCGTCAGCAAAAGAAATGCACGCACGCACGCACGCACGCACGTGAAAAAATTTCGGCCGAATTTATCTCAGGCGTCAGCCAGCTTTCAGAACCTATAACGATTTGTGCCTCAGTACTTTCTATCAGCGCTTGGAGCTCTGGAATTTTACCAACACAGCTACGACAATTTACAACTGTTACACCAATGGTTTTTATGTCTACTTTCTTCCCGTGTCTGACCTGCCCCCTTTGAGACTGAAACCCATTTTGTGTATTCCTGAGGCCATCTAACCTAAAAAACCGCCCAGTCCACGCCACACAGTCCCCGCTACCCATGTAGCCGCTTCCTGAGTGAAGTGGACTCCTGACCTATTTAGCGGAACCCGAAAACCCACCACCCTTTGGCGCAAGTAGAGGAATCTGCAGCCGACACGGTCGCAGAACCGTCTGAGCCTCTGATTCAGACCCTCCACTCGGCTCTGAACCAAAAGTCCGCAGTCAGTCCTGTCGACAATGCTGCAGATGGTGAGCTCCGCTTTCATCTTGCAAGCAAGACTGGCAGTCTTAACCACTTCTGATAGCCGCTCAAAACCAGAGAGGATCTCTTCCGATCCAAAGCTACACACATCATTGGTCCCGACATGAGCCACCACCTGCAGTTGGCTGCACCCTGTGCTCTTCATGGCATCCGGAAGAAGTCGTTCCACATCCGGAATGACTCCCCCCCAGTATGCACACGGAGTGCACATTGGAATTCTTTTCCTCCCTAGTAGCCATTTTCCTAAGGGGCTCCATTACCCGCCTAACGTTGGAGCTCCCAACTACCAACAAACCCACCCTCTGTGAGTGCCCGGATCTTGAAGGCAGAGGGACGAGTACAGGACAAGCGACACCATCTGCATCAGGAACATCCCCTGCCACAGACAGCGCCTCGAATCTGTTGGCAAGACTAACCGGGGAGGCCTCCACTTCGGTCCCCCGGGAAGTCTTACGCCGCCTGACACACGCTGAGGGGACCTCCCAATCCACCACAGATTGGGGGGCTACCTCCTCGCGAGCAGTGAGCGGGCTGGCCACAGCCGCAGGCCGATCGGAGGGCACAACAGACGCACAGGGCGCCTGCTGCACCCCCGCGAGGGGCCCACAACAGCGGCGCCCACCCACCGCAGTCTCAAGCGTTGCCAGCGTAGCCAACGCCGCCTGAAGCTGCGAGGGAAGAGTCACCAACTCTGCCTCCATCCGTTCGCAGCAGTCACAGTTCCTAGCTATTCTAAAAACCTTTGTTTCTTCCAAGTAAGTACGTCAGAGGACTCAGTAGTTTGATAAACAGTGAGCTTTGTAAAGTATAAACCTAACGCTGAACTGTTTATTAACGGCGAATCTGAAAAATATATACGCGAGCTAATAAATCAAAAATTCAGTAACTGAGCTGACAAATAAACGCGACTCTTAATAAACAAACACGTGAGCACACTAAAGTATATAGAGCTGCAAGAGAAAGCACACACGAAATGTAAATAAGTCGCTTCTATTAAGAAGCCGGTTACCGTACAATGTAGAGCTGCTGCTGGTCACGTGTGCACTGGCCGCCGGTCACTGAGCAACTGAGCATCGTTGTATCAATATAAAATGCTGTGCAATGATTGCAGCAAAGTTGGTGTATCACATGGCTGCTTTCACAGGTGGCCCAACCTCTGATGTGGTAGGATAAGCTTTTGACAGGGTCCTGGAATAGGAAGAGCTGGGTAGGTGAATTCAGGAGGGTTTGGATTTGGGTCTTTCACAGAGAGATGATCCCTGTTGTAAGGGGTTGGGGTTGGGAGTGGCATAGGGATGGACTGAGATGATGTGTAGGTTGGGTGGACAACGGAAAACCACTTCAGGAGGGGTTGGAAGGATCTTGGGTAAGATGTTTCTCATTTCAAGGCATGATGATAGATAATTATTGCCCTGACGAACTATGTGATTTAATTGTTCCAGTTCAGGATGGTAATGGATGACAAGGACACTCCTTTGTGATTGGTTACTGAGGTTGGAGGGAGGATTGGTGGTGTGTGGGGATACGGCACGAGAAATCTGTTTGTGGACCAAATCAGGAGGGTTATGTCAGTAAAGGCCTTTGTGAAGCCTTCAGCATAACAGGTAAGGGACTTTTCATTGGAAATTCACCATTTATAGGTGGCAAGGCTGTATGGGAGGAATTTTTGATGTCAAATGGATGGCAGCTATCAAAGTGCAGGTAATGTTGGTAATTAGTAAGTTTAATGTGGATGGAGCCATCAGTGAGGTGGAGGTTAACATCCAGGAAGGTGACTTGGTGGGTTGAGAGGTGTCCTGGCCCCAAGTCCATATCGTGAAAATATTATATAATAATGGAAAGTCCCGGTTGGAATTAATAATATAGTAAGGACAGTTTACAACTCACCACAAAGACGTGGTGACGAGCTGCAACAGGCACATACAAAAGTTAGGTGTGTGTGTGTGTGTGTGTGTGTGTGTGTGTGTGTGTGTGTGTGTGTGTGTGGTCTTGTGTACTTGCAGTGTGCATGCATTTTGTACATATATTTATTTTACTTTGTTGTATTTTGTTTATTTTATTTTCTACCCTCACCCGCCTCCCCACTCCATTCCTAAGCTGCATCTCTTTATTCCCATCGAACCCATCCCCACCACCATGACGTAACCTTGCTATCCCATCCCCTCTCCCCTCCCCTCCTGACCCCAATTCGCCGCAGAGCGTGATTAGAAGTGCGGCAACCAGAGTTGATGGTCGTATGACTGTGTTGTGTGCCTGTGTGATTGATTGCGTGAGTGTTCTATTTTCTGAAGAAGGCCATGGCCGATAGCTGAAAGTGTTGTATGTGTGTGTCTTTTGTATGTGCCTGTCACAGCTCGTCGCCACGTGTTTGCGGTGAGTTGTAAACTGTCCTTACTATATCATGAAAATATTATCAATAAACCTGAACCAGACCAGGAGTTTGGTGATTGTATGTGTATAGTTGTCTTCGAGTCTTTGCATGAACATGTGTGTTTCTTTTTCTGACGAGAGCATGGCTGAAAATTTAATTTGTGTGTAATGTGATTATCTGTTTTCGTGCCTGTCGGCAGCTCAGAAAAAAAGAGACACACCCTCCTTTGTCATTACAAACTTATCTGTAGCATAGAGTGAAAATGTTTGTGGATCTAAAGGATGTAACTTCTTGGGTTATCAGTCCCTAGGCTTACAAATTATTTTAACTTATACTAAGGACAGGAATCCATACCTGAGGGAGGACTTACTTCCGACAGCAAGCAACTGCGGGCTTTACAGAAAGATGCCTTAGAACTCTCTGCCACTCCACTGTGCCAGCACTGCGTTAGGTTTAGGTAAACACTTTGCAGTCTGGCTGCGAGCTATGCTCGCAGTCCGTGCACTAAGCATTGCTGACAAGCAACAAACTATGCTTGCAGTGACGTAAAGAAATGCGCAGAAAAACTATGGGCTATACTCGCAATTTGTGTGTTTTATTATGCAGCTTGATGGTTTAGTTATGCAAACAATCCACTATATGGCATTACCAGCAATAGATATATTTGTGTTTTTAGCTTCTGACATCCATGTGTAAGGAATGCCACCAAGGTGTCACAGCACAGACGACCGCTTACAGATCAAGAAATTTTAGTTGTTCTATTTAATGATTTCGGTTCTGAAGGAGAATTTAGTGACGATTCTGAAGATGATAGAGATATTGCAGATAATTATAACATATTTACTGTAATTTTGAGTTAGTGATATGTTTAAATAAGTAAGAAATATTAGGCTTCTTGTACACACTTGCTGTGTATATTTCATGTAATATATTGTACACCTTTAATGATAATACATTGTATCTAGTTCTACATATATCCTGTTTATTTACAGAGGAAGAGCTTCATGACAATATTGACAAGACGTCTCGAAAGCAAATGCATCAAATACATCGCGAACTTCAGAAAGGTAATTACTTGTAATTAAAATGAAAATAGTTGCCTAACGTAATTTAGAGGTGTCCTGTGATTTTTGTAAATACAGCATAATCCCGTTTTTACGTTTTTCAAGGGCCTTAAAGAAAACTGTGTAAAATATGGGAAAATGTACCACGTGGGAAAGTGTTTTAAACAGTGTAATATACTTACTGGATCATCCATGCATTTTCGTAGTTTATTTGTGATTTATGTACATAATAGGCATCAAAATACTCACCAGGAAGTTTGTTTATGATGTAATAAAAGTTATCCAAATTTTGTACTACTTTAAGTGGCAGGCAGAACTGGAGCTGGTAACTTTATAGGAAGTCTAAATTGATGTAATTTCATTCATCATAATTGAGTTTGTCAGCAAGTCTTTAACTGGCATTCATTATTTACATAGTAAAACTGAACAAAGTTCCATACTTTTTGTATTTTTAGATGTTTCGCATGACAATAGCCAAAAATTTATTAGTGATTGAGTGCAAATATATTCATAAATATTTTTGCGACAGAATAGAGTCGTCAGGTCACACTATGAGATTATAATACACTGTGCCCCCTTCAGTGTGCAGAAAAACACACACCACCAGTCTCAATATTCATCAAATGTCACAAAAATACTTTGAGTAATGGAACTGGATGGTGACAGGATGGAGTGGGAGGGGGGGGGGGCAGGAAGAGGAAAGTGGCAATATGCAACTTGTGCTCATTCCACATACTAGGTATTCATTACTCATTAAATATCTTGCAGTTTACATTACCTGAACTGATGAATCCTCATTAATAGTTATAGTGCCACTGGAGACAAATATCTTTTTACTACTTCCATCATTTTCAAAAACAGTAACAACACCTGGTTGCAGCACAGCCAGTGTTGGGACATGTTGTGGTAGAATACCAAAGTTACCACTGAAGGATGGCACATCTACTTGACGTACACTGGCATTTTCATAAAAAACCTGTAAGATAAAATTAATTAGAATGTCAACTACACTAACTAGAATTTTGACACTAAGATAAAGAAGATAAACATTAGGAAAGATTCAGTACAAGACTATCTATAAATTATTGGTATTACAGGATGTACTGTGATGTAAATGTTTTGCTTTCAGTACGCTATAGAAACTCCTGAATATATATACAAAGAACACACACATACATATTCAATGGAAATGCACAGTAAATGTGTGGGTGAGACAACCAGTTGTACCAATCATACTATGAAGAAAATGATTATCATCACATCTGGCTATGCCTTTTACTGTTTCTTCTGGAATATTGAGCAAGCAATATGCAGGAGCAACCTATAAGGGGAATCACATGAAAATATTTCAATTTGCCATTACAGCAATGACATGTCTCCTGGAATCTGTGCAATTTGTGATAATAGTTGTGAGACCTTTAACTGCATTGTCAGTACTGGAGTTCCTCAAAGCTGCCACCTCGGCGTTTATCTATATATTTACTGTGCCAACAATTCCCTTCTGTTGGGAATGTATTCAACAGTATGTATTTCAAGGCTACCACCCCTGAGAAGAGGTTGTCAGTAAATGTGTGTCAAGCCAAGAAACAGAGAGGGTGTCAGAGAGGAGGATGCGCTCCCTCCGCAAGAAAATTCTTAAAACTGTAAACCCGATTTAGTCCATTAAATGCTGTATTTCTGACACCGTTCAGCGATGGTGGAATGGCCAAGCACTCTAAGGCGCCTTGCTGTGGAGTGCGCAGTTGCTCCCTGTCCGTGCGCTTGCGCATGCATTTAGTTTAGGTAGGTACGAACTAATAACCACAGAAGTTAATTACCGTAATTTGAACATTTTTGAACTAAGTTCATCTACAGGAACTTCAACCTTTTTTTTTTTTCACTTACAATTTGATCCTCATTTGCACTAGGTATTTAATTCTGCATCACCACATGCCTCAGCCTTTTCTTTATGGAAACTTAACAGTCACTGCGGCACACAAAAAAATAATTAAAAAGTAATTCCTTAAATTTTTGAAAGAACAATATATAATTCTTAGCTAGTAGCACTATACAGTTTTGCATTTTAGAGTGAAGAATAAAACCACTAGACACAGATAATGTCACAAATCGCAGAAATTTCCATCACTCATATTTAATTCTACCTGCACAACATTGCTACTAAAACAAATACAGGCAAAGACCTGCAGTGAAAGCTTTTCTTTTCTGTAACGAATTGGATTATTTCAGCCGTCTGATGAAACACATTGACTGTTAAGCTGGATCTAAGGACTCATTGTAGACCTAAGAATTTTCGTAGCTATTGCCAAGAGCATGAATTTGGTAGGTATGGACAGGAATGAATAGGCGGAACTTGTTCCAGCAAAAATGCTACCATTAACTTTTCCTAAAGCTTTGCTACATTCTCAGGAAGGAAATCATTAGGATCTATAACACTTTTAGCAGCATCAAGATTAGCAAAAGTAAAGTACCTTTTCGGATTTTTTTTTAACATCTAAGCATAAAAGGTCTTATTTCCGCAATTTTTACGAACTTCCCATAACTCCTATAAATCCATAGCAATTACAGTCTGTAACAGTTGGCAGCTAGGTATTCCAATGACATATTGGAGCTGTGCTAGGTAAATAGGGGCTAACTGAATCATATATTTTTAAATGGGAACATTCAGATACTATTTTCTCTAAGTAAAAAAGTAATCATTGAAAATTTTTTCAACTTCTGAAATTTGTTAATAAAGTTTTCATTTGTTTTGATGGTAACACCCTCTTCCTCTGCTCTTGGTTGCCCTGTCTCCCTTTTAATAATATTCCAAATAGTTTTAATTTTATTATCAGAGGAACTAATCTCAGACATGATGCACATGCTTCTTGATTGTTTAATAACTTTTCTTAATGTAGCACTGTAGTTTTTATAATATTTTATTGTTTCTGGGTTATTACTCTTTCAGTGAATCTACATTGAAATCACCACAAATAATAATTTGCTTCCCCTATCTGACAGATAGCAAAACAAGGCACCCAAGTTTCCAGAAATAACTGGAAGTTTCCTGAAGGGGACCTATATACTTCTACAATAATAAGATAATCATCACTGAGTTTAAGCTGGCAGGCAAATGTTCAAATGTTTGTAGAGCTTATGGGACTTAACTATGGGGTCATCAGTCCCTAAACTTACAAACTACTTATGAACTACCTAATACTAAGGATGGCACAAATATCCATACCCAAGGGGGGATTCGAACCCCCAACCGTAGTGGCCGTGCGGACCGTGACTAGTGCACCGCAGCTCTACACATAACTTTGTTTCTAATTTTTCTTACACTTTGATACCTTTTGACATATATGGCAACTCCTCCTCTTACCTTATTATCACTATTTACATTTGAAGCTAATTTATATCCCCTGACATTCACATTTTCCAAACCAGTGACAATGTGATCCTCAGACAGGCATAGTATATCTTTACATTATCAGTTTCTATATCACTTAACAAACCAAAAGTTTATCTATTTTATTCTTTAGTCCACCAATATTCTAGTGAAAAATGCTAACTTTTTTCTATCTTTTGTGAGAAACCTCTGATTTTTCAACATTTTTAGCACCTACCTGCCTGAGCTTCTCACTGGACACTGATCTTAACCTAAAAAAGAAATACTTCCATGAATTGCAGTGTCCCCCCTATAGGATTTTGCTATCAACCCAGCTAGTTTCCCTTCCCTTCCCTTTCCTATTGAGATGCAGGCCATGCCTAGGGAACTCTCACCTATCAATAACATCAACAGGTACCAAACCTATGTCTGACAGTAGCCACCCTAAGCAGTTGATCAATCTCCATATTGACCCTCCTGACAGCGGCTCAATTGGGGATGATAACACCACATGAAAGCAGGCAACAGTCCAACATTTGACTGGGTCATTGCAGAAGCTACTTTAACCAGGTCACACTCAATACTGTAGCCCTGATCCCTACCAATGCTGTTTCCCACCCCATCCACTATCACAACATGATCCTGTTTTGTGAAACCCTTACACAAGGAACATATATCCCCTACCACATGGCTAAGACCTGCACTGGGCTTGAAAAAGTTTGTGACCTGGTAACTATCACCTAGTTTTTCCTGCAAAATCTGGCCCACCCCTCTTCCATGGCTACTTACTAACAACAGAACTTTCCTCCTACTATCTACTTTTTTTGAAACCATTTGTTTCCTAGTGAAACTCTGTTGCTTCCTAGCTGCACCTACTTCTAAATGAGCCTCTTCCGCACTTAACTGTGGTAGCAAGGCAAATCTGTTGGTTGTGCCAATTGCGAAGCTGTCCAGGAACTATACTCTCTCTGTGGCCCATTCCCTGCTACCACTTCCCACCCCTGCTCACCCTTCTCCCCCTTTAACCTCAGAAGTTCCTCCCAAGCACTACCCAGTTCAACCCAAAGGGCTCTAATCTTCCCTTCCTGTTCAACTATTTTTCTGTCCCTTGAACACACTTTGCAAAACAAAGGAAGACACTTGTTTGCTTCCCTCTTTTCCACCCCCCCCCACCCCCACCCCCAATGAAACCACTTGTCACAACTGCATTGAAACCCAGCACAAAGCTACTGCAGCTAAAACACATTGCATTCATGATTTTTACGAGGTGATATCGATAATATATATTAACTACAGATACAAAGGGTTACTAGATTTGTTTAGGACATTAAAAGATGTGTACGCTGTTAGTAAATGCATTTAAAATTACAGTATAACACTAAATATGCTCACTCGCGAATTTGGCCTATGAACATACACAAAACAACTTTTCGCGATTACTGAGACAATGTGCAAAAAGGGAAAAAACCTTTAATGGTGAGCTTGAAGAGCACACTAATAAACGTATTCAATTAGTTAACTGTGTTAAATGCACTTCAAATTATGGAGAAACACTAAATATACACACACTGAATTTAGGCCTAACACATGTAAACAAACCGAACTTTTAGTAATTACTTGATCAATATGTGAATAAAAGAAAAACCTTTAATGGTAAGCTTTAAGAGCACACTAATCAATGTTTTTAGCTACTTAACAGTGTAAAACTACATTTTATTTCTACCTAAATTACTTATCTTTTCCGATCGCACTGACACCGCACGTCTGGTCTTGTGCGGGGCTAGCAACCACGACCAAAGTGCAAGATGCATTTTATTTAAGACAACTTAATGTAAATGTATTTGGCTTACACAATATAAAGACTGACAAAAGCACATTATATACTACATTTTATTTTTTTGTAGTACAAAAAAAAAAAAAAGTGTGGGTTCCTGTAGTCATGTCCTAGTTCATGAACCACAGGCAACGTATGAGTGGCCAAGTAATGGTCCTGACATTTGGGATACCAGTTACTTTGGAATAAGGTTGAGCATCTCTGACATATTCTGAGTTGTAGCCACCTTTGTGCTCAGATGGCAAAAACTACCAAATCCATTGGTTAGTCCCACAACCGTTAGGGGTAAAACCCAGTGGGGCCCTGGGCAAGTAAGGCTAGAAACCTGCTTCCCAAGTAGGAAGATCACAGTGGGGTGAAGGGTTTTACATCAGGAAAGCAATCGAACCCAGCATAATTGCAGTAAGGTTTGTAAATTAACAACTGATGTGGATAGATTTGGCCATCTCCAGCATGAAAATTAGGATTGTGGCAGTGTATTCACCCTGTGAAGGGACAGATCAAGATGAGATGGACAGATTTTACAACACAATTAGTGATGTAGTTGTTAGAGTGAAGGATAAGGATAGTGTTTTACTCATGGGTGATTTCAACACCAGAATAGGAAATCTAACAGAAGGTTATGAAAAGGTTATTGGTAAGTTTGGAGAGGATATGGAGGCCAACAGGAATGGAAAACAGATCTTGGATTTTTGTTCCAGTATGGGCTTAGTTATCACAAACTCTTTTTTTTTAAGCATAAGGACAATGACCACTATACTTGGGAAGGAAGGGGAACCAGATCTGTCATTGACTATATAATAACAGACCAGGAATTCAGGAAGACAGTCAAGGATACACATGTTTTCAGGGGGTTCTTTGACGATACTGATCATTATTTAATCTGCAGTTAAATTGGTTTTGTGAGGCCACAAGAGCAGAAAGTCAGGTCCATGTGTAGAAGAATAACAGTGGAGAAGCTTCAAGACAAGGAAATTAGGCACAAACACATAACAATGATCTCAGAAAGGTACCAGTTAGTTGAATGTAATGATTTACAGTCACTGGAAGAGGAATGGTTAAGGTACATGGACACACTACTGGAAGCAGCTAGAGAATGTCTTGGAACTGTAGTGTGTAAAGGCTGGAAGAAGCGGACAGCTTCGTGGAATGACACAGTCAAGGCAGCCCATAAAAAGAAAAAGAAGACATTTCACAAATGACTCCATACTAGAAATCAAGCAGACAGAGAAAGTTATGTTGAAGAAAGAAACAAGGCCAAACGGATAACAGCGGACTCCAAGCAGAAATCATGGGAAGACTTTGGAAATAAGCTAGAAACTCTGGATCAAGTCGCGGGAAACCATTTTGTAGCGTAATTAGCAATCTTCAAAAGGGAGGGAAGAAGGAATTAACAAGTGTTTTGGACAGGTCAGGAAAGCTGCTAGGCAATCCTGTGGATGCCTTGAGCGGATGGAGGGAATATTTTAAAGAATTGCTCAATGTAGGAGAAACGTCCAATGATGTGTCAGATTTTCAGGTAGAATGGGATAGGAACGACGATGGAAACAGGATCTCATTTGAGGAAGTAGAGAAAATGATCAGTAGATTCAGTGCAATAAAGCAACTGGGGTGGATGAAATTAAGCTGGAACTCATCAAATACAGAGGAATATCATGTCTCAAATGGTTACACAGGATAATTGAGAAGGCATGGGAATCTTGACAGGTTCTGTGTGACTGGACGAAAGTGGTAATCATGCCAATTTTCAAACATGGAAACACAAAAGATTGCAACAAATATCAAGGTATCTCTTTAATTAGCGTTGTATGTAAAATATTCGCAGATATTGTTGAAAGGAATGTGCGGGTATTAATTGAGGACACGTTAGATGAAAATCAACGTGAGTTTAGGCCTCTTAGCAGCTGTTAGGGCCAGATCTTTAGCTTACGGCAGGTAATGGAAAAGTGCTATGATGGCACAGGGAATTGAATCTATGTTTCATAGATCTAGAAAAGGCTTATTACCGTGTTCCTAGGAGGAAGCTATTGTCATTTCTACAAGATTATGGTACAAGAGGCAAACTTCTGCAGTCAATTAAAGGGCTTTACATAGACTGTCAGGCAGCAGTTAGAGTACATGGCAAATTAAGCTCATGGTTCAGGGGTAAGACAAGGCTGTAACCTGTCACCACTGTTGTTCATACTATTCATGGATCATATGTTGGAAACAGTAGACTGGCAGGGTAGGATTAAAGTAGGTAAAAAAGCAGTCTCGCATATGTGGACGACTTAGTTGTAATGGCAGATTCGATTGAAAGTTTGCAAACTAATATTTCAGACCTCGATCAGAGGTGCAAGGATTATGATATGAAGATCAGCATCTCCAAAACGAAAGTAATGTCTGTGAGGAGGAGATTTAAACAGATTTAGTGCCAAATAGGAGGAACAGGTAGACAGTTTCAAGTACCTGGGATGTATTTTCCCACAGGATGGCAACATAGTGAAAGAACTGGAATTGAGGTGTAGCAAAGCTAATGCAACGAGTGCTCAGCTAAGATCTACTCTCTTCTGCAAGAAGGAAGTAAGTACCAAGACTAAGTTAGCAGTGCACTGCTCTATCTTTTGACCAACTTCGTTGTATGGGAGTGAAAGTTGGGTGGATACAGGTTACCTTATGAATAAGGTAGAGGTTACAGATATGAAAGTAGCAAGAATGATTACAGGTACCAATAGATGGGAACAATGGCAGGAGGGTGTCCATAATGAGGAAATCAAAGAAAAACTTGGAATGAACACCATAGATGAAGCACATAAAACCTTTGTTGACGGACATCCACAGCTAAGATGATACATCTTTAATAAAATGGTCTGCTTCAGCTGTTTTACTTTTTTTAAAAAGACGACCGGTTTCACGACTAAAAGTCACATCTTCGGGTCAAATACATGAATAAAAAAAGAAAAACCAGACTATAAACCAGCCTATCTGGACAAAGATGGTTTTATGTTTTAACTGTAAGTATATTTCTATTCCATCTTTGTCCAGATAGGCTTATTTTAGTTTGTCACTGGTATATAGTCTGGTTTTTCTTTTTTATTTAGGTATTTGACCCGAAGATGCGACTAAGTCACGAAACCGGTCGTCTTTTTTTAAAGAAGTAAAACAGCTGAAGCGGACCCTTTTATTAAAGATAGATGAAGCAATTAGAGCGAACAGACAGATTGTGGGGTCATGCTACACGCATGGGAGAAGCAAGGTTACCTAAGAGACTCATGAGCTTGGCAGCAGAGGGTAAGAGGAGTCTAAGTAGACCAAGAAGAAAGTACTTAGATTCGGTGCAGAATGATTTTGAAGTAAAAGGCATAACATCAGACGATGCATCATTGTCAGCATTGAATAGGGGATCATGGAGGCTGAAAGGCATAATCAGTCTCTAATGATGATGATAGTACTAGATTGGGTCACATTATAGGTTCTGTGACAGTCACTGGACTTATTAGTCACAATGTCACCTGGGACTCCACCATGGCCAATTGACTGAGCTAAATAAATCAGCCTACCCATCAGGAAAGGTCCCAATTAAGTCAAATACAATAAAAGACTTGGAAAAATGCAGCTTTATCTGCCTGACAAACCCATGTCTTTCTATGGAGATGACATGAATTGTCCTACAATGAACAACGAGACGAGTAAATGGACAGTGAAATATCTATTTTGTTGTATAATTGTCCATAGCTATTGTAAAATGTAGAACTGTA
Source organism: Locusta migratoria (assembly GCA_026315105.1). Classification (NCBI taxonomy): domain Eukaryota; kingdom Metazoa; phylum Arthropoda; class Insecta; order Orthoptera; family Acrididae; genus Locusta; species Locusta migratoria. The sequence goes on along the minus strand of CM048751.1, from coordinate 160,465,858 downwards.
CTTTTTATATTGTTTGCTTTAAAGATAGCTATAATATGAATAAGAAAGTTCATGGTTTCAGAAATTTATCATGTTTTAAGGCAGCAGTTTGCAACTCAGCAATGAATTACATTAATGTTAAAAGTTAGCAATCCAGTCTTGTCAAAAAATCACCTGTGTATAATATTAAATAAAAATCTGAAAAATATGGAAATAAGTAAGCTAACTAGTACTTTTAAGATTTAAACAGTTTTCCTTTTTTGTATTTCCCAAAAATGTGTCAAGTGACAAACCCACTTAAAAATACACGACTCAGTTATTTGGAATTAAAGGCTGCACTCACCAATTTTGCATATGAGTGATATTTTTTAACATATAGATTTCCAATAAACTCAATATGGAACTAGTTCTGGAGTAAATAAAAAACTTCCAAAAAGGCAGCTGGTTGCAATTCTTTTCACAAAAATAAACCTTCAACTTGTTCCTCCTATTTGGCACTCAATCTATTTAAACTCTTCCCAAAGACATTACTCTTATTTTGGATATCTTCATACCATAAACCTTCCAATCGAATCTGTCATCACTAGGTCATCCACATACGAGAGCCTGCTTATTTTGTTTTCACCTATTTTAAGCCCTCCCTACCAGTCTATTGTTTTCAGCATATGATCAATAAACAGTATGAACCACACTGGTGATTGGATTACATACAACCTTGTTTTACCCCTGAAACTACTGTGAACTTAACGTACTATCAATGCTACCTACTGCCTGACAATCTAAATACTTAATTGGCTGCAGAAGTTTGTCTCTTACTCCATAATCTTGTATAATTGATAACAGCTTCCTCCTAAGAACACTGTCTTAAGCCTTTTCTAGATCTATAAAACAGATACAATATCCTGTTCCATTCATAGCACTCCATTACATGCTGTAAGCTAAAGATATGGTCCTAACAGCATCTAAGAGGCCTAAACCCACACTGATTTTCATCAAACTTGTCTTCAACTAATACTCATACTCTTTTGAACAATACCTGAGAATACTTTGCCCACAACGATAACTACCTCTGCAGTTGCTGCAATGTTTTCTGTTTTCATGCTTGGTAATTAGTGCTATTACTGCTTCCGTACAGTCTGACAGTACCTGTCCCGTCTCCCATGGCATTTCAGACCTGACATTCCGCTGCAATTGATAAATTCTGACAATTTCATCTACCTTAGCCACTTTATTGCACTGCAGTCTGGCTGTTCTCTGCACTTCCTCAAATGTGGTCCTGGTTCTATTATTCCTATCCCATTGCATCTCAAAATCTGACATTCAATGTTTCTCCTACTTTAAGTAACTCCTCAGAATATTCCCCCCATCTGCCCTAGGCATCCACAGGATGCACTAGCAGCTTTCCTCACCTGTCCAAAACACTTGTTAATTCTGTCTTCCCTCCATTTCAAAGACTGCTACTTATGCTCCAGAATGGTTTCCTCAAAGCTTAACTTAAATATAGGGCCTATTCAATGGCAAAGTTTAAAATCTGTACTGGACTAGGATTCGAACCCGGGTTTCCCACTTTGGGCCAGCAGTCATCTTAAGCTATTTGACTATCTATACATACTTCCCTTCAAACCCAAGTTCTCAACTTGTAGCACTATTATTGTAGTGTGCCCTGCCCATTATATTTCAATTCATTGAAATGATCAAAATGTTTAAATATTTTAAATTTGTAAAATTACAGCTGTCAATACCAACAAATGGCACCGGTATCTGTTCTTTCGAACATGTCCAAAAAGAACAGACATATCAAGTATTGTATTTCCAAAGTATTCCTATGATTTCTATTTGGCTTCTACAATTATCTATTTCACTTTGTTTACTTTATTCAAAATAACTTTTCTCTGTCTGCCTGAGTTCTAGTATGAAGCCATTTTTGAAACACCTTTATCCTTTAACAGGCTGCCTTGACTGTCATTTCACCAAGCTACCTGCTTATTCCCTCCTTTATAGACTACTGTTCCAAGAAATTCTGTACCCACTTTAAATAGTGTGTCACTGTAACTTGTACTTTTCTCTTCCAATGACTACACTCAACTAACTGGTTCAGAGATCATTCTTCTAGCCCTATATCTAATGATAAATACTGGCTTTAGTTTTATAATTGATACCTTACATGTTATAAAGCACAACATTAGTTTTTTTATTGGCATTTTATTTATCAACTCATTAGATTCAATTTATTATTTATAGACAAATGATCTTTAGGACTTACCCTATGAATGTGCCAGGTATAATACCTGTATTTTAATAGGATGGTTCTCTTACATAGCTACATAGAACTATATATTTCAGTAAATGGCATTTTATGTTCTACAAGAAACAATTACTGGTAAATTGTTTCCACTGTAAATATCAATGCAGGTGTAGAGTGTTAGTAGCTTACTAACAGTCCCCCTCAGTATCATCTAGTCATTCAACCACACAAACTAGTCAAATCAGCGTGCACCATTCTACAATGTGTGTGTCACTGTTAAAATTTAAATGCTTTACCGAAGCCTAAAAGAAGCAGGCACATCCAACGTATAAATGTGGCAGTAGCAATTACTGTCACGACGAACGATTCGAACAAAGAGTAATGCCACACGGTTATAGAGCTGGGGAAAATATTTAACTCAGTTTTCTTACTTTTATCCTCATTCATAGGTTTCTCTTATTGAATATACTTAAATACATTGGGACAGTGAATTAATTTCGTTTTCGAGTCTATTAAAATTACCTGATTAGCTGCAGCGAATGTAAATGACATTTCATCGGCATATCCTCTCGCTGATGATATTAAAGGTGCTGAGCGGGACAGTAGTCTGCTAACAGGCCGAAACGAACGACTAATAGCAGCCATATTTCTAAGTTGAAGCAACGTCTGGAAATATTTGATATAATATTACATATGCATACAACAAGTATATAAATTACAAATCTTTTGAAGTGGAACTATGATATAATACCACATAAAACTTTACGAACCAGATATAGGGTAAGCAAGTCCCTATTCGGCACGCCAAAGATATATACGCGAAGGTCATCCTGAAAAAATAAAGCATCTTAGGTTAGCTTCGTTCGAAGAATTGCTTTCTGGCTACCGCACATGCGCAGTACGAAAGTTCGCGTTTGAAGAGCGCCTGGAGCCGAATCTGTATACTTGATGAGGGGTGCCAGCTGTTCGAAGAGCTGCTAGCAAGCAGAGCCAAGCTGCCAGATGCTGCTCGAGGAAATTTTTCTGACTGCCAGATTCGCGAATGCGAGCAGCTCTCTTATTTGTGGTGGGGATACATGACGCGCCCTTGTTCAAAATGGAAGTTATCTCACATCAGAAGTGGACACAAATGACAGGTGCAATAGATGGGACCAATGTCAGAATAACGGCCAATTCACACTGTCCGTCACGTCAACGTCATGACACGGGCCAGGCCGCGGTGGCCGCAGGGACTGAGGCGCTCCAGTCACGGTCAGCACGGCCACTACGGTCGGGGGTTCGAATCCCCCCTCGGGCATGGATATTTGTGCCGCCCTTAGAATAAGGTAGTTGATAAGTAGTTTGTAAGTTTAGGGACTGATGACCCCGTAGTTAAGTCCCATGAGCTTAACAAACATTTTTTTGTCACGGCACCATCACGTCAAGTTGTATTCACACTGTCCCATCTCAATATGCGATGTTGAAAGTGAGGTTATGAGTAGCAATCTTTTATGAAGAAAGTCAAATTTTAATACTCGAATCGGGGAACAACAATGCTAAATATTATTGACGGCCAAAGAAATCTTTACAGTGTACGTTTTTGGCCAACTTACTGGGAACTGAAACAACATTTCAAAACATCGACATTTATTTTCAGGCGAAAAAATAAGCATATGAAAAATCAAACAACACTTTTAAGAGCATAAATAGCGCCTGTTTACTTTATCCATTACGATTTACCAACTGACATTGTTAAAACCGTCGTAAACAACACAATTTTTGTCTTTCATTAGAACTGACTATTTCATTTAAAATGTTATTTAATGAAAATGCGTAATCAAATTACAGACTTATTCAAATAAACAGTTTGCTTCAGTCTTTTCTATTACAATGTTACGTAACATAAACCATTTTTTGGTTTCAGATACCTGAACTCGATTTTAGGGGGACACTCAATTGACAAAAATACTTAAGTCATCATGAAACATTTGAGATTTACCCCTAAAACGAAGTATAACAACAAAATAAAGATAATAATAATAATAATAATAATATTTATTCAACATCGAATAATATATATATACAGTCTCTTGACATTGTGCAGATTATTCTTCTGAATACGTCAGTTTCATAAATTATAAACTAATGATTACTCTTTCATATAGTCATTATTTCTTTAATACAATTAAACATATTATATTTTTAAGTCTTTATCTGACAATTAAACAGTTAACTACAGTATTACATGTTTTTAACTCTTTTTGACAACTAAAAAGTTTACTACAGAACATACTTGTCTTGGTTAAGAAACATTTTTCATATAGTTATAGAATTCATCTAGAGAATAGAATGCATTTTCAATTAGGATCCTTTTTAGTTGGACTTTTAATTTGTTTTTAGGAAGGGCTGCAAGGCTTTTTGGTAGTGCATTGCTAAGCTTCAGACCAACATGAAGTCCATTTTTTTTTTCATATAATGCTGTTCTGTGGCTGTTTAGATGGTATCTTAGTTTTTGTCGTGTATTATGTTGATGTAGATCGCAGTTTAGATCTGGATTGTTTGTTTTCACATACATTATTATTTTTAATATATATACCCCAGTAATGGTAAGTATGCCCAATTTTGGAAAGAGATTCCGACATGATTCTCTTGGTTTGGCCCCACAGATAATTCTGACCACTTTCTTCTGTAGTATCAATAAAGTGTTAGAGACACATTTGCACATAAACAGTGCAATCGTCGACTGCAACATGTAATTCGCGTGACGAAAATAGGTTAACTGACGATGTTAGCAGACGGCCGTTCCGTCAAAACATTCTTCTCGAGAAAGCTTGACGTTGACGTGACGTGACGGTCTGGTGACAGACAGTGTGAATGCCGCCATTAGAAATACATTGCGGAATGTTCTGACGGACGGTGACGTGACATGACATGACGGACAGTGTGAATTGGCCTTAAACAAGCCCAAAGAAGATTTTTCCCCTTTCAGTTGCAGGTGGTTTCTGCAAGAGACACATTAGAGACCTATTCTCGATCGGTCCACAATATCAGAGTATTCAGAACGAGTACGCTGTCAGAAACCACTAAGGAAAAGTGTCAAAGTTTTTATATTTTGGATGACTGCTTATCCCGGTTTGAGGCATTTGTCTCGTGCCGAAGTATTGAGCGTTCATCATGGCGAGGCAGTAAATTCAACGTTGTACTCTCAAAAACGATTATCGCACTTGAAAGCAGTGGAACCGTATTACCGGAGATTCTATCAAAGTATAACTACTGCAGATTTCAAATTAGAAGATGCAAACGGAAATGAAGAATCTGAGTTATATATAAATAGGCAGTCACTCAAAACGAAATATTAAATGTTACAAGTGTAACAAAACGAATCATATTGCTAAATATTGTTCTAGAAAGAACGAAAAAGAAGGAAAATCGTCAAAAAATAACGATAAAGGAAATGTGGATAAAAAACAGTCAGAACAGAAGAAAGCATTTCTTGCAGCAGATTCTACACAGTTTCACAAAAGAGAGATGTGGTATTTATATTCTTGTGCCTCGACTCACATCACTAACGAAGGAAGGAAGCTGCACGACATTAAACCATGTAATAGCTCTGTATAAGCGTGGGACATGATGGCTTAAGAGCAGAAACTTCTGGTAGTATTGACCTGACCTTCTACACTGGTGATAAAACAGTAGAAGTAGAAGCTTCTGATTTCATTCATATTCTAAACTCAGCTGTGAACTTGCTTTCAGTAAGTAAGATTGTTAGCAAGGGGCATAAAGTGACTTTTAATAAGAAAGGCGGATTCATGTATGATGCAGAAGGTGAGATAATTGTAAAGACATCGCCTAAGAATGGTATCTATTGCTTGAACACAAGTGAAATGAAGCAATTTTATTACACTGGAGGCAATGGATTCCTATGGCATTGTCGGCTAGGACATATGAATCGCAAAAGTATGTTGAAGTTAGCAAAGGTCTCAACAGGATTAAATGAAAATATTGCGGTCAAGGACCCATGTGAATTGTGTATTATGGGAAAACAGTCACGTCTTCCATTCAAATGTAGCAAAAGACATTCTGAACACATCTTGGAGCTAGTACATTCTGATTTGTGTGGTCCAATGGAAACAGAATCTATTGGTGGAAATCGTTATTTTATTACATTTATTGATGATTTTTCTAGATACACATTTGCCTATTTTTTGAAGAAAAAGTCTGAGGTGACGCAGATATTTAAAAACTTCAGTCATGGTGGAAAAGCAGAAAGGCAGAAGCATAAAAAAAGTTGCGGTCTAACGATAGAAAGGAGTATGCCAACGGTGAACTGAAAACATTTCTGAGTTCTGAAGATATCATCCATCAGCTTACAGTATGATACAGTCCACAGACAAATGGTGTTGCTGAGAGAGCAAATCGAACATTGGTTGAAAAAGCACGTACCATGATATTTGATGCAAATTTACCAAAAGAGTATTGGGCTGAAGCTGTATCTGCAACTGCATACATATCAAATCGTTCCCCATCTGTCACACTTGGAGATAAAACACCATTTGAATTTTGGTATGGGAGAAAGCCTTCTTTATCACACATGAGAATTTTTGGCTGTAGTGCAATGGTTGACATCCCAAATCCCCATCGCAAAAAATGGGATAAGAAATCACAGAAGCTGATATTCCTAGGATACTGCCAAGCAACAAAAGGCTACCAGTTCACTGATAGAGAGACTTGCAAGATAACTGTCAGCAGAGATGTAAATTTCCTGGAAGATGAGATCTATCTGAGTTTGGATTGAAGAACCTAAGAACGTCAACATAATAGAGTTGGAGCAAGATACAGATTACAATTCACGTACTGAAGAAGACGTTAAATCAGTAGACAGTGATGATGAACCTTTTTATGGTTTTGACAGTGATTCAAACGAAACAGAAGCAAACGATGAGGGATATGAAAACCAAAATATGGATTCTTTAGTTCAACAGACGGTTATACCACGAAGGTCAAGCAGAGAACTAAAACCTAAGGAATGGCAGGACTATTATACATACTACTTGCAAGAAGGACTTCCAAATGAAAACATTGACGTCAAGGAGGCTTTGGAAGGGATAAATATGGAAGAATGGTGAAAAGCAATGAATAAAGAATGTCCATCTCTAGTACGAAATAACACTTTTGAAGAGATGGACCTACCCGGGGACTTAATCCTCTCAAGACTAATGGGTTTTAAACATAAAACCTGGAACTAGCAGTATCCCACAAATATTTAAAGCACGTTTAGTGGTAAAAGGGTGTTCTCAAACAAAAGGTGTTGACTGTCAGGAAACCTACACACCAGTGGTCAAGTATGCATCAATCAGATAACTACTGTCTATGGCAGCTCGAGAGAATCTGGAGATTGATAATCTTCATATCACCACTGCTTATCTCTGTGGAGACTTCAATGAAGAAATTTATGTAATTCCACCAGAAAATTTTGCAGCTCCCGGGAAAGTATGGAGGTTAAAGAAAGCTGTTTAAGGACTTAAGCAGGTTGGTCGGAATTGGAATTAAAAAATTGATGATGTACTAAGAAACCTAAAACTGATCCGTGTATTTATTTTCCTAGATATGACATCAAACTAATCATTATTGCTTTATATGTAGATGATATGCTATTGTTCTCAAATGATAGAAGTATTTTGAATCAATTATAGAATTTACTACAAAATGTTTTTGAGATAAAAGACTTTGGACCACTGAGTCGATGCCTAGGTATGGAAATTACACGAAATCGTGAAAAGCGAAAAATTTGGATTTGTCAGGAATCTTACATTAGAAAAGTTTTGGAGAAATTTGGAATGAGTGAAGCCAAGCCAGTGTCAACACCACTCTAACTTGGTTTGGACTTTGAAACAATTGAATCACCTGACATCGGTGCTCCTTATCAGGAAGCTATAGGAAGTCTTCTATATCTGTCCCAAATCTCCAGACCTTACATATGTTTTGCTGTAAATCTTCTTAGCAGATATAATCACTGTTTTAAAAAGGCTCATTGGTTATCAGTAAAAAAGTATTTAGATATTTGAAAGGAACAATATCTTACAAGCTACAATTTTTTTAAGATGGAAATACAGAAATAATGGCCTTCAGTGATGCAGTTTGTTGAAATAAAATCAATGGCAGATACTCTGTAACTGGTTCATGCATAAAATTACAAAACTCTTTAATTTTGTGGTCTAGTAAGGAAACAAAAAATTGTTACACTTTCTACTTGTGAGGCAGAATATATGGCTTTGGCTTGAACTGTTCAAGATTTATTGTGGTTAAGCAACTAATGGCTGATATAGACCCAAGTAGTATCAGAAATTCACTTAAAGTATGTTGTAACAATAAAGGAGCCATTCAGTTAGCCAAGAATCTAGTGACAAATTCTAAATCAAAGCATATAGATGTGAAATATCATTTTATAAGAAAGCATGTGGAATCAGGTGTTGTTAGCATTGAACATCTACCTACTGAAGATATGTTAGCTGATGCTTTTACCAAACTCCTAAGTACCGCAAGACATGAAACCTGTGTAAGAAATTGTGGTCTTGTGAAATATGTGAAGGAGTAACTCTACAGAATATAGGGTTAATATCAATTTAAGGGGACATGTAAATTGATATTGCCACTTGTTTATTCTTTGTCATTAGCAGTACTCTGTGTTTAATTAATTATGTTTTGTCTGATGTGTGCGTGTCTTCTGTGTTGTGTACGAACTAATTTAATAAAACGTTTTTTCACGTATTTTTCCACTAGTTGTCGAAAAATAGAAAACAGAAAATCCGAGCGTCTGAATCAAACACTTATCACCATGGTAAAGTGTCTATCATTACAAAGTGGTTTGCCAAAAAAGATTTGGGCGGAAGCTTTGTTTTAGCCTGCTACATCTGAAATAGATGCCCAACTCGATCGGTTGGTGGAAAAGTGTGGAAGAAATGTAAATTTACTAAAGATGAATTGAAAATGCTCAAAGTGTTTGGTTGTAGAACTTGGACTAGCACGTTGATATTGGACAAACGTGGAGATCTACCTTGGGGTAGAAGCAGAATCGAAAGGATATTGTTTATGAGGCTTTGAAAGGAGAAAAGTTCTTTGAGAAGAGACGTTATTTTTGCCGAGATGGTATTTCCGATGAAGGTTACTATAAAAAGAGAACCGTGCTTTCCAGGGAAAGTGAACATGAAGCAGACGAAAACAGCTGGTCCACATTGCAATGTGGCAGCAGACGACGTGAGTACAATAGAGTTACGTTTCACGGATCTATCGGTAGATGGAGGCAACACATCGATGAACAAAGAAGAATCGGAATCGATAACAAACGAAGCAGTTGAGCCAGCAGCTATTCGAAGAGATGGGAGCCAGCTCAGAGCCGGGGAAGAAGATGAATCTGAAATAGAAGATGGTGTAATTACTCATAGGGAAAATAGTGTTAGTGATGTTTGTGAGGATTGTGAAAGTGTGTTGGAAAATGAAGTTTTCATTGCAGACAACAAGGTAGCGTTACGACGATCGTCACGCCAGGTGGAACCGAAAAAGTGTAGTTCATGTTTTTATGCATGTTTGTTAGTTAATATGTGTCATGTACATCCGTCAGATCCAACTTCAGTGGAAGAGACTTTAGCCTCAGCTGACAAGGACGAATGGCTTAAAGCTATGGAGTCAGAAATGAATAGTTTGAAACTTCGTAATATATGGCAGCTTGTTGACAGATGAAAAGCGGATCATGTTATAGGGAGTAAGTGGATTTTTTCAACTAAACGAAACAGAGATGGCGATATTGTCAAATTTAAAGGAAGGTTAGTAGCATTGGGTTATAGTCAGATATTTGGGGTAGATTACTGGGAAAGTTACAGCCCAGTGATGAGACGAAGCAGCTTAAGAACACTGATAGCAATAGCAGCTTCAAGGGGATGGAAAATTAAACATATTGATGTTGAAACAGTGTATTTAAATAGCACCATAACTGGTACTGTTTTCATGGAGCAACCTAAGTCGTTTAATATAGGGGACATAGTGTGTTTTTTGAATAAAAGTTTGTATGGGTTTCGCCAGGCCAGTAAAGATTGGAATATTTTTTTCTGAGTTAGGTTTGAAGGCAAGTAAGAAAGATCCTGATCTATTTTTTCCGATAATTTAATTCTTGGGGTGCATGTTTATGATGCTATTATAATTAGTGAAGAAGAGAGTTACGTTATATTCATAAAGGGTTTAAAATCTTTACTCAACATTAAAGAAATGGATGACAGGTTTGTCGCTAAGGTTTTCTTGATATGAACCCAGCAAACGAATTTCATTTTCATGTATGGAAGAAGACAACTTGTGGTTGCACTAACTTTATTATTTTTTGCAGCATGTTAGTATGTACATACACTTCAATTAAACAGTGCAAGTAAAAGTTGCAATGAAATAAAAACATTGGAAGTAGAACATTGAAATAAACATGAATATCTCTCCTCTCGACAAAAAGTAAAAATTAGACTGTCTCTCGTGTTTACTCGGAACAACGTTCTTTTTCAAGGAACGCTCACTTAGCAGCACGGAGCAGACTAGAGCCATGTATTGGGAGAGTACCGCCAAACGGGCGAGCGCCACCATTGTAGGCCTAACTCACAATAGCAGAGCCATGGGCGACACTGTTAAATTAGAATTTATGATGAAGGGAACCGGTCTGTACATTGACGTGGTATGATAGTACGTTAAGTAACCAATGAACTTAAGTTTTTAATCATTTCATCACATCTACAGCGAATATTAAGGAAAAATTGGTAATCTGAGATCAAGACCTTTATTTTTGAGCAAACTAGATGTAAAATTGTTTTGTGCTAAGTTTTGCTTTAATGATAAGAGACTTCAAGTCATTTAACATATTTGATTTTAAATACTGGTACTTATTAAAATACAAACGTGTACTGTAGTTATTTAGACCGCTAAGGAAAAGAATAAAAATTACAAAATTACAAATTAATTTATTTGTCTAAAACAATGCGTCTCAATATACCTTCACTGCATTCATCAAGCCACTACTATTACTACCGCATTTTGCTGAGGAATCCTTCTCTGCCTGACGGTTATATTTTCTCAGAAGAATATAATATTCTTTCCACAGCACTGACATGACGGAATATTTTGAACACGTTCATTGATTGATTTATGTGCAAGCAGGATTGTTCACTATCTGGAAATGTATTTTGTCGAAATACTTTGCGATAAATTTACGTAAAATGAGTAAGATACAAATCTTTTTTATATACATACAATATCTGTAAACAGTACCTGGTTCTGCCTGTGCAGTCAGATTCACTTTGCACAACCCTGTCTTCTGGTGCCTTTGTTCCTTAATTTGAGGACGATGACTATACTAAGTACCGCATTAGGTGATTTTCTTAACACCATCTTTGCGCTTTGTCTCAAATTGATCAGGCGTAAAATAACGCTAAAAATGAAAACCTATGTTAAACTATAATGCAATAGAGATTGGAAAACTGAAATATCTGACGGTTTTGGGACAAATGAAACCGTACAGTGTGAGGTTTCGAAACACTGTTTTAAAACCGTGAAACAAGTGTATATTTTGTAATAGTGTGGACCTGACTACTGTACTGGTAACATCGTCAATGTGTACTGTATGATTATTCCTACAGAACCATATAATAAGAGGCTAGCAATTGTGGGAGAAAAAATTAAACTTTTATTCAGATGCGCGGCTGTTTTATTTCCTACACTGGCAAAATTTTACCTACCACTCCGTTGGCCTCACATGCGTATGTTATCAACAACAACAACACGATAGCAAATCATTGCCAAGATGTGTATATTCTTAGAAATCCGAATAGAATGACTTGATTTGTGTTTAGTACAGTTCGTGATGTAAATAATGCTGTTCCTGATATGTAGTTGACATGTTCTTGTAAGCACCCTTGTTCGCTCAATGAAAGTACTTGTCCTCGTACAACAAAGATTTCATGACAAAACATTTGCACAGTAATGTGATTGGCTAATGCCAACGACACATGATTGCCAACATTATCACGCGAAGCCGCCAGGACGATAAGTAAAATTTAAACCCTGTATCAAATGCACTCCTTTCGAAATAAGTGACGTTCCTGCTTTCAAACTAGCTAAGGACTGACGTTTTTATCTCTAATATATTGATTTTTATCAAAGTAGATGTAATTAATACATGTTGCTTTCCATTAATCTAGTGCCTAATGTTGATAAGTGTTGTGTGCTAACCTACATGTGATATTATCACATAACATTAACTGAGCTAACATTTTCGGAAGGTTTAAGTTTTTACACATTGTTATCGCACTGCTGGGTGCTTCAATAAAATAAACTTTACCTTAAAATTCGAGTTTTGGAGATCTATTTAATGGGCGGTTTCATCTACCGTCCAAACTTTCGTAATATGCAGGCTAAGTATACATACGAAATTCGTCAAATACGGCACAATTATGTTAGCTTTTCATGTATTTATATATTTTAAAAATGTTTGTCCATCCAACATTGCTCACAAGAAACTAGTATGAACAGATAAACCTAGAAGTTTACTCGATATTTCAATACAAATTTACTTATTTCGCAAAATTTTGAATTCTCGTACAAAAATTTTTTCTTCCAATGCGGTGTACCCACAATTCGCGTCTTTTCGCATCTCTTTCGCCCAGTGGAATGCGTAACACTTGTTACCCTCGGACTGTCTTCGTATAACAATTCACTACCAACACTGCGGCATTTTTCACCATATAAAAATGGAATATGCTATGTTAAGCTCTTAATTTAACACATAATGAGTCTACACATTTCCAACATCTCTAAATGCTAAAATAACAGCTAGTTAAGTGAAATATGCCATTTACGCTGATGGGCTGCTTAGGCCTAAAATTGCGGACGTGCCCCACCTGCGCTCAGCTGACCAATACCAGCCGGCAGTTGTCGGCAAGCCACACATAAAAGGTTGGCGCTAATCTGCCAATACAGGGCTCTAGAGCAGACAGCTCGCAAGCGCTCCTAGTGGTCGGCGCGCGAAACGTTTGACATTTCACTGCAGAGCTGATCGCCAGGTGACAGGTAACGGCCGATCGCGAATCTGTTTCGTCACTACACAGCCCCCAACGGGAGAGTGGAGCGTCCTCTTCTGCGTGTTGTCCTAGGCGTCGCTGGCATACTTCGTCAGAAGCGTACAGTGCGTCCGGAGCGTGTCTTGCGTGCAGGCGTCACAGTCGGAAGGCTTGATTGAACTGCAACAGGCGACGGTTGTGTCTTGGTGGAGTGCGGTTGTCTGCCGACCAGTTCGTCTATGACAAACGCTGGTTTGATACGGTCGACTGAGACGACGTTGCGTTTCCCATTGACCATGATTTCAAAGGTTTTTTCTCCTCGGTTGATAACATTTTGGGGATCTGTATATGGAGTTGTTAATGCAGGTTTAACTCCTTCTCAACGTAACATCACATGTGTGCATCTGTTAAGTTCTTTATGCATGAAGGAATGTCGCTCGCCATGCCAGGATGCAGGTTGTGGTCGAATTTGTGCTATTCTCTCTCTTAACACGTTTATGAAATGAGCAGAGTCCACGTCGACCATGGGTACGGTACTCGGGTCCACAAGCTCGCCTGGTAGACGTAAAGTTTCTCCATAAACTAATTCAGCCAGTGATACACTCAGTTCAGGCTTCTGCATCGTCTGAAGACCCAGTAAAACGAGTGGCAAGGCTGTAGTCCAGTTTGTTTCATGGCACATTAGAGCTGCTTTCAAGGAAAGATGTAAACGTTCCTCAATTCCGTTTCTGGCAGGATGATAGCTTGTGGTTGAATGATGAATTGCCTCACAAAAGTTTCTGAGTTTTGTAAATAGATCGGATTCAAACTGTCGTCCCCTATCTTAGGTTATGTGGAGTGGAAATCCAAAGTGCGCGACCCAATGTGACATAAACGCCGCCGCCAAAGTTTCAGTAAAGATATTGTCAACTGGGATTGCCTCAGGCCAGTGTGTTTTTTAAATCTGTCTATGGTGGTGAGCAAATACCGCTGTCCTTCCGATGGAGGTAGAGGGCCGACGACGTCAATATGTATGTGAGCGAATCTCTCAGTTGTTTCTGGAAAACTGCCCAGTGGCGAGCGTACATGCTGTGTTACTTTGCACCACTGACACTGTGTACATGCATGGGCCCACTGTCGACAATCTTTCTCCACTCCAGGTCACACGTAACGGTTTCGGACTAACTTCACTGTTGTTCTAACTCCTGGGTGACATAAGCCATGCAATGTCTGGAAAACTTGTTTGCACAGTACTGACAGCGCGAATGGTCTGGATATTCCATGGGCCTCGTCACAATAAATCACCGTATCTGATGCAGGAACTTCAAGTTGTAGGTCTGATGTGGAGTCATTAATGCACTTCTGAAGCTCTGGGTCAGATTTCTGAGCTTACACTAATGCGTGATAAACAGTCTGTAACTACATTATTTAGGCCTGAAATGTGTCGTATGTCAGTAGAGAACTGCAAGATAAATTCCAATTGATTGAACTGACACGGAGAACATAAAAGCTGTACGCGTGTTTTGGAATGTTGAACCTTTCGTTAAATCAGACGATAAATTGTTCATTAACACAGCTATTTGGTTTAATTATGGCCCTGATATTGATGTATAAGAAACAGTGCATTAAGCTGATTATGTGCGCAAGGGATATTTTTAACAAAACAACTGTGACATGTAACCTTTTGAAACAGACACTGACTATACTCAAAAATTTTGACTGCGAGAAAGATATAGGAAAAACCGCAAATCACTTTCTCAATGCTTGACTGTGAGAATTTATGTCGATCAGTTATTATTGAAATCCAAATCAACTATTATCTTACTATGGCACCAATAATGAAATATGTTCAATAATATTATTCAAATCAACACTCCACTAAATCAAGTAATTATCAAATGAAGGAAGTAGGTTAATTTTCTAACTACGTAAATGAAATATGAAACAGGGTTAAGTTACTTATTATTGATAAACAGCATTACATTACCTACATAATACAACTTCTGACTTGCTGGCAAAGCAGCCTCTGCTCTACATCGGAGCCATACACACAACCCAACCGCTCTCTAAGCGAGCTGAACCACTAGTGCTACTCTCTCTCTCAGTGCGAGCTACAATGCTATGCAATACATGATCTTTGCCAGAGATGAAACTTTACACATATCGATACATACAGTAGAAGCGATATTATACATTTTCTTGCAAGCAAGTTACTCGATACAAAACAGGAGGCACAATATTAGACATTTTCTTATAAAAATAATTTTTTATGGACACGTTTCATCACCCCCCTCCTACCTATTAAAATTTTGTAGGGTGGGTGATGCCAATGGCATTGCCTAGCCAGCAAAATTACTGAATTTCAAGTCCAAAAATCCATTAATGACATCCAAAATATAACAAGATCAAAACAACAGATGGAGTACATAGAAAATTTAAAAAAAATGTGACAGTCATAAATACATGCCATTTTACAGAACAGTACCATCAAAAGTCATGCATGGAGAGGTACAGGGTGTGACAGGCATAAGCAAATGTCAAAATTTACAGAACATCAGCAATAAGTGGAATGTATGACAATTATACATAATGGTAAACATAAGTATATAGAATTTCAGAAAACATAGTTTGACAAATGATATAGTGGAGAAAATGAGATAGCTAGAAGTAATACACAAATGGAAAAAAAATATACAATAATAAACATGAACATATACAAAGTTTTACAAAAAATATTTTAACTAATGTCATCATTTTTTAAAGAAAATGTGGTAATTACAAGTAATACACACAGTAGTGTAAGTTCCATGGGTTTAAATTTTGTACAAGAGATCAGTATTTTTGGGAACATAAAATGAACATTTGTATCTTGTGCACAATGTAGTCTATTTTTAGTGCACTTAGTATAAGATAAAGTGTCAGTTTTGTATTCTGTGATGCATTTAAAATGCTATACTTTCATGGATGCTAGAACATACATGTAAAATTTTTGACTACATGAGCTTCTGATCATGTACAAAATAATGTTACTGCTTCAGCACAATAGGATTTCAATATAACGTTTGTCAATCGAATAGGCACAATGACATTTCAGACTAAGTATATGTATCTATCAAGAGCACAATTTTACTTTGGTCACTGACTGTGAAAGAACCATGAAATATACCTAAACACTGGTAATGAACCTGTGGACAACGTTTGCAATGGGAGGCACTGAATAGTATATGCACACGAATAGCACATTAGCTCCTAACATTCATTTTAGGTCTGCACACGAACACAAAACACTGTAAGATTACACCACACTGTAGGCGGGCTGGCTGGTTGCATTGAAGTGGAAGTCATGGGGAAAAGGTTCTGATGTATTCTTCCATGCAATTCGACAACCAAGTGTGCTCCAAATAACAGAGCTATTAGCAGACTGCATCAGCATAGCCAAAATTAGAGCAAACTGGTGGTGGGTGGCCAAGGCTGCAATGGACAGTACTGTGTGGCCAAACATCATCCAACAAAAATCTTCATTAAAAGGCCCAAAATCAGTGATGTATAGTAACTCGTCCATTGTTCTGTGTGCATTCTGGAATCTCGTGTGCGAAATCGCCACTTCCCATGCGTGTCCAAAGTACATGAAATAAAGCATTTTACACACAAATTAGTAACATAGTCATGATATTTCAGTTTAGACTGAAAGAAAAGTCATTGATTAGAACATATCTACAGAAATATTTTCCCACAAATTCAAGTGGTACCAATGGGGTCATGGTATTAAACCATATTTTTACGTTACAAGTAGTGTCTTGAAGACGGATACATTTGAATACTAATGAGTAATTTAATTCTTATTTTAGAGTATCTACAACATTAGTGTCATTTCATATAAGCACAAGGCTGTACATACTATGTACATATTGCTTTACAAACACATAATCGTATGAAATGCATTGAGGGTGCTCGTCATCAATTTGGCATGATATAACTTAAATTGACATTCCAATTACCATTAGTTCATATCTCTTTAAATTAATATATATCACTATGGTGGTGATTACATTACCACAAATTATAACACTTAAATTACATAAGTTGCCATGGCCAGGCTTTTGTCTCAACTGAGCTACATATTTCATTGCCTTAAGGTATAACACATCAGGGTAGTTTCGTAAGAATATCAAAAGAGGTTCAAGTCATCAGGTCATGTCTGTGTCTGTCTGAGTCAACAGTGGGGTCAAACAAAACAATTAGTGCAAATTTTGGCACAGTAATAGATGTACAACACAGTAAATCATCCGATAACATAAACACAGACGTAATATTCGTTAGGCATAGCTGCGGATTTTCGTCAACAAGAACATCAATAAAATTTGGAAGATAGTAGTAAGCAAAAGCAAAATATTTCTGTGCATTATCTTTCTAGACTTAACTAGGCGCAATTTATGGCATAGCTGCAAGTTTGCAAGATAGATGGCTGTGTGCAACGTATAAGCATAACCATACATTGTCATTGAGCTTCATTATAAAATTAATTAGCATAGTGGTAGGGCTTAGGTATATAATTAGTGAGCATAGCGGTAAGCTTTGATTACAAGAGCAATACGCATAGCTGCAAGCATAATTAGAAATATTCATTACACATAATTACAAATAATTACAGATCATCAGAAGGATATGAATCTCACCAATTACACATGCCATTGAAGGCACAATGCATCAACATACAAAATGGTGCACATAAGCACAAAGAGAAAACACAAAAGGGCAGTGCGAGTAAGCACATAAGAAAAGAACAGAACATAGCATCATTAGCAACATAGCGATTCTCCTCATAATTGCTTCATAATCATTGTATAATCTCGTCATCATTAGCAACATAGCGATTCTCCTCATAATTGCTTCATAATTATTGTATAATCTCGTCCACATAATTACATTTATCAAACATCTTTGACTGTTACCAATACCTTCCTTACCATCATTTATCCATAAACAATAATGCATTTTAAAGACCACCATGACATATTGTGTATTGCCTTACTCATCATCCTCCATAATGTTCTTGGCTTACCAAATGCTCATGTCAACTCAAAATCTTCTTTACTCGCTCAGAACTTCGTAAGTTATGCAATTAGTAACACAGAAGAGAAATCTGATATTTTCTGAAACATAGGAACTTGATTAGATTACACAATCAAAAGTTTCCATTAATTTTATTTGTCTTGCACAGCCACAGAGTTCGTTATATGCAAATTGCAAGATAATCAAAGTTTCGTATGACAATATCCCAGTGTAGCACAGAGCATAAGTATTCAGAGTTAGAGAAAAGTAACAGTGAGAAAAAGAGGTAGATAGAGCGCACTAAGGAAAAGCGGAAGAATAGTGACACTCAGCTCGAGAACGGGGCACCAATCGCCACTTGTTGTGTCCAAAACAGATTAATGGACTCTCTACCCCAATTTTTATACCTTGAAAATTTTAATATTGGAAATGTGGTGTATGCCGTTCGACTTGTGCGTCTTGAAAGTTTCATTAGTGAGAGAATTATTTTTTGTTTGATCCTTCTGCTCTGGATGACGTTTAGAACGCGGCGGGCTTTGTTGCGACCGGCGATCATATCTGTTTGTTTCAAAATATCGACTGCGCGAGGAATTTTCCTCGTCTTCTTCTTCTAAGTCTTGTAAGAGATTTCTAAAGGCTTCAATATCATTCTTGCATCGTGCCGCAATGGCAATTTGACGCAAGTGTAGAGGCAATTTGTTCAAACAAATTCTGATTAATTCCGCAGGGCAGTAAGGTGCCGATAAAAATTGATTTTTGTATACTAAGTTTTGGAAATATTCCACAGGGCTCGAGAAATTTGATCGCTCAAAAGTTTTGAATGTCGCAATACTGTTTTTAACGCGGTCTTGTGCCGCTTCCGACCAGTATGCGGATAGAAATGAGCGTCGGAACTGATTCTCGCTATAGCACTCTTGTGCAATAGCTCTCATTCTGGTGGCTGGCTCGCCTTCCAGATAACCACATATAAATTCTAATCTGTGCTCAAGTGGCCAATTCGGGGGAAGACAATAATCGAATTGCTGCAACCACTCTTTAGGGTGCAAGTCATTCGGAGAGTTTTTAAATGTCTTGAATTTACGTACAGTCAGGAAATGCTTGTAGTCAAACGCTTCCTTTCGCCCGTGCGGCGTAAGTGAGCGTAAACTACGCACTGCGTCTTCATTGTTGTTACTATGAGGTACACTTCGTTCACGTACCAAGCGACCTACTTGGCTCGAATCATCATTGTCATTTTCGTTCAAATTTTCTTCTACATCTTTGTATGGATTTCCACAAGTGTGGTCAAATTTCCTCTCTATTCGCGCCACGCGATCATCTAATTTTCTGACCTCAGCCTTGTATTGCTGATTAATGGTCATTTGACCTTGTTTGAAACGGTCAAGGGCGAGATATTCATTAGTTTCATTAAACGGGGTAGGATGCGTTACATCAGAACTTTTGTCAGTGTTATCACTAATTTGGGTAATCTTAACAGTAATATCCTCAAACTGTTTATTAATTTTATTGATCTGTTCCGTCGTGACTGACTGGAAGTTCTGCAACTTTTCAACAACTAGATTACTCTGTTGCTTCAATTGAGCGAGTTCAGTAGTTTCCATATTTTCGACTCGTGACGCAAGGCTTTCCACTACCGGGTTAATCTCGTCGCGAATATCTTGTCTTATTTGCTGAGATTCACGTTTGAAAGTATTGAGCAGTTGTTCCCTGAACCGATTGTTGTCCTCGTTTATCTTATTAAAACTACTTTGAATACTCACAAACCTCGAATCGCACGTTTGTTCAATTTTCTCAAGTTTTTCATTTAATTTCTGAGATTGTTCCTCAAGTTTTTCATTTAATTTCTGAGATTGTAATTGACTATTCTCAAGTTTTTCATTTAATTTCTGAGATTGTTCCTCAAGTTTTTCATTTAATTTCTGAGATTCCTGAGATTGTAATTGACTATTCTCATTTAATTTAGAGAGCTGTGACAATAAAATTTGCATGAAATCATTTGGTAATACGTTTTCCATAGCCGTCGCACAAGTATTTTTTGTAGCAGAGCTAGGCGGAACCGATGCATTATTTTCCGCAACCACGTTACAAGAATCGGAATTCTGTATTGTCGAATCCTGTACTTTGTCATTATCCATATTGTCTGTTCCCGAACTAATCTGTTCCGCGTTTTCAGACACGGTATTTACTGTCGTATTTGTATCAGTGCAGTGAGAAGACTCTTGTAAAAATTCAGTTTCTCTCCTTGCTTCATTCAAGGTCTCATTTTCGGAAGCAGTTTTAGCATCAGCGCGGACTCTCCTATTCTTCGACATTGTTAACAGAATTTTGCAGTAAAGTGACCAATAATATTTATTTTCACCTACTGCTAATTTTTTGAAAATTACACACAGTAATTATGAGAGAACAATAGGTTGAATCGGGCTAGTGCAGCATACAGTCACAATCGAGATTACGCAAACCGTTAATTATCACACGAGTTCCGCGGTACTAGAACTTTCATCACAACAAACATCAGACAATATAAAAGAGAGGCTTGTTCAGTAGTAATGCAATTATTTGTATATTCAATTCATCTACTATAAACAATACTACACAATCTCAAGAATGGTAAGTAACAGACTACAGAAACAATTACTATGCTACTGTTGCTACAACAGAGGATGGTGCTACAAAAATCAAAAATTAAATTAAGAGCCAAAAGGTAAGTTGGTTAGTGGAAAAGACAAACTAACTGAAATAAGACTACGTATCTAACTACGTCACGATCCTGTTTGTGAACTATCCTGGCAGAAAGGGCGCCAGATAAAAGCTGTACGCGTGTTTTGGAATGTTGAACCTTTCGTTAAATCAGACGATAAATTGTTCATTAACACAGCTATTTGGTTTAATTATGGCCCTGATATTGATGTATAAGAAACAGTGCATTAAGCTGATTATGTGCGCAACGGATATTTTTAACAAAACAACTGTGACATGTAACCTTTTGAAACAGACACTGACTATACTCAAAAATTTTGACTGCAAGAAAGATACAGGAAAAACCGCAAAACACTTTCTCAATGCTTGACTGTGAGAATTTATGTCGATCAGTTATTATTGAAATCCAAATCAACTATTATCTTACTATGGCACCAATAATGAAATATGTTCAATAATATTATTCAAATCAACACTCCACTAAATCAAGTAATTATCAAATGAAGGAAGTAGGTTAATTTTCTAACTACGTAAATGAAATATGAAACAGGGTTAAGTTACTTATTATTGATAAACAGTATTACATTACCTACATAATACAACTTCTGACTTGCTGGCAAAGCAGCCTCTGCTCTACATCGGAGCCATACACACAACCCAACCGCTCTCTAAGCGAGCTGAACCACTAGTGCTACTCTCTCTCTCAGTGCGAGCTACAATGCTATGCAATACATGATCTTTGCCAGAGATGAAACTTTACACATATCGATACATACAGTAGAAGCGATATTATACATTTTCTTGCAAGCAAGTTACTCGATACAAAACAGGAGGCACAATATTAGACATTTTCTTATAAAAATAATTTTTTATGGACACGTTTCAAACATTTATTGTTATTCTGTCTGAAAGCAAAAGTCAGAGGGTTATGATCCGTATAAATAGTACACACTCTGGCCTCAAGTTGTGTCCGGAAGTATTTAATGGCAGCATAGATAGCCACCAGTTCCCGATCGTAAGCGCTGTATTGTTGCTGCGTCTGTGTCAGTTTACGAGAAAAAAAAAGCTAGTGGCTGCCAGGCGTCGTTAACGTATTGTTGCAGAACGGCGCCAACAGCTGACTGGCTCGCGTCAACTACGACAGCAAGAGGTTTGTCTAACACTGCCGTCAAATGTTCTTAAGTTTCGCTGCATGAGGTAAGTGGTTCCCATAAAAATTTAGAACTCCTAAATAACGACGCAGTTCCTTGACAGTTTCCGGTCTAGGTATTCCGAGAAAGGCCGCGATTTTTTCAGGCAGTGTACGTGACCCTTCGGATGAAATGAGATGGCCCAAGAAGGTAATCTCTGTCTTCCGAACACGCACTTGGCAGTATTTAAGACGACTCCAAACTTGATAGCCATGAAAATACTTCTAAAAGATGACGTCCATGTTCTTCCGGAGAAGCTGAATACACCGGTATGTCATCTAAATAAGCGAAACAACAATGCTGTAGTTCTTTCAACCCGGAGTCGACAAGGCGTTGCCATATCTGAGCCGCGTTTCTGAGTCCAAAAGTCATATATAAACTCTCAAACAACCCAAAAGGTGTAATTATGGCGATTTTTGGGATATCTTCCTCAGCAACTGGGATTTGAGTATATGCTTTAGCGCAGTCTAATACTGTGAAAATTCTTTTTCTGGTTAGAGCATGGTTATAATCTTTTAAAAGTGGAACTGGATATCTGTCTGGTATTGTGCGTGCATTTAGGGCACGGTAATCGCCCCTTGGCCACCACGCACCGTTCTTTTTAGGCATGCTAGCTCCTCGTGGTAGCTCGTCGTCGAAAACCAGTCGTAGACAATCCAGTGACATTGTCAAGCAGTGTGGCTTGGGTGATGTCCGGAATAACTGGTAATGTGCCAAAAAATCTGCACTGATGATTGCTTCTGACACATCAGTCACAGTGAAATTCCACATCAGAGCACGAGGTAATCCTAAATCCAGCTCCATCTGTTGTAGACTATAAGTATGTATAATAGAATTATTTGCTGCCAACAAATTAAATATGGTAGTCGGACGGTACTTGTGATACTTATCACGTGGTAAAATACTTAGGTCTGAGCCAGTATCCACAAAAAATTTGAGCCCAGTCTTCCGATCGGTCACAAATAAACGTGTAGATGGATGTCCTAGAGCTCCTACCGTTGACATTATTCTGCTGTAAGTACGTGCAGGGTAAGTTACACTTATGTGCTTGCTCGCCGAACCGCCGATGGTACCAACAGATTCCCGTCGGACTCGAGTCTGGAGGGTCGATTTGACATAAATTTTCTGTGGTGGAAACTTTCCTTTGAGTTACGTTCTGTTACCAGACCTCTTATTTGTTTGGTCAAGGCGTCTACTTTGTTCAGAAGATTTTCATTCGTTTGATTGTTTGGAGACTCGATATTGTTCACTAAATTCTTATAATCTGACTTGTTTTGCTTCATATTACTGTCACATGCAACAACCGCGTTTGTACAAGGAGCAGGCAAAATTGCGTATGCAGTCTGCTAAATCGGCTACAGCGTCGAGAGACATTTCGGTCTGAGATGCCACGATAGCCTCCACCTGTGGCGGCAGTCTGCTACTCTATAAAGTGCGGAGCAGTGAGTTAGGGGGGGGGGGGGACTGATGACCATTGTAGTTTAGTCCCCCTTAAACAACCTAACAACAACAGTGTGTCAGGTACAGTGTGCGTGTTGACTTTGCTTCTTAGATGTCGGAGATACTGCAATGGTTTGCGGTCTCCTATGTCTTCTTGTGTTAAAACTTGACGTACACGCTCTTCTTGAGATTCTGACATACGACAGATTAATTTGTTCTTGAGTCTTTTATAAGCTCCTGCTGCAGGCGGGGATGTAGTAATGTCTTCTACTTCAGCGGCGTATCTATGATCGAGCTGACTGACCACAAGCGTAAATTTGGTAGTATCTGCTGTCACTCCTGAACATAGAAAACTTGCTTCCACTTGAGCAAACCAGAGTGCCGGATTGTTCGGCCAAAACCGTGGCAGACGTACTGCTAGTCGAGAGATTGCTGGTGCTTCAACCTCGTCCATATTTCTGATTCTAAAATCTTCGTTTTAAATCTTCAATGCGTATTTAAAGGTCCTCTTCGTCGAGATCACGTCGGCAATGTAGCTAAGGTTTTCTTGATATGAACCCAGCGAACAAATTTCGTTTTCATGTATGGAAGAAAACGACTTTCAATTGCACTAACTTTATTATTTTTTGTAGCACATTAGTATGTACATGCACTTCAATGAAACAGTGTAAGTAAAACAAACAATGAAATAAAAACATTGGAAGTAGAACATTGAAATAAACATGAATATCTATCCTTGCGACAAAAAGTAAAAATTTGACTGTCTCTCTTGTTTACTCGGAACAACGTTTTTTTTCAAGGAACGCTCGCTTAGCAACACGGAGCCGACAGCTCGCAAGCGCTCCTAGTGGTCGGCGCGCGAAACGTTTGACATTTCACTGAACAGCTGATCGCCAGGTGGAAGGTATCGGCCCATCGCGAATCTGTTTCGTCGTTACAGATTGTTTGTTCTAGGACTTGAAATTGAAATACTAGTGGCAAGTAAAATTAAATCAAACTCGTTACATTGAACAAATGTTACAAGAATTTAAAATGAATGATTGCAAGGGCATATTTACACCATGTAAAGACAACCGGTTTAATGAAGACATGAATGATAAGCCAGTTAATCATAAATTGTACCAAAAAGCAGTGGGTTGTTTATTATATGTATCCACCTGTACATGGCCAGATATTGCTTTTATTGTAGGGCGGTTAAGTCAATTTAATTCAAAACCATGTGTCTCTCACTGGAGCAGAATGTTTCGGTAGCTACAACAAACTAAGGATTTGAGTTTATGTTACCATGCAGATTGACCTGATACAATTGTATTTAGTGATGCTGACTGGGCTAATGACTTATCTGATAGTAAATCTATAATGGGGTATACTATTTTGTTAGCTGGAGCAGCAATCAGCTGGAAGAGCAAAAAACAATCAATTGTAGCAACCTCTACTGTAGAAGCTGAGTATATAGCTATGTTCGAAACATGTAAAGAGGTAGAATGGTTTGTAGAACTTCTAAATGAGATAAAGTATTATGAATTTCTTAAACTACCCGTGGAAGTCAATGCTGACAACACAGGTGCCATTGAATTAACCAAAAACAAAGGAGTATCTGAAATAACCAAACATTTCAGAGTTTGTTATCATAAAGTCAGGCAGTCAGTATTAAATGGTACTCAAATTTACGTATGTGTCAACTGAAAACAATGTAGCTGACCTTTTAACATAAGGCCCAAATTGTATTAAAACTCAAAGATTTAGACACATGTTAGGTTTAAAATGAGTATTATTTATTGTTGAACGACATGTAAGTTAAACATGGGATATTTACTATTTTTTTAATCTTGTCATATATTTCTGAAGTTGTTCTCTCTTGATGCTCACTGAGGGGAAGTGCTATATTAGTTGCGGTGATCATCAATATAATTTCTTGCTTGATAAATTTCATGTTCCCAGTCAAAATAATTACTCTATGGCTGTTGATCTATGCCTACTATGTTATTAGAAGTGAATGAATAAAGTAATAAGCGACATAATAAGACCAACTTTTGTACGTTAATCTACTGTGTATTACTGACAGACTTTTAATAGAAAAGAGACTGGAAATACAGTATCATATGCTCAAAAGTGCTTAGAGGCAGCAATGTACAAACATTTCAAACTATGTATTTGCATCAACAGCTACGATACGACAAGTGAAGAGGAAGAACCAGTGATATGAGGCGCTGCATTAACATTAGGCTACTCGTCGAAATAAGCAGACGAAAAAGACTTAGTTGTCGGAGGAGGCCAAAATACATACAATACTGTAGAAGATGTGACGGAAATGACAATCTGGCGCACGAGAGTGGCTGCGTAGTCTAAGGCGTCATGCTACAGACTGGGCGGTCGCTTCCGCCAGAGTTTCGAGTCCACCCTTGGCATGGGTGTGTCTGTTATACTTAGTGTAAGTTAGTGTAATTAGTTCGTAAGTCTAGAGACTGATGACATTGACAGTTTGGTCAATAGGTTTACAAACATTAGAATTGTGTGAGCTAAATTTTCAAGATCTTTCTGGTTTTCGTAACTTCATCAAGATTTCGCTGTCAGATTTTGAAATTATAATGAATATTACAGGGCCAGTAGTTTCAAAGAAAGGCACATATTTTAGAAAAACCACTCCTGTGAAGAGAAGACTTGCTCTTACTCTATGTTTCTGGGCAACAGGAAGTGTCTATGAAACCCTTGTATATTTATTCCACATTTCAAAGCCAGCCATAGGGCTATATCATTACTGTCCTCTCAGTTTGTGTAGCTTCAGATAAAGGCTTATGTAAATGTAATTCTGTTATATAGCACTGAAACATATATTTAATTGAACATACAAGTATTTATGTTTTCACATTAATCCAAATCGTCATTTTCAATAAACTTCTTTAGCTTCAAAGTCACTTACACTACAAATGAATGTTACAAGGAATCTGATGCTGACGATCCCCATTTCACGGCCACATTTAGGACACCCTGCTGCCTCTATATACATTCATTTCTGCTTCATAAAAATAAAAATAAAATATTTTAATATCTTTATGATGTCAAACATTCCACAGGAACTTCTGCCTCTTATTAGGTGACGTGTCTATAAAAGTTGTTTCTTGTCCAATTCATTTCGTAAAGGAACATACGGAAAGACAACATGTAACTCTATATACACAGAGTAAAAGCTAACACTACTGCTGGAAAGAAGCATCTAGTGCTGGGAAGCCACGGACATTGTTTCTTTGCTGACATGGCCAGGAACGCAGCTTTTGTGTTGCCAGCATGTTGTGAAAATCGGTACTCTAGTCCAGAACCAGCAGTAAACCACAGAACAAGTTTTAAACTCATTGCTAATGCGCCATAGCGGCAACAGCAAGCAAAAACTAACCTGTACATGCCGTCTTAAGTTTGCTATGGAATTTCGTAAAAAAATCTGAAAACTTTAATTAGTATAAGTTGACTAGATCATGCATGGGTCTTCTGCCTTCTTCATATCGAAAGGCGTGGGAAATAATCAAGACTACACGCTGTTTTCATGTGACGTGTCAAGTAATTGCTATATACTCATTGTTGGACATAATAATAAGAAAAATGTTATGAATGGATGAGCACTATTAAATGTTATAATGGCATTAAAATGAATAATTCACACATTTGTGAACGTACATTGTTGAAAGGATTTAATTTAGAAACAAAAATTGTTCCTTTTTTCTCTTCTCTAACATCAAACCTGGCATTCTGCAGTTTGACATTTTTACAAAAAATATGTTGCGCTACGTGCTACAAGAAAGTAATGATACTTCCGTTAAATCGTTAACCAATAAAAGTAACTTAGTTACTGTTAAAGTTACGTTATGCAAATAATAACGCCGTTACCATCTGTTACTTTCGAAAAGTAACTGTTACTAGTAACGTAGTTAGAAGTAACGCATTACTTCCCAAACCTGTCCGAAGGTCATTACTTTTACAAGGGACAAATCATGTGGTACCAGTAGTCAAAACCCGAATTTACCAAACTATTTAACGCTGCCATGTTTACATATTAAAGTGTATTGTGGACTTGATTGATTGATTGATTTATCCAGGGAAGCCAAAACAGTGTTGGACCAACCCGCCACTGCCCGCACCGAAACTAAGTTTATTGTGCGGTATCGCTCCCTGTATATCTCCAAAGCTATGCATTCGAAGATTAGATGTGATGCAGTTTCATCACCGTCATCACAGATCCTACATTTAGGGTCCTCTTCTGTTATTCCCATTGTATGTAGGTGTTTTTTGAAATTCCCATGGCCTGTCAGTAATCCAACCATGAGTCTAATCTCTCTCCTGTTCAGACCCAGGATTGCAGAGC
This sequence comes from Locusta migratoria, assembly GCA_026315105.1. NCBI lineage: Eukaryota > Metazoa > Arthropoda > Insecta > Orthoptera > Acrididae > Locusta > Locusta migratoria. The sequence goes on along the minus strand of CM048751.1, from coordinate 160,437,859 downwards.
TTCTTTTAAAACATGGCTTTGTCATCATTACCTTGCCATGTTTTTGTTGATGGACTTTGGTCCAATATTCTATATGCTGTCTTCTGAGCCAGTTACGTAGCTCCAATTTAATCATTGCATTGGTGATTGTCAGGACGGGTTCCGGTCCAATAAATGGAGTCTCTGCCCCCATCCTGGCTAATCTGTCGGCATGTTCGTTGCCACTGATCCCCGAGTGACCAGGGACCCACAATAGGTTTACTCTATTGCTTTCCCCCTAGCTCCACCAGAACGCTGTGACATTCTGCAACAATTTTAGACATTGTTGCAGGAGCTGCCAGTGATCTCAGGGCTGCCTGGCTGTCTGAATAGATATAGATGCTACGATCTTTGTAGCACCTACGCAAATTCTCCTCCACACAGGCCCTGATGGCAGTGATTTCGGCCTGGAATACTGAGGCCAGTTTTCCTAGAGAGATGACGCCCTCCAGTCTTGGCTGCACCCCATATACCCCGATCCCAACACCTTGGTCCGATTTTGACCCCGTCAGTGAACCAGACAATATCCCCCGTACGGTGTCCAACTATTTTCTCCCACTGCTCCCTACTTCCAATTGTTATATTGAAAGGCTTGTTGAAGCAGTATGGGGTTATAATATAGTCGGCTGGCATTTCCCCAACCTTTCCTATATTTACCTCAGTCACTATTTTAGTGTGTGATTCTGGATATCCCAAAGAGTTCCAGTTGTTGCCAGATTTGAGTCTGTATGCACCAGCCGCTGCCTCCATCTTGACTCAAAGGTGTAATGGGGGCATATCCAGCATGGTTTCCATCCCAGCAGTTGGTGTGCTGCTAATTCCGCCTGTTATGGCTAAGCAGGCTAATCTCTGCACCTTACCAAGCTCCTTAGCAGCAACCTGCTGTTCTACCTTCTTCCACCACGCGACCGCCCCAAAGGTGATCCTGGGTCTAATCACTGTGGTGTATATCCAGTGCATACCCTTGGAGCTCAGGCCCCAATTTTTGCCACAAGCTCTCCTGGTACTCACTAGAGTACCTTTTGCCTCGGAGCAAATATTCCTGATGTGAGGGGTCCATGTCAGTTTCTCATCTAGGGTAACCTCTAGATATTTCACTGTCCCCTTCACAGGTAGCGCTTCATTGAAAAGCTTTAGATTCCAACTTGAATGTTGTATATGCTTCTTTGTGAATGGTACAACAACAGTCTTCTTAGGACTAACCCCCAGATCCTGTTTTCTGCACCAGTCTTGCACAATGTCCAAAGCACCTTGTGCCATATTCTTTACTGTGTCAGCAAATTTGCCAAGAATTACTGTGACAAGATCATCTGTGTATCCTTGGCAAAAGTACTGCCTAGAGTTTAATTCTCCAATGAGATCATTCACCACCAGATTCCACAATAAAGGGGAAAGAACTCCTCCTTGCGGGCAACCCCTAGTGGTGTTGATTACCATTTTTTCATTCATCATGGTAGCTTCTACCTTTCTTCCACTGAGCATGGCCCTAGTCCACCTACATATTGTGGTCCCTAGGTCATGCATCTCTGCTGCCCTAACCATGGAATCGAAGGTCGTGTTGCTAAAAGCCCCCTCAATGTCCAGGAAGATACAGAGGGCTATTTCCTGAAAGTGTAGTGCTTTCTCCACCTTCCCAAAGAGTTGGTGGAGAGCTGTCTCACATGATTTACCTGGCTGATATGCATGTTGGTTTGAATGTAGAAGAACCCAATTTTACGTCCTTTCTCCAACATGCACATTAACCAGCTTTTCCAATGTCTTAAGAATGAAGGAGGACAGGCTGATTGGTCTCGTATCCTTGGCCTTGGTATGATCAATTCTCCCTGGTTTATGAATGAAGACAACCTTCACTACCCTCCAGGCATTGGGAATGATTCCTGCTGCTAGGCTAACCCTGAATAACCTGCATAGGAATCTAATAAGATTTTCTCCCACTTGTTGCAGGAGAGCTGGAAAGATTCCATCGGGGCCAGTTGACTTGAACGGTTGAAATGTTCCCACCGCCCATCAGACCTTACTGAAATCGACACACTCCTTGGCCAAATCCCAGTCCTCTTTGCGAACACCTGAGAATCGTTGTCTCTCAGGAATCACATTCTGTTCTGAGTAATCTCCCAGAGTATATTGAGGAAAGTGAGTCTTGAGGAGCAGTTCCAGCGTTTCATGTGCTGTCTTTGTATACTCCCGATCCTCCTTCCTCAATGTTCCTCCTGGATTAGTTGGTACCCTAGTGAGGATTTTATGAAGTCTCGCTTGAGCAGCCGTGCCCTCCACTTCCTCACAGAATACCTTCCAGGATGCCTCCTTTGCCCGTCTGATGGCAAGGTTGTAATTGACAAGGGCCTCACTATACTTTGCCCATTGTCCTTTGCACCTCGCAAGATTAAACAGTCTTTGTACTTGTTTCCTTTGCATTTCCAGGTTATTATTCCACCAAGGCACACTCCTATTTGTGCACTTCTTGGTGATTCAGCAGTTGTCCTGGTATGAGGTCACTATAGCAGAGGTTACAGCCTCTGCTACTTCCTCAAACTCTGTTGGATCCCTTATCGAAGTTTTAATTTCTGATAGGCTGAAGTCAAGGTCTTTCCTATATGTCTCCCAGTCCGTTTTCCTGGGGTTCCTATAGGCCATAGTCTGTCTGGTTCCCGTTTCAACCTTGACTTTAATATACATGTGATCTGATGAGGATGGCTCCAAGACCACATGCCACTGTTTTACATAACTGCCCATCATCATGGAACCAAAAGTTATGTCAATTACTTCTCCCCTTCTACTATTCCTGAATGTAGGTTCATCACCCCTATTCAGGATCTCCAAGTTGTTAGATAGGAGAAATTCAAGAAGGTGCTCACCTCTACTGTTGGTGTCCTTGCTGCCCCATGATAGATTGTTGGCATTGGCATCACATCCCAACACCAGTTCGTCACCTTGCCGATGGTTGGATTCTGTCAGTCTTCTCACTTCCAAAGAAGGAGGAGAGCTGTCTTCGTAAGGAAGGTATGCTGAGGCCAAAACAATTTCCCTCGTGATACCTTCGTCACGTTGCTGCATCCTGATGGTCACCAGGTCCCTGGAACAAAAATCCATCATTGGTATGAAAGGTATTCCATTTCTAACATCAATGCATGTTCTGGAGTTTTTTAGATTTCTGGCATAAATCAGCTTACCTCCGGTACCACCGAGGCCCAATACACCCCCTTTGTATAAACAGGGTTCTTGTATCAGGGCCATGTCCACCTCCTGTCTCCCCAGGCGACGGCTCAGGGCAGCAGTGGCCCCTTTACTGTGCTGCAGGTTTATCTGCAGCACTTCCAGTCCCCATCTTGTTGCCATTATTGCCTTTAAGGTCTTTGATTACCCTGACGGCGACCTGCGAGAACCCTAAAAACAGTTTCAGGCCTTGCTCTCGCATTACCTTCAGGGACTTCTCTCCAACCTCCACCACCAGGGTTCGTCCTTCCGGAACGACCTTTTGGTTAATTACCCTCCAATCCTCTGTCGAGACTTTTGGGTTCTGGACCCTTATTTTCTCGAACAGAGTCTTTGGAGGGACATCCTTAAGGATCTTTGGTACCCATATTGATACCTTTGTGGTCTTCAGGAGTTCGGTTTCTGTCTTGACCAGCAGCTTCGCATACTCACACGTGGATATCATGGGCACCTTGTACTTAAGCCATTCTGCTGAGTGTTCCCCCTCGCAGACAAAAATGAGGGCACTGCGATCTAGATAGACCCTCCTGAATTTGGGTCCTGGACAAGCGTCCCACCCAATCGCTTCAAAGAGGGCCATCCGCACGAGCTCCTCCTGCTGCGAGGTAATGCTTACCAGTGGGTATCCTTCTTGGACAACCGCCACTCTAAAGACCAAGACTGCAGTACTATAGGTTTGTTTCCCCTATTTCCTGCCTCAGCCTTTTAGGATCACGCTTGTCCGGAGAGGAGGGAGTCTTAGATTCCTCCCTAACCCTCTTGCCACCTGTCTCTGACGTTGAGGGGGTCTGTGTATCCCCTTCGACCTGAGGCAGTTTTTTTGGGGGGTCTTGGGCTCAAGCCCTTTTGATTCCCTCCACTTAGGCTTAGGAAGCCATTCTTTTCCTTCCTTTTGCTTCTGTTCCTTGAGAAGTTTCCTCCTCTGAGCCCAGACAAGGCCCTAATCCTAATCTGATACAGTTCCCACTTCTTGCTCAGGTCTAGACCCTGACCGAGAAGTAGGAGTGCACTCCATCGGTCCTGATCCCTTTGTCTGAGTATCTGAGGTCTCAGACTGCCCCTCGGATTCTTTTAAAATAATTTTTTTCTCCGTGTTCATCTTAGTCCCACGAGATTTGGGGATTTATATGGTCCACACCACGATAACCCCGCGCATTGCAAGGCAACTTACTCCGGGAGGTCGCCCGGTATCCCTGAGGCTCCGTTCAAGACACATCCACCCATGTGCCACGCACCCCTCAACACGGGTTGCACCACACCTTGGGTTGGGGGGCAGTTTAACGTCGTGCCCGGGACGATATTGTGGACTTGCAACCGCAACCGCAAATACGACGTCTGGCAACAGCTTTCCCATTTCATTTTTGTACACATTTGAACACTGCCCCAGGCAGTACCAGTACCGACACCTGTCATTTAAATAAGTTGTAAATCTACTCGGTGCTACAGGGACATCAGGCAAGGTATGTGAAGATGCCCTAACCAGGAAAAACGCATCATATCTCAATAAAAACAGATTTTTGCAACCTAGACAGTCTTTTATTCCAGGATTTCTGCCAACAGTTCTTGATTTAGTCAACACAATTGGTGTTTCTCTTTGCGTAGACATATTCATCCGCATCTACATAATTACTCTGCAAATCACATCTCAATATATGGCTAAGTTTAATATTTATGCTTCAATATTTATGATTTAATCAACACAATTGGTGTCTCTCTTTGCGTAGACATATTCATCCACATCTACATAATTACTCTGGAAATCACATCTAAATATATGGCTGACTTTAATATTTATGCTTCAACTTCACTGTAGAAAATGCCACTCTCTCCATATGAACAGTAAAATCACAACAGGAAGACACAAATGTTTCCAAAACGTATACATTTACAAGGATAGGAAAAACTATTGTGTAAGTAGAAAACTGGTTTAGAAGCAGACTTTTAGAATCGATTTAGGAGTTTTCCATGACAACCGCAAGTGGCACTGGGAAATCGGTTTACTAAATACGGCTTTGGGAGCCCATGAAAACAGGGTGATTGTAGAATTCGATTTGCGGAATCGATTTTAGAGTCTTTGACTTACATACCAAAAGGGGACTTGCCAAATCAATGTAAGAAATTAATATTAAAACCTGTTAAGGCCAATTCACACTGTCCGTCACATCAACGTTATGTCATGGAACCGTCACGTCAAGTTGTATTCACGCTGTGCATCCATGTCCGTCACGTCAATTCGTCCATCTCAATATGCGATGTTGAAAGTGAGGTTATGAGTGGCGATCTGTTATGTAGAAAGTCATAGTTTAATACTAGAAAGGGGGGAACAACAACGCTAAATGTTATTAACGGCCAAAGAAAACTTTACAGTGTATGTTTTAGGTCAACTTACTGGGAACTGAAACAGCATTTCAAAACATCGACATCTATTTTCAATTGAAAATATAAACATATGAAGACATCAAACCATACTTCTAAGACCATAAATAGCGCCTGTATACTTTAACCATTACGATTTGCTCGCTGACATTGTTAATACCGTCGTAAACAACTGAATTTTTGTCTTTCATTAGAACTGACATTTTCATTTAAAATCTTATTTAATGAAAAATGGGTAATCAAATTACAATCTTATTCAAATAAACAGGTTGCTCCAGTCGTTTCTGTTACAATATTACGTAACATAAACCATTTTTTTGTTTCAGATATCCGACCTCGATTTTAGGGGGACACTCAATTGACAAAAATATTTAAGTCGTTATGAAACATTTGAGATTTACCCCTAAACGAAGTACAACAACAACACAAAGATGAATAAAACACATTAGCATATAAACAGTGCAATGGTCGACTGCATCATGTAATTCGCATGACGAAAAAAGGTTAACTTCTGATGTTAGCAGACAGCCGTTCCGTCAAAACATTCTTACCGAGAATGCTTGACGGACGTTGACATGACGTGACAGTCTGGTGATGGACAGTGTGAATGCCGCCATTAGAAATACATTGCGGAATGTTCTGACGGATGGTGACGTGACGTGACGTGACGGACAGTGTGAATTGGCCTTTATCAGTATTATTACGTACATGAGTGACAAAGTTACGCTAAAACATTAGATACCCAATGAAAAACAACTATGAATGTTACAGCAATACCTACATTATTTCTTATTCTTAGAACTAAAATATTTCAGACATAACTTTCTAGTCAGCAGTTCTATAAGTTCTTACAATGTGACTGAAACTCTTCTAAACTGTAAAATGACCTTTCGAATAAAAACTGTTTTACCTGCACCCTTAATGTGGATGTTTCGTCAAACTTTAAGATCTGTAGGAAGAGCATTAAAAACTTTAGCACTAGAGTAATGCACACCTTTTTACACCATAGTCAGATTTTTATAATCATTGTGAAAAATCGTGCTTTCTTCTGGTATCATATGCATGGTATACACTTTTTTTTAATATTCAGTATTTCTGCTGATGAAACATGTGAGTGATGAGATGTACTGCGAAGTAACAGTAAGAATTTTTAGTTTACGGAATAGATTCATATAACTACATCTAGAGTCAACTCCACTCATTATTCTTATTGCGCTCTTTAGGGACAAGAATATTTTCATTACTAGTGTTTGGTTACCCCAAAATATAATTCCATAAGTTATAAGAGACTGGAAGTAGCCATAGTATGCCGTTTACATAGCAACTCACTCACAGTGATCTCTATACCATTTTGATGTTCAGCTTCAGCTTTCGAACTATCCCACCTGTAGAGGTTCATATCTTATTTTGATTTCGTTCCCAGCACATATTGAAATAAAGTTCAAAAATGAAGTAAATAACAATTTTATCTCATAAAAATTATAACATCATGGTCAATGCATAATCACGTACAAAACATGTAACTGTGCAGGCACGCTGCATTTCTATAGTCACAGATCAGTATAGAACAGCAGTGAGCCATTTTGAACATGATATCGCGATGTCCACCATGTCTGAATATGGCAATCGAATTTCCATTTGTTTGTATGTGTCAAGAATTGCTTGCTTACCTCTTGGTATGAACTTCGTGCCAATATACAGTGTAATAGGATGGTATGGCAGTGGAATCGAAACGAATCTTAATTTCTTATTCTGGTAATATGTGGAAGAGACCAGGAAACACTGGAAGGTTCCAGATTCAATTTATGATAGTAAGGTATAGATTTAGAAACCAGGTTTTAAACTGTAAGACATATCCATATGCAGATATTGACTCTGGCCATAATTTATTGGTCATGAACTGCAGATTAAAACTTAAGAGACTGCAGAAAGGTGGAAACGTTAGGAGATGGAACCTGGACAAACTGAAGGAACCAAAGATGGTTGAGAGTTTCAGAGGGTGAATTAGGCAAGATTAGATTAGATTAGATTAGTTGGTTCGTTCCATAGCTCGGTGTTGAGGTGATCCTCATGGATGTGGAACATGTCAATTTTTTTTACAAGTTGATAATATAATAATACATTAATAATACAGGTACATACACTTTTACAAACTGATAATCTAATAATACTAGTAGTATGAATACAGATATATGCATAATTTGCTTCTGTTTAAGAATTCGTCAGTGGAATAGAAGGAGTTGGCCACTAGAAAGTCTTTCAGGCTCCTCTTAAAATGATCTTTATTTGTACCTAATTTTTATTGTTGTTGGTAAATTATTGAAAATGTGTGTTCTTGAGTAGTGTACCCCTTTTCGAACTAAAGTAAGAGCTTTTAAGTCCATATGTAGACCATTTTTGGTCCTAGTATTGTATGTATGAACTGAGCAGTTTGTGGGGAACAAGGATATATTATTTATGGCACATTTCATTAAGGAATAAATATACTGAGAGGCAGTAGTTAATATACCCAGTTCTTTGAAAAGGCTTCTGCAGGAGGTCCATGAATTTACACCATAAATAACACGTATTACACACTTTTGGACTCTGAAAACGTTTGCTTGACTTGAAGAGTTATCCCAAAATATTACACCACATGACATTATGAAACTGAAGTAAGCAAAGTATGCAAGCTTTTTTATTTTTATGTCTCCTATGTCTGATACCACTTGTATTGCAAATACAGATTTGTTATGTCGTTTCTGCAGTTCTGTGGTGTGCTCCTCTCAAATGAATTTATTATCACGCTGTTATCCCAGGAATTTTATACTGCCAATCTCTTCTATCTGCTTTTCTTCGTACTTAATGCGTATACATGATGGTATAGATACAGCTTCCTTTTTGTCTTGCATGAAATTTTTATTCCTTGTGTAATCCATGGTTTTATTATAGACCTCTATTTAATTTGAGTTACTCTGAAATGGGGGAAAGTAATACAGTAGAAGAAGAATGGGTAGCTATGAAAGACAGGGTAGTTAAGGCAGCAGAGTCCTTGATAACACAGGATATACTGAACTTAATTGATGAGAGGAGAAAATATAATATTCAGAAAGTGAAGCAGGCAAAAGGCAGGCAAAAGTCTGAAAAATTAGATTGGTAGGAAGTGCAGACTGGCTAAGCAAGAGTGGCTAGAGGACAAATGCAGAACCACAGAAGAAAGTATAACTATGGAAAGATATAAACAGACCACAGGAAAATAAAAGAGATATTTGGAGATGAGAAAAGCACCTATATGAATATCAAGAACTAAGACAGAAAATCAGTACTGAGCAAAGGGAGAAAGGCAGAACTGTGGAAGGAATATGTAGAGAGCCTATACAAAGGAAATAAACTTGAAGGCATTATTCTAGAAACAGAACATGAAGTTGAGGAAGATGAGCTAGGTGATATGATACTGTGAGAAGAATTTGACAGAGCGCTAAAGGATTTGAGTCGAAAAGGGAACCCTGGAGTAGATGATATTTTGTCTTAACTGCTGATTTCTTTAGGCGAGCCAGTCATGACAAAAATGTTCAACCTGATATGCAAGATGTATGAGACAGCGGAAATACCCTCCAACTTCAAGAAGAATATAGAAATTCCAATTCCAAAGAAAGCAAGTGCAGACAAATGTGAAAATTACAGTCCTATCAGTTTAATAAAATACTAACACGAATTATTTACATACGACTGGAAAAACTTGTGGAATCCAACCTCAGGGAAGATCAGTTTGGATTTAGGAGAAATGTAGGAACATGGGAGGCAATACCCACTTTACGACTTATCTTAGAAGATAGGCTAAGGAAAGGCAAAATCTACTTTTTAGCGTTTGTGTATTTGGAGAAAGCTTTTGACAATGTCAACTGGAATACACTCTTTCAAATTCTGAATGTAGCAGGTTAAAATACAGGGAGCGAAGAGCTACATTCAACCTATACAAAACCAGACAGCAGTTATTAGAGTCGAAGGGCAAAAAAGGGACGCAGAGGTTGGGAAGGAAGTAAGACAGGGTTCTAGCCTTTCCCCAATGTTGTTCAATCTGTACATTGAGCAAGCAGTGACGGCATGCAATGAGAAATTTGGAGATGGAATTAAAGTTTAGGGAGAAGAAATGAAAACTTTGCGGTTTGCCGATGAGATAGTAATTATGTCAGAGACTATAAAGGATCTCTAAGAGCAATTGAATGGAATTGACAATGTCTTGAAAGGGAGATATAATATGAACATTAACAAGAGTAAAACGAGTGTAATGGAATGTAATGTCAGAAAATCAGATGATTCTGAAGGGATTAGATTAGGTAATGAGACAATAAAAGTACTAGATGAGTTTTGTTATTTGGTTAGCAGGATAACTTCTGATGGACAAAGTAAAGAAGATATAAAATGCAGAATGACTATGGGAAGAAACACATTTCTGAAAAAGCGAAACTTGTTGACATACGATATTAATTTAAATCCTAGGAAGTCCTTTCTGAAAGCATTTGTCTGGAGTGTTGCCTTGTATGGGAGTGAAACGTGGACAATAAGGAGTTCAGACAAAGAGATGATAGAAGCTTTTGAAGTGTGGTGCTACAGACGAAAGATGAAAATTAGATGGGTAGATCACCTACCTAATGAGGAGGTGCTTAACCAAACTGGGGAGAAAAGGAGTTTCTGGCATATCCTGTCTAAGAGAAGGGATAGATTGGTGGGACACATTCTGAGACATCAATGAATAGTCAACTTAGCATTAAAAGTCGACCACTGTACGAAACAAGACCCTTGTTTCATGACTAAAATTAGAAAACAAGGTACGTGTGAACGACCAGTTACTCCCAGCTATAAAACCTTGTTCCTTGGCCCAAACTGAGAACTGACTCGTTTCAGATTCCTTAAATAACAGGAAGTTAATACTACAGTGGTCAATATGCATAGTAGCTCACACGTTATTACACACAGACATTAATAAGCAAGAAACCACAATTAAAGTTATCTTAGAAAGGTGGCTAAGAAAACATTTATGGCGCAACGGAATTCAGACATAAGAAAAATTGCACTGAACCTTTTCTCAGCACTTGTGAAGAACAATATTAAATAAAAGAGGGAAGGTGCTCTAAAACTACAATTTATAGGCAACTAATGGATTATGCTGAACTTAAACTTGTATGTTCATATAGAAAACAAGCAACATGCATCTCTTACAAGGATTAATGCGGACGGTGCCCAGCCTAAGTTATTCATGATTTAACGCTGGGGGGGGGGGGTAGGATTCACAAACAACACTCATTCGCTCACACAAAACGCAATATACAAAAACAATTTGAAGCTGGCTCTGGTCTGTCGTGACTGTTTTGAGATGGTGCATGTGTATAGCCAAGTTAAATTACATCTGAATTGGGCCGCGAGCAATCACGCTAACAGCGACACACAACTACGCTACAAGAACGCACTCCACTGAAGGTGAAGTGGTTGAAAATCGGGTTCATTATACAAAAGCATGGTGGATTCTTTAGTTGCAGTCTGTTAGAAATCGATCTCTGTACTGGTTTTATAAGAGAAGTGGCGTGAACTCAGGCGACTAGTTGCAAACCCCGGAAGTCGGAACTCGGACCCATGTGCTTCCGAAAACCGATAAAATTGAATAAATTCAGTTTCCGAAAAATAAAGAAAATTAACTACAGCTGGCAACCCATAGAAATTCTTAGAATGATATAAGGAAGCGAATGAAATAGAGACAGATGCGATAGGGGGCTGTTACAGAGATGGATGAGGTCCTGTCTCAGAAAAACCACAAAAATGAAATAAATACAAAGTCGAAAAAATAAAAGTAAGAATGCAACTCATAGAAATGTTTAGAATTATATGAAGAAGCGAAAGAAATGCAGCTACACACGATAGGGAATGATTACAGACATGGATGAAGTCCAGTCTCCAAAACTCGTAAAAGTGAAATAATTACATAGTCAGAAAAATAAAATTAAGAATTACGGCATGCAACCATAGAAATGTTTAGAATACATAAGGAAGCTATTGAAGGAGGTTGTACAAGGCTCAGAGATAATTACTGACAAAGACAGAGTGTGTACTACCAGTCAGAGAACAGACAGCAAAATTAAAATAGGCGGGGAGAGAAGATCGCGAAATATTAGTGGAAATCAGAAGGTTACCCGCATAGTTACTTGCCTGATGTGCATGAAACAAACAAGAGTGAAAGCTGAAGGCTTTGCTCTATGAACCAACCACATGGAACACATATCACTCATGGAAGGAAATGATGAGAATATTTTTACATGCACCATCCAAAAATGAACATATCACCTATTAGAAATTGGGCCCCACAAAGGTATAAAGTATTTACACAGAGTTCATACACCGCCACATGATCACAAAAGGTTTCAACATACCAGGCTGCTATCAAACTGCAACTAGAATCACACACACTGCGTTTATCTATTGGAAATCACTGATTTGAAAAACGAGAACACATTTCCGCACACTATCGGAGAAAATATTCCAAAAAAATGATTCTAAGTTCACGAATCTACGTTAAAAGTGCTAGATAATGAAACGCTACCATCTCCAAACACAAGAGGAGAACCAACCTTACCTCACTAGAAGACCAGCACAGAATGACTAGATCGAATGGCCACGACACGCGGGAAGCCACCAGAAGCCAGAAAATCAGTGGTGGCAGGGACGGAGAGACTCGCCCTAGAGAAGGCTCGTCGACTGGACTGTAATCAAAGGGTGTAGAAACCTCTTTGGTAGACTCAGCAGCTATCGACTCTGATCCAGAGAGAGCGATGCAATGCGAGCTATCACTCCCCACATTCAGACAACCATAGATTCTTGCACATCCATTGAAAAGTAAGACAAGTACACATTCTCACAGGGACAGTGGTGTAGCGGAGAAGCCACATTAATTAATATAATAATAAATTATTAACATAACAAAATAAGTAAAACCTAGAAATATTAAGTAATATTTTAATATGTGAAACAAAAATGCTAATCCTCAATCCTTGAAAAGAGTGGGGTTCACATTTTAACAAAATGATAATCTGGCGACATTAAATAAATTATAACTTCACAGAAATATACAAAAACTATATGGAAGACGACAGACGGTCGTCTTTCTGCATTAGAAGGACGTATGTGGGGTAAAAATCGTAGACCGAGATTGAGGGACGAATACAGTAAGCAGATTCAAAGAATGTAAGTTGCTGAAAGTATTATCTATCGAAGAGACTTGCAGAGGACAGAGTAGCGTGAAGAGGTGCAGCAAACCAGTCTGCGTACTGAAGACCACAACAACAACAACAGTAACACTTTGTAGCAACCACATTTGAATTTGACAAGACACTAAATATGAACATTTATAACTGGCATGCTCGAACAGCTGGAGTTCAGCATCCAGGTAATAAAGAGATCAATGATAAAGATAACTGCTTATTTCTGTGGCTAAAGCCCTATATAAGGAAAGAAGAGCCAGCCGCGATTTTTCGGCCAAGATCCTGGCATGCTCAGATACTAGACCACAAGCCTGCTGCAATACGAGTTTGTCATCACTTTGTAACAGAACTGAAAGTACAAATGATATTGTAGTAATAAAAATTTTAACAGTGGAAGCAGCTCAGTGAGCCTCTTTACGGTGACTTGTTATCTATCTTCATCATTGATGTAGTAATAAATATATACACTGAAACACAGTTTTTCTCTAATGAATGCTACAGATATACAGAGATCAGTCAACAGTCTAGATCTTCAACATTTCTCAGCAGGACCGAAAATCTGAAAGTAGCACCCCCCCCCACCTCATCGTCTTTCTTTTTTTGGCATGTTACCTCCCCTTCCCTCTGCTCATCCGGGACACATTCTCTTGTCTTGGAGATCATTTGCAACCCTCTGCAAGTGCCACCCAGGGCAGACATCCCAGTTTATGCACTCATAGATCTGGTGTTGGCAGTCAGCACAGTCTAATCTGATTGTTGGAGTTAATTCTTAGTCGCATGTTCTTATTTGCATGTTAGTAGGAATGAAATGATGTGTTCGTAAACAGCTCGTGTGAATTTGCGATTCTCTAGAGGCCCATATCTCAGGTTCTATTCGTCTCAGAGTGAAGGGGTAAAGTGTTCTAGATAGATCTTGATCTAGTGATCATTTGCGTACATATTAGGAGAATGGGTATACTATAGCTATCATACAGTACATTGTCAAAATTTTCAAAGTTACACATTTCCTGGAGCACATCCAAATTGAGCAAATTAGCTGGTTTTTGTACATGACGTATAGTCTATGGTGGGCTTTAAACGGCTTACAAAAGCACCATTCATTCATGGGCGGTTCCTGAAAAATATTAAAAAAACCATGCGTTTTGGGTACCAAGAAACGAATTGTGGGGATGGTCACTTTGATACTTTCTATTCATTGCAAATCTTAGAAATATTTAACATATGTTCTTATGATGATATTTTCTAGGCCCTTTTTTAATCTGGTACCAAGATCCAGAGGTTGAAACTTATCATAGTTTTGTACAAAATCACAAAACCCGCGTTTTTAGCCATTTTTGCACCGTGAATCGCAAATATCTAAGTAACTAGCCATAGAAAATAGTTCAAATATTTACAACACATCCTGCAGACATTTATCTATAAACAGCATTTTTCAGTTTTCGTAAATCTTTGTATGTTAGCAAGATACCGCCAACAAACGGCGATATTTTCCTTGAAAAAATGCGTATTGTGCTGAAAGATGGCGTTCGGACAGCTCTGAAAGTTACCATGCGATTTGAATAAAGGTACTCAGCAAAAAAATTTGATTTTTGTACAGATTAAAGATTGAAATCTTCAGTCAATGAAGGGCTGATTTTTGTTTTCGTTTACTTTACAGTTAATATGCAGCATCCGGTTTATTGAACTATTGCAACATATTTTAAAGAGTTTGCAGAGGTAAAAACACATTGCTAGACTTCCTCATGTGGTTGATTTTAGGTTACACATAGCTGTGTATGAAATGTAGATAACATATCGAAATTTTAATTAAATTTTAGAGCAGAATGATATATTATATGGTCTTGAGATATCGGTCCGTGAGTGATAGCACGTGACAGTAATACATTCGAAAACGCTATTTCTGATTGTGAGGTAACGTATCTTGAGGAAATGACTAAAATGTTATGTGTATGTTGCTTAGGTGTTTGTCTGGAAAATCCGTTTCCCGTTTTTGGAAATGTGTATTCATTTTCATGATACGCTACAAAAATCATAATTTTTGGTTTCAAAAGATCCAGCTGCATGCATTGGCAAATCTACCCTTCTATTCATGGCAAATCGTGGAAATTTTTACAATGCGTTCTAATATTATGATTCCGAAAAGCTTTGAAAGTTTTTCCGATAATACTATCCATTACCGAGATCTGTAGATTCCAAGTTACCGCACATGTTGATGAAAAATATGCAGTGTTATTAATCCCTTGATATTTCATCAACATTCACGTCTTTCAGACCACTGGACGTCCAAATTCACTATCGTAATGGTTGGATCGTTGTGAACGACTTGAATTATCGTGAAATAGCTTCATCATATAAAACTAACTTCTCAGAGGGACTCGAAAATATTTACATGCCTTTTATGGAACGATATGGATAGTGTTTAACAATGTGCTTTGAAATAGTTAAGCGTGTTTAGCAATCATCTGAATGTGAAGCTCTTAGAAAGTAAACTACTACATAGTCAATTTGGTCTGACGTTTGTACAAATGTATCTAGGTATATAAAATACCATCCAGATTTTACTCACCATTGATTTCTTGTTATATAAGCAGTACACTCTGATGTAAGAGGAAAAAGACAGGAACCAGCTGAAAAATACTCCTGCCAAAGCACAGAAAAGGCGAATATGTACTCTGACACAAAAGTGTGGAACCAGCTGCTTCAATCCTCATTCCGACTTTCTCACCAAAAATTTGGCATGCAAACATATCCGCGCTTTTTTCGGCTGAATGTGAGTAGCACAGAGACAGTGCAACAGGCAGAGACAGCCATATATAATGGAACATAGAAAGTGTCAGTTCAGGAGAAAGGCATATGCATGAAAACTGCAGTGGGAAGCGAAACGAGATGTCGGAATTCTGGAACAGAGCCAACAAAAAAATTAAGATATATATCAATTGGAGCAAAAGAGAAAACAGTGGCATACTGAGATAACTGGAGACCATACAGAAAGCATGAGCGTGCGGCTCCCAAATACTATAGCATGAAACAATTTGTCCAATTTTTCCCATCCCCAGTACCCGCATGCTAGAGTTTTCTGGTCTAGAGGTCAAACACCGAGCAAACCATCCCCATGGACATATGTGTAAAGGAGACAATCGTGATTGAAGACAATGAAAGCCGACTCTTAAGTGAGAAAGAAAGGATACTGGCAACAGGGCAGGAAGTGAATGGGACAACATCAGTGGGGCAGAGAGATGATGAAAGTGCCAGAAACAGACAGATGTGAGGAATCTCGAGGGAAAGGGATGAAGACGTTGGAATTTTCACACAGACAGAAAGCGGCAATGGGAGAGACAAAAAACAAACGGACAGAGACATATATAGATTCTGTCAGTGAGACGACATTGCTCATTATGACAGCTTAATGTATTTAGAAAGTTATGCACTAAAAGTGCGCGAATCTGTTCACATGCCAAAATTTCTGGTGAGGAAGTCATTATGAGGATTGAGGCAGCGGGTTCCACACTTTTGTGTCAGAGAACATATTCGCCTTTTCTGTGCACCAGTAGGAGCATTTTTCAGTGGTGTTGTAATTGAGGAGCTCCCATCTCCAGCTTCATGTAAGTGACTTTTATCTCCTGGATTTGGGTATCCAACACGAATACGATGGATTTTTAACAAACTGGGCATGAGCGATTACCTAGTATCCACCCATGACTTTCGCCTGGGAGGAAGCTGTGTAGGGCAGTTGGAATCTATTGTTTAATGTAATTGACGTCAAATTGCCGATTAAAAAAAATACATTTATTTGTTGAATCAAGATTTCCGGTAGTCTCCTTATCGATTTTATAAGAGACGTTTACGGGATATCTTTATCTCTTTGTTTGGCATTACCAGGCTGGAGGCAACAATATACAATTATGGACTAGATTGGAAACGAGGATAACCAATATTTACAAAGTTAAACCCTGTACTGTGTGCCAGTCCCTTTCATGTGGACTCGGCTAACAAATTCCTTAGAGAGCAGATGTGTTCCTTGTTTTACAAATTGTTTGCTGGGTTAAAAACACCGAAAATTGACTGGTGTGTCCATAAATATAGCGATATCAAATGTTCAATTGTTTGTTAAGCTTAAGGCACTTAACTGTGGGGTCATCAGAACCTAAACTTACAAACTACTTATGATCTACCTTACACTAAAGACGACACAAACATCTATGCCCGAGAGAAGATGCAAACCTCCGACTGTAGCGGCCGTGCAGACTATGACTGGCACGCCACATACCGCTCGGGCACTGCGGTCGGCTCTCTAGCGAAATCTGCGACGTTTGCGGTCTTAAGGGTTAGTTGATTGGTACATTGCATTTGCTTGGTAATAAAAAAAAGTGTAGAAATATTATTATCGATGTATGTGTTTGCCATCATTGTGTTGCACGTATGCCAGTTGCACTGTAACAAAAAAAATGTGTAGACACACCATGTTCTTTTAACGATCAGGGTGTTGCAGCATGGAGGTTAGCATCTTAGGGATCTTCGTTTGAGTTAGACATTTACTGATAATTATCGATTAAAAAAAATCCGCGTTAGGTTTAGTGGAATGAAAAAAGAAATCACAGGAAAGGAGCTTGATTTGTGTTTGGAGTAAGAATTTTTTTCTATATTTTTGGTAAAGGGCTGGTCGATCTTGCTCTACATGAAAATCTGTTGTGTGTGTGTTGCATCGCTCAGATAAAGTATTACCGTTATGTCCTGCAGAGATGTTTGCATATCTGTCGGAGGCCTGTCGCATTTCCCTGTATTGTGATGACAGATCAAAAGAGTCTCTCGTTCGGGTGCAATAGAAGTGTTTGCAATTATTATGTTGCAATTACGCAGTTGTACTGTAACCAAAAACGTGTAGACACACCATGTTCTTGTAACAATCAGGTGTTGCGGTGTGTAGCTTAACATCCTATAAATCTTCGTTTGCGGTAGACATCTACTTGTAATTATGGATTTAAAAAAATAAATCCGAGTTCGATTTAGTGGAATGAAAAATGAAATCACAGGAAAGGAGCTTGATTTTGACGAATGGGGTGCTTGAATATCGGTATTTGACCTGTACCATATAAATGTTGTGAAGAATCTTTTGCAATGTAACAGGACATGGTCACTGAAGAGAGATTCCTTTGCTATGTGTACTGATTTATAATTCGCGTTATAACGGAAAGAAGAGGTAAAATTAAAGTACTCGAATTTTCTTGTCTAGAAGAATTTTCGGAAGGTGCAAAACTGAATATAAAGTGGATTACAGGAAAACCGAAATCGTACCTGTCGAAATACTGGTTGGGATACAGTGATATCTTGATCTAAAGAAATATGTGCAATAGGTTTTTTTAGTTTAAATATATAGACAGAATGGATTGTTCATTTGTAAAAATAAAAGTAAATTTTAATATTCTATTCAGAAATTCCTTGGAAGTGCGATCTAGAAGAGCAGGTTGTGTGTTGATGTATTCTCTGACTGAGTTCTGACTGGAAGTCTCACTCCAGAGACATTTATGCTCTGTGCCTGCCTTTAGAAATAATATACAAACTCGAGCGACGACATCAAAACCCTCTCTGATTTCACAATTGTTCAGTACAATATTGTGATTAAAATTTGTAATTACTTACTTTTGATGGGTACTACGTTAAGGTAGAGAAAGCGCCTTCTTTCGCAGACACCATTGTACTTCGAGTTATAATCCGACTTCTGAATATATAGTTCTATTACACAAGGTCGATATCAACTTCGTGCTTTACGAAGTAATCACTGCAGGACGTGAGGACATGTATTAGCTGAAAGAGTGGCTGAGGCTGCTAACCTGTCAAGACAGATCACTAGAAATCCTATAGTTATTGGAAAGTTCTCTACAGACGATCAGCTGACGCCATTCCTCCAGCGATTAGCCAGGCTTACTTTACCGCACATTCTTTCCACCATGAGGCTTTATTTAAACAGACATGAAATGCTCTGTTGATTGAAGTACCAGACTTTCAGCATTCGCTGAGTTTTCGATAATAGGGAGCACCGCATACAGAATAACCACATTGTCCCCACTGCAACACTGCAAGATACTAATACTTCAGCATACACTTACTGTGAGAGATAAACAGTTTAGTACTACACCATAGAACCAATTCATGGTGATGATATTATTATTACTATTTCTCATCTCAACGATAGAAGTGTTTTCAGAAGTTTACGCCTGACAGACAATTATACGCCGCAGTCTTAACTTTATGAACACAACCTCACATTGAGTTTACATAGTTCTGGAGTACAGACTTAAATTAATTTCACTTTTTGTATGAAATTTCACTTTTTGTATGAAAAACTTTATGAACATTCATCGTTTACGACAATGACTTCTACTTAAATTTGTCATCTTGGCTAGGAGAACTAAGTTTATTGATAGAGAGATCCAACAAGGAGTCTGTTTTTGGTGACCTAGGTCCGGATCCCTAAAAAACCATGATATACACAGATCCCTCTTTAACAATCGTTGCAAAGCACAGGCATATAGGCTAACTTAGTATATGTTTATAAAATTGTTTTATGTAGCTGGCTGAGAGAACACTCTATGTTTGTAGTCGTACTGGGGATCGAGCTGTACTCAAGTTACTCTTATCACGTCTAGACATCTAAAGAGTGACATGATTGACACATACAAGTTTGTGGTGATCATTACCTTTGCATTCTAACATGCACTATTGTTTAAACATGTTCATCTGATGTTGCAAGCATCGTCTATGTATTTATTTTTCCCAGGCACCTTAAGGAGAGAACTATTTATGAAAGATGGAACATTAGTACTAAACGTTTGTTTTAAAATAATAGTCGATAAATGTACAACACAAACCTGTTGCTTTACAGCGAATTTCTTTGTGCTGCATCTATATTGCGAGTTGTACTTAAGGTTCAATGTATTAAACTGTATGTACCAATGTAATTAATACATTCGGATCTGTTTCATCTCACGCGGTTTGTGGGGCACTTTCTGTCCGTTCGGTGAATGAAGTCGTAAGTGTAGTGGCGGATTGAGGGTGGTACCACATAGGGGCGCTCGCGGCTGGTTTTAGGCAGAGTGGAAGGAGAAGCAGTGGGAGAGGGGGTCACGAGCCGAAAAGTACGCTAGTGAAATGAGCGGCTTGCTGGGCTGACCGCTATCCACAATTTTTGGAGGATAATAGAACTATTGACTTGTGGCATCTTTCGGAGCGGGAGGCGCAGCCAGGAGTGTGCTCTGTTGACAATTTGTGCGGCCCCTGCATGCTCCCAGTTTGCGCCTTCAGCTGGATGGTGATCCATGTTACTGAGTGTAGGTATATCTTCTGGGCTTAAGCGCATCAAGGACAGAAACTGGGTTGTGTTTTGAGCTTAGACATGGTTTTTCGTTTAAAAATTGGATGCTGACAAGGTTAAATTGCGGCGTTTGTAGGTGTGCCCAGACGTTGAATATCGAGACTCTTTTCTAGAGAGTTGTGTTAAACCCTTTTCTAAACATAGATACTGTGGGTTGAACACTTGTAAAGTTATGAGGGTGCTATTGGTGAATTTGTTTACGTGTTGTACATCGAGACTTTATTGTAAAATTTTGAAAGTGGTGTTAAAACCTTTTCTAAAATCAAATACTGTCACTTGAATGCTTGTTATTTTTTAAAAAAAGTTAACTGTTGCATATAGAGACGCTATTTTAATATTTTGAGAGTTGTGTTACACTCTCTTCTGAACTGAGATACTGTGGATTGAATGCTTATAAATTCAAAAGGTGTGTCTTGGGAGAATTTGTTCAGGTGTTGTACATTGCGTCTTTATTGTAAACCTTTGAATGTTGTGTTAAACCTTTCCTAAACTGGAATGTTGTTGTTGTTTAGAACTAAGGTAGATCGATCTTGAGTACTTACTCAATAAAAGTAATTGGTTAAATAACTGTGTACCTTAAGAGTTTGAGTTGTTTTATGAGAAGTATTTGTGAAACTGCTTAAATAACTGTGTACCTTGAGAGTCTTAGTTGTTTTATAAGAAAATAATAGTGCTGTTCATTACTAAGCCGTGGAGTTTGGCAAATAAAAAGGAGGAACAGTAAAATTGATTTCCAAGTTCTAACATCTTTTGGGCCTGGTGTCTTATGCTTAGAGATCATTGTACCCTAGCTAACCTACTGAATGGCTAATCAGTCCTAAGAAGGGCCACTTCAGTAATATTCTAATTAAAATTTAGGATGTTGCAGTTAGTAATTGGGAGCAGTGGTGGATAGCCTGGCGGTGTGCTTGGTTAGTTTCTTTACGAAACTTTCGGGTTCATGTTCATTGTTATTCCAGGTAATTGTACTGTCCAAAGTATGCAATAATTGGCTCATCTTTTCCAATGTTGCTGTACGTTGATAAGTAATAACTTAAAAAAAAATTTAGAGGCTCAGTTTCGAGCCCCAGACTTGGTTGCGCGGGGTGCGGCAATCTTTAGGGCTGTCGGTGAGGGCGGTATTGGGGGCATGGACGGGAGCTGGCTCACACAAGTGCTTACTCATAGGGGCAGTTACCCTAGTTACTGATAAAAACATAGGCTGTTACAGTTAAATTGATATGCAAATTTAATTTAATTATTTGGGGGTGGAGGTCAGGCAGGTGAGCATCTGCTGGAGGTGGATGGGTGCAGGTAGTAATGCTACATCGGCGGTCGGGCAAATGGTAGCGAAATGATACCCTGGGCCTGAACCGATATTACCTTACTACTTATATAAATCGTTACGTAAGCATGATCACACGTCAGATATTAAATAAATTCACAAATAGTGGTATATTTGAGCTTGAAATTACGATACAATTGACTTCTTTCCTGGCAGCGGCTCAAACCTGGCACTATTCGCTATATATAAGCATAGAGATGAAATATTTACTGTATTCTCACCATTAGCAGGATGTACACATGTTTGGCTTGAAGTAGCGCAATAAGTAACTCTCTGCTGTCTGGGACTCTACCGCACACCTATCGTTACTGTTGACTGCAGACAACAAGGTAACAACTCTCCCATTCTCGTTCACTGGTAATTAGGATCGCACCGTTCGTGGAGACCTTGAGGGGTTTGGCATTTTGAGGAAACAACAAAAACTAATCCAACTTTGTTCTAGTCAGTAGCGAATGGACATGTGTAATGTTGATTTGAAACACACCACAGTCCTAAATTCGTTACTTGGAGCTACTGGAGGTGGAGAGGGGGATTTTTGAGATTGTTAAAAACTGTTACCCCAACAGGAATTAAAACATATCTTAGCCATTACAGGCTAGGATCAGCCCGACCAGTCTGGGACCAATCAGCCAGACCTTTTTTCAGTTTTTGTCAAAATGGAGCACTGAAGTAAAATAGTTCGTCAGTATCTGTCTACACAACAGTAATTTCTTGGACGCATGGTCTCAGGTGTACGTCGCGGAATTGCGGCCGCTCCTGCCAGAGGTTCGACTCCTTCCTGAGGCATGTGGTGTTATGTGTGTGTGTATGTGTGTGTCGTCCTTAGGGTAAGTTAATTACAGCAGCATGTAAGGCTAGGTAGGACTGATGATGTCAGCTGTTTGGTCCATTATGACTACAACAAAAAATGTATGCAGTATGTAGAATTATGTAACATTGCGTATTATAGTATACTACATTTCAGCATGATCCATAGTGATTTTGTGTGTCATGGCGCTGTATGCTTATTTAATTATGGTCTCATACTGCTCAAGTGTGTTGGAAAAATGGGCATGAAATCATATGGGACTTAATTGCTGAGGTCATCAGTCGCTAAGCCTACACACTACTTAAACTATGCCTGAGGGAGGACTAGAACCACCAACGTGAGCAGCTGGATGATTCATGGCATGATGCATTAGACCGCGCAGCTACTGTGCATCGCACTTAAGTTTGTAGCATAGCTCTTACCATAATAAATGGAATATTAAGCATCTTAAAAGTTGCCCATTGGACACTATAGACCAGCAGTACACCCATGGATATTTAGATATTTACCATATTTGTAGTAACACATTGGAACAATAAAAAAGAAAATTTCCATAAAATTTGAAGATGAGTTGTTTTGAGATATTCAAGGTCAAAAGCCAAGATCAATGACCTTTAGAATAAAAATATTCAAAATCCTACCTTGTGGCATATCAGTGAGAAGGTTTATTCATTATCTTTTCAGTGGTACCATTTTGATTGTGGTAACTTAATTACAACCAGAAGTACAGTCCTTTATGTTGAGATGGACACATGTATATTTCGCACAAATTCCAGATCTGTAACTATCTTGCAGTTGTAATATAGCCCTGCAAATTGATATTTTTCCATCTCTTATCTGGGTCATTGAATGAACCAAATTTGAAAGAAGTCTGAAATGGTTAGGTTGAAAATGTTACTTTATTGCGATGAATTGAAATGGAATGACTCAAGGATAACATAAGAGTAATTAGAACTCGCATGTACGCTTTTCGGCACTTCTTTTTTCCGAGCTTTGTATAAGCATGGAATAGTCAAGAAATTGAAGCGACTCTACGAACCCTTTTACGAAACACTTAACTGTGAATAACGGAACACTCGTGTAAATGGAGGACATCAGCATAAGGTAGTTTCCATCGTGGAGCACTTGGTGTTTAAGAGCAACTTTATAAGTGCACTACAGATGAAGCAATTGCGGTGGGTAACTAACTTCCCTGAGTCCAGTGACATGATTCACCAAAGGCTAAGGGACGCTAGACTACACGCACGACGCCCCGTTGTGAAACAAGAACTCAGAGAAAAAAATATTACATACCGTCTGGCATTTGCAAAGCGTCGTGAGAAACCGTTATTTTCACTAACGAAAAAGTGTTTTCCACCAGTAACGACGGTCCAAGGGTCTTTTACAGGCCTCGAGGGACTTGTCATCGACAAGAATATGTAACAACGACGAGAAGAAATGGGCGTGTATCCATTTCCTGCTGGGGCTGGATATCTGCACAAGGAGCAGGAACCCTTCACAGGTTAGAAGGCATCCTCGACAGTGTGCAGTACGCCCAAATACTGGAAAACGTGATGCTTCTGTCAGTGCAAATGCTGTGTGGAGAAGAGGACTTCATACTGCAAGAGGACCATACCCCTGTTCACAAATCTGCATTCGTCCAGCGGTGACTCTTCACGATTAGTGTCAATGTCATGCACTGGCCGCCACGGGCGGCTGATATGAACCCCATGTGGGCTGAGGCCGCCAGGACGCTAACAGAGAACTGGCCACAAAACCAGCTATCTACACCAGACACTCTTTGGGACTGCGTTCTGGAAGCATTGGAGGAAGTTGCTTCTTCAGGCTCTTACGTCTGGTGACTTATACACTCTATGGGCTATTAAGAATTTTGCGACTTTTTAAGAAGATAATGTGACTATCGCTATTTGTACGATATTTCACGCGACTTTTGGGTGGCATATAATATTTTAAGTTTTTTGTGCTTTTCATATTCTCACTTTAAGTTTCAATTTAACACACATATAGTTGTCTGTTCAGAGATAACAAACATTAATTGCGTAAAAGTATTCTCGTTTATTAAACTGTATAGTGTACTCAAAGTGTTTATGAACAGTAAGCTTCTCCTAACCCTTGAATATAACTTTATCATTTTATGATTCAGGCCGGATTGCTTGCGAATTACTCGCTACAGCAAAGGTCTTTCTCATGCTTTGCTACAGGCACCCCATGTCACTCAACTTTCCGACATACAATATGGTCAAGCTCAAGACAGCACCTTTAATAGAACAGACACTTCGCATTCAACCATTGTGTTTGCAGTACTGTTTAAAACTATTCAATATTCGTATATGCAGAATCACAGTAAGAACATTAAATTTGGAAACAAAATGCAATAACTAACTCCCACATAAAATACACCTTGCAAACAATGGGCAGAAATCAACAGTAGAATATATGTGGTCGGTTGTTATCTGTAAATTCTCAATTATGTAACCAACAAAAAAAGAAAGAAATTGATTGTTACAGTGACGTTTCTAGAAGAAGGAGCATAGAAACTCTGCAAACCAAAGAGGAGTTGGGGCGTCTTCTGACAAACTGGTACAGTTTGGTGTTGCGTGAAGTAATATTAGGTAACTACTATGGAGTTCAGAAGGTAACTACTATGGAGTTCAGAGTAAAAAAAAAAGGCCACTCTTATTACAGGAGATTTGTAACCCAATGTCTTTTGTTACAGTTTGTAGGCAATAAAATACAACAAATGTTACAAAATTATAAACAATATTAAGTCTGTTGACATCTGAAGCCTTTTTATCCAGTGTAACATGATCCTCCATGAGGGTGGGGGTGTGGTCTACAACCCTTGACACTACTCCTGGTATGTTGGACACTATAGCAGATATAATATTGTATTCTTTCTTTAATTTAGTGTATTAGGTTGATTTATATTGTGTTGTTATATAGCATTAATAAATTTAGCATGAGAACAGTTTCAAGTTATATGAGAAAATTGGTTCTTGACATTGTTAGTATTCATTCTTTCATATAGGTTTAATTGTTAGTTTTTAGATCTATATAGTAATGTGATCAATAGTAGTAGAAAGTCATCATGTTATAGAATTTTATAAAAGGCGAAATTGCCGTACAGAAGCGCTTCAAAACAGCGACTTCATGTAACATAAAGCTGGTCACCCTGTCTCTATTACCTGTGGGTTTTCCCGACAACTGCCATCGGCGGAAGATGGACGATCATTTCCAATTAGTCCTCCACCATGAGTACGATCACTGTGTAGCTGATCTCATTGTCTGAAGACATAGACAGTGAAATTCAAAACAGTTTGTTTTCTTTGGTCAAATCGACTGATGTTCTTAGACAGTAGATGTGGACTGTGAGCAAGTGATGTGTTTAGTGAAAGAAAGAAAGAGGTTGTGACGCCCAGAACACGATAAATATTACAACAGCGATATAGTTCGGAATATATGGGCAGATATTGCAGTTTATTGGAAACTGCAATTTTATTAAATCCTTTATCAGAAATTTTACACAAAAATGATAACCTAAGAAAATGTGTTCAATTTGGATTTGTGGCATGTCTCAATGTTACTGTGGTGGCTGAATTGTTTTGTTATGATCGGTTATTAGCTATCCACAAATTATTCTTATTGTTTCTGGCGTTCATTAAGAAGGTGGTGATTCTGTTCTATGAAGTGACCTTCAAATGTGGTGCAGCCTATGTGTTCTTCCGATTTTCAATGGTTTCCCTGTTCAAAATTATCTTGTTTTAAACTTCACTCTTGTCTTTCACAAATATACTGAATGACAGTTATTGAACATTAATGCACCTAAATTCATTTCGTTTGTCAAAATCGGATGTTTTTGGATAGCGTGTAACTGTATTATTCATCGATTTAAATGCAGCACCCTTTATGTATTTTTATATTTAGAACAACGCATTTGGAGAATTTTCCTCGCTTTTAATGCATTTGTTTATATAAATACGTCGTGACATTTCCATGTGTGATTTTATGTAGCTGTTGAACAGCTGTAGTCTTTTTCATGTTACTGCAAAGAGGGAAATCGTACGTAATAAATCTAGGTATGTTTTTTATAATTTAAAGAAATTTCTGTCTGTACTTGCAAGTATTGTGTCTGCTCCATTACATTGGGTATCACAACACAAAAATCGTCACTTACAGTGGTTGTTCTTGTATAATGGTAGGCCTGCTTCAGGCCAGCATTCATCTGACCCAATTTATGCAAAACGTACATTGCCCACGATGCAATGTAATGCTTATTTGTTTATTTATTAGCCTTCCAGCATCTTTACAATGCAATTGGCTTCGTCATAGGGGGTTGTACATATACATTTTATCTTTATACATTACAAATTGATTACATAATTTACAATGACATAAACATTATTACATTTTTCTTTTACATAAATAATTATCCATCATTATACATCTTAATTGATTTCAAACTGTGATTTTAATCTCATTGTGCATATTCTCCAAGTTACTTTGGAGGTATTCTTCAACTGAATAGCATGGTGTCTTTCTGAACCATACCTCTAACAATGTCTTAAAATTACTTAATGTAAGGATTTTTACAGACTTTGGTAGTTTATTATATAATTTAAGACCTAGTTGTTTGTGGCTGTTGTGTACCAGAGACAGTCTCGAATATAGAATATCTAACATAGTACTGTTTCTAGAATTATGCGTATGTACATTCACTCTGAGAGTAAATTTTTGTATATGTTCTTTTATATATATTATACAATAGTACATGTAGAGACTTGGGAGTGTCATTATACTGAGCTCACTGAAATGTTTCCTACAGGATTCGCTAGGTCCCAGACCTTGTATAAACTAATTCCTTTTTTCTGCAATTTGAAGATAAGGGATGTATCTGGTGCATTTCCCCATAACAATGCCCCATACTTCAGCTGTGACTGAAAGAGTGCATAGTAACAGAGAATCAGTAATTTTTTGTTTACACACTGTCTACATTAGAAAAATCACATATACGAGTTTGCTAGAGACATGTTTTATTTGATTATCCCAAGAAAGTCTTTGGTCTATTTTAAGGCCCAGCAGTTTAACACATTGATTGTCTTCTTTTCGTACCTTGAAGTTAAAATATATTTCCTCAGTATTTTTTGTATTTATACATAACTGATTAACTTTACACTGCTGATTACTTTTTTTCAAATAGTTGCTTATTTTTATCTTTCACTACCTGTTTATTTTCACCAGATATAATCATTGTCGTATCATTTGCATGCAGCAAATTTTTACGGCGTATATAATTTGGAAAATCATTAATATTGACAATAAAAAGGAAAGGTCCAAGAACAGACCCTTGCGGGATTTCTCTCTTAATTGTCATTAAATTTGACTTCTCTTTGTTGACATACACTTGTTGTTGTCTGCTGCTCAGATAAGATTTAAATAAATTCAATGTTTGAACTGTGAGACCATGGAAGTCTAGCTTTTTTATAATAACCTCATGTGATAGAGAGTAACGGCTTTACTTAGGTGTATAAGTGTAGCACACATCATCTGCTTCCTTTCATAATCATCATGAATTGCAGTTATCAGACCTTCGACAGCTTTTATGGTTGAGAGGTTTGATCTAAATCCAAACAGACTTTCATTCAATAAGTTATTATTTTCAAAATACTTATATATCTATACATGCATGCAGCTCTCTATTATTTTACATATTATAGGGACAATTGATATTGGCCTATAATTATCTGGTTTATATCTGTCACCCGTTTCGAATATTGGTAGAGTAACTGTGATTTTAAGGCATTCGGGGAAAATGCCCTCTTCAAGAATTTGGTTTGCAGGGTAGAGCAGAGGCATTTTAATTTCCATAATTATACATTTTAGTACATAGTTTTTAACCCATAGTAGTCCTCCGTTCTGGAGGTATTCAACTTATTTACTGACTTAACTATATCTATAGCACTAATTTTCTCCAAGTGACTCTTTCATTTGTTTTATTCTGTGATTGCAAAAGGAAGGTCTCAGCATCTGAAGTATTACCATTTTGTGGTACAAGGGAACTTGCAGTATTTACAAAATATTCATTAAGAATATTACAGTCAAGTGACACAGGGATTTCCTCCTTTCCTGCATTTAGTTTATTTTTTACTACAATCAAGGCCACTTTACATTTGTTTTTAGAATTTGAAAAGTAGTCTTAAAGTACTTTGATAATGAAATTACGGCCATAATAGTTAAACAGTGGTGAAGAAATTCGACAAGAACTATGTTTGCATTATTGAGTACATAGTTTTTAATGGCTCTTTGAGATTCCTCGTTCTTCTTGAAGCACTACTGTTGGGTCTGTCATTTTGGAAGCATGTTGGCAAACTGGCAGAGCTTTGTTTTGTGTATTGTCCTGATTAATACATAATTGTAGGGAAATGTCAGGCCCATTTTTATCCATTATGAAGTTGTGAAAGACGCAGATGCACTGATTTATAATGTATGCATGTTATACAGAAGTTTCGATTTTCTTTAAGAGAAGACGCTAGTTGATGGCCATAATTCCAAAAGGTGTTCTACCACCACTCTTCAAAAACGTTCAAATGTTTGTAAATCTGTAGGACTAAACTGCATGGTTATTAGTCCATAGCTTGCAAACTACTTAAACTAACCTAAGGACAACACACACATCCATGCCCCATTGGAGGATTCGAACTCCCCATTCAGGAGGCTGCACGATCTGCTGCGTGGCGCTCCAGACTGCTCAGCTACTCCCGCGCGGCTACCCCATTCTATCCCACGATAACTTCCTGTAAAATAATCTTTCTTCCTCACTTAGTGACAGTTCAGGAAAAAGGCGCATTAAGTTTTCAGGTTGGGGAAAAGGCTTCATCTCAGTCAACACTAATGGTGCTTTTACTGAAGTACTGGGTACAGTAGTACTTTTGGTGGAGGCCAGTTTTCAGTGACATTCATAATATTATTTTACAAATTACTTGCTCTAAATCTCCCGCCATCTGACTGCCTGCCATAACTTCCAACGTCAACTACTATTAATCTGCAGTTAAGTGTCGGCTACAGCTACTAAAGCAGGCGATTTTTATGTTTTTGGTAATATTCTGTCACTGCCTGGACGGGGAAAGGGGGGAGCCCTTAATACGAACATGCTTACTATCAATGGCCCCCACACAATTGGGAAATTTCCAGTTGGTATACATGTGTTGTGCAGAGGTTTGAAGCAGTCGTATAGTAGGAGAAGGCAGTGTAGAGGCCCTAAATTTCAGATATTGCAGCACACACTTCATGTACACATTGGTAACACTGCACCCGCGCGAATGTTTCGAGTATTTTCTCCAGTAAATAATTACAAAAATCGTTGTTTTTAAGCTATATTTAATCGTTTCCAGTTGGTATAAATATAAGTGTTGTTAATTTATTGGAAGTGTTAGTGTAATTTTTAAATAAGGAAAAACGGTGTAAAATGTTTATTTTTCTTCTCGCGCCTATTGCACGTACCTGTAGGCCTAATTTAACGAGCGCGAATCGTTGTAAACAGTGACTAAAACTTATATCTAAGCACCCATTCTTCTGTTTTTCTCTCGCTGCATATATTAGTTAGGATTTATAAAGTCTATCAGACACAACTAAAAGGAAAACAGCGTACATTTCGTGATTTAGCAAAAGTGTGTATAGTAATCCGTGTTTATAGGCCTAAATTTTGTTTTCCTGTTCGTATTTTTAGACCTGATTTTTGTTTTCGTGAGCGAGTTTCTATTTATTCTGTGCCCTTTCAGTTAATTACATTTGCCTGAACAGATTTTAGTGTCTCTTGGTGTAACTTTCACGTTTTAGTCAGTACTTAATCAAGTTTTTACGATTTATATTTCTGCCATGGGTGAGAAGTGTGTGACATGCCATAGGATCGTTCGTTCTTGGGTGTGGTGTGATAGTTGTAGTGGAGTCAGTACTTAATCAAGTTTTTACGATTTCTATTTCTGCCATGGGTGAGAAGTGTGTGATATGCCATAGGATCGTTAGTTCTGGGGTGTGATGTGATAGTTGTAGTGGTTTATTTCATTGGGGCGAATGTAGTGGCATGGGAAATTGGGACATAAATGAGGCTCACCAGTGGAACAGGAAGGGAAAATTGCAGCTCTTCAAGCTGAATTGGATAAGGCAAGGGAGACTCTGAGCAGTTTAAGGAGGGAGAATGGTGAACAGCGGTGGGAAGTGGCAACAGGTAATGGGGGACAGGCTTAGGACAGTTTCAGACAACTTTGTCATTAATCTGAAAAATAGATTTGACCTGTTGCCTCAGTCAGAATCCGATGAGCCTCATGTAGCTGAAGTTGTAGAAAGGACACAACAGACTTTCAAAAAGGACTTGAAAAAGGTAGGGAAAACTGAGAAAAGAAAGAAAGTCTTGTTGTTAGGTAGTTCACATGGTAGAGGTGTTGGCCAACTACTGCAGGAAGAGCTAGGACCAGGGTACCAGGTCACAAACTTTTTCAAATCAAATGCGGGTCTGGGTCAGGTAACAGAGGATATAGGTTCTTTATGTAAAGATTTCACAATGGAGGATACCATTGTTATAGTGGGTGGTCTGGGAAACAGCATTGACAGAAACTGTGAATATTCTATAGAGAGTGACATGGTGAAGATATCATCGCCAACGAAGCATACTAGTGTGGGGTTTGTATCTGTCTTGAGTCGCCATGATCGGCCTCATTTGAACTCTTCTGTCAGGACAGTAAACGTCGAGTTGGAACAGCTATTCATGTAAGATATAGGGTCCCATATTGGTTTGATTACTGTCGATGATATCTGTAGATGGGACTACACTAGGCATGGCCTTCACATCAAGAGGAAAGGCAAGGGAAAACTGTCTGGGATGATTGCAAGTAACTTATGGGGGGGGGGGAGGCACTGTCACAAATGGTAAAATACCAGTGGTTACAGGTATCAGAGGGATGCCTTATTTATGATAGGCAAGGGGGGAAAGAGAACCTGTTTTGAGAGAGCTTGGAAGACACTCTCAGTTTGAAAAAAAAAAAAAAAAAAAAAACAGATAGACAGGAGATAGATTATAGCAAACAATGTTTAACAGAAAGTACTCAGAAACTGCCAGTAAATGTTAGTCAAACCATTAGTATGCAATATCAG
This sequence comes from Locusta migratoria, assembly GCA_026315105.1. Lineage (NCBI taxonomy): Eukaryota > Metazoa > Arthropoda > Insecta > Orthoptera > Acrididae > Locusta > Locusta migratoria. The sequence goes on along the minus strand of CM048751.1, from coordinate 160,406,378 downwards.
TCATCTTTATTACATCAAAATATTCCAGGACTCGGAAATAAACTTGATGAACTGTTCATTTGTATTGATGAAATAGATTCCTCTAACCTAATTAACATAATTTGCCTCTCTGAACATCATGTGGCCACTGGTATAGATAAGTTAAACATTCCAGGATTTAATTTAGCTTCGCATTTCTGTAGAGTAGATATGGGGGAGGAGGAATTGCTACATTCATTAAAACTCATAAATTCATGAATATTGTTATAAATAAATCCTGTCTAGAGCAGCATTTAGATGCTTGGGCAACAGAAGTAGACTTCCATAACAGATCCTATATAATAGTAACTACTTACCGAGCACCTGCAAGAAATTATAATCTATTCCTAAATCATCTAGAAGCTCTATTGGGTTATTTAACAGGAAGAAATAAAGAAATCCTGGTTGCTGGTGACTTTAATACAGATTTTCTTATGCAGTCCTCCAGTAAAAATTTATTGCAGTCAGTAACTTCATCTTTCAACCTAACTCATACCATAAACTTTACAACTAGTATAACTAAAACCTCTAGGACAGCAACTGGTAATATTTTTAGAGACAAATCAAATGAACAAAATCATATCATACAACCAATAATAAATGGCCTATCAGATCATGATATGCAGCTCCTTGTTTTAGGTATAGATTCTAAACAGATTATGCAGACTGCAAAATCTGCATACAGGAGAGTAGTCAACCCACCAAAAAATGAAAATTTTAGAAAAATCCTCAAAGACATCAACTGGAAAGATGTATATAGTGCTCATGGCATGAATGAAAAATATAACGTATTCATTAATAATGTTAGTATCATGTTTGAAAACTGTTTTCCTCTAAACGTAACTCGAATTAAACAGAAGTCTATATATAATAAAACGATGGATTACACAAGGAATAAAGATTTCATGTAAGACATAAAGGAAAATGTATCTATCAGCCAAGAGTAGTTGCAATGGTGATAATTTAGCTAAATATAAGGAATACTGTAAAATATTTTAAAAAGTTATTCAGGCAACTAAACAAATGCACTATGAAAGGAAGATACCAACATCAGGAAACCAAATGAAGACAATATGGGATATAGTGAAAAAGGAGACTGGTAGAACGAGAAAGGAATAAGAACAGGTAGCATTAAGAGTAGATCAGACATTAGTAACTGATGGGCATAGTGTGGCAAATCTATTTAAAGTACTTTATATCTGTTACTGATAGTATGGGATTTCTGGGTCAGTAGATAATGCCCTTGAATATTTGAAACTAGCATTTACAAATAACTTTAGAAACATGAATATGTCACTCACTTCACCGCAAAGAAAGGACTTCCACAATAAAATCTCTAAAAACGAAGCATTCTAGTGGTTACGAGGAAATATCAACAAAGTTAATTAAGTCCTTGTGAACTTAGCACAATTTTAAGTTATTTGTGGAGCCAGTCTATTATAACTGGAACATTTCCTGATTGGCTAAAATATGCAGATATTAAACCTCTATTCAAGAAGGGGGATAAAGAGATACCATCAAACTACAGACCGATTTCACTTTTGCTAACATTCTCAAAAATTCTAGAAAAGGTAATGTACAAGCAACTTTTCAGCCACTGACCACGAATGACATATTGTCCAAAACACAGTTTGGATTTCTGAAAGGTTCCAATATCGAGAAGGCTATTTACACCTACAGTGAGAATTTACTTAATTCATTAGATAATAAATTGCAAGCAGCAGGTATTTTCTGTGATTTGTCAAAGGCATTTGATTATGTGAACCATAACATTCTTTTAAGTAAATTAGAATACTATGGGGTCACAGGAAATGCTGCAAAATGGTTCAAGTTTTACCTCACTAACAGGAAACAAAGGGTGTCAGTGCAAGTGACTAGTGAATTAAGCCAACAGTCATCATCAGATTGGGAAGAAATTATGTGTGGTGTTCCACAAGGATCCATCGTAGGACCATTGCTTTTTCTTGTCTACATTAATGACCTCTCATCAGTTACACTACCAGAAGCAGAGTCCGTTTTGTTTGCAGATGATAAAAGTATTGCAATAAAAATTACGTCAAGCATAGTTATAGAAAGGCCTACTAATGATATTTTCATGAACATTAATAAATGGTTTAAAGCCAACTCATTGTCATTAAACTATGAGAAGACTCACTACATGCAGTTCAGAACATGTAAAGGATTTCCCGCCATCATATGAATTAAGTATGAAGAAGAGCAGATAGAAGAGATTGACAGTATTAAATTCCTGGGATTACAGCTTGATAATAAATTTAATTGGGAGGAGCACACCACAGAAATGCAGAAACGACTCAACAAATCTGTATTTTCAATATGAGTGTTATCAGACATAGGAGACATAAAAATAACAAAGCTTGCATACTTTGCTTACTTTCTTTCCATAATGTCATATGATATAATATTTTGGGGTAACTCTTCAAGTCAGTCAAAAGTCTTCAGAGTCCAAAAGCGTGTAATATTTATTATTTGTGGAGTAAATTAACGGACGTCCTGTAGAAGCCTCTTCGAAGAACTGTGTATATTAACTACTGCCTCTCAGTATATTTATTCCTTAATGAAATTTGTCATAAGTAGATCCCTTTTCTCAACAAACAGCTCAGTTCATACATTCAATACTAGGAACAAAAATGATCTACACAATGACTTAAAAGTGCTTACTTTAGTTGAAAAAGGGGACCACTACTCAGGAACACACATTTTCAATAATTTACCATCAAGTATAAAAAATGTAGGTAGAATTAAAGACTCCTTTTACTCCATTTGTGAATTTCTAAATTGTACCAAATGATGCATATATTGTTATATTATCAACTAAAATAAATAAATAAAACTTAAAAAAGTATTATCTGTATTTATATTATTAGTATTATCTAATATTCAGCTTGAAAATTTTGTTTCCTGACATGTTCCACATCCACGAGGATCGCCTCAACATGGATCTACGGAACAAAAACTAATCTAATCTAATCTAAAACCCATCTGAAATGACTGTGACTGTGCTTGGAAAGACATCCCAACCGACGAACATCTGAAAAAGAATTAAATGAACAGAATGAAGACTGCTTAGGACCTTGGTAGGATTTGCAATTAATGTGTTAAAGACAATAATATTGTATTCGGTCTACTTTTATATTTATGCATATTTGCATTTCTTTATTTTTAGGGTAGATTCTCAAGAATAAATGGAAGAATCTTCTTGACACTTTCTGCTCTGAATTAAAAAAAAAAATCTCCTGCTGAACGTTCACGAGACAAAGATGGCATGCTATCATTTCAATCAAATTGGCCATGGTACAAACTAATGGCGGTCTTGATCGACGTTATGACGCTACAGCAGATGAAAACTAATGTTTGCCCCAGAAAAAGGACAACATCTCAACATGACGACTTACTATTGCGAGCAGCTCTTCCAAAAGACAAAGTGTTTCATCTGATGCAAGTAGCAAGCCAGATCTTCAAGGCTGTCAATATGTTCAGGTGGTGGCATTTCAATGCCTCCTTTCTCAACCATCTTATAAACAGTGAATCAAAACAAGAGAACCACGAAATCAACGAACTTGGAGTTCCTACAAATAGAGCAGCGAAAGTTGAAGATAATTGAGCATCAAATGTTGAAGACAGAGACACAAGATGATAGCTACCATTTTGTAATGACTTTGTTGCCAACAATCCGAAATCTGTTGCTTGAAGCTCAGTTGAGAGCCATATTAAAGATTCAGCAGGTTTCATTGGAAGAATTGCTACATTCAACCACTTCTTATGCACAGTCTTTCAAGTGGCTCTATTCACCAGAAAATCAACACATTGATATCGTTAATTGCTGAAAATCCTCAAAATGAAGTCATCATTTCTGACATTCAGCCAGATGATATTGTAATTCCTAACTCCAAACATCCTTAAACCTTACACACTTACAATGAATTGTGATGACAATTTGTCAGTTATATCATAAATTACAAAGTATGATCCATAACTTGCAAATTTCTGATACTAAAATTTCTTTCGTAAACCTAACATTGTGTACTTACCTTATGGTGACCAAATCTTTCTCTTCGGGGCAATAGCACACCTGAAATTTGTGTCTTGGTTCTATATTCAACTTGAAACTGACACTCTAAATAATTACTCTTTACTCATTCTGAAGTGATTCCAAAATTTGTGTTGATCTCTTCTCAAGTCTCTGTACAAATGATGAAATTCTCCTAAAGTCCTCCTATCCTGGTTGATCTTATGCAACCATTCACGGGTCTGTTGAATTCTAAGGGCTCTGTTTTCCAATAAAAATGAGTTTACTGCGTCGAGAAAAGACGACATCGATGATAGCCCTTTCAGCAACAGCTGACCAGATCTCTAGCAGTGAGAACTTTTTTTACAAGGTCTTTGAGTGTGAATGCTGTGTCGCTAACATGGGTCGCTAACCATCGCTTTCGCCATTATGTTCCGCTTCGCATTGCGGTAAAAATACTGTGTTGCGTAGCATCGCATAGAAGGTAGTATAAACATAACCTCAAAGTCATGGTTACTGTGTCTGGTATTACATGTATTGGGGCGTCACAAAGCTTTAAACTGATAGAAAAATACTTTTCCTATCAATAGAATAAAATACACGCCTCAATATCTAGTGTCCAAATTTACGAACTTCAGTAATATATATATATATATATATATATATATATATATATATATATATATATATATATATATATATATATATATATATAAAGCTAGGATTCCACTGCAAGAGTGATAGAAAACCACTCTTTCAAAAATCGAAAAAGTACCGTAGGCAACAGGCTTGAAATTCTAGCTCGTCGACCGTATGCCTAACTATGTAAACAAATGCACTATGAAATGTAATTTCCAAGAATGCTTTCAATCGATGTATCTAGCCTGATCGATATATATCGAACGTGCAACTCTAAATCGATTCCGCGGCTATTCCATGCGCGTCTTATGAACTATTTTGTTGAATTATTGGAACGTATTTTATTGATTTCTTTTTGGTTTGAGTGACGATGGAGGTTATTTCTTATTTATTATGATTTAAAAGACTTCATAGACAAAGCTACGCAACGGAAAAGTAATAGTATCACACCCATTTAGTGACTAGTTCTAGAAGTATAGTTTCTGAATATATTCTGCAGCGATTTATTATGCGATGAAAGTCGTGTCTATATTTGTCATTTATTTATTCAAATAAAATTGCTGAGCTTTTGTCCTTTCTCATCTAGAAATATGTATTGTAAGATTACCTAACACGTATGCCACATTACATTACAATGTATATCATCAAAAAAATTCAACAAATTTCTACAAAAATGTCACGTAGATACGTACCACCACAGCTTCAAATTTTTTCAGTGACTGGTGGAGAAATGACATTTACACCGAAATTCTTCGTCACTCACGAAAACAGAAACCAATAAAATACGTTCCTGTGACTACTAACACATCATAAATAGCGTGTAATTGGCTGTGTAAACGATTTAGAGTTGCACGTTCGATATATATCGTTTTAGGCTGACCTACTTGGATTGCAATCATTCCTGTAAATTACCTTAAATTCTCGAAACGGGTTGTGATAAGCAATAAACATACGTAACTCGTGTAGTTTTCAATTATTTAAAGCATGGAGTTTAACCGGTGTATGCACAACTTCCACTCCCATGAATCACAGACATTGCCGAGGTGGGGTGGCTTGTGTGCCTCAACGATACAGATAGCCGTACAGTAGGTGCAACCACAGCGGAGAGGTATCTGTGGAGAGGCCAGACAAACGTGTGGTTACTGAAGAGGGGCAGCAGCCTTTTCAGTAGTTACTGGGGCAACAGTCTGGATGATTGACTGAGCTGGCCTTGTGACATCAGCTAATGTGGCTTTGCCACACAGCTACTGCGAACGGCTGAAAGCAAGGGGAAACTACAGCCGTTACCTTTCCCGAGGACATGCAGCTCTACTGTATGAACATATGATGATGGCATCCTCTCGGGTAAAATATTCCGGAGGTAAAATAGTCCCCCATTCGGATCTCCGGGCGGGGACTACTCAGGAGAATGTGATCATCAGGAAAGACAATACTGGCATTCTACGGGTCAGAGCGTGGAATGTTAGATATCTTAATCGAGTAGGAAAATTAGAAGTTAGATATAGTGGGTATTAGTGAAGTTCCATGGCAGGATGCACAGGATTTCTGGTCATGTGAGTACAGGATTATAAATACAAAATCAATTGGGGGTATCACAGGAGTAGGATTGATAATGAATAAGAAAATAGGAATGCGGGTAAACTTCTATGACGAGCACAGTGATCGCATTATCATTGTCAAGATAGATTGAAGCCAACACCGACAACAGTAGTAAGGTTTATATGCCAACTAGCTCTGCCGATGATGAGGAAATCGAAGAAATATCTGAGGAGCTAAAGGAAATTATTCAGACAATTAAGGGAGAGGAAAACTTAATTGTTATGTGAGACTGGAATTCGGTAGTAGGACAAGAAAGCGAAGGGAGGATAGTAGGTGAATATGGTCAGGGCAAAAGGAATGAAAGAGGAAGCCGCCCGGTAGAATTTTGCGCAGAACATAATTTAGTTATAACAAACACCTGGTTCAAGAATCACACAAGAAGGTAGTATACATGGAAGAGACCAGGAGACACCGGAAGATACCAGATAGATTTTATAATGGTAAGACATAGATTTCGGAACCAGGTTCTACAATGCCAGGGGCAGATATAGACTATGACCATAACTTGTTGGTTATGAACTGTAGGCTGAAACTAAAGAAACTACAAAAAAGTAGGAAAATAAGGAGATGGGATCTGGATAAATTGAAGGAACCTGAGATTCTTAAGAATTTCAGAGGGAGCTTTAGACAACAATTGACACAAACAGGGGAAAAACAAAACAGTAGAGTAGGAATGGGTAAAATTGAGAGATGAAATAGTGAAGGTAGCAGAGGACAAAATAGGTAGGAAGGCAAGACCTACAAAAAATCCTTGGATATCACAGGAGATACTAAATTTAATCGATGAAAGGAGAAAATATAAAAATGCAGTAAATGAAACAGGCAAAATGCAGTACAGACAACTAAGAAATGAGATTGACAGGAAGTGCAAAATGGCTAAGCAGGAGTGGCTAGAAGGCAAATGCAAGGATGTAGAAGAATGTATAAATAGGGGAAAAATAGATACTGCCTACAGGAAAATAAAAGAAACATTTGGAGATAAGAAAAACAGCTCTATGAATATCAAGGACACTGATGGAAAACCAGTTCTCAGCAAAGAAGGGAAAGCTGAATGGTGGAAAGAGTATATAGAGGGGCTCTACAAAGGAAATGAACTCCGAGACAATATTGTAGGAAGGGAAGAGGATGTAGATGAAGATGAAATAGGAGATACTGTACTGAGAGAAGAATTTGACAGAGCCCTGAAAGACCTAAGTCGAAACAAGGCCCCTGGAGTAGATGAAATTCCCTCAGAGCTACTGAAGTCTCTGGGAGAACCAGCCATGACAAAATTGTTTCATCTGGTGTGTAAGATTTATGAGAAAGGTGAAATACCCTCAGACTTTAAGACAAATGTTATAATTCCCATCCCTAAGAAAGCAGGTGCAGACATGTGTGAAAACTACAGAACCATCAGTTTAATAAGTCATGGTTGCAAAATATTCACGCGAATTATATACAGAAGGATGGAAAAGCTGGTAGAAGCCGACCTCGGGGAAGATCAGTTTGGGTTCAGGAGAAATGTAGGAACACGGGAGGCAATACTCACTTTACGGCTTATCCTAGAAGATAGATTAAGAAAATGCAAACCTACATTTCTAGCTTTTGTAGATTTGAAGAAGGCTTTTGACAATGTTGATTGGAATAAACTCATTCAAGTTCTGAAGCAAGTAGGAGTAAAATATAGGGAGCGTAAGGTTATTTACAACTTGTACAAAAACAAGACAGCGATTGTCAGAGGTGAAGGGCATGAAAGGGATGCAGTGGTTGGAAAGGGAGTAAGACAGGACTGTAGTCTTTCTCCATTGTTGTTCAATTTGTACATCGAGCAAGCTATAAAGGAAAGCAAGGAGAAATTTGGTGAAGGAATTAAAGTTCAGGGGGAAGAAATAAAAACATTGCGTTTTGCCGACGACATAGTAATTCTGTCAGATACAGCAAAGGACCTGGAAGAGCAATTGAACGGAATGGACAGTGTGCTGAAAGAAGCATATAAGATGAACATTAACAAGAGCAAAACTAGGGTAATGGAGTGAGTGTAAGAAAATCAGGTGATGCTGAATGAATTAGATTGGGAAAAGAAGCAATAAAGGAGGTAGATGAGTTTTGTTACTTGGGCAGTAAAATAACAAATGATATTCGCAGTAAAGAGGATATAAAATGCAGAATGGAAATGGGTAGTAAAGCGTTCTTGAAAAAGAGAAATTTGTTAACATCGAATATTGATTTAAACCTAAGGAAGTCCTTTCTAAAGGCATTTGTATGGAGTGTTGCGTTGTATGGGAGTGAGCCATGGACGATAAACAATGCGGATAGGAAGAGGATTGAGGCTTTTGAAATATGGTGCTACAGAAGAATGCTGAAGATTAGGTGGGTGGATCGTGTAACTAATGAGGAGGTACTGAACAGAATTGGGGAGAAAAGGAATTTCTGGCATACCTTGACTAAAAGAAGAGATAGATTGGTAGGACACATTCTTAGACATAAAGGAATTGTGAATTTAGCGTTGGAGGGAAGTGTATGGGGAAAAAATCGCAGGGGAATACCAAGAGATGGATACAGTAAGCAGATTCAGACAGATGTAGGTTGTCGCTCTTATGTGGAGATGAAGAGGCTTGCTCAGGATAGGGTATTGTGGAGAGCTGCATCAAACCAGTCTCCGGACTGAAGACCACAACAACACCACAAAATATCATAAGTATGTATGTAATACAATAATGCTTGTTTGGTAGTAGCAATAACTTAGGACAGATCGTAGCGTGTGGACATGGCTTTAGTTTCCTGGAATTCATTGCACATAAGGAAATTGAACTTCACAGAACACATTCTAACATAACAAACTAAGCTAACCTTTTTCTTAACCCCACCAAATGACAATCTGTATCGAATTAAGTGTCACCATAGCTTCGACCGATGTTTTCAGTCAACTTCGGGTGACAGCGTCTGACAGAGCGACGAAATTTCTCTGAGGACACAGCCTAAGGCCGGCATTACACTGTAAAAGATCTTTGTAAAAGATTTTATGTAAGATCTTTGACGAAACTACTTCACAGGAGGTCATTACACTAGCGTAAAATATTTCGTCGTAGTTGCTCAGAAAAGACTCCAAAATAGTCAATCGTCTCTATTATAGTATGTCACATATTGTTGCTCAGGAGTGCATTCACTGCAAAGAACGAAAAATGAAACAATTTTAGGTAAAACCGTGAATAACGAGAGGAAAATACGCGAAAAGTGCTCGTACAAATGTACTACACTGCTGGGACATAATAACCTATAGTTTAAGAACGTGTGTACAAACATTTTAATTCGCCCATATATTTATGAATACTTCATCATAATCGATGTTTCAGGAAACCCTAAACTTGTGTCAATGGATAAATAATGAAACACTGAAATAATTTAACGTGTGTCATGCTAAACATAAACTTGTTGGACACTTTATCATAAGAAGAGAGAATATTTTCATAGCTCTTTCATTTTATACTTCATTGCTGATTATGCCGTCTGAAAGACATTTTATGGTTTACTGCAGTCTCACATTTATTTTGCTTGATTTTCAGAAATATAAAATATCCGTGTAAATACCTGCACTTGTGGTTAAATGTCGAAAAGCATCGTGCAAAGCAAGGAAAAAGATAAAGCCAACTAGTGCAGTATTTCATTACGCAAATCATGAATGCCTTTTCCGCTGAAGATTATCTCATTTATATCCACATACAAAATCTATTCCAGCAGGCAGTGTAGGCCTAAGATTTCATATATTATTTCAGACATAAGTGAACCAAAATGTAAATCACTTTAAGAGGATGAGGTTAGGTTAGAGTACAAATAAAAACATTTATTTCACTTATGCATCTCCATATATCCTTTGATCCATATAATTTCTTCCCTATCATCATCCACAGTGAGTCACTTTGAATACAACTGACATCAGTAGCTTTTTCTTTATACGATTCTAACTGTATATTTTAGTAAATGTGCTTTGTATTAAGACATATTCTGTACACTTCTCACATTGAAACGCTCACTGTGGCAGTAGTGACACAACAAATACACTTTGACGTTAATTTGTGGGTTAATAGGCGTCAAAGTAAGGAAAGACGCATGTATACACTGGCGAACTTTTATAAAAGCTAGGCTCTCCCGCTAACTTTTATCAAATTATAAAAGAAATCTTCTATAGAAGATGACCTATTAACGCCAATTCACACTGTCCGTCACGTCAGCGTCACGTCACGGCACCGTCATGTCAAGTTGTATTCACACTGTCCGTCAGTGTCCGTCACGTCATTTCGCCCATCTCAATACGGGATGTTGAAAATATGGTTATGAGTGGCGATCTGTTATGTAGAAAGTCATAATTTAACACTAGAATCGAGGGAACAACAATGCTAAATGTTATTGACAGCCAAAGAAAACTTTACAACGTATGTTTTTGGCCAACTTACTGGGAACTGAAACATCATTTCAAAACATCTACATCTATTTTCAAGCGAAAAAATGAACATATGAAAACATCAAACAATACTTATAAGTGCATGGATAGCGCCTGTTTACATGATCCATTATGATTTGCCCACTGACATTGTTAGTACTATCGTAAACAACTGAATTTTTGTCTTTCATTAGAACTGACTTTTTCATTTAAAATGTTATTTAATGAAAAATGCGTAATCAAATTACAATCTTATGCAAATAAACATTTTGCTTTATTCTTTTCTGTTACAATGTCACATGACATAAACCATTTTTTGGTTTCAGATATCAGACCTCGATTTTAGGGGGACACTCAATTGACAAAAATATTTAAGTCGTCATGAAACATTTGAGATTTACCCCTAAAACGAAGCATAACAAAAAAATGAATAAGACACTTTTGCAACATGTAATTCGCGTGTCGAAAATAGGTTAGCTTCCGATGTTAGCAGACGGCCGTTCCGTCAAAACATTCTTCTCGAGAAAGCTTGACGGACGTTGACGTGACGTGACGGTCCGGTGACGGACAATGTGAATGCCGTCATTAGAAATACATTGCGGTGACGTGACGTGACGGACAGTGTGAATTGGCCTTATACACTGTCAAAGATTTGACCAAAGAGTTTTGATAACAGATCGTTGTCAAAGATCTTTGACAGTGTAATACCCGCCGGGTCCACACGCAACGATCTATTGGGCCGTATGAATAAAACTGAGCATATACTTCAGAGAAGATGCTCAGAGCAAAAGAACGTTCTCAGAGTAAGTTCTCAAATTCGTACGAATAAAACTTCAAAGCATATGCTCTGAGCAGGTAGTTCATTGGGCTGTATGAATAAAATGGAGTATCTACTTTATACTCTGGATTCCAGAGAACATACTCAGATTCGCATGAATAAAGTGAGTCGGAGAATATACTTCAGCCGAGTATGTTCTCAGCGTGAGTAACGGGGTGGGAGAAGTTACTCACAACAAAGAACATTCTCCAATTTCATATGAATAAAACTGCAGAAGTTTCTCACGACGGGAGAACATTCTCAGATTTCTGGAGTGAGCTCTATGGCATACTCCGTGCTGAGTAACTTCTATTAACGTTATGTTTTACTGAGGTTTATAATAAAAATTAAAACAATTTTGTTACTTAGAAGGCAAAAGCAAGTTCCTTTATATGTAGCCTTTAAGAAATACGAGGCAATCTATAAAATTAATACAAATAAAAACATTTTGTTGACGAGTATCTTCCTTCGGAAAAATCGTGTGACACTTCCAGCATTTTATACAGTGACGAGTGTGATGTAAGAGGTGTTTTCATTACCGACATAAAAATGAAACACAAATGGATTCAGCTGCGTGTTTACTCATTTGTTTGGCGTGTACAGTATATTTACAGTTGTAAACAGTCACATAGCAAAATAATATTGTTTTAAAATAGGGTCTATTAGTAAGACCTTATGCTGTTAGTTCCAAATAAAGTGTATCCCAGGACTTCACAGTTTCTATCACAAAATAAATGTTGCTGCAATACCAGGTAGGCCTACTGAAGTAGCTACTGTTTCTATCCAAACCGGTTGGCTATTTATGATGCGTTTTCTGACTTCGTAATCTTAACTTCTGTCATGTTAGAAGTAAGTAAACACGACAGGAAAATTAATAACTGATTAATTACATACCTAGCAGCGTGTTTCTTGTTCAAAATCGCATGGCCTAACGCTTATGAGCAAACTATTCGAGGTCATATTTAACAAGGCGTATCTCATGTTAGAACACTCCTACAGAATTCCACGTTGTAACAGATGAATATGTGATGCATTCTTATTATATCATTCGCAAATTGTGCTAACTCTACTTCATTAACAAACGAGTTTCTCGCGTGACGACAATGGGCCGTATGAATAAAACGGAGTATCTACTTTATACTCTGGATTCCAGAGAACATACTCAGATTCGCATGAATAAAGTGAGTCGGAGAATATACTTCAGCTGAGTATGTTCTCGGCGTGAGTAAGGGGGTGGGAGAAGTTGCTCACAGCAGAGAACATTCTCCAGTTTCATATGAATAAAACTGCAGAAGTTTCTCACGACGTGAGAACATTCTCAGATTTCTGGAGTGAGCTCTATGGCATACTCCGTGCTGAGTAACTTCTATTTAGGTTATGTTTTACTGAGGTTTATAATAAAAATGACAACAATTTTGTTACTTAGAAGGAAAAAACAAGTTCCTTTACATTTAGCCTTTAAGAAATACGAGACGATGTATAAGTATGTAAGTTAATACAAATAAAAACATTTTGTTGACGAGTATCTTCCTTCGGAAAAATCGTGTGACACTTCCAGCATTTTATACAGTGACGAGAGTGATGTAAGAGGTGTTTTCATTACCGACATAAAAATGAAACACAAATGGATTCAGCTGCGTGTTTACTCATTTGTTTGGCGTGTATATTTACAGATGTAAAAAGTCACATAGCAAAAATAATATTGTTTTAAAATAGGGTCTATTAGTAAGACCTTATGCTGTTAGTTCCAAATAAAGTGTATCCCAGGACTTCACAGTTTCTATCACAAAATAAATATTGCCGCAATACCAGGTAGGCCTACTGAAGTACTGTTTCTATCCAAACCGGTTGGCTATTTATGATGCGTTTTCTGACTTTGTAATCGTAACTTCTGTCATGTTAGAAGTAAATAAACACGACAGGAAAATTAATAACTGACTAATTACATACCTAGCAGCGTGTTTCTTGTTCAAAATCGCATGGCCTAACGCTTATGAGCAAACCATTGGGTGTCAAATTTAAGAAGGCCTATCTCATGTTAGAACACTCCTACAGCATTCCACGTTGTAACAGATGAATACGTGATGCATTCTTATTATATCGTTCGCAAATTGTGCTAACCCTACTTCATTAACAAACGAGTTTCTCGCGTGACGAAAATTTTGTATCGCCGGCAGAATACATTTTCGTAAAAAGTGCATATTTAGTCTTAATAATATGCTCCTCCACAACAAACTAATATCTAAACACAGTACAGTTCTTTCTGAACACGTCGATGTCCACTCCATATTTGTACACTTAATTTGCCTGATTGCGCTAGTTTAAAGAAATACACGATTGGACAGCTGATCTGTGGCGGACATGACACGCGGAGAACTTACTCAAGTAGGAGGGGAGGTAGCGAGAATAAACTACCTGCTCAGAGCATATGCTTCGAAGTTTTTATTCATACGAATTTGAGAACTTACTCAGAGAACGTTCTTTTGCTCTGAGAATCTTCTCTGGAGCATGTGCTCTTTTTTATTCATACGACCCAATTTTGTATCGCCAGCAGAATACATTTTCGTAAAAAGTGCATATTTAGTCTTTATAATATGCTCCTTCACAACAAACTAATATCTAAACACACTCCAGTTCTTTCTGAACACGTCGATGCCTACTCCATATTTGTACACTTAATAATTTGCCTGATTGGGCTACTTTAAAGAAATACACGATTGGACAGCTGATCTGTGGCGGACATGACATGCGGAGAACTTACTCAAATAGGATGGGAGGTAGTGAGAATGAACTACCTGCTCAGAGCATATGCTTTGAAGTTTTTATTCATACGAATTTGAGAACTTACTCAGAGAACGTTCTTTTGCTCTGAGCATCTTCTCTGAAGCATATGCTCAGTTTTATTCATACTGCCCATTCTCACTACCTCCCCTCCTACTTGAGTAAGTTCTCTGCGTGTCATGTCCGCCACAGATCAGCTGTCCAATCGTGTATTTCTTTAAAGTAGCCCAATCAGGCAAATTATTAAGTGTACAAATATGGAGTAGGCATCGACGTGTTCAGAAAGAACTGGAGTGTGTTTAGATATTAGTTTGTTGTGAAGGAGCATATTATAAAGACTAAATATGCACTTTTTACGAAAATGTATTCTGCTGGCGATACAAAATTGTCGTCACGCGAGAAACTCGTTTGTTAATGAAGTAGAGTTAGCACAATTTGCGAATGATATAATAAGAATGCATCACATATTCATCTGTTACAACGTGGAATTCTGTAGGAGTGTTCTAACATGAGATACGCCTTGTTAAATATGACCTCGAATAGTTTGCTCATAAGCGTTAGGCCATGCGATTTTGAACAAGAAACACGCTGCTAGGTATGTAATTAATCAGTTATTAATTTTCCTGTCGTGTTTACTTACTTCTAACATGACAGAAGTTAAGATTACGAAGTCAGGAAACGCATCATAAATAGCCAACCGGTTTGGATAGAAACAGTAGCTACTTCAGTAGGCCTACCTGGTATTGCAGCAACATTTATTTTGTGATAGAAACTGTGAAGTCCTGGGATACACTTTATTTGGAACTAACAGCATAAGGTCTTACTAATAGACCCTATTTTAAAACAATATTATTTTGCTATGTGACTGTTTACAACTGTAAATATACTGTACACGCCAAACAAATGAGTAAACACGCAGCTGAATCCATTTGTGTTTCATTTTTATGTCGGTAATGAAAACACCTCTTACATCACACTCGTCACTGTATAAAATGCTGGAAGTGTCACACGATTTTTCCGAAGGAAGATACTCGTCAACAAAATGTTTTTATTTGTATTAATTTTATAGATTGCCTCGTATTTCTTAAAGGCTACATATAAAGGAACTTGCTTTTGCCTTCTAAGTAACAAAATTGTTTTAATTTTTATTATAAACCTCAGTAAAACATAACGTTAATAGAAGTTACTCAGCACGGAGTATGCCATAGAGCTCACTCCAGAAATCTGAGAATGTTCTCCCCGTCGTGAGAAACTTCTGCAGTTTTATTCATATGAAATTGGAGAATGTTCTTTGTTGTGAGTAACTTC
The DNA here is from genome assembly GCA_026315105.1 of Locusta migratoria. Lineage (NCBI taxonomy): Eukaryota > Metazoa > Arthropoda > Insecta > Orthoptera > Acrididae > Locusta > Locusta migratoria. Next base: position 160,390,772 of record CM048751.1, on the reverse strand, counting down.
TCCCACCCCGTTACTCACGCTGAGAACATACTCGGCTGAAGTATATTCTCCGACTCACTTTATTCATGCGAATCTGAGTATGTTCTCTGGAATCCAGAGTGTAAAGTAGATACTCCATTTTATTCATACGGCCCATTTTCGCAAATGTCTGCGCACACCAATCGTTGCGTGTGGACGGTCGTTCAGATGGCTGCAAATTCTCGCGCCCGACGTCTTTCGGTGATAAAAGAAACTACACTGGGTAGTACAGACTGCAATCTGACTGGAAAACGAATACGATAAGCTTTTTTACGAAGTTTATTTTTGTCAGTGATAGAGGAAATCTTTTTACAGAGACTATTTGCAACGTGTCTTGCAAAAAAGAAAAAGAAAGTGCAAACAAACCGCAATAAACAGAAATGGTCTAGGCATTGGCTGCTTAAAAGAAGGCAGTTGTCACATGTGATTGTACATCGTAAGTTGGAGTGCAAACCCGATGACTGGCGTAGTTATTTGCGAAGGGATGTGGAAACTTATAATTATCTTTTGACACTGGTAACTCCTCGTATAATGCGTAAAGACACCTGTATGAGGAGATATATTTCTCCACATGATTGGCTGACAGTTACATTAAGATTCCTGGCCACAGGAAGGACCTACAAAGGCCTCAAATTTTCAACAGCAATTTCTAAACTAGCATTGAATTAAATCATCCCCAACACTTGTGAAGCTATTTACGCTGCCCAGAACAATGATTTCATGAAGTCAAGTAAAGTAGGCCTACCTTCTAACAAGATACAAATAAAATTATCAGAGTTTTAGATATGTTTGAAACACTGTACGTCTACTTCACTTTATATTATATATGTGGCCAATACGTTTCGGCTAACTTTGTTTTCCAGTCGGTATTTTCATTTCTTAGCCATTTTCATCCACTGTCAACATAGTAACTACACGAAAAAAGTATACACTGAGACAGATTTGCAGCGATCTACTGTTCACACGTTCCAACTTGTCTGCGCAGATGTGATTTGAACCCACAGACTTGAGCATTTTCGCTCAAACCTCCAACTCCAACTTCTAGGTTTGCGCACATCTCATTTCTGCGCAAATGTTCTGTCCACACGCAACGATTTGCGAGTTGTGCGCAGACAGATCGTAGCGTGTGGACCCGGCTTAATATGATGTGGCGTCTTTTTTGTCTCTTGTGTAAACATGACTATTTCTCACTCGTATCGTAGTCACTATTTCTCACTCGTATCGTAGTCACCTACTGATAAAAGCGTTAGCTGTGTGTATTTGAAAATTATGTCCTAATGGTTTTTCAAATTTAGTTCAAATTTGATGTGCGAATCTAGTTTTGAAGGCAAGTAAATTAATAAGAGAAGACTTTATATATTACTGAAGTATCTTTCCTATAAGTTCTTCGACAAATGAGGAAGAATGTGCTTCCCGAGCCACAGGTGACAGTAGTGGTAGGCAGGTTATTGTTTAAGGCATTGTTACTCGTAAGTGTCGCTGTGTGTATTTTTCTGTTAATAAATGTCATGGTAATAACGTGCTAGATTAGCTTGTGTCATTAGCAGTAGATTAATCGAGACCTGTTTTCGCTGCAATTTAATGTATTGTACTTGGTAACGAAATACCGATAGTCTGTGCGGTACCATACTACTTTTTAACGCAGTAAAATAATCTAGTCGGATACCATTCCTTGTCAAACAACATTCATTATCTGTTATAGAATTTCATTAAGAACGACAATGCTTTCAGTGATCATAAATGATCCCAAAAATTGCTGCAATTGCTAAACAAAATAATAAATATTGTTGCGCTTATCAGTTCCGTGCAATTATAGGCCTGCACCGAAAGAAGAGAACTTACTTCATAAGTCATGGTTATTGTTTATTTTATGAGTGTGTAGGAAATAAAATTGTAGAAAAGTAAACTCTTGTGTTTTGCTTAACGTAGTTATTACTCGTCCACAGAGGACGGGTTTTCGAACGAAATTTTGCTGATAAACGCCTTTTGATCATGTGTGACACGGTTTTACTTATTAGGCCTATGTGGTATAATAATAATAATAATAATAAATCTGCACAGGTTATCCACATGACGCTTTTCAAAATAAATTGCCATTAAGCATTTCGTCAGTATGCTACTGAATATGCCTGCATGTTTTGAAAATAAAATTGTTTGAACCTATAAACTCTTATTTTTGTGAACTTTCTAGTGTACTCTTCAACACACAGAATCCTAAATATATTGAGTACCTTTGAGCTCTGTATTGCTGCGTGACTCAGTTAGTAGATACTATTTAAAATGATAGCAATATAATCCTAATTGTTTTTTGTAACATCCAAAGAAATAAATCCTTTTTCCTTTGCATACCATATATGTGTTCTTACTTGTAAATTCCATCTGCATGAATCTTGACTGTAATCATTGCACCAGCTTTGTAATTATCTTGGAAGTGACAATAAACCTGAAGGAGCACATGCTAGCCATATACACACTGTATACAGTCGAGTTAAATTTCTCTCTTTCCATATAGAAAAGAAAGAAGTTTCATGTGCTTCACAAAACTGGTCAGTTGAAGACTGGGGTACCACCCATCGGCTTTGTCCAAAGATGTTAGCTTGTTGTCTTGTATGACTCAGAACATTGGTCATTTTCCTTCTGTAACAAATGTGACACTACTTTTTAGAATACAAAATGATGAATTTATGTTCAACCATCTACATACCGAGTCATTTGAAAAGTTGATCTTTACTAATGGCAACTTCTAGGCAGAATACTATCCCAAAGGAAAGTTTCCCTTTTTTAGTATCACTTTGTATTTCAGAATGTTACTTTCCACATTTGTTTCCATTTAGAATGTTGCTGCCAATGACATCATGCGTCAATGCCAACGTGGTATCCCTCTCTTAAACTATGCGAGAAAATGTTCTTAATTAGATGGCTGAGCCTACTGCTCGTGCTTTACCCAATATTATCAAATACAATCGACCAGTAATTTTAAGCAAAGAAAATTCCAGGAAGGATTCAACAATATTTTTGTGACAGATATATTGATTACTCGCCACAGATATGCCCGACGGGTTGCGAAACAGCACAAATAACAGAAAACAACTTAACAGCTTTTGGCTGTTAAAGCCTTCGTCGGTCAGAGAGAACACACACACACACAGACATGACCGCTGCTGTGGCCAGTCTTGAAGACTCAGTACGGCCGAGGCGCGAGCAACCGGTGGTGGGGGTGACGAAGTGACAAGGAGAGGCAGGCAGGAGGGGGAGGGGAGATGCATGCAACGGGTGGGAAAATACGCCAGTATTGTCTGACGGACAGGGTGAAGGATGAAAAGGAACTGATATGTTTGGTGGGATGAGAGATGTATGTAAGGTTAGAGTATTTGCAGGGAAGGGTGGTGGAGGCAGGAACTAGTGAAGGTTTAGGCCTGGCTGATTGTGGGAGTCTAGGATATATTGTAGGGAGGGTTCCCATATGTGCAATTCAGAAAAGCTGGTATTTGTGGGGATGTACACATGCCACAGGCTGTGTAGCAGACATACAGGTGAGCTACGTAATGCAGTGCTACATGCTTTGCATCAGTATAGTCTAGCTGTCTCCTAGCAACAGTTTGGCGATGCCCATTCATCCGGATGGACACCTTGGTGCTGGTCATGCCCATTAGAAAGCTGCACAATGGTTGCAGCTCAGTTTGTAGATAACATGACTGCTTTCACAGGTTGCCTTGCATTTTATGGGATAAGAAATGTCTGTGACAGGACTAGTGGGATGGTGGATCACACAGGTTTTGCATGTTGGTCTATTGCAGGGATATGAGCCATGGGGTAAGGGATTGGGAGTAGGGAGACAAAGATATTACATAGGTTTGGTGGGCGGTGGAATACCACTGAATGGGGTGTATGGAGGATATTGGGTAGGGTATTTCTCATTTCAGGACTGGTCCTACTCAACCCAACAAGACACCTTCCTCCACATTGACCTACTCCTCAAGAATTGCCGTATCAGTCCTTGGTAGTATTTGGTAACAAGAGGGGTGCTCCTTTGTGGTCTGACAGTGGGTGTAGGAGAACTGGTGGGTGACTGGACAGACAGGGCCCATGAGATATGTTTCTGAACAAGATTTGGAAGGTAATTGCGGTCAGTGAAGGCCTCGGTGAGGCGTTGGCATATTTGGAGAGGGCCTGATTGTCACCTTCATAAGCCAACTTGTTTATTGGCCACCTAGAGGAATTCCTTCTTACAACCCAGAATACCAAACCTCTCCTCTGGTTTAGATTCATTGATATCTTCATAATCTGGACTGAAGGTGAGGACACACTATCCACATTCCTTCAAAACCTCAACACCTTCTCCTACATTTGCATCGCCTGGTCCTACTCAACCCAACAAGCCACCTTCCTCCATCACCCATCAACAATACCGCCATTTTGACAGCTGCCACCCATTCCTCACCAAAAAGTCCATTCCATATAGCCTGGCCACCTGTGGTTATGTGTCTGCAGTCTCAAGCAGTCTGTCTTCAAATATGCCAAACGTATCACTGAGGCCTTCACTGACCACAATTTACCCTCCAAACCTTGTCGAGAAACAGATCTCATGTGCCCTGTCTGTCCAGTCACCCACCAGCTCCCACCAACCAGAGACTGCGGTCTTGTCTGTGTGTGTGTGTTTCTCTGTGACTGACAAATGCCTTAATAGCCGAAAGCTATCAAGTTGCAACCGTTAATTTAATTGATGCAACTCCAAATACTAGTTACTGAACCAATTACACCAGTGGATGATAACATGCAGTCATAATAAAGATAGATGAGACTAGATCTAACAGAGTGGATAAATAATTTATGTTTATATCCGGGACAGGTTTTATCTTGTTCCTTCCCCCCCCCCCCCCCCAAGGTACGTCCTTCCACTCCCTTGTTGGAATGACTCCTCATCCACTCCCTTAAAACCTGCACCCTTCCCTTTTTTCCTCTCCTTCCTTCACCTTTTCCTGATGAAGCAACAAACAGTTGCAAAAGCTTGAATTTTTGTGTTTGTGTGTGTGGTTTTAATTGTGTGTATGTAAACGAGCCTGTGCTTTTGGTAAGTTATCCCCCCCCCCCTCCTCTCTCTCTCTCTCTCTCTCTCTCTCTCTCTCTCTCTCTCTCTCTCTCTCTCTCTCTCTCTGTGTGTGTGTGTGTGTGTGTGTGTGTGTGTGTGTGTGTGTGTGTGTGTCAATATTATTTGATTGCATGTATAGTGGTTTGGTTGTTTAAAGTTTTTATTTCACTTATTTTCTGTTTCCCCCCCCCCCCCCCCCCCCTTGCGTAGAATGTCCCCATCCAAGTTTCTATATTCCGGTGTTTGCTCCATTAGTGTCATTTTACGTTAATTTTCTCATTATTATATGTGAATTTTGTGTTGTTTTTCACGTTTTGGTCATTGTATTGGCTGCATGTATTATGTCATTGCCATCACGTTGATGATTTAATCAATCAAAGCAAACAGATAGAATCAGGTTGCACAAAATGCCCTACTAAATAGAAAGTTCTACTGCATATTTCAAAACCATGTTAGTCACATCGGCCTGGTGCCTGAAAAGTGCGCTTTGTAAAGCTTGTCAGTAAAAAATGTTCACGCCTTCAGTTGAATGTGAGATGCTTCATGAAATACAATGAAACTTTGGAATAACATGGAATTAGAGCATTTAACATTAAACTAGGATGGTAGAGAGATTCTGATATTACAGGTTACTGAAGATTTTTTATTTATTTTTTTATTTTGCTTCGAACTGCAGATCTCAAAAGGCCATATTGTTCTCAGAGAGAAGCTATGTTTAACTACACTGATTGTCACTGGTTTTATTCAAACCTTTGCACAGCTTGAATGTATGTAATCTGTCAGTGCTAAATACACATTTCTCTCTAGTTTTGTGTTATCAGATCCTTTTAGCAGAACACTATATCTTGCAGTGTCTCACAAAGAGACAGATCAGGTGTGTGTTATAAAATTGCTCACTGCAAAATAATTGATTTTCGTTGGCAACACAAGAAGTTTACTAAATTTGTGTGAAGCTCATTGTTTGACACTTGAGCTGTAAACCTTCCTTAGTTTTAATTTGTCACAAGTACCATTGGCTACACTTTTTGATGGGCCATCCCTGGTGATAATGTTGGCAGTGGCTCTGTTAGTAGTGCAGTCAGTCAGTAGATGGAAAAAAGGAAATTTGAAAAACTGCTTGTGGTGACAGGCTGAACTGGTGCGTATCCCAAGATTGAGATAACTGATTATTTCTGTGTTGGCAACACCACCAATTGTGAAAATGGGAAAACTAGTTGTGGTGACTAACTTGAGATCAAGGTTAGGTCGCGAGGCAACACTATATTTTAGAGTTGGTGAAGCCAACAAATACAAAAGCAGAAAAACTAGTTGTCATCAATCACATTATATTAAAATACAATATTTGAAAGTGTATCTACACGATCTCACATCTTACCTTCATCATTGCTCATGGTAGGTGTTATCAAGTGCTGACAACCCTTTGAAACGTCCTAATTTACTCTTCAGTAGGGAAAGTTGAGCCACATAACAGTAAATGACAACCATATATCCCAGTGCGTTAAAAGTGTGAAAGACAGAGTGACAGCAATATGCCAAAGGGGCCCCAAGCCGAAGGAGCCTTCCTTCTCTTCTGGGCTGCCCGTTCAACCTCCCCACTTTCTTCCTCTCACTCTAAAACTCAATCATCATCAGCTTCTCACAAATCACGGGCATGTTAACCTGATGCCTGGAATTCCTAAAAAAAGAGCCTGTCTGCAATAACTTCTTACAAACTGAGCCTCCACACGTCTTACCATCACTCTTTCAAAAAGGCAAATAAGAGAAAGAGTTCCTCTCCTTCCTTGCCATAGCGCGACTCATTTGTCATGCCACTCAGCAGTAGCCACCCCCGGCCTTCCTCTGTCTTGTAGGGGCGTGCTACTGCTAGCCGATCAACCGGCCATTCACTGGCAGAGGAAGGTGCCCTTACCGATAAACCCATGAAGGTGGCAGAAAGTCCAGATGAACCAATGGAACATGACTCTTCACCTGTCGATTGCAGTAACAGTCCTCCCTTGAAGTCGAGCTCTCAGCAGCCATCGACATGATCCCCTCTAGCCTTTTCCTTCTTTTTCTACTCTCACTTCCTTCATGGATCTCCTTCAACAGAATATTTGAGGAATTTGTTCCAACAGAGAGGAATTAAAACTACCTCTTAGATTGCACCGTCTGCTCATAGTCGGTCACCAAGGAAAGAAGTGATACCCACGTGATGAGATTGATTTCTCACAATATACCTCCATGTGGTTTGACCTACCCCCTGTGGAAGGTATTCCAGCCCATGGAGGGGTTATGTTGCTTGTTCGAGAAGATATCTGTTACCATCCCATCTCATTGCTCACTCACCTAAAGGCAGTTGCCATCCGCATCACTCTCCCCGTGTTTTCCTTTTCACTTTGCAATATCTATACCCCATCGTCGTCTGCCTTTACTAGGAAAGATGTGCTGCAACTTGTTGCTCAGCTTCTTGTTGACTGGCGACTTCAACACCCACTACCCCCTATGGGGTTCTCCAGCTTCTTACCAGAGAGGCTCCCTTTTAGTGGACCTTTTCAACCATCTTAATCTTGTCTGCCTATACACCAGTGCACAAACTTTTCTTTCAGGCGCAACGCATACCTATTCTGACTTGGATTTTGTGTTATGTAGTGCTCAACTAGCATGTTGGTTTGAGTGGTATGCTCTCTCTGATATGTACTCGAGCGACCATTTCCCCTGTATAATCCATCTCCATGTTCCATTAGCTGGAACATCTCGAAAGCTGACTGGGGACTTTATTCCTCCATGGCGGTTTTCCACGATCATGTGATAGTCAGGTCAAATACTTCATGGAAGTTATTCTCACTGCTGCCAAATATTCTGTACCATGTACTTCCTCTTCTCCACGTCAAGTGCCAGTTCCCCTTATTTGGTTGTCTGGGGATGGCCTGTGCCGGTTATCTGGCACTAAGGTTCATTTCCCAATTCCTGGCCTGACTATAGCAAATAAAGACTTTGTGGACCCTGTTGATATATCTAACACTTTAGGCCAATCTTTTACAGAGGTTACGAGCTCTGCTCATTACTACCCTGTCTTCCTCCTTCAAAAACAGACAGAGGAGGCACGACCGCCTTCCTTCCAGTATCTAAATCGTGAAAGTTATAATGCCACCTTCACCATGCAGGAGCTTGAATGTGCTCTTGCCCTGTCCTGGTCTTCTGCTCTGGGGCCCAATGTCATTCATATTGAGATGGTGGAGAACCTTTCTCCTGTGGATAAATGCTTTCTTCTTCGCACCTATAATTACATATGGACTGAAGATCAGGTACCCATACACTGGTGTGAAGCAATTGTTGTTCCCATACCAAAACCATGGAAGGACATACATCTTCCAATTATCGCCCCTTTTCTCTCACCAATTGTGTCTGCAAGGTGATGGAATGCATGGTTAATACCTAGTTGGTTTGGCTAATCGAATCTTGCCACCTTCTCACCAATGTCCAATGCAGATTTCATAGGCAGCATTCTGCTGTCAACCACCTCATTACCTTATTGTCCTATATAATGAATAATGTTTTGCAAAAATGCCAGATGGTACCTGCATTCTTTGATTTGGAAAAGGCGTATGAACCTGTTGGAGGGCAGGCATTTTTCGCACCCTCCATAGATGGGGTTTTTGCAGCTGCCTCCCCCTTTTTAGTCAAGCCATTTTTTAATGGATCAAAGGTTCAGACACATTTCTCTAGGAGAATGGGGTGCCACAGGGATCTAAGTTGAGCGTCGCACTTTATGCCATTGCAATTAACCCAATTATAAATTGCCTTCCAGCTGATGTATCAGGCTCCCTCTTTGTGGACGACTTCGCAATCTACTGCAGCTCCCAGAGAACGTCTCTCCTGGAGCGGTCTTCAGGGTTATCTTGACCATCTTTATTCTTGGAGTATTGCCAATGGCTTCAGTTTCTCCAGTGAGAAAATAGTCTGCATCAACTTCTGGAGACACACAGAGTTAATTCCACTGTCTCTACATCTCGGCCCCACTGCTCTTCCATTCGTGGAGACAATGAAATTTTTAGGGCTAATATTGGATAGGAAACTTTGCTGGTCTTCCCATGTGTCCTATCTGGCTGGCTGATAAGTCCTCTGTTGTTGTTTGTTGAATATTATTGAAGAAATACAGAACTAATGAAAAGTTCATGGGTTTCCATCTGGATGGTGATGTCAGCAAACCACCTGGCCATGGATGGCTGGATTGTATTGCCACTATAGCTGGATTCTATGCAGATCTCAGTTGATATTTTCCATCCCTGTTTACAAGATTCTCTTGTACCCATAGGTCAATAGACTTTTTGATTGTGCTGTCTTAGAAAATGCTGCTTGGCACAGCACAATGGTGTTCTCAAAGGTAGGGTTTTCTTTGATGCTGTGTTCTGCCATAGCACTTCCCACTGTCTCACCAAAATGATGTGCCTGATACGTTCGCAGCACTGGATCATATTGTATTACTGTGTTTGTCCAATTTATTGTTGACAGCATTTACAGGGGATGCTGAATACCCCCAGTGAGTTAAAGTGGATTTTCCACTAATTAACTCCTTCGCCATCGGCAGTGGTCGGAAGATTGTTATTATTTCCAATTTTATAGTAGCCTCTCAATTTTTGCTGACTAGCATCTCAAATGAGGAAGAAAGGGGAGTTTCTTGTCTTTTTCTTACACTTCTGGCATCCTGTCTTTTCTTCAAGGCCCTACTAATCTGTGTTTCATTTTACTCATCTTTGCAAATTCCCTTTCTTAGCTGTTGCAATTCATTTGAGAGACTTTCTTTGTCACAGATGGCGTGTGCCCTATGTAACAAGGTGGCTGGTACTGTCTTGACATTGCACAGGATGGTGGCAGATAGTTTCATGCAGATACAGCTCTGTATGTATTGTCCTTTTGTATACTAAGTGGCCTAGTGTGCCTTTTTCCTAATTGATATACCCAGGAATGGCAGACAGCCATTCTCCTCTACTTCTATAGAGACAGCGATGCTTTCTGGATGCTGTTTGGATGGTGCATACAATCTGGCGTTACTCGTCATCTCGCTGGTCACTGAAACTTGTAGAATTCCGTCAACTTCTGCTGTTTTGTGGTTGCATGTCAATTCTATGCCTCGCTGTTTGCATATGTGCTGCAATCAGTGCTCTCCCCAGTATGTACTGATAATGCCTTTGCCATCTGTAGGTGGCAAGTGAGCAGAGTACTTGCATCCTTGCCCAGCTACTGCCATGTGAAGCAGTTGACATCTTACCATCAAATTTGATTGGTGTTTTCTGATTTAACAGGGTGTTGTAACTACTCAAATATGACAATATGTTCTTGAACTTGTACCAAGGACCATTCAGGACATCATTAGCATCTTGGCAAAAGCAATACAGGGCTTGCCTATAGGAACAGTAGAGAAAATCATGAGGGAAACCTGCAAGATCATTGACAAGTCCCAAAAACTAATGTAACTTACAGTGGAGCAGCAGGCTACCTATGTGTTGAGGTGTGATGCTGAGACTCTGTTTCTTCCAGCATACAAAGAAATTATTATAGTACAACTACCAGCATAATATGAGCTTTCTGCTACAAGATCCAGCCTACAGGAAGCTCAAGAAGGATGTTATCTTGGCTGCTGAAGAACTCATTTACAGAGGTAGGGTATAAATGACTGTTTCCCCAAGTGTCAATGACACCAAGCTGGTATGGACTGTTCAAGATACACAAAAATGAGTAGTAGTCTGTGGCCAATACTGGACATTATTAGTTCTTATTAGTATGGTATGTTCCCATATCTGGCAACACTATTAAAACCCCTTGTGGGATTCTGTTGTCATCATGTAAAGAATGTAGCAGATTGTGTGAAAATACATAAGGACATGTGACCTCAAAATATAATCGGAATGAATTTTTCACTCTGCAGCAGTGTATGCACTGATATGAAACTTCCTGGCAGATTAAAATTGTATGCTGAAACCGGGATTCGAACTGGGGACCTTTGCCTTTCACGGGCAAGCACTCTACTCAGCACACGTCCATTCTGGAAACATCCCTTCGGCTGTGGCTAAGCCATGTCTCCACCATATCCTTTCTTGCAGGAGTGTTAGTTCTGCGTTTTCAGGACATCATCTGTGAAGTTTGGAAAGTAGGAAGGAGGCTAGGTACTCGCAGAAGTAAAGTTGTGAGGACGGGCCGTGAAGTGTGCCGGGATAGTTTAGATGGTAGAGAACTTGCCCGCTAAATGCAAAAGTTCCAGGTTTGAATCCTGGTTCCGGCACTCAATTTTAATATGCCAGGAAGTTTCAAAATATGACCTGCTTCTTACTTTCAACATCAGTGCACCATTCATGGAAGGACTGCTGCAAGACATCTTGGCATGGTTTTTTAAGCCCCGAACAGAGAAATTCTGTGAGTGTGCATTAACGACGATGTACTTTATGAGAAATTGACAGTTTTTGGATGGAATGCCTATGAGATTCCTACTTGCTCCAGAGATTGCAAATCTTCATATGGAACACTTTGAGTAGCTATAAAAAATCCTTTCCTAAAGCCCATATATTTCTTCCACAATGTTGAGGATCTTTCTGGGTTTAGCAGCGTTGTGGGCAGGTTATGGATGAGTTTTTAGACCACCTAAAGATTCCATGAAAGCTAGGGAAGTGGAGAAGAATAGCTTTTTCCCTGGATATATTAATTGGGAAGAAGGCAGATGACACACTGGGACGTTTGTTATATAGGAAGAAAACACACACACACACACACACACACACACACACACACACACACACAGACTTGTGTCTGTATGCAACTAGCAGCCACCATCCAGTGCAATGTAAGACAGCGAATGTCATATGTGGCAAAGAAAGCCTCTCAGATGAAGAGCAACACTTAAGAGAGGTATTCCACAAAAATGGTTACAGTGAAATGCAGATTGGTAATAAAGCCTTTAAGAAGAGACAGGTTGCCAGGAGCCAGGAAGAAGAATACAGGAGTCTTACCTTTCTTTCATATTTGGGATTTGTGTCAGGCAAAATTTGCAGGCTACTGAACAAATAGAGCATAAAAAACATCTTCAGACTACCGCCAAACGAGGAGTTTCTTCTTGGCTCTACGAAAAACCCACTACTTAACATACTAGGGTTATTGTCTTTAATTGCTGGGTGCAGCCCATTGGGCAAATTCGGCATTGTATTTTGAAACATTGCAAAGAAAATTTCGGCCATGGCTGAGAACTTAGTTTTTTGTGATGAGCCAGAAGTTTTTGGGACAGCTTCATCAAGAAATACAAGGTGATTATAATTAAAGTTAAACTTTCAAAAGACTGTAAAAATAACACCACTGCTCAGAATGACGTCAAATTGCAATGGTATATTACCAGAGAAGGGAGAAACGTATAGCAGAAGAAAAATAAAGACTGTGGAAAATTGATCAATAGACCTACATCTACAAACATACTCCGCAATCCACCGTAAGGTGTGTGCCGGAGGATACACTGTACCACTACTAGGCATTTCCTTTCCTATTCCACTCCCAAATAGAACAAGGAAAAAAAGAATGCCTATATGCCTCTGTACAAGGCTTAATTTCTCTTATCTTGTCTTTATGATCACTACGCGAAATATAAGTAGGCGGCAGCAAGATCGTAGTACACTCAACTTCAAATTCTGGCCCTTTAAATTTCCTCAACAGAAATTCATGAAAAGAACGTCGTCGTCTTTCCTCCAGCATTCCCCAATTGAGTTATCGGAGCATTTCTGTGACACTCGCGCATTGGTCGAACCTGCTTCTTTGTCTTCCTTTAAACTGATCTGCTGCGGGTCCCGAACACTTGAGCAATACTCAAGATGTGGTTGTACAAGCGTTTTATACATGGTCTCCTTTACAGATGAAGTACATCTTCCCAAAATTCTCCCAATAAACCGAAGTCGGCTGTCTGCCTTACTCACAACTGTCCTTACATGTTTGTTCCATTTCATATCGCTCTACAATGTTATGTCTAGATATTTGAATGACGTGACAGCATCAAGAAGCTCACTACTAATGCTGTATTCAAACATTATAGGATTGTTTTTCCTACTCGTGCGCATCACCTTATATTTTTCTACATTTTGAGCTAGCTGACATTCTTCACACCAACTAGAAATTTTGTCTAAGTCATCCTGTATGCTGTGACCACAAAGGTTTTCCTGGTGTAATAACTGTTTGTAATCTTCTCGGGTCTGCAGCCGGATACTAAAGTCACCTTGACACAAAATTTCAGCGGCGCAACTGCCCGCCATCCTCAGGTGAGCTTGCTGATAGACAATCTTCCGGCGAGATTGTCTACCAGCAAGCTCACCTAAGGATGGCGGGTAGTTGCGCCGCTGAAATATTGTGTCAAGTTGATTTTAGTATCCGGCTGCAGACCCGAGAAGATTACATCCTGTATGCTATTACACTCAGTTAAAGACGACGCCCTCCCATACACCACAGCATCATCAGCAAACAGCCGCAAATTACAAGTTACTCTGTCCATCAGATCATTTATATAAATAGAAAATAATAGCGGTCCTATCACACTCCCCTGGGGCACGCCTGACGATACACTCGTCTCTGATGAGCACTCGCCGTCGAGAACAACGTACTGCGTTCTATTACTTAGGAAGTCTTCCAGCCAGTCACAAATCTGTGAACCTATTCCATAAGCTTGTATCTTTGTTAGCAGTCTGCAGTGTGGCGCTGCGCGAACACCTTTTTGAAGTCTAGGAAAACACAGTCTGCCTGTTGCCCTTCATCCATGGCTCGCAAGATGTCATGTGAGAAAAGGGCAAGCTGAGTTTCACATGAATGATGTTTCCTAAACCCGTGCTGATTCATAGAAAGAAGCTTTTCCATTTCAAGGAAATTTACTATATTCGAACTGAGAATATGCACAAAAATTCTACAGGAAACTGATGTCAACAATATTGGCCTGTAATTGTGTGGGTCAGTTCTCTTTCCTTTCTTAATAACGGGAGTCACCTGCGCTTTTTTCCAATCACTAGGAACTTTGCGCTGAATTAAAGATTTGCGATTAATGCAAGCTAAGTAGGGGGCCAACGCCGCAGAATACTCTTTGTAAAACCGAACTGGTATTCCATCCGGACCAGCAGACTTTTTCGTATTTAGCTCTCAGCTGCTTCTCTACACTGGAAATACCTATTACTACGTCCTCCATTTCGGGATTAGTACATTGATCAAATGATGGTACATTTGTGCGGTCTTCTTGCGTGAAAGATTTCTTAAAGGTTAAATTTAGAACTTCAGCTTTCCATTTGCTTTCTTCTCTTACTGCCCCGGAATGATCAATGAGTGACTAGATAGTGGGCTTTGACTCGCTTATAAATTTTAAATAGTTCCAGAATTTTTTCAGTTTCTCAGAAAGATCTTTTGGTAAGGTATGACTGTGGTAATTATTGTATGCTTCGCGCATCGATCTTTTTAAAGACGCACGAATCTGTACTAACTTTTGCGTGTCATCATTTGCACATTCTTTTTTGAACCAGAAGTGCAACAGCATTTGCTTTCTCAGTAGCTTTCTAACATTATTATTATACCACGGTGGATCTTTTCTATCCTTAATCGACTTTACAGGCACAAATTTCTCTAACCCTTATTTACAATGCACTTAAATTTAGTGCACAATTCCTCTACATCCATAGTCCCGGAATTAAGCAATGACCATTCATTTTCTAAGTGCGATCCTAACATTTGCTTATCGGCTCTTCCCAACAAAAACACGCTCCTAGCCTTCTTGATTGGTTTATGAACTTTGCCCACCATCGACGCTATGACGATATCATGATCACCAATTCCTGTCTCTACACAGACATCATTAATAAGGTCAGGCCTATTTGTAGCTATAAGGTCTAAAATATTTCCATTGCATGTGGGTTGCTGGTTTAACTGCTCAAGACAGTTTTCCGAGAATGTGTCCAAAAGTAGCTCGCAAGACTGCTTGTCTGTACCGCCTGAAATGTAACTAGAGAGGTCCCAATCTATACTCTTAAGGTTGAAGTCTCCCCCGACTAATATTACATGGCCCGGATACCTACGCACTATCTGTTATAGACTTTCTTTGAATGATGCTAAAACTGCTACAGCAACACTGGGGGGGGGGGGGGGGTGATAAAAACACCCAACTATTAACTTTACTTCTTTTAGATGGAGCTGTATGTGTCAGAATATGTAAATGAAAACACCTGTCATGTGCATGACCCATTGAAGTTTTTATAAACACTCCAGGTAAATGGATTTTTCTTAATTTTGCATTTGAGACATTCACTATGAATCGTGCTGTGCTTGTAAAGCTATTTTCCAACAATGTTGACTGTTTGCAAGTCACTCTGCACAAGTTATTGACACTGAATGGTTTGAAAAAAGGCATTGGTCTGATGACTGCTGTGGGTCTGGAGAAAATGATTCAAAAGACAGGTTCCTTTGGTGTGCAACCTGGTAGATGTAGGAAACAAACTGATTTGATGTCAATGGAAGAAATGGTCACAGCAGTGCAGGAGGAGTTTAGTGGTGGTGTGCAAACATTGGACAAACATACATATTTGCTATCCTTTCAAAATTATTGTTGTGCACAAGTTGATTCCTGTTGACCTGCCAGCAAGAGATAGTTTTGTTTTAGAATTTCTTGCTCATATGGAAGTGGACAATGAATGCAAGAGTTTTTAGACAGATGGAGCCCCCTTCCATCTAGCAGGACATGTCAATACATAGAATTGTTGAATGTGGGCAACAGAAATTCCACACGCAACTCAAGCTGTACCACTTCATCCTGAAAAAGGCACTGTGTGATGTGGGTTTATGGCGTTATTTATCGTAGGGTCATATTTTTTAGAAGAGACAGGTGCTTCCAGTCCTGTCACCCGTACTGTCACTGGTAAGTGCTATGAGTGTCTTTTGCGATCTTGTCATTCCAGCTCTCAAACAGCATGTATGTGTGGATGGGATCATTTTAAGCAAGATGGTGCACCTCTGCACATTGCAAATTCAGTTAAGCAGCTGATGAAGCACCATTTTAGAAACACTATGATTATCAGCCGCCATTGCTCTACAGTCAGAACGACATGATTGTGGGGTTATCTGAAAGATTGTGAACTTCGCTGCTTTGAAGGCACACATTGTGCAACACTTTCTGAATGTGACCCCAGAAACACATCAGTCAGTTGTGGAATATGCTGTTTTTCGATTTCAAATGTTGCAGAAAACGGTGAACAGCATATTGAACATATTTTGCACGAGTTACAGAAATTAAAAATCGGATTTGATTTTGATTGAGGCTTTTCATGTGGTATTTGGCATCAAGACAACTAAAAATTGATTTTTCCCATCCAATTTGATGTGACCTTGCTGTGGACATTAAGTCCAACGTGCACTTTGGGCATTTTTGTACAATTCATTTGTAGCCAACCACTTATAAATTATGAAGCTTATTTGCAGCACATTGTTGTTGTTGCCTTCAGTTGACCAACTGGTTCGCTGCAGCTCTCCTTGCTACTCTGTCCTGTGCAAGCCTCTTCGTCTGAGAATAAGAACGGCAACCTACATCCTTTTGATTTTGCTTACTGTATTCATCCCCCAGATTTCCTCTATGATTTTTACCCCACCACCACCTCCTCCTAATGCTGAGTTGACAATTCTTTGATGTCTCGGAAAGTGTCCCACCAGCATACCCCTTCTCTTAGTCAGAATAGGCCAGAAACTCCTTTTCTCCCCATTTCTATTGAGAAACTCCTCATTATTTACATGATCTAACCATCTAATCTTCATCATTCGTTTGTAGCAGCAAATTTCAAAAGCTTCTATCATCTTCTTGTCTGAATTACTTATCCATGTTTCACTCCCATACAATGCTACACTCCAGACAAATTCTTTCAGAAATGACTTCCTAACATTTTAAACTAATATTATATGTCAACAGATTTTGCTTCTTCAGAAATGCTTTTTTTCCCAAAACAATTCTGCATTTTATATCTTCTTTACTTTGTCCCTCAGAAGTTATTTTGCTATCCAGATAACAAAACTCATCTACTACTTTTCTGATACTACATTTCATTAGCATTTGTTTTAAACTTGTTAATGTTCATCTTATCTCTTCCTTTCAAGACACTGTACATTCAGTTTAATTGCCCTTCCAGGTCCTTCGCTTACGGCAATGAGTGGTGCAAGGAAAGTATTCCGTCATGTATCTTTCATTATACATCGGTTTCCCATTGTAATGAAGATTTGACCAAGCAAAATATGTTCAATATGCTGTTCGCCGTTTTCTGCAACATTTGAAATCGAAAAACAGCATATTCCACAACTGACTGATGTGTTTCTGGGGTCACATTCAGAAAGTGTTGCACAATGTGTGCCTTCAAAGCAGCAAAGTTCACAACATTTCAAAAATACAAGGACAATTCCAGGTACCCATAAGCTTTATTGTGTAATACCTGTCAACAAAGGTTTGGCAAGGATGAAGACATTCTGCTTTTTCCTGAGTAGAGAAGAGTCGGTGATTGCTGTGGCGAATGAAATGCTGTTAACAGAGATACATGGATTTGTTGCCTGTATGTATGGCAATCATCGGTGGGTTGCAGATGTCTTACAAACTTATGAAGAAACAGATGAAGTAAAGGTCAACTTCTTTCATCCACATGGACTGTCTCCGTCATTTGTGTTTCCTGCCAAACCAGACATTTGTGTCATAATAAAATGTGACATCATCACAAGAGTCGATCCAGTGACACCAACTGGCAGGACATACAATCTCCCTGCATCACCATAAAGAGGCTCGCTGAGCTGCTGACAGACACGATAACAGATAATCACATTCACACAACTTAAATTTTCAACCATGACCTTCGTCAGAAAAAGAAACGCATACATTCACGCAATCACTCAGACAAGTATACCCACAACTACTATCATGTACGGCCACTCCGGCAACACAAGCTAGACTGTTAGTGAGGTGGGAAGTGGAGAGGGAAGGATGCTGGGTAAAGGTGGGGATGGAAAGTTCGGAATTGCATGATGGATTTTAAAGGCGGGAATTCGAAATGCGGCACTGAATACAGTGAAGGAAAGGGGCGGGAAAGGTTAAAAGGGAGGTGTAGAGGACTGTGGGGAGGGAGTGGGGTGATTTGAAATGATGCTTTACCATATTTGTAGTAACATAATGGAACAATAAAAAAATATTTTTTTCCAGAAAATTTGAAGATGGGGTGTTTTGAGATAAAAGTCAAATGACAAGGTCAATGACTTTGAGAATAAAAATATTCAGAAACCTGCCATGTGACATATCAGTGTATAGATCTATTCATTAGATTTCCAATGGTACCATTTTCATTGATTAGAATCAAATTACAGTCCTTTATGTTGAGACAGACGCATGTAAATTTTGCATAAATTCCAATCTTTTCAGACCTCCAACTTTCTCCGCAGTTGTAATACAGCCCTGCAAATTGGTATACTTACATATCTTATGTGGTAAGACATAGATTTCCGAACCAGGTTTTAAACTGTAAGACATAACCAGGGGCAGATATAAACTCTGACCATAACTTATTAGTCATGCATTGTAGGCTGAAACTGAAGACACTATAAAAAGGTAGGAAAATGAGGAGATGGGACCTGGATAAACTGAAGGAACCTGAAGTTCTTGAGAATTTCCGAGGGAGCTTTAGACAACAATTGACAGAAACGGGGGAAAATAAAACGGTAGAGGAGGAATGGGTAGCATTGAGAGATGAAATAGTGAAGGCAGCGGAGTATAAAATAGGTAGGAAGGCAAGACCTACAAAAAATCCTTGGATATCACAGGACATACTAAATTTAATTGATGAAAGGAGAAAATATAAAAATGCAGTAAATGAAGCAGGCAAAATGGGGTACAGACAACTAAGAAATGAGATTGACAGGAAATGCAAAATGGCTAAGCAGGAGTGGCTAGATGGCAAATTCAAGGATGTAGGAGAATGTATAAATAGGGAAAAAATATACTGCCTACAGGAAAATAAAAATGATATTTGGAGATAACAAAAACGGCTCTATGAATATCAAGAATGCACATGGAAAGCCAGTTCTCAGCAAAGAAGGGAAAGCTGAAAGGTGGAAAGAGTATATAGAGAGGCTCTACGAAGGAAATTAATTTAAGAGGCAATATTTTAGGAAGGGGAGAAGAAGTAGATAAGGATGAAATAGAAGATACTATACTGAGAGATGAATTTGACAGAGCACTGAAGGACCTAAGTTGAAACAAGGCTGCTGGAGTAGATGACATTTCCTCAGAGCTACTGAAGTCTCTGGGAGAGCCAGCCATGACAAAACTATTTCACCTGGTGCGTAAGATGTATGAGGCAGGCGAAGTACCCCCAGACTTAAAAAAAAATGTAATAATCCCCATTCCAAACAAAGCAGGTGCAGACAGATGTGAAAACTACAGAACCATCAGTTTAATAAGTCATGGTTGCAAAATATTAACACGAATTATTTACAAAAGGATGGAAAATCTTTTAGAAGCCAACCTCGGGGATGATCGGTTTGGGTTCAGGAGAAATGTAGGAACACAGGAGGCAATACTCACTTTACGGCTTATCCTAGAGGATAGATTAAGAATAGGCAAACCTACATATCTAGCTTTTGTAGATTTGGAGAAGGCTTTTGACAATGTTGTTTGGAATAAACTCTTTCAAGTTCTGAAGCAAGCAGGAGTAAAATATAGGGAGTGTAAGGTTATTTATAAACCAGACAGCAGTTGTCAGAGTTGAAGGGCATGAAAGGTATGCAGTGTGTGGGGAGGGGAGTAAGACAGGGTTGTAGTGTTTCTCCAATGTTATTCAATTTCTACATTGAGCAAGCTATAAAGGAAAGCAATGAGAAATTTGGAGAAGGAATTAAAGTTCATGGTGAAGAATTAAAAACTTTGCATTTTGTTGACGACATAGTAATTCTGTCAGAGACAGCAAAGGACCTGGAAGAGCAGTTGAACGGAATGGACAGTGTGCTGAAAGGTGCATATAAGATGAGCATTAACAAGAGCAAAACAAGGATAATGGAGTGCAGTGTAGGAAAATCAGGTGATGCTGAAGGAATTAGATTATGTAACGGAACAATAAAGGAGGAGGATGAGTTTTGTTACTTGACCAGTAAAATAACAAATGATGGTCGCAGTACAGAAGATATAAAATGCAAAATGGCAATGGGTAGAAAAACACTCTTGAAAAAGAGAAATTTGTTAGCATTGAATATTGATTTAAGCCTAAGGAAGTCCTTTCTGAAGGCATTTGTGTGGAGTGTTGCCTTGTATGGGAGTGGAACATGGACAATAAAACAGTGTGAACAGGAATAGGATAGAGGCTTTTGACATGTGGTGCTACAGAAGAATGCTGAAGATTAGGTGGGTGGATTGCGTAACTAATGAGGAGGTACTGAACAGAATTGGGGAGAAAAGTAATTTTTGGCATACCTTGACTAAAAGAAGGGATCGCTTGGTAGGAGACATTCTTAGACATCAAGGAATTGTGAATTTAGCGTTGGAGGGAAGTGTGTGGGGTAAAAACCACAGAGGAAGACCAAGTGATGGATACAGTAAGCAGATACAGACAGATGTCGGTCGCTGTTCTTTTGTGGAGTTGAAGAGGCTTGCTCAGGATAGGGTATTGTGGAGAACTGTATCAAACCAGTCTCCGGACTGAAAACAACAACAACATGTGGGTCACTGAATGCACCAAATTTGAATGAAATTTGGAATGCCGGCCGCGGTGGCCAAGGGGACTAAGGCGCTCCAGTCACAGTCTGCACGGCCACTACGGTCGGGGGTTCGAATCCCCCCTCGGGCATGGATATTTGTGCCGTCGTAGTTCGTAAGTAGTTTGTAAGTTTAGTGACTGATGACCCCGTAGTTAAGTCCCATAGACTTTACAAACATTTGAACATTTGAAATTTGGAATGGTCAGGTTGAAAATGTCACTTTACTGCATTGAATTGACATGGAATGAACCCTCTGGAATATTTTACCAAAGAAGATGCTACATGTCCTCACGAAAATTAATGACTGTAGTTTCCCCTTGCTTTCAGCCATTCCAGAACTGCATGGCAAAGCCACATTAACTGATGTTACAAGGCCAGCTCAATCATCAGACTGTTGTCCCTGTAACTACTGAAAATGCTGCTACCCCTTATATGGAACCACACGTTTCGCCTCTTCACAGATACCCTTACATTGTGGTTGCACCTACAGTATGGCTATCTGTATCATTGAGGCACACAAGGCACCCTACCTCAGCAAGTCTGTGGTTCATGAGGGTGGATGCGCCAAATATTGATCAATTTTTATGTTATGTATTTTTCTTCTGCTATATGTTTTCTCCCTTCTCCTATAATATTCCGTTGCAATTTGAAATCATTCTGATCAGTGGTATTATTTTTACAGGTTTTTGAAAGTTTAATTATAATCATATCTTACATTAGTAATAAATTCAGCAGTATTTATGTCCAGTTTCATGTTGAAGGTTATGAAGTTTCAAGTATATGATCATATTAGAACAAAGATTTTATGATGTAAACAAATATAAAAAAATGTCTTATTTTTTTGGGGGGGGGGGGGATCTGTTTAATTAATTTATTATGGAAAACACCCAAGATTGCTTATAATCTTTATTTAGATTGCTGCTTTCAGTAGATTTAACTGCCATCATAAATTTGTAAGTATGCATGTTCACATGTATAATTACAGATCCAATGGTGGCAGTTGTATATATAGTTTGTATTGAACTCTAGCTGTGTGTGTGTGTGTGTGTGTGTGTGTGTGTGTGTGTGTGTCTCAAATGAATGAATGGACAAAAATAGGTCAGTCAAAAATATATTAATCTTGTTTTATTCAAAACCAAAAAAACTACATTGCCATGATGTAAAAACACCAAATAATACAGATGCTATATATCAAACCTAAAGACACTTTAGAGAGTGTTCTTTTCCAAAGAAGATAGTGACAAACAGAATAACCCAAGACAAGCAATCGGAAAAATACATGATGGCCTTTGGACAGAAGAGTGCAAGCCAGCCCACTCACAACAAATTGAGGAAATCTTGGCTCAGAAGAAAAGCCAGACTCGGTGCTAAGTGTAGAATGCACAATCATTACTCATTGGATAGTTGTGCAGGCTCCAATTGGCTAATTAAAAGGTGTTATAGACCTTTCTAGCACCTCTATTGTTATAATGATGAACTACTGGCTAGTTCCTAGTTTTCCATGTAACTTTTACAACTGTGGAGTGGATCAGGCTCAGTTTAATGTTAACAGCAAGTCTTTGGAAAAACTTTTTCGAGTGGTTGAGTTGTCCCACACAAAAACAAAAGATCGGAAATTGAGAACCATGAAACATGAAACGACTTGACTTATGGCAGGTGGTTCCTGTATATGCTTACCACACACCAGAAAATTTGTTGCGACTTTGATCACTGTTGGTGTAAAGGTGTTTGGTCCTTGGATAACATTTTCACTGGGAAAGAAATACAGTGCCGTCTCTATGAACTGTAATCCAGAAGATTATTGCATGACTCAATGCATATGTTCTGTTAAAAGATTTTTAGACATACTTGTAGACATTTGAATTTGTATTGTGTTATGGTGCTTTTGAGATTTATGGAGCTTAGGTAATCAATTTTGCGGAACTATAAGTAAAAGTTGTACATTATGAAAGACAAGTCAAGAAAGAAATGAATTTATGGCTTACACAGTTGTGACAAAAGGCAGTATAGCAATTTCATGTCAAAGAGCAAAAAAATTGGGTGGACTGTGCTATTAGACACCTACATCATATTTGGATGTGACTTCAGGCTTCCATCTCTTTGGTCCTGCGAAGTAAATACTATGTAACAACATTTTTCAGTTATGCTACAAGAAATGGATTGTGAGCACACAGATTCTTGATTTATTACTGGATTAAAATACAGACTCTAACATGTTAACATAGACTAGATATTAATTTGTTATAGAAAAATACAACTAACCATTTGAGAGATGAAGGAGGCACAAAGAAAGACCAACCATGTGGTTCATGTGTAATAAGTTTATGTTTGTTGGCTAAAACAGTCTGTAAGCCTATATTGATGACTGAATGGAATGGTGCAATGGCTAGTTTGCTGCCGCGGTGGAGTAGCCGAGTGGTCTAAAGCGTCTCGCTGCGGAGCGCGCGGTTGCTCGCCGTGGAGGTTCGAGTCCTCCCTGGGGCATGAGTGTGTGTGTTTGTCCGTAGGTTAGTTTACCTAGGTTTAAGTAGTTTGTAAGCTACGGACTGATGACCACGCAGTTTGGTCCGATAGATTTACAGACATTTACAGACAGGCTAGTTTGCTGGACTCTTTATGTGGGAGAACAACAGTTCAATTTCTCTTCCAGTCACCCAGATTTAGGTTCTCTGTGATTTTCCTAAGTGACTTTAAGTAAATACTGTGATGCTTTCTGTGAAAGAACATATGCTACGTCTCTAAAGAACTAGTCAACAGGGTGTTAAATGCTACTCTTCCTCTCTTATTGCATAATGATGTGTGCTGCCTATATTTTCAGTAAATATAATCCACTCTCAGCTTAAAACTTTTTGTGTTATAGACATTTCATAATGGAAACAGAAGATCCTTCAGAACTTGGGGACTGGTTGAAACAACGAGTGTTGGGAAGTGGTGGATTTGGTGTTGTGACATTATGGAAGAATAAACAAACAGGTGAAACAATAGGTAAGTCAACAGATATGGTCTCTCAGATAAAACTGGAAACATTTTGTGAATATTGACAGTGTTTATAGCCTATCATCAAAGATTAAGTTGTTATGTGTGTGTTAACAGCTTTGAAGAAATGCCGTTCAGGTACTGACAGTATAATGACACCAAAACATAAGGAAAGGTGGACAAAAGAAGTAGAAATAATGCAACGACTTTCACATCCAAATGTTGTCAAGGCCATTCAAGTTCCATGGGAACTCTCTGTTCTTCGCTCTGAGCTGCCATTGTTGTGTATGGAATTCTGCTCAAAAGGTGACCTTAGACAGGTTAGCAGTAATGATAATAATTTACAAAAATCATCTTACATTTTAATGTAAATGAAGAAATTGATGTATTTAGAAACTTGCCTTTGTTGTTTGTATTTTGAGGCATGAAAAAACAAATTGAATTTTCATTATCATAGTCGATTAATGATGAAAATTCTCCTCAGAGATGGTAAATTATTGTTCAAATGAGATAGATTGGCTGGCCAGTACTTACCTTTGTGTTGTACCGCCATAGTTACACAAATGAAGAAACAGAAAAAAAGGGGACGAAAAAGGACAAGCTTTTGGAACACAGTTCCTTCATCAGGTGGGAGAGAAGGGAAGAAGAAAGGATGGGAACGGAAGGGAAAGGTAATTCACGACCTAGGTCATGAAGGTGGTGTTTCGGGAGTGTGGACATCAGAGATACTGCAGTATCTCTGACGTCCACACTCCAGAAACATCACCTTCCCATCCTTTCTTCTTCCCTTCTCTCCCACCTGATGAAGGAACTGTGTTCCGAAAGCTTGTCCTTTTTTGTCCCCTTTTTTTCCGTTTCTTCATTTGTGTAACTATCGGCGGTACAGCACAAAGGTAAGTACTGGCCAGCCAATCTATCCCGTTTGAACAATAATTTTTCATTATCATAGGATTTCCTTAATTTGACATTTGGTAGAAAACTGCTACTATTTTAGTAGAGGAACTTTTGAAAGTGTAATAATATAAACATTCAACTCTTCTTAACTCTCTCATTACCAGTGTCGTTCCTGGACAACAATGTATTAAATGTTGATTTGTACTGTGTTTTGTGCATCAATCCCAAAAGTTGCATTTTCGTTGATGAACAACATGCTTCTAGTACGACATTTTGCTGCTTGGTACGGCATGTAGCCACTTCTGAGGCCTTAATCTGTCCATCTTGGAGGTTGTGTTGCGTTGTCGTCTGTATGTGGCTGAGAGTGTGAGTGTGGTTTCTTTTATTTTATTCCAGCAGTGAATTGTCTTGTCTTTGGTGCACTGGTGAAGATTATGCTAGCATCAGTGATGTGGCAGTGTTAACTATCAACAAAATAACATCCAAGTAATAAAATACCTTGATACAAATGTCTGTGTTGTGCTTGAAATACACGATATAAAAAATCAATAGTTCGACCAAAAATTTTAAAACACATATTTTGATATTTACTGCACTGTATAATACAGAAAACATTGAATTTTAATTTTTCTAAAGCTGATTTCATAATGTGGGACTGAAAGGGTTAAGATTAATGGAAAATATACTGTAAATATAAGTAAACTGCCACATTTTTAATTGAAAAGGTATATTTTGTGTTTGGTAATAATAAAATGTTCATTATAATCTAAATAAATAAATAAATAAATAAAGCTGTTACCATGAAATTTGGGGCTGATGTTGTTTCTACCTATCCAACCTTCAATGTAACACATTGCCTGAGATTTAAAAGTTTTTATCTTGGCTGTTAGGAAAAGTTCCACATTGAACATCACCTAATTGTTATTGCGGAAATGACTGCCATACAATGAATGGTGTATCTATCTGAGAAAAGAAAAAAAGAGTCAGTTGCTGTGGGGGAGGGGGGGGGGGCAGTCTGATAGGACAGTGAAGGTGGGTGTGTTAGTTAAATGTCTACATCTACATTCATACTCTACAAACCACCTCACAGTGTGTGGTGGGGGGTACTTTGTGTACCACAGTTACTTCTTCCTCTTGTTCCAGTTTTGTTTGTCCTGTGGGAAGAAAGGTTGGCAGTAATCCCTATGTGTGAGGCCTAATCTCTCTGATTTTATCGTTTTGGTTGTTGCATACTATATTCATAGTAGGAAGCAATGTATAGATTGCCTCTTCGAGAAATGTATACTCTCTGAACTTCGTCAGAACCCCATACCGTGATTCAGAATGTCTCTCTTGCAGTGTTTTCCACTGGAGATTTGTGATCATCTCTGTGAAACTTTTGTGCTTATTAAATGAGAAATGTGCTGCACTCCGTTGGATCTTCTCTGTATACTCTATCTGGTATGGATCCCACACTGGTGAGTAATATTTGAGTTTTGGACAAATGAGTGTTTTGTAACCTACTCCCTTTGTTGATGTACTAAACTTTCTGAGGGTTCTTCCAATGAACCTAACTGACATCTGCCTTGCCCATGATTGATTTTATATAGTCTTTACATTTCAAATTGCACCTAATATATATACCCAGATATTTTATGAAAGTAGCTACTTCCAGTGTATGTCCTGCTATTGCAGAGTTGTGCGACTTCTCAATAAACTACACCATCATCAGTTTTTCCAGTGTTATCTACAAGGTCATTTACATATATAGTGAAAAGCAAAGGGCCCATAACGTGCCCTTGGCAGGCATGAGATCACTTTAATGTCTGTTTACTTCTCTCCACTGAGTGTTATATGCTGTGTTCTGTTAGCTAGAAACCCCTCTCCCCAGTCACACAGTTTGTCTGATTTTCCATATGCTTGCACTTTGTTCATCAGGTGACAGTGCAGAACAGTATCGAATGCCTTGCAGAAGTCAAGAAACATGACATCTACTTGGGATCCTTTATTTCCTATCCTCTGGATCTCGTGGATGAATAGCACAAGCTGGGCTTCACATGGTCATTGTTTTCAGAAACTATGTTGATTCCTACAAAGGAGATTCCTGGTCTCCAATAATATTGTAACACTGAACATAAAACATGTTCAAAACTTCTGCAACTGACGAATGTCAGAGGTATTGCCCTAGTATTTGTGCGATGGATTGACAACCAATCCTGAAAACGGGAATGTCCTGCACTTTTTTCCAATCCTTAGGAATGCTTTGCTTCTCCATTGACTTTCAGTACACTGCTGAAGTTCCTTTGCATACTCCATGTAAAATTGAATTGTTATCCCTTCAGGTCCAGCAGCCTTTATTCTGTTGAGAGATTTCAGTTGATTTTCTATCTGAGTGACACTTATTTCAGTATTTCCTATTTTGTCATTTGTATGATGGTTTGGAGGAGCAGCTGCAGCAGCAGAAAAACCTCATTTTTACGTCTCCGCATGTTTACGTTTTCGTGCTTCTTACGTTCATTTTTGTCAGTCGCAACAGAATCCCTATTCTCTCAACGCAATGCATTCCATTCATTAACGTTTCCATGTTTCAACATTTCCCACATTTTAATTTTTTTTGCTTTACCGTATCACGACTTTTAATGTTGAATTTCATACATATTTATGCGAAAAGTGCATCACATTCCAGCTTGCAGTGAACCAACGAGAAACCGTCAGCTCATTTTGTTCGGAGTTTGAGCTCTGGCCACAGAGGTGCTGTGATACACTCAGTGAAGAGAGTTTGTGCGCTAGCCGCCAGTTTCACTGCAACTGACTTCTTGTTTGCTTTGACGTGGCGGTCTATGATTATTACTTTGAGACAATAACTTCCATAGTTACCGACTTACAGTTGAATAAAACTTGAACTGTTAAAGCCAACAGTTTTTCTTTAACAAGTCATTATACTGCTGGAATTTATATGTCATAATCGATTACTGGCTTAAAACAAATTATCAATTATGAACACATTTAAATTTGGTCACAAGGCTAACGTCTAGTTTTTCGACACTGCTCAAAATCAGCCTTGAACAAAGTAGAAAACGCAGTTATTGATGTTACATAGTGTTAGTGTGGAAAGGAAAATTTTCATTGTCCGTGTGTTAGTCAAAGGCGCCTGTTTGGGGAAAGTTTGCTGTCTTCATAATAATCACACTCTGGCTATGGTGATTCTAGTAGCAGCCTTCCTTCCGTTCACTGTATTGTATTGCAACAGCTTTAATTTAAAGTCATTTTTATAAATAAACACCACTTTTAAACCCAATGTTTCATGAAATGTTCTGCATAAAATATACAAATCTGTGCTAGGCGTTAGTTGTGGGTTAGTCTGTCCTGATATCACACGTAAAAATTCTTTTTAAAGTACCTTCATAACTTGATGAAAATTTCCGCCCTGAAGTTGCGCACCTATTGTTCTGTTTAATATGACGACAAACTGCTATAATGCTTTAACAAGGAAGTTAGAATCTCTAACCACCTCGATTTTAACAAATAGGTATTGTGGTTTGCAAGTTTCATTTACAAGAATTTTATAATGATTGCGGTACCGTACCAATAATATTTCTCACACTAGAGGACTAATCTATTTTTAAATGTTTCATGACAGACATTTTGCCTCCGTATTTCATTTACACCAATGAACACGATCAGAACAAAGAGGGAAACTCAAGTGCACATTTGTGTAATCATTCGTAAATTAAATAAAACATTTTATAGTAACGGCTGTTTTCAAATGCAGTGTTTATTTGTTTTATTTATCAGTGTGATATTAAACCTGTTGTAACAAAATGAAGTGAGCAGAATAGTTGCTACTAAAGTCATTATTATCATATCATTTAAATTGCCACAGTTCTGAATTGTGCTAACGTGTCATTGCGAAAAGAACTAGGTGAGTCCTTGTCATGTCTCTAATTATTAAACCATATTTAATTACTAATTCTGAAACAAAATGTGTCATTAAACTTCACTACTAGGAGTCGTTAATTTTATATTCTACCCTTTCTGTAAAATAAGATTTTTCAACGCAACAAAGAAGATGTAATTCTAACAATGACATCAAAAAACTAGTACCGCACTGGAAGCAAACAATCAACAGTGTAGAATGTTCTGTATTAACTTGTGTTGGTGCTTAAAAGTGAAATGAGTAGAAAAGATAGGAAATGTATTTCCCTGGAAGAAAAAATGAGGATTGTACAACGTGTAGATCCACATCTTGGATTGCAAGTTCAACTAGCGACGGGCTTAGGGCTTTCTACTTCAACTCTGAATATGATTGTGAGAAATCGGTCCCACATTGAAGCTAATGCAAAACAATGTGGTCCCATGGCAAAAAAGTGCAAATATATTCGGTCATCCGCTTATGATGATTTGGATAAACTAGTTGCAGAGTGGTTTGTTAGCACAAGAGCATCAGGAATTCTACTTGATGGCAACATACTAAGAGAGAAGGCATTACAATTTACTGAAAAACTGGGGATCACCAACTTCAAGCATCTAATGGCTGGATTTGTTAAAACTCATCATAATGTTGTTTACGATGAACTGTGTGGTGAAAGTTAAAGTGTTGATAGTGGAATAGTAGACCAATGGAAAAAAGAACTGTAAGATTATGATCCAAAAAATATTGATGTTGATGAAACCGGTCTTTTTTATAACATATTACCAAGTAAGACCTTATGTTTTAAAGGTGAGAAATACCATGGTGGGAAACTGAGTAAACAGAGGATAACTGTTTTACTAATGGTCAATGCTGATGGGTCTGAAAAATTATTCCCTTGGTAATAGGTTAATTTAAGAAACCAATGTGTTTCAGAAATTTGAAAACTCTGCCCACTAATTATGAATCTAACACAACTGCATGGATGACTAGTTCCATCTTCACAGCCACGATGCATGCCCTGGATGCTAAAATGGGGGCAAAAAATAGCAAAATATTACTGATACTTGACAGATGTCCAGCACATCCTGACAATCTGAAGCTCAGAAATATTGTTGTTCCTGCCTCCTAATTGCATAGTGTGAGCTTCAACAATTAGATCTTGGAATAATCCATTCATTTAAATGGAAATATAGAAAAATGTTTGTCCACAAGTCTGTATTTATGCATGATAATGGCATGGACCCAAAATTTATGGCAAGATCACTTTTGGATGCTATGCATTATGTAGCTAAAGCATGGATGGATGTGACACCCGTGACTACTTTCAACTGCTTCAAGAAAACAGGAATTAAATTCGCAGATAAACACAGGAGCCACAGGAAGGAGGTTTGTCCGAGCCTCCAGACTTTTCTGTGAGAGATTTATTATCTACATTTCAAGATTACGTTGGTGTTGATGCTTCAGTCATCACATTAGAGGTGCCAACAGTAGACAGCATCATTGACAAACATTTTGAGGAAGAGAAGATAGAGCAGGATGATGAAGAGGACAATGAAGATGATGACCAAGAACCAGTTGTTCCAACCAGTAAAGAAGCAATGGAAGCTATTAATATTGTAAGACAACACATAGGTAGTGCATCAGGTGATGATAACGCATTTGATGCATTGTATTCTTTAGAGAGACAAGTACAGCTACTTGCTGTTAAAAAGAAACAAAAATAGTTAACTATTTCAGACTGTTTTAAATAGGTAAATGTAAATTGTCTCAGTCTCATATTTTGAACAATGTAACCAGAAAGACAGTAAGAGGAATTTATTTATTTTTGTCTGCTTGTGTTTCTTAAACTGTCCTGCATTTTAAACTTTCCTGCATTTTACACTTTTTTGGGCCAGTCCGCTGAAAAGTGTAAAAAGAAGGTTTTACTGTATTTACTTAATATTGCAGAATATATTGTAAAACATCTACTTAAAGATAAGTTTAAGTCTGTCATTAAATGAAACTTTTCCATTAATTTAAGTATATTGTTTAAGACATTTTTTGAATGAACTTATCTTCCGTATATATCTTTATCTCAGAGCGAAGATTCATAATTTTAATGCCGTTATTGCATAGTACAGTAGATAAAGAACATTATTTTCACTAATAAAGTTTAAGAGAACTGTATTTCTATTTGCTGCACTTTAAAATAACCTTCATTCAGACACAACACATTAAATGTCTACATCGAACAACAAAACATGACCAACTAACTAACTCATTTCTATTTTTTCAAACTTACGAAAGTAACTTGTCAGTTTTATTTAATATACATCATGCAAGTATCCTACATTCAAACTTTAGCATTTATGTCAAATTAAGAAATCAGTTGAGAGATATTCAGAATTAAAATATATATTGATGAAACGAAAATTATAGAAGGAAACTTTCCTGGTGGGATAAACATATATAAAATATAGAAAACGGATAACTTACCCAAATGACAGGCTCGTCGACAGACACAAATAAAATCACACACAAACACACATACAAACTTTCGCAACCGTTGGTCGCTTCTTCAGGAAAAGAGGAAGAAATGAGAAGAGGAAGGGAAGGATATGGGTTTTAAGGAAGTGGAAAAGGAGTCATTCCAATCCCAGGAGTGGAAGGACTTACTTTAGGGGAAAAAAGGAAGGTAAACAAATACACACACACTCACACATATTCAAATGCAAACACACCTTACAATATGTCTGTCAGGTGTGTTTGCATTTGGATATGTGTGAGTGTATGTGTACTTGTTTACGTTCCTTTTTCCCCCCTAAGGTAAGTCCTTCCACTCCTGTGATTGGAATGACTCCTTTTCCACTTCCTTAAAACCCATATCCTCCCCTTTCTCCTCTCCTTTCTTCCTATTTTCCTCAAGAAGCGACCAACGGTTGCGAAAGCTTGTATGTGTGTTTGTGTGTGATTTTATTTGTGTCTGTCGACGATCCTGTCCTTTGGGTATTATTCTGCAAAAATAGAAAGAAAAAATCTTGACATCCCTCCACCTCTTCTTATTTCCTATCCTCTACACCATGTAATGTTACAGTGTGTCATTTTTTGCTTCAGTGGCATTGATGACACAGAATGTGTGGATATCTGGTTTCAAACCACTTACCTATTTGATGTAGGACCACAATATCTTGGGATTTTCTGCCAAGTTGGTACGCAAACTATTGCTCTCGAAGTTGTTGAAAGCTTCTTGCATGGCAGCCCCTACAGTAATTTAGACAGTGTTTAATTTTTGTTTGTCTGCAAGACTTTGGCTGTGTTTGTATATGCAGTGAAGTTATCTTTGATTTTGTAATAGTTTTCTTACTCGGTTATGAACCAAGTTGCATCTTTCCCATCTCTCATAATTTTTCTCGGCATATACTTACCTAATGTGTGTTTTAGGTGCAATTGCATATTCAAGGTAGAAAATAACTTTGTTCACAGACACTCAACACTGTCAGTGTTAGAGATGAAACTTTCTTCTTGAGCAGTCAAGTGCTCTTAAATCCATCCAGTTTTTCTTTTTCTAAACAGGAAGAGCTTCCTACCTTTCTTGATATTTCTAATTACAGCTCTGTATTTATTAATGTTGTAATAGCTTTCTGATAGCTGATTAATGTCAAAGAAATTTTGACACATTTGTTAACCATAATTTCTAAACAGCTATTGCAGATTAATACTTTCTGTGTTATCTTTAAATTCCGGAGGTGAATGCTGGGACAGTTTCTGTGAAAGGGCAAACCCAATTTCCTTTCTGAATAAACTTTATTATGGGCGTCCATGATGCTGTTCTTCTTTGTGGCACAAATTTTGGCAGTGACACTGCTAGTATGATAGTAAATTGGCATCGTGAAAATATAAATTCTGAAAAACTGATTATGGTGACAGCCTGAACAGTAGCATAGCCCGAGATCAAGATTAGGTTGGGAGACAACAGTTTGGTTGTTAGTTGGCAAAGTTAATGAATGTGGAAATCCAATATTTTATGTTATAACATGACTATTAGCTACAAAAACCAGCTTTTCCACCATCTTTATTCATGACAGGTCTTAAGAGTGCGAATGGCCCTTTGTAAACTTTTGCCTTCTTTCCTACAATTCCCCAGTTTGAACTTATTCTCACATTTAGAGTTCTCAGCTAATCCACAAGAAGAAAGTTCATTGGCATTATGGCTGGAGATGGTTTTACAAAATTCTTAATGGATTGCGTAGACAACATCATTACCCTGATGAAGGCATTTAGTTAAGTGATGTTGGTGCATCATTTTACATTCATGAAGAGGTTTACTGAAAGAAAGATTTATATTAAACCACAGGAAATTGTGTATTCATATTTTTCAGAAAAAAAATGTTTTCTGATACACTAATGTCTTTATGCTTTCTGTACAGGTTTTAAACAGAAGTGAAAATTGTTGTGGGCTCAATGAAGCTGATGTTCGTGCCCTCATCTCTGATGTAAAGAGTGCAATACAATACCTCCATACCATGAAGATTACACACCGTGATTTAAAACCAGAGAATATTGTGCTTCAACAAAATGAGAAAAAGGTATGCCAGTGAATTTAAAAGTAAATGTTAACATGTTTCCTTGAAAGCTTGTTTGAACTGTGACACACACAGTCACACCCACACACTCACACTCACCCAGACATGACTGCCATTTCCGGCCGCTGTGGCCAGTCTGTGGGACTCGGCATGGCTGAGGCAGAGCAACCAGTGGTGGAGGTGAGGAATTGGCAAGGAGAGGGAAGCGGGAGGAAAGGGGGAGACGCTTGGAACCGGTGGGGGAATACACCAGAGTTGTCTGATGGACATCTCCCCCCTTCCCTCTTGCTTCCCTCTCCTTGCCACTTCCTCACCCCCACAACCGGTTGCTCTCTCCTCGGCTGTGCTGAGTCTTGTAGACTGGCCACAGTGGCCGGAGACGATGGTCGTGTGTGTGTGTGTGTGTGTGTGTGTGTGTGTGTGTGTGTGTCAGAACGATGAAGGCCTTAACGGTTGAAAGCTTTCAAGTTGTTTTCTGTTATTTGTGCCTTTCTGTGACTCATTGGACATCTCTGTGGTGAGTAAGCAACCTATCCTTCATGGAAATATTGTTGATTCCTTCCTGGACTTTGCTATTTGTTGACTTGCATAACATAAGTGACGTGAAACGTGGTTTGGCAAAACATGATTTTGTATTCGTTTGATAATTGTTAGAAAGAGTGAAGGTACACAATTAAGAGGTACATGCTCAGGTGTATCGTGTAATGCGGCCTAATATTACATATTCGTAGAAAATGGCAAAGTACTTTTGACAAGCTACACTGTAGATGTCTATTCCGATTGATGAAGTACTATTTATTTACGAATATAAAGGATGTGGTTAGACAGGAACCTAAGAGGACAGCTTAAATTATTGCGAGTGAAAATGCAGCGATGACATCTACAGTCTGGCTTGTCAAAAGTACTTTGCCCTTTTCTGCAAATATCTGATATTAGGCATTATTATACGATACACCTGAGGCGAGATCCACGGTACCAGTTGAAAATGGTTATGTGAATACAGGGACGTAATGTTTACGACTTAACACTTAGCACTATGCCTTTGGAGATTTTACTGGATGGTTAAGTACAAATATTTATGTGACGTTCACATAAGTGGCATTCTGCGTGTTTTGATCCATGCTGTATCGTATTTTAGAGATTATAAGTTATGAAATCTCTGAAACTTACATATGGAAAACTGTGGTGGTGATTGTGTGTGTGTGTGTGTGTGTGTGTGTGTTTAATGGAACATGTCGTACTTTACAATCTTAAGCCGATTACAGTGCGAGATAGGCAATTAAATCCCAGAAATAGCCTACACTATGTACGTAAATGTTTGGTCTTCATCTCGGAAAGCTCTCAATATGTTTTAATGTAAAGCATAACATACGTAACTCTTTCAGTGTTTCATTAATCAAGTAATAGCTATATAAAAACATCAATTATATTTAATGAAATTCTGTAAAATTATTAAATACAGCTCTTAATAAATAATTCCAGACTCTAGTTTCCCCATGATTGTCCTGTTTTACTTTACATTTTTTTGATTGAAGGAAGCAGCGGCAGATTAGCTGCACATACTAAAGAGCTGTGTTGTGGTGCACGCGGTCGTCCACCGTTGGGGGTTCGAATCCCCCCCTTCATCATGAATGTTTGTTTTGTCTTAGTATAAGGTAGTTCATAATTAGTTTTTAAGTTTAGGGACTGATGACCCCACAGTTAAGTCCCTTAAGCTTTACAAACATTTGAACATTTGATTAAAGGAATGGGACAAATTTAATTAAATTGTGGCATTTATTTTCTCAGAAATTTCGCTCTTGATTAGTAATAATTATCTGCTATTTATTGTCAATGTTGATAAACTAAAATGTTGTTCTTGCCCAAATGTAACCAATGTTGTAAATTCTCTCTTTGCAATAAAGATTAAGAATTAATTTAAGTTTCTAGGAAGAGGCTGCAAGGTGTCCTGTGTGAAAACGTACGGCTGGTGCTAGAGATATTAGGTATACTGACGAAGTTGTTCACACGCTAGGGCTTTCAGTATGAAAGCTGCTCATATTTAAAAAGAAACAGTGGTCAGTACCATACCTCAGAGTGCTTTTCAGAGGTACATTGTTGCTTGGCCTTCACAGAGGGCAAGCTTTTTATTGTAGGTCAATCAGTAGTACTGTATTATTTAGCATTTAGCATTTAGCAAAACATTTACCACTTCAGTTTCTTCGCAAGCAGGCATTAAAAGAACAAAGGTACGTATTTTTGCATACCAAGACTTCACTGCAGTAGTGGCTGTGAACCTGTATCCATGTTAATTTTGTTGATTTAAATATAATGCATGCAGTTTGTTAAATATACTGAGTTTCCCCTAAAATAGGGGATGTTAATGTGCACATGTCACTTATAGGGATGAGTGTAGTATGTGACCCACAGTTTTTGTATTTTGTGATCCAATACCTGTAAGCAACAGGTATCTGCAGAAAATCCTGTCACAAATGGTTACAACTCGTTCCGCACTGCAACTGGAATGCCTCACTGGCATGAAACGGTGGCCTAAGGCCCTATTCACATGGGGATACTCAAGTCTCCGAGCGACTGAGATACTGTGCGACCATGAGACGCTGCATGTGTAGTTTAATTGATCCGTTCACATGGGGATACTTGAGTAAGGGTATTACGAGTTGCTGTGACTCGGATACTACGCGACCCAACATGCTGGTCGCAGAGTCTCCCAGTTCCTTGTTTGCAATTTCAAAATTTGGTTGTGCAATGTTTAAAAAAATGTTTAATTTAAAATTCGAGGTAGAAAATGTTTGCTAGCTTCCCGACGAGTTATAGACTTAAAACATTCAATAGCTCAGAACTTGATGAATGTTTTTTTATGAGATATGTAGCAGAGTTCACTTTCTGTACCACTTCCAGGCCACATTCAAGGTTATTCTGGTGCGTTCACACTGCTGGCCAGGCCGAACTGAGATGTGCGGGGCCATCTGACATCTAGTCGGCACACGCCGCAGGCCTGGATGTTCACACTGCGCGCTGGGATGGGCCAAGCCGAAAAAAGAGCGAAAATACCCTTTTCCGATTTTCACGTTGTAAAAGATTTTGACGGTATATATACCATTTTATCAACTTTTTTCCCATTACAATCTTTGGTTTGCCCGTGAAAAACTGTTTTTCATTCTGCGCGACGAGTTTTTAGTTTCTTAACGCTTCTCACTCGATTTTTATGAAAGTTTGCAGTTAAAAAATCCGATTGTTGGCCATGTGGTAGTAAAACATCTCAGGTTTCTAATAAATCATTCACCTTTTTATAATTCTTAACAGTCGTTTTCAAATGACACTGTTTGTGAAGTGCATGCGCTTGATATACAAATCATATATTAAAAAAGTTGGATAACTGGCAGGTTACTGTTCTGTGCATTTTAGACCATACCTTACAGCGAGTGATATGGAGCTAAAAGAACAGAAAAGTTTTTGAAATGGTGGTCGCACAGATATCTACCTCCTTTCACAAGTAATTGCGGCGTTATGCCGCGACCGCAAGCCTCTGATCTCTGCGGATTTTGGGCATAGCGTGAATCACTGCAGTGCCGAAAAATTTGAACTGCTGGCCACTTGTGTTGCTCCCTTGTGATGTGTTAATGATGCATAACCAGAAAACAAGCATAAACTATTTTTTCTTGGGTGGTCACCGATTACTAGTGCTACGGTTTTACATGAGGTCATGCTTTGTAAGGGGGATAAAACTAATTTCTTGTCCACACACATAAATTAATTTTAACTGTGACTTTGTTGTTGATGAACTGAAATAAAATTTTCTGACATTATACATTTGGCTTTCTAGTTGGAAATGATAAAAGGAAGTAGCCCAAAATTGTATTGAAATTTATATCTATGCCTAAGTCATATATAGCAATTTTTTTATTTTCGATTTTGTAGCCCCCGGAAAATGATTTAGTTTAGCCTCAGATGCTACAGGTCAGGTCAGTAAAAGATCAGAAGTGTGTGCCACTTCATTTCTTGTTATTTTTTGCTTCTTGGTTGGGCTGTCCCCTACCACAAGGTACCTTCACCCACTGTCAGCTGAAGATCGAAGAAGACATGATGGTGACCAAAAACATAACACATTTTGTGTTCATCTTATGGAATTAATAGTAATAAAAGAAAAAATAAACAGAACACATTTTCACAGGTGTTATTTTTTTATTTATTATTTATTTATTTTTTTAAAAAAAGAAGCTATCATGCAGAGAGACTTTTATTTATTAGAGGCTGGAGACGTGAGATACTTGTGCTGCAGAAGCAACACAGTAACCCAATCGGCTCACACCAGAAATATTAACATTCCAAATGTCGTCGGCTCGGCGTGAACCAGCTGAAGCAGAGTCATGTCGCCCTTGCTGACATTGTGAACAGTGCAGTTGAATATAATGTGTTTAATGTCTTGGCTCGGCCGGCAGTGTGAACATGGCCTAATTCTTTCCCTTTTACTGTCACAAATGTTTTGCAGTAAGAACAAGTGATGGTAAACTCCATGTGAGCTTGAATCTCTAGTTTTTCCTCCATGGTCTTTCTGCAAGATATACATAAGAAAAGGCTATATATTGATTGCTTCACAGAAGAATACTAAAATTAACATGAAAGTTATCAAACGTCTGCTGTAATCTCAACAAAATGTCTGAAATCGATTAAAAAATTTTACGTGCACTATACCAAAAAGCAGAAAATACTTCTTTAAATATTAAAAAATGTTAAACCTGTTTTTAAAACCGAGTAAAAAGTAAAATATAATTTCTCCTAAGTGCATTCAAATTCCTAACACCATGCAGATAGCATAGACCTAAAAATTTGTGCTTGTGAACTTTAAATAGCTACAACAATACTAGTACAGTTGAAAACAAAAATCATGGGGTACACGGAATAGATAATAATAGGAAGTAGAGGTTGGTTAGAGAAATTGTACAACAGTTCATAGCATATGTAGTGCAACAAAATCATAAGTGACTTTGGTGAACTATTCGTATGTCAGTTATATAATGCATGTGCCTCACATTTTTCTTTTTGAAAACATTTAGTGCTGTGCCGTCCGATTGTCGCGACATGCGGTATTTATCACGCCGCACGCAGAAAACGCGCGTTACCCGCAGACACGCGTCCGTCGCCTGTGCTCATACGACCGGCCCACAACCTCTCAATTGCTGTGGAGTGTACACCCTCCGGGGCCAGCGATCAAAGAACTATCTATTTGTGCTGATTGAGTGTATGTTTAACACAATAAATACTTCCATGCAATCAATATTATTTTACATCTTTTTCATCACCACCACCACCTACAAAGAACTGTAGTTAGAAGCGTCGATAATAAACTAACGCGCTTCACTGGTGACCCGACATGGCGAACTATTTGTGTGTGACGTGGATTCGTGATCAAGATGAGCACCTTGGAAGAGCTGAAGAAGTTGATCGACAGCTGACAGAAAACCATAGACGAACTGATGGAGCGGAACAAATGGTTGGAAAGTGGGCTGCAAACCCTCTTCGCCCACCAAGAGTCAGTTACCGAAAATCTCCGCATGCAAGACGGTACTGCGCTGCCACCTTCCGCTGTTACTGCTATCACGGGACGAGTATTGGTCAAGGTGCTGCCTTTTTGGCCCCGAGACCCTGTCAGATGGTTCAGCCAAGTGGAAGCCGTCTTTGTCAGTAACGACATTACATTCGACATCACGAAATTCGGCCACGTTGTGAACCAGCTAGACCAGAATTACGCGGCTGAAGTGTGGGATATCATAACTGCTCCGCCGACGCAGTCCTCCTACTGACAGCTGAAGGAAGAACTGATACATCAGATTTCTTCATCCGAGGAGCAGCGAGTGCAACAACTACTTCGGCAAGAAGAGTGCAGCGACCGGTGACCTTTGCAGTTCCTGCACCACCTGAGGAGCCTCGCGCAGTTGGACACGGTACCAGATTCCCTCCTGTGCACTATCTGGGTATGCGGTCTCCCCGTCCAGGTGCAAGCGGTGATAGCCGTGCAGAACGACATGCACCTGGACATCTTAGCGGACCTTGCAGATCGGGTACAAGATGCGCTAGCCACGGCGCCCAGTACCGTGGCAGCCGTCGACACCGTCCAAAATGCACGCCCTGCAACCACCGCTGCCAGTGCCAACCTTCACCTAGTAGTACACAACGTGGCCACCCAGGTGGCAGCGCTAAGCACGCAGTTAGCTCACTACCAGCCAGATGGTAGCTTCAACAGAACTCACTCCAGACGACGCAGCAGAAGTCGTCCTGGCAGCCCAGTGATGTCAGAGCAGCCGACGACCAGCTTCTGTTGGTACCACGCGCGCTTTGGCAAGAACGCGAGTAAGTGTAGATCTCCCTGTGAATACCCAAACGCCCGCTGTAACCGGACCTAGGCGCATCCGGCTGCAGTGCAATATGCAGGCGTCTCTTCATAACAGAACAGAATAGAAATATTAGGTATCTTGTTGACAAGGGCTCCAATCTGTCAATATTCCCCCGTTCTCTACTGAGAGGCCGCACAAAGGTCGAAACACTGTCCCTCACTACAGCAAACAATTCGGTGATAAAAACCTATGGCTTACATCACTGAAATTTAGACTTACGACTGCAACGCATATTTTCGTGGAACTTCATAGTGGCAGATGTAAATTAGCCGATCCTGGGGGCAGATTTTCTTGTGCTTTACAAGTTGTTACCCGACATCGCAAACGTCCAGTTGATAGACTCAACAACAAGCCTAAAGATAGTGGGACAGCAGCGCCATGCCAATCTCTTCAGTGTTAAACCAGTGAAATTACTCGGACCATACATGGACATTATTGACCAATTTCCGGAACTCACTCTTCTGCCTGGTGCACCGAGAGATGTTTAACATTCGACAGTGCGCCACATTATTACCACCCTTGGTCCTCCCGTTTCGTGTCGTCCACGCTGTCTTGCTCTGGACAGACTTGCTGCAGCAAAGGCTGAGTTCAAAGCCATGCTGCAGCAGGGCATCATTCGTCTGTCGAGCAGCCCATGGTCTTCTCCTTTACATCTCATGGCTAAGAAGGACAATTTGTGGCACCCTTGTGGAGATTATCGCACATTAAATGCATGAACGGTGCCCAACCAATATCCGGTTCCACACTTACGTGACGTAGGCCACGCCTTGGCAGGATCAGTGCTATTCAGCAAAATTGACTGTGCGATGGCTTACACTCATATCCCTGTGGTGCTGGAAGATATTCTGAAAACAACGATAATCACGCCTTACGGCCTGTTTGAAAGCTTGTACATGATGTTCGGACTCCGCAATGCCGCTCAGGCCTGGCAGCGTTTCCTGGATGGCGTATTACGAGGTTTACCGTGTTGTTTTGCCTATCTCGATGACGTCTTGGTGTTCTCCAAGTTGCCCGAACTCCACCGACGCCACCTGACTGCCATTTTCCAGTGCCTGAGTGAAGCAGGCATTGTCATCAACTCATCCAAATGTATATTCGGTGTAACAGAAATAGAATTTCTTGGGTGCTTGATCACCCCTAGTGGATCGACACCAATACTGGACAAGGTGCAGGCGATCTTAAAGCTGCTGCACACTAAGACTTTTAAAGAGTTGCACCGTTACCTCGGTACAATAATCTTTTATCGTCGCCATCTACCTAACGCTGCTGCAGTGCTGCAACCTCTGAATGCAGCACTACTTGGCCCCAAAGTAAAAGGGGGGACTCCTGTTGACTGGACGGAAGAAATGGAGACGAGCTTTCTTCAGTCCAAACGGAGCCTGGCAGAAGCAGTGCTGCTCACTCATCCAGTGCATGATGCGGAACTGGCCATTGTTGTGGACACCAGCCAGACTGCCGTTGGCGTGGCACTGCAACAACATGTCAACGGCAGCTGGCAGCCGCTAGGCTTCTTTTCAAAGAAGCTATCGACATCACAGCATGCCTGAAGTGCCTACGACTGTGAGTTGCTTGCAGTATATGAGGTGGTAAAATACTTCCGCCCATCCATGGAAGCACGCCCGTTTGTGATATTCGCTGACCACAAACCACTAACTCACGTGTTTCAGTGCAACAACACCAAGTGTTCGCCACGTCAGTTCCGACAGTTTGAGTTTGTGTCACAATTCTCAACAAACATTAGACATATTTCTGGAATAGACAACATCGTTGTTGACTGTTTGTCTCGCGCGTGTGCCGCCATCACTCCCCCTGTGGACTTTGAGGATGTTGCAAAAGAATAGTAAAGTGACGAACAACTTCGCGACCTCCGCAAAGACACCCCCAGTGGACTAAAACTCGAATTAGTCCCGATTCCTGGTCCAAAGCACAAGATGTGGTCCGATGGCTCTAAAGGTTTGCACTGCCCTTGTCTTCCGAAAAAATTCTGACGCAGTGCTTTTGACCATGTGCACGGCCTGTCGCATCTCGGAATCAACAGCACCGTAACACTCGTGGCCGCGCAGTTCCTCTGGCCGGGGTTACGGAAGGACTGCCGTCAGTGAGCACGCACCTGCACAGCATGCCAACGTACCAAAGTCGGGAGAAATACATGATCACTTGTTGGCACCTTTCCCGGCACAACACGACACTTAAAAAAATACGCCCACATCCATGTGGACATCGTCGGGCCACTGCCTCTGTCCCAAGGCAAGTGCTACCTGCTCACCATGGTGGATCGCTTCATGTGCTGCCCAGAGGCAACGCCCATCGCGGAC
Organism: Locusta migratoria; assembly: GCA_026315105.1. Lineage (NCBI taxonomy): Eukaryota > Metazoa > Arthropoda > Insecta > Orthoptera > Acrididae > Locusta > Locusta migratoria. Next base: position 160,348,890 of record CM048751.1, on the reverse strand, counting down.
ATCACCACTATCACCACTGACACCGTTACTACCACCTTCGTCGAAACATGGGTGTCATGCTTCAGCTGTCCTAGCCACATCACGACTCACTGTAGCTGCCAGTTCGACTGCTCGCTGTTCAGGCACATCGCCAGACTGTGTGGTGCACAGCTCCACAAAACTATGAGCTACCATCCGGCGTCCAACGGCATGGTCGAGAGACTCCATCGGACCTTGAAAGCAGCCTTGACCTGCCACGACACCGCCTGGATGGACGCACTTCCTCATGTGCTCGTCGGCCTGCGAGTCACACCGAAGACATTGGCGCTTCACCCATCGACCTCGTCTACGGACAGCAACTCACCATTCCTGGTGACTTTGTTCAGGATGTTCCACAGTCACATGATGCCTCGGCCGCACCTCTGGCAGAGCGTCTGCGTATCTATATCGCCGGCCTCCGATCGCAAGCACCGCCACAACACAGCATTGGCAAGACATTTGTACACGCCGACCTGCAGCACTGCACACATGTCATGTTGCGTACAGACCCGGTACTGCCACCACTTTGTCCGCCCTATTTGGGACCTCACCGCGTAATCACTCGTGGCGACAAAACCTTTAAGATTGAATACAACGGCAAGCAGTGTGAATTCTCGATTGACAGACTGAAACCGGCTTACATTCTGCTCGAACCGGAAGCCGTCCACTTCTTCGATCTGGCGGAAGACATCATGTTCACAGATGACAACCCGCCAGCTGTCAGCGCGCCGCCACGTGGGCCACAGCCTCAGCAGTAGCAGCCCGTCCCCACCACCTCACAGCAGCCTCCTCCCGCGCCTGCGCAGCCAACTGCACCATGCTCACCACAGGCGCCTGGCCCCCCGACCACTGGTACTGGCGGACTACGTCGCGCGCGGATCGCCATGTCAGATTGAAACGCCCGTGCTGTGTACTAAAAACCTAGCGCCAAACAACGCTGCATACTTAACCAGTCGAGCTCTGGACACCACCTCCAGCGTCGCTGGCAGTTTGTCCACCGCAGCTCCTGAATTTCCGTGTCCGCACCTCTTTTGCCTTCGCCGCGTCGGGCATCGCAGACAGCCCAGTCTGACATTAGCCGACCACGTGTGGCCACGCCCCCTTGAGGTGCTGTCACGTGGATCCCCAGCTGTGCACACTGACATCAACCCAACCACCGCACATCAGACCGTAGCCATCACTCCTGCGCTGACATCACCTGAGCAGCGCGTGGAGCGCAAACACGCAGGCTGCAACTTCATCACCAGCTTTTTCTTGTGCCTCCGGAACACCGCTCTCCAAGGGGGGTCTGTGTAGCGGCCTGACTGCCTTGCAGCAGAAATACGTGAACGGCGAGCGGCAGACAGCTAGCACAAGGCAGCGGTGTCAGATATCTGCTGACGCGCACAGTTCCTTTCATTGGCAAAAATCATCGCAGCGGCGTGGCGTGCTCCAAAGGAGAGTAGTGCAAGCTGTAGGACTGAGTCAAGTGGACGTCTTCTACCTCCTCAGTTCCTACGCATTGCTGTGGACCACGTGGGTTGAGCTGAACACGAGCTTCCCACACATACATGCACGCGGGAGTTAATGCTGAGCCGTCTGATCGTCGCGACACGCGGTATTTATTGCACCGCATGCATAAAACGCACGTTACCCACGGACACGCATCCGTCGCACACGCTCATACGACCGGCCCACAACCTTGATTTCTGTGGCGTGTACAGCCTCCGGGACCAGCGATCAAAAAATTATCTATTTGTGCTGATTCAGTGTATGTTTAACACAACAAATACTTCCATGCAATCAATGTTATTTTACACCTTTTTCGTCACCACCGCCTACAAAGAATTCTAATTAGAAGGCCGGCGATGGTGGCCGAGGGGACTAAGGCGCTTCAGTCACCGTCTGCACGGCCACTACAGTCGGGGGTTCGAATTCCCCCTCGGACATGGATATTTGTGCCTTCCTTAGTATTAGTTAGTTCATAAGTAGTTTGTAAGTTTAGGGACTGATGACTCCGTAGTTAAGTCGCATAGACTATACAAACATTTGAACATTTTCTAATTAGAAGCGTCGATAATAAACAAACGCGCTTCAACTGTCTGTCTACCATTTTCATTAATAGGCACAATTACCATTTCACTATCACAAACTGCAGTTGTAAGTGGCTGTGGTCAATCTTGAAGATCAGTGCCTCCAGTGAAATTCATGGGTGCGTTCAATGCATGTGGTTGTGAAACACTCATCTTTTTTTTTTCTGCCATTAATTCAGACATAGGGAGCACAGTGTTATTATGTTCCAATTCACTTGTTGTTGTTGTGGACTTCAGTCTGCAGACTAGTTTGATGCAGCTCTCCATACTATCCTGTCATGTACAAGTTTCTTTATGTGAGAATAAGTTCGGCAACCTATACCCTTTTGAATCTGCTTACTGTATTCACCCCTCAATCTCCCTCTACGATTTTTACCCCACACACTTCCTTCTAATGCTAAGTTGACAATGCCTTGAAGTCTGATTATGTGTCCCACCAATCTATCCCTTCTCTTAGTCAGGATATGCCAGAAACTCCTTTTCTTCCCAATTTGGTTAAGCACCTCCTCATTAGTTACATGATCTACCCATTTAATTTTCATCATTTGCCTGTAGCACCACGTTTCAAAAGCTTCTATCATCTTTTTGACTAACTCCTTATTGTCCTTTTTCACTCCCATACATTGCTACACTCCAGACAAATGCTTTAGAAAGGACTTTCTAACATTTAAATTAATATTGGATGTCAGCAAATTTCGCTTCTTCAGAAACACTTTTCTTCCCATAGCCATTCTGCATTTTATATCTTCTTTACTTCGGCCATCAGAAGTTATCTTGCTACCCAAATAACAAAACTCATCTACTACTTTTATTGTCTCATTACTTAATCTAATTCCTTCAGCATTGCCTGACTTTCTGATGCTACATTCCATTACACTCATTTTACTCTTGTTAATATTCACCTTATATTTTCGTTTCAAGACACTGTCCATTCCATTCAATTGCTCTTCTAGATCCTTTGTGATCTTTGACAGAATTACCATGTCAGTGGCAAACTGCCAAGTTTTTATTGCTTCTTCCTGAACTTAAATTCCGTCTCCAAATTTCGCCTTGCATTCCTTCACTGTTTGCTCATTGTACAGCTTGAACAACTTTGGTGGAAGGCTACAACCCTCTCTTACTCCCTTCGCAAGCTCTGCATCCCATTCATTCCCTCTGACTCTAATAACCGCAGTGTGCTTATTGTGTAAGTTGAATATAACTCTTTGCTCCCTATATTTTACCCCTGTTACCTTTAGAATTTGAAAGAGTTTGCCTTGAAAAGGTTTGCCTTTACTTAGCCTTAGTCATAATGTGAGTATTGCCACCCGTGTTCCTACATTTCTCCTAAATCCAAACTGATATTCCCCAGGTTTGGATTTCACAAGTTTTTCGATTCATCTGTAAGTAATTCGTGTTAGTATTTTGCAACTATGCCTTATTAAACTGATAGTTCTGTAATTTTCACAATTGTCTGCACTTGCTTTCTTTAGAATTGGAATTACTTTTAGTCCCTCTTTTTCTTTTTCTTCATTTGTGTCGCTATCAGCGGTACAGCATGAAGGTAAGTACTGGCCAGCCAATCTATCTCTTTTGAATAATAATTTATCATCTCTGCAGAGCATTTCCATCATTAATTGAATTACTGTATTCTTCTTGAAGTTGAGGGTATTTCCCCTGTCTCATACATCTTGCATCCCAGGTTGAACAATTTCTTCATGACTGGCTCTCCTATCGATATCAGCAGTTCAGGTGGAATATCATCTTTTCCAGGGACCTTGTTTCGACTCAAATCTTTCAGCGCTCTGTCAAGTTCTTCTCGCAGTATCGTAACTCCTACCTCCTCTTCCTCCACTTCGTCTTTCAGCTTTTCCCCCTTTGCATACTACCGATTTTCTGTCTGAGTTCTTGATATTCATACAGCTGCTTTTCTTGTCTCCAAATATGTCTTTTACTTTCATGTAGGTGGTATCTATCCTTCCCCTAGTCATGCATTCTTTTACAGTTCTGCATTTGTCTTCTAGCCACTCCTGCTTAGCCAGTCTGCACTTCCTGTCAATCTCATTTTTCAGACATTTGTAGTCCCTTTTGCCTGCTTCACTTGATGCATATTTATATTTTCTCCTCTCACCAATTGAGTCCAGTGTATCGTGTGTTATCTGGGGATTTCTATTAGCCTTGTCCTTCTGCCTATATGATCCTCTGCTGCTTTCACTACTCTAACAGCTACCCATTCTTCTTCAACTGTTTTACTTTCCCCTGTTTCAGCCAATCCTTGCCTAATGCTCCCTCTGAAACCCTCAACCACCTCTGGTTCCTTCAGTTTGTCCTGATTCCATGTTATAACTTTTCTATCTTTCTGCAGTCTCCTAAGTTTTTGTCTACAGTTCATTATCAATAAGTTATGGTCAGAGTCTATATCTGCCCCTGGGTATGTCTTCCAGTTTAAAACCCGCTTCCTAAATCTATTCTTTACTAATATAAAGTCAATCTGGTAATGTCCTTTGTCTCCTGGCCTCTTTCACGTATATAAAATTCTTTTATAATGATTAAACCAAGCGTTGGTGATCATTAAATTCTATCAAGTGATATCCTCTTTCATTTCTTTTCCCCAGTTCATATTCACATACAACATTTCCTTCTCTTCCTTTTCCTACTAACGAGTTCCTGTCCCCCATCACAATCAAGTTTTTGTCTCCCTTAATTTTCTGATTTCTCCTCATACATTTCTTCGATGCCCTCATCATCGGCAGACCTAGTTGGCATATAAACTTGTACTACTGTGTTCGGTGTTGGTTTTGTGTCTATCTTTGCTATGATAAGGCATTAAATATGCTGTTCATAGTAACTTACCTTCATTCCTATTTTCTTATTTATTATCAGTCCTACTCCTGTGTTACCACCAACCGATTTCATGTTTATAATCCTATACTCACCTGTCCAGAAATCCTGTTCATCCTGCCACCGAACTTAACTAATCCCTACCATATCTAACCTATCCATTTCTCTTTTCAAATTTTCTAACATACCTTTGCGATTAAGGTTAGAACATTCCACACTCCAATCTGCAGAATGCTTGTTTTGTTTTTCTTGATTACGCCATTCTTCTGAGTAGTCCCTGCCCGGAGACCGAATGGGGACTATTTTACCTCGGGAATATTTTACCCGAGAGGATGCTATCATCATATATTCATACAGAAGAGCTGCATGTTCTCGGGGAAAGTAATGACTGTAGTTTCCCCTTGCTTTCAGCCATCTGCAGTAACTGCATGGCAAAGCCATGTTAGCTGCTGTTACAAGACCAAGCTCAGTCAATCATCCAGACTTTTGCCCCTGTAACTACTGAAAAGGCTGCTGCCCCTCTTCAGGAACCACACGTTCCATTTTGTCACCTAAAAGTCCTTATCTCCATCAAATTTTAACTCAGAATATCCCTTCTATTTCTTTTTCATTTCACTGTTTGGTGATAGAAGACACTTGTTCTGTTTTTCCTCCAATGGATGCATCTGTGTAGAATCCTAGTTCCTTCAGGCAGATGAGCAGTTCATGACTAGTGAAGAAATTGTCAAAAAATACCGTGTAACTATTCGCCTTGACAAAAGTGGACATTTTCAAACTACTTTTGAACTTTGTTTTGGATCCAGGTTGTTATCCTGGTTCTTCTACAATATAGTAAGAAGTTGTAATAGTAGCCATCAATTCGCATTAAGCCCATAGTTTGTATCAAAAGTGTTCGGACTTCAGTTGATAAACTGCTTTATGGGATAATGTCAAAAAATGTCTAAAAATAATCATTTTATCAACTGCTATTTTTTCAGAAAGAGTCCAGCTTTGATAATTTTAACAGAACATGTGCTAATTGGTTCATTTTGATAGAATTGTCATATTTGTACCCATTTGCCTTTTTGTTATTATTGAATTTAAAATAAAGATTTCATAATGGAAAATCTGATACAAATATCAATAATGGAGGATAGGTAAGAAGTCACCGTAAAGAGGCTTGCTGAGCTGCTGACAAACACGAAAATAGATAATCAAATTCACACAACTTAAATTTTAGGTCATGGAGTTTAGTCAGAAAAAGAAATACATACATTCACGCAATTACTGAGACAACTATACACACGCAACTATCATGTCCAGCCACTCCAGCAACAGAAGCTAGACTGTGAGTGAGGTGGGGAGTGGAGGGGGAAGGATTCTGTGTGAGGGTGGGGATGGAAAGTTCCGAATTGCATGATGGATTTTAAAGACGGGAATTTGGATTGCAGCAATGAATACAGAGAAGGGAAGGGGCGGGAAAGGATAAAAGGGAGGTGTGAGGAGCGTGGGGAGGGAGTGGGGGAATTTGTTGATAAGAATAATAAGGAAAACTAAAAATAGGAAAAATAAGGAAAAAATGAACTTAGGGAAAAGGGGAAAATAAAATTAGGGAAAAAAAGGAGAAAATAAAGTTTTGGGGAAAAAAGGAAAAAAGAAATGTAGTTCAGGGAAAAGAGGAAAAAAATGTAGTTTGGGAAAAAGAGGAAAAAATGAAGTTAAGAAAAACAGGAAAGAATAATTTAAAAAATAAGAAAAAAAATAATAATAAAAGTAATAACTTAGGGGGATATTGTAAGTGGTAATACACGTTTGTGAGGAAGACATGGATACAGGATGATGGATTGGGAAGGTAGCAGGGGGGGGGGGGCAGGATTGTTAGGCATAGGGTGCAGGCAGTGCCGGCTGTAGGGTGGGGAGACTCGGGCGATCGCCCAGGGCGCCGATGACCCAGGGGCGCCGCGGACGCTAACGTATGTCCAGAAACATGGCAGTACCTTACTATACAATCAATATTACCATTTACAATCATCCATCTTGCTAAAATAAAGTGTCATTCAATCTAATTCAATGTACGTTGTTAATCTTACAAACACACGCTGAATTCAGGCTATCAGAAGAGAGAACATGCTGAATACAATATTCCTATTGGTTACTTCCATCCATGTTTCATGCTAGCTTTGTCTGACGTCTGGGAGACGGGTCTACCATAGCGCAAAAAGGGAGCACCTGTGCAGCTGCACCATCTCAAGTGCACCACAGAAACTACTAGTAGCAGTCGGTCCAAATAAAGGAAAAGACGGACTGTGAAATAGTCATTATATTTGAAATTAATAAATTTGAATGGATTTATATCGAATATTTGTGACTTAATGACTCATCTACAGTAATTAATAGATTATGCACTGCATTCATGGAGAATACTCCCCTAACAAACTGAAATAATTCAGCGCCACCCAATGTGTGTTGGACTGCATATGTTGCCAACACTACTATTTACAACCACATTTCAGAAACTGTTAGTATGAGGCTGAAGCAGGGTTTGTGTTTTTCGTAGCGAATCATAGTGACTGAAAAGTGTCATGACGGGTACAACATTTCAGTTTTCTGGTAAGTTTAAAAACATTTTTATTGTTTAGTTCATATTTTCTTTTCTAGTTACATCTAGCGACAGGTAATTTCATTTGTTATATTGTGGTCGCGGAGTAGAGCAGTGTCCACTACTCTATAAGCTCTGTGCATGCTTCAACAACCATTATTTGGCATGACGGTGTAATGTTTAACGTTTCAGAGCCCGGGGATCTTTGTTTAATCACCCGGTTTGCAAGGATGGTACAAACCACTAAAAAAGACACCTCAATCTCAAGATGTGCTACGTGCTGAGGAGATGCATGGCTGTTGAGGTTGAACTGTTGTTAGCGAGCAACCTCTGAGGAACCTGCCACACCTCATTGTATAAGGCTTACCCATGCAAGTGGGACTCTGCCTGGGTGGACCTTTAGATCCCTAGCTACTCGTGGGACCACAATGAAGCAAGCAAATCGTAGCATTGCTGCATGTGGGACCTGTGTCTCTAAGGGAGGAAGACCGATTACAATGCAGCAGTATATGACCCCCACTCGTTTCCTTCCCTGGCTGCGCCATGGGAGGAACGTTAGGTCCGAACTAGGGACAGTAATATGCAACACAGTAATTAGTATGTATGAGATCCGATGGTGAATCATTCATGTCTACCAAGCCCCAATATTTTTTTGGACACCTGGAAGATAAGTTTGGAGTGGTGGATGTCGAAGATGTGTTCCGGCTCAATTCTGATAACGACGTCATCCCCAGTGCCGTCACAGGCTTTGCTTGCCTCTGATAAGCTGGGTGATATTTCCGTTATGATCACCCCTCACAAGAGCCTAAACATGGTCCAGGGAATTATCTTCCACAAAGATCTCCTTTTGTAGACACACGATGAGCTACACAAGAACTTGAGCGTCGTCGAGTCAATTTCATTCGTCTTTGTCTATAAGGGTCCAAAGGACAACAGGGTTGCCACCGGTGCCTTCATCTTGGCCTTTGTGGGCGATTCTTTGCCTGTGAAGATCAAGGTGATGGTCTACCGGTTCGATGTAAAGCCCTTTGTTCCTTCCCCTATGTGCCGCTTAAAGTGCTAGAGGTTTGGGCACATGTTGTCCTGGTGTGATGCCGACCCCACCTGCCGGGAGTATGGACGTGTGCCACATCCTGACGTACCTTGTGTCCCTCTTCCAGTGTGTGTAAACTGTGGACTGCACCATTCCCCTTGCTCACCTGATAGTGCAGTTCTGCATAAGGAAAGGAAGATAAAGGATCAGCTGTCCTATTCAGAGGCAAAACAGAAATACATGAAACTGCACCCTGTGAGCATGAAGACCACATATACCACAGCAGCATCTCCATTGCCATCCCTGACATCTCATCCACCTACTGTTGAATCTGCCATAGTGGGCTCTCGGACCCAACCATCTACTCCTGTCCCCTCGAGAGATAGGGGCACTTACTTGTCTGTTGCTCCCACCTTCTTCACCTTAGGAGCAACAACCACTCCAATACTTGGGACATCGGTCTCCATCCCCCAGCCATCTGGGGGCCTTCTCTGGCTCTTCTCACTTGGAAGGAGTCCCTCGGAATGCACCCTTCTCCACATGACAAAGAGGATCCCAGCAAACTGCTGCAGGATCCCCAGTCTACTGTTCGAAGAGCTTCCTGCTCTTCGTCAGCCCATGAAGCCATGTCTGAGAAGCCCTCAAAGCCCTTACCACCAAAGGGCCAGCAAGAGGCTAAGAAAAAGGAAACTATGGTGGCTGAAAACTCTGCGCAGCCACCAGCAGGCTATCCTATAGAATAACCTGTTTGTTCTACATGGCTATTCAGCTTGGAGACAACACAATTCTTCAGTGGAATTGCAGCGGCTTTCTTCAACATCTAGCTGAGCTGCAGCAGCTACTGTGCAGCTTCCTTACACTTTTTGTAGCCCTCCAGGAAGCCTGGTTTCCTGCTCAGCCCTACAAGGGTATTGGGGCTACTTTAAAAACAGATCTATCTATGACAGGGTATCTGGTGGTGTCTGTCTCTACGTCCTTGCCTCAGTCCACAGTGCCCCACTGCACCTCTCCATGACTCTTGAGACAGTAGCAGTTCGCATCCAAGCCATATAGGAATTCACTGTCTGTAGCCTTTACCTTCCCCCGGATGAGGTCGTATCTCTAGCTGACCTCACTGCTCTGGTCAACCAACTCCCTCCACCTTTTCTTCTTTTGGGTGATTTCAGTGCCCACCACCCAATGTGGGATGGAACACAGACCACAGGCCGTGGTAGGGACATAGAGACCCTTTTGGTGCAGCAAAATCTCTTTCTTTTAAACACTGGTGCCCCCATGTATTTTTGCGTGGTGTGGGGCACATATTAAGCAATAGACCTATCTGCCTGCAGCCCAAGCTTCCAACCGCACCTTACTTGGAGAGTCCATGACAACCTCTGTGGCAGCGACCATTACCCGACTGTCATGTCGCTTCTGCACTTCCAACCTGCAGATCGTCTGCACCGATGGTCTCTCCGTAGGGCAGACTGGCAGGGTTACTCCTCGGCTGCAACAGCTCCTGTACCACTGTCAGGCGATGTGGATTTCGTGGTCTAACATGTTACTGAAGCTATAATTTCCACTTCAGAAGCAATGGTTTTGATCACCACTGGCTCCCCTCGGTGTAAGTCTGTGCCTTGGTGAATGCCAGGGATCGCGGAGGCCATGCAGTATTGCCATCCTTCCATAGAAAACCTGATAGCCTTCAAGCAGCTTTATGCCTGAGCTCAGCGGCTGATCAGGCAGGGCAAGCAGGAGTCCTGGGAGAGGTATGTAGCCACCATCAGCTCTCACACCTCCCCTTTGAGGGTCTGGTCCCAAGTATGACAAGTTTTAGGGTACCGCCCATCAGCATGAATACCCTGTCTGCCGATTCAGGATGCTCTATGCATCATCCCAGCCATTATTGCTGAATACATGGCGGACTATTATGCCCCGATCATTATGGCACGGTCTTCCTTGCCCTCAAAGAGCGGGTTGAATGGTGACAATTCTCTTTCCACCTCCCCCGGGCCTAGACCGAATCCACAGCCAGTTCGTTTCTCACCTGCCAGCAGACCTTAAACACCAACTTCTTGTCCTATTCAATCGTCTCTGGGTAGAAGGTGTTTTCCCGTCTCAGTGGGGGGAGAGCATCGTCATCTCAGTGATGAAGCCTGGCACTGACTCGCACGTAGCTGGCAAATACCGTCCGATTAGTCTCACCAATGTTCTCTACAAGCTCTTTGAACATATGGCGAGTCGGCGGCCCATGTATATTCTTGAAGATCGGGGATTTCTTGTCCCACAATAGGGGGCTTCCGCCAAGGCTGTTCCGCAGTTGACAACCTCGTGTCACTGGAGTCCGCTATCCGCACTTCCTTCACCAGATGTGAGCACCTGTCACAGTCTTTTTTGACCTTAGAAAGGCATATGATACTACCTGGTGTCACCATATTTTATCTACACTTTATGAATGGGGTTTCTGGGGATCGCTTCCGACGTTCATACAGAACTGCCTATCACTCAGCTCTTTCTGGGTCCAGGTTGGCACATCTGTCAGTTCCACCCGTGTCCAGGAGATGGTGTCCCACAGTGCTCAGTTCTTGGTGTTCTCCTGGTTCTTATTCCCATCAATGTTCTTGCTGCCACAGTGGGGTCATCGGTCTCCTACTCTCTATTTGCCAATGGCTTCTACATCTATTTCAGTTCCGCAAGCATTAGTGTTGCTGAACTGAGGCTGCAGGGTGCCATTATAAAGGCATAGTCCTGGGACTTTGCCCATGGCTTCCAATTCTTGGGCTCAAAGACCTGAGTAATGCTCTTCTGTCACTGTCGGGCATTTCAACCTGATTCCGAGCTGTACCTGGGCGATGAACCTCTCCGTGTTGAAGAAACACATAGCTTCCTAGGCATGATTCTCAATGCCTGGCTGACTTGGGTGCCACACCTTCGTCAGCTGAAACAGAAATGTTGGCGGCATCTTAACATTCTTCGATGCCTCAGATACACGTGTCTGGGGAGCCTCTTGTCAAACACTCCTACAGCTCTACAGGGCCCTTATACAATCGCGACTGGACTATGGGAGTATAGTATATGACTTGGCTGCACCTTTGGCACTCCAGGTACTGGACCCTGTTTGGCAACGGGAGCCTTTCGCAAGAGTCCGGTGACAAGTCTCCTAGTCGAAGCAGGGGTACCTCCCCTGCGGTTCCGCCGGGAACAGTTGCTCACTTCCTTTGCTGCCCCCATACACACCTCACCCCACCATCCAAATCGCAAGTTTCTCTTTCTAGCTACTGCCCTCCCTTCCCCTTCTCTCACCACTTGAATTCTTTACCTTCTCTTGCAATTTCCACTGCTCTTTCCATACTCTCCTTGGTGTATCCCTTGCTTGCAGATTAGGTTGGACTTGTCCTGGAATTCGAAAGACTCAGTCACACCACAAACTCTCCGTCGCCAGTTCAGAGCGCTGCTTGATTCATACCACGATGCAGCAGTTCTTTACACGGACAGCTCTCTCGCCAATGCATTTTTAATGCATTTATTTGTGGTAACCATACTGATAAGTGATCATTACCTTGTGGAAGTAGCATCTTCACTGCGTAGCTGGTCGCTATTTTAAGAGCTCTTGAACACCTCAGACCTCGCTCCAGGGGATCACATGTTATCTGCAGCGACTCCCTGAGTGGCTTACAGGCCCTTGACCAGTTTCTCCCCAAGCACAGTTTCGTGCGATCAATCAAAGATGCTGTCTTCGCCCTTGGTGAGTCAGGCCGTTCTGTTGCTTTCATCTGGATGCCAGCTCACGTAGGCATACCAGGCAATGAACATGTCAATCAGTTGGCCAAGGAGGCCACCACTTCACTGTCTCTGGATATTGGTCTCCCAGAAACAGACCTCTGATCCCAGTTACATGGCAGGGTTCTTGGGGTTTGGAATTCTGAGTGGGCTAGCTCCACGTTGTCAAGCCCTCTACCATTGCATAGCAGACCTCAATGTGGACTTCTCGCAGGGAGTCGGTGGTCCTTTACCGGCTGCGTATTGGTCATACCAAGCTGACGCATGGACACCTTCTGCGTCGTGAGGCCCCTCCTCAGTGTCGATGAGGTGCGCCTTTTACAGTCGTCCACATCTTACTGGAATGCACCAATTTAGCCCCAGAGCGATGGAATTTTAATATCCCTGATGCCTTGAAGCTTGTTTTAGCGCCGGCCGCAGTGGCCGAGGGGACTGAGGCGCTCCAGTCACGGTCTGCACGGCCACTACGGTCGGGGGTTAGAATCGCCCCTCGGGCATGGATATTTGTGCTGTCCTAGTTCGTAAGTAGTTCATAAGTAGTTTGTAAGTTTAGGGACTGATGACCCCGTAGTTAAGTCCCATAGACTATACAAACATTTCTTGTTTTAGCTGACAATGCCTCTATGGTTGACTGCATTTTAAATTTTATCCATGAGTGTGGACTGTACCAATCCATTTAAAGTTTCTTGTGTGCCTGTGATTGATCTGTTCTCCACTTGCCAAAGTCTTTTAGGTAGGTGTTTTTAATGTGTACCAGAGTGGTTTGATGTCATATTTTTGTGATCACCCAGCAAAAACACTCTTGTATTGTTGCAATCCTTTTATTCTTTCTTCGTTTTTTACTTGTATCCTTTCTTTGTGTTTCCTTACTCTTTTCAAATTTTGACATATTAACGCATATACTTGGGGACGCTTAACACACTGTGTTACCTCTAAGAATGGAACAAGGGACTGATAACTGTTGCAGTTAGGCTCTTCCAAAACCCACCACCACCAACAACAACAACTAATAGGTTTAGTGTGGACAGAGGTGTGGATGCAGCTGTCAGTGAGGTGGAGGTTAACATCCAGGAAGGTGACTTGCCGGGTTGAGAAGGACCAAGTAAAACTGATGGGGAAGAAGGAATTGAGGTTGTGAAGGAACGAGGATAGGGATGTCCTGGCCCTGAGTCCAAATGATGAAAATATCATCAATGAACCTGAACCAGACCAGGGGTTTGCAGTTTTGCGAAGCTAGGAAGGTTTCCTCTAGAAGGCCCATAAATAGGTTGACATAGGAGGATTCCATACTGGTGCCCATGGCTGTGTTACATATTTGATTGTGTTCTATTATGCCTCACACCTCCCTTTTATCCTTTCCCTCCTGTTCCCTTCTCTGTATTCATTGTCCAAATTTAAATTCCCGCCTTTAAAATCCATCATGCAATTCGGAACTTTCCAGCCCCACCTTTACCCAGCATCCTTCCCTCCTCCACTCCCCACCTCACTCACAGTCTAGCTTGTGTTGCTGGTGTGGCATAGTTGTATAATTGACTGAGTGATTGCGTGACTGTATGTGTTTCTTTTTCTGACAAAAGCCATGGCCAAAAATTTAAGCTGTGTAAATGTGATGATCTATTATCATGTCTGTTAGCAGCTCAGCGAGCCTCTTAATTGTGAGTTGTTACCTATCCTCCATTATTAATAAAGATTTCAGTTCAAAATACCTGTAACAACTCATTGCCTCTTTCAATATTAACACCAAGATGGTCATTCTTAGAATAATAATATCTTTCACTTGACAATTAATGATAGTCAAAAAACAAGAACACAACAGATACATGAAGTTCTTCAGGTGCAACTGAAAAATATACTTTATTTTTACACTCCCCAGCAGTACTTTTCAGTTTCCTCCACAATTGTGCTGACAACTTCTTCTGAAAAAGAGTTCTTAAAAAACCTGTATGGTAGTAAGAACATAAAATATATTTTTCAATCTAACAATATAATGAGGACAGTTTACAACTCACCGCAATAACGTTTGTCAATCTGCACAACACTCGCATAAAAGACACACACATAAGCTATCGACCATTGGTATTCTTCAGAATAAAGAGCATTCACACAATCACACAGGCATACTTCACGGTCACACAACCGTCATCTCCAGCTGCCGCACTCTGAATGTGCTGCAGTGGGAGCAGAGGTACCCCCCCTCCCTTGGCCAATGATTCATCCCCCCTCCCCAAACTTTGACTAAGCCGTCCCCAGACATATTAGGTCCTGGATTCGGAAGATAAATTTATTTTGTATACAAACATTGGTGTATTGTTTTTTATTTCACATTTTGTAAATGGTTTTATGAAGTCCCCTCCCCAGGCTAGCCATAAGTACTAATTCCCCCCCGCCCCCCGAATGACATAGTTTGTGTCATGACAGCCCCCCTTTCCTGTGGTCACCTCTGGGTGGGATAATAGGGAGAGAAGCGAGGGGGGGTAGGAAGGTTGGTCATGGTAGTGGGGATGGAATGGATACAGCACGACTTTACAGAGCATGTACGTGTTAGATGGGTGGAAAGAGATGCAGCTTAGGAATGGAGTGGGGAGGTGAAAGCAAAACATAAGAAATGCACATGTGCTCTCTCTCTCTCTCTCTCTCTCTCTCTCTCTCTCTCTCTCTCTCTCTCTCTCTCTCTCTCTCTCTCTCACGACACACACACACACACACACACACACACACACACACACACACACACTCTTCACAAAATGGAACAGGTGTAGGAATAGGTGAGTGTGGAGGAAAAGGGAGTTATCGTAGGTTGAGGCATGGATAATTTCAGTATTGGAATATGTACTGCAAGGATAACATCCCATCTGTATAGTTCAGAAAAAGCTGGTGGTGGATAGGAGGATCCATGTGGTCTAGGTTGTGAAGCACCCATAGAAATCAAACATATGCTCCACTGCATTGTCTGTGCCACACATCAGAGTTTCTTGTTTTTGACCACAGTTTGGTGCTGGCCATTCATATTAATGGACAGTTGGTTAGGTCATGCCAATATAGAAAGCTATATTGTGATTGCAGACTGCTTTCACAGGTGGCCTGGCCTCTGATTGCTTAGGATAATCCTGTGATGAGACTGTAATTAAAAAGTACTGGCTGGGTGGATTGTACAGATCTTGCAGCGGGGTCTTCCACAGGGATATGATCACTGTGGCAGGAGGCTGGGATTCGGGTAGGTATAAGGATGTACTAGGATGTTTTGAAGGTTGGGAGGGTAACTGAACACCACTTTATTTATCCAATTAAAAGCCTTCTCCACTAAGTCAGGAAAGAAAAATTCAGATCATGATATATTTCAATTTAATTTCCTCTTTTCAAAATATTTTGGAGGTAACATGAGGAATGTATTCACTTTCTCTTTCATGTAAAATTTCATTACTACCTGCAATATTGCTTACATGGATATTTCATAACAAATCATCTTCAATATTTTCTTCATCTGTCTGCTCATCTACATCTGGACTTAGATGTACCAATCTGCTACTATTTCCTTAGGAACAGTTATTCTATTGTCTCTTCAACAGTTTTAAGAATTTAATGAATTATGTAAAAGATATATGAAAAGACCAAGAAACATAACATTTACTATGTAAGTGCCCAGTGTCCTCAAATGAGGACAGCAATTTTCCATGCACTGGAACACAGAATGTAGTGAAGTATTTTGGCCTTCACTATTATAACAAAATATTATGCAATTGCCAGAAAACGACAATGGTCTTTGCCTTACATGCAGTCTCATGAATAAAAATAGAAGTGAGCAGCACACACTGCAAAAATATTTCACTCCTCTTTGAGTTCTCACTTGGATAGGTTAATAACAGCCAAACTGAGAATTGTGAACTACAAAGTTGTTGAGTTCAAATTCTGGAGAACTGACATTTGTTCTCGGTTTTAAATTTTTTGTTTTGCAATGTCAAAATAATTTTTAGAATTTTTTATATTTTTATCTTGGCATAATTGCAGATAGTGTGACTTTTAATTATATGTCTTCTATCAGTACAGTAAAAACATGTTCATTAATAGTGAGCTTTCAGGTGATCTGCCAAGTAGTTGATTCATTTGAGTGCAGAAACTGAAATGGTGACATGGCAGAACACCTGAAAACTCACTATTAATCAGTTATGCCAAGAAAACCTAAGAGATAACAAGCACATTATTTGCAATGCAGTGAGACGGTACTGATATTGTATCCTTGTGTCAAAAATTTTGAGTCTGAATCTCTTCAGATACCTACAGAATTTTAATTTTTAATCAAAATTGCAATTACTTCAATTTTGTTTATTAAATAAATTGGTGAAAACTTGTTTTTTTTTTTTTTTTTTTTTTTTTTTTTTTTATTTATTGCAGTACTTTAATAATTGCATTAACTTTCTTAGCTGAATTTTCTCTTTCTGTCATTCTTATTACATTTGTAGACTTAGTAGACGTGATTTTATTTTTTATATATACCTCAATCCAATTTCTTCTGTCTAATAACTTTACATTTTGGCTGGAGTTTTGTGTTTTTTAGAATCCCATCTTTTGTTTAAATCTTCATTTACATAATCTTCTATGTAGCATAGTAAGAATTTACATTTTAAATGTTTTTGTTGTAGCACATTCAAAAGTACATAGTTGTTGGGTCTTGCTCCTCAGTTCTCATATTATGCAAGAACTGCATCTATAAAACGGGAGCAGTGAAAAACCGTATTCTTACTGGCTATTTGCATCTTACTCATGATTGGCCATTTCCTTTCTTTCCATCAAATGTTGCACCATTACCAACATATACAGATCACTAAAAAGAAATAAACTAAGTGAATTTTAACTCTGGGCAATTCTACCTGGTGTATAAAACATGCACCTTATAAAGGAGTGATAAGCATTACTCCTTCACAAGAAAATATGTTGTCACTTATAACAGAAAAACTTTATTTCACCTGAGAAAAAGTGTATTTTGATGTAGAAAAAAGTGAATTTTTAATTAGGAAATCCAGTAATTTTTTTATTCTCTCTTCCACGTATACACCCTGTTATCATTCCCTCAACTTTTTGGGGTCTCTAGGTGGACTGATGTAATGTCAGAGTTAAATTGAATGCAAATGCCTTGAGTCGGAAAAGCTTCTTTCTACAAATCAGCACGGGTTTAGGAAACAGCATTTATATGAAACTCAGCTTGTCATTTTCTCACATGACATCTTGTGAGCCATGGATGAGGGGCAACAGGCGGATTGTGTTTATCTCGATTTCAAAAAGCATTCAACACTTTGCCACATTGCAGACTGCTAACGAAGATCCGAACATGTGGAATGAATTCACAGATCTATGACTGGCTGGAAGACTTCCTAAGTAATAGAACACAGTATGTTGTTCTCGACGGTGAGTGTTCATCAGAGATGAGTGTATGGTCAGGCATGCCCCAGGGGAGTGTGATAGTACCGCTATTATTTTCTATCTCTGTAAATGATCTGGTGGACAGAGTAACTTGTAATTTTCGGCTGTTTGCTGAGGATGCTGTGGTGTGTGGGAGGGTGTAATGTTTAATTGACTGTAGTAGCATAAAGGATGACTTAGACAAAATTTCTAGTTGGTGCGAAAATGGCAGCTAGCTCTCAATGTAGAAAAATGTAAGGTGATGCACATTTGTAGGAAAAACGATCCCATAATGTTCGAATACAGCGTTAGTAGTGAGCTTCTTGATGCAGTCGCGTCCTTCAAATATCTAGGCATAACTTTGCAGAGCGATATGAAATGGAACAAACATGTAAGGACAGTTGAGAGTAAGGCGAACAGCTAACTTTGTTTTGGGAAGATGTACTTTATCTGTAAAGGAGGCCGCATGTAAAACCCGTGTACAACCACATCTTGAGTATTGCTCAAGTGTTTGGGATATGCAGCAGATCAGTTTAAAGGAAGACATAGAAGCAGTTCAGAGGCGAGCAGTTTGGTTGAACCTATTAGTAACAAACCTATGTGTGAGTGTCATGGAAATGCTTCAGAAACTCAATTGGGGATCGCTGGAGGAAAGACGATGTTCTTTTCATGAATTTCTGTTGAGGAAATTTAGAAGGCCGGAATTTGAAGCTGAGTGTAATACGATCTTGCTGCCACTAATGTACATTTCGCATAATGATCACAAAGATAAGATAATTTAGGGCTCGTAATGTGGCATGTAGGCATTCTTTTTTCCTCATTCTGTTTGGGAGTGGAATAGGACAGGAAATGCCTAGTAGTGGTACGGTGTACCCTCTGCCATGCACCTTACGGAGGATTGTGGATTATGTATGTAGATGTAAATTAGTGAAAGCACCTGAGAGTAATTTATGTATCCTTTTAGTAACTGCATGTTAGAGTACAGGAGTGCCAGTGAATTATTCAGCACAGTTCTTAGAATCAAAGAAATACAATAACTATTTGGTTCTTGAGAAGAGAGTTCTCGATTCCTTGGAAATTCTCATTTGTGACCATATCTAGAATATTTCTAAAAGAAATGAAATGATATTCTATATAATAATGGAAAGTCCAGGTTGGAATTAATAATATAGCGAGGACAGTTTACAACTCACCGCAAAGACGTGGCAACGAGCTGCGACAGGCACAATGAAGTGCGGCAGTCGGAGATGATGGTTGTATGACTGTGTTGTGTGATTGCATGAATGTTCTATTTTCTGAAGAAGGCCATGTCCAGTAGCTGAATGTGTTGTATGTGTGTCTTTTGTATGTGCCTGTCGCAGCTCGTCGCCACGTCTTTGCGGTGAGTAGTAAACTGTCCTCACTATATTATGAAATGATCTTCTGGCATTATGAGTCAGGAGACCCACTGTGGAGATGTTGGGCTCCTTTTTATTTGACGGCATGTAAACGTCTTGCATACCGATGATAATGAAAAGATTATGTGGGTAACACACAACATCCAGTTCCCTGCAAGGAATTGAACCTGGGCCCTGTGCTTGGTAGTAAGTAACGCTCTCCACTGAATTACAAAGATGGACATTTGTAACAGAGAGGTAACAACAGTACCCATTGTTGAAAGAAACCTCATGTTACCACAGTAGGTAAAGTAGGTTTGAAGTAGCTTACATTGTAATAATAACAACAGAAAAAAAGTACTGACTTCAACTGGGGACCATGGGCACTAATGGGATAGGAGAGTTAATTGTAAGCTATTATGTTGCAAATTTAAAAATATCACATACACAAAAGTTCTCTCTCTCTCTTTTTGCCTGACTGTGTTGGTAAACAAATGGCAAAATTTTGATTGGAGTTCCATATTCTTTCAGTCAATGACTTGACATTGGCAAATCCATTGTTTGATCAAGTTATCAAGTGGAAAATTCATGTGTTTTATTTACTTATTGTGTGTGTGTGTGTGTGTGTGTGTGTGTGTGTGTGTGTCATTGCAGTTTGAAGCAATGACATTTGGACCTAATTCTTAATATTGCTTTTATTATTATTATTATTATATTATTATTATTATTATTGTGTCATTTTTCAGATTGTGTACAAGCTGATTGACTTGGGCTATGCTAAGGAGCTTGAACAAAGCAGCTTATGTACTTCTTTTGTTGGTACTCTGCAGTACCTGGCCCCCGAGCTCTTCACAAACAAGCCGTAAGATTTTTTAGACATACTGCAGTTCTGTTGCATTTTTATCTGTAAGCTGGAAATTTATTTATTACAGGCTAAGATATAGATTTTATGGCTTTTTTGTTTTTGTTTTTTAGACATTTATTTGTAGACTTCCTTTTTAGATTCTAAATTTGTTTCATGCATGGAATTTTAATAAACATTGTTTTCCAAAACAATTGTAATAATAATTGTGATGTGGTTCATTGTGATGGTAAACATTCTGTTCTTCTTCTTCTTCTTCTTCTTCTTCTTCTTCTTCCAGACCAAGACATAAAATAAAGCAAATTATTCAGTTATTCACTAGACCTCAAAAATGTAGTAAGGCAGGAAGATTAGGGTTTTAATATCTTTATTTATGTCACTTATCACAATTTCTCATCATTTTGACACCCAGTTTTGGTCAGTGATGACCATTTTCAAGTCTACAGAAAATCAGAAACAGAAGGATCACTGACCAAAACCGGATGTCATAACGCCGAGAAATTTTGTGATAATTGTCATAAATAAAGATATTAAAAGTAATTACAAAAAGGACCGCTGATATAAATTTGTGACCATGTTGCACCTTGTGGGATTAGGGTTTAATGCCCATTGACATCATGGTCATCTGAGACAGAGCACAAGCTCATGTATTTTTAGGTATGGGGAAGGAAATCAGCCTTGATCTTTCACAGGAACCATGCTTGTAGTAATTTAGTGACTTCACAGAAAACATAAATGAGGATGGCTGGAGTCAGATTTGAACTGTCATCATCCCAAATTTATGCGAGTCAAGTGTGCTAACCATTTTGGCAACCCTTCTGTTCTAGCAGTGTGGAGTGAAAATGCCATTTAGCAGCACACTACAGATTGTATTTGGCTTTCATTTTATTTGACCCCCCCCCCTCCTCCTCAGATTTTGTGCTCTATTTAATCACAAAAAAGAAAAAAAAGGATATGCAATATTTGATAACTGATGGACGTTCTCCACCGAGATGCTAAAATATTCTTGAAAAGAGACAGATTGGCTGGCCAGTACTTACTTTAGTTCTGTGCCACCGACAATCACACAAAAACAGAATTGAAAAAGTTGACACACGCTTTTGGAAATATTTTCCTATGATGGGTACGAGAGGTGGGAAGAGGAAGGGAGCACGTGGATTACATGTTTACACAAAGAAAATACATACTTACATATATGACTACAGATTTGGAAGTTGAGCTGTCATCGCCCTGCCCAAGCAATTTTTTTATGTTATTAATTAACCCTGCTTTTTAAATTTAATAATAATTGTTCCAAATGTGCCCTTGTCAAGATAAGACTTGTGGAAATTTGAGATTGTAATACCGCATTCCACCACAGACGTTGCCGAGGTGTGGTAGCTTGTGTGCCACAATGATACAGATAGCTGTATCAAAGGTACAACCACAATGGAGAGGTATCTATGGGAAGGCCAGACAAATGAGACACATCACCCAACATGATGTTGCTATACAGTTGTTGTGAATGGCTCACAGCAATGGGAAACTACAGTTATTACTTTTCTTGGGGACATGCAACTCTTCTGTGTCAATATAAGGTGATCACATCCCTGTAAGTAAAATATTCCAGAGATAAAAGATTCTATGGGTGGGGACTACTCAGGATGATATCATCATCAGAAACATTAAATGACATCGTACAAATTGGAGGGTGGAAAAATAGATCTCTTAATCGGGTAGGTTGGTCAGAAAATTGAAAAGTTAAAATCAAATATAGTAGGGTTTAATGGTTTTCAGTGGGATGAACAACTTCTGGCCAGATGAGTACAGGGTTATAAATACAAAATCATTTGTGGGGGAGGGGGGGGTTACACAGAAGTACGTATAATAACAGAAGTACATATAATAACAAATAATAAAATAGGAATAATAACTTTGCTGATGAGGATATCCAGAAAAAGTGTGATGAGATGAAGGAAATTATGCAGACTATTAAAGGAGAAGAAAATTTGATTGTGACGAGGAATTGGAATTCAACAATAGGAAAAGAAAACAAAGGTAAGCAATTAGGCAAATGTGAACTAGTGGAAAGGAATAAAACAGGATGCTGCATGGTTGAATTTTGCATGGTGGATAATTTAATCATTGTTAACATTTGTTTTAAGAATCCTAAAAGAAGGTTGTAATGTGGAAGAGACCAGGAGACCATTGAAAGGTTTGATTGATTTTAGAATGATGAGACATGTATTTTGTAATCAGGTTTTAATCTGTAAGATGTACTAAGTGCAAATATAGACTCTGACCATATTGGTGACAAACTGTAAATTAAAATTGAAGAATTTGCAGGAAGATGGCAAAGTAAAAAGAAGGAACCTAAATAAATTGAGGGAACCTAGGGTTATTGATAGTTTCAGAAGGAACATTAGGCAACAATTAACTGCTAGGGGTGAGTAACACAGCAAAACACTAATGAGTAGCTATGAGAAATGAAATAGTGAAGACAACAGATGATCAAATAGGCAGAAAGAAAAGACCTAGTAGAAATCCTTGGATACGCTGCATATTCTTAATTTAATTGATGAAAGGAATAAATATAAAAATGCACCAAATGTTGCAGGCATAAGGGATTAGAATCAGCTAAAAATATTGTTGACAGAGAGTGCATAATGACTAATCAGGAGTGGTTAGAGGATAAATGTGAGTTAGTAGAAGTTCTTATAACTAGGGGAAATTAAGGAGACAAGAAAAGCAGCTGTATACATATTAATAGCTCAGATGGAAAGTCAATACTAAGCAAAAAAAGGAAAATTGAAAGACGAAAGAAATATATAGAGGGACTATATGAGGGAAATGAAGCAGAATGTGGTATTGTAGAAAGGGAATGGGAAGTAGATCAGGAAGAGATAGAAAGATGTGATACCACTATAAGAATTTCATAGAGCACTAAAAGATGTGGAAAGGGCATGATTCCCTCACACCTACTGTCGGCTTTGGAGGGCCAGCCATGAAAGGTGTATGAGACTGGGAGAATACCCTCAGACTTCAAGAACAATGCAATGATTCCAATTCCAAAGAATGTAGATGCAGACGGATGCGAATATTATGGAACAACCAGTTTAATAAGTCATGGTTACAAAGTACTAATACAAATTATTTGCAGAATAATGGAAAATTGATAGAAGCTGACTTTGTGAAAGATTAGTTTGGTATTCCAGGGAAAACTGCAACCAATTGCCTTTCGTTATTTTTCTTCTTTATTTATTTTTATCCCATGATTTGGACTCAGGGCCAGGACACCCTAGCCCCATTACTTCACAACCTCAACTTCTTCTCCCCCATCAGTTTCACTTGGTTCTTCTCAACCCGCCAGGTCACTTTCCTGGATGTTAACCTCCACTTCACTGATGGCTCCATCCACACCTCCATCCACATTAAACTGACTAATTACCAATAATACATGCACTTTGACAGCTGTCATCCATTCCACATTAAACTGACTAATTACCAACAATACATGTACTTTGACAGCTGTCATCCATTCCAAATCGCTCAGGCTTTCGACGTTATGTGGGCAGCGGCCCACACTATCGATGCATGGGGCGAAGTTTCCACCATTCAACTGCCCGAGTCTACTTGGCACCCTTCCACTGATGCGACAGGGGGGGGGGGGGAGGTGGTGGCGGTTACCTCAAACTGTCCACTCCAGTCACAGGCCCAACAACAGAATAGCTCAGCTCAACAGTACAGTCAATGTTACCTGCGGTGTTGGGTAACATGTCGCTACTGTAGGAAAAAGGGGCACATTTCTTCTGTATGCTCAGCATCGGTACCATCCGCACGTGATATGGCTATGGAAATTAATAACGTAGAACTCGCACACACTCCTGCCAAACTTTTCATTGAAGTATCTGTTCTGAACCGCGCGTTGCATATGCAGAAAGACACGTGGGCGGTAGCCACATTACTGAACTCTCGGGCATACATATATCTTGGATCACCCCCGTTTGCAACCAGCATTGTGGAGGCTTTTGAGTTGCAACCAACAATCTATTCCTGTGTTAGGTCAATTCACTGCCTCAGCGACCTATCGCTTGGTGGCCCATACAATCATGATTTTAGTAGTAGATCAAGCCTCGACATCCAACCTGTATGGTATGGATGCTTTTTGAGCCTTCGGGTTCTCTATATCCGATGACGTTCATTTGGTATAGGACCAAGTGCCATATCCATTTTTAGAGTCTCTTTGTTCTGAATTTGCTCCTCTTTCCTTATTCCAAGCTCACATTACCATGAAACCAATAGCCCGTACTCATTTCTTCCGGGCATGTGAAATATCTGTTGCCCTTAAAGCAGAGGTAAAAAAGGAATTGGACCACCTTACAGATGCGGGTGTTATTTGCCTGGTTGTGTCTAGTGAATGGGCCACACCATTGGTAGTCATTGTCAAACCCACTGGCAAACTTCGCATTTGCGGTGACTTTAAGGCCACTATTAATGCTGAAGCCATCATAAACACATACACCCTTCCTCGACAGGATGAATTGCTCTCAAAATTCTCTGGTAGACAATATTTCTCGAAAATAGACCTGGCAAAAGCATACTTACAACTGCTGTTATACAAGGAATCGCAAAGCAAACTGGTAGTCAACATTCTGTTTGAACTCTATCAATACTTACATCTTCCCTTTGGGGTTGCAAGCGCATCAGCTATTTTCCAACACTTTTTGGAGGAAGTTACATACTTGATTCTGGGATGTATCAACTATTTGGATGACATTTTGGTCACTGGGTCCATTAATGAGGAATATGTGAACAATTTGCGAACCTTATTCTCTGTGTTACAAGACAAGAGACTCAAATGTAATCTCCAAAAGCGCCAATTTTTTCAGCCCACTATTGAGTATCTCGGATTGGAGTTACTGGGACGAGGAGTTTCCCCCATTACAGACCATGTACGTGCCGTGAAAGCATTGCCGTGCCCTTCTTGGGAAAAATCGCATATTATCATAAATTTATTCTGGGGGCATCCAATCTATGATTTGTTAGGAAAGGTGCCGAATTCGAGTGGTCTCCCGCGTGCGAGGCTACCTTTTTGTCACTTAAGAACAAATTACTTTCTGCTCCATGTTTAATGACATTCCACCCTGGTCAGCACTTGGTTTTGGCGATGGACGCATCTCAATACCGGGTGGGTGCTGTTCTTTCGCAACGATTCCCTGATGGCTCCGAGCGTCCCATCGCACTCACCTCCAAAACACTTACACTGGCTCAGACACTCTCAAATAGAAAAAGAAGCTCTGGCAATGGTGTATGCTCTTACGAAATTCTATGTTTTCCTGTATGGTACGAAATTTCATCTAGTGATGATCACAAGCCTTTGGTGTTCCTCTTCAACCCCTCGGCCCCACTACTGGACAAAGCTGCTCACAGGCTTCAGCGTTGGGTGTGTTTCGTTCTCGTTTTCACTATGAGATCCATTTCCGCCGTACAGCGAAGCATGCAAATGCTGACGCATTGTCCCATCTGCCGATTGAATCAGATGTTGCTTTTGATTACGATGAACTTCTGTGCTTCCATACTGATGATGAGGCGCAGTTGAGGGATTCCCCCTCACCTCCGACTGCCTTGCTGCAGCAATGAAGTCAGACCACTGGGCCACTGTCCATTGCATTGGCGTGGCATCACATTTTCTGGCTGGATATGGACACTGCCATTGTACGACTAGTAAATGCGTGTGAGACATGGGACACACAGCAGGCGGCCTCCCGTGCTTCGCTTACACCATGGTCTCAACCGGCCTCAGCCTGGGAATGCATAAATGTGGATTACACGGGACCCTTTCTGAACTCGTACTGGCTCCTTGTGGGCACATGTTCAAAGTTTCCTTTTGTTGCATACTGCACACACCTGTCTTCCTCGGTGACAATTGCAGCACTCTCAAAGATCTTCGGCATGGAAGGGCTTCCTGTTACCCTGGTTATAGACAGTTGACCAAAATTTACTTCTCATGAATTCAAAGAGTTTTGTGCCCAACGGAGTATCTGACATGTTCTGGCCACACCTTTCCACCCACAGTCTAATGGGGAGTTGAGAGAATGGTGTGCAGTTTTAAAAATCATATGCGTAAATATATCCAGTCTTCCTCAACTGAAGTTGCATTAGACAGGCTCTTGGCTTCATATCGCTTCACCCCACTAGGTGATAAGAGCCCAGCGGAATTGCTACATGGTTGGCAACCCCGTACCACACTTCACTTGCTAGTTCCTCCACCACAGGTGCAGTGAGAGCACGCCCATCTTAGGTTCTGTTTGGGGGTTACAGTTTGGGCCAGACTGTATAGCAGGTGTTTCAAATGGACACCAGCAACAGTCACTTGCTGCTAAGGGATCCTTAATTCGCCAAATGGGGAAATTACCCATCATCTCGGGCAACTCTGCCCACGAGTTCCTGCTGGGTCACCGAACTCCGGGCAACAGTGTGACGCACCTACCTCTCCTGCAGATTTCAACTCGACACCGTTAGTTGAGCAGCCCAATCCGTCAGATGTAAGTGCAAATCCTGAGTGAGGCACCTGAGAGGAGTCAGTGCCACCCTCACCAGAGAGTCTGTCCTCCACTTGGTTGCTGCCGTCTACACAGCCTCCCAGCCACAGCAATCAATCACATCATCACCTATCATCTCCAGCTGGAAACCATCAAGACGAGCAACATCTCGCAACCACCTACCGCAGCCATATACGGAGGTTCAGCCTTGGCGTCTGTGCAATAGTAGTAGTGATAGTGATAGTGGCTGTAAGCAAATGGACATAGTGTTGTGAACTCCAGCTTCTCAAAGGGGAGACGAGTAATTAAAAACGGCGCTGACACTAGTGCTACAGGCCACCATCTTGTGCGCCACGGGCGCCGCACATAGCGCGCTCTATATGAAAAGGTGTTCTCACACGGTGCAATGCTTTGGCAGTTTGATGTGTGACTTCAACCAAGCATGATATGTTTTCGTGTGTTAGCCGTCTACATAGCACTAACAATGTGAGTGTAAATAAGATGTGGCTTACATTCAAAGAAATAACATTGACAGCTACTGATAGATTTATACCAAACAAATTAACAATAGAGGTGGCTGACCCGCCTTGGTACACACAGGTTAGATAACTCTTGTAAAGGCAAAGGAAAAAGCTTGACAAATTTAAACATACACAAAATCTACAAAATTGACAATCTTTTACAGAAACTCAAAATTTAGCTCTAACTTTAATGCAAGAAGCTTATAATAGTTTCCACAATGAAACCCTGTCACATAATTTGGTGGAAATTTACTAATAAATTCTGATCATATGTAAAGCGTACTAGCGGGAAAAAACAATCAATACCCTCACTATGTGACAGCAATTATGAGGCTACTGATGGTAGTTGGCTAAAGCAGAATTTCTGGAGACAAATTTCAGAAATTCTTTCACCGAAGAGGACGGAGCATCTTCTAATCAAATTGTGTGCTTATGGAATATTGCCACAGTTGTGTTATTGCATTCATGATTTGCTGTAAGAAAGGACACAGTACATTGTAATTGACAGAAAGTAATAGAGTAAAATGGAAGTAATATTTGACTTTCCCCATGGAAGTGTTATAGGGCCCCTACTGTTCCTTATCTTGATAAATGATTAAGGAGACAATGTGACCAGCTTTCTTAGACTGTTCGCATAAGATGCTATTGTTTATCAGTTAGTAAAGTCACCCGAAGATAAAAAGCAACTGCCAAATGATTTAGATATGATATTTGCATGATGCAAAATATGGCAATTGACCTGAATAATGAAAAGTGTGAAGTCATCCATATGAGCACTAAAAGAAATCTGCTCAACTTCATTTACACCATAAATCAGTCAAATTCAACTAAATACCTAGGAATAACAATTATGAACAACATAAGGTGGAAAGGACACTGAAAATATTATAGAGAAGATGAACCAAAGGCTGCGTTTCATTGACAGAACACTTAGAAGATGCAACAGTTCTACTAAAGAAACAGCATACAGAACACGTGCATCCAATTTTGGAATAGCTGTGTATTGTGAAATCCCCACCAAGTGGGACTGACGGATGATTTAGAGAAAGTTCAGAGAAGGGAGACTTGTTTTGTATTATTGCGATATAGCGGTGAGAGTGTCACGGAAATGATGGCCGAGTTGGGATGGAAATCATTAAAAGAGAGGTGTTATTCATTGCGGTGATATTTATTTGAGAAATTTCTTTCACCAACTGTCTGCACTTTTATTTTTGACGCTTCGTGATGGAATGGTGACTGATAACCATTGTAGTTTTGTTCCCCTTAAATCTCAGCCGAATAACAACAAATCTCTTCTAAATGCGAGCATATTTTGTTAGCATCCACCTATGTAAGGAAACATGATCATCACAATAAAATAAGAGAAATCAGATTGAATGTGGAAAGTTTTAGGTGTCCCTTTTTGCCCATGGACTATTAGAGAATGGAACGGTAGAGAAATATCATAAAAACTGTTTGATGAACCATCAGCCATGAACTTCAATTTGATTTTCAGAGTATTAATGTGGATATAGATGTACATAACAAATACTAGGTACTTCATTTGCTGCAGTTTATAGATTTTGAACATTGTTGGCTAGTTGTTACTTACACAATTTCTTTTCCATCTAAAGTAAATAATAGATATGGTGTGCAAATGAACCTGCAATATTTTCTTTCACTAACAGTACTAACACAAACCTCAACAAAAGTGTTGATTTGTTGCAGTTATACCAGCTCAGTGGACTACTGGAGTCTAGGTCTTCTCTCACATGAAGTTATAACTGGAGTAAGGCCATTCTTACCTAATATGACTCCAGCTGCGTGGTAAGCTAAATTAAGTACATAGAAAACCACAGTAAAGGTACACGTGCATGCATGTAAGTGTGTGTGTGTGTGTGTGTGTGTGTGTGTGTGTATAAAAAATTTATTTATGTTCTTATAGTAATAATATGATTTTCTTATAATGCACACAATTGCAACTGAGCGTATTTCCATAGGGTGCTAAAATAGCTCCTTACACACTCTGTAGTAGTCATGTGCGAGTATGCAAAAAATGCTTGCCATAGCATTGATACTTGATAAGCTGCACTTGCTGCCAGGGTTGTGCCAAATGTTAAGCAAATCAGAAAGTCTTGTCAGTCTTGATTGGAAATAAGTTCGGTGAATATGCATTTCATGAATACGAGTGTAATCAGCCTCCCCCCCCCTCTTTTATCAAAACAATGCACATGCATCAGCTAGCACCAAAGAATATGACTGTGGAATAGACTCTTGGGAATGATAAAACCTTTGAGCATAAGGAAAATCAAATAATTTGTCAAAATAGCTGCCACGTATTAACAACATAAGAAATAAACTTGATAAATGAACAGATTCATAAAGTACTACATAAACAACAGTTCTTATATTTCTATTAATGTAACAACTAAACAGAATAGACAAACAGCATAAGAATTCGATATACCGGTGGTGGTTCAAAAAGTTCTCAGAATTGAAACTTTTTTATTTTATTTTTCAATGTGGTCTTGTGTATTAATGTATTTGTTCAATACTGTTCCATTGCCTTGATCCCATTCCGAAAATGAGATTGCCCCAGGCCTGCAAAATAGTTGTCAACTCCTGTAATTAGTTCTTCAGTTGAAGTGAATCTTCATTCACCAAGAAAAATTTTCAGTTTTGGGAAGAGATGGTAGTCTGATGGAGCCATATTAGGTGAATAAGGCAAGTGTGGTAACAGTTCATACCTTAATTTGTATAACTTTGGCATGGTGACGAGACATGTATGTGGTTGCCCATTGTCTTGATGGAAGTTGACCTTTTTTCTTTGCTAAACCTGGCTCTTTTTTCATATATATTTTGTTGCAGTTTGTCCATGATGTTAGCATTGTATTCTCCAGTAATTGTTTGCCCAGTAGGCACATAATCTACAAACAGAATCTCCTTCACATCCCAGAACACTGATACCATGACCTTTCCAGCTGAAAGAATAGTCTTTATGAAATGTTAACTTTTCCGAACTTAATGGTATTCAAACAAATTATGGGTACACTGCTGAGTGATGTCATCGACTACTGCCGATATTTCGACAAGAGCACACCCTGCCATTCTCAAGGCATGACTACACTCATGGAAGCAACATGCAAGCAAATTTAATACCTTGGTTTGCAAAAGGTAAACAAGGAAGATTACACACACAGTACAATTAACTGCAGAGTCAACACAACCAAAGATGATCAACCTCAGAAATACTGATAGTGACTATTTATCAAGAGGTGATACGGTATTAATTCTGCCCCTCTGTTTTTTGATGAGAGACAGGGCTGGATTCCAAGCAGAATTTAAACAAAAACCACCATCTCTATTTATAAGGTTGCTTGGTAATTTAACTTCAACAGCTTCCTTAGTAACACTATCCCAATAGGTGGAAGTGCATGCCAGAATCACAGTGTTGTTGTTTTCCATAAGATGACCAGTGCCAAGACAATGTTCGGCAACATCAGATTTGCTTGGCTGTTGTAAGTGTGTGTCACACATGCGTTCAATACACCGGTCTTCCACAGTTCTGATTGTCCGACCAATGTATGACATGCCACAACTGCAAGGAATATAATAGACACCAGCCTTAAGCAAAACAAGATCTTCTTTTATGGATCCAAAAAGGGCCTTTATCTTAGAAGGTGGTAGAAAAACACATTTCACATCAGTGTGAGTAGGCTTCCTATAAACAGCATGTCCCAATGTACCATCAAATTTCCTTCTGACCAACACATCAAGGAAGGGTAGGTAGCCCCTTCAGGGGCTCAGCATTAATTTGCTGAGTACAGGCTTGGTGAACCCGGGTCCTGAGCTGTGGGCTACATCGCGCCAATAGTCTGCTAGACTGTAAGCTGTGCGCGCGCTTCCGCGACCATCATTTGGCGCGACGGTGGAAGATTGTATGTTTCAGAGACCAGGGATCTTGACTAAGGCACAATGGTGGAACGTTGTACATTTCAGAGCCCGGGGATCTTGACTTAATCGCCTGGGTCGCCAGGACGGAACAAACCACTATAAAAAAAGAAACTCAATCTCAAGGTGTGCTACGTGCCGAGGAGATGCATGACTGTTGAGGTTGAACAGTTGTATAAGGCTTACCCAGGCAAGCGGAGCTCTGCCTGGGTGGACCTTTAGATCCCTAGCTGCTCATGGGAACACCATGAAGTGATCACAAAACGTTGATGGACGTATAACCGCCGTCTCCAAGTGCGGGAAGTTAGATTTTGATGCCACAGCATACGACCCTAAGTCGTTCCCTTCCCTGGCTATGCCATGGGATCAATGCAGGGCCTTAAACAGATCAGAGCCATACTCACCATAATATCTGTTTTGCCCCGGAACCGATGGTGAATCTTTCTTGTCCACCAAGCCATAGTTTTTCTTCGACCAGCTCAAAGATAAATATGGTGAGGTGGCGTCTTTCTCCAAATTGAGAAGTGGGGCCTTCTTGATACAGACGGCATCCCCAGCCCAGTCGAAGGCATTACTTGCCTGTGACAAGTTGGGTGAAATTCCCGTCTCTGTCACATCCCACAAGATGCTTGACATGGTCCAGGGTCTCATTATGACCGGAATCTCCTGTCACAGTCAGATGACGAGCTGCACACACACTTGGAATGGAGAGGTGTTCACTTTGTTAGGCGTATTTATAGGGGACCAAAAGATCATTGGGTTGCCACTGGTGCATTCATCCTGGCCTTCGAAGGCATTACACTGCCCGAGAAGGTCAAGGTAATGATCTGCCTGTGCGACGTCAAGCCGTACGGCCCGCCTCCTATGAGGTGCTTCAGATGCTGGAAGTTCGGGCATATGTCCTCCTGATGTACTTCCAGCCCTACATGCTGAGAATGTGGGCGTCCATCACATCCGGATGCTCCATGCACCTCACCTCCTGTATGTGTGAACTGTAAGCAAGTACATCTGCCTTGCTCACCTGACTGTACTATTCTGCACAAGGAATGGAAGATCATTGAGATCAAGACTTTGGACCGACTTACACGTGCTGAGGTGAGGAGAAAGTATGAGTGGCTCCATCTGGCGCATCTGACTACATCTTTTGCTGCAGTTGCATCTTCCCTACTTCCACTGAAGAAGACTCCAACAGTACCGCCTCCTACTACGGGCCCTTGGGGCCATCAATCTGCCACTGTGCCTCTATGGGTGGGGGTGCTGATAAATCCACTCCTGTAACACCTGCTGTGGTGGCAGCTCCCCCACAACCATCGGGGAAACCAGCCCACCACCTCCCAGCCGTAGAAGGAGCAGCCTCCTCCGGCACCTCTCGCTCAGAAGGGGACCCTTGGGACGGCCTCTTCCGAGGCTTCTCACAGTGCTCAGAGGATCCTGGATGGAGGCTCAAGCATCCCCAAACTGCTGGTTGAAGGGCTTCTCGCTCTTCCTTCACTCCTGACGCCATCGAGAAGTCCTCCCAGCCCATCAAACCAAAAGGGCAGAAAACCCATATCCTTTCCTTTCTCCTCTCCTTTCTTCCTCTTTTTCTGACGAAGCGACCAACAGTTGCGAAAACCTGTATGTGTGTTTGTGTGTGATTTTATATGTGTCTGTCGATGAGCCTGTCCTTTGGGTAATTCACCAGTTTTCTATATGATTTTTCAAAAGCCACAGCTTCCCTCATCTTCGGATCAAATGTTCAAATGTTTGTTAAGCTTAAGGGACTTAACTATGGGGTCATCAGTCCCTAAACTTAGAAACTACTAATGAACTACCTACAACTAAGGATGGCACAAATATCCATGCCCGAGGGGGGAATCGAACCCCCGACTGTAGTGGCCGTGCAGACCGTGACTGAAGCGCCTCAGTCTCCTCGGCCACCGCGGCCTGCTCTTCGGATCAGATGATGAGGTAGAGATCCTCGCATCACCTGAGGATCTCGCACTGACTGCACCGGAATCTATGATTTTTGACCCAGCAGAGACAGGATGGTTGGCAGTAGATGTCCCCATAGAATAACCTGCTCCATATTGCCACGAGACACCCTGTAAACCGACTTCCGGCGTGGCGCAGGGGTAGTGTCACTGACTGCGGTGCTGAAGGTCGCCAGTTCAATCCCGTCCACCGGCAAAAATAAATTTCTTTGTAATGAACAATTCCAGAATGTTCTACATCTTTCTTATATTCACTTGTTTCTTATGTTAACTGTTCTTCTAATTTCTGGTACATTCTGTCTGTGTATAAATAGCAGGGCACTCTGCCTGAGAGGGAGTCAGTGCTGCGTGTATGTTAAGTTCATAATAAACGTGCTTTCAGTATAGTGCTGTGTTCAGTTGCCTTCGAAGTCAAGTCTTCTTCCATTTCAGTGTGACATTGTTTGGTGGAGGTGCCAGGTATCCTGTACAACAGCTGCATCACCGTGGCTACGATTAGGCAACGTAAAAGCTGTCGCTTACACGGACTGGAACCGGAATACGAGGGATATACTGAGTACATCCTTCCGAAAGTCCGTATTATCAGAAGCACGATGGACACGAAACCAGCAGTAAGCCAGCTGCACATCAGAGACCTGTCGGTGTTCTCTGGAGACGCTGGACAGGACCCCAACAAATGGCTAAAAGGGTTTGACTGAGTCGCCAAGTACAACAGGATCATATGATGTGCTTGGTCAATGTTATTTCTACCTGGACAGAACAGCCCAGCAATGGTTCGAAAACAATGAAGAGAAGCTGAATGACTGGGAAATGTTCCAGACAGAACTCAAGAAGATGTTTGGTGACCGAAAGCGACAAATCTGCTCGGCGGAAAAACAACAGAAGAACCGGGTCCAACTACATGATGACCGACACAGTCATACATACAAAAAGTTTTGACCCTGTGTAACATAATCAACCTGAATATGACGAGGCCGACAAAATCAGTCACCAGATGAAGAGTATAGCAGAAGATATGTACCAAGCCCTTCTGATAAGACGTTGCTACGATGGAAGAGTTCATCAAGTGGTGGCAGCATATTGAAGAGATGCAACAAAGGAGGGTTGGACGAAAGAAGTACGACAGACTCCCCAATGTAGTCCCTATGGCCATTGTGGAAGACCAGCATGATTTCACTTCCCTCATTACATCAAATTGTGAGAGAAGAATTACAACAGTTTATTGCAGCCGGGACTATTAGAGTGAGTGAGCATCAGATCATGACTATGGATGTAAGCTTTGTAAGTGATGAGGGAGCCGACACCGCGGAAGAAGAGATATTTCAGGCAATAGCTCCTCTGCTCATCCAGTCACACCCGATGTGAAGAATGGTGTCGCCCTACTATGACTTACGCTGCAGCTGCCAAATGGCAGGCCATGAACTGGCCGACATGGCCACAACCAACTCTCCCTACAACTATGACGCCCTGTAGAAGAACATACGTCTGGAGGACAGAAGACAACACACCATTGTGTTTCCACTGTGGGTGCCCTGGACATGTCATATGCTACTGCAGAGAGAGAAGGCAAGTATTCTACGATTATTTTGCTGCAAGACGTCAGCCATCAGAGCAGTTCTATCCTAGACAGTCGCCTGCTGATTAGTTAAGTTGACCTGTGGGAAGAAGCCCATTGCTGTGTCCTAGACGAGGTCGCTCCCCGAGGCGCCGCAGCCGTTCACCATCGCCGTACAGAGGTATCCGCCACTCCCCTAGCCGCCGCACCCAGGAAAACTAAGTGAGGTAACCATTTATGGAGGTGAGGCCGCCGCAAATGAAAATCCTCCTTGGATGACAGTCGCTAAGATGTCGAGAAATCTCATTGATGGCCAACTTGTCCGGGCACTTGTTGATTCAGGAGGGTCTTTCTGTGTGTTGTTGGATAATTATCGCCGCACACTAAAGAAGACAATGTTCTGTGATACGGGGGCAACAGCGCTGAAGGTTGCAAATATAAAGTACGTCCAGCCAGCAAGAACTTGTATCGCAAGAATAACCATCAACAACAGGACCCAGCCATTTGAATTTGTCATGTTAACATAATGTAGTCACAATGTCAACCTCAGACAGGACTTACTTCAGGCATCCCAAGATATCGTTGACTGTGGAAGATCTGAGCTGCAAATTGAGGAAGTTGTTCCAATGGATACACATAATACAGAATTTTCTGGGAAGTTATTTGCTGTTGACGATGTGACGATCCCGCCGTTGACGATGAGAAGAGTTACAGTTACAAACACAGATGAGCGATTAAACTGTGAAGTGCTTGTTGATAGTAAACAGTTTATCAGGCTTACCAAAGAAATTTACAAACCAGCGGCTATCATAAGCATTGCCGGAGGTTGAGGAGAGATTTGGATCACTAATTGTCACAAGCAGTCGCAACTTATCCCCAAAGGAATGTGTATCGGGACAGCTGAACCAATCCAGGACAGTGAGTTCAATGTTATCAATGAAGAGCCATGCTCTGCTGTTAGTACAGACAACACGCTGGAGGAAACAAACGTGGAACTGCCAATAGGGCCCAGACTGACCTAGAAACAATGCTCCACTACGCCAATTTTTGCATGTATTCACACTTCAGTTGGGGATAAGTTAGATGAAATGGCCCATGATACGGCATCGTATCAATACTGGGGATCATCTACCAATTAGCCAGCGTTCGTATAGAGTGTCGCCAGCTGAAAGACGAATAATTCGGGAGGAAGTGGAGAAGATGTTGCACAATGACATTATTCAACCTTCAGAGAGTCCTTGGTCATCTTTGGTGGTCCTCGTAAAGAAGAAGGATGGCACGTGGCGATTCTGTGTCGACTATCAGCAGCTGAACAAAATCACAAAGAAAGATGTCTACCCTCTGCCGCTCATTGACGACACCTTAGACTGCTTGAAAGGAGCTACATACTTCTCAACTATGGACATGCAGACAGGTTACTGGCAAATCGAGGTTGACGAAGCTGACAGGGAGAAGACGACTTTTATTACACTTGACAGTCTCTATGAATTCAAAGTAATGCCATTTGGATTATGTAATGCTCCAGCCACTTTCGAACACATGATGGACAGCATGCTTTGACACCTTAAGTGGACGACATGTCTTTGCTATTTAGCTGACATTGTCATTTTCTCGAAAACATTTGAAGAACATCTGAGTCGCGTGTCAACTGTGTTGAAGTGTGTTCAGGTTGTAGCACTTTGGCTCAATCCAAAGAAGTGCCTCTTTGTCGCCAAAGAGAGAAAAATCCTGGGGTACCTAGTCAACGGAGATGGTGTCCGTCCTGATCCAGATAAAGTAAGAGCAGTCACAGAATTTGCAACTCCTCAGCACATTCGTGATGTGAGAAGTTTTATTGGGCTGTGCTCATTCTATCGACGTTTCATAAAAGGATTTTGTAACAAGGCATGTCCATTACAAGAAATTCTGCAGGGAGACGCCAAGTCTTACTGGGATGAGACAAAAGAAAGAGCTTTCCGGACACTCAAGGAGGCTCTAACTTCCACACAAGTGCCAGCCTTGTATGACAAGAATGCGGATATAACTTAACACAGACACCAGTGGTTATGTGATTGGTGCAGTGCTTGTACAAGTTCAGGAAGGTGCTGAAAAAGTGATAGTCTATGCATCGAGAGTACTCTCAAAGTCCGAGATAAACTACTCTACAACTGAGAAAGAATGTCTTGCAGTTATCTGGGCTATCAACAAGTTCCGGCTGTATTTAATCGGCAAACCATTCACCGTCGTGACAGACCACCATTCTTTGTGTTGGCTGACTGGCTTGAAGGATCCATCTGGTCGACTAGCAAGATGGGCACTAAGACTCCAAGAGTATGATGTCACAGTGGTATTCAAGAACTGGCGCAAACACAAGGATGCCGATCGCCTTTCGAGGAATCCATTAGTGGAACACAACAGCATGAATGAAATTTCAGCCCTCACTGAATTAGATGACGTTACAGCTGAACAGAGGGAAGATCCAGCACTATTAAAAACGATAGAGGCCGTGGAGAAAGGAGAACTGACCAATGGAGAGTTCCAACTTATAAACGGAACATTGTATATGAGCAACTACAATCCACTGGGCCCCAAATGGCTGCTGGTCGTTCCAGCTCATCTCCAGCCAGCTATTCTCAAATATTTCCACGATGCCCCAACATCCGGTCATCTGGGATTCGTGAAGACCCCAGACAGAATCAGATGCAGGTATTACTGGAAAGGTCTCTGCCGATCTGTCAAGCACTATGTGAGTCACGGTAAAGAGTGCCAGTGACGGAAGCATGTGCTGCAATTACCTTCAGGTCATCTCGTACTGATTCCACTGGCAGCAGCGCTCCATTCCACCGAGTTGGGATCGATCTCTTAGTGAGTTTCCCGAAGTCGACAACCAGTAACTGATGGATAATAGTCTGCACTGACTATCTCACACGCTACGCTGTCACCAAACCTGTGCCGACTGCAGAATCTCCAGAAATCACAAAATTCCTTGTAGAAGACATTATTTTGAAGCATGGAGCACCACGTGTCATGATATCTGATCGTGGAAAAGTGTTCCAGTCAAAACTAGTATCAGAGATATTGTCATGGTGCGACATTGTCCACAGAATGACAACTGCGTACCATCCTCAAATAAATGGTCTTACGGAACATTTTAACAAGACGTTAGCCAATATGCTGTCAATGTACGTCGATGTTGAGCAGAAGGATTAGGATACAATTCTGCCAGTTGTGACATTTGCTTACAATACCGCAAGGCAAGACACCACAGGCTTCACTCCGTTTTTCCTGCTCCATGGCCGTGAAGCTGAGATGACAATGGATACGCTGTTCCTGTTCCAACCGGACGACACTCAGGATTACTATGTTAAACAGCTCATCACCAGTGTCGAAGAAGCAAGACAGCTGGCTCACAGACAGACACTGGACGCCCAGGGGAAGGACCGTCAGCGGTATAACGACAAGCACCGACCTGTTGCTTACAGCCCAGAAGATCTGGTATGGATTTTTACCCCTGTACGGAAGGTTGGGCTGTCAGAAAAGTTATTTAAGCGATACTTTGGTCTGTATTGTGTCATATGCTGCCTGTCAGACGTCACATACGAAGTTGAGGATTATGAGTCGTCAACGAAACAACAAAAACCAAGAGACATTGTTCACGTCCTGGACATGAAGCCTTACTATGATCCTGAAGAACAGGTAGGCAACAATGGCTTCTTGTTCAAGGCCTCTATGGACGGTAATGTTACTGATGAAGCCACGACATGGAGGTCTGTCGTCGATAATTGTGGAGAAGGGAAGGATTCTCTAGAACTGCCATACGGAGGACCCATGACACGGTCAAGATCCACGACATTGCAGCTGGCTCTGCAGGGAACATAACAGCGGGTCACTGTTTTTCCAGGAGAGGGAGCAATGCCGCGAGACATCCCGTAAACTGACTGCTGGCGTGGCGCAGGGGTAGCATCATTGACTGCGGTGCTGAAGGTCACCGGTTCAGTCCCGCACAAGGATCCCAAAAGGGCGGTGAGAGGGTAAGAAACCAAAGCCACATAGAAAGAAGGAATCTGTGGTGGCTGCAAAGCCACATCTTCCCTCATCTTCGGCTTCAGAAGATGAGATAGAGATCCTCGCATTACCTGAGGATCTCGCACTGACTGCACCGAAATCTATGATTCTTGATCCAGCAGAGACAGAACGGTTGGAAGCAGATGTCCCCATGGAATAACCCACTCCATATTGCCGTGAGACCCCCGTAAACTGACTGCTGGCATGGCGCAGGGGTAGCATCACCGACTGCGGTACTGAAGGTTGCCGGTTCAATCCCGTCCACTGGAAAAAAATAATTTCTTTGTAATTAACAATTCCAGAATGTTTTACATCTTTCTTATGTTCACTTGTTTCTTATATTAACTATTCTTCTAATTTCTCGTACATTCTGTCTGTGTATAAATAGCAGAGCACTCTGCCCGAGAGGCAGTTAGTGCTACGTGTATGTTAAGTTCATAATAAACGTGCTTTCAGTATAAGTGCTGTGTTCAGTTGTCTTTGAAGTCAAGTCTGCTTCCATTTCCATGTGACAATGTTTTTATCATGGCCCATCAGCTCAAAGATGCTGTCATTCTCTAGTGGAACTGTGATGGTTTTTTTTCCCACCTGGCTGAGCTGCATCAACTTTTGAGCATAACACCTGCTCTCTGCATTGCTCTCCAGGTGATCTGGTTTCCAGCAATGCAGACTCCTGCCCTTCGTGGGTACAGGGGATATTATTGTTATTGGCATGTGTATAACAGAGGCTTAGG
The DNA here is from genome assembly GCA_026315105.1 of Locusta migratoria. Classification (NCBI taxonomy): domain Eukaryota; kingdom Metazoa; phylum Arthropoda; class Insecta; order Orthoptera; family Acrididae; genus Locusta; species Locusta migratoria. Next base: position 160,309,703 of record CM048751.1, on the reverse strand, counting down.
TTGCGTCTGTGTTTATATCCTTAACTCTGTGTATACTAAACATGTGCCACTTCAGACACCATTAGAATCTGTGGCTGTGAGGGTAAGGATACAACAGGACATAACCATCTGCAGCCTGTATCTTCCACCAGATGGTGATGTATCACCACACACACTGGCTCCACTGATCTCGGCCGCTCCTGCCACCTTTTCTACTTCTGGGTGATTTTAACGCCATTAATACCTTGTGGGGTGATGCAATAGTCAGTGTCCATGGCAGAGATGTCGAGAACTTGATATCTCAGCTCGACCTCTGTCTTCTATACACCGGAGCCCCCACGCATTTCAGTGTGGCGCATGACTCTTTGTCGGCTATTGACCTGTCAGTTTGCAGCCCTGGTCTCTTACCATCTGTTATTGGAGGACACATGATGATTTGTGTGGTAGTGATCACTTTCCTACCTTCATATCACTACCCCATCATCATTGCCCTGGACACCTTCCCCGATGGGCTTTAAACAAGGCAAATTGGGATGAATTCGTTCCTGCTGCTATTCTTGGACCTCTCCCAGATGACACTATTGACATGGTGATTGCGACTGTCACTCAGAAAATTTTATCTGTTACAGACATCTGTACATCGGGATGCTCCTGGCAAACGACAGTGCCTTGTTGGTCGCCAGAAGTCGCAGATGCCATTCGAGACCGTAGGCATGCTCTTCAGCACTACAAGCGACATCTGTCACTCAAGAATTTTATTGCTTTTAAACAACTCGGTGCTCATACTCGCCAGATAGTATGTAGGCAAAAACAAGAATGTTGAGAATGTTACGTGTCCACCATAGGGTCACGTACCTCTCCTTCACAAGTCTGGACAAAGATCCAATGCCTACCAGTGCCAGGCAGCAATACATGGGATCTCTATCCAAGGGGCTGTATGTACGGATCAAGGCACTATAGCCGAGGCTTTTGTCGTCCGGAAATTATCAACCTGCATTCCACTCATTAAAACAGTGAATGGAATGCAAAAACCTTGTATTTACTTCACGCCACCCTGAGGTGTATATAACACTGCATTTAGTGAGTTGGAGGTCCTTAGTGCCCTTTCCCACTGCCATGACACTGTCCCTGGGCCGGACAGAATTCACAGTCAGATGTTAAAACAACTGTCTGCTGACTCCAAGTGCCAAGTCCTTGCACTATTTAACTGCATCAGGAGCGATGGTATCTTTCCATCACAGTGGCGAGAAAGCACCATCGTCCCAGTGCAAAAGCCGGATAAAGACCCTCTAGGTGTGGACAGCTTTCAGTCCATCAGCCTTACAAAAGTTCTCTGCAAACTGCTAGAACGCATAGTGAGCCAGCATTTGCATTGGCTCCTTGAATCTTGGGGCCTGCTGGCTTCGTGCTAAGGTGGTTTCCACAAGGGGCGCTCGACCTTGGATAACTTGGTCCATCTTGAGTCTGCCATCCGGACAGCATTCTCTCGACATCGGCATCTGGTAGCCATGCTTTTCGACTTGTCGAAGGCATATGACACAACCTGGTGACACCACTGTTTAACCACTTGCATGGGTGGGGTCTCTGGGCCTCTCTCCCAGTTTTTATCCAAAACTTTTTAGCTGTCCATACTTCACACATTAAAGTTTGGGCATCCTGTAGCACCCTTTATGTTTAGGAGATTGGGGTGCTTCAGGGCTCTGTTTTAAGTGTTCCATTATTTTTAATTGCCATTAATGGCTTAGCGACAGCAGTTGGGTTGTCAGTATTCCCTTCATTGTATGCTGTCAACTTCTGCATCTATTTTAGCTTGTCTAGCGTGTGTTGCAGGATGCCAGCTGCAGGGAGCCATACACAAGCCGCAGACATGGGTTCTCTTCCATGGGTTCCAATTTTCTGCTGCCAAAATGTGCGTTATACACTTCTGTCGTCGATGGCCTGTCCACCCCATCCAGAGTTGTATCTTGATGGCCAACTACTCAGTGTAGTTGAAACGCATCAATTTCTAGGGCTGGTAAAGAATGACCGGCTGACATGGTAAACCCACATTCAGCAGCTGAAACAGAAGTGCTGGGCGCACCTCAATGCCCTCCACAGCCTTGGCAGCACCACTTGGGATGAAAATCGTAGTACCCTGTTGTGCTGCTACAAAGCCCTTGTTCTGTCATGCCCTTGGTGCTGCAGATGTTGGATCCTACCCATCCCTGTGGTAGTTAGGCTCGTGACAGGGGCTTTCAGGACAAGTCCCATGGACAGTCTTTTTGTGGAGGCTGGGGTGCCCCTTCTGCAAATAAGACAGCAACAACTACTGTTGAATTACGCAGCTTATGTCTGTGGTATGCCTACTCATCCAAACCGTCGTCTCCTTTTTCTGAACAGTGTACTCCATATTCCAGAAAGGCGGCCGAGATCGAGTTTGATGGTTACTGTGCATGTTCAGTCTCTTCTGAGTGAACTGGAGTCTATTCTTCCAATTCCAGTTGCATACACCATGTTGTATCCGTCGGCCTCACCTTAGACTGAAATTGTCACAGTGGTCCAATACCCCATTTCACTCTGAGACACTTCGCTGCCAATTTTTAACAATTATTGATGGTTTCTGTGGCTCTTCAGTAGTCTACACTGACAGCTCAATGGTAAATGGTTGTGCCAGCTTTGCCTATATACTTGCAGGACATACTGAGTTATGCTCCTTGCCAGATGGCTGCATTGTATTCATTGCGGAGCTGGTATCCATCTATTGCGCACTCAAACACCTCTGTTCCTGCTCCTGGGAGTCCTTCATCATCTGTAGCGACTCCCTGAGTGGTCTTCAAGACATCAATTAGTGTTTCCCAAGCCGTCCTTTGGTTGTTGCCATACAAGAGTCCATATACACCATTGAACAACGAGGACAGTCAGAGAAATTCCTTTGGACTCCAGGGCACATTGGGATAGAGGACAACAAACTGGCTGATAGGCTTGCAAAAGTGGCTACACATAAACCTATCCTCAAAGTAGGTATTACACCTCCTGATCTTCGTTCAATATTACATCGTAAAGTTCTCGGTTTGTGGAGTACTGAATGGAGCACCTTACTTATGCCCAACAAATTGAGGTGTATAAAGGAGACGACAAATGTCTGGAGGTTCTCTATGTGGAACCCTCGCAGGGACTCTGTCATCCTCTGCCGGCTCTGCATTGGCTATACTTGGCCGTGCGGACCCACCTCAGTGTTGCTATGTGGCCCATTTATCGGTAGCCCACATTTTATTGGATTGCCCAGACCTAGCCACCCCGAGAGGTGGCATTTTAATCTCCCTGGCATTCTGAGCGTGGTTTTAGGAGACGATACCTCTACGGTTGATAGAGTTTTAAATTTTATTCATGCTAGTGGATTGTATCATTCTATATGACGTTCATTGAGTGTCCAGTCTCTGTTTTACACTTGCCTAACACTTTGTTGGGTGGTTGTATCGTGTAATAGAGTGGCCGGATGTTCTACTTTTAATTCTGTGCTCACCCGGCCAAGACTCTCTGGTATTCTCTTTTGCTTTGCTTGATGAATTTTTATGACATTGTAGTGATTTTTATTGCATTTGCTATGATTGGAATGAGGGACTGATAACTGTAGTCGTTTAATCCCTTTTAAAACCAAACCAAAAAAGGGTAGGCAGCCATTCTTTTCTACCTCCATAGTTAAATGAATATTTGGGTGGATTGAATTTGGGTGATCCAAAAAGCCGTTTAAATTCCCACTACCATGAGGCCAAACGACAAAACTATCATCTGCATATCTGAAAAACAACACTGGTTTCAAGGTCGCTGACTGCAAAGCACATTCCTCAAAATCCTCGATAAACAAATTGGCCACAATGGGTGACAACGGGCTTCGCATTGCAACTAAATCAGCTTGTTCGTAGTACTGATGTGTGCTTTTGCATATATGTAGATCATAGTTTTGTCGTTTGGCCTCATGGTAGTGTGACTTTAAATTGCTATTTGGAACACCTAAATTCAATCCATCTGAATATTTAGTTCACTATGGAGGCAGAAAAGAATGGCTGGTTTCCCTTCCTTGATGAGACAGTCAGAAGGAAGGTTGATGGTATGTTGGGACATGCTGTTTATAGGTAGCCTACTCAAACTTATTTGTATCTACAAGCTGATAGTTGTCACCATCCAGCTTAGTGTGAAGGAGTACTTTGTACCTTGGTTCACAGGGCCCATGTCATTTCAGATGCTGAAAGTTTGTCAGCTGAGCTGTTCCATCTCAAGGTCATCTCTAAGAGGTAGATAAAACATATTTTGCACTATCAGCTTACTGTGCAACACCCAAGCGATAATAGTAATGAAGTGGTACCGAAATCTATGGCCTTTTTGCCTTATGCAAAAGCATTTATAACAGGATTAGTTTATTTTGTGGAAATATGATGTGAAATGTGTTTTTCAACCACCTTCTAAGATAAAGGCCCTGTTGGGGTCCATAGAGGATGATTTTGGTTTGTCTAAGGCTGGTGTCGATTGTATTCCTTGCAGTTGTGGCATGTCATTTATTGGTTGGATAATTAGGACTGTGGAAGACCGGTGTATTGAACACAAGTGTCACACATGCTTACAACAGCCGAGCAAATCTGCTGTTGCAGAACATTGTCTTGGCACTGGTCATCCTAGGGAATACAACACACAGTGAATTTGGCATGCACTTCTACCTATTGGGATAGTGGTACTAAGGAAGATGTTGAAATTAAACTACCAAGTGACCTTATAAATAGAGATAGTGGTTTTTGTCTAAATTCTTGGAATCCAGCCCTGTCTCTCGTCAAAAAACAGAGAGACAGAATTAATACTGTCTCACCTGTTGATTAATAGTCACTATCAATATTTCTGATGTTTTTCATTTTTGGTTGTTTAGACTCTGTGGTTACTTGTAGTGTCTGTATTAATTTACTTGTTTGCCCTTTCAAACTGAGGTATTAAATTTGCCTGTACATTGCTTTCTTGAGTGCAGTTGCGCCTTGAGCATGGCAGGGTGTGCTCATATTAAAATTTCGGCGGTAGTCGATGATGTCACCCGACAGCATACCTGTGAGTTGTTTGAACAGAATTGTCTTTGCTTTCATTGGTGGCAGAGAATCAGCATGTTTCCACCAGTTTTACTGTTGTTTTGTTTCTGGTGTATAGTAGTGCACCAAGTTTCATCTGTGGTCAGAAACTGACACAAAAGAATCCTGTTCATTTCTCCTAAAATGCACCAAACATTGTTCTGATATTCCATTCTTCTGATCCAGCATCAAGAGTTGTGGCACCCATCTTGTAGACTTTTTTTTTTCATTTCTAATTCATTAGTTAGTATGTGATATACCCTTTTAGATGACATCTGACAAGTGTGAGCTATTTCACACACTTTCAATTGGTGATCCTCCATGGACATTTCATGCATTTTTGCAATGATTTCTGGAGTAGTGACACATCTTGGCTAATCACTGTGTGGATCATCACCTAAGCTCTCCTGACCAAATTTTATTTCATTTGTCCATTCGTAACACTTGATTATGAAAGAGCAGAGTCCTCCACTGTATTCTAAAAATTGACATGAATGTCCTTTACTTTCATACCTTTCTTTACGAAGTACTTAATCATTGCTCAAATCTTGATTTTTTTTTCCATCTTCACAAATTGCTATGCAGGAACAACAACAGTGTCACAACACCGCCTCTTCTCTCTTCCAAGAACACTGAAGTGGCACGTGTTTGCAGTATCAGTCCAATGGATATCATATGAACAACTCGTTACAGTAGTGCTGACCTCTTGTGGTGATCCCAAGAACTTTTCAAACCACCCTCGTACGAGGAGAAGGAGACCAACGGATTTAACTTGACAATGGTAATCAGACCAAAATAGGCCTGTCATATCAAATAATTTATTTAAAAGCAGTGTCATTGGTATTTATAATCTTTTAACAATGTCCCTAAATGATGCATATGACCTAGTGCGCCCAGGCGAATACTTCGATAATTACTAAAGTAAAATTACATTTATATAGTTAAAAGAAAGGAAAAAAGAAACTACCCACTGTGTTTTAGTATTTTTGGAAAGGGTAAAGCTCATAAAAAAAGTGCGATAAAATCTCGGTGAACGTTATGCATTTACAGTAAGTAATAATAATGAAATGAAACAAAGTTGCTAATACACTATACAATGAAACTGTTAATTCTGTACACAGTTCACATCTATGTACATATTTTGCAATCTTCTATATGATATATGGTGGACCATACTGGATACTACCACTAGACTGTTGTATCTACTGTCTCTGCCTAGTATGCAAATTCAAATTAAGTTGGAGTGTGTGTGTGTGTGTGTGTGCATAAGAAAATAAGTGTTAACCAACTGACAGGAACAGTATCAGAAAGGATTCCAATTGGGAACTCGTTGTGGTGTCTGGGACCAAGGGGGGTGAGATGTAGATTGAAGCTTAGGTGGTCCTGCACTATTAATGGGTCATGGGCAGTGATTGCCACAAGTGGCTCAGTTTAGCTCCCAATGCTGCCTTGCAAAAGAGGTGTAATGCACCACACTTGACCATTTGCGGGAAAGTAGCCTCATGCTCTTAATGCTGCTTATCAAGATCAGAACACCATCAATCTGTGAAGGCCGTGCTCTTTGTGGTAGTGTCCTACAGCTCCTCTGTTTGAAAGCCACACCGAGTGTTGACATTTCGGACCTGTAGGTGCAGGTAGAACCACCTTTGAGGTGTTGGTGAGTTGCATGTTCCCAGTCTAGTGAATGTTCGTGTAGATGCAACATTCTCATTCCCTTTCCTGATCCACTTACAAATGGGCTGAAGGCAAACATCTATTATTTATCTGCTTTTGAGCTTCCATTTGTTTTGTCTTGCGTTGTCTTGTTCTCTTGATTGTTACTCAAAATGTGTGATAGCAACAGTAGAATAGTTCTGCAGTAAGCCACAAATACTGGTTCTCTAAATTTTCTCAATAATTTTTATGGACATAATATTTTATAAAGCATTTCTCTAACACTCCGCACTGAACTTTTAAATCTTTGTTTTTCCTTCTTATTTGCATTAACATATATTTCTATACATTTAGAACAAGTTTTCATTCATCATACCAAAAAGAAAACTTTTCTAAATCATCCAGTACACTCCTACAATCACTCTACAACCCCACTTCACTCTACACTACTGCATCGTCAGTAACTAGTTACAGATTGGTGCCCATCCTGTATGTCAGATCTTTTATGTGTATAAGCACAAAAATACCTTGATCTTCTCCGAGTCTTTTGTGCTGCCATGCCTGAATAAAATATTCTCAGTTAACAAACTATGTTGTTTCAGATAAAGTTCTCAAGCTTTCAATGGCTAATCCACCACTGCTGTCAGGAGGGCTGAAGCTACTGACTCTTGGGCCTGACACAGTTTTCTGCTTATATAGGCACAAAGGCAGCATCTTAGACCCAGTGAAGCATGTATGTGGAAGTTTGAAGTATAGCCCACAGTGGGTCAATGATGTTAGCTAGTGTAAGGGATCAGAGACATGTTTGAAACAACTGCTACTGCCTCCCTACAAACATTGCACATCTGTCTTTGCTTTCTTTTGATATAGAAAGCCTGCCCCCATGTCCTTGTGCCGTAATCTCTACTGAAATTTTTGTTTATTGTAATCTTTGAATGTACTTCTTAGATGCTGCAGTTCATACTGTAAGTGGTCATTGTCAGAAATAATCTTTGCTCTGTAGACAGTATGTACAGGTCTGCATTTTGTGTACAAAATAGTGATAACTTTTGGCAATAAAATAGAATCAATGTTGGCTGTTTTCTTGCAGACTGAATGACCAAGTTGGCTTCCCACCATACACTCAACTAAAAAACCCAAGGGCAATAGCTTGTCATTCTTCTCCATCTTGGTAGTATATTTATTGTAGGGATTGACACCATTTGAGTGATTGATGAACTGCTGCAGTGTATCTTCACCTTGAGGGTGAATCACGAGCTGTCATTAATGTGTTGTAGGAAGCAAGACAGATTCAATGTTTAGAGCTCAGAACCTGCTCCTCTAAGTGTTCAGTGAAAAAAAAAAAATTGTAGACTGCTGGAAACATTGGTGATTCCATTATTGTTTAATCTGTCATCTCATAATATTCATCAAGGTACAAGAAGTACATAGTCATTTGGACTTTATGGAACAACTTGATTACAGATGGTAACTGTTGATCCCTGTTAAAGAGAATATCATTCTTTAAGAGCTCTCCATGTATGGCAATTCCCGTGAATGTGTTAGTGTCTATATTGGTCAATAAATCATACATTTGTGGAGCAATATACTGACCAGAAGTGTTGGTCATATCTGAAAATTCCTGGAGAACTTACATACAAGAGAATTTGAGAATTTGGCTCATGTGTTAATGTATTCATATCCCATTATAAAGAAAGTGGTTAAGATTAGAATAAACAATAACAATTTCAATAAAGGCCAAAGGCATATAATTAGTAAGATGTAAGGGCAGGATTTTGATATTAAAAAAAAAAAAAAAAAAAAATTCAATTGTAGCATCGATCCCTCACACCAGTTGGTATCATTGGCTCCATTGTGGGCCATAGCTGCTGCAAGTTACACCTTCTGATTTCTGTGGACGCAGAACGTTATTTGTTTCTAAATGCTGACATACTCCCCCGTACCTATCTAAATGGAACACCAAGCCATCTCAGTGGTTTTAACTGCTGACAACAGTGGCAGAAAAAGCCATTGAAAGCTTGAGAGCTTCACCTGAAATGACACTGTTAACGGAAAATACCCCTGCCTCGCACAAAAGCTCACCATCTAGGATACTGTAGTCTAATATTTAAAGAGGATTTTGAGAAGAACGCATTGCTGACTAGCTATGGTATTCCTAAGCATGTTTTAATAGTATGCATCAGGACATCTTGTCAAGTACTCTTTATAAAAACTGATTTGGAATTACCTCCAGACACGATAAACAGTGCGGACAGGAAGAGGATTGAGGCTTTTGAAATATGGTGCTACAGAAGAATGCTGAAGATTAGGGGGTGGATTGTGTAACTAATGAGGAGGTAGTGAACAGAATTGGGGAGAAAAGAAATTTCTGGCATACCTTGACTAAAAGAAGGGATAGATTGGTAGGACACATTCTTAGACATCAAGGAATTGTGAATTTAGCGTTGGAGGGAAGTGTGTGGGGAAAAAATCGCAGAGGAAGACCAAGAGATGGATACAGTAAGCAGATTCAGACAGATGTGGGTTGCCGTTCTTATGTGGAGATGAAGAGGCTTGCTCAGGATAGGGTATTGTGGAGAGCTGCATCAAACGAGTCTCCGGACTGAAGACCACAACAACAACATGGCAAATTATTTGTTTTCAACTGTTTTAGTTGCATTTCTGTGCCAGTGATGCCTTTTACTAAGTCATTCATTCTGGATCTCTATGCTGCTCAATGGTATGTCTATACAATCATCTTGTGTGAAAGATTCTTTAATACAAATTATAAAACTTCAGCCTATCTATCATTGTTTTTATGTAATGTTACAAGTTTTCTTTAATAGTTGTCTTCTTTTCTATCATGGCTAGGCTTGTCTGTAGTAGTATTGCACTTATGAAGTTTAGTTCTTCAAAAAACTTTCCTGTTGCCAAGTAATGTAAATGAAAATAGTATCTTGCAATTTAATATCTGTTTTTAACTACAACTCTAACCACTTGCGAAAATCCATAAAATGTGGGAGAGTCCACCCTCAGAAAGTTCCAAAAGTCATTTAGTACCTTACTAAAATGTCATGTGTCAGCCTTACTGTTTTTATACTGCTCTTTCGTGCATCCAAACTTCCTCTTCTTCTTTCCACAAATGTGAAATTAGCCCAAGGGACAAATAACAGCTGACATCTGCCAGGTTCGCACCTGTTGGATTTGACATGAAGTTTGCATGATATCACTTTGCCATCTCGAGCCAGCCATCTAGTACAACATTGTTATTGATGTGGTCTTCATTCTGGAGACTAGTTTGATGTAGCTTTGCACCCTACTGTATCCTGTACAAACCTCTTTGTTTCCTCACAAGAACGCCAACCCACATCCATTTGAATCTGCTCACTGTATCCATCTCTCAGGCTTCCTCTGCAATTATTACCCCATAATTTCCCTCCCATGCAAAATTGATGATTGCTTGATGTCTCTGAATATGTCCCACCAATTGATCCCATCTCTTACTCAAGATATGCCAGAAATTTCTTTTCTTTCCAATTCTCTTTAGCACCACCTCATTAGTTATGCCATCTACCCATCTAATCGACAGCAGTCATCTTTAGCACCACATTTCAAAAGCTTCCATTGTCTTTTTGTCTGAAATCTTATCATCCATGTTTCACTCACCCACGTGCTACACTCCAGACAAATGCTTTCAGAAAATATTTTATAGCATTTAAATTAATTTTGGAACAAATTTTGCTTTGTCAAAAATGCTTTTCTTTCCATAGCCATTTTGCAATTTCTTCTTCTTCTTCTTCTTCTTCTTTATTTCAGACATCATAATTTATTTTGCAACCCTAATAACATCTACAATAAAAACTCGCTTTTACGTTTTCCCACCATTTACACAATTTTTTGTCAGTCCAGTCAAATTTCCTATGTTCACGATGTTAATTCTTCCCCATTTTTGCATTAACTTATTTACACTTTCACCACATTTTACGTTTTTGAAACCATGTTCCCTGTTCATGAAGATAAAATGACATAATTGACATTTATAAACGTTACACAGTCATGTTTCTTGACACTTTACATTTATTCAAAAGTATATTTCGTGTTTCGTTGTTTGCAGTACGCGCCAGTAGTTGATTCACTCACAGAGGCTGATGGGATCCCATCAGCCACCATGCCGATCGTCAGCTTGCATGACACATTTAGAGAATTTAGTCTTATTGTGAAATGCAAATATTTATCTAAGCTTTTTTGTTAAGTTTTATGAACAGTGATACTGATGCCTGTGTATGTTTCTATGCACATTGAAGGAGGCACGGTGTATTAGAACCTCAAAAACCTGATTATAGTGTGAGATGCCGACACTCTCCTAATGTCACAAAAATACTTGTATATATATTTGCACTTGAAAATGCAAATAAATTCTTGAATATTGTCATGTAAAACATAGAAAAATACAAAAATTATGGAAACTGTGCAGTTTCACTACATAAATAATGAATGCCAGTTAAAGGCTTGCTAACAAAGTCGATTATGATGAATGAAATTACATCAAAAATTTCTACTTCCTATAAAGTTACCAGCTCCGCCTGGTGCTTAAAATAGTACAAAATTGGGATAATCTTTATTGTGCAATAAATAAACTTCCTTGCGAGTATTTTGATGCCTATTATGTATATAATCACAAATCACAAATAAACTATGAAAATGCAAGGGTGATCCAGTAAGCACATTTTACCATTTAAAACATTATTTTCCTCATTTTATTTTTACCCTCATTTTACTTTTGCCCTCATTTTACACCATTTCCATTAAGTCCCATGAAAAGCATAAAAATGGAGTTGTACCATACTACTTTTATTGTCTCATTACCAATCTAATCCCTTCTGCATTGCCTGATTTTCTTACACTACATCTCATTACTCTTGTTTTGCTCTTGTTAATATTCACCCCCATGAACCACAGACATTGCCGAGGTGGGGTGGCTTGCGTGCCTCAACGATGCAGATAGCCGTACCGTAGGTGCAACCACAGCGGAGGGGTATCTGTGGAGAGGCCAGACAAACGTGTGGTTCCTGAAGAGGGGCAGCAGCCTTTTCAGTAGTTACAGGGGCAACAGTCTGGATGATTGACTGAGCTGGCCTTGTAATATCAGCTAGTGTGGCTTTGCCACACAGCTACTGCGGACGGCTGAAAGCAAGGGGAAACTACAGCCGTTACTTTTCCCGAGGACATGCAGCTCTACTGTATGAACATATGATGATGGCATCCTCTCGGGTAAAATATTCCGGAGGTAAAATAGTCCCCCATTCGGATCTCCGGGCGGGGACTACTCAGGAGGATGTGATCATCAGGAAAGACAATAGTGGCATTCTACGGGTCGGAGCGTGGAATGTTAGATCCCTTAATCGAGTAGGAAAATTAGAAAATTTAAAAAGGGAAATGGATAGGTTGAAGTTAGATATAGTGGGGATTAGTGAAGTTCGGTGGCAGGATGAACAGGATTTCTGGTCAGGTGAGTACAGGATTATAAATACAAAATCAGTTGGGGGCATCACAGGAGTAGGACTGATAATGAATAAGAAAATAGGAATGCGGGTAAACTACTATGACCAGCACAGTGATCGCATTATCATTGTCAAGATAGATACGCAGCCAACACCGACAACAGTAGTACAGGTTTATATGCCAACTAGCTCTGCCGATGATGAGGAAATCGAAGAAATATATGAGGAGCTAAAGGAAATTATTCAGACAGTTAAGGGAGAGGAAAACTTAATTGTCATGGGAGACTGGAATTCGGTAGTAGGAAAAGGAAGAGAAGGAAAAATAGTAGGTGAATATGGATTGGGAAGAAGGAATGAAAGAGGAAATCGCCTGGTAGAATTTTGCACGGAACATGATTTAATCGTAACTAACACGTGGTTTAAGAATCACAAAAGAAGGTTGTATACGTGGAAGAGACCAGGAGACACCGGAAGGTATCAGATAGATTTTATAATGGTAAGACATAGGTATCGGAACCAGGTTATAAACTGCAGGACATACCCAGGGGCAGATATAGACTCTGACCATAACTTGTTAGTCATGAACTGTAGGCTGAAGCTGAAAAAACTGCAGAAAGGTAGGAAAATAAGGAGATGGGACTTAGATAGATTGAAGGAAAGTGAAGTTCTGGAGAATTTCAGAGGGAGATTTAGGCAACAATTGACAGAAACAGGGGAAAATAAAACAGTAGAAGAGGAATGGGTAGCATTGAGAGACGAAATTGTGAAGGCAGCGGAGGACAAAATTGGTAGAGAGGCAGGACCTACAAAAAATCCGTGGATATCACAGGAAATACTACAGTTAATTGATGAAAGGAGAAAATATAAAAATGCAGTAAATGAAACAGGCAAAATGGAGTACAGACGACTAAAAAATGAGATTGACAGGAAGTGCAAAATGGCTAAGCAGGAGTGGCTAGAAGCCAAATGTAAATCTGTAGAAGAATGCATAAGAAGGGGAAAAGTAGATACTGCCTACAGGAAAATAAAAGAGACATTTGGGGACAAGAAAGGCACCTCTACGAATATCAAGAACTCAGATGGGAAACCAGTTCTCAGCAAAGAAGGGAAAGCTGAAAGGTGGAAGGAGTACATAGAGCAGCTCTACAAAGGAAATGAACTTCGAGACGATGTTGTAGGAAGGGAAGAGGAAGTCGATCAAGATGAAATAGGAGATACTATATTGAGAGATGAATTTGACAGAGCCTTGAAAGACCTAGGTCGGAACAAAGCCCCAGGAGTAGATGACATACCCTCAGAGCTACTAAAGTCTCTGGGAGAGCCAGCCATGACAAGACTATTTGAATTGGTGTGTAGGATGTTCGAGAGAGGCGAAATGCCCTCAGACTTTAAGAAAAATGTAATAATCCCCATTCCAAAGAAATCAGGCGCAGACAGGTGTGAAAATTACAGAACCATCAGTTTGATAAGTCATGGTTGCAAAATTTTAACACGAATTATCTACAGGAGAATGGAAAAGCTGGTAGAAGCTGACCTCGGGGAAGATCAGTTTGGATTCAGGAGGAACATAGGAACTCGGGAGGCAATACTCACTTTACGTCTTATCTTAGAAGATAGATTAAGAAAAGGCAAACCTACATTTTTAGCTTTTGTAGATTTGGAGAAAGCATTTGACAATGTTGACTGGAATACACTCTTTCAAATTCTGAAGTCAGCAGGGGTAAAATACAGGGAAAGGAGAGTTATTTACAACTTGTACAAAAGCCAGACCGCAGTTATAAGACTCGAAGGGCATGAAAGGGAAGCATCAGTTGGGAAGGGAGTAAGACAGGGTTGTAGCCTTTCTCCAATGTTATTCAATTTGTACATCGAGCAGGCGGTGAAGGAAAGTAAGGAAAAATTTGGAATAGGGTTTAAAGTTCAGGGGGAAGAAATAAAAACATTGCGTTTTGCTGATGACATTGTAATTCTGTCAGAGACAGCGAAGGACCTGGAAGAGCAGTTGAATGGAATGGACAGGGTGTTGAAGAGAGCGTATAAAATGAACATTAACAAGAGCAAAACAAAAATAATGGAATGCGGTCTTAGAAAGTCGGGCGATGCTGAAGGAATTAGATTAGGTAACGAAACAATGAAGGTGGTAGATGAGTTTTGTTACTTGGGTAGTAAAATAACATGCAATGGTCGCAGTACAGAGGATATAAAATGCAGAATGGCAATGGGAAGAAAAGCATTTTTGAAAAAGAGAAATTTGCTAACTTCGAATATTAATTTAAGGGTAAGGAAGTCTTTTCTGAAGGCATTTGTGTGGAGTGTTGCCTTGTACGGGAGTGAAACATGGACGATAAGCAGTGCGGACAGGAAGAGAATAGAGGCTTTTGAAATGTGGTGCTACAGAAGAATGCTGAAGATTAGGTGGGTAGATCGCATAACTAATGAAGAGGTACTGAATAGAATTGGTGAGAAAAGGAATTTTTGGCATACCCTGACTAAAAGAAGGGATCGCTTGGTAGGACACATTCTTAGACATCGGGGAATCGTAAATTTAGCATTGGAGGGAAGTGTGTGGGGTAAAAATCGCAGAGGGAGACCGAGAGACGCGTATAGTAAGCAGATTCAAGTGGATGTGGGTTGCCGTTCTTATGTGGAGATGAAAAAGCTTGCTCAGGATAGAGTAGGGTGGAGAGCTGCATCAAACCAGTCTCCGGACTGAAGACCATAACATAATATTCATGTTAAATGCTCCTTTCAAGACACTGCCCATTCCGTTCAATTGCTTTACCAGGTCCTTTGCTTTCTCTGACAGAATCACAATATCATCGTCAATCTGCAAAAGTATTGTATTTTCTCCCTGAACTTTAAATCCTTCTTCAATTGTTGAATGTACAGATTGAATAACATTCAGGAAAGGCTACAACCCTGTCTTACTCCCTTCCACACCCTTCAACTATTATAACTGCAGTATATTCCAGTCAATATTATCAAAAGCTTTCTCTAAATCTACAAAAGCTAAAATGTATGTTTGCCTCTCTTTTACTTTTTTTCTGTTTTCTTTTTTCTCTTTAAGGATAAGTCTTAATGCGAGTGTTGCATCACTTGTTCCAACATTTCTCCAAAATCCAAACTGATCTTCTTTAACATTGGATTCCATCAGTTTTTTCATTCGTTTGTAAATAATTTGAGTTAGTATCTTGCAACCATTCGTATTAAACTGATACAGTAGAAACCCATTTTTTTTACACTTTTCAAGGAACTTCATTGAAATGGTGTAAAATGGGGGAAAACATAAAATGCAGGAAATAATGTTCTAAATGGTAAAATATGCTTGCTGGATCATCCTTGCATTTTCGTAGTTTATTTGTGATATATGTACACAACATGCATCAAAATACTTGCCAGGAAGTTTATTATATAATAAAGGTAATCTAAATGTGTACCATTCATACGCCAGGCAGGACTGGAATTGGTAATTTTAGGGGAAGTAGAAATTTTTGGTGTAATTTCATTAATCATAATCAATTAGTTAGCAACCCTTTAACTGGAATTAAATATTTACATAGTATTTTTCTATGTTTCGAATTATGATATTTGATAATTTATTTGCGTTCTCGAGTGCAAGTTTACGCATAAGTATTTTTGTGATATTAGCATAGGGTTGGCATCTCTCACTTATTGCTTTTTTGAGGTTTTAATGTACCCCTTCAATGTGCAGAAAAACGTACACAAGCAAACCATAAGTCTCACCATTTATAAAACACAAAAAATACTTACAAGGAAAGTACTTGGGCTTGAACACACACATATACACCAAAATCATATGAGAGATAATGTAAAGATGCCTTATTGCACTAGTGATACTTCCGCATCTGCAAACCTCTGCAGTCATCTGTTAGAGGCCTCTGAGTGTGTCATGCCGCATTGCACTTTGACCTGTCGGTTCGCCAGTAGGGATGGTGCAGTGTGCCTCCGAAGTTGCATTTTGTGATGTTATTTGTGTGGTGAAGCGTCAGATGGGGCGGCGATTGCTAATCAATCCTGATGTATTGCGATTAGTTGAGATGAAGTTACGAAGAATCCTTCTCCGTGAAGATGATATTAGTGTAGAAGATGAATCATTTTGCATGCTTTCTCGTATCTGTTATGGTACAGAAATATGAGCATAAGTTAGATACTGTTGTTACAAACTCATAATAATGATAACAAAGATGATAATGACAAACAACTCATTGCAAGCGGTAGTGCTACTGTAAGTGCTGAAAGAGGCGATGGAAGCAGTGGCAGTGAATACCAACAGTCTTTCGGGAAGAAGGTTAAAGTTGCAACTATCATCACGGCTTTTGATGACAATTCGCTAGAGAACATGTACGATGATTATTACATAAGTTATAGTTAAGGTATCTGCATTAGTATGGCATCTGCAATTACATCTACAGTGCTATCTAGAGCACGGTTGCAGAGTTTTGCAGAAAAACGACACCCACCAGCACATTGAGGTGTACGTAGAGATCCTGTAACCAAACGTTCATACAGATATGTTTGTTCGAGCCCATGTACTTTCCTTGTTAGATAAGTATTTGTATTTCACAACCAGAATAAATTCTCGAAACGCATCATGCAAAGCATGAAAGACTACCAGTTGCGTAAACAAAGTCAAGCTAACAGTCAGCGTGGTGGCTGATACGAGACTATACTCCCATCACCGCATCATAAGTCAACTAGGCACGTACTGTAAACAACAAAACGCGAAATATAGGTGCGAATAAATGCAAAGTGTCAAGAAATTTGACTGCTTAACATTTATAAACACTATACTTTATGGTGAAAGCCATGTCAGCGTCAATTTATGTCAGTTATGTCATTTTTTTCTTCATCAATATGGTTTCAAAGAGTGTAAAACGCGGGAAAAAGTGTAAACATGTTAACACAAAAATAGGGTCAAATTAACATTGTGGACATAAGAAATTTGACGTAACCGACAAAAAATGATGTAAATGGCGGGAAAATTTAAAATGCGAGATCTTAAAAATGGGGCTTTATTGTAATTCTGAAACTTTCACACTTGTCTGCATTTGCTTTCTTTGGAATTTGAATTATTATATTTTTCTTGAAGTCTGAGGCTATTTCAGCCAGGCAGGAGTGGCTGAGCGGTTCTAGGCAACATGTCAGGGATGGCAAGGCCAATCCCACCATAGCTTCGAGTTCTCCCTTGGGCATGGGAGTTGTCCTTAGATGTTTAAATAAATAGTTCGTAATCCTAGGGACTGATAACCACAGTACTTTGGTCCCATAGATTTATACACATGGGAGCATTTGAGGATATTTCCGCTGTCTCATACGTCTTGCACACAAGATAAAAAGGTTTCTTCATTATTGGCCCTTCCAACAGTGTCAGTAATTCATAGGGAATATCACATACTCCGGGGCATTGTTTCTACTCAAATCTTTCAGTGCTCTGTCAAATTCTTCTCACAGTATCATCTCGTGTCTCATCTTCATCTACTTCCTCTTCCATTTCTACAACACTGCCTTCAAGTTCATTTCCCTTGTATAGGCCCTCTATATATTGTTTCCACTTTCCCTTCTTTGTTTCGGACTGGTTTTCCATCTGAGCTCTTGATATTCATGCAGTTGCTTTTCTAGTCACCAACCATATTTCTTATTTTCCTGTAGGCAGTATATATCTTTCCCCTAGTTACACTTCTCCTTTAACTATTCCTGCTTAGCCAATCAGCTCTTCCTGTTACCCATTTTTTAGCTGTCTTTACTCCCACTTGCCTGCTTTACTTGATGCATTTTTATATTTCCTCCTTTCATCTATTAAGTTAAATATCTCCTGTGTTAACCAAGGATTTCCATTCATCATCCTAGCTAGATGATCCTTGGCAGTCTTCATTACTTTATTTTGTAAACTATGCCCATTCTTCTTATACCGTATTACTTTCCCCCATTTCGGCCAAACCTTTCTTAATGCTACCTCGGAAAGCCTTGACAACCTCTTATTTCCTCAGTTTATTTAGGTTCCATCTCCTTACTTTTCTACCTTTTTACAGTTTCTTAAGTTTTAATCTACAGTTCATAACCAGTATGATATGGTCAGTCTACATCTGCCGCCAGATATGTCTTATGGCTTAAAACATTGTTTCTAAACACAAGTCTTACCATTATAAAGTCAATCTGGACCTTCCAGTAACTCCTAGTCTCCACAACATATACAACCTTCTTTCATGCTTGAGGCAAGTGTTTTTGATGATTAATTTGTGACCTCCTCTTTCATTCCTTTTCCGCATTCCATATTCACCTACTATTTGTCCTCTTCCTGTTCCTAGTACTGAGCTTCAGTCTCCCATAACAGTCAAGTTTTCCTCACCCTTACCTGTCTGTATAACTTCTTTTACCTCATCATACATTTCTTGGATCTCCTCATAATCAGCAAAGCTAGTCGGCATATAAACGTATACTACTGTGGTCGGTGTTGGCTTCGTACCTATCTTTGCCACGATAATACATTCACTACACTGTTCAAAACAATTTACCTACATTCCTATTTTTTATTCATTATTAAACCTACTCCTGCATTCCCCCAACTGAATTTCTATTTATGACCCTGTATTCATCTGACCAGAAATCTAATCCCCACCATTTCTAATGTCAGCCTATCCATTTCTCTTTTCAAATTTTCCAATTTACAAGCCGATGAAGGTTGGAATATTCTACACTCCAATCTGTAGAATGCCTGTTTTGTTTTTCTTGATGTCGACATCCTCACAAGTATTCCCCAACCAGACTTCCGAATGGGGGACTATTTTACCTCCGGAATATTTTATCCAAGAAGACACCATTATCATACATTAGTGCTACATGTCCTCAGGAAGAGTAATGACTTCAGTTTCCCCTTGCTTTCAGCATTTGGTTGGTAACTGGATACAAAGCCAAATTAGCTGATGTTACAAAGCGAGCTCAGTCAATCATGCAGCCTGTTGTCCCTGTAATTACTGAAAAAGCTGCTGCCCCTCTTCAGGAACCACACATTTGTCTGGCTTCATCACAGACACCTATCCGCTGTGGTTGCACCTACAGTGCTGTTATCTGTATAGTTGAGACACACAAGCCATCCCACCTTGGCAATGTGTGTGGTTCATGGGGGTGGAGTACAGCAATATTGCCCAATATTATCAACTGCTTGGTTTAATAATCATGAAAGAAGGTTATATATGTGGAAGAGACCAGGAGACACTGGGAGATACCAGATGACTTTATAATGGTAAGGTAAAGGTTTAGAAACCACATTTGAAACTGTAAGACATATCCAGGGGCAGATATAGACTCTCACCATAATTTATTGGTTATGAACTGTAGATTAAAACTTAAGAAAATGCAGAAAGTTAGAAAATTAAAGGATAGAACCTGGACAAATAGAAGGAACCAGAGGTGGGTGAGAGTTTCAGAAGGAGCATTAGGCACAGATCGTCTGAAACTGAGGAAGTAATTCAGTAGTAGATGAATAGATGAAGAATGGGTAGCTCTCAGTGCTAGGGTAGTGAAGGCTGTAGAGGATCATATAGGCAGAAGGATAAGCCCTAGTAGAAATCCCTGTATAACACAGGATACAGTAGAACCGCTATTTAATGTTTTTCTAGGGACCGGAATTTTTTTACCTTAAATTGAGGCTTTGATAGAAAGCAAACCTGAATATGTATTGTACAAATATAGGGTGCACCTAAACTTTCGACACTTTTTATAGTAAAAAAATAAATCTCGAATATAGGCTGCACAAATACATTTTCGTGAAAGTTTAATTATAGAATGGCTCTATTAATCGGTGGCGAATAAACTGTTTGCTAAAATCATAGTTTGTCATTCTGCTGCTATGTGGCAGGCCATCTACACTTAAAACACAAAGTTAAACACATGTGTCGTGGAACTACTGGTATTTGTTCAGCTTATTGGGAGATCTGATGATGGTAGAAAAAATCTTTTATCACGGAAAAGGAGAGCATCGCGGTTCTTCTGTAGCATGCTTAGGATGGCAACATTTCTACTACATTTCATGTAGCCAAGGGAATACCACTTTGACAGGGCCAATTAGAAGCGAGAAATACTTAAATGTGTTTATAGCACCAGATATAAAGCTACAGTCTGGTTTGTTGTGTACATGAGGTATTGTTGTGAGTGATTATGGCAGGATATGCTGTTGTTAGTGTAACCGGCTTCTCTCTAGAAGCTACATATTTTAATTTCTCAGTGTGCTTTCCCTTCAGTTAATTAAAGTTATTGTGTGCTTGCATTTTTATTTGATTCATATTCACATTAAATATCTGGTTAGTGTATTATTCCACTGTGTGAATTGCATCGCGACAATTGTCCGTCTTTGTTTTCTGATTTTGATTTTTGTCTGCACGTTCTCGCTTCGGTTTGTAAATTTATACTGTGCTCTAATGCATTTTAGACTCAAATTCACGTTCTAACAAACAGTGTGATCTTTCTTTGACTGCATCACGACTGTAGTTTTTGTTTTCTCGGCACTGTAAACATGAATAGGGACTGCGACTGCTGTGTGCAGATAAAGTCTGAGCTGGTGACACTTCGCTCCCAGCTTCAAGCTGTGTTAACTTCCGTTGCACAGCTGGAGGCTGCGATCGAGGGGTGTCGTTGTTGTTGGCCGGTAGTGGTGATCAAACAGACTCCCGTTGTCTCCACCGATTAACCTGCGCCATCGACATGCCCTGATACTGCTAGCAGTGAGGCAGACACTCCACCCGTGGTTGCATGGGAGGTCGCTCCAGTGCATGGCAGGAGGCGAAAGACATTCCGGGGACCAATTGTGAGGCCTCCCCAGATTGTCTTGTGAACAGGTTTGAGGTGCTATCTGTTCAGGACAACATTCCTGAGTCAGATGGTCTCTCTCATCCTGAGGTCACCACCCAGCCTGCAAGATCCGGGCTTTCACAGAGGGTGGGTTTGCTTATAGTTGGGATCTCCAACGTTAGGCGGGTGATGGAGCCCCCTAGACAGATGGCTGCCAAGGAGAAGAAGAAGGCCAACGTGCACTCCGTGTGCATACCGGGTGGAGTCATTCCAGATGTGGAACGAGTCCTTCTGAGTGCCATGAAGGGTACGGGGTGCAGCCAACTGCAGGTGGTGGCTCACGTTGGTACCAATGATGTGTGTCGCTTCGGATCTGAAGAGATCCTGTCAGGTGTCGAGTGGCTATCTGAGGTGGTAAAGACTGCCAGTCTTGCTTGTAAGATGAAAGCAGAGCTCACCATCTGCAGCATAGTTGACAGGACCGACTGTGGACCTCTGGCACAGAGCTGTGTGGAGGGTCTGAATCAGAGGCTCAGACTGTTCTGTGGCCATGTAGGCTGCAGATTCCTTGACTTATGCCATCGGGTGGTGGGTTTTCGGGCTCCGCTGAATAGGTCAGGAGTCCACTATACGCAGGAAGCGGCTACACGGGTAGCGGGAGCTGTGTGGCATGGACTGGGTGGTTTTTTAGGATAAAGGGCTTCGGGGAAAAACAAAATGGGCAATCTCAAAGGGTGCAGATGGATCACAGGAGAAATGTAGATCTGGGAACTATTGGTATAACAGTTGTAAATTGTCGTAACTGTGTGGGGAAAGTACCAGAACTCCAAGCGTTAATAGAAAGCACCAAAACACACATCATTGTAGGCAGTGAAAGTTGGCTCAAGTTGGAAATAAGTTCAGCAAAAGGATTTGCAAAAGATCTAACTGTGTTCAGAAAGGATAGATTAAACAAAATAGGTGGAGGCATGTTTGTCGCCATCGAAAGTAGTATTTCGTGTAGCGAAGTTGAAGTAGATAATTCCTCTGAGCTACTATGGGTAGAGGTTGTACCTGAAAATCGTAAGAAGTTAATAATTGGTTCCTTTTAATGGCCTCCCGACTCTGATGATACAAATAGCAGAAAGATTCAAAGAAAACCTGAGTCTAATTGCAAAAACGTACCTGACTCACACAATAATAGTAAGCGGTGATTTTAATTTACCTATGATCTGTTGGCGAAATTATATTTTCAAATCAGGAGGTACGCATAAAACATCATGCGAAATTGTAGTCAACGCCCTTCTGAGAATTACTTCGAACAATTAGTTAATAAGCCAACTAGAATCGTAAATGGATGTGAAAACACGTTTGATCTCTTAGCAACAAGTAATCCTGAGCTCATAACAAGCATGAAAACGGATACAGGTATTAGTGAATACAGAGATGTCGTAGCGAGATTGAATATCAAAAGTCACAAAGTTACCAAAAATAAACAAAAAGTATATTTGTTCAGGAAAGCAAGTAGAAATAAAATACATTGCTTCTTGAAAAACAGCTTTCACTCGTTTCTAACACTAAACGTAGGTGAAGACCGGATGTGGCTCAAATTCAAAGAAGTGGTATCGACAGTAATTGACAGTTTTATACCAAATAAATTAATAAAGGAGGAGGCAATCCCCCTTGGTACACAAAACAGGTCAGGACACTGATGCAAAAGCAAAGGAAAAGGCATAGTAAATTTAAGCGAACACAAAATCCCCAGGATTTGCGATCCTACCCAGAAGCTCAAAATTTAGTGAGGATTTCAATGTGAGATGTTTACAATACTTATCACAACAAAACTCTTTCTCGAAATTTGACTGAAAACCCAAAGAGATTGTGGTCATATGTTAAATATCCTAGAGGCAAAACACAAACAATACCCTCACTACGTGATAGGTGATCCTGCCGATGACAATGATACTAAAGCAGAGTTACTAAACATAGCTTTTAGAAACTCATTCACCAAAGAAGACGAAACCAATATTCCAGATTTCGAATTACGAACAGATGCCGTAATGAGTAACATAGAAGTAGATATCATCGGAGTAGTGCAGCAACTAAAATCACTCAATAAGAACAAGTCTTCTGGTCCGGATTGTATACCCATTAGATTATGCTGAAGTGATAGCTCCTTACTTAACAGCCATATACAACCACTCTCTCGTAGAAGGATCTGTACCAAAAGATTGGAAAGTTGCACAGGGCACACCTATATTCAGAAAGGCGGTAGGAGTAACCCACTAAACTACAAGCCTATTTCACTGACGTCAATTTGCAGAGGGTTTTGGAACATATCCTGTATCCAAATATTATGAATTATCTCAAACAGAACGATCTATTGACCCAAGGTCAACACTAAAAATATGTACATAAATCAGATAACCTTTACTACATAATAAAGCTCCTGATGGGTATTTTTGTGTGTATTATTTACACATATCAAATATAAACTACAAAAATGAAGAGCACAAATTTTCCTGCTTAAAACATTTTCCCCATTAAAACATTGTTTCCCACACTTTACACTATTTTTTTTTTTTGAAATTCCTTGAAAGAAATAGAACTTCTAAGTACCTACCTTAATTCGCAACCAGTGTATAAGACACATTCCATTTTTGGACCAATTTTTGTAGGGAAAATAAGTTCGTCTTATATGCCAGCAAATACGGTAAACTTCAAAATAATAGACCACAAATATGAAGTCAGAACAAAACTTGTTTAACATGTTTGTATTTTTACAAAAGTGTTTGTGTGGTTATTGTGCATTTTGTATTTTCTTGCATGTAGTAATTATGTTGTTTTAATTATTTTCAGGATGTCTCATGTACGGAACAAATCATCTGATGACATCAGTGCGTACCAAGCACCTGATGGAAGTATTGTCTTTTCAAAGGAACTTTATGATCAGAACCATATTTCACTGTTAGTAAGATTTTATTCTACTGTTTTTGTACGACATAGGCAACCTGTATTTATATTTCCAAAAGTTTTCATACTTTTATATGAGAACAAATCTGCTTCTATCTAAGAAAAATTCAATTCAGAAGTTTATTAAATACATAACAACATATGGAGTAGCTAATACTTATTTTGTAGTTCATAGCCACTTATAAGAAGAACTAAAGGCCACTCCTAACTTCCAGAACCCTTATTTGAATGATAGAATAGAGGAAATAGTTAGTAAATGTTGGGTAGGTAGGGGGCTGCTTCCTCAGAAGCCTAGCTGAAAGAGAGTTATATTATACTGCCTGCACACACTATCAATGTGTAGATTGCATGTCAGCAGTATTTCAGTGTTGAACAATTGTAATTTACATTGAAACTGATAATTAGATACCCATCTTTCAAATTCATATACTACTTTTTTTGCTTTGTCAGTGCAACAGATAGTGATAAAAAGAACTTGTCAAATTATTTTAATTTATTGAGTACTGAATGGCATGTATGTATTGTTTTATCTGCTCAAACTGAAACTCCAACAATGGGAAGTCTAAGTTGGATTGTCAATATTACAATGAGAGTAGATTGTAACACTCTTTAAAGAAAATACCTGAGCTGCAGAGAAGTGTGTAGATAAGATAATCACAGTCACATAAATTAAATTTCTGGCTACAGCCTGCATCAATAATGGAAAACACATACACATTCACAATATCACGGAAGCACATGCAAATCTCATCAATCCATGACCTCTGACTCCAGCTCCTGTTGTTTGTACGGCACTTCATTGTATTAGGTAAGGGGATTCTCATCACTGCAAATATGCAGTCACGGATGGAAAGGCTGTATGGGATGGATTTCTGTGTGTGTGTGTGTGTGTGTCACCAAATGACCATGCTAAGAGATACTGTCACTTTTGATTTCTCCTAGATTGGTGCACTACATAATTCGAAATATGTCTTCCATTCCATGTTTTACCAGAATGAAACCTGTTTCTTCACTTTTCTGGGTCCACTGTTTGTGTTCTCTAATAAATTAATATTATACAAGCCACTAGACAAGGCCCGAACTTTGCCCTTGGAGGAGAGGAGTCATGTTGAGAGAGAAAGAAAATTACATTGGAAATGAAACTTCGAACACCATTTAAACTAACATAAATACAATGTAATATGACCCTTAGACTAACTAATACAACAAAATGTCTGATCACTTGGACATCTCAATACATAAGTCTTTGCACTTGAACATTTCTTTCCATTCTGAACTTACAATTATTGTCTTGTTTGTCACAACTTAATAATGAGATCACAAAAATTCTTTGGCATGGAACGCCACAGTAGAATTGTAGCATTCTTTGGCAGACAGGTTGATGGCCACTGTTGCAGCAAGTGGTTCAGACTTTGGGCTACCACACCCGCCTGCTCCCATGTACCTGTGCACATGACTGAAAGGCACTCAGTACATACCCTTTTCTCTACTAAACCTACATTTATATCGAATCTGTATATCTCATGGTGAAATGGAATCACAGTGTAACACCAATTGTTACACTACAGTTTGTGGGTGGGTAGAAAGGACAGCAGGAGTCAAAATTCAGGTACTGTTGACTCATGTGTTTAATGTGGATGGGACCCGCAGTGAGGTAGCATGATGGATTGAAGAGGACCCAATGAAGCAGATGAGACAGGAAGAGTTGAGGTTGTGAAGGAAGAAAGATAAGATGTTCTGGCCCTCAGTTCAAATCCAGAAACTATCTCGTACCATATCCCCGCAAACTCAAAATCCTCCCTCCGTCTTCAATAACAAGCCACATAGGAGTGTCCCAATTGTCATCTGATACTGCACAACTGGAAAAACTAAACTATAGTCTTTTTCAGGGTATTAATTATCTGTCATCATGTTTTGAAATGAAAGATGACCTATTCAAGATCTTTCCTGCTGTCGACCACTGAACCTCCACAAGATTATAGCTACCCTATACTACGCCACACCCAACCTAGAAAACTCCAATATAAGATATGCCCGAGGAACCAACCCAGCAGTTCTTATTCCAGTCCTGTCAGAGGCTTCATCTACTCTGTCAGGAGCCAGCTATCTGTGAAAGCAGGCATGGTGTTACTAACTATGGTGCAATCATAGCACATCCGGTTGTGATTAACAGCACTAAGGTATGCCAAGAACATACTGCATCCTTACACATTACCTCTCATGTGACAGGATCACAACGCCATTTTTTGACAGGACAGTGCTCTTCCACATATGGGGACTTGTGTGTCCATGAACATTCTGTATTGACCATCTCCCCAAAATAATCAAAGACTGGGACTTCTCCCTTCATCACCATCACAACTTGCTCAATAGTCATCCATCATAGAGTACAACTGTATAATTATCCAGAACGTATTGTGACTATAAGCAATCCATTCTTACCACTAAGTGACGATTTCAAATGCAGCTGTTTGTGTTGCCTTAGCAGCAGCAGCAGCAGCAGCAGCAGCATCCAAGTGCAATGGTAATTTCATAGTCCACATGCCACTAGCCCCTAACCACTGGTGTGAGTGGGTGACTGTGTGCTTGCTATACAATAGAGCAATATTTGTAACTGCTGTTTGACTGAAACTGTAATGTTGTGTATGCTTACCCTCTTGTTCACAAGTAGTACAACTTCAGGCCACTGTCACTTCTTAAAGTGTCTTATATCTGGATATTGTGTGATTTTTCCAGCTGGCCAAGCAGAGGTCCCCAGTGAACTCCATTCAACTTCTTGTCAGTTTCTGATACTACTGTATTGCATGAGTGGCATCTCTGTGTCCATCAGAGAGAAGTCAATATCTAACATTGTTCACATTTCATACATAACTTAACACAGTCTGAAGGCCATTCTACCTGTCAAAGAGAAGTACAACATGCCAGCTAATAATGTGTACACATATAAAGTTTCATTATAATCTGATTATGTCTTCAGGAAGCATACCTCTCTTCTTTCTCTCTCTTTTATTTTTTTGATCTCAGGCAATGTACATACCAAGTAAATTCTCCTTCCTCCTTATCTCTTTCACTTTCCTCCACTCTTAGAAGTAGTGATATTTTGTTGTAGGCAGTGTATTTTATTTTATTTCTTTTCTTTTCCGTAGGGCCCTGAAACATGATATGGAGCGATGGCTAAAATTAGCTTTGGAATGGGATCCAAAGAAACGTGGTCGAGGACCAGGTGATAAAGTTATCATCTTTGATATGCTTGATGAAATACTCAGCAAGAAGGTGAGCTGCCTTTTTACATAGCGATTACATAGCATATGCATCTACAACTACTTCGACATACATACTCTGCAATTCATCGTACGGTACACAGTCCAAGGTACCTCATCCACTACTAGTCATTTTCTGTTTTGTTCCACTCCCAGATAAGGAGGGGGAGAGGGAGAGGGAATGAATGCCTATTGGTAACAAATCTAGCAACCAGCTTCTGAATTGCTTCTATGTCTTCCTATTAACCAATCTGGTGAGGATTCCAAACAATGTAGCAATTATGACAAGGGAAACTCCCCCCCCCCCCCCCCACCACCACCACTAAGTGGAATGAAGTATATCTTGTAAAAGTTGAATAGAGGTCAAGCAGGAAGAAAGTATACATAACTATGGAGAGGGGGGGGGGGGGGGAACAACTGAACACTCCAAGCATATGATATATCAAATTAAGAAAGCAGCCACAGTAAACGTGTTGTGGTTCTGGATCTGTGGTCATGGAGTTGGACTACAAAGCAAGGGTTCAAATTCCATTCCTGAACAAAAATTTTATTTTGTTTTGGTCACTACATCATGAACTGTCCACCATCTTATTGTTCTCATTTTGTAGCCCTGGCAGTTTTCATACTACATGTTAGTTAAGAGATATGAGTCACTTCGTAACAACATATTACTGTCACAAGGAAATGTAACTAACAGTAAGTGTAGTCAAAATGCCGCATAGACTGCTCACCTCTCTAAACAACAAACAAACAGATGGGAACTGTGTCACAATAAAGGCTCATCACTTTATTGCAGAGTCATGTACTGTTGAAAATAGATGATCTCGGATACAAATCTACAAGTACTTAAGACCTCATTGGGTGCAGTATGTTTTATGTGAAGTAACCGCACCATAATATGCCTAAAGAAACATCTAAACACACAACGTCAGTTGACTACAGTGCACATCGGAGAGAGGATTACTGCTGGCGAGGCTCTCCAGCTTGCCGACTCTGGACAAGAGTCTATTAAATAGATGAGTTGTATTTCATGAGCAATATGAATCCAGGAAATATAACTCATGATTTTGTGAAAATGAAAATGTTAAATTTTTTGAACTGGGGAAGGTTTGAATCAGATACTTTAAATATCACATTTGCAGTTCATCGCCATAACCACAGGACCACAGTGTTTTCAACGATCTTGTTGTAGGTCTTTCCCACTTGGTTTATGTGTTCTACTTGGGATGCTCACTTTTTCTATTTGGCTTCTTTTTTCATAGTTCTGCACAACATCTTCCCATTTTATGCTTAGTCTGTCATCAGTTTCTGACAGGCTATCCTACAGGTCATACTGGCACTAATTGTGAGGGAGTGCAATGGGGAGTTATCCTTGTCAGTATGGGGTTGCATAAATGTTCTATTATGCTATCTCCTTTACAGAAGGACCACATCTTACAAATTCTCCTAATAAACTTGAGTGTAGCACCTGCCTTGCCGACAACTGGCTTACACGCTCACTTCATTTCATATTGCTGTGCAATGTTACACGTAGGTTTTCTATCCTGTGCAGCAGCTGTACTATTATGGTTCATACACAATGTAACCACTCGGGATTGTATGACTCATTATAGACTGTATATTTGCACCAAGACAATGCTATCAATACTGAGTGCTGTGTCTTGTCTCCAGGCCTAGTCACAGGTGGTGGCCACGGGATGGCACCACCTAACACTGTGTCTCTGGTAGTGGCGGTTGGCAGCAGCTGCTCGTAGCCTTCAGACTTTTGACATCTCTACGTCAACTGAAGGCAGGGAAGCCAAATCACTATCAGATACTACACCTTCCCCCCTCCCCCCCTTTAATCAGCACATAAGGCTGGAAATGGCCCAACCAATGCCGACCTTGTCATGAAATAGGTGGATGCAAAACTGGACACCCCATCAAAGGTCCACATGGCCTACCCAATATGTGCGGAGGAAGCGATTGCTGAGGCGATGCACTGGGAGCCGAGGTGGTATTCCAGCCAGCCTGTGGAGAATGGTGCTTGTGGATTGATGGCCACGTAGTCTCCTTCCAGTGGCACATCCAACCCAGAACTGGCACTCATATCTGAATGTGTTCAGACTCTGGCACTGACGGGTGGAACGAGACACGAATCTCGCACCGTGATAGAAGGGAGAGGGTCCTCATCCATGGGTTCCCACTGGCACTCCGTGTCTATTTTCGACTGATGGTTTACCCGGGGGCACAGATTGTCGTGGGAAGGTGGTGGTCTGCAGGCCACTACATCACGGACTTGACATCACCCGCCCACAAGTATAGGAAATGGAGCAGGGGGTGGCATATCATGGTGTTGCTGAAGCTCATTTTGATGACGAACAAGCCTTTTGCATCCAACTGCCACCTTGAACATCTTTCTCCTCCTATGCACCAAAACTACACTCTGGGTCCACTCAGGAGTTTGGTCCAACGTGCGGGCTAACACAGGAGAACCGGCGTGGTAATACGGCTGGGTGCGTGGCTGACAGACCCACTCCGGTAGGGTGGAACAGGTCAAACAGCATACATGGTTGGTGCCCATGTAGGATCTTGGCCGAGCTATGTCCATTGACTGGGGTGGCCCAATACGAAGCAAGGAAGCTGGTGAGTGCATCTGGTGTGTTTCCTGCCATGAGAATTTTCTTCATTTGCATTTTGAATGTCCACTCTGCTTCAGAATTTGATGCCGGATGAAATGGGGTAGTGGTCAAGTGCTCAATGTCATTGCATTTACAGCAGTTCTGAAATGTCAGCACCTTATACTGTGGGCCATTATCCAAAACCAAAGTACCCGGAGCCTCCTCAATAGGAAAAATAGTAGACAGAGCTCTCACTGTAGTCTCCAACGTGGTTGTGGACATTCACACAACATAGGGGAAATTAGAGAGGATGTTAACGAACAATAACAACATAGCTCCCTGAAAGGGGCTGGTGAAATCGACATGTACCTGTTGCCAGGGGTGGTCAGGACATGGCCAAGGGTTAAAACTCTGCGCTGGAGCTGATTGGTTATATGCGCAGGCAGAATAGTTCTGCACTGTGTGTTCTATGGTGATGTCCACACCAAGCCACGATACATGGCATTGGGTGATTGCCTTCATCCAGCATATTCCCCAGTGCACCATATGCAGAACCTGCAATATGTGAGGGTGGAGTGTGGGATGGACTACTATCCTACATTCTGCATCCTCTGTGGATAATAATAGAACCCCGTCAAGAACATTAAGCCCATGTCTGATAAAAAAATAAGTACGCCACTCTGGGTCTGCATCTTTTGGTACATTTTCCGGCCAGCCCCATTGCACGACATCTAACACCTTGCGAAGTAAGTGGTCGAGACCTGTCACAGCTGTGACGTCGCATGCTGTAATGGGGAATTTGTCCAAAGTGTAGCACTGGTTTGTGTCCAAAGCAAAAAATAGCATTTCATGTTTATTGAAATCCTCATCTGGGCCACACAGTAAACTGGACAGGGCATTGACATTAGCTTGCTGCGCTGTGGGTCGATTATGGATTTCATTGGTGTAATTGGCCCGGAACAATGCCCACTACAGAAGCCGCTGCACCGTTTTGTTTAGAAGTTTTTCATGAGGACCAAACAAGGGCACTAAGGGACTTGTGGTCTGTAAATATATGATGGCCAAAACCTCTTCCTCAATTTGCGAAAATTTCGCTGTGTCGAGTTTAATGTCTTTGATGCGAACGTGATAGATTGTTCTGTGCCGACAGGGAATTTTCGAGACAAAACACCACTCATCCCACAATCCAATGCATCTGTGGCAAGAGTTAAATTGACACCAGGCTGAAACGTTGCCAAATGAGGTGCTGATCTAAGGCATTTCTTAAGTTGTACAAAAGCCTTCTGACAAGCCTCTGACCATGCAAATTTAACACTCTTTTTACGCAATTGGTTTAGTGGTTAAGAAATGTGGGCTGCATTGGGAATAAACTTAGAATAACACGTCACTTTGCTGAGAAAGGATTGTAATTCTTTGAAATTAGTAGGGGCTGGCAAATTTGTAATAGCAGTCACATGCTGTTGTGTGGGCGTGAGCCTATCTTTGCTTAAAATATAACTCAAGTACAGTACCAGTGGTTGGAGAAAAACTACACTTTTATAGATGACAAAGGAGGCCATGAGATTGCAGCCACTCAAACATAAGGTGTAAATTGTGCAAATGCTGCTTCCGAGTGGCTCCCGTAACTAGCAAATCATCCAAATTATTGATACAATTAGGAATATCCTGAATAAACTGCTCTAAGTACCGCTGAAAATTTGCGGGAGCACTTGTGACACCAAAAGGCAATCTATTATATTGGTACATGCCGAACGGCGAATTAAGAACCAGAAACCGTTTTGTTTCCTCATCAACCGGTAACTGAGATTTGCATCAGCCAGATCAACCTTCAAAAAATTTTTTCCACCAGCCACCTTAGCTAACAGTTCCTGTTGTCAAAGGATTGGGTACAGATCAACATTTGCTTGCGCATTAACAGTGGACTTAAAATCTCCACATACCTGCTGTGCCCCATTAGGCTACACTACAATAACTATCGGAGTTGCCCACTGACTAAAGGATATTGGGGACAGAACACCCATAGCCTGCACTCTATCTAGTTCTGCCTTGACCTTGTTGTGCATGGAGAATGGAATCAGACAAGCGCGGCAAAACTTTGGCACCGCTGATGGCAATAGAGAAATGTGTGCCTGAAATTCCTTAGTGCAACCTAGGGTAGGTTCAAAGAGAGTTTTAAATTTTTCACACAATTCGTTTAATTCTGTGAATGGCATAGCTGGGGAAACGAGGTTCACCTGGTCCTGTATTGTAAAACTAAACAGTGCGAAAGTGTCCAGACCAAAAATGTTAGTAGTCGTCGAGGAATTAACTACAAGCAAGGTTAGGTTCCGAGCTACATTTTGTACTTGTCTTCAGCCACAATTTGACCCCACAGCGGAGTCATGTGACCATTGTATGTCACCACTCTGTATTGTGGTGCACCCAGCAGTGGGGAGCCAATGCACCG
This sequence comes from Locusta migratoria, assembly GCA_026315105.1. Classification (NCBI taxonomy): domain Eukaryota; kingdom Metazoa; phylum Arthropoda; class Insecta; order Orthoptera; family Acrididae; genus Locusta; species Locusta migratoria. The sequence goes on along the minus strand of CM048751.1, from coordinate 160,277,444 downwards.
TTGTGTGTCCTCATTGAACAGACACACGGTTGCACCAGTGTCCAAGTGGGGTTCCATCGTCACCCTGTTGATGTCCAGTTGCAACATGATGCACTGCATACCGCTGCTGTCCCTTGCAGCAGCAGGATAGTATGCAGTGTGCTGGCAGCTGATATTGATGCACGCCAGCTACAGCAGACACTAGCATGTGAAGCAGGTGATGTCACGGTACGGTCAATCACGCCACCGATTGCGTGGGCTACACTCCAGGTAAGACTGAATGGTACGACGTGGGTGGGGATCTTCTGACAATACCGAGGAGGAAAACACATTTTCAGACACCTTGCACTTTGGGCCCCATCGACAGTGAACTAAGCGTTGTTGTCTATGTGCATTTACCAACAATGGGGGTGGGGAATCACAAACTACTAAAGCTCGTGACGTCTGGCTACCAGACACACGCAAGTTCATGTGAAGTAGATGATTACCTCGACTGGACTTCATCAGTTGATTGAAGAACACGACGACGACTAATACTACTAATGACGTCGTGCTCAGAAGAATTAAACAAAGCTTGTGCAGAGACAGTTACTTCATACGCATTGGCAATTTTTAACAGATCACTCAAAGTAGGGTCAGAGGTTTGTAATGCTTTTGCACTAACTTCCCCATTGGGAGTGAGACGTATCTTCACATCCCTAATGCATAAATCTGCACAAGACACATCACAGTTTTGACAGGAAAAATCACACTTGCTAGCTAAGCCTTGTAAACCTGCAGCCCATGCTGCATAATATTGGTTAAATCGCTTAAAAGGCTGATTAAATTGGAGACTAGCTGCAACAATGTGTGTTTGGTGACCGTAATATTTAGTCAGAAAACTGCAAACTGCTAGTGTCCGAGAGTGGGTGTAATTTTTACACCACTTCATATAGCGTACTACTGGAAGACAGTAACAATGCATACTGGTGAGAAGAATCCTCAATTTGACTTGCCTTTCAGTAGAGTTCAAAGTGCCATAAATAAACCTCCCAACTTTGTTTCGTCGAAAGAAGCGAAGGATGGAGGGAGACACCGACTTTTGATTTTGCAGAAGCTGTAAGAGTAAAGCCTGCTGTTGCTGCTGCTGCTGCTGTGCCTGCTGTTGTTGCAATAGCACCAACTGTTTGCATTGCTGAGGCAACTGTTGCTGCCATAACTTGAGAAATTCAGGACCCATGCTCACGAAATGAACTAGCACGGTGAGGAAGTCCTAGTCGCCACTTTTTTATCCTGCGTGGCGGTGGTACTACTACGGTTCATACACAATGTAACCACTTGCGATTGTATGGCTTGCAATAGACTGTATAAACACACTAAGACAGTGCTATCAATACTGAGGCCCCACCTTGTCTCCGGGACTAGTCACAGGTGGTGGCCACGGGATGGCGTCACCTGCCATTATGTCTCCAGCAATGGTGCCGTGCAGTACGGCGGCCGGCAAGGCCGCTCTTAGTCTGTGCACTTCTCACATCTCTACGTGATTCAAAGGCAGAGAATCCAAATGACTACTGGATACTAAACTAGGTACTTAATCAACCTGACTGTGTGAAGCAGCTCACTGCTGTTTTCCAAGTGCTGGGCTTGTTTTCCAACTCAATTGCATTAGCTTACATTTTTTCTTCATTTAGAGCTAACTGCCATTTCCCCATACCAACTAGAAATTTTGTCTAAGTCATCTTAGATCCTACAACATTCAGTAATGACACCTTCCTGGACACCACAGCATCATCAGCAAACTGCCACAGATCTGTTCATCAGATAGAAAACAATAGCGGGCCTACCACACATCTTTGGGCAATTATAATGATGTCCTCGCCTCTGATAAACACTCGTCGTTGAGTACAAGACACTGGATTCTGTTACTTAAGAAGTCTCTGAGCGATTCACATATCTACTAACCTATTCCATTTACCCCTACCTTCAATGGCAGTCAGCAGTGTGGCACCATGTCAGATGCCTTTATCTGTGGCTCTGGGAGACAAGGACAAGCCGAGTTTCAAACGAGTTATACCTTTCAGAGCCTTGTCAATGCATGGGGAGAACTTTTCCCTTCCAAAGGAAATTTATTGTATTCAAAGTGAAAAATATATGCAAGAATTCTGCAGCAAACAGATGTTACAGATATTGGTCTGTAAATATATGTTCTTTCTAGTAGTATGTAATATGAAATAAATCATCATTGTTCAACAAAACATTTAATTTTTGTGAATTTTAGCCAACACAGTTATGCAGAATAGAATACATAAAATAATATTTAATGTAAATTATCACTACTGATATAAAAATAATTTTGTCCACAGATTGTGCAGCTGTTTGTAGTGCCATTGTATTTGCACTGCAGTTATGTGATAGACAGTTCAACAGCACTCTCAACATTACAAGTGTGGATTGAACGAGATACTGCATTAGCAGTGAATGATCAGGAGCTGCTTTTACCTTCAGGCAAACCACCTGAACCAGATGCTGGGGCCATACAGTGCTGGAACGAAAAGTGTATTGAGGTACTGATCACTTGTTCATTGTTTTCATTTCTTGTTGATAAATTAGATTTTTTGACCGGTCAAACTCATAGGCATTTCTCAGTGCTGCAGTTAACATGTGCTTTTGATTGCATTAGTATTCCTCCAAAAGTAGTCAATCACATACTACTGTTGCATTATGAGTTACTTTCTGGAAAGATGATAGGCATAATAGTGACATTTACTACATTGGGTACATCATGGAAGCAGTATATAGCTGACCAGGTATGGACTTTTTCATAGCTTGAAATAAAAAGTAATGCATTCAAGGGTTAATATATAGTTGTACAAATTATTTTGAATTTTATTCAGTTTTCAAGGGTTGCTCTGGATATAGTAGAATATGAATAACAATATTGTAGGCTATGCTTGATTTTTGTCAATTCTGATTTATCTATGAAACTGGAGACAGAAAAGGGCAATTGGAAACTGTAGAACTCAGTTGTAGAGCTTAGTAATCAGCACAGACAAGTTCAGTACAATTAGAATCATAATGAGTATGAGTACGAACACTTACAGGAGCACAAATAAGGGGGGCCTCTCTCTGCTGCCCCATCCCCGAGGTGGGATAACCTTCCCTCTCGCCTGAGCTATATCCATGCAACTTTTTTTTTCAGTTTCATGCAATTCAATGATTAGTTTCAATTTTAAATGTGGTTTTGGCAGGCCAGTTCAGCTGCAGATATTTGGATACTAACTTGAAGGAACTTCTTGTACTTGAGAAATGAACCACCCCCACTCCAACCTACATTCCCTTTGTACTTATAATGACACACCCCTGCATTTTGTATACATTTCCATAGCAGCTTGAAAACAAGGCTTAGGCCATGTTCACACTGCCGGCCGGGCCGAGCCAAGCCGGGCCGAGTCAAGCCGAGCCGAAAGATTAAACACATTGTTTTCAATTGCACTGTTCACACTGCTGGCCGGGCTGAGAGGACTCTGCTTCAGCCAGCTCACGCCGAGCCGACGACATTCATAATGTTTAATATTTCCGGCGCGAGCTGATTGGGTTACGGTGCCGCTTCTGCGGCACAAGTATCACAGGTCTCCAGCCTGTTTTCAATACAAGTTTCTCTGCATGATGGCTTTTTTTTTCTTTTTAATAACACTTGTGAAAATAAGTTTTGTTTATTATTACTTGTATTATTATTAATTCTGTAAAATGGATAAAAAAATTCAGAAATGATTTTAGCTGTTCTCATAAGGAAAAAAATCTCCTAAATGGTATTCGAAATTTATGAGTCCATGACCATCTGTTTCTTATGTGTGTAAAATCCAATGAGTTACTACAGTGTGAGAACAATAGAAATGAAATAACAAAATCAATTAACTTTTAACTGGCTCTAAGTAGACGGCAGTGAACAAGTTTTGATCAGCACCGTGTTTCTTTCGATCTCCAGCTGACAGTGGATGGGGATACCTCATTGCTGGTGTCACGCCCACCAATAAGCAAACACCACACACAACTAGAAACAAAGTGGCACATGCTTCTCATCCTTTACTGACACAACCTGTAGTGTCATAGGCTAAACTAAATCAGAGCATTTTTCTTTCATTTAAAAAAAATTGAAGTAGCATTCAGACAGAGAAAATTTTCAACAGATAATTCAGCAAAATGTTTGTAGAAACGCAGTTCCCATCAGACAGCTTCTTAACAAAATAAATAAATAATAAAATTCTGAGACCTGTGTAGAATTCTTTGAAAGTGGATATGGGTTGAAATATAATACAGCGTGTCCCACATAAAACCGATAAACCTCACGTATACCACCACTTGAGACATCCCTTATAAGGAGGTAACAACATATTTTTAATGTTACTTTTGTCTGTTCTTTCACTTTAATCTCGGGCGTGATATTGTTTTTATTTGGGACAAGCTCTATACAATTATTTCTACCTTGTGGTACGATATTTTCTGAGAGCTACAAAAGTGAAAATAAAAAAAAATGACTGTATGATTTAGGCATAGATGTATCTATAAATTTCAGTATAATTTTGGGTCTCTTCCTTTTATGATTGCCAACTAGAAATCCAATAAGTATGATGTCAGAAAATTTTATTTCAGTCCATCAACACCAAAGTCGCAGCTAAAATTAATTTATTCTTTTCTTCTAGTTCCAAACACAAAATATATATTTCATTACTTGTATGATTTGGACAACAAACTAGTTGTATATCTCTTATAAAGTGAAGTATGATCTTATGTAAAACCACAGAAGATCACTGTCAATTGTAATCAGACGCCACCCAAGGCAGATTAATTTACACTTGTTTTCTAGCATTGTAACATTAAGACATCAGTAGGAAGCGACACACATGGCCAGCAATTGATTTTTTCAGTGCTGAAGTGCTTGACGATCCGCCCAACACCCGCTGAGTTCGTACGCTTGCGAACACGGCGTGACGCCGCTCAGATACCTCACAATTACTTGCGAAATGAGGTAGATATCAGTGTGACGACTATTTCTAAAACTTTTCTATACTTTTAGCTCCATTTCACTCACTGTAATGTATGGTCTAATATGCATAGAACAGTATGCTGCCTGCTATCTAACTTTTTCAATACACGATTTGTAAATCAATTGCGCATACTTGATGAAAAGCATCATTTGAAAATGACTGTTATGAAATTCGAAAAGGTGAATGTTTTATTTGAAAGCTAAGATGTTGTACTACTGTGTGTCAAAAAATCAGAATTTTTAACCACATGCCTTCATCAAAATTGAGTGAGGAGCATTACAAAACTAAAAACTCTCGCAGAATGAAAAGTAAACTTTTTATTTTTTCACAGGCAAGGAAAAGCTTGTAAGGAAAAAATAAGTTGATAAATCAATGTGGCGTGGTGTTGTATAACGTCAAAATTTTTTACAACTTGAAAACCGAAAAAGTTGATTTTCTCCCTCTTTTTTTGTCTTGGCTCGGCCCAGCGCACAGTGTGAACACCCAGGCCGGTGGCATGCACGAACTAGGCGCCAGCCGGCTTGGCACATCCCGACTCGGCTCAGCCCGTCCGGCAGTGTGAATGCACCCTTAGGCACTGTTTAGTATAATAGTAATTTGCTAAATGTTTTAATTTAATGTTGAGATGGCAATACATAGTAATATCCACAATTAATCATAGATTCATTATAATTATGTACCTACTTACAAAGACAATAAAAATTTGTTTTTACTATTAAAAAAATGCGGTTAATAAGTAATACAGTATCTGTCATTGTCAGTGTATTTGGTCCAGTAGTTTAGAGACTTGTAGTTACTCTCCAAAAGAAAATTCTGAAATGTTTGCATAACCATTTATACATTGCTTGTACTTCTTCACCACCTGTTGAAAGTATATAACCCATGAGGCATCTTTGAGTGGTTCAAAGCTGTGATAGAAGAGTTAGTCATGGTTTCAGTAGTGTATCTGACAGTGTTGGGTGTGGGTATGTACGTTTGATACTGTGCAACAATAAGCCACATTTTTTGTATAATTTACTGGCTTCATTTATTTAGCAAAGCATGTAATTATATCTTTGTTGTTGATTGTATCCCTCTTTTTCAGATCATCAAAATAGCCATTCTTTATACTAAAATGAGTCATAGCAGTAGATAAACTGATATAATTATGACCACAGTAGTAACAACCCTTAGCAATATTACTAACTCTTGCAACTATTAAGGAAGTAAAAATAAATAATATAGTGAGGACAGTTACAACTCACCGCAAAGACGTGGCGACGAGATGCGACAGGCACATACAAAAGACACACACATTCAGCTATCGGCCATGGCCTTCTTCAGAAATAGAGCACTCACGCAATCACACAGGCACACAACACAGTCATACAACCATCACCTCCGACTGCCACACTTCAAATCACGCTCTGCAGCGAATCGGGGACGGGAGGGGAGGGGAGGGGGAGGGGATAGAAAGGTTACGTCACGGTGGTGGGGATGGGTTAGATGGGAATAACGAGATGCAGCTTAGGAATGGAGTGGGGAGGCGGGTGAGGGGAGAAAATAAAATAATATAAATAAGTTTTGTTTTAGTATCTTGTGTTAATGAAGACTACGAAGTAAACTTTACCACACCTTGTTGTAACTATTAGAAACCAGAATTCACGTAACTGCAAAGGCAGCCATAGGTGATACAAGTACTTATTTTCACCATGTTTTATTTGTCCCATGATTCTATGTCATTCAAAGACATTTCGTGCACTTGCTTGATGGCGAATAGGTTTTTATAACCATATCATTTCATTATATGAACATATACAAGTTATCACCTACATGTTATTAACTGGTATATGGACTACTTTTTTCTGATTGAATAGTTGTTAAAATTAAAATTGTACATTTGCTTGATGAAGGTACAGAAATGCTTATGATAAAATTCATGATTTTAATTCTGTGGGATCTTATACCTTCTCATTATTGACACTGAGTAAAATGCAACAGGTAAACAGCACTTTTTAACTTCCAGAAACAGGAATCCAAAAGTACAAAACTGTTTCATTGAGGTGAATGATTTTCAGTCAGCATTAACTGAAATAACAGTCTTTGAAATTCTTATGGTAACATGGATAAAATACAGTGTGTAGAAGGCTATCTAAAACATGTAGGAAACAGTACTTGCGGAGGCAGCCTATTTCATTGTCATTCCATCTATACAATGAGCAAACATTGTAGGAAATGAAAGGGAATATTGGAAGGGGTGGTACATTTCAATGAAAATACTTAACAATGGAATTGTAATTAATTCTGTCAGAGACACCATGAAGATCAGTCATGTATGAGTGATGATACCATAAAATTCTGTATATAAATAGTAACTATTTTGAATTGTTTACAGTTATTGTGCCATATATTCCTCAGTTTCACAATTCAAGTGCACAGAAATTTAACTTCCGTCAATGGTTATGCGGGCTACAGATGAAGCCTGCAGATTTTAAAACAATTTATTCAAATGTGTATGCACTGTGGGAATTGGCACACTGCTTGCGGGAGGTGGGATTCATACCTGAGGAATACTGGAAGTGATACCGTAGTAGTGTGTTGGTTATTGAAAAAACATGACTGTTTCACTTGCAAGGCTACACCAGTAGCCTACGCAATTGCTCTGGCGTTAAAAAGTTCTTAGAAGTAAGCTGATGTATGATCCTAGGCACACTTGCACTCAGTCAATTTTTTCTGATTGATTATTATTTTTTTATTTTACTGTTTTTTCATCTTTTGAGCACCCAGTCTGAACAAATAACTATCATATGGTTTACAAATCATTCTTAACTAAGTTAAAATTTACTAAAATACCCATTATCATTAGAGGAAGGACGAACCATTTTGGGTATTGCTTTTTCTTCCAAAAGTTTTTCCTCTCTTTTTCTCCATGTTGATTGGTGGTAAATAACATTTATATGTTACAATGTATTATTATATTGTAATAACATATAAATATCATTTTACACCAACCAAAAGGGAGAAAGAGAGGCAGAGAGTATCACCGACTGAAAATCATCCACTTCAATGAAACACTTTTGTGCTTTTTCTCCACACCTAACAGTTCCCACTCTCTCTATCCGAAACCTCTCCCATTTAGTTTGCTATGTGTCTATGTGCATGCCTGAGTGCATATACATGTTTGTTTTATTTTGCATTCCTCTCCTCTCCTACCTCCCCACTCCATTCCTAACTGCATCTCGTTTCACCCATGTAATACGTGCTATACCCACCCTCACCATCGTAATGTAACCTTCCTGTCTCCCCCCCCCCCCTCCACTAACCCCCCTTCCCTCTCCTGTTCCCTCACAACAAAGTGTGATTTATAGTGTGGCAGCCAGATATGTTGGTAGTGTGGCTGTGAAGTATGCCTGCGTGAATGCTCTTTATACTGACGAAGGCCATGGCCGATAGCTTAAGTGTTGTATGTATGTGTCTTTTTTTATGTGACTTTCACAGCTCTTCGTTACGTCTTTGCGATGATTTGTAAACTGTCTTTATTATATTATATTATATTACATTGTTGAATTCCAACCTGGAATTTCCATTATTAAATTTATATATTGAATTTAGAAGTTCTGACATCCTTTTTTCTGGATTCTCATATGTTTCTTAAAATGCTGCAGGATGGGAGTCCAATGCTGTTGGTGTTCAAAAAGGGTCAACTGACATTACCACAGGTTGGACCAAGAATTCCATGGACAGTGCAACAGATGTTACAGGAGCCACGCACCAAACTAGAATATGTACACCTTCGCCGTGCCTGGGCACATGCAAGTTTTTTCTTGCGCCAAGAAGCAGACTTATATCATACACTCGTTGCAGCATTTCAAACGAAGATGTGAGCATCGTACTGTTATTGTGTCTCGTGTGAGTGAGGGATCACAGCTCTTCAGATTTTTCTCTGCTAATTTGCAATAGAGCTGTCATGTCTGATTTCTGGTTGAGTTTTACCAATGTTTGACACTTGTAAGTATGTCTGTGACAGATTCATTTGTTGAGAAGGTACAAACATAATTATGTATATGACAAAAGGCTAGCCACCAAATAGGAGGTATATTGAACTAGAGACAGGCTGTTAAAACATTTATCTCATCTTAAATATCCCCCCTTCAGATAATATGCGCCCCCCCCCCCTTTTCCGGTTCTCAACCCCAACAGGCATTTAGAAATGGATAGCGGGTATTTCAACTTTTAAATAAGTATATATTCTCAGAGTACCACCCCTCCTCCCCTCCTTTCCTTCAGACACAGATACATAACTTGTGCTGACTGGCCCATAGAGACAGGTAATCAGATACTGTATACTGATGGAAAAAAAAGTACATCTGGAAAAATGATGTTGATTTTGATCCAATGATGGCAGATGCTATTTGTGGGTTAGTAGATATACTGATAATGGTTTCAACATTGTCTGCTAACAGATAACATAGTGACATAGTATCAGAATACCATCTGTATTTATATTTTGAAATGAAATGTTTACAGCCACAAGACTCAGTGTAATGTAAGAGATACGCATACTTCCTACAGCCCACTGAGCACATTTGAAAGGGGTCTGATTGTGGCCTTCCAAATGCCAGGGTGGTCCTTGCAGAGAATTGCCACTCATGTTAGACATACTGCATCAATTTGCAACAGTGCTGGTTGCAGTCCTCATAAGAACACCCTCACACCCAAAGATGAGCTTCTGGGCATTCATGAAGCACAGACATTGTCAGAGATTTTCGTATTGTAAGGGCAGCAGTGGCAGACAGCACATCTACCACAGTACAGATGAGATGGTTTGTGTGTATGGACCCCTCCCCAGGTCTTATGTTGTGGAGTGCCATCTATCATTCACCTTTGGTGCTTGTTCATGGAATGTTGATAAGCACTCAGTATGTTCAGACTGTTGTAAGACCCGTTCTTTTGCCACACTTGCAACAGAAAGGTGATACAACCTCTGACAATAAATTTCTGTTAATAGTCCTGTAACATTAATAGAGATGAATTACAGTTACCTTATTGTCCTTTCAAGTAGTTACCTACCATAACTATGAACCACTGAGTTCTGTGATATGTGTTCTCGAAACTTTGCATGAAGTCTTCCGTTGGGGGTGGTGTTCAAAAGCTTTGTCACATTTTGCTGGATGTTAGGAATATTGCCAAATCTTTCCTTTCAAAGTGAATTTGAGACAAGGGAGTGGAGTGGGAAGAATTCTGGAGAATTGAGATCCAGCTAATATGGTGGATGTTCAAGATCATTACTGGGCCCCATTTAGTCACTTTCTTCCAGTAATTTTCTTCAATTTTAAGCTATCATAAAGCATATTCTATTAATGAGAGATTAGGAATCACATTAGAAGTCAATTACTGTTAAATTTAACCATTCAGAGCAAATTGTATTCACTCCTCTGTATGAAATTGATACAGACTGCATCTGCTACTCTCTAATACAGCATGTGTATGTGTGATGCATGATAGGTAACAAATACCCTATGATACATTAATCTAACTTTTGACACAGAAGTGAAAAAACTTCTGTTTATAAAATATTTCCATAAAATTCAGAAAAACTTTTTTTTCTTGAATGAGAGAAAATGTACACAAATAGCGTTTGTTAAGAGTTTGTTAATAAAGTTAACGAAACTTCGCTGGTGTTGACATGATTTAACACCATTTTAACCATACTGTAACATAATTGTCAGTCAAACAGAAATTAACACCACTATATCAAACTATCCCTTACTTTTGTTAATTTTATAAAGAATAATTGACACCAAATAACACTCTTCTACTTATGCATCAACTAAATATTTCCTACAGATTCTTGGTTGGGAGATTTATATTTCAGGAATTTCTATGATAATCACTGTTTTTATACCATTTTCCACAAATATCACTGCCCCCTAAAAACTGTCACTGTATGGACTAGCAAGCACAGCATTTGGATTGTACATGCCAGCATCGCTCATCTATAACTCGTGCCAGCCAGGCCATGTTAGTACAGGGCCTGGCCACCTGAGGTCACGGCAGTATTGAAAGCTGACAAACCAACTATGCTTCATCTGCCTGTGGTGTGCTGATAAATAGCCGGTGCTTGCCTGCCTTAGTCTCTTTTGTGTTGTTCAAGTGATTGCAAATAAAGCACTTACTCCAAGTGTGATGTTTACTTCAGCCAGCCTGGGCAGATACCCAGTTTACACCCTCTGAATAGGGTCTTTCTTCTCCTGGCTAGACACATCATTAATAGAAGTGTGATGTGGAGAAACACTCTTACTTTGACTTTTACATTAAGTTTAAAAATTATTCATACCCATCTTCCCTAAGCTCCCCCGATATTCTTCTTGCAAGTACCATTTTTAACATAACAATTGATATTTATTTTAACCTGATACATAATATTTAGCCCCTAAAAATGACAGTAATAATTGTTTGTTATCTTGTGTCAATTTATATATTCAATTGAGAGAGGTCCAGTGCTCCTCAATAGCATTTTTTGTCCCTTCTGCAGGAAACATGTTGAGGAAATGGGAAATACACTGACAGAAAACTTGAAAGATGCAATAAGAAGTCTGCAGAGGGTTGAAGCACAAATGGACATTGTTCATAGCAGTCTCAAGCTTGATGAAGAAAAGGCTGCAGGCAGAGGTGAGACATGTATTGCTTTTGAGCAACTAGAGAGATAATTATTTGATTTTACATTGTTATCAATTGGGCTAATTTTTTATTTTCTTATATCATACTAATGGAAACACAAACATGTAATAAGACAACAGCATTCACACTAGTTTTAGAGTATTTGATTTATTTCCTAACTAAAGTGGCACTTACAAATTGTTCAACAGAACGCTCATTTTTGGGTCTTGAAAGACTGAAATCGTACTTATGTTCTACGTTGTCTGCGGAGAGATTGAATGCCTTGTCGATTTGTCACATTGAAGCCAACCTCCTCTAACTGATAACTGTTTGAACTATGCAGATATGATCAACAAGTTTTCTACCATCAATTCCAGAAGCAAACTTTGCTGACAGTTTTCTTTTCTTTTCTTTTTTTCCCATATTAGTTATAAAAATTTAAGATTACAATGTGATTTTTGTTATAACTTAGAGCACAGTCATTGGATTTACAAACTATGTATTACCTGTTTATTTTACAACTGCCAATGACAACACAGAACTAAACCTTGTGTATGTACAGACGTGACTGAAGGTGCCCTACAATACTAAACAATACCCAAAGGACCCAGGCTGCTCAGTAATGTACAGTCAAGTCATACTAATGCTGTAGTGTATTACAACTGATGTATATTATTGGAATTTGCTTATATGTTTAGTTAATGTGGAAATTTCCATAATCAGAGAGTACATTCAAAAGAAAAAGTGTTAAGCCCTACTGGAAACTTGTTTTCTTGCCCAGAAGATCCCTGCTGTATGTGGCTATTGGGGTTACTATAAAAACTGTTCAGCAAGTGAAAGAGTATCCTGTAGTGTCTGTCTCTTTGTCCTCATCACTGTCCCCAGTGCCCAGTGCCTCTTTACACAGCTCTTGAGACAGTGGTTGTAAGAATTGAGGCATTGCAGGATATCACCATCTGTTCTATTTTACCTCTCTCAGGATGAGGTTGTTCCTCCCACTGACCTCGCTGCCTTGACCATCCAACTTAATCCTGCCATTTCTGCTTTTGGGAGACTTCAGTGTCTTCCACACCTTTGTGTAGTGGAACCCAGACCTCGGGCTGCAGTAGAGACATTGAGACTCTCTTTACACAGCAGAACATTCATCATCTCAACACTGGTGCTCACACGCATTTTAGTGTCGCTTATGGTACATACTCAGCTACTGACTTCTCTCTTTGTATCCCAAGCCTTCCACACTTCAGCTGCACGGTCTGCAACCTCTTTTGTGGTAGCGATCACTTTCCTATCCTACTGTCTGCCCTTAAGTTTCAATCTGCAGACTGCCTGCCCCAATGGTCTCTCCACAGAGCAGATTGGCTGACTTACAAATTACATGCTGAGCTCATTGCTCTACTTTCACTAAAATTGATATGGTAGTTCACCAGGTGATTGTGCCATTTTTTACACCACTGAGGCAACTGTCCCATGTTCCCATTGCTCGCTCCAGCATAAGTCAGTGCCTTGAGAACACCCATTTTTAAAAAGTCTTCTACAGCTACATATATACCTCCTATCCACCGTAAAGTGCGTGGCAGAGGGTACACTGTACCACTATTAGGCATTTCCTTTTCTATTTCACTCCCAAATAGAACGAGGGAAAAAGATTGTCTATACATCTCTGTACGAGCCCTAATTTCTCTTATCTTGTCTTTGTGTAAGTAGGTGGCAGGAAGATGATTCTACACTCAGCTTCAAATTTCAGCCATGTAAATTCAACAGAATTTCTCAAGAACATCATCGTCTTACCTCCAGCGATTCCCATTCGAGTTCCCGGAGCATTTCTTTGACACTGGCACATTGGTCGAACCTATCAGTAATGAACCTAGCTGCTCGCCTCTGAACTGCTTCCATGTTCTTCTTATAAACTGATCTGCTTCGGGATCCAAACACTTGAGCAATAATCAAGACGTGTTTGTACAAGCATTTTATATGGGTACCCTTTACAGATGAAGTACATCTTCCCAAAATTCTCTTAATAAACCGAAGTTGGCAGTCCGCCTTACTCACTACTGTGTCCCGCTATGAGGATAAAGAATCTTAAAAATATCTTGAATTTGAATATTATCATGTGAAATTTGGTTATCATCTCATTCAAGGAATATCAGTAATTATACAGTTAATGAAGGAAGTTTTGTTGGTAGTGCAGTGTCTGTCACATACCTCGTCTGTCATCATTGCAGACATAAACATTGACCACACCAATCACAAACACAGAATAATTGACAATAGTTATCAATTACTCTTCAAAAGAGAGATTGACTGCCAGTACTTATCTTAGTGCTGTACTGCCAATTGTCACACATAGACGAAAAAGGATGAAAAAATAGCACTAGCTTGTGTGACTATCGGCGGTACAGCACTAAGGTAAGTACTGGCCAGCCAATCTGTCTCTTTTGAAGAATAATTTATCATCTCTGTGGAGAATTTCCATCAGTAATTGACAATAGTAATATTACGATGAAGGGCTGCTGGTAAAATGTAGTTACTGGTAATGCAACTGATTTTCTAGCTCTTTGTGTGGGTTGAAAGTTGATGCAAGTCATTCGTGTATGATGTGTGGAATGACGTTGGAGATGTACTCATGCTGAAAGTGTCAGAAAAATCCATGTTAATGCCGAATTGTGATCTTTATATCAATTTATTGTAGGTGTTAAAGAGAGATCCGATTTTTCTGATTTGGAAGTATTGTGTTGGTCATCTGATGTTAAAAGATCTTAGGAGTTTGTACTTACACTGGGAAGAAAATTAATGACACAAACTTTTTGATAAAATTTCAAATCTTTGACACTATGTTACTAATGCTACAGTAAAGGACTGGAATGCAACTCATTAACTAATTAAAGATGGATTAAATTATTTGCAAAACCTGATGAGTCAATATTGATTATCATATAGTTGGTAACATTCTTGACCTGCCTGTTACAAACAAGGAGGTTAGAATCTCCTTGGTTACAAATGTGCCAACAGAACAAATATTTTCTTTAATGAACCCATGAAAAACCCAGACTTGAGACAGAAACATTTGATTAAAAGTCTTTAGAGGTCTATTGTACACTTCTGAGAAATTCTAAAATATTAAAAGTAATTCATTCAAGTGAAAAATATACTTGATTATGTTTTACTATGCTCTAATCATTGTATTCACCTTAATAATTTATTTCATCATATTTAGAGTGACAAGCTGTTGAGTAAATAACTGTTAACTTGTTGAATGTTCCATTAATCAATTATAAAAAGCTAAAAAGACAGGTGAGATAAATTTAGTAGACCTACTATTATGTTGCATAACAGGTAGATCCTATTTTTTGTGTCTGAAAATATGGGCACCCAAGTACACACACAACAATATGTCAATGTGGTAGTTTGTAAAGGATTTATTTATTTCTCTAAGTTTGAGGACCTCATTGCTGTTAGTGCTAGTGCTAATGGGAAAATTGTGGGATATAAACTTAATGTCCAATATCTGCGAGTCTTCAGACAGCACGGATGGTGCAGTGGTTAGCATCGCAGATCGCTGTGCTTGCGGTCCCCAGTTCAAATCTCGCCACAGGCAGAAGAAAATTTATTTATTGGTATTTACTATTTCTAGAGTGATGTTTGATGCACTTGTAAGTTCCAGAAAATTCCTTGTATGTATAAATAGTGGGGCACTCCAAGCAGAAATCAGTCTGTACTGAGTGTAAGTTTGTGTTAGCAATAAATGTGTTCTAAGTGTAAAGTGTTGTGCTCTATTAACGACTAGCATTCAAATTCTGGATCACCCGCAGTTTTCAACGTGGCAGTATTATTAAATCTTAAACTGGTCTGTGGTGCAGGTTTTCAATGTAATGGCTTCCAATGATTATTTGATTTTCAATATTTCATATAATTATTTCATAGTCTACTCATTAACAGGTATAAGAAAAATAAGCTGGGAATTTGTATTTGCCGGGAGGTGTGCTTAGGTAGTCCTTGCAGGTGCGGTGATCACTGTGCCCCCAGTGGTGTAGGGGTCAGCGCAACTGCCTAGAAAGCAGGAGACCCGGGTTCGTATCCTGGCTGGGTACACATTTTCAGCTTTGGCCAATCGCAGTTGATGTCATATATTCTGTAAATATTAAAAAATAAGGAATATTAAATATTAATACAAGCGTGGTTGTTTTGATAAAAATGGGGAACGTAATTGGCTGTGATCTTTCAAAGGAAGTATTCCAGCATTTGCCTAGAGTGATTTAGGGCAATCACAGAAAACCTGAATCTTTATGGCTAAAGACAGATTTGATTTGACATTTTCCCAATCTAAGTGCAGTGTTTTAACCAATGTGCCTCTTCACTCAGTACAATGATACAAATAAGGTGATGTTGTAGATTTAACAGAATAATTATAAACTGTATATATGTCTTGTACCAGCATAACTCACAGTATTAAATTATCCAGTTATATTCATCCATTATTTGAGAGTGAGAACACTTTGTGACTTCCTACAATGTGTACACACAATTTCTAACTATTCCTCCCTAATATATACCACAAAATGATGTAAGAAAAACTATTTATTGCTTGCTAATTTTTTACTCTTTATGCAGTAAAACCTCAAACTTCAGTTTCCACCATTATGTTTTTTTAAGTTTATTACTTCCTTGTTACTAATTCTGTTCTCAAAAGTTTCACAGACCACACCAATACAATAAATATCTGAATACACTACTGAATGTACTTGTAAAATCATATTATTATAAAACATGAAGTTGAGGCGATATGGAATTGCAAACATTGTGATAGGAGCACTTAGGGACTTCTAACAGATGTTAAACAGAATTTCAAATTCTTTCTAAACCATTTTCTTTTACTTGTTTACACACCTAATAATAAATATTTAACACATTAATCTTTTGTATTGTAATAAGACATTTGGTGATGCTTTATACTCAGGAGTTTGACTCTGTAACAAATTTGGGGTTACTTTTTGGATATGATTTGTGTGCTTTTTGAAACGATACCCCTTGATTTTGGGAGTATTATAGTCATATTATCTTTTGTGTTTTTAAGTGCACCAAATGATGCTCATAAGAAATACTGTTAACTATGTAAATGGCCTTGTATCATTGAAATTATATTCTTATTCCTGAATTTAACCAACATATAATGTGAAGTATTCAAAATGACATCCTTGTGTGTTAAAACTTCCTTCTGGCAATCCCTTAATTTCTATAATGAATTTGGTCTGCTTGTGAAAAGTATGTTTCACCAGGATGCACAATCACAATTAATACTTCTTTCTGGCATGCCAAAAATATAGCATTTCTTTTACAGGTTAATTTGTAACAGTTTTTGATTAGCTGTACATCTCTGAATGACCTTGACACAAAGGGTGTTGTTCACTGGCTGTGAGCACTGCACATGTGTTTCATTTGCGTTGCAGTGGCTAACCTGTTATACGCTGCCTGCTAGTGCATGTGGTAGTCTGATCATTACTTTTGTGATTTTTCTGCTCTTTATGGGTCTCATAATGACGTGACAAATCTGAGGCATTGACAGTCTCTTCAAACCTAGACTACGATATGAGCAGTGGAACCAGTGTTGGGCCCGGTGGTCTTGGGTTTCAGCACTCGACTGGAAATGGTCGCAGGTTCAAAACCTGGTGAACCTACAATTTTTTTCAGTCTGTGTTTTAACCCATCCTTGACCTTCCAGCAATGTGAGGAGTCGCCAGAAACGATATGTGGTTCAGATTCCACATTAAGCTGTAGATCCCCTTTCCCCGGTTGGTTAACTGGGGTTGGCTAGGGACACACAAGTCATCGAAGTGGCATCCAATTGAATGACTTGCACCAGGCCATTGAGCCACAAGAAGTTAATTATTAGTGGGACCAGTGGGAATGCAATAGATGTATAGAGTACTCTCAAGTGTGTGGAGAAATAGTAAAGTACCTGGTGATTGGAGAAGAGGAGACATTGTTCCCATCTTTCAAAACGCAAATAAGCTTCATAAAAATTGCAGAATAATAACTCTTATGAGTCATACACCCAAGATTTTTGAAAGAATTGTACTAGATTGAATAAAGGAAATGATAGTAAAGGAGGAGAGTGAGGAACAGCATGGGTTTAGGAAAGGAGGAATGATTGACCTGATATTTTCTATCTGTCAACCGATGGGAAAAAGTTGTCAGTGTAACAGAACAGTGGTAATGGTTTTTGTAGACAAAGAAAAGGCATATGACTCAGTTAACAGGGAAAGACTCCGGGAAGAAATGAGGAAGACAGGTATAGAGGATGGATACTTTAATGTAATAAAGGCAGTGTACAGAGGACACAATTGCAGAATTAGAACACCACTGGGAAACACTGAATACTTTGAAATAATTCAAGGTCTTAAACAAGGAAGTATTCTATCTCCTGCACTTTTAATGTTGTGGTAGAGGGGATGAAATGCGCTGTTAAAGGTATGGCAAAAGGAAAAGGACAGAAATATGATTTTTGCAGATGATATATTGATTTGGGGTGATAAAGAGGTAGATGTGCAGTTACAACTTGATCTATGGAAGGAAATCATGAAAATGTATGGATTAAAAATAAATAAAGATAAGAGTGAAGTAATGGTATTTGAAAGAGCCAAGGGGATCAATGGGAATATTACTCTGCATGGAGAACCCCTGAAAGTGGTAGACATTTTCACTTATTTAGGGACTGAAATATCTAGTGATGGAAGGATAACCAATGAGATTAATAGGTTGCAGAAGGTAGTAATTTATATGAAACAATAAAAACTCTGATTCTGAATAAGTAAGTTCCAGAAAAAACAAAACTCCTCATGGACAAGAGTTATTACTTTCCTACTTTCAACTACGGAGGATGAATGTGGGCAATAACAAAAAGGGACTGGAGAAGACGGCAAGCAGTGCAAATGAAATTTCTCAGAGCAGTGGAAGGAAAAACACAATGAACAGAGTAGGGAATGTGAAAATAAGGAAGGACCTTAAACAGGAAAGTATGAGGGAGGAAATAGAAAAAAGAGATTATGATGGCACAAACATGTTAAGAGAATGTGTGGGAAGATACTAATCAAAATTATGGAAAAACTAAAGTATTGGGAGGACAGAGCCAGTTGGAGAGGACTCATCGGCACCCAGACTTGACAGTAGCCGGAATGGGATATGGATACATATATACATACTTGGTATAGTTGACGAGATTGAGGAAGAGCTACGGGCTGCGTGCAAGGGGAAGGCAACGGCCACAGGTAGGGAGGCGCTCGCTGGAGGGAGTGTGTGTGTTGACGGTGCTGTCCATCCTAAAGATATTGGTCAGGGCCGACACAAGGCACGTGCGAAAAGTCCGGAGTGGCGACGCAGCAGCAGGTTGGAGAGGTAAGGGAAGGAAGCCCGACGGTAACTTTGTCACAACTCATTTCTTTGTTTTGAGAATAGCCATTGTGGAGTTTATGTGGTCACTGACTATGCATTACTATTAATTCTGTAAAATGAATTCAGAAATGTTTTTTAGCTGTTTTCATAAGGAAAAAGGGTCCTAAATGTAAGTCAAAACTCATGGCATGAGTCTGTTACCACCGGTTTCTTATGTGCTTAAAATCCGATGAGTCACTACAGTGTGAGAACAATAGAAATAAAAGAACAAAATCAATGGACTGTTAGCTGGCTCTAAGTAGACGACAGTTAACAAGTTTTGTTCACCACTGTTTTTCCTTCGATCTTCAGCTGACAGTGGGTGAGGATAGCTTGTTGCTGCGGACAAGCCCACCAAGAAGCAAGAAACAAAACACAACAAGAAACAAAGTGGCACACATTTCTCATCCTTTACTGACCTGACCTGTAGTGTCAGAGGATAAACTAAATCAGCTCATTTTTCATTCAATTAAAATAAAAAATCATTGTACCATTGAGACAGATTTGTCAACAGATGATTCACAAAAATGTTTGTAAAACCGCAGTTCGTCTAAGACAGCTATTAACCAAATAAATAAATAATAAAATTCTGAGTCCTGTGTAGAGTTTTTTGAAAGTGGAGATGGTTGAAATACAGTACAGCGTGTCCCACATGAAACGGGTAAACCTCATGTATGCCACCACTTGCAAAATCCCTTATAAGGAGGTAACTAATGTTTCTAATGTTAGTATTATCTATTCTTTTCTACTTAGTCAGTTCTTACTTTAATCTCAGGCGTTAGTGATATTCCTTTTATGTGGGGCAAGCTGTATACAATGATTTTTACCTTGTTGTACGAGATTTTCTGACAGATCCAAAAGCGAACATAATAAAATGACGCCTCACCGCAACAGCAGTACGTAATGAGGCGCCGAGCTACGGTGCGTGTGGTCGTTCGGCGTTAGGGGTTCGAGTCCCCCACAGATATGGATGTATGTGTTGTCCTTAGGTTAGTTTACCTTAGTTTAAGTAATTTGTAAGCTAGGGACTAATAACCAAGTAGTTAAGCCCCTTGATTTACAAACATTTGATTTTAATAAAATGACTGTATATGATGTAGGCATAGATGCACCAATAAATTTCAGTATAATTTTGGGTTTCTTCCTTTTATCATTTCCATCTAGAAAGCCAAAAAGTATAATGTTCAAAAAATTTTTTCAGTCCTTCAACACCAAAGTCACAGTTAACATTAATTTATTCTTCCCTTCTAGTTCAAAACACAAAATATATATTCCATTAATTGTATAATGTGGACAAGAAATCAGCAGTGTATGGAACTCATTGTTTTTGGGGCGATCTGAATCAATTTATACAAGTTTCCAGCCAAGATTTTGTTATTTATTTATGGATGACCGGTTTCGACATTCACAGACATTGTAAAATATAGGAGAGCAGAAGATGACGTCTGTGAATGTCCAAACCGGTCATCCATAAATAAATAACATGATCTTGGCTGGAAACTTGTATAAAAAGAAATCAGTCGTATGCCTCTTATTAAGTATGACCTAATGTAAAACCGTTGCAGATGATTGTCAGTAGTAATTGGTCGCCACTTATACACTTGTTTTCATGTTATGGATAATTGACACATAATGAAGGAGCGACACACATGGCCAGCTATTCATTTTTTCAGTACTATAGAGTGTAGTACTTCATGCTACGCACAGCAGGCGCCAAGATCCCCATGACACCACTCAGATAACTCGCAATTATTTGTGAAAGGAGGTACATATCAGTGCGACTAATATTTCAAAAACTTTTCTGTACTTTTTGCACCATTTCACTCGCTGTAATGTATGGTCTAAAATGTATAGAACAGTAAGTTGCCCGCAATCCAAATTTTTCAATACACGAATTGTAAATCAAGTGCACACACTTGATAAATAGTGTCATTTGAAAATGACTATTATGAATTATGAAAAGGTGAATGATTTATTAGAAAGCTGGGATGTTTTACTACTACGTGTCAAAAAATTGAATTTTTTAACCGCAAACTACCATCAAATTCGAGTGAGAAGTGTTACAAAACTAAAAACTTGCACGGAATGAAAACTAGACCTTTTCTTTTTTCATAGGCAAAGCAAAGCTTGTAAGGAAAAAATTAGTTGATAAAATGATGTGGGGTGGTCTTATATATAGCGTCCAAATTTTTTATAACTTGAAAATTAGAAAAGTGTATTTTCCTTCTTTTTGCGGTTTGGCCTGGCCCAGCCCATCGTAAACACCCTGGGCAGCACAGACGACTTGATGTTTTCGGACTGTAGTGAAACACGCAAGCG
This sequence comes from Locusta migratoria, assembly GCA_026315105.1. NCBI lineage: Eukaryota > Metazoa > Arthropoda > Insecta > Orthoptera > Acrididae > Locusta > Locusta migratoria. The sequence goes on along the minus strand of CM048751.1, from coordinate 160,256,058 downwards.
AACTGTGCTGCTGTCACTACAGATATGCACCTGTACCTTTCCCCACTACACTAAACCGGCACAGAGCCACTGGGCATTCTGATGTCATAGCTCACACTACATCTCGTCAACTATAACACATCTTCGTTGATAATCGTTCAGAGTATTACAATTACCTTCCAAAAAAATATTAAGTGTAGTTAACTGCATAGTTCAGTGAACACCTGAATGTAAGTGACAAAGTTGCCATATATTTCCTGTAATGTTGGGAAGTCTCAGATGTAGTGGCAACATAAAGAAAGTTTTGTAGTCTGTTGCAGGAATCAAAATCAGGATGCAATAGGACAGAGGTGGCCACCTAATCTGCAACAGGTCAACACTTATTAGATTGCAAAAATATAAATAATTTTTAACAGAACACTTCTGCAAGTTGACCAGCAGACAGGAGTAATAGACTGACATCAAGTATGTAACTGAATACTAAGCTATATAAGTCTTTCTGCCACATCTCAAACTATCAGGACTGGAAGCCAAGCTATACTGTTCAGTACTAAATGCAAAGACCCTGCTTGTCCTACCTAATGTCTCAATCTAAAGTTGCACATAAATGAGACTGATTCTTGCAGTGTTTTCCCTTATAAAACGTGTTGTAATCAATTGTGTTGCCAACTGTTCCGATGTCACACTGTAGCACTACATATAAGAAAGTCTCTTTGTAATTGATCTTTTACTTGAGTGAAACAGATAGCTTACACATTGCTATATCAACAGTAATCTCTTAAGCATAAAGGACTCGTGGATCGACAGCTAGCCAAGTACTCTGTTACATAAATATTTTTAAAAATAAGACTTAATAATGCCAGAAAATAATAAAAATTAGTTAAAATTGAAATCAATCCAGATTGCAGAACTGTTGTTTTTATTTCATAGCCAGTTACAGTCAATGTAGACCATCTTCAGATGAATACTACCATGATGGCAGGCAATGGTGGTAGACACAAACATGCTGTTTTTTTTTTTAAATTTTAACCTTTATATTAAGATTGCTCTTTCTCTATTATGCTTTCTGAAAATACTGATATAAATTAGACTAGTGATCTCGAATACTGAACCTTGCGTGTACGGTGCTCATATTTTTCGAAAAAATCAGTAGCACAAAGAGTAAAAGTTTGTTTGAGCAGAAGAGAACACTAATACTTCTACATGCTTCTGAAATCTGTTATGTTGTCGGCTTGTGCAAATTGTTGGCTGTAGAATTTACTGGCTCTTCAAACTGTGACAGGTCACTTGTATCTCCCCCTCCCCCCACCCCCCTTTCACTCACCTCTTTTTTTCCAGACAGTGCACAGATTGTTTGATATTAAAATTCAATAGGCACCAAATCTTTTTAAAAAACATGCTTGGTGTATTGAAAATTCACTGAAATTTGCCATAATATCTAATAAATGGTTTTCCTAATACTAATTATTATTATTTATTTTTATTTATTTTCATTACAGCCATCTATGGGCTATGTTTACACAACTTTCCTCACTTTCTAAAGTTCACTTCCTTCCGCTTTCACCAATACTCCATTCGTTGGCTCACTCGTGCATGTTCTTCTGCCGAAAATACTCTGTTCTTCCTCGTTTTTTCCTCGAAGAAATCCTTCACCTCCAAAACCTTTTTCCCCAAGATCTGCCTGTTAACAATTTCTTCTGTTGTGATCCCGCATTTTTCTAGCTCCCTGTGCACTTCTTTCACCCATGGAATATGTGTCTTTCTGTTCTCCGGGAAGAGATCATCTTGTTGGTGAGCCTTATTTTTGGGTAGGGTTTTGCCATATCCCACAAATCTAAACCCACACAAATAATAATAATAATAATAATAATAATAATAATAATAATAATAATAATAATAATAATTGTTGTTGTTGTTGTTGTTGTTGTTGTTATTGAAGTAACCAAGAGTTTCTTGTGCTTTGATGACTAATCATATATGAAAGAATTATAATGAAGTATTTAATGGGAGATAATGATATAACTGTTTCAATGATTTTGTTTCTTTTTATTTAGTGGATACCTCAGTAATACAACGCTGGATAAGGGGCCTTGAGCAAATAAAGTCACGACTGAAAATACTACATGATATATTGCTGCAGGATTTAAAGACTAGGTGTGAAAGTACTTCATCAAAGCTTCTGAAGTTGCATGAAGAACCAATGCCACCTTGGCAGGATATGGCAATCCTGTGAGTAACACGAAGTCATCTCTCTCTCTCATGTATGACACACACACACACACACACACACACACACACACACACAACAAAAGTCTTGGGATAGTAATATGCATAGATACAAATGATGGTAGTATCATGTTCACAAGCTATAAAAAAGCGGCATGTAGATAGAGTTGTCATTTGTACTCTTGTGATTCACATGAAAAAGGTTTCTGATTTGATTATGGCCGCATGTCTAGAATTGGGAGTTTGAGTTAGACTTATGCGATATTCCATTTTGGAAATCATTAAGAAATTAAATAGTCTAAGATCAAAATTGTTGAGAGTGTGAGCAGAATACAAAGGAAAAATCAGTGGCCAACAACCCACACTCAGCGAATAACAACTGCAGAAGTAGCATAAAGTTGTCAGTGCTAACAAGCCACAATATTGTAAGAAATCACTACAGAAATGAATGTGGGACATACAATGTGCCTTTGCTAACAGCACAACATTGACTGCATTGTTTCTTCTGAGCTTGTGACCATATCTATTGGACCATAGAATACTGTAAATACTTGGCTGGAAGAGTACCAATTTCAGTTGATTAGAGCTAATGGTAGGGTTGAGTGTGGTGCAGACCCTACAAAGTCATGGAACCAAGGCAGCCAACTGGTAGTGGCTCCATAATGGTGTGGGCTATTTTTACATGAAATGGACTGGCTCCTGCGGTTCAACTGAACCATTCATTGACTGGAAATTGTTTTGTTCAACTTCTTGAAGATTATTTGCTGCCATTCATGGATTTAATATTCACAGACAATGATAGAATTTTTATGGATTGCAGTGCACAATGTCACTGAAGAACATTCTGGATAATTCCAGTAAATGATTTGGCCACCCAGATTGCCTAATATGAATCCCGTCTAATACTTATGGTACATAATCCAGAGGTCAGTAAATGCACAAAATCCTGCATTGCTGATACTTCTGCAATTACAGCAAGCTATAGAGACAGCACAGCTTTATATTCCTGTAGCAGACTTCCAATGACCGGTTGAGTCCTTTATTTGGGTTGTTGCCCTTTGATAAACAAAATGTCTGACTTGAATTAGGATGTATTCCATGACTATTGTCACCGAGTGTGTGTGTGTGTACTCCGTTTAATTTTCTTTTTATTTATCTAACTTTGTGCTGCATGTGGCATGTAAGATATATTCTTTTACAATTTATCAGGGTAGCTTACAACTCACCGCAAAGCCAACTGTCAAGCCATAGTCTGCCACATAAAATATCCCCACCCCCTCCTTACATGGGCGCAGACACACACACACACACACACACACACCTCTGTCTGTAGTTCAGAGTTTGTGTTTGCAGTGAGTTGTAAGCTATCCTCATTAATTGCTGAATTCCCACCTTGACTTAACATTATTAGATATGTTCTTTTAAAAGTTTCCATACATGGATGCAGCTAAATAAAATGAAATACAGTCTTCTGTATATACAAATAATAAAATTGTAACTGACTAATATGTGTGCATTGGATATACTTAAGAAACTTAATATAAGGGATCCTGATAACAGCTGTAGAAACCAAAACTATTATTTTTAGAACTTTTGTGTATCTGTTTATCTTTCCGTCCTTATGTTTGTATGTGCATCAAGCAAAAACTACTGCTTGAAATTATATGTGGTTTTACAGTATTTTTGGAAGTTGAATGTAATATTGCTACATGTTTCATCTTGATGTGCCACTTAAGAGTTATCTACAGTTTTCTTTTGTTATAAATGGGTATGGATAGGGAAATTGAAATCTATAGGAGATGCTGGGAAAATGTATTTGGAGTCTCTATGTGCTTTCTTGTAAAAAAATTGTTATGCCAAAAGTTGCCCATGAAGATGAGTTAAGGCGGCAAATTTTATTTTGATGTGTATCGACTCGGTTTCATGTAAGGATCATTTCATTATACTGGAAGGAAAAGTCTGAGACAGCAGTAACTTTATACAGCAAAACGAAATAAGGCAGGATATAAATGATAGAATCCATTTGGACGTCTTTTCACATTACTTTTGTACATTACTTCAGAGTTTTTCATTGTGTCTTATCAATATAAGTGATACAAGTACTGTAATTTGACATGACTTGTCAAATTTGCATTTATAGCGAATCTTTAATTCAGCGCAAAGTTCCTAGTGATTGGAAAAAAGCGCAGGTGACTCCAGTGTATAAGAAAGGAAAGAGAACTGACCCATACAATTACAGGGCAATATCATTGACATCGGTTTCATGTAGAATTTTGGAGCATATTCTCAGTTCGAATATAGTAAATTTCCTTGAAACGGAAAAGCTTCTTTCCATGAATCAGCACGGGTTTAGGAAACATCGTTCATGCGAAACTCAGCTTGCCCTTTTCTCACATGACATCTTGCGAGCCATGGACGAAGGGCAACAGGCGGATTGTGTTTTTCTCGACTTCAAAAAGGCGTTCGACACGGTGCCACACTGCAGACTGCTAACGAAGATACGAGCTTATGGAATAGGTTCACAGATTTGTGACTGGCTGGAAGACTTCCTAAGTAATAGAACGCAGTACGTTGTTCTCGACGGCGAGTGCTCATCAGAGACGAGTGTATCGTCAGGCGTGCCCCAGGGGAGTGTGATAGGACCGCTATTATTTTCTATTTATATAAATGATCTGATGGACAGAGTAAGTTGTAATTTGCGGCTGTTTGCTGATGATGCTGTGGTGTATGGGAGGGTGTCATCTGTAACTGACTGTAATAGCATACAGGTTGACTTAGACAAAATTTCTAGTTGGTGCAAAGAATGGCAGCTGGCTCTCAATGTAGAAAAATGTAAGGTGATGCGCATGAGTAGAAAAAACAATCCTATAATGTTCGAATACAGCATCAGTAGTGAGCTTCTTGATGCGGTCGCGTCGTTCAAATATCTAGGCGTAACATTGCAGAGCGATATGAAATGGAACGAGCATGTAAGGACAGTTGTGAGTAAGGCAGACAGCCGACTTCGGTTTATTGGGAGAATTTTGGGAAGATGTACTTCACCTTTAAAGGAGACCGCGTATAAAACGCTTGTACGACCACGTCTTGAGTATTGCTCAAGTATTTGGGACCCGCAGCAGATCGGTTTGAAGGAAGACATAGAGGCGGTTCAGAGGCGAGCAGCTAGATTTGTTACCGGTAGGTTCGACCAATGCGCGAGTGTCTCGGAAATGCTCCGGCAACTCAATTGGGGATCGCTGGAAGAAAGACGACGTTCTTTTCGTGAATTTCTGTTAAGTAAATTTAGAGGGCCGGAATTTGAAGCTGAGTGTAGTACGATCTTGCTGCCGCCTACTTACATTTTGCGTAAAGATCACAAAGACAAGATAAGAGAAATTAGGGCTCGTACGGAGGCATATAGGCATTCTTTTTTTCCTCGTTGAATTTGGGAGTGGAATAGGAAAGGAAATGCCTAGTAATGGTACGGTGTACCCTCCGCCACGCACCTTACGGTGAATTGCGGAGTATGTATGTAGATGTAGATGTAGACCAATGAGAATGTATGATATCGCATAAAAAAGAAGGGATGATAACGCCACCGAGTGGATATATTTTTACTCGTCAGAGACGGTTCACTGGTATGCAAATGTGTAAAATCACAGATATACAAATTAATTTTAAATATAATTGTCATTAATGTTAAAATCAAGGTTCACCACCATTTTTTAAATTAAAAAACACGGAAAAAGATCCAGCACCCTAAACCCACAAGGACTGTGGCGAGATAATTGATCAGAATGCACCAAATAATAAACACAGTACTCTACCTATCTATCCAATTACCACTCCAAAATAGTGAGTCAGGAATTTGTAAAGGAAAGTAAATTTATGACTTAAACAAATACATTTATTAATTAAAGCACACAGAAATTCAAGGGATGGTTAACAATTAATATAAAAGATTTTGTATATGAAATCACAATTAAAAGTGTAGTTAAGCAACAGGTTACAAATGAATACAAGTATTTAGAAAAGGACATCAAATGCAGTAAAATTGGTTAACACCATGAAATACATGTGTGACCAGCAAATCGTCTGATTTTCAAATAACTTTACAAATCAACATCTGAAGTCTAATAGGAATGTAATTTCAGCACTAAATTATTCAACACAGTGAAATAACTGGCTATAAATGTGGCATTGACCTATTAGGAAAAACTAGAAAGGTGGACATAGGCTCTAAGAAATTAGTTATAGGAGAGAGAAGTCAAACATCGATCAGACGCATGCACATACACACTGATGAGTTTTTACTGCAACTATGTATAACAACCCTAGCAAATAGCGAGCATCACTTTACCAATAACCTTGAGTTGGCTTGATCTACCGACGCTGGATCTCGCTGGCGACTGGACAATGTTGAAGGAGTGGAGCTGAAAGAGAATAAATTCTTCTGCCCGAGAAACTCGCTACGATCTGTGAAGCAGTATTGACATTTAACTATGGCAGATAGCAGTTGTGAGGTAAATGCTTCCAGTGTCGGCTAGGACATGCGCTCACAAACTCGAGCGCAAGATGTGAGTATTGAGTACAAGTGTTCCCAGAATAGAATTGCATAAACCACTAGCATTTTGGTACGGACAGTATGACAGGGGCTGCCTAATCTCAAGTCTTGGCTGAACAAGAATATAAAACACAGCTGTTTCATAGAACGAACAACTGCAACTGAGTTCCTGTCTGGATCGACATGAGAGTTTTTCGAAGTCCACGATTCGCTGCAGTGGAAACCTCAGAAAACTAAAGTCCAACATACACTAAGGACTCAGCCCAGAAAAGCTATAAAAACTCTTCAGGTCCTATCTGAAAGAAAACATCCAAACTAGCTAGAGCCTACATGAGAAGTCTTGCTGACTGCCTTTTGTCTGCCCATGCGAAATCTAGACGTCACTGCCCCCCCCCCCCCCCCCTAAACTCGATATACCAGCCACTGGAGAGCTCTAACCCTCTGCCCAATGAGATGACAGGCAGTTATGACAGATAGCTACACCTGTCGCTTACATAGACGGAGCCAATCAGATCTTTTCCAAAGGATGCCACCCGCGTCAACCGTCCTTTAGAAAATTTCTCACACCCATCGTTTCCCAGCCTTTTGCCCTAAAAGGAATTTAAAATCTTATCTAGCAAACTCATAGCCCAAATAGCTATACATAAAAGAGCAAAGTGGAAAGGGGACACGAAACACCAGACAAGAAGTCATAAGGACTACTACTGCTGTGAGCCACCAGCATGGACCTCAGGATGAATGGCTTTTCATATGGCACCTGGCCGTGAGCAAAACATTAAATGTTGTATATAAAGAAATTAAATGTTGTATATAAAGAAATTTTTTTATTTTTAATATTTGTTTAAATACAACTCTAATCTGTTGCCTTATTCTGTTCTATTGGTGTATTTCATTCTTCAAACTTGTATTTTTTATTTTATTTTATTTATTTATTTTCCCCAAATCATACATTACACTTACAGATGGCAAGATGATGTTATTCAATATAACTACCGTACCATCATTTTTGATACACTTCTTATATTGTTGTACCAACTTTTCTAATCCAATTGAATAAAAGGTTTTCGATAGTGCCCGTAATCAGTAGTGTAGCCTACTGGTTTTTTATCCTCTCACTTTCAAATTGTTGTCATCTGAGAGCATCTGTCAGGGGCCTAAACACACTGTTATCTGAAGAAGAGTGATCAAGAGTATGGAGGGATGCAGTGACACCTCAAATGCCTATGTCTGAATGATGGCAAAATTTGCAATGGCAGTTTGGGGGACACACTTATTTGTTACAGATAAAAGTGCCTGTAGACTTAAATCCTTTGCAATGGCACTGTATCGCTGGCATTACCTCATTCTCCATTTTGGCACTGCACCAGTCACTGTTCACTGTTTTATCTCATTGCCAATAATACTCCAAAATTGGCCCATTCATGTCCCAGAAGAGGGTAAAAGGTACTTTCCTGGCAGAGAGCTGATACTTTAATTTCTTCTTGGAGAATATGTGTGTGTCACCATTCAGAAAACTGTCTTTTGCTCTCAGCTTCATTGTGATGTTCCTAGGTTTTGTCTCCTATGTCTTTGAAACATTTCCTTTTAAAAATAGCTTTCATTTAGTTTTAGTATTCTAACGCAAATGTCAGCGAGAAGTTGCAAAGCAAAGAACAATTAAAAATCTGTGAAACAAAGTAATTATAAAACAGTTTTACACATCCCCAGAAGAAAAGGCAAGATCTTAATTTAGCAAGTGGAACTTTTAATGCTGTTGAGTAAGAATTTACCATTTGTTGAAACAATGATTTTTTTCTTATTATGAATAGCAGTGTCTGTCCGTCTTTGCAACTACAATAAAAATGCGATTTTTCTCACCAGAGACACTGCTATTCATAATTATGAAAGCAACTATGGACATTATGGCCACACAAATGAAGAATGATTTTTTTCACCTGCATCATAAATGGATCTTCTGTAATTGGGTCTTAGGCACAGTGAGGTAATTTTTAAAGGAAGCAAATGACTGAATCCAATTTCTTTACCAAACTCAGTAAATAGTGAAATAAAATGCACCAAATCAGTCATAAGTGTCAGGACCACAGGGCATGGAGAAAGAATTTCTACAGTTTAATGTGGAATCTGAACCATGTATCATTTCTTATGACTCCTCACATCATTGAGAGACGAAGGCTGGGTTAAAATGCAGACTAAAACAATCTGTGATTTAACTGGGTTTCATACCCATGACTCATTGGTTTCCAGTTGAGTGTTTTACTCTGAGACAACAAGACCTAACAGACACAGAAGTGAAGTGCAGTTTCAAAAGAAACGTTAGACAGTTGTTTCATTTCATCTGTCACACTAGCAAAGAATTATATACAATGTATATAAGGGTTATAGTTTCAATTCCACATAATATAAAATAAATTGTTGAGAAGAACAGAGTTATACTCTCCTGGAAAATGAAAATAGAACATAATGAATTTGTTGAGTTGGCAGAGAAAAATTTTATTACTCTTTCTTGAGGATTTATACAACACACGATCACACAGACAGCCATACACACCTAAGTACCACCACCAGAGTGTGTGCATTGTCAGTATTAGAACCATATATATCCTCCTTTTGCAACAATGCAAGTGGTAACCCTCGCATAGAGACTATTGTAGAAGTGCCAAATGTAGTCTTGTGGAATGACCTGCCATGCAATTTCGACCTGGTGCCTTAGTTGACCAGATTTCATGCCGGTCATTGAGACTGCTCAAGATGATGATTCATCTGGTCCAAACATACTTAACCCTTTGAGTACTAATGGTTTCTGCCTGAAACCACCATTCATTAATTATGTTTGGAAGGACTAGTGGCTTCCGTGTGAAATCACCGATGCTAGTGCAAAGCTGAGACATCAAGTAATTACTGGTAAATGCCCAGAAAAACAATTGGGTCAAAGGGTAGTGGAGGAATTGACTTATAAATTGCTGAACAAAATATGATTTTCTGCGACAGGTTTTTCACTTCTTTTAGCCAAATGAAAAACCTTCATCACAATGGTGTGTATGCTTTTGAGATATAAAACAAGGTCAAAAGGACTTGCCCAAGATTATAAGCCTGAGAAACATCTTCAGCTTGGAGAATATGATTACAGATGCACAGAACAACACATGTCTGCATTGATATGGAAGGACAGGAAGGGAATTTTATTTGTTTCATTTTCATGATCCATGGTTGTCTCAAAAGCAAACAGATGGGTCAGAAATTGAGATCTCATGTCCCATACTTGTGAAACAGTACACCATGCATATGTCACTGAAAGAGATCCACATTGCGGTGGTTCATAGACTTATTGGCACAACAAATGGTACATCATCAGGAAGATGCAAGAATTGAAATGCAAACAAATTAATAAAGATGGTGCATTAAGAACTGAGAGAAACTAAGACTGAACACATGCCAATACAAGAACAATCTCCTTTTTGTGCATCCTGCAGCACAAAAGCTTAACCTCACAGAACAAAATGGCATTGTAATGGTCTAATGTGGAATTGTGCCTCAGGAATGTCTGAAATTACTTTAAACAATATCTCTTGAATTCATAGATGGTTCATGACTGTGCATCCCAGTGGTTTTGCGGGTGAAACCAGTTTCATTAAAGAACTTCTTTTTATTTAGAAAAAATTGTTGTTTTTATTATGTATGAGTCTTATACAAGTGACTTTTCTGAAAATTATTACAAGTTTAACAACAGAAAATCTGATTGGAATGTTAATTAAAGAAGATAGATAAGAACTCACCAAAAAGAGACTCACTTAGCTGCTGACAGCCATGAAAAATAGGTAATAACATTCACACAACTTAAATTTTTGGCCATGGTCTTCATCAGAAAAAGAAACTCATACATTCACACTATCACTCAGACAACTATACACACATATCCATTGTGTTTGACCACTCCAGTGCAAAAAGCATCTTGGCTGTGAGTAAGGTCGAGAGTGGAGGGGGAAGGATGCCGTGTAATGGTGTGGATGGAAAGTTCCACAGGTTCTGACAGGTGGGAGTGTGAGATGCAGCATTAAATATAGCAAAGACAAAGGGCAGGAGAGAATAAAAGGGAAGTGTAGAGGAGTGTGGGGAGGGAGTGGGGGAATTAAAATGTTAAAAATAATAATGAAAATATAATAAGAAAAAATAAATAAAATAAAAAAAGTAACTAATCAGGGGATATAAGGGGTGACATGGAAGACATGAATTGGAGGGATACAGAATGATTACTGGGGTCGGATTGGGGGGATAACATTAGGTATAGGGTGTAAGGATGGCAAGCTATCTTGAGGCCAGGATGGATGCAGGGCTATAGAATGTGTTGAAGGTACAACTCACATCGGCACAGTTCAGAAGTGCTGGTGGTGGAGGGGAGGATCCAGATGGCTCAGGTAGTGACACAGCTATCGAAATCCAGAGTGCTGTGTTCATCCACATGCTGTGCAAATACCGATAAACACTGTGCAATGATTGCAACAGAGTTGGTAAATCACATGGCTGCTTTCACAGGTGCCCCTACCTCTGATAGGGTGGGATAAGGCTGTGACTGAACTGCAATAAGAAGTGCTGGGTGGATGGATTGGGCAGGGTTTTGCATCGGGGTCTTCCATAGGGATTTGATCCCTGTACTTAGGGGTTGTGATTGGGAGTGGCATAGTGATGGACTAGGATGTTGTGGAGGTTGGGTGAATGATAGAACACTATTTTAGGAGGAGTCAGAAGGATCTTAGGTAGGATGTGTTTAATTTCATGGCATGATGACATAATCAAAGCTCTGATGAAGATTGTGATTTACTTGTTCCAGTCCAGAGTGGAATTGGGTTAGAAGGAGCACATTCCTTTGTGACTGGTTACTGGAGTTGGAGAGAGGATTGGTGGTGTGTGGGGGTATGACACCATAAAATCTGTAATGGTAATGTCTGTCTGTGTAGGCCTTTGTGAGGCCTTCAGCATATATTGGGCAAGGGAATTCTCATCACTGCAAATTTGCCTTCCACCATTGGCAAAATGGGATTTTTTTAATGTCAAATGGATGGCAGCTGTCAAGTGCAGGTACTGTTGGTAAGTAGTAGGTTTAACGTGGACTGAGATGTGGATGGAGCCGTCAGTGAGGTGGAGTTTAACATCCAAGAAAAGGACCAATTGAAACTGATGGTGCAGAAGGCGATGAGGTTGTGAAAGAATGAGGAGAAGGTGCCTAGGCCCTGAGTCCAAATCTTGAAAATATCATCAATGAACCTGAACCAGACCAAGGGTTTGGGGTTTTGGGAGGTATGAAGGTTTCCTATAGATGGCCCATAAATAGATTGGCATAGGAGGGTGCCATACGAGTGCTTATGGCTGTGCCCCATATTTGAAGGAAAAGTAATTATTTGTTTGGTTGTGTAATTGGTAAGGATTACAAGGAATGACATATCAGGCTTGGAGTCAGAAGGACGCTAAGAAAGGCTTTGTTTGAGAGCAGCAAGACCATGGGCATGTGGAATATTGGTGTATTATATAGCAAAGTGGCATCTACAGTGACAAGTAAGGACCAGGAGGTAAGGGGTGTTGTTGGATTGAGGGGGAAGATGGTTTTGGGCAAGATGTTCTAGGATCAGCCATAAAATTTTAGCTGAGACTGTATTTTATTTGGGACTATTGGGATGGGGTCGTCCTGGCAAAAGTTCTATGTGGGTAATTCAAACAATTGATGTAGGCCTTCTGTCACGTAATCACTGTGATTTATCACAACAGTGGTGGCACCTTTGTCTGCAGGGAGGATGATTATGTTCAGATCTGTCTGGAGGTTGTGCAAGGCTGTACGTTCTTCTGCTGAATGGGTGGTATTCTTAGGAAAGAACTTGGGGAAGGATGGTGAGCCAAATTGGAAGTAAGGAAGTCCTGGAAGGTAACCAGAGGGTGGTTACATTGTGGTGACGGAGAGTTACAGTTGGATGGTTGTATGAATTGGAAGAGGCACTTCGAAGTGTGGCAGTTTGAGATGATAGTTGTGTGACTGTGTTGTGTGTCTGTGTAGTTGTGTGAATCTTCTGTTTCCTGAAGAAGGCCGTGGCCAATATCTTAAATGTTGTACGTGTGTATGTTGTCACGTCTTTGCTCTGAGCTATTAACTGTCCTTATAATATTGTTTAACTCCAACCTGGACTTTCCATTATTAAAAAATTAATCCAAACATCCACAAACACGTTAAGTCGTGGAAATCACGTAAACAGAAGCAAGGATACATGAAAATACTCACAAATAGGTAAAGATATGCCACTTGTTACTGACAGGCTGTCCAATGCCTAAACAGAAAAGAGATCTGGGGCAGTATTTGATCTCTCACCTGGTAATTATCTGTTTTGGTCATCTGACATCAATACAGGCAGATATGTAGTGTAAATGGCTACGCTACAGTATCTGCATCTGTTTTTATTGTTTCAGAGAGGGGATAGAATTAAAAATGTACTGTATGTGTTGCACTGGTAGGTGTTAGAAGGGAAAATCAATAAAAAATATGATAATAAATAATAAAGGGTAAAATATGCAAGGAAGATGGCAAAAATGTGAATGTGTGAATGGCACATATGGAAATAATTGCTCCATCAATAGTCGGCACTGTAATGTAACACACTGTTGTGAGTGGACAGTACCATTAATTGTGATGTGGATACAAGCAGCAAGAAACATAAAAGAAACAAGAAAAAATAGAACTGAGTGAAGAAATCTTAGAGAGGTCTGAGGAGCAACAAGGGATAAACAAAGGGTCTAGGAAGGAAGAAGGGCATTTGACAAAATTGTAACAATGGAAAATCTGATTGGAATGTCAATAATGGAGGATAGGTAACAACTCACTGTAAAGAGGCTTGCCAAGCTGCCGAGAGGCACAAAAAATAGACACTCACATCCACACAACTTAAATTTTCAGCCATGGCCTTCATCAGAAAGAGAAACACACACATTCATACAATCACCCAGACAGCTATACACACACAACTGTCATGTCCTATTTCTCCAGTGCCAGAACCATCTTGTCTGTGAGTGAGATGGGGAGTGGAGGGGGGAAAGATGCCGGGTAAAGGTGGGGATGGAAAGTTCCGCAGGTTGTAATAGGCGATAGTGTGACATGTGGCAATGAATACTCTCTCTGGTCACCTTCCAGAAATTCCTCACTTCCGACTTGGCATCACCATCCTTCCCCAAGTCTCTTCTTGAGAATACCAACCTTTTGGCAGAAGAAAGATCAGCCTTACACAACCTCAAAATAGATTCCAACCTTAATCCTCCTCCTTGGAGATACAGGGTTCCATCACTTTTGTGAAGAATCACAGTATTTACGTAATAGAAGGCCTATGTCAATTATCTGATTTCACCACCTAGACGTTGTCCTAGGACGACCCCATCCCAAAAGTCAAAAATTACCTACAATCACTGCTAAAATCTTGTAGCTCTTGCCAGACTCTCTCCTCAGAATTCATCTCACTCCAACAACACCCTGCACACCTACCTTTTACATGCTCCCAAAAATCCATAAACATAACAATCCTGGATGCCCAATTGTGGCTGTTTTCAGTGCTCCCACTGAAAGAATTTCAGCTCTTGTTGACCAGCATCTCCAACCAATTGTTCAAAACCTAGCCTACCGTATCCAAGATACCAACCACTTTCTGCACCGACTCTCCACCATCCCCCTCTCCGCGACCTCCTGGATCCTTACTTCTTGTAGTTGATGCCACTTTACCATGTAATACACCAGTATCCCACATGCTCATGGTCTTATTGATCTCGAACAATACCTTTCTTCAGATTCCAAGCCTGATACCTCATTCCTTATAACCCTTACCAATTACACCCTGACAAATAGTTACTTTTCCTTTGAAGGGAAAGTATAAACTCAAATCCAGGGCACAGCCATCGGCACCTGAATGGCACCTTCCTATGCCAACATATTTATGGGCCGTTTAGAGGAAACCTTCGTACCTTTCAAAACCCCTAACCCTTGGTCTGGTTCAGGTTCATTGATGATATTTTCATGATTTGAACTCAGAGCCAGGACATCTTATCCTTGTTCCTTCACAACCTACTTCCTTCCCTCCCCATCAGTTTCACTTGGTCCTTCTCAACCTATCAAGTTACCTTCCTGGATGTTGACCTCCACCTCACTGACGGCTCCATCCACACCTTGGTATGTGTTAAACCTACTACTTACCAACAGTACCTGCACTTTGACTGTTACCATCCAATTGACATTAAAAAATCCCTCCCAAACAGCTTTGCCAGCCATGGATGGTGAATTTGCAGTGATGAGAAGTCCCTTACCCCATATGCCAAAGGCATCACAAAGGCCTTCACAGACAGACATTACCCTCCTGTCCCAGTCCGCAAACAGATTTCCCCCACACCACCACTCTCTTTCCAACTCCAGTGACCTGTCACAGAGTGTCCTTCTTGTCACTCAATACCATCCTGGACTGGAACAATTAAATCACAGCTTTCATTAGGGCTTTGATTATCTGTTGTCATGCCCTGAAATGAGAGACATCGTGCCCCAGATCTTTTCGACCCTTCCTAAAGTAGTATTCTGTTGTCCACCCAACCTGCGCAACATCATAGTCCGTCCCGAAGCCACTCCCAAACCCTAACCCTTACCACAGGAATCGTATCCCTGTGAAAGACCCCGGTGCAAAACCTGCCCAATCCACCCATCCAGTACTTCCTATTTCAGTCCTGGCACAGGCTTATCCTATCCCATCAGAAGTTGGGCCACCTGTGATAGCAGCCATGTGATTGATATACCAACTCTGCTGCAATCATTACACAGCGTTTTATATTGGTATGATGACGAACCAGTTGTCCATCAGGATGAATGGGCACTGTCAAACTGTGGCAAAAAGCAAGATGGACCACCCTGTGGCATTAACTGGATTCTCCCCTCCACCACTAACTTCTCTGGACTGAGCAGGTGTGCATTGTCCTGTCAACACATTCTATGAACCCACAACCATCCTGGCCTCAACCTAAGATAACTTGCCATCCTTAAACCCTATGCCTAACATTATTCCCCCCAACCCTCCCCACTCATCATCTTGTATCCCTCCAACTCATGTCGTCCTTGCCACCCCTTCCAGTATCCCCTAATTAGTTACTTTTTTATTTTTATTTATTTTTCCTATTTAATTCTCCACACCCCACTTTACTCATAGTGAAGATGCTTCTGATAGCCAAACACTTAAGTTGTGTGAATGTGATTGTCTATTTTTTGTCAGCAGCTCGGCGAGCTTCTTTATGGTGAGTTGTTATCTATCCTCCATTATTACAAGATTACTTATTTTTTACATATAGGGACTCAAAGTGGTAATGGGGGACAGATGTGGTAATTGTGCTGGCTAGGGTAGTTGATGTACACTTTGAAGAGTATGTTTGTTGGTATATGCTATATGTTGACATGCATTATCCTATTGGAAAATCATATTGCCTTTTTGGTGCATGAATGGTAGCAAGACAGGTTGAATGATGGTTTCACTATAGAAGACTAGCCGATGTAAGATATGGCTCCCCACACCATGATGCATATTCATGCTTGTCATTAGGTGTCTTCCGGTCACACCCCAACATCGTTCAGCTCAACTCCAGTGGTATTGCAATAGGCACTTATGGAAGGACGAATGGAGATGTCATCTTCATTAATGAGAGTCGCTTCTGCCCAGGTACTAATGATGGTTGTGTACATGTGTAGTGTTGTTTAGGGGAGTGGGAAAATCTGGAGTGTGCACAAGAGAGGAACACAGGGCCGACATCTGACATCGTGGTGTGGCAGCCATATCCTACACTAGCCGTCCTTCTCTGGTGATCGTCAAGGGATCCTGACCAGTGCACACTACATTAAAACTGTCATTCAACCTGTCTTGCTTAGGCTCATATGTCAACAAGGTGATATGCTTTTCCAACAGGACAATCCACAACCATATGTGCTCTTCAAGGTGTTGTCAACTACCCTGGCTGGCACGATTTCCAAATCTGTCCCTCATTGAGCATCTTTGAGGTAGGATGAAACATCATCTGGTCCAACTGAGGTACCAGGTGGAAATTGCAAGGCAGGCCATTACTTAAGATTACATTCAGCATCTCTATGATTGTCTCCATGAGAGAATTTCAGCTTGCATTCCTGCA
Source organism: Locusta migratoria (assembly GCA_026315105.1). Taxonomy (NCBI): domain Eukaryota; kingdom Metazoa; phylum Arthropoda; class Insecta; order Orthoptera; family Acrididae; genus Locusta; species Locusta migratoria. The sequence goes on along the minus strand of CM048751.1, from coordinate 160,239,137 downwards.
AAAGGAGGGTGTACACAGTAGTGGAATCAACATTACGGACACTCTGGTGACTATGCTCATATATGTATGGCTGTATGGCTCTATTTGTATGATTGTGAGTTGTGTACCAGAAAGTGGGGTTAATCCGATCACTTGGGGTGAATCTGCTTTTTCCACTTTTGTATAACTGAGCATAGTATTTTAACAATTACGTTACAGTTGACCATTGTCATGAATTCTTTGCGCAACCAGCAAATCGCATTGTCAGTAGGTGTGTGATTCTTATGCTGCACGCATGCAGTCAACACAACAGTGTGAAAACTTCTGCTGGCGCCACTTCCGAAATGTAACTGGTAAGTTGCAGTATTATTGCTTGCGTATGTACGTCTTAAGTGATACGAGTTCTGTATTTTTGTTCATTGCTGATAATGCGTATACACTATGCAGGCCTAATTACAAAATTGTGTTTTTGTAGGCTGAATCCAATCATCATTCGAGTTTACCAAAAGGTCCTGGGACCAACATGGAAATCTAACTACAAACCAGAATATCTTTTAAGTGCGGTGAGAGCTGTCAAATCAGAAAAATTAAGCATCCGGAAAGCTTCAGAGCAATATGCAGTTGCATATACAATATTAAATGACAAACTAAAGGAAGGGTACATACACAAAATGGGTGAACAACCAGCATTAAGCAATAGTGAGGAAAAACACCTGGTTGAAGTGACCTTGTTGTAAATACTGCAGTAAATTGTAAATTATAAAATTTTATTGTAAATGCAGCAATATATTTTTAAATCAAAATAGTAATCATAATAGTAATCGAATTCACCCCACTGGAAGTCTGATTCTGTGTTTGCATACCAAATACATTGGTGATCGGATTCACCCCAACTGAGGAGGTGAAACCAATCAATATTTAACTTAAAATAATAACTTCAATTATAAACTAAAAATACTGTAATACGTGAATCCATAATTATCAAGGTTGTGAAATTAACATACTGAATTTTTATTCCGATATCTCAACAGTAAATAGATGAAACTTAAAAAAAAAAAAAAAAACTGCTGTTTTTGATTGGATTCACCTCATTTTACAATTCATTCTCAAGAATGTGACAATAAAATTTCCCTGTTCTGGGTCAGTGAATTCTTGGTGTTCTTTTTTCATTTTCCAGGAGTGTAGTTTCTGGTCAATCTCTGCACAATTTCTCAGGTTTAACATATAACAAAATAATAGAAAAAGCACATAAAATATGAATCTGAAGTTTGTTGTTGTTGTTGTTGTCATCATCGTCATGGGTTTCAGTGAGGAGCCTGGTTTGATGCAGCTCTCCAAACTACTCTATCCTGAGAAAGCCTCTTTATTTGCTCATAAGAACAGCAACCCACATCCATTTGAGTTTGCTTAATGTATTCTTCTTTTGGTCTCCCACTGTGATGTTTACCCCACACACTTCCCTCCAGTGCTAAATTTATGTTTCCTTGATGTTTGAGAATGTGTCCTATCAGTCAATCTCTTCTTTTAGTCAAGCTGTTATCAGTCACATACAGGGTTGCATGAAAGTAACTGTACATGGGTAAAGGTCCCAAGAAATGGAGTAAGGTCTCTTGCTGCAATTTTTCCTCTAGGCATTTATCTCTAATGCTAAATTTATGATTTATTGATGTCTAAGAATATGTCCCTCCAATCAGTCCCTTCTTTTAGACAAGCTGGTATCACTCACATACAGGGTTATTCAAAAGTCACTCTACATGGATAAAGGTACCAAGAAAGGAAAAAATCCTGTGAAAGGTGGGCACTAAAACATACTAAACCTGGAGATCATATTTCAAAGTCAGAGATTATAATTGTTGTGACAGTATGTCATAAATTCAAATCTACCACACATAATGTGTGCAAAGTAATATAGGGGCGCTACGGCAATTAGACAGCGCCGCCTAAGTGAACCGGGGCTCGCCTGGACTCAGCGGGGCACAAGTCTGCAGTGAACCATGATCAAATACACTAGCTGTAAATTTTTTGTTTTCTTGTGTTAATAAAGTTATAACAATGATCTTGCTGATCCCCTCCTTTGCCAGTTTCAACACCTGAGAGGTTTTTTTGTTTGGTGGGTTGTCCTCACCACACCTTTCTACTTTTTGCTGGCTTTTATTCCAAGGGTATTAACTTTTATTTATTCCTTCCATTATCTGACCCAAATCCACTCATTTTTGTAAGGATCAGGAATCTACAGGAGGGGTGTGGGAAGTTTGTCCTCCACTTGGCATACCTTTGAGGACATTAAGCTATTTTCAACTAGCAAACTTTCTCCAATTCAGGGTGCTTTATCTTTCCTTTCTAGCCTGCTGTCTCAGTCGATTTTATTTTTTCATTCCAAGTGAATGTACTGATGGGCACTACAGCAGTCCACATAACATATTTAAGAATAATATTAGTCCCAGGGCGGAAGGACGAGGACCTAGAAGTTGTTTTGTGCCATAAACTTTCCAATCAACCAACCCAAATAGCCCATTAATGTTGAAGACAATACTGACTAACATGTTTCATCATTGAATTGTCAGATGTGGTAACACTTACAGTTTCATAGTGATCACTGATTTGATGCTAGTAAATGTTTCAAGGCTTAACTGGGAGCTAAAGAGGACAATGATTATAGAAGAAATCAAGAGACTCAAATACGTGCAACAATTTAAATGTTGGGTGTAAGTCTTACTTTGAGAGGAAGGGAGTGACACAGGAGAAGAAAGTGTGGTGGGTTGCACAAAGTCAGTCGGAAGATCAAGCAGGTTTCTTTTTGTGTACTTAGTGTGTGGCTGAACATAAAAGTGTGGGAGGGTACTACATAAAACATATGTTAGCAAACCTGTTTTAAGGAAATACCCCCTGTGCCCAATCCTCACAGCTAGAGAATTCTGAGAACATCCTTCAGAGAACTGCAGGAAGGAAAAATAATGACTGAGATAGAACAGTGTCTTACAAAATGTCAGAACAAAAATTACATACCTGCTGTGAACATATGAGTTTGTGGGAAAACAACATACGATAATTTCAATGTTAATGTTCCCGTTCTTTGGAGAACTGTTTCTTCCTTTGATTTATACAGTTACTTTACCGTAGTATTATTTAGATTTCAGTGTTGAAATTTCCATTTCTTTGACTTCCATTGATTGTCTTAATGCAGTGATTTATCTGAAAATAGTGTCATTCACTCCTTTGTCACTTCATTTCTTTCAATAAAACTGTTTTTTACCTTGCATGTTAGTCATTGTAATAACAAGCAGAGACTTGACTCATTTGTTCCTCTTTCTTTTTTTTCATCATTACAGACATTTAAATTATTTAAATGATGTTGAGCCTCTTCAGTATTTTCTGCGTATTCCATAAACTTGTTTTTTTGTTGTAGATCAGAAAGTGGACTGAAGTGTTATGATCAACTTCGTCGGAGATCAAGAGAAAGTAGGCAACAAAAATCAGATTGTATTGACATGCTGAAAATTGTTTACAGCTGTTTGAAACGAAGAGATGCCCTGTTAAGAGACAAGGCATTTGCTGAACAATTACGGTAAGTTTACAAAACATATAAAGTAGATAAATGAGTAGGTTTACAAAACACATCAGTATTACTTTCAGACTCTTGAAGCTATTTCTGTGTGCTTTATCAATTCCAACATAGAACAATTAAGTAACTACATCACAAACTGAACCATTAACATTTTAATTTTGCCACATTGGCTTTGTAGTTTATGTTGTATTGCACTACATACACTCCATTGTTGTTGTGTTTTCTCTTATATTTTTTTAACAGCAATTTTTTTGTTTTCAAGTTGTACCTCACTAACAGGAAACAAAGGGTGTCAGTGCAAGTGACTAGTGAATTAAGCCAACAGTCATCATCTGATTGGGAAGGAATTACGTGTGGTGCCCCACAAGGATCCATCGTAGGGCCATTGCTTTTTCTTGTGTACATTAATGACCTCTCATCAGTTACACTACCAGAAGTAGAGTTCATTTTGTTTGCAGATGATACAAGTATTGTAATAAAAAGTACATCAAGCATAGTTATAGAAAGGCCTACTAATGATATTTTCATGAACATTAATAAATGGTTTAAAGCCAACTCATTGACATTAAACTATGAGAAGACTCACTACATGCAGCTCAGAACATGTAAGAGATTTCGTACCAGCATATGAATTAAGTATGAAGAAGAGCAGATAGAAGAGGTTGACAGTATTAAATTCCTGGGATTACAGCTTGATAATACATTTAGTTGGGAGGAGCACACCACAGAACTGCAGAAACGACTCAACAAATCTGTATTTTCAATACGAGTGTTATCACACATAGGAGACATAAAAATAAAAAAGCTTGCATACTTTGCTTACTTTCATTGCATAATGTCATATGGTGTAATATTTTGGAGTAACTCTTCAAGTCAGTCAAAAGTGTTCAGAGTCCAAAAGCGTGTTATATGTATTATTTGTGGAGTAAATTCATGGATGTCCTGTAGAAGCCTCTTCAAAGAACTGGGTATATTAACTACTGCCTCTCAGTATGATTATTCCTTAATGAAATTTGTCATAAATAATATATCCCTTGAAACTTCCTGGCAGATTAAAATTGTGTGCCGGAACCGGGACTCGAACCTGGGACCTTTGCCTTTCGCGGGCAAGCGCTCTTCCGACTGAGCTACCCCGACACGACTCACGATGCCGCCTCACAACTCTACTTCCGCCAGTACCTCGCCTCCTACTTTCCAAACTTCACAGAAGCTCTCTTGCAAACACGCAAGACTAGCACTCCTGGAAGAAAGGATATGGTGGAGACATGGCTTAGCCACAGCCTAAGGGATGTTTCCAGAATGAAACTTTCACTCTGCAGCGGAGTGTGCGCTGATATGAAACTTCCTGGCAGATTAAAATTGTGTGCCGGAACCGGGACTCGAACCTGGGACATTTGCCTTTCGCGGGCAAGCGCTCTTCCGACTGAGCTACCCCGACACGACTCACGATGCCGCCTCACAACTCTACTTCCGCCAGTACCTCGCCTCCTACTTTCCAAACTTCACAGAAGCTCTCTTGCAAACACGCAAGACTAGCACTCCTGGAAGAAAGGATATGGTGGAGACATGGCTTAGCCACAGCCTAAGGGATGTTTCCAGAATGAAACTTTCACTCTGCAGCGGAGTGTGCGCTGATATGAAACTTCCTGGCAGATTAAAATTGTGTGCCGGAACCGGGACTCGAACCTGGGACCTTTGCCTTTCGCGGGCAAGCGCTCTTCTGACTGAGCTACCCCGACACGACTCACGATGCCGCCTCACAACTCTACTTCCGCCAGTACCTCGCCTCCTACTTTCCAAACTTCACAGAAGCTCTCTTGCAAACACGCAAGACTAGCACTCCTGGAAGAAAGGATATGGTGGAGACATGGCTTAGCCACAGCCTAAGGGATGTTTCCAGAATGAAACTTTCACTCTGCAGCGGAGTGTGCGCTGATATGAAACTTCCTGGCAGATTAAAATTGTGTGCCGGAACCGGGACTCGAACCTGGGACCTTTGCCTTTTGCAGGCAAGCGCTCTTCCGACTGAGCTACCCCAACACAACACACGATGCCGCCTCGCAACTCTACTTCCGCCAGTACCTCGCCTCCTACTTTCCAAACTTCACAGAAGCTCTCTTGCAAACACGCAAGACTAGCACTCCTGGAAGAAAGGATATGGTGGAGACATGGCTTAGCCACAGCCTAAGGGATGTTTCCAGAATGAAACTTTCACTCTGCAGCGGAGTGTGTGCTGATATGAAACTTCCTGGCAGATTAAAATTGTGTGCCGGAACCGGGACTCGAACCTGGGACCTTTGCCTTTCGCGGAAGTAGAGTTGTGAGGCGGAATCGTGAGTCGTGTCGGGGTAGCTCAGTCGGAAGAGCGCTTGCCCGCGAAAGGCAAAGGTCCCAGGTTCGAGTCCCGGTTCAGGCACACAATTTTAATCTGCCAGGAAGTTTCATATCAGCGCACCCTCCGCTGCAGAGTGAAAGTTTCATTCTGGAAACATCCCTTAGGCTGTGGCTAAGCCATGTCTCCACCATATCCTTTCTTCCAGGAGTGCTAGTCTTGCGTGTTTGCAAGAGAGCTTCTGTGAAGTTTGGAAAGTAGGAGGCGAGGTACTGGCGGAAGTAGAGTTGTGAGGCGGCATCGTTAGTCGTGTCGGGGTAGCTCAGTCGGAAGAGCGCTTGCCCGCGAAAGGTTAAGGTCCCAGGTTCGAGTCCCGGTTCCGGCACACAATTTTAATCTGCCAGGAAGTTTCATATCAGCGCACACTCCGCTGCAGAGTGGAAGTTTCATTCTGGAAACATCCCTTAGGCTGTGGCTAAGCCATGTCTCCACCATATTCTTTCTTCCAGGAGTGCTAGTCTTGCGTGTTTGCAAGAGAGCTTCTGTGAAGTTTGGAAAGTAGGAGGCGAGGTACTGGCGGAAGTAGAGTTGTGAGGCGGCATCGTGAGTCGTGTCGGGGTAGCTCAGTCGGAAGAGTGCTTGCCCGCGAAAGGCAAAGGTCCCAGGTTCGAGTTCCGGTTCCGGCACACAATTTTAATCTGCCAGGAAGTTTCATATCAGCGCACACTCCGCTGCAGAGTGAAAGTTTCATTCTGGAAACATCCCTTAGGCTGTGGCTAAGCCATGTCTCCACCATATCCTTTCTTCCAGGAGTGCTAGTCTTGCGTGTTTGCAAGAGAGCTTCTGTGAAGTCCATTGCGTTGTGAGTTGTCTTCGGCATTCACTGAAGAATTTGGTTTTACAGGATATTTTCATAAAGTAAATCCATCTTAGTTGATATGGAAAATGATTTTATTTCCACTTAAACATTGCACAATCAAGAAATGCAGCAGCAAGCCAACAGAGCTGCTTACAGGTTTCTGGCCACTCAACTAGCCTATCCCAGACTCTATCCACGACTGACTAAACAATGGTTTCTCTCCAACATCTTTCTGCTTAACAACGTAATAAAAATGATGACAAAGTTTTGTAATTCAAAATTAAACAATATTCTTTTCCATTAAATATGCCAAAATACAGAAATTTAAACATTACATTTAAGCTTCGACTATTTATGTCAATGTATGTACTTGTTTCATGACATTTGTATTTAAATGTAGTACACAAATTTAACGTCATCCTTTTGACTAGTGTTTACAGTGCTCAAATTATTTACATCATGTGTGTTTTCGAAATGCACACACATTTGTTTTGCCAATATTGTGTAGGCGTACTATTATTATGACATGGTATTTTAATGTGTTTCGGTTTGTGGTCAAATTATTTATTAATACGGATTTGTATACGGTTGTCGTAGTTTTGTTAATTTCGAAGATAGTTTCTTAGTACCAAACGGATTATTAGTTTTAGTGCATGAAAAATTATCAGTATTTAATTTAGGGTCTAGTGATATATAAAACATGGTCTGCCCTAATTTATTTAAACAAAAGGTATATATGAAATCATGTTGTGCAATAGTTTATAACATGTAGCATTGTTGGTTTTATACAAATTAGTACCATATATAGGTTCAGCAATTTCCGAAACTAAGTGTAATGCATTTTTAGTGTTTGCAGCTATTATTTACGAAAGTATAAAGAACTAAAAATTATGTAAAGAGACAGTCAAAGTTATATTTAAATCAATGTACTATTTCTTAAAAGCATTTTACTAATAGTGTAAATAGAATTTCAATCAGAAGGCGAAGATGTGAAATATCACATGTCCGGTAATGAAGTTTTACTTTAGGTATCAGATATTTCGTGTTTCTATGTTGGCAACTGATTTTTAGGAGTGCACAACATAGCAGAAACGTTACACACCCCCCTACATAGTGTACCTGAAATGTAATGTAAGGTTCACTGTGTACTAGCGTTTCAATATGTTGTGGTTTAAGTGTTCATAGTGAGTCTGTATTAGTTTAGGCTAAAATAAAAAAGTTATATGTTGATTGTAGTCTTGCGAATGCTGGTGGTTGTTGATGTTGCATGATGCGCCGACAGTGGTCTATCTGCAAACTGCTGTTGGTGATGTAGAGGCTCGCAGCTTCAGCTGACTGCAGTTACAGGCATTCAAGACGTTTCCTACAACATTGTTGTATCTTTCTCAGAACCACATACTATTTTTCCCTAACTACATACATAAATAAGCATACTGTTATCAGGCTATTGGAAAGAGTAATCAATTTTCTCAATACGGTATTTTAAACAAAAATCAAATTATGGGTTCAAATTAACCCTTAAATGTTACTGAAAATTAACGAGAAATTTCTCTCATTTACTTTAGTTTGAATAATGAAATAGCAAGCTTTTACAATATATATATATATATATATATATATATATATATATATATATATATATATATATATATATATATATATATATATATATATATATATATATATTTTAAGAGCATTGATATTCATATTGTAAACAGTTATGTTTGGTATTAATTCATATAAAAAAATATTTTATACAGAATAACTTTTTCTATGTGTACATGTATGTAAATGCCATTATGTGAGAACTAAGCTCCTAATTCCTCTAGAAAGGGTGTTGTACATTGTAATACTTCAAAATTTATAGTCAAATTACTAAGTGAAAGAATGACATAATTAAATAGTAAAACAATGGATAGAAACAAACTCTCAGTGAGCACATCAAACATTTATCGTTCAAAATTATAGTATAGTTAAAAATTAAAAAACCATATGCATTAATAAAGATTCAAAACTAACCCCCCTGCGAGTAGTTAGCAGTGGCAATGGTTAATCTCATAGCTCAAAACAAGCATGGAAATTAAAGTAGTAAGTGTCAGTTCACAACTGATCCACCAAAGTGTCAAATTTTTCCCAAATCGGGGAAAAATTTAAAGAGAAATGAAAAAGTTTTTGTTTTAACTGCCAAAATACACCCACTCTCAAGGCAGTAATCAAGAGAGGGTGGAAAAATACGCTGCCATTAAATTACGTCCACGGCCAGGGCAGATAACTGACTCGCAAACGGCTACGTAAGCAGAAAAAGACTCTGGTTGTGTTTACTTATATTTTGTTTAACAATTTAGTGTTCGTAAGATATTACGATACACCATTTAGTTTTCATAGCCAATCTTCTAAACGGAATGTTTGTATTAATGGTAACTACCTTACCAAGAGTTACAAGATGCAACTGGCAACTTGACTATTTCCGCAGAAGTAAAAAAACAGTACATAGTTTTTGTTCTTCTTTGAACAAAATGCCCCAATCAAACACAACACAGTCCAGAGTACCCTATGTTTGTTGAATGGTGAACAGTTACTACCCCCCAATAACTCAAAATCAACATTCTATGTTGTCCAGTAGTGTTTTAAAATGAGTGACAATCGTACAGTAGAAATGGATGAAAATAAGTAACTATCTTAAGTGTTCGGAAAGTCTGTACATGTCTACGTTAACAATGTAAAATCTCATAATTATATACTACACAAAAGTCAAAATTTACATATGGTCTGCCTGATCATTTTCAGATACAGTACCATATCAAAACTAAACACCCTGTAATCAACTGCAAATTGATACACAAAGCTTGCATGCATGAGCAAGTAAACAAGTGTGTCATGAACTAAACATATTTGTTCCACATGAAAAACCTTCCCTACCTTCTGGCTCCTACCCTTGTAACCGCCCCCGTTGTAAAACCTGCCCTATGCACCCTTCCACAACCACTTACTCCAGTCCCGTAACCCGGAAGGTGTACACGATCAAAGGCAGAGCCACTTGCGATAGTACCCACGTGATCTACCAACTGACATGCCTGCACTGTGAAGCGTTCTATGTGGGAATGACCAGCAACAAACTGTCCATTCGCATGAATGGACACAGGCAGACAGTGTTTGTTGGTAACGAGGATCACCCTGTGGCTAAACATGCCTTGGTGCATGGCCAGCACATCTTGGCACAGTGCTACACCGTCCGGGTTATCTGGATACTTCCCACTGACACCAATCCTTCAGAACTCCGGAGATGGGAACTAGCCCTTCAGCATATTCTCTCTTCCCGTTGCCCACCTGGTCTCAACCTCCGCTAAATTCGAATTCCCACCCACCATCTTAACATCTTTGCCTTGGTTCTCTGGACAGAGCCTCTGCCTCAAGTGGCATCTCTGTCTAACTTCTAACTTCTTTGCTTTCTACAGTTCTACAGTATGACTGCCTAAGTGTACTTGTGTCTGTGTAAATGTGTGGGTGTATGTGCATTTATTTACCTTCCATTTTTTCCCCCAAGGTAATTCTTTCCTGTCCCGGGATTGGAATGGCTCCTTACCCCCTTCCTTAAATCCCTCATCATTTCCTTTTCCCTCTCCTTCCCTTCTGCCTGATGAAGCAGCTAGGCTGCGAAATCTAGCATTTTTGAGTGTGTGTGTGTGTCTGTGTGTTTATTTGTTGCTATTACTGCCTGTGCCCCTTCGCCTGGTAAGTGTTCTTCATCTATTTTTTACGTATATTTTTTTCCTGTTAGGAATTTTTCCTCTATAATATTCGTATCATAAATTTGAATTCAACAATTACTTCCGTCATTGTTCTGTTACCTTTCGAAATCTTTTCTGTCTTCTAACTTTCCCTTGTTTTTGCGTTTTCGTTTTTATTTTTATTTATTCATTTATATATATTTTATATAGCAGTTCCATTCTACATTCCCTTCTTATCTTACTGTTCACTTTTCGCCAATACTTACAACAATACGTCCACTTCCTAACCTAACCTTTGAGTACTTTTATATGATTTTTACCACTTCCATTACTCCTCCTTCCGACTGAAATACGCCGCTCATTAAATTTTCTCGCTATATAACGTAAACATTAATTCACAACTGTAGTTTCTCATATTGTTTATAACCATTTTCGGCATTTCCTAGTCACCTCACGTTTGTTTCCATTCCCGTTTTTCCACATTTCCGTTCGTTTTTCCTACTTTTCCGATCGTATTTCAGCTACTTTACGTTGGTCTTGACTCTACTATTCCATCGTCAGACTATTCTTAGCCTCAATATCGTAATCTGCTACCACTCCACCAATCCTATTTAGACGTTTTCCTTGCTTTCTCACGCAATTTTCTCGTATTTTTTTTTTTCCGATTTTTTCCGATTTTCACCATCCTTAAACCTCGTTTGCCCGCCATACCACTACCTAACCATTAACACTACGTGGTTGACCACTTAAGGTGACCACAGTTTCAACAACGAATTTTAACGACTTTTTCTTCTTTTTTCTATTTCCTTCCTTTTTGCTTATCTGAATTACTTTTCACATTAATTTTTTTTTAAATTTATATATATATATATATATATATATATATATATATATATATATATATATATATATATATATATATATATTATTATATTATTTTATTCGTTCATTGCAACCTGTTACATAGCCCATATTTCTCACTTTTCCTTCATCCATATATTATGCCTTCCTTACAACACCCCTACAACAACCCCATCCAGTTTTATTTACATTCCCTCCGTAAACATGCTTTTTCCCTAGCCAGATTACGCTCCCACATTCTTTTTATGCAGGCTTGTCTGACATTTGGAATCACTCCCAAGGGCCTCACACTGAAAGTTCCCATCTCTGGCTGTAATCCATCCTTTCATCCCGCCCTATACCAATTCCAAACTGAACAATCCATATCCCTCACCCGCCTAATCCTTAACCTACACATCAACTCCGCCAATGAACACACCTGTCAACTCCTATCCCTAATCAAAATCCTCAACCTTTCCTCTCCTACATCTACACCTGCAGTTCAGAATATCCTCCTTCAGGCCAACCACAAATTAGAACAGCATGCCACCCAGCACCTCAAAAAACTATCCAATCTCCTGGTCACCCACCTCCGGAAAGGCAATACTCTCTCCCTCAACAACCTCTCCAGTAAACCTCAACCTCCTCTAATTGCATACAAACCCAGTCTCTCCCATCTACTCAATCTCCCACTCCCAACTCCTCTCCCTCCCAAACCTCAAAATTCCAATCCACACAATCCGGAACCGCAACATCCCAATTCAGTGGTCAACCTCTCCTCTAAACCTCTCTCCCAATCTGAAACCTCTGTCCTATCCAAAGGGCTGACCTTTAGCCCTACTCCCAAATTCAACCAAACAGCCCTTGTAAAAGATTTACTATCCTATACTCGCAGTCTTTGCTGGAGATATCACTTTGCCACGAGGAAAAATAATCCTCTTCCTAATGATCCAGCTCCCCAAGACATCATTCAAATCGAACCCTGCCTAGAACAGTTCCGTCCCCCGTCACAGCGAGACCCACCTGCTCTTCCTCAAAATCACCCTCTTCAAACCTTCCAGGAATTCCTTACTTCCAACCTTGCCTCCCAGTCCTTCCTGAGAAACCTTAATCCTACTCCCAACATTACCGCAGCTGAATCCCGAGCTATCTGTGATCTGAAGGCTGACCATTCCATCGTCATTCTCCCTGCCGACAAGGGATCCACGACCGTGGTACTTGATCGGCGGGAGTATGTGGCAGAGGGAGTGCGTCAGCTTTCAGATAATACCACATATAAAGTTTTTCAAGGCGATCCCATTCCTGATGTCCAGGCAGAGCTTCAAGGAATCCTCAAAACCTTAGGCCCCCTACAAAACCTTTCACCTGACTCCATTAACCTCATGACTCCACCGACACCCCGCACCCCCACCTTCTACCTACTTCCCAAGATTCACAAACCCAATCATCCCGGCCGCCCCATTGTGGCCGGTTACCAAGCCCCAACAGAACGAATCTCTGCCTACATAGACCAACACCTTCAACCCATCATGTGCAGTCTCCCATCCTTCATCAAAGACACCAACCACTTCCTTGATCGCCTCAAATCCTTACCCAGCCTGTTACCTCCTGAAACCTTCCTTGTAACCATCGATGCCACTTCCTTATACACTAATATCCCACATGCCCAGGGCCTCGCTGCGATGGAATATTTCCTTTCACGCCGACCACCCACTTCCTTACCTAAAACCTCTTTCCTTAATACCCTAGCCAGCTTCATCCTAACCCACAACTTCTTCACTTTTGAGGGCCGGACATACCAACAACTAAAGGGAACAGCCATGGGGACCAGGATGGCCCCCTCGTACGCGAACTTATTTATGGGACGCTTAGAGGAAGCCTTCCTGGACACCCAAGCCTGTCAACCCAAAGTTTGGTATAGATTCATTGACGACATCTTCATGATCTGGACTCACAGTGAAGAAGAACTCCAGAATTTCCTCTCCAACCTCAACTCCTTTGGTCCCATCAAATTCACCTGGTCCTATTCCAAATCTCATGCCACTTTCCTCGATGTCGACCTCCATCTATCCAACGGCCAACTACACACATCCGTCCACATCAAACCTACCAATAAACAACAGTACCTGCATTATGACAGCTGCCATCCTTTCCACATCAAACGTTCCCTTCCCTACAGCTTAGGTCTTCGTGGCAAACGAGTCTGCTCCAGTCCTGAATCCCTGAACCAATACACCAATAACCTGATAACAGCCTTCACATCCCGCAGCTATCCTCCTGGTCTGGTACAGAAGCAAATTGCCAGAGCCACTTCCTCATCTCCCCAATTTAAGAATTTTCCACAAAACCCCAGAAGTGCCCCTCTTGTCACCGGATACTTTCCGGGACTGGAGCGGACTCTGAATGTGGCTCTCCAGCAAGGATACGACTTCCTAAAATCCTGCCCCGAAATGAGATCCATCCTTCATGACATCCTTCCTACTCCACCGAGAGTGTCTTTCCGCCGCCCACCTAACCTCCGTAACCTCCTAGTCCACCCCTATGAAATCCCCAAACCACCTTCCCTACCTTCTGGCTCCTACCCTTGTAACCGCCCCCGTTGTAAAACCTGCCCTATGCACCCTTCCACAACCACTTACTCCAGTCCCGTAACCCGGAAGGTGTACACGATCAAAGGCAGAGCCACTTGCGATAGTACCCACGTGATCTACAAACTGACATGCCTGCACTGTGAAGCGTTCTATGTGGGAATGACCAGCAACAAACTGTCCATTCGCATGAATGGACACAGGCAGACAGTGTTTGTTGGTAACGAGGATCACCCTGTGGCTAAACATGCCTTGGTGCATGGCCAGCACATCTTGGCACAGTGCTACACCGTCCGGGTTATCTGGATACTTCCCACTGACACCAATCCTTCAGAACTCCGGAGATGGGAACTAGCCCTTCAGCATATTCTCTCTTCCCGTTGCCCACCTGGTCTCAACCTCCGCTAAATTCGAATTCCCACCCACCATCTTAACATCTTTGCCTTGGTTCTCTGGACAGAGCCTCTGCCTCAAGTGGCATCTCTGTCTAACTTCTAACTTCTTTGCTTTCTACAGTTCTACAGTATGACTGCCTAAGTGTACTTGTGTCTGTGTAAATGTGTGGGTGTATGTGCATTTATTTACCTTCCATTTTTTCCCCCAAGGTAATTCTTTCCTGTCCCGGGATTGGAATGGCTCCTTACCCCCTTCCTTAAATCCCTCATCATTTCCTTTTCCCTCTCCTTCCCTTCTGCCTGATGAAGCAGCTAGGCTGCGAAATCTAGCATTTTTGAGTGTGTGTGTGTGTCTGTGTGTTTATTTGTTGCTATTACTGCCTGTGCCCCTTCGCCTGGTAAGTGTTCTTCATCTATTTTTTACGTATATTTTTTTCCTGTTAGGAATTTTTCCTCTATAATATAAGTATGTAACTTGTAAAACATACATTGTTTCATCATGTAAACTTTAAAAATAAAAATGAAAATTAAACCTTGCATCAGCCAAAACTGTGTCATATGTACAATATATTATAATATGGTCATCTTAAACCAGTATTAAATATTTTCCTATGAAGCTGTAAGCTCAAGGATAGAAATTGAATTTTACATTGGTCAACACTTGTGTGGTCTATGTGTCCTCCCATGCTTATAGTCACTTTTGTACTAATTGTTAGCAAGTCCCTCTTGACACATCAACGTACAACACAAAATTCAACCAATACCACAAAAATACTAATGAATGACTAACAAGAGTGAAAAGAATTGAAGAATTTGAATTGTAATGCACTGTGGACGTGATTAATAGAAAAATAACAGTACATAACTGAGGTAAGCATTTTTTCGTATATACAATGACATTTCAAGCCATAAACAAATAATGAACACTTCAACATACCTTTGACTATGCATATGAGGTTAAGAAATTAATTATTGTGTAAATCTGTACATGCAGATACGGTATATGCACTATCTGTGTACCATATTCATAATAGGTATCAATACCATCAACAAATATCTTCCTTGTAGGTTTCAGAGTAAGAGCAAGGTAAACTGCACAATGACATTAACTTTTCTGTAGGTAGGATTTAAACGCATTATTCTATCTGAGACCGATCAACTTTATGAATCGTGGATAAACCAAATTATAAGAATACAGCTAAGGGTTTCAGTTAACTTCAAGTGGCTCAATGTATACATGTAGATGAACTTCAACTCAGATCTTAACAAATGGACTACTAACATAGTGAAATAGTACTTGGTTTTCAGGTTTCAGTTACTAGATTTTTTAAACTTCCTCAAAATTATTCATGTTACTAAAATCACAACTTCAGTTGACAAACAGAAGGTATACTTTCATATTTACTTTCACTTATTTCTTTAACATTTCAGTAGATGACTTGACATTTATATCAGGGTTTGGAGCTAACATTTTCAGTACACTTAACACTATCATTTTGAGATTTCCTCAGCAGTATCAAGCAATTCTAACATCTTAGACTTCCAGTAAAGCATCTGTTCAGAGACTACTCTAATCTTAATCCTATATCAATATTTTTCATTTAAGTATTCATTATTTTCATAGTCATTTTCTTTATGACATATCAATTCTTTCTTTTCAATATATGAAGCATTTTTCACTTCAATTTCAGTACACTTAATAACTATTTGTTCAGTACTTTCACTGACAATTCTTAACCTAACTTAAATTTCTCATGAACAGCACTTACCATGTTTCCTAATTTGTTACATCTTCTGATGACTACACAAAGACTTCCACATTAGCTAGTGGTTCATAAACATCATAACATAAGTCTCCAAAATTCCTATCAAACACATTAAATAAACCCCCATTATCTACCTATTTTCTTTTTCTGTACTTAAATTCACATAGTATTTTTATTCATAAATCCTTCAACATTTATTATTCATTGTAACTGTATGAGGCTAACTGTAAACATGAATTCACTATTTGGTTCAAACTGTATTCCAGTAAATTTACTTCTTAGCTCTTAAGTCCATTGGCCTATACATTGACATAAGTAAAAAAAAAAAAAAAAAAAATTCTTATTGAAAACCCCCAACTAGTATCTCAGAATAGGTACAGTATTAGTATTTGGTATAAAGTTCCTTTGAACTGATGGTTAACATCCACCTACACATTTTTTGTTCATATTTTCTCAAAAATTCTTATTGGTAATAAAGTTTAGGCTTCACATATTTTAAGTTTCAATAAGCATATAGAAAAAATGCATATATCAAAAGGTACAAAAGGTATGTCTCAGCTGTTTTCACTTGTCAGTGGTAATTAAAAAGTTTTTTGAAATAATCAAATATTTACACTGAAGAAAAACTTAAAGACTACAATTTTTTCTGTACTGTGAAAATGATTAATAGAAGTACACAGCATACGACTGGGGACCTGAACTGGTGTCAGCAGTTTCATAACTAAAGAGTAATTATGCCCCTAAGGTATTACATCAATACATAGTCTGATGCATCTCATTTTGTCTATCATCAGGTAGAATAGGTAGTAGTAGATTACAATTAGGTCCAAAATTAAATGCAAACAGTTGGGTCTGGTTTGCCCAAGAACATACTTTACACCTTAGACTTTGCTTAAGCAACATAATTTCTGAAGTGTCATTCAAATCTGACGAAAAACAATCATTGTCCTGTGGCATAAAATAAACAGGATGAAATTTCTTTTTAGGCCTACCAGGTAACTTCACTACTCGTAAACGAATTACACTATTACATCTAGGAATACTCAAAGTTTCAGTATGTGACTTTTCTTGAATTTCGTCTACACACTGTGGTAATTCTGTATCTGTACAATTACTTTCAACTTCTAGCTCAAGGTTATCTATAACACAGTTACATTCAGTTTCTACTTTCAAATCAGAAATATTAAGTTTGCTATTACATTCTTCAACATCGCGAATCTTTCCAGTTAACTCTGTTTTAGTATCCTGGCTCTGAGAATTTACATAACTTGAACTGTCATCTATTTCTTCAACATTGTCACTCGTCTGTGAATCTTCTGAAATAGCAGCTACCAAAACAGTTTTTTCTACACAATCGAGTTTTGCACTAAGTTTTGTGTCTAAAATACATTGGTTTAATTCGGTCCCTGCTTCATTTGTTTTACAAATTTCAAATTTAATGGAGTTTGTTTGAGATTTTATGTCTGATATCATGGTTTTCATAGTTTCCATTTGTAATGAAAGTTTGGAGTTCATTTCTAATAAAAGTTCCAAGATTAATTTTCTTTCTATTTCCGCGTTTGCTGCCATATTACCAATCTGTTGTCCAGTCTCTTGTAAATCACTAGAAAATGGGACCTGCTGCTTTCTTGTAATCGGTGTAGAACTCGCGATACCAGAACCTTCTACCCCACTGTCAAAGTCCGAAACTTGAGTACTATCATCTCCCTCCTTTCTTACTGTATCCATTTTAAAATAAAAAGTACTTAGCTCGTCACAAGGATGCGGCGATACAGGAATCTAGTAGTCCAAATTATTGCCATCTTCCTCCATTAAATTTTGACATCGTAGGTGTGGATAGTATTGTAGTCGAATTCTGCACTTTTATGATGGTTTTACTGCACATCCATCATATACATTATTTTCCTTGTATCCTGAAACACATTCTTATATTAGCGAATACTCATTAAAATCCTTTGATCACGTCACCACTTCTAACATTTTACATTAGTGAATACGCTTTTAAAATCCTGGTCACGGCACCACATCTAACGTCCATCACCTCTTTTCGGAATGACTCAAACTGAGCCCTAATATATTCCTAAATAACGGAAATGTTTATTAGTTCTCAGTCTATAACGAAATCATTCCACTGTAGGTGAAGTTGAACTTATCTTATATGCTGGCTGAAGTCCATTGCGTTGTGAGTTGTCTTCGGCATTCACTAAAGAATTTGGTTTTACAGGATGTTTTCATAAAGTAAATCCATCTTAGTTGATATGGAAAATGATTTTATTTCCACTTAAACATTGCACAATCAAGAAATGCAGCAGCAAGCCAACAGAGCTGCTTACAGGTTTCTGGCCACTCAACTAGCCTATCCCAGACTCTATCCACGACTGACTAAACAATGGTTTCTCTCCAACATCTTTCTGCTTAACAACGTAATAAAAATGATGACAAAGTTTTGTAATTCAAAATTAAACAATATTCTTTTCCATTAAATATGCCAAAATACAGAAATTTAAACATTACATTTAAGCTTCGACTATTTATGTCAATGTATGTACTTGTTTCATGACATTTGTATTTAAATGTAGTACACAAATTTAACGTCATCCTTTTGACTAGTGTTTACAGTGCTCAAATTATTTACATCATGTGTGTTTTCGAAATGCACACACATTTGTTTTGCCAATATTGTGTAGG
Organism: Locusta migratoria; assembly: GCA_026315105.1. Lineage (NCBI taxonomy): Eukaryota > Metazoa > Arthropoda > Insecta > Orthoptera > Acrididae > Locusta > Locusta migratoria. The sequence goes on along the minus strand of CM048751.1, from coordinate 160,220,397 downwards.
CGTACTATTATTATGACATGGTATTTTAATGTGTTTCGGTTTGTGGTCAAATTATTTATTAATACGGATTTGTATACGGTTGTCGTAGTTTTGTTAATTTCGAAGATAGTTTCTTAGTACCAAACGGATTATTAGTTTTAGTGCATGAAAAATTATCAGTATTTAATTTAGGGTCTAGTGATATATAAAACATGGTCTGCCCTAATTTATTTAAACAAAAGGTATATATGAAATCATGTTGTGCAATAGTTTATAACATGTAGCATTGTTGGTTTTATACAAATTAGTACCATATATAGGTTCAGCAATTTCCGAAACTAAGTGTAATGCATTTTTAGTGTTTGCAGCTATTATTTACGAAAGTATAAAGAACTAAAAATTACGTAAAGAGACAGTCAAAGTTATATTTAAATCAATGTACTATTTTTTAAAAGCATTTTACTAATAGTGTAAATAGAATTTCAATCAGAAGGCGAAGATGTGAAATATCACATGTCCGGTAATGAAGTTTTACTTTACGTATCAGATATTTCGTGTTTCTATGTTGGCAACTGATTTTTAGGAGTGCACAACATAGCAGAAACGTTACAATCTTAATAAGCAAACTACAACATTATGGAATAAAAAACAGAACTTTAGAAATAATTAAGTCTTATTTAGGTAATAGGAGACAGTTTGTGTCAGTACAAAATAGACATGAAGACAGTCACTTCTGGTGTGCCTCAGGGCTCATTCCTGGGACCTTCCTTATCCACTGTTGCAATTAATGATCTGCAACTATTTGTTGGACTTGAATCAGCTATGTAGATGATACAACTATAATCGCCACTGATCAAGAATTAACACAGTTAAACCAGAAATCACAGGACAGTAAACACTAAACTGGTTCTCATCTAATAAATTAGTATGCAATCCCGACAAAATTCAGCATCTGATGTTGGGACTTTCTATAGAAATAGGACCAAAGTTTGTAAAACTACTGGGGATGTATAATGATGCCAAACGTAACTGGCAACCACATATCAATCACATCTGCCAAAAATTATTTGGAGTCTTCTATCTCATATGGAAATTGGCTGAACCGGTTAATAGAGAATATCTTAGAACAGCTTATATTGGACTTTTCTAGTATCACATAGCTTATGGGCTGTTACTTTGGGGGTCAATGATGTGTTAGTGGTACAAAAGAGGTGATAAGAATTATGTGAAAGGATGGTTCAAGGGAGCAATGTCGACCATTATTCACTAATATGAAAATCTTGACACTGGTAAATCTTTATATCCATACATTATTGATTTATGCTAAAAATAATAATAAAAAAAACTTTGTGAGTTTATTACCAGAGAGGGTATATATAGCCATGATACATACATAAGCATAGATTGGTAAAAACAGACAAATCTTATAAAATAAACTGTTTAAAATTTTTCAACAAATTGCTACACTCTTCAACATCTACACCATTTAATAACTTTAAAAATAAATTGTACCAATGGTTGATAAACAACCCATTCTACAGTAAAAAAGAATTTTTAGACACTTCTAATATAGGAAGAGAATTTTAAAGTTGTAATTATACAGCTGCATGGAAAATTGATTGAGCAGGTTAAATAATGTGTATAAGTATTATAAAAAATTATGTAATGTATAATATTGCGTATATGCAAACCCTATTCCACTACATGTGGTCAACGGCAAATAAAGAATCTGAAGCACTCTTCCTATTGAAAAGAGCTGCTAACTTGCTTAGAAAGATTGACAATAATTTTCCCATTGTTCAGGATGCATTATAACAGGGTGGTCCATTGATAGTGACCAGGCCAAATATCTCACAAAATAAGCATCAAATGAAAAAACTACAAAGAACGAAACTTTTCTAGCTTGAAGAGGGAAAATAGATGGCACTATGGTTGGCCCATTATGTGACGCTGCCATAGGTCAAATGGATATCAATTGCAGTTTTAAAAATAGGTACCCCTATTTTTTTTATTACATATTTGTCTAGTGCGTAAATAAATATGAATGTTTTATTTGGAACACTTTCGACGCTTTGTGATAGATGGCGCTGTAATAGTCACAAACAAAACATATAATAATGTGGTATCACATAACATTTTACCAGTGTGGATGGTATTTGCTTTGTGATACATTACTCATGTTAAAATGGACCATTTACCAAGTGCAGAAAACGTTGATATGATATTTATAAATGGCTATTGTGATCAAAATGTATGTTGATTGTTATCCTGGAAGACATCATCCAAGTGTCTGGACCTTTCGTCAGATAGTTACGGTATTTAAAGAGACAGGAAGTGTTCAACCACAAGTCAAACATCAACCATGACCTACAACAAATGATGATGCCCAAGTAAGTGTTTTAGCTGCAGTTGCAGCTAGTCCGCACATCAGTAGCAGACAGATTGAGCAAGAATTGGGAATCTCAAAAACGCGCTGTTGAGAATTGTATGTCAACATAAATTTCACCCGTATCATATTTCTATGCACCAGGAATTGCTTGGAAAAGACTTGAAACATTGTGTGCAGTGTTGCCACTGGGCATCATTCACAAACAGAGGTAACGTAAACCGGCATAATATACACTACACCATGATGGCTGCGGCAAGTGGAACATCAGCGACCTTGGTGGGTTAATGTATGGTGCGGCATTATGGGAGGAATGATAATTTTATCAATGGTAGTGTAAATGGTGCAATGTATGCTGATTTTTTATGTAATGTTCTACCGATTTACTACAAGATGTTTCTCTGCATCTTTCAAAATGATAGATGGCCAGCACATGGCTTGCGTGCAGTTGAAGTGGTCTTAAATGGAATATTTAATGACAGTTGGATTGGTCAAAACTATGGTTTTATAATGAATCTCTCTTGCTGGAACACAGGAACGATTTGGTTGTAGGTTTACTTATGTTTTGACCCACAACTAACATGGTTCTTCTTCTTTCTATAGTGTCATAATAATTCAGTCATAAGACTGGTCTATAATATGTCTGTAACATTTCACCCAGATTTAGGCTCAAAATTGTTATATATTCAGCGGAGAGTACATTTCAAGAGAGACACAACTTACTAGTGAATAAACATCATATACTCGTTAAACTTTTTCAAAGGATATATATATTATGCCCCATAGTCCAACTGTTACAAAACTTTAGTTTACATATTGTGGCGACTAGATCCAGCCGTAGCAGTCTCCAAAAGATAAGTTCCAATAAGTTTTTGTGTATTGTAGTTAAATTATTAACATTAGTAGATTTCAAGAGCTGTTAGCACACTAGTTATTTATTAAACTTAGTACTTTTTAACCGGTGTCTTCTTGCTGTTTTCAACTTAATTCCAGTTGGGAAACTGTCCATTACACTGTTTGATAACTCTTGTGCTCTCACTGTGTTCAGTTAGTTTATTAGTGACACTTGAATTTGTTCCTGTTTATATTTTTTGTGGTGGTGTTTGCTCTTTATTGATACTACTACTACTACTACTACTACTGTAATGTCCACCATGGTTCAAGTTTTCACAACACAATTTATTTAAGTCAAAGAAAGTACACTCTGGGTTCTTTACCAGTGAAACAAAACTAAATTCTTCTGTTGTGTTGTTGTGGTCTTCAGTCCGGAGACTGGTTTGATGCAGCTCTCCACAATACCCTATCCTGATCAAGCCTCTTCATCTCCACATAAGAGCGACAACCTACATCTGTCTGAATCTGCTTACTGTATCCATCTCTTGGTCTTCCTCTTCGATTTTTACCCCACACACTTCCCTCCAATGCTAAATTTACGATTCCCCGATGTCTAAGAATGTGTCCTACCAAGCGATCCCTTCTTTTAGTCAAGGTATGCCAAAAATTTCTTTTCTCCCCAATTCTGTTCAGTACCTCCTCATTAGTTACGTGATCCACCCACCTAATCTTCAGCATTCTTCTGTAGCACCATATTTCAAAAGCCTCAATCCTCTTCCTGTCCACACTGTTTATCGTCCATGTCTCATTCCCATACAAGGCAACACTCCATACAAATGCCTTCAGAAAGGACTTCCTTAGGCTTAAATCAAGATTCGAAGTTAACAAATTTCTCTTTTTCACGAACGCTTTTCTACCCATTGCCATTCTGCATTTTATATCCTCCGTACTGCGACCATCATTTGTTATTTTACTGCCCAAGTAACAAAACTCATCTACCTCCTTTATTGCTTCGTTTCCCAATCTAATTCCTTCAGCATCACCAGATTTTCGTACACTGCACTCCATTACCCTAGTTTTGTTCTTGTTAATGTTCATCTTATATGCACCTTTCAGCACACTATTCATTCCGTTCAGTTGCTCTACCAGGTCCTTTGCTGTATCTGACAGAATTACTATGTTGTCGGCAAAACACAATGTTTTTAATTCTTCACCCTAAACTTTAATTCCTTCTCCAAATTCCTCCTTGCTTTCCTTTATAGCTTGCTCAATGTACAAATTGAATAACAATGGAGAAAGACTACAACCCCGTCTTACTCCCTTTCCAACCACTGCATCCCTTTCATGTCCTTCAACTCTGACAATCGCTGTCTGGTTTTTGTACAAGTTGTAAATAACCTTACGCTCCTTATATTTTACTCCTGCTTGCTTCAGAACTTGAAAGAGTTTATTCCAATCAACATTGTCAAAAGCCTTCTCCAAATCTAAAAAAGCTAGAAATGTAGGTTTGCCTTTTCTTAATCTATCTTCTAGGATAAGCCGTAAAGTGAGTATTGCCTCCTGTGTTCCTACATTTCTCCTGAACCCAAACTGATCTTCCCCGAGGTCGGCTTCTACCATTTTTTCCATCCTTCTGTAGATAATTTGTGTTAAAATTTTGCAACCATGACTTATCAAACTGATGGGTCTGTAGTTTTCACACCTGTCTGCACCTGCTTTCTTTGGAATGGGAATTATAACATTTTTCTTAAAGTCTGAGGGTACTTCGCCTGTCTCATACATCTTACACACCAGGTGAAACAGGTTTGTCAAGGCTGGTTCTCCCAGAGACTTCAGTAGCTCTGAGGGAATTTCATCTACTCCAGGGGCCTTGTTTCGACTTAGGTCTTTCAGGGCTCTGTCAAATTCTTCTCTCAGTATAATATCTCCTATTTCATCTTCATCTACTTCCTCTTCCCTTCCTACAATATCGTCTCGAAGTTCATTTCGTTTGTAGAGCCCCTCTATATACTCTTTCCACCTTTCAGCTTTCCCCTCTTTGCTGAGAACTGGTTTTCCATCAGTGTCCTTGATATTCATATAGCTGTTTTTCTTATCTCCAAATGTTTCTTTGATTTTCCTGTAGGCTGTATCTATTTTTCCCCTATTTATACATTCTTCTACATCCTTGCATTTGCCTTCTAGCCACTCCTGCTTAGCCATTTTGCACTTCCTGTCAATCTCATTTCTTAGTCGTCTGTACTCCATTTTGCCTGTTTCATTTACTGCATTTTTATATTTTATCCTTTCATCAATTAAATTTAGTATCTCCTGTGATATCCAAGGATTTTTTTGTAGGTCTTACCTTCCTACCTATTTTGTCCTCTGCTACCTTCACTATTTCATCTCTCAATTTTACCCATTCCTCCTCTACTGTTTTATTTTCCCCTGTTTCTGTCAATTGTTGCCTAAAGCTCTCTCTGAAATTCTTAAGAAGCTCAGGTTCCTTCAATTTATCCAGGTCCCATCTCCTTATTTTCCTACCTTTTTGTAGTTTCTTCAGTTTCAGCCTACAGTTCATAACCAACAAGTTATGGTCAGAGTCTATATCTGCCCCTGGGTATGTCTTCTATAGAGACAGAAATCCCAAAACCAAATACAGATTATAGTCTGGTAGATCAAAGGCACAGTCACTAGCATAGTTTAGTTCATCACTCTCAATACACTAGGTAACGTTCCAGCCACTTCCGTCCGGAAGGCTGTCGGCGAAGTCGATAGGAGTCGGCGATCTTGCGTAGTGGAGACGGTCCTAGGCAGCGAGAGCGAACACACCGACACTGGCTCATCGGCTGGTGAGCCGGTCTTATGTAGGTACCTGGAGCCAATCAGGAGGCAGGCGGGACAATACTCAAGTCGGTTCACAGAGCCACCTAACCACGAGTGAAAAGTGTGGAATCTGTTGTAGGGTCGTGCGTAGTGGGCTGCAGTGTGGGACTTGTAGTAAGTATAGTAAGTGATTATTGAATATTGCACATATATCTAACTTATCAGTAATAGAAACATTTATACTACACACTGACATTAACAGTATTCTTTCCAACCAGAGTTCAAGGCAGTAGCAGTTCTACCATTGACAATATTTTTGTTCATTCATTCTTCATTATCAGAGGGGACTCTGTCAACAGAATAGTAAGTGACCTATCAGACCACAATGCACAAATTTTAATTCTAAAAAGTTCTCAAACAAATGTTAAAAATAATTATCAACTACTTAGAAAAGTTAATCCAGTTGCAACTGAGACCTTTTTAAGCCTAATTAAGGAACAAGAATGACAAGACATTTATAGTGCTTATAAATATAATGCTTTCCTGAACACATTTATTAGGCTGCTTGAAAGTTGCTTTCCACTAGAACTCTCAAAACAGGGTACTTCCAGTAATAGGCAGTGGCTGACAAAGGGGGGAAGAGTATCATGTAGTACAAAGTGGGAATTGTATCAAAATGTTAGAAGCATTAGAAGCACTCAGAATGAAGATGCAGTAGCTCATTACAAAAAGTGCTGTAATGTTCTGAAAAATGTAATTAAAGAGGCAAAAAGTATGTGGTATTCAAAAAGAATAGCAAACTCTCAGGATAAAATTAAAACCATCTGGTCAGTCATGAAGGAAGTGTCTGGTCAGCAGCAGCAGGTAGAGGATATCATGTCAGTGTGTAGTATAAATGTTTCTATTACTGATAAGTTAGATATATGTGAAGTATTCAATAATCACTTTCTGAATACAGCAGGTGAACTAAACAGAACCCTAGTTTCTACAGGTAATCATATAACATTGTTAGAAAATAGCTTTCCAAGGGCTGTTACCTATATGATGGGGTATCTAGCAGAATTCTACAGTACTGTTCTCCGTATGTTAGCCCAGTACTAAATCATATTTGTAATTTTTCTTTTTAGAATGGTTAGTTGTCTGAGAGATAAAAGTACTCAGTAGTGAAACCACTTTATAAAACAGGTAAAAGGAATATTGTAGATAACTATAGACCTATTTCTATGCCATCAGGTTTTTCTAAAAGTTATTGAAAAGGCTGTGTATTCAAGATTCAAATGTACGGTTTGGTTTTAGAAGTGGTTTAGCAACTAAAACTGCAATATTTGCGTTTCTCTGTGAGGCACTTGATGTGTTAAATAAAAGGCTATGGACATTAGGCATCATCTTTGATTTAACAAAGGCGTTTTATTGTGTTGAACACAAAATATTGTTGCAGAAGTTAGACTATTATGGAATACGAAGAGTAGCTCACAACTGGTTCACCTCTTTAATAACCGACAGCAGAAGGTAATTCTCTGCAGTGTTGAAAATGGCTATGACATTGTGGGGCACTGTTAAGTGTGGGGTACCCCAGGGGTCTATTACGGGACCACTGCTATTTCTTATTTATACGTATAAGTGATATACCTTCGATTATAACAGATGATTGTAAAATATTTTTGTCTGTTGATGATTCCAGCTTGGTAGTGAAGGATATTGTTTGTAATATTGACACAGTATGAAATAATGCAGTTCAAGAGATAAGTTCATGGCTTGTAGAAAACAAATTGATGTTTAATCACAGTAAAACTCAGTTTATACAATTTCTAACACATAATTTGATGAAAGCTGACATTTTGATTACACCTAATGGACATATGATAAGCGAGACTGAACAGTTCAAATTTCTAGGCGTTCAGATAGACAGTAAGCCATCGTGGAAAGCCCATGTTTAGGATCTTGTTCCAAAACTAAATTCTGCTTTATTTACTATTAGAACAATTTTAAACACGATAGTCTACTACACTTACTTTCATTCACTTTGTAATGATACACTGAGAGTTTTATTGATATTTTGTTTATCTTTGATCAGCGATGCTTATCGCCTCCGGTTCCCTCTGACTCACAATGCAACTAATTTAATTTTGTTCGTCATTTTTTACTCCCAAACAAACGAGAAGACGGAACCGAGATAGTAGTTTTACTCACTCTCTTGTCTATGTTCGTTCTGTACAGACGTCTTCCATCTGTGTATCTATTCAATGTAAGTTAGTGTGATGCAAGTTGTAAAAATATATTACTTAAATTTAAAATCATCCCCTCTCTTTGGCTTTTATTTAAATGAATTCCTCCATGTCAAATACTTATTTTCTATTGTTTTCAGCTCCTCTACGTCCGTAATAGTTTAATGTTCAGACGCCATTACAATCGCTTCACATTGTCTGCAAAATTTCAATCACTCAATCATCCTTATACTATACTTTGCTTGAATTTAGAACCTGCAGTCATTTCTTTTGTAATTTCACGAAGTCTGATCATTTTTTTAATTTTTTTTATCATTGCCAGTAATTTCATGTTCCACCCACGGTCACACAACAATGAAAAGCGAAGTGAACAGTCTGAACATTGATCTCCTACAGAAAGTATCTCGAACATTCACTTATTAAATAAGACATAAAAGTTATCATTTCCAGCTTCTACAATACGAAGTGCAGGATCCAGCTAGATGCTTTCCGTAAGTTTTATAACGTGCTGTTGCTTGTATGGTGCCCAACTTTAATATGCAATCCGCGGTTTATTTGCTTTAATGTTCATTTTGTGCTGTACTTTAACTGACTTATTTAAAAATTCAAACATTCGGTACCATCAATTCTTTGTCCAAAAAATATAATCGCGGAATCTACTTTTAACAATTATGGCATCATACGAAGCAAGGGCAACGTTATAACTTATGACGTATGGCATTATTTTTTGGGATAACTCGACTGATACAAAAAGGATATTTTTGGCTAAGAAATGGGCAGTTCGAGCAATATGTGGTGTAAGTTCACGAATGTCATGTTGATCCCTTTTTAGTAGTCTGGGAATTTTGACACTGGCCTTACAATAAGTATTTTCTTTAATGTTTTTTGTTGCTAATAATATCAGCTTATGAGTTAGTAGCTTTCACTCAGTGAATGCTATACAGAAGTCTAATCTACATTTGCATGACACCACCTTGACACTTGTGCAGGAAGGTGTGCAGTATTCTGCCATATCCATTTTCAATAAGCTGCCACACGAACTAAAAAAATCTTAGTACTACCCCACACACTTCAAAATCTAAATTGAAGAGTTACCTCATGGCTCACTCCTTTTATTCTGTCCAGGAGCTCCTAGAAAATTTAAATAATTAAGCCAAATCCTTTTTTTTTTTCATTTAAGATTGTCATGTGCATAGGACTGCTTAAAATTCTTCTATTACCATTCTGTTAAACTTCATGTATCAAATTGCTCCATGACCATGGAGTCTTACACCTCACATCCTGTGGAACAGAAAACCATATTATTATTATTATTATTATTATTATTATTATTATTATACATCCATTCAGTTCAACATCTGAAGATAATCCAAAGTTTAATAAGTTCACTTGTTTCAATAATACAACAATACATGCCACTGAACTTTAATGTAAACTTTGTTTATTCTTTGTCCTAAATGATGGTGGCCACTTCTGCAGCAGGTAGTTTTGTCTCTGGTTGCCACACCTGTTCATTCCCACGTACCTGTGCACATGAGTGCTTGGAAATTGGGCGACTTACCCAAAGCACAGGCCTGTCGACAGACACAAATAAAATCACACACAAACACACATTTGTGTGTGATTTTATTTGTGTCTGTCGACGGGCCTATGCTTTGGGTAAGTCACCCAATTTCTATTTTTTATATAAATTTATCCCACCAGGAAAGTTTCCTTCTATAATTCTTGTGGCAGAACAGTACTTGAAGTCTACAGCTAAATTAGCTGTTACACTTCATCTTACCATAAATGACAAGCAGGCTTAGACACCGATAACACTGTTCTAATTATGCGACAAGAACAGGCTTGTATTTCCTTGTTTGGCCCAGCAACCAATCAATGTTGGGGGGACTGGTTGCTGTCAGTGCTCACGGGCAAGTAGTGTGAGTGCTCGTGAGTGTCGTACTGGCAATAGCGCATTTGCCCACCCCTGGTCTAGCCTGACAGCAATTTAGTGGTAGAATGGGAAATTAGCATGTGCTGTTATGAAATCCATTGAATTGGTGCATGCACACTTACACAGGAATAACTTGCGTTTTCACAAAGGGAAATGGGTACTGTAGTAAGCTTTTCAATTTCAGTTTCACATTAGATTTTATTGCAGCTTTTGTTTTATTTTAGTGTGCCAGGAAGGAGAGGCTGGTGCTAATCAGTGAGATAGTTGGATCACAGAATGAGAAAATTACAAGTTATGAACTTAATATTGCCTAAACAATAAATCTCTATAGGAACTGCAGAAATGTAAAGCCACTAATCACTTTTAAAGCTGAATTTATATTGCAAGTCTAGTTTATAATCAAGTAGACAAAAATGTTCACAACAGTGAATTGCATTTTGATGCATCTATTTTGTTTTATCTGCTTACAGTCTGTTAGAGGGTTCTAATAATGAGGGAGTTGTAAGAACTTATTGAACCTCTGATACAGTAGTACAAGGCTGTTCTGTTTGTGTCTTGTGGTTTTGCAACTGAAAATTACAATGTGCAGTACTTTTCTCTCTTTTTTTCCTCAGTAGAAATTTTTTTTAAAAATGCCAAAATTATTCAAAGAAAATCTCTGGCGACAAAAAAACTAATGATAGTGAACAGTAGAATATGGATCATTGAAAGTTCAATGTTGTAGAAACACTTGTTACGTGCATTTGTGAGTAGTACAAATAAAAAATCTTGTTTCAGACGTGAGCAATAATTTCGCTAGAAGAAAAGATGCTAAAGAAGTTGACTCTAATATAGGAACTAGTGTACAGTTAGCTGCATCTCTTGGAATTTCAGTAACTCATTTAAATTCTATTGTGAAGAAAATGAAGACATTGAGAACTCCGAGTATTGTGTATCTTCTTCCTCCTCCTCCTCCTCCTCCTCCTCCTTCTTCTTCTTCTTCTTCTTCTAAGAGGAGGAAATCAGTGCTGTCATCGCCATTTGAAGATGTGGTTCAAACAAGGCTGCACAGCAAACGTTGCCATAAATGGCACCATCTTGAAAGAAAAAGAACTACTATTTCTATCCATTTGGGAATTGGTAACTGCCATGCATCCACTGGCTGGAAAGCTCTCTCAGAAATGTGTTTTGATATGTAATTTGTAGTTATGTTACTTCCGCATAACCAATGAAAGGTGAGGAAAGGTGGAAAGAATTTATAGGTCAGAAATTGAAGCTATTGTCTGGTTAAGTGTGTTTAGTGGTGCATATTTGCATTTGTGTGTCATAGTTTCCTGTACATGTTGTGGGCTATTCCATGAAATTGATTCAGTAAAGTAAAGTGAAGCATTACTGCTTTCTGCATTACAAACTAATCCACTTATGTTCACCCATCCACCGACCTAGTCTCATGATTTAACCAAAAAACACCAACTATTTGAATCATTGATCATTTGACATGGAGATTGCTTGGTGTAAGCTGTACCAAAGCAAAAGATTCTTTTTTTGTGCTCATTCAAAATCTCATATTTCATTGTACTTTTCCTCATATCACAGAATCTATCTCCTGTTGTCTTATCCTGTGCATAGAAAAAAACAGCTAACTTGCACTGCTTTGTTTCCTCATTCCTTACTGCAAGCACCCCACGACATTCCTGCCCCAAACACATCAGCATGCCATTGGCCCTATACTCGACTTAAATATTGTACTTTTAATTACATTCACTTATGGTTTTTAATTATATACAGTATTCCAGTTACATTTTTTTGCTCATATTTTTCGGTTTTAACATTTTCCTCGATTCTGTGTGTTTCTTAATTTTCCTCAACTGCACAAAAATGTAAAATAGGGATTTCAGTGTGTGTGTGTGTGTGTGTGTGTGTGTGTGTGTGTGTGTGGGTGGGTGGGTAGGAGGGTGGGTGGGTGGGTGTATGTGTGTAAAATAGCATGTTTTGAACCTGAAAAATATGCATGCTCATAAAATTATGAGCTGGGGTAACAGTGTTCCATGATGCTTTATGATATGAATACACTGTCACTATATTTTCCTTTCTTGTATAATAAACTAGCTGTAAACCCGGCGTTGCCCAGGTGTTTATGTATCCTACTCTCTCGTAGTCCACATCCCCTTCTTCCCTCTCTCTGCATCCACCTCTTTCTCTCCCAACACTCTGTTCGTTTCCACCTTTCCCTCTCTCGGCAAAGTTTTCTGCAAGGTACCCTCTGTTATGTAACATACAAACATTTATGTACCCAGTGATCTTTCTCTTGGTTCAAAGGTCATGTGTGCAAAAATTCATAAAGATTGGAGCAAAACTATGCATTTGGTAAAATTCCGTAAGTTAAGTACCCTCCACCATGCACTGAATGAAATTTTATAGACGGTGACATTCCTCTTGTTTTTGAGAAAGAGTGTGCAAAATTTCATGAATATTGGAACGAAACTATAGCTTTGTGTAGAACCTGTTGATTCGATGTGGAAGGCGTAGTATACCGTTAGCAGAGCCTCTTCTCTTGATGGTTTTTACTGCTTTATTTATTTATTCTTATATTTCCTTATTCATATGCTTATCCTTACAGAGAAAGAGCTGAAGACATTGTAGCATGCATAGACCAAAGATATGGTCTGTGGCATCACGTTTTGCTGTATGTAACCTCCTTGCTATAGAGTCGTAAACGTCATCTCTGGCCTTCCGTCCAAATTTATTTTATAATTTGACGACTTCCAAGCACCATACCTCCCACCCCCTTATAGCTATCGCCATGGAACTGCTGTGGTGTACAGAGGGAGACTTCGGACAACAATTACACACGGACCATTCATTTGTGTTCTGTAGTTTTCGCTGCAGAGCGAAATATTAACAAACACACACGCGTAGAACTTTATATAAACCGATAACTTTCCATCCCAATATACTCCACCCTTTTATCATTATCACCCTCAAGCAACAATGCAACCAATAAAACAATTTTCAAAGAGTAAATATAATTTTCAAAGAGTAATTATTGTTCCGCATTTTATGTTATATTCTTGAAGTTACTAAATATCTATAAGATCACTATACAACCATGCCCAAAACCTTCCTCAGGTATACATTAGTAACAGTACAAATATTTAAGTCTCTGTGTCTTGTCGTTCGGACGTGATAAGTGTACACCGAACATACATTCACATTAATATATATATATATTATAGAGGAAAAATTCCTAACAGGAAAAAAATTACGTAAAAAATAGATGAAGAACACTTACCAGGCGAAGGGGCACAGGCAGTAATAGTAACAAATAAACACACAGACACACACACACTCAAAAATGCTAGCTTTCGCAGCCTAGCTGCTTCATCAGGCAGAAGGGAAGGAGAGGGAAAAGGAAATGATGAGGGATTTAAGGAAGGGGGTAAGGAGCCATTCCAATCCCGGGACAGGAAAGTCTTTCCTGTCCCGGGATTGGAATGGCTCCTTACCCCCTTCCTTAAATCCCTCATCATTTCCTTTTCCCTCTCCTTCCCTTCTGCCTGATGAAGCAGCTAGGCTGCGAAAGCTAGCATTTTTGAGTGTGTGTGTGTCTGTGTGTTTATTTGTTACTATTACTGCCTGTGCCCCTTCGCCTGGTAAGTGTTCTTCATCTATTTTTTAATATATATATAGATAAATAGCTATCCGATCGCCATAAAACCATGCCTAAAGCCTTCCCCGGGTAGACATTAGTAACTGTACAAATTTTTAGTTCTTTATGTCTTGTGGTTCAGACGTGATAAACGTACACCGAACAGACATTCACATTTATAGATATAGATTAATTGATATATTCATTTCATTCCTCATTGGCTCGTGCTGTCAGTTATGTGTCTTTGACTAACAATAGCACTTTTGATTCAGTGTGTATGTTTTAATGCTATACTCCTTTCCGTCACTGGCATTTTGCTTCGGTAGTGAACACACACAAACTCAGCATGTTTGACTTTAAACTTCCACAGACTGGCAATATGGCAAATACTAGAATTCTTTTCACTCTGCAGCAAAGATTGCACTGATTTAAACTTCCTGCTGCATTGAAACTCTGTGACACACCTAGACACATACCTATGAAACCAATCCGGGACACGAATCTTATGCAGCAGGATGTTTATTACAGTAAATTGTTTCCAATAATTGCAAAGATTATTTCTTGAAGTTGGAGAAATCAGCGAGGATTGACTTGGTGTGGGTGTTTCCATGAGAAAGAACTTGTGAAGGTAGCTGCTGCCTTGCAACAGAATGGTAATATTCTGCATTATTGTTTCCTTGTATGTGTGTGAGTCGTCTTGATGTAATAAAATGAGCCAAGAGGCAGTCTCTGGGCCAACACATGGGCTCCTCGAACTCCATCAACTCTCTAGATTAAAAGGAAGCAAGTGATTCATATGTTGTAAATTTGACATTGATCTGTTTCCACTTTTCATTATTTTTGATACCATAGCTGTTGGTAAAAACCTCGGCCATAACATCAACACATTAGGTATTTTCCAGTGTCATTTAAGTGAATAGTATTTGCATGAGTGCTGTCTCTGGTTTTATATTATGCAGTAGATGGTGCCAGCACTGTTGCAACCGGCAGATGCTGCCTTCCCCTCCACTCCTCTTCCCATACATGCTATAAAGTGCTGTCAAAACTGCTCCGAGCATTCACTACGCAAATTGCCAAGTTATTGTGGACATATAATACTTGTCCTTCACTTTGGGGAAGCTTGGGACAGTTTTCCAGATTTGGTATTCGGTGTCAATGTACTTCCGTAGCAGGACACTGCTATTCAAATTGTGAATGAAAATAAAATGATGATGATGATTGTGACTCTTTGGACTTTGAACTAATGGATGTTGATGAAACAGATGTGTCTCGAACAAAATGTTGCCAGTGGTGATGACGAACTTTGAGTGCACCTGGCTGCAAATTGCTGCTGTGTTGGGACCAGTGTTGCCTGCTGCCTGAATTCAGAGTTCATTCTCAGTTTCTAGAAGTGACTGTCACATTTGTTGCATGCAGCTTGCCTCACTTGCCAAGCTAGCCATTTATAGCATTGCTCCCAGAATCCTCTGGTTTGGATCCAAGTACAAGGCTTAAACCAGAGGCTCAGATAATTATATCCTGATATAGTACTAGGGGTAGAATGCTGGCTGAAACCCAAAGTCAATAGTAAAGAAAGACAGGCTGAACACTGAAGGAAGAGGCACGTTTATAGTGATAAAAAGTAATATAATATCGAGTGAGATTGGTACAGATCTGGAATGGAAATAATTTGGGTGAAGATGGGTGTTAAAATTGGGTAGAAAAATGTCATTGGATGTTTTCATAGACTCCTGGCACAACAGGAGTAGTGGGGGAAGACATGAGAGAAAACTTGCAAAAATATTTTGTGTAAATTTCCTAGTCTTATTATAGTTTCAGGTTGGGATTTTATCTTATCAGATATAAATTGGGGACTCAAATATTGAAGATGGTGCCAAGGATAGAGAAATAAATGAAGTATTGCTCTAAGTGCTTTATATGAAAAATATGATTTATTTAATTACTTAATTAATTAGAAAACCATCTTGTGTAGATAACATCTTATACCTGCTTATGATAAACACCCTCAAATGTTTCTATTCAGATGTCCAGAATTGTTGAATACTTTGCTAAAAGAATATCATGATAGGAAGACATTTCTGTTTAGCAAGAGTGTCTAGGGACAGTTTTCAGAGTACTTGATGGTTCAATGCAAAAGTTTCATCTCCAACACTGATAGTTTTGAGCATCAGAGGACAAAGTTCAATATGATTGTACAATATGCATTACACAAGTAGATGTGGTAAATAAAATTATTAGCCTTGTGAAAGATCCACCCTGGTTCAACAACCAATTTAGAAAACTCCCACAAAAGCAAAGATACCTTCACTGCAAATTTAAATGTAGCCAAAACCTCGCAGACAAGCAAAAATTATGTGATGCCAAATGAATGTAAGGAGGGCCGTGATCAACTTTGATAGCAAACTTATATTTACCAGCTTGGCAGAAAATCCTTAAGTTTTGATCTTATATTGGTAAACAGATTAAAACCAAATGTCCAGACACTCTGTGACCATAATGGCATTGAAACAGAGGATCACACAAAAAAGGCCAAAATACTAAATATCTTTTTCAAAGCTTTCTTCATTCTTTCTCTGAATCATTTCAGATATTGCAGCAAATTATAGAGGAATAGAAAAACAATTGAAAACACTTGATAGATGCAAAGTCACTGGACCTAATGGGATACCAGTTTGATTTTACATAGAATATGCAAAGGAACTACACCCTTCTTGCAGCAGTGTACAGTAAGTGTCTAGACAAGCGAAGTATTCCTAATGATTGGAAAAGATGCAGTTCATTCTAGCTTCCGTTAAGGCTCATCAAAAAATGTCACTCTGTTGTAGAATTTTGAAATATGTTTTTTGTGTGAGTATTATGACATATCTGTAAACTGAAAATCTCCTCTGTAGGAATTGACATGGTTTTGGAAAGCAAAGATAATGTGAAACTCAGCTTCTGCTATTCATGCACAAGACTTGGGACAGGCTCCCAGCTAAATGCCATGATCCTTGACTTTCACAAGGCGTTCAGTATGGCTCTGCACTGTCACCTAATTAACATGGTTTCAGGGCTCTATTTTGAATGTTGGCACATTTAAGGCAGATTGTGTGTGTGTGTGTGTGTGTGTGTGTGTGTGTGTGTGTGTGTGTAACTGCATAATTTGTAACAATTCTAAGGTTACTGTTAATGTGGTGTTCAAGATCATTAATTTTCGGGATCTTTCTTAATGAATACGAAATATTTTAGGTGTTAATATATATGAATTGCAATAAAATGCCGTATAACATGTGTCCCATTTTTATTGAGTGTAGAGGTATGGTAGTTAGTATGTAACCCCAAATAAGCTAAGGCAAATTAAGTCATTTTCAATAATCCTTCTGCCAATACTTGGTAGATTGTCATCGTGCTGAATGAAAAGCACAATTTTGTATAGGATCTACAGATTTATTTTTATTTAGTTAACTGGTTTTCTGCTTACAAGACCATCTTTAAAATTTGAAGTTTTTTCTGATTAATTTCTTACATTTTAAACTTTGAGTGTCACTTCTCTTCAGCTGATATATTTTATTTTTAAAGTACTTCATTAAAGAAATCATTTATTTGTTAATTTATTTTTATTATTACTTTTCTCTCAGATTACTTGCTGTCCTCCAAATAGATCTTGAGATGCTCCACAATCCTCTCAACAGAGCAATTGAATTAATAGAAAAAGTCAGTGTTGAGCTTAAAGAGGAACAATTGAAGAGACAAAATGACATATGGAAGTCTGTTATGGGATTGGTAAGTCAGGTTCTTACTTACAGGTCACCATTATTACCATTTTGTAAGTCTCTTTTGGTTCTGCAACTGCTTTGAAATTAATGTACTTGAAAATTCTTTGATTTTCTAAATCAAAGATGAGTTGTAACTTATGTTTCCATTCAGCTGTAGCTTGTATGAGAAGGAATGCACCAAAATAAACAACCACTGGGCATAAAGGTTCTACTTAATCACCTTTTGTTTTAAGAGTTTTCATAAAGGCAGGCACAAAACATTCAATTTTATCAATTTTAGCTAGTGTTATCAAAAATATTATGAAAAGGATAGACTGCTTGTCACTGTAAAGATGACATGATGGAGTGCGGAAATTGGAGATGACGGTCATTAGAGCATTATGATTGTATGGATGTGTGTGTGTGTGTGTGTGTGTGGTTTTTTTTTTCCTCTGAGAAAGTCTTTGGCTGAGAGTTAAGTTGTGTTATTGTCTCTTTGTTTGTGCTTGTCTGCGGCTTTGTGTGTCAACTTTATAGTGAGTAGCAGCCTGTCCTTTTTATAATATTGTTTAGAGTTAGTTTCATAGTTTGTAAGGAGTTTCACTTAAGATTTATAAGGAGCAAGTGATCAGTAGTTCCATCATTTCTTCCTTATTTATCTTTTTGATCAAACAATGGTTATTACAGGTCGGAATATCAACAGTATTATGAAAAGAATAGATTGTGACTCTCTGTTAAGATAATGTGCTGAGCCACAAACAGGTACAAAGAAAAGACAATCACAATAACTTAGAATTAGGTCAAATCCTTCATTGGTAAAACAACACACAGAAATACAGGCACAACTCTTGCACACATGACTGCCAACTCTGCCCACTGAAAATGGGAGCCAATCTGGAGTGATAGGAGGGGGAGAGGGAAGACTGCAGGGCAAGGGCGGGGGTAGAGTGCAGGTGCTAGATGGGCATATAAACTTGTGAATTGCAGATTTTGGAGGCATAAGGAAAGGGTGGGAGGCTGAAAGGAGAGGAGCTGGTGTGGGAAAGAGACAAAGTAGCAAACAACAAGGGTGAATGGGCCTGAATTGGGAGAAAGTGGTGGTATAAAGAGGATGGAAATGGTAACTTACTGTTCCCAGAAGGAAATGGTAACTTACTGTTCCCACACCCTCTACCCAAGAGTTAAAGTCCCCTTTATTCTATCACTTTTTCCTACTTCATGTCCCTTCACCCTCATTGTTTCCCACTTGTGTCCTTTTCTCTGATCCTTTTTATTTCCCCTAGTACCAGAATGCTCTGTCAGCCAGCACTGATGTCTCTAACCCACACCCATAACCTGCAACCTTCTCTACCCCCTGCCTGCCCACCTCTATTTGACACAGCACTCAATCTGTGACAGCCAGATATAGTGGTCATATGTGCATGAGCTGTCTTTTGTTATTGTATGAATTTGTGTTTGTCCTGTTGAAGGCTTTGGCCAGAAACTAAGTTGTGTGGTTTTCACAATATCTATAATACACCGCTGGAAAAATTTAGTATACCCTCTTAGAGTTTTCCAATTATCTCAACATTTATAGTTGAAACAATACATATGGAGTACATGAAGTAACAACATTTACAGATTAAAAGCTCAAGTGGTACTGAGGTACCTTGTACTATTTTGGAACACACTTATTAGCAAGTTTTGTAGCCTTGACAGGTGGCAGTAGGAGCACTGATTCTGGCATCAGTTCTTTCATTCAGATGTGGAATACTGTCATGATATCTTATTCCTCACCTGCTCAGTCTGTTCATGTAATTCTGTAAGAGTTGTGGGTTGACAAGTCACATGTGTGAGTCGTCATCCCTTCATAGCCCAAATGTTCTCAATTGCAGACAGTGGCACAGGGGGGGAAGGGGGCTAATGGGGCTGAAGCTCCCCCCCCCCCCACCCCCGAGGCACTTCAGAAATATATATTTTTTTGTTATTTTCATTTTTTTAAGCAGGTTGGCATCGGAAATAGTACACATGTAATATATCACAACGTAACTATAGTTTGTCAAGCACAAATGTACATGACATTGGGCCGCCAACTTGATGTCGCCACTGAGAATGTGTGCTGCTGTTACTGCGAGCAGTTTTCTACTGATTTGCTGAAGTTATGAGCCGATTGTTCATATGCGGTGACTCGCTGCTTAGTAGCTCAGCAGTGCCACAGAGCAGAATTTTGTGAACAATAATATTGTTACTTTAGTTCAATTTTTACACATAGTCTCATGTGCGTTAAACTATGAAGACCTTTCTCTTTGGCTAGTAACATAGAAGCTGCTTAATTATTTTGTGAGCTGATTGTATAGACTCCATTTCTGCTACATTGCTCCTCTTTCACTTTCAAATTAATGTGAGACTACTCATTTTATTTCTTGTGCAATTGTTTTTGTAGTATACCGTCAAATGGAGTGATTTCAGACGATATGGTTTATCTTCTCTTTCCCGCTGCATAGCAATGAATTAGTGCTACTTTGCATCTTCGTGAGCTGGTTATTTTATGCACCAGACTGTAATTCCTACGCTCCAGCGTTGGATTGGTTGTTTAGCGATGCAATAATCACTCGGACAGTGTCATTGTTGGATGTTCTTGATGTGTTATGGAGCAGAAACTTTCTGTTGTTGCGACTGGTGGAAAAGTTTTATAGTGTCAGTTACAAACGAGATCAGTAGACTGTAGCACTGTGATAAGTTTTGTACCAGTTTATCATGAGTTTTGTGTAAAGTTTCAAAGTAAAGGAGTTTTTTTCGAAATTGTGTACTTTGTGGGGTGATTTCGGACAATGCCGAGATCATATAAAAGTATGAATGGTCTTTAAGATCGGTGTAAATTATGATTAAGAAATATTAAAGAAAGTATTTTGGGATATTCAGTGTGGCAAATTAACGTATAGAAAAGCCTTTGATAAATACAATTGCTTATCTCAGTCCTTATCCTTTATTTTAATGATGGACATCCTTAAAATATGTTAAAAGTCACTCAAATCAAACAGAAAGAAATTAGAATAAAAAAAAAGTGGTCAATTTGAGTAAAAAATCACCCCATACACTTAGAAAGACCAGACAGTTTGAAAATACACATCCCCAAAATCACCCCAGTCCATGGAGTGATTTCAGACACTTTATTTGTACATTTCAGACTAAAATAGATGCACATGGACGTTTTGTTTCTAGGATATTTTAGGGGTTATACATATACCCCACCACTTCCATAAAAAACAATGAAATCTGACAAAACATATGAACGTAATAGTGAAAAAATCTCTAAACTGTCCGAAATCATCCCGTTAGACGGTAATTGGTTAAATTATAAAAAGTGTAAAAATATGTCATAGATTAATAAATTCAATAGGTTTTTTTATATATAAATTTAGCCCCCCCCCCCCTCCAGAACCAAATTTCTGGCTGCGCCGTTGGTTGAAGACAAATCTGGAAATCGTACTGCCCAGAAAGTTGCTGCCGGTCTTGCAGAGCTCATTTAGTTTCTCGCCCAGTGTGCAGACAAGCACTATCCTGTTGGAACACTGTGTCACCTTTACATTCTGCATGTACCGGACACTGGTCTTCATTCCCTCCACAATCACCAAAGGTGAATCAGAGCTGTAGCTTATAGCACTCCAGATCATAAGGCGTGGGTGCATTCTGTTGGGCAGCATTTGCCAGGTGTATGTTGTATGCGCATACAACCATCACTTGAATGCAGGCAAAATCTGCTTTCATAGCTGAAGAATATGGTGTGTCATTCCATCTTTAATGTGATCATATCATCAGTCAAACGATGCACATAATTGCTGTGGCATGTGTGGAAGACAAGCTAAAGACTTGTGTGCCCGTAGTCCAACTATTAGTAAGCAGATGGCAACAATTCATATTGACACTTATGGGTCCACAAACCCTCTAATTTTTGCTGTGTAGCTGTAGGACTTGCCACCTCTGCCTTCACAATGTGACAGTGCTGGCAGGCGTCATGCTGCATGGACATCCAGGACCCATCTACATGTGTGAGAATTTTCACATGACCATTGCGACCAACATTGACACAATTGACACAGTACATCCAACATATGTGACAATTCTTTGAAAAGAAAATCCTCACACTTGGAAAGTCACAGTTTGACCCCTTTCAGCCTCACACAGTCGGCTGGAGGAAGAGCCCATTTGCTTCACACATGGATATCATATTGAGCCTTAATGCCTGTAAACATTGCATATTAAAGGGTACACACAGACAATGATCTGGCAGGTTTTTCACTATGCTATCTGCTGGAAGACATTGTTGAAATCATTATTAGTACACTAGATGACCCGGTGAACTTCATATCACTTACCTCTTAATATAAACCATATTAATTTAAATGATATGTATTTTAGACTCAGTAGCTTTATAAAGGCATCATCAGATAGTCTTGTCGGCTCGATAGAGGGCAAAAACAGTGCACAAATCACGCACACATGTCCAGGATAATATTCATGTCACATTCGTAGAAGTTCAGATAAGTTTAAAAGGGTGATAAAATACGGAAAAATTGCGATGAAAATTTAGATTTAAAACATGTAAAATAATGACTTGGTTGTTGTGTTGCGTGCGTTCAGAAATATACTGTGAAAGAGTAAAGTTAGCTTTACACGATCTGAACCCGTATACAAACTGTCAAAGATAAAAATGAATTTCTGTTCATTAATCTCGCTAAAACACGAACAGCTGAACCAATTTGGCTATATATCATTACATAAACCACTGAATCTATTGTGATAAAATCTGGTGTGGAGCTAGCTTGAGCGCTGAAGTACCAGATAAGCTATTTTTTTTATTTGAAGTATACAAAGCGAAATATCGAACAATAATTACTCTCTGGAAAAACTATTTACTCTTTGACTTCTTAACTATTTTTCAAAAGTTATAATTAACTTTTAAAAATGCATTGTCCCTTTTGTAAAAAGTGGGTAGAACGGCAGAACAACAGAAGTATCTGTCAGTTTTCCAGAAATTTTCATATTTTTTTGCCAACTCTTCCAAACTTTTACTTCACTCAAACCTTCCTCTCGCTTTGAACGTTGAATGTGCAAAATTAATCACAATCAGATGAATGGTATTGAAAGATCTATTTTTTCTGAATTTTTCAATTTTCCTGGAAACTTTTCCAAATTTTTCTTTCATAATAACGTTACTCTTGCTTTGAACGTCAAATCTGCAAATTTTTATCGCAATCATGCAAATGATATTGATATCCCATTGAAAAAAGCTCTTTCAGTTTCTCGAGAATTTTCAAATTTTCCAGGTAACTTTCCCAAATTTTTAGTTCATAAGAACGTTCATATTTCGTTGAATGTCAACTGATCAAAATTTTATCGTAATTGGATGACCGGTTCTCAACTCATAGTGTTGAGTAAATTTAGAAACACATTGAAATAGGAACTTGTTTCGAATTTTGTGACTTTCGTTTTTAACTGACCCTATTTTTTTACTGAAAACTTTTCCAAGACAATAATGAACAAAACGAAAAAAGAATTACCCCTCTCCGTCGTGCGAATAGTCAGTTATAGTGCTGATTCAATCAAACACAAATTGAAAAACGCACTTTCAGTTTTCTCAAATTTTGCAATTTATTTTCGTACAAACCTCGTCCTTTCAAGTCATACTCAAGTGATGTTGTTACAACCATGTAGCAATTGATTATTATTCATTAAAAAAAAAAAAAAATCGCTTTCGGGTTTTCCTAAATTTTCTACTTTCTAGGCGACTTTTCCAAATTTGTATATGATGCGAACCTTCCTCTTGCTTTCAACATGAAATGAACAAAATTTATCGCAATTGGTCGAACGATTTTGGTAGCACACTGGCAAAAGCTGTTTCACTTTTTCCCGATTTTCCTCTTTTACGGACAACTTTCCCTGGACTTGCACGAATATTTCAAAACAAAAATTAGCCAAATCATTTCAGCCGTTCTCGAGTTTTAGCGAGTCTAACAAACAGCAATTCATTTATAGATTTGCCTTCATAAGATAAAAATTGACTCCATCTTTCTGGGTGTACTAATCTTTTTCTTGCATTATCTAGTGAGGTTAGGTTGCAACTCACCATAGACCACACACGCAATCTCACAATTCCTCAGGCAAAACTCATGTGTCAGTTATTCTCTTCTGTGGGAATAGTATTCTCTAAATCTTCACCATTGTTTCTGACCACTGTCACTTTCCCAGGTGTTCTGTATAGGTTGTTATGAAGTGGTTGATTGTTCTTCATGACTATGTTGACAGTGTACTACAAATGGCCAGTGCACTGCAACTTACCAGTGGCATTACTTCTAAACCATGACGTCATGGCTCAAAACCATACATATTGAATTCTTTTATACAAAATTTAACACATGTATGATGCCATAGTAAATGAAATGCAGTGTTAAGAGAAAATTGCCATCGTACTTCTTGAGGTATAAGACTAAAATACCAGATGATGTTGTCTCCCAACCTCCTTTTCTTTGCCTTGCAAAAGTTATCACACTCATTATAAAATGCTTGTCATAAGTAGACTAGAATATTTTGTAGTGAAAATAGGGGATTGCAAGCCACCCATTTGAATATTAGGAACACATATTCTACATACACATGTATTTCATGGTGTAATGGGCAGCAACATATGCTTTATAAGTGCCCTTGGAAAATGTTGTAAGTTACACCTTGTAATTTAAATGCAATTTGCCTGGTAGGCTTGCTATCATCTTCACATGAGAACAGTTTGTGGTCTTTTGATGTCAAGTATTTACATGCTAATATTCACTGAATCTATTCAAATGATACAGAGATGCTGATAGAGTTATGCATTTCACCTATGTCGTTGATGGTTGTGTTCATAAGAGAGAGATCTCATGATTATTAGATCATTTATTACCAATTGGAGATAAGATCCATTTTGTTCACATCTTTCAAATAAACACTGCCATAGTTCATTTAGTAATTGATACATTTCTTAGTAAAGAAGAAAATGTGAATGCTGTATTTACTTTAAGCCTGTTTATCATTACGCAAAATAAGGCACTGCCTGTAAGAATGGTCCTCTGAACTGCATAAGTCACTGAACAATGAAAAGGTTGTGAGAGTGTGAAACATCATACTGAATGTGTTTTTATTTATTTATCAGAGTAAATGAGTGTTGTGTATTTGTATTGAAATATATTTACAACTAAATATAATACATGTTTTGTGTTCTATTTACCTTTGCAGGATGCTATGCAGAATTCTGTGGGTCACATTTCACCATCTCCAAGTCTGTACCTGGATGAGTTGAAAGAGCTCCAAGTTCCTGAACTGAGTGTCACTGATTTCAAGATCGGCAGTTTCGTGCCAGATCGCAACATTCCAGATGGAAATCTGAGTAGAATTCACTCGAGAGATGTAACTCCAACTCCAAACGAACTGAGGGTCTCCAGAGAATCGTCACCACATACTGCAGGCAGAGTGTCACCATTTGTTTACTCGGACACAACAACTATTGTTCAAGACAATTTTGAGCTCAGGCACAGGTGGGATCCATCTCTCAAAGTACTCTTTAACTGTCTCATTTTGCTGAATCTTTTCTTTTGTACCTAAGTGCAAAATTTTGGTTTGTGATATGCAGGTTGATTATAATTTAAGTTAAACTTTCAAAACACTGTAAAAATACCACCACTGGTCAAAATGACACCATGTTGCAATGGAATATTATCGGAGAAGGGGGAAAACGTGGCAGAAGAAACATAAATCTCGTGGAAATTGATCAGTAGATGGCACTGTAAGCATCAATATTTAATAGTGGTTGACTACAAATGAATCATTCAATTATGTCTAAGGTGTAATTTAGATGTTAAACAAAATGTACTACTCGGTGTGCATAAGTGTACAGATGTGATTCTGTTTGCTACGTGAGTCCACCCACCACAGCAAGGTCATACCACATTGGATGGGAAAAATAGGTTTGTAATTGTCCTGAGGCCAAAAAACACATTAAAAGAATCATTCAAAATCAAATCAGAGTTTTAATTTCCAATGACTGGTGCAAAAACATGATAAATATGCTGTCCACTATTTTCTGCAAAAAGTTGAAATCCAGAAACTGCATGTTCCACAGCTGATGTAAGTGTTTCCAGGGTAATGTTCGGAATGTGTTGCGCAATGTATACCTTCAATGCAGCTAAGTTCGCATTCGGAATACCGAACACAACATATTTCGGATAGTCAGACAGTGAGAATCACTAAGACCAGGGTATTGGATTGGGACGACCAGACTGTAGGTAATTAGCAGCTGATAATCCTGGCATTTCTGAAATGGTGCTTTAGCATCTGCCTAACTTGATTTGCAATGTGTGGAGGTGCACCATCTTGCATAAAAATGATCCCATCCATGCTGATGGAAAGCTGGAATGACATGGCTGTGCAAAAGACAATCAGTGATTACCAGTAATGATACAGGTAACAGGACCAGAAGCACCTGTCTCTTCAAAATAACATGGCCCTACAATAAATGATCATATACCCACACTACACATGAATTTTCAGGATGAAGTGGTACAGGTTGTTTTGCATGTGGATTTTCTGTTGTCCATATTCGAAAATTCTATTAGATGGAAGTGGGCTTCGTCTGTCCACAATGTCTTCCACAGCCATTCATTGTCCAATTCCATATGAGCAAGAAATTCTAAAGCAAAAGTCTTTAATGCTGACAGGTCAACAAGAAGTAACTCTTCCACAGGGATAATTTTGAATGGATACCAAAAAGAATATTTCATAGGACTTTATGTACCATGCTCACAGGTTTGTCCAACGTTCATGTAATTCTCTATGCACTACATGTTTTCACACCACCACTCTACTCCTCCTGCATTGCTGTGACCACTTCCTCCACTGACGTTAAATCAATTTGTTTCCTCCCTCTACCAGGTTGCACACTAAAAGAACCCGTCTTTTCAAATCATTTTCTTTTTTTCAAACCCTTCAGTGTCTGGAAATTCTAAAAAGTGACTTGTGCACAGTCATCATTGCAGAATGCGATCCTGCATTCAGACAGTCATGGTAAATGTCTCGGACACGATATGAGGAAAAGCTGTGTACCTGACATGTTTATACCAACTTCAATGGGTCATGCGTATGACATGTGATATCATTTACTTATTCAGCCACATACAGTGTCATCTATGGATCAATTTTTGCACTATTTATATTTCTTCTACTATACATTCCCCCTTATCTGATATTATTTCATTGCAATTTGATGTCATTATGATAAGTGTTGTTGTTTTTACAGCATTTTGAAGGTTTGACTTTAATTATAATCACCCTGTACACTAATTTATGAAAGTTCCAAATATTTAGAAAGAGAGATAATAAATGTAAGTGTGCACAGTAAGTGACTGTTACAAACTCTCCTTAAGCAGGAATTGTAATTTACGAAGGAAAGAACTTTTTGGTCTGAACAGGAAAATGGTGCAAAGATAAGGAAGAACTGTGCATTTACACATAATACAGAACTGCTCAAGACTTTTGCTCACTTACTGACAAATTGTTATCAGCTTCTGTCTCAAGCACTTAGTTCTGCATTTGCTTGAAGATTTTTACTTCGACATTGTCAGGCACTCATAAATTGACAAAGAAAGTTTGACCTAAGACAGAAGTAGACAATTTCATAAACACATAATACCTGTCACATTTATCTTTAATCTATATTCCCCACCCCACCTAAGGTCGTGTTCCCTCACACACCCAACCTCCGTAACATCCTAAAACTTCCCTAAACCACCTGAACCCTAGCCCCTGCATTATGGATCATATCCCTCAAGACTTGACCAATCCAACCACTCGGCACTTCCTATTCCAGTCCCATCACAGGCTTATCCTATCCAATCAAAGACTGGGCCACCAATCAAAACAGCCATATAATTTACCAGTTGTACTGCAGTCACTGCACAGTTTTTATGTAGCCATGACCACTAACCATCCATTCATTAGGATGAAGGGCCACTACCAAACTGTGGTCAAAAACAAGGTAGACCACCCTGTGGCACAACATGCATTAGAGCATATGCTTAATTTCAATGTCTGGTTCAAAACCTGGACCTTCTGGATTCCCCCCTCTCCCCATTACCAGATTTTCTGAAATATATATGTGAGAGTTATCCTTATAGTACATTTTTTGATTTTGAAATTACCTGGGTCTCAACCTACAATAACCCCCTATATCCTACACCCTACACTTCTATCATTTGGTGTTTTTGTGGTTTTTATTTCCCTCCCATTCCCCGCCTCCCCTTCCACTTCTAAGCTGCATCTCTTTCCACCCATTAAGTACCAACATGCTCCATCCCCACCACCACCTTCAACCTTCTTGTTCATCCCTCCTATCCCCTCACAACAGAGCATGATTTGAACTGCAGCTGCTGGAGATGATGGTTGTGTGTCTGTGAAGTGTGCCTGTATGAATGGTGTGTACTAATGGCTGAAAATTGAAGTTTATGTGCCTATCACAGCTTGACGTATGTGTCTATGGTGAGCTACAAACTATCCTCATTATATCGTTGAATTCCAATCTGGACTTTCCATTGATAGACAAGTGAAAGTAGAATTGCACTGATTTATGCCACCATAATTTGCCAAATCTATGACATAAAGTAATTGGTCTACTTCTTTTGCATTAGTAAAATTGCCTACTGGTCAGGTGTTCCTTTGTGGTGACTTTAAAGTCCTATTAATGGTCACTCTATTAATGACACTTGTCCTTTCTCTCATTCAGATGAATTGCTACCTAACCTCTCCTGGGGCCATTTTCCCCCTAGATTTATCTTATTCCTATCTCTGGTATCCACTAGATGAGTCAAAGCATATCATAGTTTTGAATGTATAGAAACAATATCAGTGTCTTCCATTTGGGGTAGTATGTGCCAGGACACAGGACACTGTTTAAATGTTTTCACAAGAACAACTAAGACCAACTAACAATGTCCACTCCTAAGTGTGTGTGTTACCCTGACCAAATAGTCATATCAAAGGCATAACAGATGAGCATCTGCATAACCTTAATGCTCTATTCAATCTTTAGGTTAAAATGCAATTTTGAAATGCAATGCTTCTTTCAGCCATCCATTGTACGAGTATACCTAGAATTTGAGGATTCTCATAAACATGACAAACTAATAAGATATCATGTTGCTGATGTCACAGCTTTGTCTTGCCCTACCAATGTGAAAGAATTTGAGGCATTTGTAAGGTAAAATGCATCTTGCTATAGATTCATTCCAGATACGCCTATGTTGGCACACCTGTGCGTAAATTGTTGCATAAGGAGGTTCCTTTCCAGTGGATGCCAGTACGTGAATGGGCTTTCAACCTTTTGAATACAAAGGTATCATATTTAAACAAATATTAGCTGCACTGGTATCTTTTAAAAAAAAAAAAAAAAAAAAGAGGGACTCAAATTTCAAGGGTAAAAAGTAGACAAATCTAAGCTGCATTTGAAACAAAGACTTTAAATTGAACCTGTGTAAAAGTTGTAGCCATATTTTAGTATTGAAACAAAATTGATTCATTCTACCACAAGATACAATTAGACAGAATGCATAAAGATACAGCTAAAGTAGTTGGGTTCGAGTAAGCCTTGCAGTTGAGCTTAAGCAAGGTTATTTTGGTGAAATACTTTTTAGGTGTTGACGGTTTCTGTTTTACAACATAATGACACATGGAATCATGGGAAGCATGTGTGAGTGCAGCCAATTGCGTGTCGTGCAGACAGTCGTTGAATCTTTCCGAATGTAAACAAATCAATCATGCTTTCACTGTGCTATTGCCTACCAAAGAACTCTAAAATCATGAAATATTCATACAAACACATTACTATATTTCTGACAAGCAAGTGTCAGCTGTTTTAAGATCAGGATAAGGCAGGAGACATATGCCAATGTTTGAAGAAAAATTTGAATAAAAATGGGATTTTGATTATGCATGAAGAAAACTTTACTTTGGCACAGTGCTCTGCAAAGCAATCTTAATTTTTAATGATTGATGTTTCAAGTGATTCATTCTTTGTAATTGAATACAGGATTAGGAAGTTCATCAGTGGATCAGTTTGTATTGTTGTCATAACCAGAAATCATTATGACAATCACAAATACTCAGTTCTAAACATGCCAAAACAATCACTTCAGTTTTTTTGTTATAAATTCACGCTGTCTTTTCTCGTCTCAAATTGGTTGCATGATATATAAAGAAACACATGAGAATATTTCTGAGATGTAAAATTGAAGATGCCCTATTTTAAAGCGATGCTACATGATCCTACTGAACAATAAAATATTCAAAAATTATGAAATATTCACAGCTACCAACTCTAAAGTTCTAAAGCCTTGAGCATAGCTGGTATCAATGCAAAGAAATTTATTTTTGTTGCTATCAGTATTTGAAAGTCTGCTACATTTGAAGATGAGCAATATTGAATTGTTTCCTTTGTTACATGATTCAGTGGTCAAAAGTCAGAAAAAGTAGTCTTATCTAATTTTTTTACTAGTGCAGAAATTTTGGTGCCAGTACTATACTTTGACTCCGCAAAGTGTGTGTAGCACTGCTTACATTTGATAGCAAAAGTTACTTATGATTCCTCCTACAACGATTATTCTAGAATTTATGTTTGCTTTGCCTGATCCTAAACCACAGGCAGTTTTTTTTGGATTCAGAAAATGGAATAAAAAGTGCAGCTTAGATCCAGGTAAATATGGAACATTCTGTTACTTCTTTGATTACTTATCACCCAGGTAAAAACTTATAGTATTGTGCAATTAGTTCAAATCTCAACATCAAAAGTACCGTATTTGCACAAATATAGGCCGCATCTAAACTTTTGACATGAGATTATATAACAAGAAAAAGGAAAAACAAATCTCAAGTATAGGCCGCAGGTTTCTTAATTTTTATTTAATTTATTATTATTATTATTATTATTTGTATAATCGAACTTTTTCATAATCAGAAACAGAAGGTTAACTAAATAATGTTCTCTTTTCAATAAACTCAAAACAAATATGCAGAACTGTAAATCAAAGAATAAGAAAGTGAGACGATAGGCCAATCCGGGTGCCCCAAGTGAGGGGATGCCGAACCAAGGCGCGTTACCAGGCATTTCAAGTGTTGTATAGTGTAAGCATTTGCTGTGCAAATATAGTTTTTTCGGTGTGTGTGTGTGTGTGTGTGTGTGTGTGTGTGTGTGTGACGATGTTTTGGCTTTTAAGTTTGTAGCAGGAAATGAACGTACGAGTTACACCGCTGAATGTAAGCTTCAGTTGCCTAGTCACAGTAACGGACATGGAAACTGGAAGTTCAACGTAAATTTAATGCTGACGAAATAAGTTCGGCGCTAGTGTGTAACTGAGGACAAACTATAGTTCATATGTTCAAATGTTTGTACAGCTTATGGGACTTAACTATGGGGTCATCAGTCCCTAAACTTACAAAATACTTATGAACTACTTACAAACTAGGACGGCACAAATATCCATGCCCGAAGGGGGAATCGAACCCCCGACCGTAGTGGCCGTGCAGACTGTGACTGAAGCGCCTCAGTCCCCTCGGCCACCGCGGCCGGCGACAAACTATTAAAATGATTGAACAGTCATTGTGCATTTCAAGGGCTAAAATGTAAATATCCCCGTGTTTGCTTGACTTCATAATTCGAAACAGGAACTGTGGTTTTGCTGTTACAATAGAAATGATTCAGTTGCAAGGCGGCAAAATAGCCCCGAGTTCCATGTACATCGTTTCAATGAATGTGAAACCAGTGAATCTGGTCATAGTAAAATACGTAATTTTAAAACATGGCATTGGGACTCAACATCAGCATTAGCTACACAAATCAGTTGTTCCACTATCTTAACCTTCCATCACCGCTCACGGTAGGTGTTACCGTACTAACGTAAATGTCAATGTAAAATCTCTCGCGGCGCACTCTAAACTTTTATCGCGATGACTAGCTTCATTGACCACATCAAACTAAAATCATTTGTTTGCTTAGGAAGTGTGTGTTACGTACTATTTTTGTTTGCCGCACGGACATGTTAAAAAGCAGGCGTCATCTTTTGTATGCTGTGGTACAGAATGACACCATTCAATTTATATCGGAATAGCGAGTTCCACGAATTACCGCACCGTTTCCGTAAACGTGTACAAAAATGTATATGCAATTCTGCAAAACTATTACTGTAGCATTTTTAAGACTATCTTGTTTATTACGTTTCTCAAACCAAAATAAAAGTGCGCCTATAATTTTTGAAGCTAACGACTTTGGGAAAAGGAGCGGTTGGGGGGGGGGGGGGAGGATTGAATCTCGATTATAGGCTGCACCATGATTTTGTAAGCCAAAATTTGGGGAAAAAAGTGCGACCTATTTTCGAGCAAATTATGTGGTAAAAAGTTACATCATTTTAAGTGTCGGGTTTCAGTGGGAGGGGGGAATAGTTGGTAAATTAGTAGTTCTTATAATTTTTTCTTAAATATTTAGAAAACTGTGCAGTTTAGTGTGAAAAGTGCCATATACAAAAATAATCCACATTAAATTGTGAACAAAAAATGGTCCTGTTCATTATCTTGCTAAAAAAAAGCAAACTGTTCCAGAGCATTCAGAATAATGTCTCAGATAGGTTAATGACTCTGAATTATACGTAATGAAACAAACACACTCGCACACCCACTCTCATATACACGCACACGTCAGCCTTTGTGTGTGTGCGTGCGAGTATATGTGTGTGGGTGTGCGTGTTTGTTGACCTATCCTTTTTCCCCAAAGGTAAGTCTTTCCTCTCCTGGTACTGGAATGACTCCTCACCCGCTTTTTTAAACCCACATACTCCCCTTTTTCCTCTCCTTCCCTGCTCTTTGCCTGAAGAAGCAACAAATGGTTGTGAAAGCTTGCATTTATGTGTGTGTGTGTGTGTGTGTTATTTATGTTACTGTCATTACCTGTGCTCCTTCACCTGGTAAGTAAACCTCATCTACTTTTTATATATATTTTTCTTGCTAGGAATTTTTCCTCTATAATCTAAATAAATAATTTGTTAGAGTAAGCAGAAATTTGCGACTGTTTGACATTGTATTCTATGGGAAAGTGTTGTTATTGATTGAATGTAGAAGAGTGCATGATGACATACACAAAATGCTTAATTTGGTATGTTAAATGGCAGCTTGGTGTAGAATACTATAACATACTGCCAATGAGTGGAAAAAACACTGTAATGTTCAAATACATTATTATTGGTATGCTATTTGTCACATCCACATTTATTAAATGTCAAGGTCTAACATTGAAAAGTGATTTGAAATAGTATATGCACATATGATTAATAGTAAGGAAGGTGAATGTTTGATGTTGATTTATTCAGAGAATTGCAGGAAAATGTAGGTAAGCTATAAAATAAACCACAGTAATAAACCTGTATGATCCATTCTTAAGTTCAGCTTGAATATTTGGGATCCACAACAGGTCAGATTATAGGAAGGTAAGTAGTTGAGAAATGTAGTACAAGATATGTTTATGATATGTTCATGCGATTCATGAGTATTGCACAATTGCTTTGGGGACTCAAATGGAAATCACTGGAGGGATAAAGCCATTCCTTTTACAAAATAACATTGAGAAAATTTGCTACTTATTGCAGAATATTCTACTGCCAGTAAGATCTTGAGCATGCTAAGATAACTGGGCTTGTATGGAAACAGTCTTTTTTTGTTCCATTTGTTATGTAGTGGAATAGGAAAGGGGTAACTATGATTGTTACATATACCATTTGTTATACACCACATATTGACTTGTGAAGTATCGGTATAGACTTATATGTATTGAACTGTGGCAGTATGGCTTGGGGGACAATCCATACAAATACATTTTTATTAACTAAAAAAAGATTTAACCCTCCAACCTAATGTTTTGGAAACTTGGTCTAATTTCTGTATTATGATAATCTCTTCAACACTGATATAGGCATTATTTGATTTGCACTTCAAAAATTTTGTTGCATAAATTGTTTTTAAAGTAGGGGGGACTTTACATGAAGAAGTAATGTTGTTCACCATGAGGGAGAAAGAAGAGGGCAATTGTTGTTAGCACTCATGGTGGCTCACAGTGATATCTAAAAGTAGACTGTAACAAACAAAATGAATCAAAAAGCCAGTATGTCTGTTTTTACTAAAAGCTTTTGTGCATCTCTTTTGTCCCTATTGTCCACATCAAACTGAGTCTGCACAGGATACCATGGCCAATGTACAGAGACAAATTTGTGTCTGAAATACTGATGAGTCAATTTGTTTGTACTGAAGGGGAGGTAAATTCAGTCCATTCCTGTCTGCTTTCCAGTGCACATCAAAGGATGGTACTGTCAGACACAAGCTTAACATTGATGTCTCAAAGCACCTGGTGTTGCAGTTCTTATTAATACTTCTCACTAGATTTTAAGAAAACATTTTGGTAGTAAAATTTGATTTTTGCCAAACAAACCATTTTAACATTTTTACTAGATAAGGAACTGAATTTCCTTTTGTAATTTTTCATATTTAATGTGTTTTATCAAATTGAGTAAAGTATTGCACAATATTTAATGGAGTTTGTAAGTTAAAATCAAATTGCATATGGCTGATTTTAGGTCATGTATTGCTGTATGGGTGAAATGTATCTAAGATATTAAAATCTTGATATGCACTAAAGGTTATCCAAATTTTGTACTGTTCTAAGCGCCAGGTGGAAATTGAACTGGTAACTTTATGGAAAGTAGAAATTTTTGACGTAATTTCATTCATTATAATCGACTTTCTCAGCAAGCCTCTAACTAGCATTCATTATTTTTGTAGTGAAACTGGACAAGTTCTGTACTTTTTTTTATTTTTAGATGTTTCAAACAATGCTATTTGAGAATTTATTCACATTTTAGATTGCAAATATATGCCTAAGTATTTTTGTGACTTCTGCATAGGGTCGGCATCTCGCACTATGATTGTGTTTTTCGGGTTATAATATACCATGCCCTCTTCAGTGGGCAGAAAAACATACACGAGCAAACCATCAGTTTTACCGTTTATAAAACTTAGCAAAAAATACATAGATGAATATTTCCATTTCACAATAAGAATAAATTCTTGAGACGCGTGACGCAAAGTATGAAAAACTACCAGTTGGGTAAACAAAGCTGACAATCGACTTGGTGGGTGATAGGAGCGTCATGAGTCAACTAAGCATGTACTGCAAACAACAGAAAGCAAAATATACATTTGAATAAACGCAAAGTGTCAAGAAAGTTGACTGCATAAACGTTTATAAACACTATACATGAAGGCAAAAGCTGCCAAAATCAATTTATGTCAATTAAGTCATTTTTCCTTCATGAACATGGTTTAAAAAACATAAAACATGGGAAAATTGTAAATATGTTATGGAAAAATGGGGGTGAATTAACATTGTGAACATAGGAAATTTGACGCGACTTACAAAAAATAGTGTTAATGGCGGGAAAGTGTAAAATCCATGAACATAAAAGTGGGATTTTACTGTAGCTGTATGTTAGTGAAACTAAAAGTCAAAAATGGATTGGCTGATTTAAATATATATTTTTGTTGTGTTCATTTAATATATGTGCTTAAAAGAATAGGGAAAATCTGAAGCGGTAGCTGAAAAATTGAAAAAAAAAATCTAAAATAGGATTCTATTACCCTCTGTCATACACAACTGTTCAGGAACTGCACCTGCAGGGGAGAAAAGGGTCACACTGCCATTCCTTGCTGCTTTATAATATTAATACAGAAACACGAAAATAGAAGTACTGATTTTTGATCATATCTTTCTTATATGTAAAGAAGTGTGTCCCTATTTGTGTTTGTTTGTAATTCCTATAACTGTACAGTTTTATTCTGAAGGATACCTTGCAATTAACTCTCACTATGTTTCATAGTTCACGAAAGTTGGCACATGTATGTGAGTCTTCACAAGGAGGGAGGAGAGATGACCTGAAGAGATGGAAGAGAGAGAGAGAGAGAGAGAGAGAGAGAGAGAGAGAGAGAGAGAGAGAGAGAGAGAGAGAGAGAGTAGTTGGGGGAGGGGGGGCTGGAGGGGAGCTGGATTATGAGAGTATGGAATAAATAAATACCCAGGCAATGCAGGTTTTTCAAGACGACATCCGATTTCATTGTCAAGGTAGTGTGCTTTATATATACAAAATGATTCCCATGTTTTGCCAAGTTCTGTCCTTGCAAACTAGTTGGCTGGTATGTCATTTGATTTTAAGAAAATATTTTCTTTTCATAAGGAAATGAATTTATTTATTTAATTGCAGCTGACTTAGTGGACAGAGGTTCTGCCTAGTAAGCAGAAGTCCTGTTAGACTGGGCACAAATTTTCAACCACCACATTGAATTTAATTCAGTGCCCAAAAAGCAACTAAAACGCCTTTACATTCTTCACTTTAAAACATTTGATTCCGCCAGATATGTTTGAATAGTACTTATCAACAGCATTTTTCTGTAATCAGCTCTAATACAATTTTGAAAAGTATAAAAAAAAAGAGAGAAAGAAAGAAATTTGTGTTAAACAGCAATTTTTGTAATACTTTATCTTGTTTTTCAGGACACAAGAGCTTATAAATCAAAGTTTTCAACAATATCGCAGTATAATGGATGATTTCATGTCAATGGATTGGACTCATTTGGAACAGTGAAGATCTTTGTGTTGGAGTGTCCTGTAAGTTTTGTGTGTGTGTGTGTGTGGGGGGGGGGATGAGTCCTGTTTATATAGTGCAATTAAATTCAACAATATTCGATATTTACAGGACATTGAACTATTTGGAATAACTTGTCACCTCTGTGAGTATAATTCAGTTTCTGATTATGTAGAATGCTCATTTGTGATACACCATTGATTACTAGTTAAGTACTTTAAAGAAGGACTAAACAAGACTACTGTAACCATGGTCTACAGTCTCATGTTTACTCAGGTATAGAGAGCTATGGCCTCTGTTGTGTTGGAAAACATAAACTTGTCTTGTCATATTTTACTATTTACACACAATGAAAATTCTTATTATGAGACTATCTGTCACAATAAGGATATGAAGAAGTGAGAGATCACAAGTCAGTGCCATGTATTGACACTGCAAGAGTGGAAATATTTGTATATAATCACAAATTATTGCTTGTTTTGAAAGAAGGTATATCATTACATGAGTTGAAATGTCTGTTATATATCAGTTTATATATTACATTCTATTTTATGTGCTTAGATTTCTAACAACAGTTATACATTGATGAACATAGAAAATATTAATTATATTAAAGACTGAATATACATTTGTAGATATACTTCGAGAAAGGTGCTATTCTTTGCGACAAACTGACTGTTTGTTCCTTATTAAAGGAAGTAATGGTTGCACAGAACATTATTAAAAAAAACTATTTGGAAAGAATATACATGTATTTTTACTGTCAAATTTTATGCCTATCAAGTAACATTTTTTACAAATGCAGATACTGAACCAATGACATATTTTTATGCATTTACTGTAATCTTTTTAAGGTATCAATTCAGCAGATAAAAAAAGGTCATTTATAGATCCTCATAGTTGATTATTATTTGCAATGAAAAAGAACTTATTTTCATAATCTTCAATATTAAAGTTAGACTGAAAGTTAAACTCTCAAACCAAAGCTCCTATAACTACTGTAGTTATAACTCGAGATGAAGCTGTACTTAAGGTGTAACAATTGCAGAATACTATATTTGTGTGTGTAATTATTGATTTATGTGCAATGATGTTTGATTATCCAGTTCCATAATTAATTTTAAATATTTTTACTGTTTGTCACCTATCTTGCTTGTGAAAATTGTTATTTGTTTTAAAAGTATGTGGCATCTTATTATTAGTTTTCCTTTTTGTGAAAGGGATGTTGTATTTGTCATTACAAGTAGATGTGCAATATTTTATGAGAGCAAGAACAAGCAAATAATTGTAGACACATTCATTTCTTTGACTGTTTATTGATTACATATGTGCATTGCATTATCATGCAGTGGATATACTATGTTTTTAGACACAGTCTCTCCATACTGCCAGTCAAAGGATTGTGAGCTACTCCAGTGCTTTGAAACACAGAAGAAATAAATTATATTTTATGAAACCAATTTTACCTCTCATTTTCAGCAAGTCCTCATCCACCTTTTCTCATTAGAAATGCAACTGAAATGAGAAACTTTTGAATCTTATCTTCTATTTGAAGTCTAAAACCAAAATGTAAGTATCTGCCCTGCTAAGGGATGATCTTGTTTGAAAGCTGTACTGCAGGCATTGTTACCATTTCTCTAGTTAAGTTTTGGCATGTGTTAGATGTATTGGTGTGCGTGTTCGATTGAATGGGCTTTGCATATGATTGATTAGTTGAGAGAAATAATATAAAGGTGGGGAATTGAGGCTCAGGGAAGGGGTGTGTTCAAATTTTGTAGGCAATAATTGAAAGCAAAATTAATTCTTGTTCAAATCAATATTTTCCAAAAATCACTTAATTATCATATGTGAACATCCACAATAGGATATTAAATAACAATTCCAAATGTCATAAATAGTAGCACTCTTATTACATCACCTCCAAATTTAAATTAACCAATTGTTTTCAAGATAACTAGCAGTCCAGTTGCATTTTGTTATATTCTGTATGAATGTTACGGTAGTGAAGAACTGTATTATGGCCTACTAGTCCAGTCAACAAAGGAAAAATGATGATAAAATTGTATTATCATCAACTTTTTTACATTTCCTGGTGAGAGAGCTGTAAACAACATACAAAAATTACTGTCAAGTGTGATGTGGGTATTTTGATATGGGGGTGTTTAAAGGTCACAAGTTCTCAAATAACTCATAAGCTGTGGCTTCTAGTGAAAATGTTTGTTTGTACAAAACCAAACTACATTAAACATTATACCCAAAATGTCCTATTCATATTTCCGTCACGGGCCATGTAAAAGTGTGTGACCCGTACACGACCTGACATGCTGGTCACCGTGGCTCCCAATCTCTTGGTTGCAATTGTACCAGTTGGTTGCCCAGAGTGAATAACAAGTTCAATTTGCAATTTGCGGTAGAAATTTGTGTTTGCTAGCTTCCCGATGAGCTACAGACGTGAAACAGTCAATGAACATAGGTCAGAAGAATCAGTTTCTTATCTGCTGTGTGGCGGAGGGCACTAATTGTACCACTATTGTATTTCTCTTTCCCTGTTCATATCATGAATGTTTCATTTAATGGTAAACCCCGTGTGAGCTTGACTCTCGCTAGTTTTCATCTTCACGGTCTTTTCACGGGATATACATTGGAGGCGAGGAGGTAATATATTGACTCACAGAATAAAGCCAAAATTAATCTGATAATTACTACATGTCTGCTGAAATCTCAGTGTTTGAACTCGATTTAAAAATTGCACACTCACTAGACCAAACTCTATATATATAAATTAAAACATATTTTTAAAACAGACGAAAAAGTAAAACAATTTCTCCTAATTCCATACAAATTCCTAACTCCATCCAGAGAGACCTAAAATGTGTGTGTGAATTTTAAACAGCTACGACAATACTTGTACCATGGGGGGGGGGGGGGGGGGGGGGAAGAAGAAGTAGGGTGCATGCAACAGATAATAGTAGGAAGTAGATTACACAACATGTCGTATAATTTGAATTGCAACCAATGATACATATAAAGCATAGGCGTAGCCTTCAACAAATGAACATCGTAAAAAAATTACATGGGTCTTCTAAAAACATACATCAAAATAGACGTCCACAGCTGTAGATTTGCTTCGGACAAAGGGGTGCACTATCTTGCTTCACAGTGGGATAAATCTATTTACAGTAATGGCGATTATTTTCGAAATAATGAAGGCAGAAATTCTGTTTGTGACTGATGAATTCAGATGGTTTCTGCTTCCTGCAGCTATTCCAAGCTGCTTACATACAAGGTAAGTGATTTTGTTTTCCTCTTTCCTCAGACTTAATCCGAAACATAAAGAAACACTTCCAGATAATGATGTAATGAACGTCGTTCCAGAAGATCCGTTAATCACATACTCTGGAATGGGACATATTCTTAGTAGACTATTCTTGTCATCGAACCCTAGTTTTTCAAGGCAATGACAAACAGGATAACCCCGAGAAGAGAAAAAGCAGCCAAAATTAATAAAAATAATAATGGAAGGATTGTTAAAAGAAGGGGAAAAAAATCGGATCATCACATTGCATACATTAGCCGTTCCTAACAATTTGAAATGACAGTCGTTTGACAAAAAGATTAAACGGCAATCCATTTTAGACAATTTCTGCCCCCTTCTTTATTAGCTTCGTTGAAATTTCGGGAGAAGTTTGAACCTCTAAAACCACTCCCCTGGCTACGCCCATGCTATAGAGATCAATGATTGCAACAAAATCATTACAATAGTAACTGGGACTAATGACCCCGTAGTTAAGTCCCATAAGCTATACAAACATTTGAACATTTGAATAGTAACTCTGATGAACTATTCGTATTTCAGTCATCTAATGTATGTGCTCTTCGTTTTAAACACTACAAATATTGTGTTATTAAAAATGAGAAGCAAACAATTTTCAAGCCTATCTGCATGTAGCAGAGTACTAATAACAAATCTATTAGAATATCATCGTCACTGTTAAGAGTCACTAGATGTACTACAGGTGACAGGAATGCGCAAAAAAGTGTGCTGCCATTACCCTCAGCCAACGAAATTAATTAAGAATTGTGGTTGATTCCGCCTTATGCAAGACACTTTTTTGTTTTGTTTAAATACCCAAACTAGTTTCAGCACTTATTGTGCCATCTTCCGTGGGTTTCTGTTGTTAATTTGATTGTGTCATTCGCAGGATATTTAAGTGCATTGGTTGTGGAATGACGAATTTTGACAACCTGTCATTTATATTTGAGCTGTGGTGTTGCTGCTCGTTTGTTTGTGGCGTGTTCTTATGTTTCTTGGTTTTCAGTGCAGCGTTTGCTGTGAAACAGCACTGTTTGTATCGCAGGTACCATGAGGGGACTAGACAGCACCAAAACTGATGAGCATGGCTGGCTGACCACACGAGGAGGAACTCAGCCAGCCATTCTGCATCAAACTAAAATCTCCAACCTAAAAGCTTAGACCAGAGTGCAGATGCTTCACAAAACCTTAAAACCCTTTTCACACTCGCCTCGTTATCAGCTAAAACGGAAGGCAGATCACCACTAAGATTGGCTTCTGCCCTCGCAGCACTTTATAAGTTGCATTCATTAAAAAGTGACGTATAGTAAGTTGCACGCCACAGGCATCACAAAAAGGAGTATTGTCTTTACTAATTTGTGTGTTAATGGGCAGTGTCCAATTCAGAATAGCATCAGGTTCACTTCATGCCATCTTTGTGACTGTCAGGAGGTTCGACACGGCTGGACAGTTGGTTTCACTGACCGCTTACCTGTCACTGACAGCCACGTGACTTCCCACAGCTGAGAGCACTTCTGCTGAACTACAGAGAGGACACTTTGCAGGGGAATGTTGTCGTCACTGCAGGTTGCCTTCGCAGCGCTATCAGCAACTTAATTTCCCCAAATGCCCACATGCCCAGCAGAAGGACATCTTTATACCCCGCCGCTGGAGAGAGTATAGTTGGTCCTGTATGAGCTGTGGAACCTTCTCATCTGGGTACAGGCTTTGCAGTGCGCTAAGTGAATTGGAGCAGATAAGAAACTGTGTGCTCTGGACACGACGCATTTCCTCCAATGCCGCCATAATCGCATGAAGCTCTGCTGTGAAATGAGAAAAGGTTGTTGGGAGGCGAATCCTGGTAACATGGTCTGGGAACACTATGGAACAGCGAAGGGAATCCCCCAGCATCGACTCATCAGTGTAGACCACCGTAAAATCGTGACGCCTATCCGGTAAAATCAGATGCACAACCTATCTTAAAACCATCCAACTCTAAAATAATGTTGGGCCTTCAAAGGAGCCAAGGAGGAAATCTGCTCCAACCCTGATGTAATGCATTAAAATCAGGAACACCCATCTGTGAGAGACAATCCTTTATGCGAATCCCAAAAGGTCATGTTGCCCTTTGCTGAGTACGAAA
Organism: Locusta migratoria; assembly: GCA_026315105.1. Classification (NCBI taxonomy): domain Eukaryota; kingdom Metazoa; phylum Arthropoda; class Insecta; order Orthoptera; family Acrididae; genus Locusta; species Locusta migratoria. The sequence goes on along the minus strand of CM048751.1, from coordinate 160,178,704 downwards.
CAACCCTCCCATAGGAGGCCGAGCTAGACTGTGGTATGTAGGTGCGTGTGGTGTTGATGACGTTTTGTATTCCTGGCGCCCAGGAGAAATTGTCACCTGACGGACGGTGGTGGCTAAGCAGCCTTAGCTCAGAGGCTCGGTATAGAGCTAGTTCTAAAGGCCCCAGAAGCCAGCTGAATACCTTTGTGGTGCACCACGTCCAACATCTTCAAATAAGAGGGTCTGGCAGAACCGTACACCATGCATCCATAATCGAGGCGAGATAGCATGTAAGCCCGGTAAAACCTATCCGCACACCACGAATTGTGGCTAAGACATTTTAAAATGCCAATGCCTTGAGGTGTGGTGACCGTGTGAGTTTTAAGTAAAAAAATTAAACCTAGAAGTCTCACTGTTTCTGCAAAATGTAGGACAGTCTCCCTCATCCTCAGTTCAGGTAAGTTTAAAATAGAATGGGAACGGTTAAAAAGAACACATACAGACTTCTCAGTGGAAAACTTAAAACCACTCTTCTTCGCCCAGTCATCTAATCGTCAAAGAGTGAGTTGCAGCTAGAAGAGCAAAAGATCGAGAAGTCATCAACAAATAATGAACACTGAACAGGACTTTCAACAACGGACTTAATCCTGTTAATCGCTATGGCAACCAAGGTCACGCTTAAAACGCTACCCTAAGAAACACCATTCTCTTGCTCAAAACGATACCTAAAATAGCGTGGAGAAAGAAAGGACACAATAAAATGGGGGAGGCTTCCACGAAAACCCCATTCATGGAACTGCGTGAGGATAAGATGCCTCCAAGTAGTATCGTTTGAAGTCAAAAAAGATACCCGAAAGGAAGGAAAGGTAGGATAGCCTGTTGTATAGCCGTTTCCAGGAAGGTCACGTTATCAAAGGTGGATCGATATTTCCTGAACCCACACTGAAAACGACTGAGGAGCTGCCTGGATAACAACATCCAGACGAGGCGGCAGTTGACCATCCGCTCTAAGGTCTTTCCTACGCAGCTAGTGAGGACTGTGCTACGACAACTACTCGGGCTCGTATGGTCCTTCTGTGGTTCCAAAACAGGAACAAGATTAAAAAGTGAGAGGAGAATTGCTCTGTTCCGTTCAGTAAGGTGCTGTAGCATACTAGAATGTATCCTATCATCTCCAGGACACTGTATCACGAGCGCAAAAAAAAAGCAGAATCTAGCTCCCACGTGAAAAAGGGCAGTTATATTCTTCTGCATTGGTGGACCTGATGTCCAAACCGTCTTTCTCAGCACTCATTCTGTGGCGCTGGAAAGCAGGATCCTGCTGGGCAGTGGAAGTTTAAAATGTTCAAATGTTTGTATAGCTTATGGGACTTAACTACGGGGTCATCAGTCCCTAAACTTACAAACTACTTATGAACTAACTAAGACTAAGGACGGCACAAATATCCATGCCCGACGGGGGATTCGAACCACCGACCGTAGTGGTACTTAAGTATGATTAGTGGCTGTGCAGACCGTGACTGAAGCGCCTCAGTCCCCTCAGCCACCGCGGCCGGCGCAGTGGAAGTGACAGTGGTGAAGTTCTCTGCCATAGTCTGCGCTATGTCTCGTGGGTCCGTGTGGAGAGTGCCATTTGCCATGACAGCTGCTACTGGGCACCGTCCTCCTGTTCCAGATATCCGTCTTATTGAGTCCTGTGAAGTTGGCACCCCTTTTTTGGAAAATGTACAATTTTTTCAGAGTTCTAGACAGATATGCAATAGTTCTGGAGTTCTCTGTACAAAATTTAAATAGTTCTGCAAAATTTCGCCGAAAAAATACGAAAAATTACCACTAAATTTAGTTTTTTGAAAATAATTTTTTGCCTAATTGTACAAACATAGTTCTGATCACAGTTCTAAATAGCTCTCGAAGAGTTCTACAGGAAATCCTAATGACATTTTACTGTGCAGATTATACTTCATGAGATAATTGCAATAATGGGGAATCCATTTACACGCTACTGTGATGTTGGCACCCCTTTTCTCAAAAATGTGCATTTTTTCAGAGTTCTAGGATGTATGCAATAGTTCTGGAGTTCTCTGTACAAAATTTAAATAGTTCTGTACTAATTCGCGAAAAAATTACAAAAAATTATAACAAATTTTAGTTTTTTCCAAATAATTATTTGCCTATAAGCGTAAACATTGTTCTGATCACAGTTCTAAATAGCTCTCAAAGAGTTCTGCAGAAAATCCAAATGATGATTTTTTTGCCCAGATAATAGTTCATGAGCTAATTGCGTAAATGAGGGTCATAAACTACACAAAATTGCACCAGAATCGTGTGAAGTTGGCACCCCTTTTTTCAAAAATGTAATTTTTTTCTGAGTTCTAGACAGATATGCAATAGTTCTGGAGTTCTCTGTGCAAAATTTAAATAGTTCTGCAGAATTTCGCCGAAAAAATGGTAAAAATTACGACAAACTTAGGATTTTTTAGTTTTTTTTTTTTAAATAATTATTTGCCTATTAGCACAAACATAGTTCTGATCACAGTTCTAAATAGCTCTACAGGAAATCCTAATGACATTTTTCTGTGCAGATTATACTTTATCAGATAAATGCAGTAATGTGGAATTCATTTTCACGTTACTGTAAATTGGCACCATTTTTTCGAGAAATACACACGTTTTTTGGGGTTCTGTGTACATATACTATAGTTCTAGAGTTCATGTGAATATTTCTATGTAATTGCCCGAAAAAAATTATGTTCACAATTTTGAATATCTCATAAGCTGCCTTATTTGTGCTCCTTATTCGAGAAAAATACATTTTTCTTATGTCTTGACAGATATTCTATCCGCTGCACATTCAATCTGTTGTTTTTACGTCTGAGTGATTACTGCTTATCGTAAAAAAGAACTATTGCACATGTCCCTAGAACTCTGGAAAAAAGAAAAAAAAATGGCAATTTTTTCCCCTTAATTTCACATTTCTAAAGATTTTCAGTAGCTAGATCTGTTAATCTGATTTTGATGCTATCTATTTTATGCAACTTATTTGCAGTAAAGTAGTTGGTATTTTGAACTATATCTGATATATTGCATACTATATCATTTGGATGCATTTTACGTGTAATCAGTATTAGTTTCGGCTTTTCTTTAATCCATGATGTGGCTGCCAGTATATAGTGAGAAAATGTTTGCTAAGTAAGTTTGGGAAACGAGCTGTGCAGTGCAATTATTTTGTGATTAACTCTTTGATTAGAGATTATTTAAACTTCTTCCATAAATCATGAAAACATATCATAATGATGTATAACATGTCAGATTCATTCCTTACGAAACATTAATTTTCTTTTTAAATTACTAACTTACATATTCTGTGTAGAAGTAATTGTTAATCATATATTCTTTAATTTCATTTTAACTGCTGCATTTCCTGACTTATTAAGTTGGCTGGTTGTTTGGGAAATGAGGATTAAACTGCTAAGGTCATTAGTCCCCCAGATGGGAGAGTAAGGCGTGAGGATAGGAAAGGATGAGAAAGGAAAGGAAATGCAGTCCAGGGAAGAAAGGAGGAAAAAAAGACTGCATTAGCTCGGGGCCCCGTGCTCGCTATGCACTACTCACAAAAGAATAGTGAACCCCTGGGGGCGACTTATTGTCAAGTGAAATGCTTCTAGTGATCTACAAAAGACAACAAGGCAATAAGATCAGATGGGATCAACATATAGAAAAATTTACTAGAAATCAGATAGGATCCAGTCATTGTAGTAAACAAATTACATTCATTATAAACAAATTGTAGGGAAGAATTGAAAATAATTGCAATTGCATCGAAAAATGGAGCTGTGTTGCACTTTATTACTTAAACTTTTGTAAGACCAATCATTTTTTTACCATAATAAAAATGTATGTATTTGTTTTTAAAATAGGATCTGAAGAATGCAAATAAACATTACGCAGATAGAATCACAATTACGCAGATAGAATCACAATTATAGGTGTGACCTTGTAGGCCTACATCTTTATGTGCAAGAACTCATCGTCATTAGATGTGGTTATCCTGATATCAATCTGTAAATTTTCAACTAGCTTCTTATACCATTCATCCATCTCCACTTCTGCATTTCAACAATCAATATGTTGTAAAATATTATTGGCAGTCTAGGGGCAACCCCCCAGGGGGCTCACGGTTCTTTTGTGAGTATGTGCGTGGCGAGAACGAGAACCGAAGCAAATGCTGTCTTCCTTCCTTCTTAAACTTCCCGGACTGCATTTCCTTTCCCCCTCCCCTCCTTTCCTATCCTCATTCCTTCCCCTCCCCACCGGGGCTGATAACCTTAGCAGTTTAGTCCCCCATATCCCAACAAAACAACCCAACTCTAGGGGAACTGGAAACGCCGCGGCGGAGCGGCCGAGCGCATCGAGGCGCTATGCTACGGTGCGCGAGTCCGTTTCCCGTCGGGGGCTCGAATCCCCCCCCCCTCCCCCCCGGGCATGGCTGTTTGTGTCGTATTTAGTATAAAGTAGTTCATAAGTAGTTTGTAAGTTTAGGGACTGATGACCCCGCAGTTAAGTCCCTTAAGCTTAACGAACATTTGATTTGTATATGACACTGGCAGCTTACCACTCTCCAATGGTGTCTTCGAAAAATTTGTTACGACCTGTACCAACTGATCCTTTTATATATGCATGAGAGAGAATGGAGACTAGACATCGTGCTTGCACGTTCCTAGTTCAGTCGTGGAAAACTATCGATCTACTGACAGTAATCTCGCTGGTGTGGTTTAAATCAGTTCACAATTTGCAGAGATCTAGAAGTCCACCCTGAAATTCATTCGAGATAAAACTTCCTATTTCCGTCCCAAACGTGACTTCAGGATGTTGAGGTGTAAACATAGTACAAAGTTCAGACATTAATATAATAATAACAAAAAACTTCCATTAATTTTTCAAGCATCTTCTTGGGAAAAGCAATGCGTAAATGTGGTATCGTGCTGTACCTTCTCTTACAATACTTTTGTTTGCACAACGTTTGAATGTTCCACCATTACGGCCATATACGTCAGCACGACCAACTTATTTTGCATTCTTGAAGATGGTCTGTTTGCAACCTTTGCTATGATCTTTACTGATCTATCACTGTCATAATTTTAACTAGGAACTACACCATCAAGTTTAGGCTTAGTCTGCGCATCTATATCACCCATTCTCCGTCAGCCAATAACCGTTCAGTATAGCCCTAACCTCTCTGCTGTGACTGTTGTAGTCATTGCCAACATTAAACTTGATTGTAGCGTGTTATTCAGTGGATTTTGTTCTATTTGTTGCAAGTTGTCATTGGTGATCAATTTGGCATGTACCAAATTCTACCTACATAAGCAAGCGAAAGCCATTACTTGCAAGCTGTAAGGTTTCTTCATGCAGTACATGTCGGTGGAAGTAGAGTCATTGTTGGGACAAACTTACGGGATCCAGCTATGAATTGCTGAGTATTATTCTCGCAAGGTATTAGTTTCATTGGCAGAACACTGAGAAGATGCAACAGTTCCACTAAAGAAAATGCCAACACTACACTTGCGTGTCGTATTTTGGAACTGCTGCACATTGTGGGATCCACACCAGGTGGGACTGACGAACAATTTAGAGAAAATTCAGACGAGGGCAGCTCGTTTTGTATTATCGTGTTATAGGGGAGAGAGTGTCACGAAAATGATGCACGAGTTGGGGTGGAAATCATTAAAAGAAAGGCGTTATTTGTTGCGGCGAGATCTAATTGCGAAATTTCTTTAACCAACTTTCTCTTCCAAATGCGTACATATGTTGTTATCACCCATCTACATAGGGAGACATGATCATCATAATAAAATAAGAGAAATCAGAACGAAAACAAGAATTTAGGTGTTCCTTTTTCCCGCGAGCTATTGGAGAATGGAACTACAGAGAAATATGAAAGTGGTTCGATGAACCCTCTGCCATACACTTCAATGTGATTTGCAGTGTGTCCATGTAGCTGTAGTTTTTTTTTTTATTGGCACGTTTATGTACAAAGATTCGCCTTCGCTGGTGTAGATTATTAAGATTCTAATAATGGCGATAATTTACTGTAACAAGGAGATTTGTCCGTTTCATACAACAACATGGCCATATGAAGAGTTTACACACTGTTTTACTGCCACACTACCAACTCGTTTTGCTTAAACAGAGGGTAAAGGTCGGGTAAGTCGATTATTTTTGAAAAGTTCTAACTTTCCACTGAATGCCGTGAGTATAGATAGTTATTAAAACAAATACTGTAACATCAATATTACACTCCCTTATTTTATGGAACAATATTATTCAGTCAGTAGCTTTCGGTTCGACGGAAAAAAAGGGAGACACTGAAATAGGTTTTAAATTATAATTCAGTTGTTATTGGCGGAGTTAACAAAGAATATTTGTAACTTAAAGACTCATATTTAAACAGCTGCCCCATGTTTTCCATCGTTGCGGTGTGAAATATCCGATTGACGCCACCTTTCCCAGCCCGGGGCGAGCATTTGTGTACGTCACGGCAGCGGATACTTCCGGGACGAGGTCACAACGGTATTGTTTAGTTCGCTGAAGTGTGCTGCCGTGCTATCGGCAGCCAGCCGTCCGTGACGCACCGGATCTGCGCCCTGTGCGTCACCTTTGTTGCCGATAATTCTGACTGCTGGATATCGACAATGGAGCGACGGTGCCTGCTCTGGTGCAGTTCCTAGGTCAGTCAGAATCTACACAAGAAAGGCTACAATCGCAAACCTCAATGCAGCTCTGAATTTCTAATTTATTTTTAGGCTGTTACGGTAGCGATAGTGTGAACCCAAGTTTGTAGCTTTAGAAAAAGTCGAAGTTTTTGGACTTTATTTATTTATTTGTTGCCCACTATGCGTTTTCCGATAATAACCGTTGTAGGCATCTCTTAAGTAATTATATATTTTTGACGACGAATGAAAATTTGTGCCCGGCCGGGATCTCCTGCTTACTAGGCAGACGCGTTGACCACTCCGCCACCGAGGGCACAGTGACCAGCCCGACTGCAGAGGACTCTTCCCTGCACGTCTCCCACCACACCCAAATCTCCATTCGCCACACTGTCTCTTTTCCTATGAGCACAGTCTCTTAATTCTGTAATGCTCGCAGCCACAATACTGTATTCCCGCATCAGGGAGAACAGACCATGAGGTATCGAGACGCAATTAATTGTCGTCAGGAGTCAAGCCTAGGCTTGTATACAATTATCAGGGAGAACAGACCATGAGGTATCGAGACACAATTAATTGTCGTCAGGTGCCAAGCCTCGGCTTGTATACAATTACATTGGCTCCTGACGACAATTAATTGTGTCTCGATACCTCATGATCTGTTCTCCCTGATGAGGGAATACAGTATTGTGGCTGCGAGCATTACAGAATTAAGAAACTGTGGTAATAGGAAAATAGACAGTGTGGCGAATGAAGATTTGGGTGTGGCGGGAGACGTGCAGGGAAGAGTCCTCTGTGGCAGAGTGGTCAACGCGGCTGCGTAGTAAGCAGGAGATCACGGGTTCGAATCCCGGCCGGGCACAAATTTTCATTCGCCGCACATTGGTATTACATCTAAACCTAGTACAGTGAAGCCGTAAGTGATCGCAAATTGCGATTAATTTCTGAAGTACATTGCACATGAAACTATACGTTCAACCGCTGCTGTTCATAAGTGTCCTGTACTTTCAAAGATATAGAAGCTCAAATTTTTTGGTGAAAAGTTGTTTTATCTTTTTTGTGTGAGTTTAGTCATACCCGCCAATCTTACGAAAATGTCACGCGAACTGATATTGGAGTAAATTTTGTTGCTGTTGTGGTCTTTGGTCCTAAGACGGGTGTGATGCAGCTCTTTACGCAGCGGTGAATTTCCATGAATGCAACGCATGCTGTATTAATTATGAGTCTTTAAGTCACAGATATTCGTTCTTAAGTCCACTGGAAATATTTAATAATAATAATTTAAAGTATTTCAACGTGTTCTCCTGCGAACCTTGTAGGACTAGCACCCTTGGAAGAAATGATATTGTGGACACATGGCTTGGCCACAGCGTAAGGCACGGCCGGCGCAAGCCGAACTGCCGGCCCGTGCGAGATGCAAAATTGGCGTCCCCTCATAACAAAACATTGCTAATGTTAAAATCAGTTTATATTTTTGTATACCAGGTTTGATGTCACATGATTTGATAAAAAAAAAACGTTTGACTGTTACGTAAAAGACAGAATAGACCTACCTAATATACAAACTTGGAAACGCTTTTACCGAAAACATCACCAGTTCTTAACCGATTTATTTCAAGTTTTCACGCCACACACTCATGATTTTTCGAAAGGATGTGCGCTGTATATTATAGAAATATAATCGGTTTTCGAAAATTCTCATTATAACTCTAAGGAGAGAGAGTACATACTTTGATGAGGACAGTAAAATTCCATACAATTAGATGAGATTAGATTAATACTATTTCCATAGATCATATATACGACATTTCGTAATGATGTGGAACGTGTCAGTTTAGTAAATGGTGTCCTTACATGAGAATCAATATTTTAAGGAACATTCCTGGCAGATTAAAATTGCGTGCCGGAACCGGGACTCGAACCTGGGACCTTTGCCTTTCGCGGGCAAGCGCTCTACCGACTGAGCTATCCCGACACGACTCACGATGCCGCCCCACAACTTTACTTCCGCCAGTACCTCGCCTCCTACTTTCCCCAAACTTCACAGAAGGGTTTTTTATTTTCATTTATTTATTTATTTTATATCATTATATTTTTACTTTAAAAAAATAACTTTTATCTAAAAATTCATTTAAGTGTACAAGGATTTGCTATTCAGAAATTCCTTTAATTTCTTTTTAAATACCAGTTGGCTATCTTTCAGACTTTTGATGCTACTTGGTAAGTGACCCAAGACTTTTTGACAGCATAATTCACTCCTTCCTCTGCCAAAGATTTAACCTTGAATAGTGAATTTCACCCTTTCTCCTAGCGTTGTAGGTATGCACACTGCTATTACTTTTGAATTGGGTCAATTATTAATAACAAATTTCATGAGTGTCTATTGTGAAGCTACAATGAAGATCTCTAGATCCTTAAATAAATGACTGCAGGATGATCAGTTATTCTGATTACACGCTTTTGTGCAATGAATACTTTTCTACTCAATGTTGAATTGCCCCAGAATATGATCGCATGTGAAAGCAGTGAATGAAAATAGCCATAATAACCTAATTTACTGAGATGTATGTCACCAAATTTTGGAATGACTCTGATAGTAGAAGTAGCTGAACTCAAACGTTTCACCATATCTTCAATGTGTTTCTTCCAATTCAAACCGTCGTCAATGCAAACACCTAAAATTTTTGAATATTCTACCTTAGCTACAGATTTTTGTTCAAATTCTGTAAATGGTGTCATGCCATTTACTGTGTGGAACTGTATACAATGGGTTTTATCAAAGTTTAATGAGAATCCATTTGTAGAGAACCACTTAATAATTTCCTGAATGACATAATTTACAATTTCATCAGTTAATTCCTATTTGTTAGGCGTAATACCTATACTTGTATCATCAGCTTAGCATCTTCGTGAATGTAGAATGGCAAATAATTAATATATATTAAGAACAGCAAGGGACCCAAGACTGAACCTTGTGAAGCCCCCTTTTTGATAACTCTCCAGTTAGAGGAATTAATTGTTTCTTCTATATCATGTGTACTGCTTATTTCAACTTTCTGTACTCTTCCACTTAAGTGTGATTTAAACCATTTGTGCACTGTCCCACTCATAGCACAATACTTAAGCTCATCTAGAAATCACTGTGAACACTTCATCTCTGTCACTGTTAAACAAATCTCTTCCAATTCAAGCTCTTTGCTTTTCATATTTTGGGGGGAGCTAACATGGACCAAAACAAGAATAAAAAACTGCTAAACATGGAGTCTACAAAGAATACCTTAGGAGAAAAAAAATGCCCGAGGGAGGACTCGAATCTCCGACAGCAAACGGCCGCGCGTACCGCAGCACGGCTATTCCGCCACAGCCCAGCACTTGAACAGTAAAAGTGACGTGTAAACACTAGACGACCGAATATGAAGACATTGCTCAAAGCTCTAATGTATGCATTTTAGAGGGCAAAAATCTTTTCTTGTTTTGGTCCACCTTACTTCCTTCTAAAATGTGAAAAGCAAAGAACTTGCAGTAGTATTGATTTGATTCATAGTCGATGGATGACATTCTCGGACATGGATCCCTTATTAAATTATTATATATTCATTCCCCTGTCTACAAGCGCTCGATGTTTGTAACGAGAGCCGGCCGCGGTGGCCGAGGTGACTGAGGGGCTCCAGTCACGGTCAGCACGGCTACTGCGGTCGGGGGTTCGAATCCCCCCTCGGGCATGGATATTTGTGCCGTCTTTAGTCTTAGCTAGTTCATAAGTAGTTTGTAAGCTTAGGGACTGATGACCCCGTAGATAAGTCCCATAAGTTGTAGAAACATTTGAACATTTTGTAACGAGAATGTCCGAAACCCTCTAGTTTGTATAAGGGTAGAGTAGTCATCACCATATCTGGATAAATACTCGACCGCTTTAGTTCGGATTTTTACGTGATATTCTACTGAACATCGAGTCAGAAATTAACAGAGAGGAGGGAGGAGTTAAAGCACCATTAGCTGAGGGGAGGAGGAGATGAACAGAGGGAGGTGAGGCTGAGAAGGTGGGCCGAAACATGGCTGTCGCCTGAACTCGTCACTTCAACGAGCTGTGTTCTAGATTGCTTGTGTATGAAATGAAACTTGCAATCCAAAGTCTCTACTATTGTTACAGTAAAATCATATTAAATCCCTCTTTCTAACTGAACTTTTTTACGCCCGACACACTGATATGACTTTAATCTTCCCATACAACGACGAAGAAAGCGTTGCTGAAAAGTGTATGTTGTTGTTGTGTTACACACCTGGACATCGAAAGAGTGTTTGTTAAGATGGACACACAAATTCGTTTTTGGATTGCGGCGTTCGTTACCGTTACATCCCGTTTATTACGCGCATTATTTTTTTAAACACTTTCGTCGGCTGTTGTGTATATAGTCAATACGAAATGCATGGAGAAGGAATGATTAAAATAATAAAACGTTATGATATCTTGTTTAAACATTTAGCATATCTTTATCTATAGGACTGTAAGAATTGTTTTATGTAGCTTGCCGAGAGAGCATTGTGTGTGTGTGTGTGTGTGTGTGTGTGTGTGTGTGTGTGTGTGTTTCTGCTCGCATTGGAGATCGACCTCTATTCACGTTACTGTTAGGTGTTTTTATTTTTAAAACGAAGTTCTTCTCTAGATCGTTCGTTGCTTGTGATTAAAGTTTCCGTAGTGTCTATCGCACATAGCGAGAGAAATTGATTATGGCAATGAATGTCTTCTGCTGTTGTTCTCGAGTTATACATCTAGACATCGGAAGAGTGTTTGTTAAGATGGACACACAAGTTTGTTTTTAATTTGTGGCGATCGTTACCGTTACGTCCTGTTTATTATCTAACGTGCGTTTTATCTCTCTCTCTCTCTCTCTCTCTCTCTCTCTCTCTCTCTTTTAAGGAGAACAGGTCCTTCGGCTGTTACAAACATCGTCCATATGACGAGGTACATTTATTTCGCCTAGACGCCTTAGGTGGCGAACAACTTCCGAAAGCCGCGCTGGAGTAGCGGAGCGGTCTGGAGCGCCACGCTGCGGATCGCGCGGCCTCCCACGTCGAAGGCCGGAATCCTCCCTCGAGAATGGATGTTTGTGTTGTCTTCAGTATAAGTTAGTTCTTAAGTAGTTTGTAAGTACAGGGACTGATGACCCCGCAGTTAAGTCCCATAAGCTTTAGAAACATTTGTACGTTTTGAACAACTTCTGAGAGACGGGGCATTTCTTTTTGGATAATCCGAAATGTTTGATTTTGGTTAGAATTGTTTTTAAATAATTGTCGATAAATATACGTAGGCTATACAACACTTAGAGTACATACACCAGTAGCATTACACCGAATTTCTTAATGCCATGTCTATATTTACCTGAAAAATTGCGTTCCATATGGTACGTAGTTTTCTTTATTGGTCCCATCAGTTGCATTTCAGTGTAATGACAATTAGTGGTGAAAATTATATATATAAGAAAATTAAGTGATGGGTGATTCTGACCAGGTTTCGAACCCAGGACTCTTGATACGGTTTCCCTACCTCACCCCGTCATCATGTTTCGGTTCCCCAATCGATCTACCGCTAAACACGTTTGAATTTAATGTTTATACAATTCCCTTGACTTTACTGGTAATTTTTTATAAACAATTGCTGTTAACCACTACTTACGAACAACAAGACATCTGCTGTTGCTCACTGACGTTTTTCGATACAAAACGGAATGTTCTAATTGTTAATGCAAGAACATAAGATATCGCAATCAATTTGATATGCAAATTAGGAAAAAAAGTCGGGAGCGGTGGTCCTTCACCTAGAAATATCAGTCAAAACCATAATTTGGAGAACGTTCTGGAGTCTTACTAGCAGAGAATCCGCTGGTTGTGCTGTGAATTTTGTGATCAGTGGCTTGATTTACCCTAAAAAGAGAGATAAAAGTCTATGTGCTGCATTTGAAATTTTTCAAACGTCTGCACATTTTTCGTGTTGTTAGAAGCGAATATAAGCATTCTAGGAATTTTCTTCGGTTGACAGACCCCTTTCCCCTCGGTGGTGCGTGTAGATATCCCTTACGAGTTGTCTGTTGGCGTCGAAAGATACCTTATACTGTTTCTGTAGTGTTATCGATGTGTGCCAATGCATCTGTAGTCGACGACATGATTATCTAAAATACGATACAGTATGTATTCTACAAGGTTAAACTAACTTGGTCTGGTTGGTTAATAATACAGTAGTCTGTTTCTACTGTGGACGATTTCTGTATGGTGGGAGTGGCGTATGCAGTATATGTAATAAGAGTTGAATAACGAAGACAGTGTTCTGTCTCTCCATTGTGTGTTTTTACCGGGTTCTTAGGTGTATGTTGTGTGGTCGTTAACGTATGCATCGCCTTCTATCTGGAAAACCCAGTAAATGATTGATTCGATTCTGTGGTTAGTATAGTCGTGACCCTAAGTAGAGGAGTTTACATTCAATTTATCAGCTCTGTTTCTTCCTCTATACTCGAATCTAAGATTCATAGGATCGCTTGGTAAGATACATGTTGTACTTATCTATGTGGGGTCTAAATGTCTGATCTATCGACATCTATAATCGGAGGATGCGTTGTACCTCGCCCATATGGGTTTTATTTGGTCTTTTGCCTGTAAATATCAAACAAAAGCATAATTTGGAGGAGTCGGAGTCATATTAGGATATGATCCGTTGGTTGTGGTGTGTATTTTTGCGCTCATTAGCTTGATTTACCCTAAAAAGAGATAGAGGTCAGTCTGTTACATTTTAAGTTTTTCGTGCCTCTGCACAATTTTTCGTGTTGTTGGTTGCGACTATAAGCAATCTAGGAATATTCTTCTGTTGGTGTCGTAAGATGCTGATGCGAAAATATGATTATCTAAAATATGATACATAATGTATTCTACAAGGTTAGATGGTTAATATTACTGCAGACTGTTGTCACTATGACTTTATTCTGTATGGTGGGACTGGTGTATACGACATATGTAATAAGAGTTAAATAACGAAGACCGTGTTCTGTCTTTCTATTTTGTGTTTTTACCGGGTTCTCAGGGGTTCAAATGTTCAAATGTTTGTAAATCTATCGGACCAAACTGCGGGGTCATCAGTCCATAGCTTACAATCTACTTAAACCTAGGTAAACTAACCTACGGACAAACACACACACCCATGCCCCATGGAGGACTCGAACCTCCACGGCGAGCAACCGCGCGCTCCGCAGCGAGACGCTTTAGACCGCTCGGCTACTCCACCGCGGCGGTTCTCAGAGGTATGTTGCGTGGTCGTTAACGTCTGCATCGCCTTTTATCTGGAAAACGCAGTCGACGATTGGTTGGATTCTGTGGTTAGTATAACGCATGACCCTAACTAGAGGCGTTTATATTCTATTTTATCAGCTCTGTTTAGTTCTCTAGCTACAATATTACACAAAAGCATAATTCGACGAACATTCCGTTGTCTTGATAGAAAGGCAGTCGAAGGTTGTGATGTGTATTTCTTTGATCTGTGGGTCTATTTATCTTAAAATGGATAGAAGTGGGTCCGTGATGTTTCTTTCAGTAGTCCTGTGCATTTTTCGCGATGCAGGATGTGACACATAAACAACCTATATGGAGCGCTGGTCTAAACTTTACCTTCCGTGTGTGTAAATTAAATATACAAACGTTACTTGTTGTTTGCTGTAGAACATAAAACGAGTGGTACTGGGTCTGTTTTGTACGAATATTGCTGGAACGTTTGCTGATCAAGCAAAAAGCACATTTCGAGTAACATTTGTGTGTTTTACTAGATGTGGTTCGTTTTGTCCTGAAAAAGGTTAGAGGTTAATGTTTTGTGTTGTAAGCCTGTGGTTTTGATGTGAAAATCACCGATCTGTGGGTCATTTAGTCCTAAAAGAGGGTTAGGATTTTATCTAAGGTATTGTAAGCTGTTGTAGCCCAGTATCGTTTTCGCGATTTGGGAATCGAGTTATACGCATCCTAGGTTTCTTCCCTCTGTGGAAAGAGCCTTTTACGCTTCTGTGGTGTATATAGACCAACCTTACGAGGTGTTTTCTGTAGGCCCTAAGCTCTGTAGAGCGATTAAGTGTGCTGAGGATCGCTCCAACGTCGATGTGATTACCTAAAATATGTAGTAGTTTGCATCTGCAACGGCTCTTTGTTGTTAAGACTTCTTTCTAGCTTTTCGTGTAGAATGTTTTGGTTTCATAGGACTATGTATCTAGGAGACAATACCGGAAGGTAGGTTCCATGTCAAAAGAGCTTTGCTTTGTATCTGTTAGTTGGTCAGTTATCGGAGATATACTTCTGTGCTGTTCTAATCTACAGCTAAGCAAACTTTCGTTTACATCGCAATTTAGCGCTCATCCAACTGTTTGTGTGTGTGTGTGTGTGTGTGTGTGTGTAAAATAGATTATCGATAACTATATTTTCATCATGCAAGTTATAACGGCTTTTGTAGTCTTTGTGTCACCTGCGAGAAAATAACCATAGAAGTGTTGCAGTAATAATAATAATAATTTCGTGTGGCTCACTGGCCTGGTGCAAGTCTTTCAATTGGACGCCACTTCGGCGACTTGCGTGTCTCTAGCCTACCCCAGTTATCCAACCAGGGAAAGGGGACCTACAGCTTAACGTGGAATTTATCGGTAATACGATTATGTCTCTTTATGGCCTGTAGAGATGGCCTTTATTGTGTCGATGTTGTATTAAGAGCGCTGGTATAACTGTGACTTTTTTTTAATGTTTTATTTTTTTAATTATTATTATTTTTTATTATTATTATTACGGCTGATGATAGACGTAACGTAATATCCTTTCTCCGTAAAATTAGCTTTCTTGTATTCGTTATCTCGTGCAGCCGATGTATCCTCGCTTGTGCGATATACCGATTTCGATCTGTTTAGTCGTACAGTTCGTTGCAACCTAGAGGTGTTCTACATTTGTGGACTGCATATTGATACTTAGTACAGGGTGTCCAGAAAAGGACTCCCTGATTTCAAAAATGAAATATCCCTTAAACAAAGATCGATAGAGGAATGCAGTAAACGGTATGTTTATTGTGAAAGCTGTAAGAAGTTTATACAGCAGTTTGAAATAATAGTTACAAAAGATGCTAACAGATGGCGCTGTAATCGCCATACGTAATGCCTAGTATAAATAGTGATCCGAAGCCCATAGCGATCAGTTCCACTATTGAAACGTGAGAGGAGGTTAGCGTACCGAAGGAAGCGAGTAAAACCATGTACGCCATTGAACAACGCGTTTTTCTGGTGCTAAAGCACCACAGATTAGAAGAGAGTCCTACGGCAACAAGGCGAAGTTTTCAAGCACGATTTAATGTTCCAAAAGGACCCGATGCGAAAACCATTCGTACGCTCTTCGCAAAATTTCAACGAACAGGCAGCGTAACTGATGATCTAGTGCGGCATGTTGGCTGGGCATCCCACACGATTTTGCTGTTTTTTTTTTTTTTTTTTTTTTTTTTTTTTTTTTTTTTTTTTTTTTTTTTTTTAACAAATGGGCGAGTACCTAGTATCCACCCATTACTTTCGCCTGGAAGGAAGCTGTATAGGGAACAGCAACGTGATAGGGCAGTTGGAATCGTTTGTTTAATGGCATTGACGACGAAAACATTTATTTGTCGAAGCAAGAGTTCTCGTGTTGATAAAACTACCGGTATTCACCTTACCGATTTTATAACAGGCGTATCGGGCTGGAGGCTACAATATACACTTACAGACTAGATCGGAAACGAGAATAGCCGATATATATAGAAAATGCAGACCTGTACTGTGTCAATTCCATCCATAAGATCCCGGTTAGCAAATTCCTTCGAGAGCAGTCGAGTTGTTTTTTGCTGGGTTAATGAAAACACCGAAAATTGACAGGTGTATCCATAAATCTAGCGAACTCTGGGACGATTGTGGTCTTAAGGGTTGGTTGGCGTTTGCATGGTAATGTTTAGAAATATGATGATCGATGTATGTGTATCTGTCGCGTTTTCTTGCATTGTTACGACCTCGTTTGCGATCATTATGTACTGTAGACACATCATGTTTGATGGCTGTTTATCTGACTCTTCTCGCACTGTGTGCTGTCGTTTTGGAGAACTAAGGTGCACTACTACGTTATTGGTTGTTTAATATTGTTCCGATAGAGAATAATAGTTCAGACGACCTCGTTATTGAATGTTTTTACCTCTAGAGGGTCTACTAAATTTCGTTGTGTTTGAGCAATGTCTACTATTATTATTAGGACAGATCATCTGTCATCGTTGGTACTTTGACATAGGACTTCGTAATATGCGATGTTTGTTGGCTATAAATTTTTCTGGTGTTGCGGTGTGTAGGTTAGCATTCTAGGCATCTTAGTTTGCGGTAATTAAAAATATAAATCCGCGTTCGGTTTGGTGGAATGAAAAAAGAAATCACAGGAAAGGAGCTTGATTTGTGTTTGGGGTAAGAATTTTTGTCTATATTTTGGGTAAAGGGTGGGTCGAATTTGTTCTACGGAACTGAAAGTCTGTTGTTATTGTGTTGCATCAGGTAGGTAAAGTATTACTTTTATTACTTAAAGTATTACTTTATTAGGGAGATGTTTGCGGTTCTGTGGCTGTTTTTCTGGCGAGCGTCATTCGAAAAAGGAGGTTGTTAGATCAGTGCTTTCGAAAAACAGTTTTAGTCGGAAATCTGTAAACAGCTAATCTTTAATTATTTTACGCATTTTTATTGTTTATTGTAACTCTGCAAGGATATACCGTTGTGTAATAGAGTCTCGTTTTGTTTAAACGTATGTAAAGAACAATTTTAAACATCTTCCGGAGTGGTCGATTATCTGTATTTGCAAATTTGACATGTGTTAGTTAAATGTAACAGGACATGGTCGACAGAGAAAGATTCCCTTTGCTATGTTTCGATGCGCATACGCAAGAAGATGTGTACTGTTTTAGCAAGGAAATAAGACGTAAAATTAAAATGCTCGAATTCTCGGAAGGCGCAGAACTGGATATTAAGTGGATTACAGAAAGACTGAAACCTTGCTTGTCGAAATACTGGATGGGACATAGCGATACATCGATCTAAGGAAACGTTGTAAAGACTTGGTACGTTTTTAAAAGAATTGTTTGCATTGTAACAGGGCATGGTCGCTAAAGAGAGAGAATATTACATTTCGGAACAATATGGATTCTGCTGCTGTTGTTGTTGTTGTGCTACCGAAAGAGTGTTTGACATACAAGTTTGTGGTGATCGTTACCATTACATTCTAACGCGCGCTCAGATCTCGCGAGCATTGGTCCTGCTATGGGGGCGAATAATTATCTACTGTACTAAAAAAATTTAGTACTTACAAGGAAAGTACTTGGACTCGAACAAACAGTAATACACCAAAATCGTATGATAGATAATGTAAACGTCCCTTATTGCACTAGTGATACTCCCGCATCTGCAAAACTCTGCAGTTGTCCTTTACAGGCCTTGCGTGTGCCATGCCGCTTTGCACTTTGACCTGCCGGTACGCCAGTAGGGAAGGTGCAGTGTGCCTCTGAAGTTCCATTTTGTGACGTTATTTGTGTAGTGAAGCGTCGAATGGGTCGGGGATTGGTAATCAGTCCTACTAATATAGTGTGACTGGTTGACATGAAGTTATGAATAAACCTTCTTCGTGCAGATGGTATTGTTGTAGGAGAGGAATCATTCGCATGTTACCTGGTATCTATTATTGTGCAGAAATATGAGCATACATTAGAAACACTATAATAGATACCAGGTAACACGCGAATGATTCATCTTCTACACCAAGACCATTTTCACGAAGAAGGGCTCTTCGGAATTTAATCTCAACCAATCACAGTACATTAGCAGGATTGATTACCAATCGCCGACCCATCTGACTCTACACTATACAAATAACGTCACAAAACGCAACTTCAGAGGCAGACCGCACTGTCCCTACTGGTCCAGACTGGTGTACCGGCAGCTCAATGTGCAACGCGGCATGGCATTCGCAGAGGCCTCTGATGAGCGACTGCAGAGTTTTGCAGATGCGGGAGTACCACTAGTGCAATAAGGGACGTTTACATTATCTATCATACAATTTTGGTGTGTTTGTTTTTGTTCGAGCCCGAGTACTTTCCTTGTTAGTCTTCTTAATAAACAGATACTGCCATTGCATATGATAAAAACGCGATGTTATGTGAGAATTAATACCTCGTCACGCTATGTTGAAATCGAGACACACGCGTCTTTTAGACCCGTGGCTTGTGGCGGTCTGTCGGTAACGGTTGGCTGTCTAGAGGCTGACGCTGTCCGTGCGAGCGCGTCCCATCTATTTCGGTCGTCTGTGGTCGTCTATGTGCTGATTCATGCGCTTTCTCCTCCTGTCTGCAGGCATCCGAGAGAACGCTGTGTGTTTGTGATCGCACTGGACATCCAACTAAGTTACTGTTAGGCGTTTTTATTTTCCGTGTTGTCTATCGAGAGAAATTGTTAAGGTGGGGGTGTGTTACATGTCTAGAGTTCGTTACCGTTACATTCCGTTTATTATCTAACGCACCCTATTTTTAACATGTTCATCGGCTGTTGCTGACGTTATCTAAACGAAGAGATACATTTATTTTGCTTATAGATCTAAGGTGGCGGTCGAGTTCCGAATCGGAACATTTCTTTTCTTTTGGGTAGTCCCAAATGTTTGACTCTGGTTACAATTATTTTTAAATAATCTGGACATCGAAAGAGTATTTGTTAGGATGGATATGTAAGTTTGTGGCGTTCTTTACCGTTACATCCCATTTATTATCTAACGTGCGGTATTATTTAACACGTCTGTCGGCTGTTGTATATGTAGTCTATGCGAAGAGCTTGAAGAGAGAATGCTTAAAATAATAATAATAAAAAATGCCGTGTGTGTAAGCTGCAGTGTTGGAACTCTTTAGTTTCTACGCAGACGTTGTGCTAGCTGTCTTTCGCGATTTTCGATATTTCCACCAGTAAATTCGTATTTTTTGATAATCAATGCGTCTTCTGCTGCTACTGCTGCTGCTGCTGCTGTTTATTGTTGTGTTCCCCAAAGAGTGTCTGACATACAAGTTTGTAGAATTTGTTACTGTTACATTCTGCTTATTATGTGACACACGCTATTTTTAATACGTTCGTCTGCTGCTGCAAGCATCGTCTATGCATTTATTTTGCCCAGGCAAACTGACAGAACTTTGGTTCTAAATGTTTTGTACAACACCCATCTGTAGCATTTCTTTATTTACCTGAAAAATTGCGTTTTTTACTTAAGGTTCTATGTATTAAACGGACTGATCTAATTAAAACATTGGATGTCACAATTAATAATTGGAGTTGTTGGTGGATGGACTGGTGGCTGGCAGGGTTAAATAGATTATGAAACTCTTGTGTTATTCTAGGTAATTGTTCTGTCCGAAGTACGGAATAAATGGCTCTATTTTTTCAATGTTGTTGTATGTCGATAAGTAGAAACTTTTGGAACTTTTATATTTTAGGGGCGCTGATTCGAGTCCCGGACTAGGTCGCTTGGTGGCGGAAATCTTTAGGGCTTTCAGAGGGTTGGAGGTGGGTGCGGTAGTGGGGGTGGGGGCTGTGCTTATGCAAGTGCTTGCTTCTGGATGCAGTTGCCCTTGTTACTGATAAAAACATAGGTTGTTACAATAAAATTGAGATCCAAATTTAATTTAATTAATTGGGGGTGTAGGTAGGGCAATTGGGCTTCTCTCAGGGTTGTAGGGGTGGAGGTGGCGAGACCCCGGCGGTGGAGGTCGCCGAAGTGCGCGGGCCTGTGGGTGGGGGTGTATCCAGGTAGCGAAATGGTAACCTGGGCCCGGAGCGGCGTTGCTATACTACTAACCATTCGCTCAGTGAAAGATTCGTATCTGTACTGAAGGACTCTCCCATATTAAAAAAAAACAATAGTAGTGATCCACAAAATTACAGACCTATATCATTGTCATAGGTTTGCAGCAGGATTTTAAAGCATATACTTTCCTCAAACTTGAAGAAGTACATCGAAGAGAACGACCTATTGACCCTCATTCAACACGGATTCAGAAAGTATCGTTCTTGTTAATTACCGCCAGCTCTTAACTACATGAAGTGATGAGTGCTGTTGACAAATGGTCTCAAATAGATTGCATGTTTTTGGTTTCTGGAAGGCTTTTGGCACTGTACCTCACAAGCGGTTTCTAATCAAATTGTGTGCTTACAGAACCGCGATTGGAACCGCGACTGACTGTCAGAAAGAACACAGTACGTAGTAACTGACAGAAGGTCATCGAGTGGAACAGAAGTGAAATCTGGCGTTCCCCACGAAAGTGTTATAGGGCCTTAATGTTACGCATTTTTATAAGCGATTTAGGAGACAATCCGAGTAGCTCTCTCAGACATGTTCACGGATGATTGTGTACTTTATCGGTTAACAAGGTCACCAGATAATCAAAACCAACTGCAAAAGACAGATATCTGGGGCGAAAATAGGCAATTGACTCTAAATAATGAGAATTGTGAAGTCAATGGATATGAGCACTAAAAGATGTCCGTTATACTTCATTTACACGATAAATCAGTCAAATCTAAAGGCCGTAAATTTAATTAAATAACGAGGAATTACAAACAACTTCAATTGGAAAGAACACACAAATAATATCGTAGCGAAGGTGAACCAATGGCTACGTTTCACTAAAGACTGGCTACACTGCACTTTGTCGTCCTAATATAGAGCACTGCTGAGCATTGTGGGATCCCCATCAAGTGGGACTGCCGGAAGGTATAGAGAAAGTTCAGAGAATGGCAGCTCGTTATGCATTATCGCGATGTAGAGTTGAGTGAGTGTCAAGGATATGTCTATTTGCAAAATTTCTTTCACCGACTTTCTTCTCAGCATGCGAACGTATTTTATTAACACCCACCTACACAGGGAGACAAGATCATCACAGTAAAATAAGAGAAATCAGATGGAAAAATTCAGGTATTCCTTCTTTCCCGCGCTATTAGACAATGGAACGGCAGAGAAATATCATTAAAGCGGTTCAATGAACCCTCTGCCATGCACTTCAGTGTGACTTGCAGAGTAATTATATAGGTGTAGAGTCATGTGCAGTCATTGACACTCCTCAGTGAAATCAGTGTTAAGGGCGCCAATAAGGCGAATGGTGGACACAACCCATTGTCCAGTAATAGGTCTGGGCATACTTTCCATCAGGTAGTCTACTGTCATATCTCATCGGCGAGTTACACGAAATGTTGACGTAAGACCATGCGAATGCGTTTGTCTGCCTACAACACGCCACTGACAAGTGACCAAACAATCGCCCCGGTTTGCCTACAGCACTCCGTTTACCATAGAACACGCCATTGCTCCCGAAATGTCTTGAGGGGTAATTCAAAACTAATAGTTGTCCAAGCGGTTGGTTGTATCTATTTGGACCATATGACGTTTGCAGTTACAACGTCGATAATCCTTCATACTAGCTTTGTCTCCCAGATCAGATCACCTCAAATCTACTTGACTCCTCGCAATATTGGCCGTAAGCAGTGGCCTTTTGTTAGTAGATACCGGATTCACGTGCACTATAAAGTATGTACTATGCATGTAGATGAACTTCTGGACCAGGAGGACTGCGTGCAGCCATACCGGACACGACGCTAGATAAAGTTAGGATAAGTTAGATTAAGAACACAGACAACTACACTCGTAACTGCACTCCATAGCCGGCCAGCCCGGTGGCAGGGGTACGCCCACCAGAGAGGTTTATATATCTCTTGGCACAGCTGTAAGCACTGCAGGGGGGGGGGGCACAGGAGGAAAAGGTAAGTAGAGAGAGACTTCCACATAAGCAAGAAAACACAAGCACCCTGCTCAGACAAAACACGACAGAAACACAACGAAGACAAGAAACAAATACAGTAATAGAGTCTTATAATAGAATTACATAAAGAAAAAGAAAACCAAGCAATGTAATTAGAAGTAGCAAAAAAGACCTGTTTTTATAATATCCTCTACAATCTTGAAAAAATATATAAAAATGCAACTTCTTCTCATTTATTAATCGCAGGACCTCTTGGCCATTACTTCAGTGGTATTCACCTGAAAATGGTCAGAAGAGTCTGTGTCGAAATATCGTGGCAGGAAGTTACAGAAATCCGGCAGTTCTACCGAAATTTGATGGGAAAATCTGTATGCGGGCAAAGTTTTAAAATTCACTATCTTGATGAAGAAAAGCAAATTGTAAATTTATTCTTAAACTCAGTCACTAACGAAACTAAACTTTATTTTCTTTTTCTCTGTCTCCGTCTACGTCTCTGTCTGGTCCCCCTTCCCAACATACACACACAAACACACACACACACACACACACACACACACACACACACACACACAAATTAGTTTTTTATTTGGAATAACAGACAAATATTTTTCATAGTTTTCTGGGAGAGACGATTTCCTTGCATCACTAAAAGATCTCTGCTTCACACGAAGTCACAGGACAGTACCGAATAGAGGCCATGTCACATATAGAATAAGCATTAAGTTATTTTTCAGATTTTTTTGCTAACATCTTATTCAATTTAAAAAGAAGTGTTATATCTGGATTCGTCGCTTCAGTTTTTTAACATTTTGTTATGAAGGCAGTATTTATCCTGTTGTGTCTCCGGCGATAGCTATTTCGTGTAATTGCAAGGCAAAGAGTAGACGAGTCCCTTTTACTTCTACACTTTGAGATTGCCTCTGGCAGTTTACTCAAGTAAATCTTGATAAAAACTAATGAACTCTAGAGGGTTTCCACAAGGCGTACTAACTACCGCGTTATACTTGTCAACCCCGTCTGGCACCTTTTTCACATCTTATAAATGACCTCTGTCACTGCTTGTTCCATACCTCCTGAGGATTGTTTCTGAGGTAAGCGAGTTATGTTGTATCCTATTATTAGAGCCTCTCAGTGGAATCTGATACAAGTGCTTCAAGAACCGTAGTAGAAAGTAAGGCTGATGAACTATGTTCTTTTGAATTGCGTTCGTTACGTTAACACGGCGGATAGACGGTTCGTTAGTTTTGTTTCTTGTGTTAATCTAAGGACATCATACGCCGCACAAACAGCAAGATGGTAAGTAAACAAATAAATAAAGAGCAAGTGTTGCGTCTGGAACAGTGGAGCTTGCTGCTATTAAGTAGCTTACCTTTCTATTCGGTGCTGTCGCCTGAGGAACTGGGTGGGTTTCCCATGTAGGCCGCGGCGCCAGACTCAGTGCGTGTTATCTGGAGAATGTTCACCCGCGGCATCCCGAGATACGGGGGGAACCCCGACTGCCACACGTGGCTCAGTGGTCTGCAGCGAACTCCGGCATATCTCGTCAAGTACAGCACTCACACCTTACTCCACAGCTGAGGTCCACCAGAAGGTGCCTTTGCAAGGGCAGTAAACTGCAGCAACAGTGCTTCAGTGTGACGTCAGTTGTGGCCTTCAATTCGCAGACTGGTTTGATGCAGCTCTCCGCGCTACCCTCCACCTCTGAATCTACATCTACATCGATACTCTGCAAATCACTTTTAAGTGCCTGGCAGAGAGTTCATTAACTACTTTCATAACTTTTCTCTACCGTTCCATTCTCTAATAGCGCGCGGGCAGAAATAACACCTAAATCGTTAGGTTTTCGATCTGATTTCTCTTATTTTATTGGGATGGTCATGTCTTCCTAAGTAGGTGTTTGCTAGCAAAATAGTTTCACATTCAGAAGTAAAAGTCGGTGATTGAAACTTCGCAAACAGATCACGCAGCAATGAATAACGTCCCTCTTTTAATGATTTCCACCCCAATTCGTGCAACATTTCCGTAACGCCCCCCCTCCTCGTAACGTGATAAAACAAAACGAGCTGCCCTTCTCTGAACCTTCTCAATGTCTTCCGTCAGTCACATCTGCTGAGGGTCCCACAAGGGGCAACAGTACTCCAGGAGAGGACGCACAAGTGTGATGTAGGCAGTCTCTTTGGTGGATCTGGTGCATCTTCGAAGCGTTCTGCCAATGAAACGTAACCTTTGGTTCGCCTTCCCCACAATATTTTCTATGTGTTCTCTCCTGTCAAAGTTGTTCGTAATTGCGTAATTGTAACTCCTAGGTATTTGGTAGAATTTACGACCTTAAGGTTTGACTGATTTATCGCGTAATTGAAGTTCAGCGGATTTCTTTTAATGGTCATGTGTATTACTTCACACTTTTCTTTATTTAGTGTCAATTGCCAATTTTCGCACCATATAGAAATTTTGTCTAAATCGCTTTGCAGTTGCTTTGGATCCTCTGTTGACTTCACTATCCGATAAACGACAGCATCATCCGCGAACAGTCTAAGGGAGCTATTCAGATTGTCCCCTAAATCGTTTATAAGCACGAGGAAGAGTTGGGGACCTATAACGCTTCCCTGTGGAACGCCAGATATCACTTCTGTTTTACTCGATGACAACGAACCGTGTCCTTTATGATAGGAAATCGTGAACCCAATCTCACAATTGTGGAGATATTCCATAAGTACGCAATTTCATAAGAAGTCGCTTGTGGGGTACAGTGTCAAAAGCCTTCCGGAAATCCAGAAATATGGAATCGATTTGAGATCCCTTATCGATGGCACTTAACACTTCATGTGAATAAAGGGCAAGCTGTGTTTCGCAAGAGCGATACTTTCTGAATCCGTGTTGAATAAGAACGGAAACCTACACATTTTCCAACCAGCTTACTGTATTAATCTCCCTGCCTCCCTCTACGATTTTTCCTCCACAAACTTCCCTCCAATACTAAAGTGGACGATTCCTTGATGTCTCAGAATGCTTTCCACCAATCGATACCATCTTTCAGTAGAGATATTATAATGTAAAAATTAATAATTAGAGAAAAATAATATTAATTTGCGGTCAAAGAAAGGACGATGTTCGTCTTAGCTTTTTTTGGTTAACGTTTCTTATCGATGTTCAAAAAGTTTCCCCCAAGAATATTGTTAATTGCTCCGGCTAGATTTGTAATTACCAGTACCTTTTCTCAAGGTCGAGAGCACTTATTACTTTAAGGCCTTGATGTAGTAAAAAAAAAAAAAAAAAAAAAAAAAAAAAAAAAAAAAAAAAAACTGAAATGCACAACTTTACAAATGAAAGATGATAATTTCACTTTAAAATTTAATTACACTGTCGCATCTTTGTTACTAAACAGCATCAGATCCAATTAATCACTAACTAACTTAAAGAAAAAGAAGCAAAGCAGCCACGGACATTCAGTTTTTAATCAGAGATTTTCCTCAT
The DNA here is from genome assembly GCA_026315105.1 of Locusta migratoria. Classification (NCBI taxonomy): domain Eukaryota; kingdom Metazoa; phylum Arthropoda; class Insecta; order Orthoptera; family Acrididae; genus Locusta; species Locusta migratoria. The sequence goes on along the minus strand of CM048751.1, from coordinate 160,152,697 downwards.
TAATAATGAGCTGGTTAATTAATGAAATCCATAATCTATGACAACGAATATAAAAAAGTATGGCCGATCAAATTATTTGCGTTACATTTTTATGAAATTTTTCCATGAGAAAATAAATTAAAAATAGAAAATATAAATATAAAATAGCGGAAAAAAATTTTCTCATTATATATTGCTTATCATTTTGTACTATCCTGCTATATGTATCGTTACAATAAGCCAGAAATTTCTTTTCTCCCCAGTTCTGTTCAGCATCTCATTAGTTACGCCTTTTACGCGTATAATCGTCAGCATTATTCTGCAGCACCACATTTCAAAAGCTACTATGATCTTATCGTCTAAGTTTCACTCCCGTACAGTGCTACACTCCAGACAAACGCTTTCAGAAAGGACTTCCTAACATTTAAGTTAGTATTGGCAGGGCCGGCGCAAGCCGAAATGCCGCCCCGTGCGAGACGGAAAATTGCCGCCCCCTCATAAAAGAACTTGTTAATGTTAAAATCAGTTATTTTTATAACAGTTCTACTTCACATGTTTTGATAACGAGAAACTACTGTTAACGGTTATATTAAAACCATAAAAGTATATATTTAGGCCTAATAGACAAAGTTGCAAATGGCTTTACCGGAAATCTCGAAAGTTCTTGACCAAATTATTACAAATTTTTAAACCAAACAATGAAGAGCATTCGGATGGACTTGTGTATATTTATTTGCTCAGCCGGACAAGTATATTCACGCCACAGTCCACTATGACTATTCACACAGCGGGATCTCAAATTGAAAATATAATTTAAAAAAACCTCTCAGGAGTATGTTGTTAGCCAAGATCACAAGTTGGTCAATCACTTGTACAACATTGTGACATATGTGTTTCATTATAGGATTTCCGTGCAAATATGACGACTAAGGCTATTCAAAACTAGTAATCAGCTAATTAAGGAATTTTGAAATAAATTTGCTGTCTTGGCAAAAAACTTCTTCCCATTTTTTTTATCAAATTACATTAGATCGCTCTACTTATCCGACCATATCAGATAAGTGCAAATTCAAATGTTTGTAAACCTATTGGACCAAACTGCTATGGGCATATTTCCTAGATTTACAAACTACTTAAACTAACTTACAATAATGACAAAACACACACACACACACACACACACACACACACACACACGAGTGCGCGCGCCCGCGGGAGGACTCGAACCTCCGGCGGGAACGTCCGCCCAGTCCGTAGTAGGGCACCTGGATATAGACGGGCATGCACATCAATTTCTGCTATAGCGGCAGCTCCCGTCGCCATTTTGGTTCCAGGCGATGATAGCGTAAGCTTGCGAAATGCGGAGTTTTTCTGCTTTTATTACTTTCAAATGTCACTTGTTTCATTTCTAATACACATACCAAAAAGAAAACATATATTTGGATCAAAAGTTAATCTCGTCGTAATAAGTTATCGCAATATGGTTTGACAAATCGTTAAATATATTTTCTGGTATTTGTCCACCTGGGTGTGTATTGTGAGTAACTCTTTCACATTCGATAGCTTACTTTTATGGGATACCACATGCACTACCAAAGCTGCGCTAACATGAAAGAAATCTTCGTTTTCGAATGCCATAAATCTGCTCCAGAATATACTCCCAGGTCGCTATTTTCTTACGGCGTATTTTTCAGAATTCATATAAAATACTTTTTCGATGCACAAAATATATCACCTTGATAAACTAGGTTGCAGTTAAAGATTTACATATACGAGACATTTTAATTTCTCACCTAACAATTTTCTTTCTTATTGGTCAATTTTACTTACGGCCTCGGCGGCATAGTGTACTGATGTTGGCAACGACATTTGAATACTCTTTGAAAACTCGAACAGGTAGAATGAGAGAAAATAATTAGAACAATTCGGAGCTGCACAGCCCATCATACTGAAAGTGTTCTGACTGCCCTATTCTACAATCGCGCGTCGAAGCGAAGGAACAAAAATGGCGGATGCGCATACCAGTCTATATCCAGGTGCCCTAGTCCGTAGGATGACGTCTTAGACCTGGCGGCCATTCAGCGCGGCTATCAGGTAAGCTTAAATTTAAAACACTTGTTAACATTAAAGTGGGTCATAATCGTACGCCCCATATTACTGATGTCAGGGAACTTCCACATACTAGAGCACAGCTTGACTACAGAGGTGAAACCAGCCGCCCTAATGGTAATGAATACTGCCCCCCTTCCCTTCATCTCAGGGCAAGAAAACCTTAAGTTACGTGTATTGTGATATGTTGTTTTCGAACGTGTCCTTAAGAATAGACGTTATTAATCAACTGAACAACCATATATTTACAAAAATTCTGACATTATTAATCGACATTTAGTCGCGGATTATCCGTGACTGTACCTTACTTGTTTGGATATATTACGATAATAATAAGCCGTCTTCAGTCACAAAGTTATCATTGTCCGACGCAATTCGGAGCTAGAACTCCATTTTCGATGACCTTATTAACATATTTTGTGTTGTATCTGCTTCAGTTTTTCATCTGACGTTAGAAGAACGTCTCAGTTGTCAGGTCTTGACGAGAAGATAGTCTCAGGTGTGATTAATGAAAGGACCTTAGAATAAACATGCAGCGAAGTACTGCGAAGTGTTACTTGCATTTGTCGACATAAAATTATTTCCTGCATCGGTGAAAATACTTCCCCATTTGCACAAATTTTACACAGCACAATTTTACAAATTAGCATATTTATGTCAGTACTACATGAATCAAATGGCGTTACATTGATGCTATGGAGTATTGAAATTTTTGTTACTATCATTTGTATAGATTAACAAACTAGGTTAACACAATAAATAGCATTAAGAAGAGGCTTGAGAGTCAGTAATTTTTTTTTTTTTTTTTTTTTACATTTGACATATTCAACTTAAAATTTGACAAACTTATTACCATACAGCAGTATTCGAAATATGAACTGCGTATATTACAAAGTGTTTAAGTGGACTTGCTGGAATTGTTACAAAGTTGTTTAAATATTTCTACAAGCAAGACAAAAATTAATCTACAGTAAAGTGACTTCTAAAAGGGGGTGGGGGAGGAGGACTTAAGATAGAGGAAGGGGGGAGGGGCTAACTTCCATGTTGGAGGTTACGAAATGTTTTACATATTTTAACTGTTTGTCTTAAGCATTGATGATGCTCACACAGTGGTCGAAATCTAGATCTGAACAAACAAAATGCTTACAACTGATTGCTGAAAATAAATTTCTACAAATCAAAAAACAGTCGTTGAGTACAGGTGCCACAATGGAATCAAGCCTGTTCATTATATTGTATGGCGAATGATCTGCCTTTTCCAGCCTATGTAAACACTGGGACTGACTGGACATGTGATCTTGTAAACACCTGGTTGTTTATGTGTGTCAGGTTTGTTTCAACTTTGAGGAAGGACATGCTTTATCTTGTTATTTGTGTAATAACTCATTTTGATGCCATATTTTTTGAATTTATTGGCAGTTTTCTTCCAGTGAAAGGAATATTGGAATATTTTATAATTTTGGTTCTTTTTCATAGCATGAAAAAGGTGATCAAGTGTGGGTGGTGGATATCTATTATTAGTGGCTATTTGTTTGATGAAAACAATTTCAATAAAAAGATCGTGTTGTACCAGTGGGAAGTATATTGCTCTAATAACCGTACTTCTGTATGCTGCTAGTTTGTGTGTGGAGGGATGGTAGGAGCTGTTGTGGATAGTTTTAGCATTAGCTGTTTACTTACTGTAGACTGTGAAGGTATGTCTGACTTTCCAGCTATTCAAGGCTATTCAATGGCGACAGCTTAAAGTATCTGATAGTACAGATACAGTCCTTTCATTGAGGTTGCAAAAATCATGAGACAGCAGTATGGTGAGATACAAGCGGAACTATAGTTCGCCTCACATAGGAAGGCAACCCAGTTTCCTGCTGTTCTGCGCATCCCCCTCTATTACCGCACTGACAACCAATGCGCGTGGCTGGCCGCGAGCTCTGACAATGTTTCTCCGTCAAACTCCGCCGTTGGCGCTCAGGCATAGCTCCTCCCCTCTACGCTATCCCTGTCGCTCTGCCTGTATGTGCGGAAGTGACTTCCTACATGGCGTGAACTATAGTATTATGCAGACAACGGATAAGACAGCGCTACATTGGTACAGCTGTCATTTGTAAACCATATGTGATCAAATACCATGACACTTTATTGAACTGATTACAGTATGGGATGAAAGAGGCGAAGACGTGGGCAGTTATAAATGCCAGGTCAATTTCACAGCCTCTAGCCAGAAAACACACCCTTACGCCATTAGGAATGGTGTCATGTAGCCTTTGGATCGTTCCCTCAGGCAAGTTTATCCACAGCTTTTTCGGCAATAGCGTCACATACCACGGGTTGGTACTAGAACAGAGATCCCTTCCAATGTCATCCCCTATTATGGAGAGGTCCGGGCATTTTGCTGGCCCAGGGAAAAGGTCCCTAGACAAAAGTGCTATTTGTGGGCATGCATTATCCTGTTGGAACACTGTCCCAGGGTGCTGTACCTTCAGATGTAGGTTGCTAAACGTAGAATGTCTTTGATGTATCGCTGCCAATGTCTGCTGAAGCACGACTTGAGATGATCCTAAGGCTCCCCACACCATAATTTGAGAGGTTACATCTCTGTGTCTCTCTGTGACATTGGCAGTATGTGCCCTCTGCTCTTGATACAGCTAAATCCGAATCCAGTAGTCATCGGAAGTTATGGAAAGCGCGAATCATCACGGAATATGACGTGATGCCATTTGTATATTGTCTGCCGATGCCTCCCAGACTTGGTATCACCCCAAAGGCTGGAGTTGGTGTTGTGTCAGCTAACACATGGAAAGGATGAGAACCCAGTTCGGCATATGTGAGTCATAGAAACACTGTGTTGGAATTCACAATATGTTGTGGGTCTCCAGTACATGTTCACGGAGGTGCGGAGGTGCGGAGTTTATGGGGTCCTGAATTGTACCATATGATTACCCGCCCTGGGGCTGATGTTTGGTGGTCGACTCGAACCAGCACAATGTGAGTGGGTGCCCTTATGTGTCCATTAATTCCAACATCAGGCCACTGTGATATTTGAATGTCCCACAGACATTGAGAAATATGATCGCCCCCTTCCACTTTACACAGTCCAATGATGTTGCCTCTATCAAATGGATTCAGTTGGTGGATAGTCTATCACACATGTATGTAAGGCATCACAGGTTTTCCATACTGTATCTGAAGGTCTAGATTCAGTTCCTGACTAACGGCTGTAAGAACAGGGCGGTAACACCACGTATAAATGTTTATATTTTCTAATAAATCTAACTTCCTTACCTTTCCTGTCTTATGTAGAATTTCCATATCAACACCACAAAAAGGAACTCGATAAGGTATTCAATGACCAGCTAGAAGTTAACCCTTTAATGCATGGTGTAGTTGATCAGCTACATATCTAATTTTTTCCATTATCTCTCAAACTGATAAACATTTTACCACAAATTCATTTGTAGCTGCTTGTATACATAGTGTTACATATTCAAGAAGCACGTCACAGAAATTATAAGGCGCAGAGTGCTACTGAATCACTTCGACAGTTTGCTGCATTGAGTTACTCATGCGTTTGTTTAGTTTAGAATACCTCCTTTTCCATGTAAAAGTAGTCAATTACATACTACCATTGCACTATCAGTTACTTAATGGAAAGATCAGTGGCATAATAGTGACATTTACTGCATCAGGTACATCATAGAAGCACTATATAGCTGACCAGCTGTGAGCGATTTGTTGCTAGTAGTGCATAATATTTATAAGAAAATAAAAAAAATTCTCAGTATATGCTCACTATATATTACTCGTGGTATATATTCAAATAAAAATTCATGCAATAAAAGGGTTAAATTTAAAAACTACTTCATGATATTTGATGATTTTTATAAAGGTCAGATTCATACACAAGCAGCTGAGGGCACATTTATTGATACAACCTAGACTTTCAGCTATGCCCAGAGTGAGTGTACGTAAACCTAGGTCACTATTAAACATTCATATGCTTCAGAAATAAAGAGTTGCATAGGTTCTGAATGTAGACTTCAGGCCATATTCAATTTATAAATTAGTACTTTTTAAGTTTCACTGTCTTTTCTCAAAGCATAAATACTGAGCACTGATTTAATTTTCAGGTAACACATCACGTTGTACTTATCTTTTAGTCTCGGGGTTTATGTCCCGCTGCATTCAGTGTCCTGGTATGTATTGTTCAAATAAAGAAAGAACTCCAGCAATTCATTTTCTTAGTTTTTAATCACCATAAAACTACCGTTACAATTTTCAACATCATACGAAATCTCTTGAAAAACAAATGCCTTATTTCAAAAGCACCAACATTACAAACTGAGCTTACTCCAGAACTTACTGTCTTCCACTCTTCTTAACTCAACTCCACTCACTTGCCGGATGCCCTCTGGCACTACTATATATAGATATTTTAACAAGTATTGTTATTACAAATATATTGTTTACAATAATGACATTAATTGAATTACAATTACCAAGTATAACATTAAGTGATTTTACATACACCAAATATTAGATTACACAAAGCTAAGATAAGGTATAGTTATAATTTAACAGTTTCTTTGCATTAAAACTCACAAATACGAACACATACATAAAAAACAATGTGAAATGGTTCTTAGTCGTTATTTAATTACATAGGTGGATTTCTGTGTTCCTAACATTTCCATAGCGTCTGTATACAGGGAATAATTGGTACAAAGTGTCAAAATGGACAATACTTTTGTTTTTCATGGAATATTACATAGTTTCATATAGTTCAGATTGTGTTAAACATTCCTTTTTTTATATATTTTTATTTGTTTCACGGATTTTCGGTTTGGTAATTCTTTAAAGGACATTTAAAGACATAAATCAGTTATTTCAGGCCTCAATCTCTTTCCTACATTCGTTAATTCAGTGTAGATATGTTTAGAATCTTCTGGAAAGCAAGACGTAATTTAACAAATTATTTTCCTCACTAATCATCAAAGTTCCTCCAAATTATACAGTTTGATCTCCACACACACTTTATTAATCTGTATACTCACAGTACATTTTAAACAATTCATTACAGATAATTGTCATCTCACTAATTAGCAAGCTAAAGTTTAAGCAGTTTGTCCACATGTTTGCATTGAAATATACGATACTCTGTCTCGAAGGAGCTTAATGTGATCGTTCCTGGTATCAGTGGCATAGCTAGCACTCGGGGCGGTTCTCTGCGGTGTTACCCCACGAATAAAAACTTTTAAAACAGATACAAGTAGATACGTTACAAGTATGATTTTAAGTAATACAAAAGAAAGTAATTAATTATCAAACTGCAATTTATAATACATTAATATTATTTTATTATACATTATGAAACAGTATTATACACAATAGATTAGTATAAATTCTTCGGAATACTAACTACTGAAGGAAGATACACTTAAAATTTCTTTCTAACTTTAACAGCTGCGAACCCAGAAATAGCATCTTCAAAGTTAATGTTTTGTGTTGCCTCATGTTCGATAATTAACATGGCAAGGTTGTTTAGCCTTGAGTTGCTCATCGTGAATCGCAAGTATTTTTTAATTAATTTCAAATTACCAAGCTTCTCTCACACGAAATAATCTATACGCAAATCGCCACAAATAACTTTAGAGAAAGCATAAGGTTTGGAAGAGTGTATGTAAAATTCCATTTAAAAATGAATTTTAAGACGCCTAGACACACCCAACTGGAAACTGTAACATCTGCAGCTTTCAAGTGTCTTCTCAGTCTTGGAATTTCGAAGAGGTGTTTCATCATAAAAACCAGTAAGTTTTTACACCTCTAATTTCAGCTCCTCTTTATTGTCCAAAAGCAAGGTATTTTGCTGCACAACCTCGAATAATGAGGCGACATCTTGAATTGACTATGATCTCGTTCGAGTTCAGTACTGAATCGGTCAAGACATTCCAACATATCCTTTTGATGTTGTGCTCTCAGTGAGAGCTCTGCATCGGTGGTCTGTTCACGTTTTTTTTTACGACGAATTCGTCTTTCAATTGGAATGTCGTAGTCTTCCGATTTCTTCTCAGCAAGACCAATTGCTTCTTACACAATACGACCTCGATTTTGTTCCGTATAAAGACGATGTGCCTCTATTTTTATAACTGTCTGATCAAGACTCAAGCCTTTACTTTGCAAATGAACCTGATTACAGTTCACTTTCGTTAGAACATCACTCCAAAAGTACATATAGCAAGGAAATGTGAAAGCCTCTTGTATCTTAATTTTTTTGTTGGTCACATAATTCCTCAATTACAGCAACAATGCCATCAAAGTTTTCTGCCAGTACTTTTACTGCAGCATAAAGGGCACTCCAGCGCGTTGTCGAGAGTCTTGTAACAGTCACATTGCTGTGTTTAATAAGATCTACCCAAGGGCTAGTAGAAGCAGAAAGAAAAGTAAAAATGCTCTCTAATGTCCCGTAAAATGTTAGACAAGACACGTTTTGAGCAAATTAGTGTCGGCTATTTGAATTAACTGAATGATCAATACATCCAACAAAAATGGCTTTCTTGTTGTTTGCTTTAACAATAGCTTGTACACCTCCACATATGCTGCTAATAACAGCTGCATTGTCATAACCCTGTTCAAGACACATCATAACATCTAAAACGTCTTTTTCAAGAGTGTTAAGAATTTCTTCAATTAGATCGGCGGCTTTTTTTTCTTTTAAAGAAAAAAAAAGCAAGAAATACTTTTTTGATTTCCAATTTTCTGTCACCAATTTTCACAAAACGAATCACTTCGGACATTTAGTCAATATGTGAAATGTCAGCTGTTCTATCAAACATGATACCAAAATATTTAGCAGATTCAGTTTCGTTGACAAGCATGGATTTTACATGGTCCGCCAAAACATTTATAAATTAGTTCTGTATTTCTGGCGACAAGTATGATACTTTTTGTGGTTTGCTATGTTCCAAGTTCAAGATGTGTTCTTTCAACAACACATCAAGTAGTTTGACTAGTTCCAAGAAATTGCCTTTATTTGTAGAGTCTTGCTCTTCGTCATTTCCACGAAATGCTAGGTTCTGTTAGGCAAAAACAGTTGTATCCAATAGTGTAGCTAAGAGATTCTTCCATTTCAGTTTCTCAGTATCCATTAATTGCATCTGTTCTTTTATTTAATTATTTATTCGGCCCCTTTCCAAAGTTTACCACTTTTCCAAATTTTCACTTGTAGATTCGTGGTCGGCAACTTTAGGATTCATCTCCACCACTTCTGAAATCCAGTTATAAATGTTGATCTTACACTGGTACTACTGGTGACAGCAAATAAGCGACAACAGAAGCAGTAGAGGTTAATCGTTATAGGAGAGTAAATAATCAAAGACCGCAGAATCTTTTCACCACCACGTTTCACCTTATAAAACCATTCTCTTGTAAGATTCCGCACATCACCTTTTGTGTTTGATCTGTGCTTTGTTTCACTTGCAGTCGGGTGTCGGCCCTATACGGGTGACACGCGGGACGGGCCGCCCCCCCCCCCCCCTTAGCTACTCAACTGCCTGGTAACGACTATTTCGTAATGATGAGGAAGCTGGTATCACTATTACTTGGTTAGTTTATATATAAAGAACCATCTAGAGTGCAAAAAGTTGTTTTCGACTAGTTTCGGTCTTATTTAAACCATCTTCAGGAAATTAAGCTCCATTGATGTTGTGGAGCTTAATTTCCTGAAGATGGTTTAAATAAGACTGAAACTAGTCGAAAAAATATTTTTGCACTGTAGACTGTTCTTTATATGGAAATTTAAATAAGAGTACTGTTTCCCATAAGTGAAACAAAAATGTTTCCAAAAATATTGATTAGTTTAACTGAATGTAGAACTCGAAATTATGGGTGGTTTATAACCTATACCTTGAGCTACATGCATCTACGTTGAAACCTAGGCATTAGGTCATGCTCAAAGTGAAAACCATCTGCGGTGTATGATATAGACCTTGAACTATGTGCACTTACTGTTGTTGTTGTTGTGGTCTTCAGGTCGGAGACTGGTTTGATGCAGCTGTCCACAATACCCTATCCTGAGCAAGCCTCTTCATCTCCAAATAAGAATGGCAACCTACATCTGTCTGAATCTGCTTACTGTATCTATCTCTTGGTCTTCCTCTGCGATTTTTTCCCCACACACTTCCCTCCAACGCTAAATTCACAAATCCTTGATGTCTAAGAATGTGTCCTACCAATCTCTCCCTTCTTTTAGTCAAGGTATGACAGAAATTTCTTTTCTCCCCAATTCTGTTCAGTACCTCCTCATTAGTTACGCGATCCATCCACCTAATCTTCAGCATTCTTCTGTAGCACCTTATTTCAAAAGCCTCAATCCTCTTCCTGTCCACACTGTTTATCGTCCATGTCTCACTCCCATACAAGGCAACACTCCATACAAATGCCTTCAGAAAGGACTTCCTTAGGCTTGAATCAATATTCGAGGTTAACAAATTTCTCTTTTTCAAGAACGCTTTTCTACCCATTGCCATTCTGCATTTTATATCCTCTGTACTGCGACCATCATTTGTTATTTTACTGCCCAAGTAACAAAACTCATCTACCTCCTTTATTGCTTCATTACCTAATCTAATTCCTTCAGCATCACCTGATTTTCTTAGACTGCACTTCATTACCCTAGTTTTGCTCTTGTTAATGTTCATCTTATATGCACCTTTCAGCACACTGTCCATTCCGTTCAACTGCTCTTCCAGGTCCTTTGCTGTATCTGACAGAATTACTATGTCGTCAGCAAAACGCAATGTTTTTAATTCTTCACCCTGAACTTTAATTCCTTCTCCAAATTTCTCCTTGTTTTCCTTTATACCTTGCTCAATGTACAAATTGAATAACAATGGAGAAAGACTACAACCCTGTCTTACTCCTTTTCCAACCACAGCATCCCTTTTATGCCCTTCAACTCTGACAACCGCTGTCTGGTTTTTGTACAAGTTGTAAATAACCTTACGCCCCCTATATTTTACTCCTGCTTGCGTCAGAACTTGAAAGAGTTTATTCCAATCAACATTGTCAAAAGCCTTCTCCAAATCTACAAAAGCTAGATATGTAGGTTTGCCTTTTCTTAATCTATCTTCTAGGATAAGCCGTAAAGTGAGTATTGCCTCCCGTGTTCCTACATTTCTCCTGAACCCAAACTGATCTTCCCCGAGGTCGGCTTCTAGCACCTTTTCCATCTTTCTGTATATAATTCGTGTTAATATTTTGCACCCATGACTTATTAAACTGATGGTTCTGTAGTTTTCACACCTGTCTGCACCTGCTTTCTTTGGAATGGGGATTATAACATTTTTCTTAAAGTCTGAGGGTACTTCGCCTGTCTCATACATCTTACACACCAGGTGAAACAGGTTTGTCATGGCTGGCTCTCCCAGAGACTTCAGTAGCTCTGAGGGAATATCATCTACTCCAGGGACCTTGTTTCGACTTAGGTCTTTCAGGGCTCTGTCAAATTCTTCTCTCAGTACAGTATCTCCTATTTCATCTTCATCTACATCCTCTTCCCTTCCTACAATATTGTCTCGAAGTTCATTTCCTTTGTAGAGCCCCTGTATATACTCTTTCCACCTTTCAGCTTTCCCTTCTTTGCTGAGAACTGGTTTTCCATCAGTGTCCTTGATATTCATAGAGTTGTTTTTCTTATCTCCAAATGTTTCTTTTATTTTCCTGTAGGCTGTATCTATTTTTCCCCTATTTATACATTCTTCTACATCCTTGCATTTGCCTTCTAGCCACTCCTGCTTAGCCATTTTACACTTCCTGACAATTTTGTAGTTTCTTTAGTTTCAGCCTACAGTTCATAACCAACAAGTTATGGTCAGAGTCTATATCTGCCCCTGGGTATGTCTTACACTGTAAAACCTGGTTCCGAAATCTGTACTCCATTTTGCCTGTTTCATTTACTGCATTTTTATATTTTCTCCTTTCATCGATTAAATTTAGTATCTCCTCTGATATCAAGGATTTTTTGTAGGTCTTGCCTTCCTACCTATTTTGTCCTCTGCTACCTTCACTATTTCATCTCTCAATTTTATCCATTCCTCCTCTACTGTTTTATTTCCCCCCGTTTCTGTCAATTGTTGCCTAAAGCTCCCTCTGAAATTCTTAAGAACCTCAGGTTCCTTCAATTTATCTAAGTCCCATCTCCTTATTTTCCTACCTTTTTGTAGTTTCTTTAGTTTCAGCCTACAGTTCATAACCAACAAGTTATGGTCAGAGTCTATATCTGCCCCTGGGTATGTCTTACACTGTAAAACCTGGTTCCGAAATCTGTGTCTTACCATTATAAAATCTATCTGGTATCTCCCGGTGTCTCCTGGTCTTTTCCACGTATACAACCTTCTTTTGTGATTCTTGAACCAGGTGTTTGTTATAACTAAATTATGTTCCCTGCAAAATTCTACCAGGCGGCTTCCTCTTTCATTCCTTTTGCCCATACCATATTCACCTACTATCTTCCCTTCCCTTTCTTGTCCTACTACCGAATTCCAGTCTCCCATCACAATTAAGTTTTCCTCTCCCTTAATTGTCTGAATAATTTCCTTTAGCTCCTCATATATTTCTTCGATTTCCTCATCATCGGCAGAGCTAGTTGGGATATAAACCTGTACTACTGTTGTCGGTGTTGGCTTCGTATCTATCTTGACAATGATAATGCGATCACTGTGCTGGTCATAGTAGTTTACCCGCATTCCTATTTTCTTATTCATTATCAATCCTACTCCTGTGATACCCCCAATTGATTTTGTATTTATAATCCTGTACTAACCTGACCAGAAATCCTGTTCATCCTGCCACCGAACTTCACTAATACCCACTATATCTAACTTCAACCTATCCATTTCCCTTTTTAAATTTTCTAATTTTCCTACTCTATTAAGGGATCTAACATTCCACGCTCCGACCCGTAGAATGCCAGTATTGTCTTTCCTGATGATCACATCCTCCTGAGTAGTCCCCGCCCGGAGATCCGAATGGGGGACTATTTTACCTCCGGAATATTTTACCCGAGAGGATGCCATCATCATATGTTCATACAGTAGAGCTGCATGTCCTGGGGAAAGGTAACGGCTGTAGTTTCCCCTTGCTTTCAGCCGTTCGCAGTAGCTGTGTGGCAAAGCCACATTAGCTGATGTTACAAGGCCAGCTCAGTCAATCATCCAGACTGTTGCCCCTGTAACTACTGAAAAGGCTGCTGCCCCTCTTCAGGAACCACACGTTTGTCTGGCCTCTCCACAGATACCCCTCTGCTGTGGTTGCACCTACGGTACGGCTATCTGTATCGTTAAGGCACGCAAGCCACTCCACCTCGGCAATGTCTTTGGTTCATGGGAGTGGGTGCACTTACTATGAAGTTAAATTTAAAAACCATTTCACGATATTTGACGATGTTTTATAAGGTCAGATTTCATATACAAATTACTTTGGTCAAAGTTACTGATGAAACCTAAGACCTTGGGCTATGTCCAAAGTGAGTGTACGTAAACCTCAGAGCGCTATTAAATATCCATTGCATAGGTCCTAAGTATAGCCTGGGGCCATACCCAACATATAAACCTAGAAATTAGTTATTAATTGAATATGGAACTTGAAAAATTTTATATAAACTGGACCTTGAGTTACGTGCACTTAACGCTGAAACTTGGATATTATGCTCAAAATGAAAACCTTGGGCATTATACAACATAGACCAGGCTATTGAAGTTAAAAACTATTTTACGATAATTGATGTTTGATAAAGAGCAGATTTCATACACTAGTAACTGAGGTCAAAGCTATTGATAAAACTTAGACCTTGGGCTATGTTCAGAACGAGAGTATGCAAACCTCACGTCACTAAGATACAGGTTATAGGCCTACACCACCCACAATTTCGTGATATATATAAACATTGTATATATGTTTCATTCTAAGTTTATGTAACTCAAGGTCTATGTTATGCAATAATAATAATTTCGTGTAGATCATTGGCCTGGAGCAAGTCTTTCAATTGGGGTTTTGCAACCTGGGAAAGGGGACCTACAGCTTAACGTGGAATCCGAACCACGTGTCTTTCCTGGCGACTCCTCATATCGTTGAGAGGTGAAGGGTGGGTTAAAGTACAGACTGAAAAAAATCCGAGGTCCGACTGGGTTTCGAACACGCGACTCTTCAGCTTCCAGACGAGCACTTTACCCCAAGACCAGCGGGCCCGACTATGTTATGCAATGCCACAAGTTTTCGTTTTGGGCATAACCTAATGACTAAATTTCAGCGTAGGTGCACGCAGCTCAAGGTCTAAGCCATATCACACCCATTACTTAGAGATCTATATTCGATTAATAACTCATCAAGTTCCAGGTTTATAGATATATGCAGACCGCACAAGATCATGTTTCATCTGGTCCCAAACCTGCTCACTTGGAGACAGATCTGGGGGTAGTGCTGGCCAGGATAGTACACCTTGAAGGGCACGTTGGGTGATACGAAATACATGGAGATGTGCATTGTCTTTTGGAAAAGCATAACGCCTTGTTAATGCATGAATGATAGAAAGACGGGTCAAATAATGGTTAAAATGTACCGTTTACTGTTCAATGTTCCCTCGACGTTCACCAGAGGAGGACGTCCAGTGTAGGATACGGCTCCCTACACCATGATGCACGATCATGCGAAAATTGACAATTGACACTAAATAAAGAAAAGTGTGAAGTAATACACAAGACCACTAAAAGAAATCCGCTGAACTTTAATTACGCGATAAATCAGTCAAACCTTAAGGTCGTAGATTCTACCAAATACCTAGGAGTTACAATTACGAACAACTTGACTGGAGAGATCACATAGAAAATATTGTGGGAAAGGCGAACCAAAGGTTACGTTTCATCGGCAGAACGCTTCGAAGATGCACCAGCTCCACCAAAGAGATTGCCTACATCACACTTGTGCGTCCTCTCCTGGAGTACTGTTGCCCCTTGTGGGACCCTCACCAGGTGGGGCTGACGGAAGACATTGAGAAGGTTCAGAGAAGGGCAGCTCGTTTTGTTTTATCACGTTACGGGGGGAAAGCGTCACGGAAATGTTGCACGAATTGGGGTGGAAATCATTAAAAGAAAGACGTTATTCACTGCGGCGTGATCTGTTTGCGAAGTTTCTATCACCGACTTTTACTTCTGAATGTGAAAATATTTTGCTAGCACCCACCTACTTAGGGAGACATCCCAATAAAATAAGAGAAATCAGATCGAAATCGGAACGATGCAGGCGTTCTTTCTTCCCGCGCGCTGTTAGAGAATGGAACTGTAGAGATAAGTTATGAAAGTGGTTAATGAACCCTCTGCCAGGTACTTGAATGTGATTTGCAGAGTATCTATGTAGATGTAGATGTAGATCATGCGTGCCACGCCCCAACATCAGCCCGCCTCCTGTGGTGGCGCGATAGGCGGTTATGGAAGGACGAATGGAGACGTGTCGTTTTCAGTGATGAGAGGCATTTCTACCTCGGTGCTAATGACGTACTTGTGTGTGTCGTCGTGTGAGGGAATGCGAAAATCTGAACTGTATACGACAGAGACACACTGGGCCGACAGCCGACATCATGGTGTGGGGAGCCATATCCTACACTGTCTTTCTTCCTCCATGCGGATCCTATATGATCTCATTCCTGTGCTCCACCTCTCAAATTCCTGGAAAATATATGCGTCCTCCACGTTTCTCGCAAGATAGAATACTACACCCTCTGGTCTCCCATCTCTTATTACATTCTGGGCCTTTACCACGCCGTTACCAAGTTATCCCTCCCTCCACCTCCATACTGTCCACATCCTCTCCGAGGGTAACATCTGCCAGCTTCATCCGTCCCGAGATCTATTCTTTCTGTCACCTTTAATCCTTCCCCTTATATGAGTGTCCCATCCATTCCTGTCCCTCCCTCACTTGGCTCTCCCTTCCTTTACGTTCCCCAGGATTTCTTACACCCTCCGCTCTCTCCCCTTCCTTTCCCAACTCTCCACGCCTCCCTTCCCTCCCCTATCCCGTGCTGGGTTTCACTGCCACATTATAACAGTGCTTCATGTTGTGCTGTGTCAGTGTATTGCTTCCATCATTTTAAGCCTAACAGGCAGAACAGTGTGTTGTTGCTTGCTTTTACCAGTGTCTCAGTGCTCGTCGCAGTTATCTAACTTCAATATATTTTTAGCTACCGTGGCAGTTTATAATACTGAATATGTGTTTTTAACATCTCTTCTTTCATTGTGCCAGGGATGTATGAAAAGTCCGTGCAAAAATAAAAACTACTAACGTGTTTGGGTAAAACCATTTTTATTTTTCTACATAGCCTCCATTTAGACTTATACACTTTGTCCAGCGCTATTCTAATTTGTAGATCCCTTCCGAATAATAGGAATTTCCCAAGCCTGCAAAATAACTATTAGTTTCTGCCAGCACCTCCTTGAATGAAATCTTCGTTTCCACCAACCATTTCTTCAAATTGGAGCCAAGTAGTAGTCAGAGGGAGCCAAGTTTGGAGAATAGGGGGAGTATAAGGGTATTGTGTATAAGGCTATTGCCAATTTGTACCTAATATTGGCGCTCAAGAAATACTTAAAGGATCGTCTGTGTTTCGGGGATGTGTTGTGAACTTTTCCAAATTCTCCAAGAGTGTGAATCCGCAAACTGGTAACGGTTGGTTAACAGTGGCTGTGTTGCGGTGTAATGGCTCAACTGTGAAAGCATCGCCTGGACTTGAGAGTGCAAATATTCGAGATATAATTGCTTACCCTGCGTGGAATGTATTTTCTGAAGTTAACAAAGACTATGGAAAGTGTTATTTAACATCTAACATTCCATTTGTTATAAGGACGAGGAATCCACGGAGATTCAATGAGATGGAGTCTGTTGCTATATGGTATAAAGGATTTGGTTGTTGTTCAAGTATCAAAATCATTGGTGATGTAACACACTATTAAAGCAATTGAATAAATGTGTTTGATGACTAATGTGTGTCAATTATTTGTGAGCCCCACTTCCTATCCACAAAATTAAATGATGAGCCGAGAACCGATGTCCTGTACCTCGAGAACCAGGGGCTCAAGGATGCAACAGTTTGATATAAATAATAGTAATCTGTGGGGGGGGGGGGTAATTATGTTGGAATCCTATATCCAATAAATTTGCTGTGCTGGTGCATTGTCGTGATGGAAAAGGTCTTTTTTTGTGGACCAATCACCGGCATTTTTCTTGCAGATTGGTTTCCAAACGGTCCAATAACTATGAATAATATGCATCTGTAAAAGTTTTACCATGTTGCAGATAGTCGATTAGGATTATCCCATGTGAATCGCAAAAGACAGTCACCATAATCTTTCCGGCTGAAGGACCGGTCTTCGCCTTTTTTGGTGCAGATTCCTCCTTGGTAACCAATTGTTTGGTCTCAGAAGTATAGTAATGTATCAGAGTTTTACCCACAGTGACGAAACGACGCTTAAAGTCTTGCAGACTTTTCAAACACCCCTCATATATTATACGCCAGTTTTTATCACCATTGTATTTTTAAATTCTGCCTCTATTGTCTCCGTTTCTATGATTTTTTAACTTCTTCTCCAGTCATTGTATCTTTCTGGCTGAAGAGCAGCGTACTCGGCTGCTGCCAGCCTACCGATTCGGGCATAAAATGACAAATAAAGCAATAAAAAAGGGGACCGTAATTTCTACTTATGATAGATACAGAGTATGTAACATATTTTGAGAAACAACATTGTTACCTCCGAGTGTTAGTTTTGCAGTAATTTCATGCAGTATTTCTGTTATTGGTAGCAGATATTTTGTATATGAATGGATCACATCTTGTAATGATAACACACGCATCACATACACAGAGTTTTAAACAAAATATATATGTTTTTCATATTGATGTCCTTTTTGTACATACATTTAGTATTAAATCAGTTCTGAGCAACGCGATAACCAGGTTACTTAAAAATTTCCAGTGTATCGTTTGCACATCCGCTGTGCGAGTGATTTATCAGTCGAGCATTCGAACAGTTCGACACCGTATAGAGTTCTGCTCTGCATCGGAAAATCTCGAGCATTTTCGAACGCCAGTATCGTTTGCTAACCTAGCAGTGCCCTTCGTGAGCTAATAAACAATTCCGGTTTGACTCTAGACATTTGGGAAACCGCGAAATCGTGAGATTTCAGTTGGCAGGAGATGATGGCAGGCTTCGAGTGTGACGTTGGCACTGACCTCGTGAAGCCATGAACCCATGTTGTAAAAAGACATAATGGAAAAGGAAAGGTGCTCTGGTTCAACTAAACTGATCTTTGAGTGCAGACGCTTTTGCAGCCATTCATTCAGGTCCTGCTCCAAACCAAATATGAAATTTTTAAGGCTGCCAGTGCACCATGTCTGTGGGCTACAATAGTTCACCGAATTTTTGAACATTCTCTACAGTTACAAAGAAGGGTCGGCACAAAGATCACCGACATGAATCCCGTCTAAAATTTATGGGACATAATTGAGAGGTTAGTTCGTGTGCAGAAGCTAGCACCGGTAATACTTCAGCAATTCTGGACGATTATACAGTATTGCTGCAGCAGACTTCCAAAGACGTTTTGAGCCAATGTCACGTCGAGTTTTTACACTTGCCTTTTGATGGAAGTCGATTTTATTACCGAAAGTCTTCAACCAGAGCTTTAATTCGACGAGAATCTGTCTCTTATTCGCTAAAATTAAATAAGGTATTTTGTACAACCTGCATGTGTTTTGCAGCTGACGATGCGAATAAAGAAGAAGGAGGAAGAGGTCCCTTTATTGATGGTCTTAAGCCATCAAAAATACATATTTATGAACAACTGGTGAAACATGAAGCAAGCTGCAATCATCAGTTAGCTGTGGCCGCTTTGCTAACAGCAAAAGAAAAGAGGAAATGTGGAACAACATATAAAGCGAAAAAACATGCAAGAAATTTCCAATAGGCGTTTGGTTCTTAAAAGAATTATTATATAATAATATTTATATCTAACAAGGTATCGCGTATCGTAGAAAAAGTGAGGCACTGTATTCAATTGCAGGTATTGCTACGGCCAAAACCAAAATCACGGAAACTTCCTAAATTTATTTGACCTATTATCGAAGTATGATCCAGTTCTTAAAACCCACATATCCGAGGGAATTATTGAAAGTAGAAGAAGAAAAGAGTCAGAAAAAGGTAGTGGTAGAGGTAATCTTATTACCTTTATGTAAAAAAACACTATAAATAAATTGATTAACCATTCTTCACGTCAAGTTAAACAAGAGATCGTCAAACTAATCCAGGCGGCGAAATCTTTAGCCTCAATGTGGATTCTTGTCAGGATGGTGGCGTTGTTGATCAATTCGTAATTTCGTACGCTATGTGAAGAATGGAATTCCACAAGAACGAGCAATCATCATGATTCCCGTTGGGAAGTGAATAGGAGAAGCCTACAGAGGTCTTGTAACTCACGGGTTGGCCCAGTTAGGCCTACACTTGCAAGATCTTATTAGCGTATATTTTGATGGAGCAGGAAATACTGCAGACAAGTATAATGGACTTCAAGTGACAGTGAAAGAAGAAGTACCGAAAGTAATTTTTATGCATTGTTATGCGCATTTTCTAAATCTAGTGTTGATAGGCGCGATGTCTAGCTGCAATGGAGCATAAAATTTGTTTATGTTCTTGAAGTCTACCAATATCTTTATTGTTTAGGCGCTCATCTTCATGGGTGGAAAAAATTTCTGAAATAACACCTGGGCAAGACAAACTGAGAAGATTGCAGAACATCGTAAAAACGAGATGGTGGGCTAAGAATAGAGTCTTGGCCACTATTCTTGAGAAAAGTCGATACGTCGCGTTGATAAAAACTTTGAGTGCCATATCTTCGAGCGTGTAGTTCGAGGAAAAGATTTCGTTTCAAGCGAAAGCATTTGACGGATTCCTTTTTGAATTTAAAGCAATCCTGACAGCCTTTGTATTCAAGAAAATTTTTGACCTATCAACGCCAGTAAGCCGATAACTCCAAACTCGTACATTAGACTATTATAAAGCTTGGGGGCTTATAAGGAGTTTGGAGATAAATTTGTGAGACTGTTAGATAATTTTAAAGGCACGTTCAGAGCTACAACTTCGTTTGAATCCCAAGTTCAAGCATTAACAGAATCCGAAAATATTGATATCGGCATATACACCACTCTGCCATTGCGAAGAAAACCACGATGAGACATGCCAAGACGAAGTGGGATTCTCGTCTGCGGAATAAAAGAGACTCTATTTCTGTCTAAAAAGTCATTATTAACACAGCTTTAGTAAAAATAGATACAAAATTCAATTGCAACGAACATTTAATGAAGGATGCTGTTTGTTTGGACCCAAAAACTTCAATGTAATTAAGAAAAATTGGATTCCTAACGATGCATTAAAGTCTCTCGCATCAATTGAAATGACGATAGATAAGTGCTGTCAACGGAATTACAATAATTTGCAAAAAGTTTTAATGAACTTTCAAAAACCCTTTGGGATGAACACGTTCCATCTAGGAACAAGACGTGAACAGCTCAGATTCACAGAGTGAGGAAAAAGACGATAACTTGAAGATGTCTTACACTATACTGCAGAGGACGCCATTTGTTTTTCCCGAAGTGATTTGGACGCCTGCCAAAGTTGCATACCATGCGCATGTAAACTTATGTCGCAAAATAATATGCACATCAGTACATACTCCAACTCATATGTTGCCTATTGTGTAATGCTCACAATTTCGTCCACGCAAGTGACTTATGAGAGACGGTTTTCTGCACTGATGGTAATGAAGACGAGACTTCGGTTTTTACTGGGCAAAGATCTGTTAGATTCATGATTGTGTTAAACACAGAATCGGATCTAACCAAAGATGACGAGAATAGCAGCTTCTACGACCAAGTTATTGACAGCTTAGCAGAATCTTCTCGTCTTTAAAAAAATATTGATTGGCTAGCTGTAGATTTGTTGTATTATGTTAAACTGTAAGTAAATTTACTTAATAATAATATGTATATAATTGAAAACGAAAAATTTGTTTATTTTATTACCATCCGATAATATCTCAAACTCTTACCCCAGTCTCTTTACTTAATAATAATATGTATATAATTGAAAACGAAAAATTTGTTTATTTTATTACCATCCGATAATATCTCAAACTCTTACCCCAGTCTCTTGGGTAGCCAGCGGGGCCCCTCTGGCCAGCCCGACCCTTCTCACTATAGCTAACTAGACCGTTCACCGGCACCAGTGTAGCATTTCCGTATTGAAAGCCGCCATTTGCAGGGAAACGGTGTGTGTGCACTCGATGAAAGACGTCTATTATCTGATTGAACGTTGCACACACCTTCACTTAATATAGTATACAAATAACGTATTTGTATCTTTATAGTTAGAAAAAAGCTTGGCAATTAAATCGTTAGTTGAAGTTACATCGGAGATCAAGTCCAAGCTGGATGAATGAAAATGTCCACCGGCTTGTTTTAAGGCTCACTTCAGGATTTCCTGTAGAATATTGCTTTTTTTGCAAAAATTTAAATAATAAAAAAATATGGACGATACAATTACGACTCTTCTATTTTGATAATATGTATGCACTCAACACAAAATAATCTCTCTGACCGTAATTTAACAAACATCCAATATTATTTGTTATCTGGGCGTAGCTTTTACCTCTTTAAACTATTATTTTAATGTCTCTCCCACATTTTCATTATCTTTTTTTGTTGAAATATTATCACGTGTCTTGCCGTCCTAGTTTGTCCTCTCTTTCAGGTTTATTTTCTTTTCCTGTACAAGTTTTTTTGTAAAATCAAGTCACAGTGTCAAATCGCCTTTATCTTTGCAAATATCTCTGAAACGGTGCGAGTTATGGAAATAACATAAGAGAGCAAAGTTGTTGAACATATTCTCCCCTATAAATAAGTTTACTCAATTTTCGTGTCAGATCCCCGGTTAAGTCATTATTTTCATTTAAATATCGAGCTGTCATAATTTTAGTAACCTAAAGTATGCCAAAAGTACGGTAAAATTACCGTATGGAAAGGAAGGCAGATAAAATTATACATCCCCCCTCCCCTCCAAAGAAAAAGAGAAAGAAAATATTTGCAACACAAACAAATTATGATTGGAAATATCAAAAGAAAGTGAATAACTAAGCTTTCTGATCACTATCTTCTACTTTGTAAGTTTCATATTACTGTCTTTAATCGATTTGAGAAAATTATGCGATACCTCGATGAATTTTCGCTCCTACTTGTGAGAAATGAATCCTACAGTTTTGAACAGATTTGTATGAGAGCCGACTGAGCACTAAGACAGGCTGCTTCGCTCTGATTTGTCGATGGTCACGTGGTGTGCTCTGATTGGTCGGTTGTAGTCACGTGGTAGGGTGGGGAGGGGTGGTCGCGGGCTGCGCTCCCAGGTGAACAAGTCTGGACCTGTTATTGTTCACTGTGAAGGGGTGGTCACGTGGTCACGTGCTGGGCTCTCATTGGTCGGTGATGGTCACGTGACTGGTAGGGGTGACGTAGATAGTCACGTGATGCCTTGGGGTGAGCTCAGTTCCACGCCAGACGTGGAGGAGTGAACACATGCAATAACAATAAATAAATAAACAATTACCATAATTAATTACCCAAAGTACACGTAATTGGAAGTACTCTCGGTACATGTAATTACTCTAGTTACACGTAATTGCAATTACTCTAATTAGGCAATCAATCTAATTAATTTGATATCAATTTGATTATTTTGGTCTTTGAATTCTACTAATGAGCAAGGCCATTCCCCATCGGGGGTTCGAATCCTCCCCTTGGGCATGGATGTTTGTGCTGTCTTTAGTATAAGCTAGTTCATAAGTAGTTTGTACGTTTAGGGACTGATGACCCCGCAGTTAACTCCCATAAGCTTTAAAACATTTGAACATTTTGATCCGCATCTAGAGGAACTCAGCGATGGGCAATGACAATATTTTGTAAAATCCTTGACATATGTTCAAGAAACCCGTAATTTTTTAGTAACACGAACAAGCACGGGTAGATGTACGGTACTACGCTTGACTTTCATATGAAAAGTTGGCAGAAGACCACTTGAAATGCCTTGTGCAGCGTTTTGGCTTGCCCAGTACCTTATCAACCGTAACTTCAGAGAAACATGAAAAAAGAAAAACATGTTCGACTTGCGATCCCAAAAAGAAAAGTAAAAGAGCGCATTTACGTTTTGCATGTATGAAAACTATTTGTGTTGAATGCAGCCAAATATGTGCGTTGAATGTTGCCTCAATTTTTGAGTGTTTGTACCTTGCAATTTTGACAAAAATGTGTTAATATGTGCAAAACATTACTTGTATATTATAGATAAGATATTAAACGTTTGATAAATATGTAAGAATATTGATATTATAAGAATCTGTACTGCCAGATCTAAAATATTTTAAGTATGTAGGATTTTACTTAAAATGAGTACACTTTTGTTAATTACTGATTTTTTATATCTATAAGTAAGCTTTTTCGCATTGTAAAGTTGCATTATGATTTTAAATATTATGAAAACAAAGACGTGACTTCAATTTATTGCAATATTTTAACGTACTTTGACATAAAATTAAACAAATACACCGTTGTCAAGTGGTAGTGTATCTGAAATACATGTCAGGTGGCTAAGGGTTAATCCAAATCTTTACAACACTAAACCAAAACGAAAGCAACATTACAAAAGGCAGTCACTGTGAGGCAGCTCCCCCTGCTTCGCCGATCAAACTGCGGCTGAAGACGACAGAGGTACGGGAATCCTGAGAGTGGAGGCTGTGGGCCTGGGGTACAGTCAGGCACTGAGGCAGTCTGCAGGTTTCCTCGGCTTCAGGCGATACGAGAGAGCGCCGTACCGCTCGCTTGGCGGTTGCTGAGGTCACAGCTCTGCCGCCCTTCACCCGTTTGAGTCACCCATTTCAAGGCCCGCTTCCTCAACAGCGAAGTCTTCAGAGACGTTTCCCATGCGTAATGAGTGCTAAGAACGGTGCTGTGTTTGCAATAGACCAGTCACAGGTGGTAATGCGAACAAAACAGACAGTCTGAGAGTCTAAGGCCATGTTTAATGCGAAGATACACATTAGTGTATGGAGAGTTGTCCCAGATCCTGATTCTAAAGACGAGTTTCTCGAAAAGTGTACATAAAAGTTCATATTACCACTCATGACTGGTATATTTCAACCACACCGTCCTTCTTAGCGCTGGACTACATATGTGAAAATTGTTATAATGGCGCATAGCTCCTTCAAGACTTGATATAGTGGCGTTCTTTGGAGAAGGCTGCACGCTAACCCTTGGTGAATATCTTCCCGTTCATCAAAACGCTAGACGGACTGAAAGCACAGTGAGCCGCACAGTGAGGCGGGGGCGCTAGCCCCATGTCGCCGCATCCGTTGCAGGTGCAAAGACGCCGTGTGTTGTTATACGGCGGTGTTATTAGAAGCTCACTGTAAACTTGATCTTGAAGGAGCACTTGTTTCATAGTGGCGTAAGGTGTTGTTCTAATTTAAAGGAGACTAAACTATGTGGCCATCAGGCCCCTGAGTGGCGGAAGTATTAGAGTTTGTAATCACATTTGGCATTCATAATTTGTTCAAATGTTTATAAATCTATGAGACCAAACTACTGCGGTCATCAGTCCCTAGGCTTATAATATTCATCTCGGGTGTGCAGCAGGATACCGTCGTCAACTAAACACGATATTTCGGCAGACCAACTGGCTGCCATCTTCAGATGGGTGCGCTGATACAGTTACTCGCCGAAAACAGGCAGAACAGAAACAGTGGCCCCTTTATACACCGCTGACGACCCACCGCGCTTGCGCGAAACCAAACTAGAGGCCCTGTTGGCGCAATAGAACTAGTACCGCGCCGGTGGAAAAAAATCGGCAAAACGATGGGTCGAAACAAGATTAGTTAAAAGAAACAGCAGGTCGAAATGAAGACTGTTGTTGTTTAATATCAGATAAGATTGGGTTCCAAGTTTTACTTAGAAGGAAGCCCTTGTCCCTATTAATACTATTACCGGCCAAATGAATTTCTATGGATTCTTTAAGAACACATTCCCAGTAGCGGAAAGCAGGGGCAATTAGTTTAGTTTCATATCTTGTGTCCCTCATTCAGACGATGTTCAGCAACAGCTGACTTTTCAGGTTGAAGTAAACGAGTATGACGGTGATGTTCCACACACCGATCCTGAACTGTGCGGATCGTTTGGCCGATGTAAGTCTTACCACAATGACGTGGAATTCTATAAACACCTAGTTTCCTCATTCCTAAATCATACCCGACAGGGAACGGCCTCGCGCATCGTAGCTCTCCGCCGCGGCTAGGAAAATGTTACACACTTAAAATTCATGATATGATGGAGAAAAGGGATAAGGGTTCATTAATTCCATCGATTGATATCCGACAGAAACATCTGAAATAGCATCATTTTCTTTAAGAGACGTCACGAGAAACATCTGTTTTCTTATTCATCAACTTCCAATTGTCGATGTTAGCAGAACGTCGTAAAATATTAACATTCAGCGGATATATACAGTGCTTTACAAGACTTTCATTCGCTCACAAATTTATTAGGCCTATAAACACAGACAAATGGCATTTGTTTTATAACACGTATTGAGAATTAATTTAAAAGATGTCCCTTGTCTCATATGTTGAACTGATACCTTATTTTAATCGTGAAGTGGCTGCATTTCTGCATGGGTCCCTATCTAAATACTCGCCTGCACGTAATCTGGTAAAAGCATGGCGGACACCGACCGATTGGCCATCTCTTCCTGTACAGGCTCTCTAGCCTGGGATGGACCACTGTTTACAAACTCACTCAGAGGGCCGAACTTTGGCCCAGCCACAGCCTGGAACTGTTGCACTCCGTCTGGAGCTGCAAGTGGCAGTCCGTTTAGTACAGGCGCGCTGTCTCAGATAGCTGTGTCACAGGTATTACCGGGGTGGCCCTTATGTAGAGTCCGTGCAGGATAAGGTGGACGATGCGCAGAGACGAGTTTTCGTCCGAAGCGCCGGGCGTGATCATTCCTTCGTGAAGCTTCTTTCACACGGAGAAAGATTCGTGGGAAGCATGCCGAGAAGCACACTGGGCAGGTGAGAGGCCGGCCCTGCGGCCTGCTGGAGGGCCGTTTGCTGCAGGATTCTGGATATAGCGCGTGTCCTGTTATTCTCGCATGTTTTCGGGATGCTACCTGTGCTGGCCAATCAGGTGTCGCGTATGGCGTGTGACCTTGCAGGCAGCAAGGTGGTACCTCGAAGAGAACACACCAGCCGAAACGCAGTGCCATGCGCCCGCCAGCGAAGTGCAGTCTTTCCCATACGATTATAAGGAAACTATTCAGTAAAAAAAATATGATTCTCGCACAACTTATAGATACATTCTTCTGCTTCATGACGAACTGAATATTATTTTGTTAGTGGTCATAGTTCTTGTGATATTTACGGATTTAGTACAAGGAATCCGAAAATTTTACATTGAAAAATAGAGGTCGATATGAATTTGCGTTTGGTACATGTTAGGTCATATATTGCTGCAGATGAAATGTAGCTGAAATATTGAATTATTCTTCGAAGTTGGAAGGATGTCGCTATCTATTGCCAATCTCGAGATAATGGGTTGTATGTGAAGCACTTGCTCCCGATCCCATGCGGCAGCAAAGAAAACGGGACGAAATTTTCTATAATCCCTTATGGAGGTATGATTGCAGGTATCGAAGCAAGATTTTATCAAATCAAAGTATGCAAAGAGGAGTTTGTCACACTATTAATTTACGAAACTTGCATATGATGCGCGTTATTCGGGCTACTACAGATTTTATTCAATGAAGTAATGGACTTTTAAGGAGTCACAGATACCTGGTAAAACTAAATTTGCTTTGTCTTTCTTTTTACAACGTAAGTGAGCAGTTTATTTGTTTAATTTTATACCGCTTATACTTATTTTCATATACTACTAACTTATCTCGCCCTCAGTGTTACTAAATACAGTTTAATACTATGTGGTAACTGCAAATGCATAAAAACATTAGTGAGATGAATATTTGTAAACTCTATTGTTTTGACAAAAGAAGCGGATTTTAGCATTACAACGAAAGTATCTGCATATTAACGAAATCTCATCACTGAAATATTACTCTGGAAAAGAGGAAAAAAAGTAATACTGTGAAATCAATAGATTCTTGATGTGAAATTACAGTAGAATTCGACATCGCAGGATGTTCTTAAATGATATAGAACAAACCGATGAAATGATTTTATATGTACAAGTTGAAATTTGTGAGAAATAAGGCAAACCATTTAGAGTACATATGATATATTTTAGTTACTGTCCCAACACAGAACGATTTTTTTTTAATCACAAACATCTTTCAGCTTGTCAAAAGAATTCAATTTATATCATGGTGGCTGGTTTACAGGATTCGAGTAAGTTAGACGTTTTTGTATTTCTAAGATTGAGATACAAAAAATAGATTTTTTCGCCTGTTTTCAAACACAAGTTTCACCATTAAAATATACTAGGGTATCGGATTCCATGAGAATTTCAATGTAACTACACATTTATGTTCCCTACCAGACTTCTTCTTCTCACAAATGTATTTTCACATCCCTGACTACGTAACTTCCCTTTTTCCGATGTTAAAATCCGCTTCTGTTGCCAAAACATAGCAGAGCTAACACATATTATTTTCACTAACATTTTTATGCAGATAAAATAGCAACAGAACATTGAGTGTTCCGATTTGTAAGGGGCTAAACGGCATATGAAAGTTTCGTAAATTGATCATATGAAAAAATAATCTCCCCTTTGCGTGCTATCGTTTGATAAAATCTTGCTTCGATACCTCCAATCAGTTAAGGGATTTTATGCAAATTTCTTTCCGTTTTCTCACTGACGCGCGTGATAGAGAACAAGTGCCTTAAATATAACCCTTTATCTCGAGACTGGTGACAGCGACATCCTTCCAACTTCAAAGAATAATTCAATATTTTAGCTACATTTCATCCGCAGCAACATATGACCTAACTTGCACCAAACGCAAATAGCAAATAGCTACCTCTATTCTTAATGCAAAATTTTCGGATTTCTTGCAGTACTATACTGAATTCGTTAATTTCACAAGAACTATAACCACAAACAAAATAGTAGATAGATCTTCATGAAGCTGAAGAATGAAGCTATAAGATTTTTTTAACCGAATAGTTTCTTTACAATCGTTTGATAAATAAAGCAGCTCGGCCGTCTTGTGCGTCTTGGCGTCCACCCAGCGAAGCCAGCCTGCGCGCTTCCGCACCATATCTTGTACCGTGTGAGAGAGACGCTCTGGTTTTCAGCCGCTTTCGTACTGTGTAGCCGACTGACGTGTGTGCCATACAGGAAACTTCTGGCGAACCATGCTCCCTGTGAGAGTGGCTTTAGGAAGGGGATTCCGCGTCAGTCCACTTCCGTCTGCCGGCCAGGGAACTGGGCACCTCCCCTCCACCGCTCGATCACTGATTCGGCCGCTACCACACCACTACCGCTCTCCCCACGCTTGCCCAGCGGTCAGCGCATCTACCGGACAATTTATCCTGCGTGCACTCTACATCTAGCAGCATACATAAGCGCTTCTTAGTCACGTGCGTTACAGTGAGTTAGCTCCAGCGCGTGCTGTCGATAGCAGTTTGTGGCAACAGCTACTCACGAGCTGAGCATGTCATGTCGCCAACTCTTGCACCCTCTTTGGCCTGACGTACTCCGCTACTTCCTGTTGCACAAAGTTACTATCAACAATCCTGCGCATGACTCACAGGGACGGCCGCAATCCACTGCCACAAATATACACTAAAATTACCTTTGCGTTAACAGCGCTACAAAGTCGTCAACTTCACACAAACAGGACTTGAACGCCTTTCCTATCGGCGTTGCCGCCTGGCATGTTTCTAGATGTAAGTCAAAGGTACACTGAGAAGTGCTTGACACGCCACCTAAAAATATTCAAATGTTTGTAAAGCTTATGGTGTCATCAGCCTCTAAACTTACAAAATACTTATGAACTAACTCATACTAAAGACAACACAAACATCTATGCTCGAGGGAGGATTCGAACCTCCGACGCGGGATGCCGCGCGATCCGCAACATGGCGCTCCAGACTTTTTTTTTTTTTTTTTTTTTTTTTTTTTTTTTTTTTTTTTGCTTTATGGGTAGTTCTTGTCCTTGCGGACGCTGATCCTGTTTGTTCGTTTTGGTTCTACGTGTTCTTTGGCTCAGTTTCTTTATTACAGCCGCGGCGCCCGGGACCTCTCGGCTACTCCCGCGCGGCGCCACCTAACCCACTTCGTAACAAACGGCAACGTACTTTCGCCCATGATACCGTATGATATGTTCCACTGTCGTACCAGAGGAGGACAGATCTGTCGTTCAATGCTGTTCGGGTGAGGTGTCAACGTCATCGGGCACACGCACGATGCACAGCCAAAACAATTCGTCCAACATGACCAACAATTTCCCAGATGGGAGAATCACATTCTTCCATGCCAATAATGCGCCCTCTTTCATACTCACTGATTTGAATGTACGATTCGCGCATACGTCTCCGAGGCATTCCGCACGTCTGCTCGAGTCACACACATCAGTTACCTTTGGTTTTTCAGTTTTTCAACCACTTGAATCCCACAACCCCCTTTCCAACCCTGTCTATCGACACCCCCAGGCTCATGAAACTATGTCAGTGATTTCAAAGGCAAAGTATTTAATTTTCTTTCTTAGATACGCATGAAACTTGCACAGCCATTCACGTCTGGTAGACGTTGAAAAAAAAAATGACTTAATGACTACAAGTATTTGATATAGGTTTTTACTGTCATGAATAATAAATCTCAATGCCTAATTTGTGGCGACGTGTTGTCATGTGTGAGTATGAAACCATCAAAGGTGCTGCATCACATCTTATTATTTCAAGGATGCACATAAACTTTGGAATTGTTCGAAAGGATGTTGAAAACCCATAACCAATAACAAATTGCTGTGATCTAGTAGTAAAAAGGTACTGTTATGTACTGATTAAATATAATATCAATATTTGAACATATAAGAAAGTCATACAAGAAGAATGCGACCAGTTTGAATAACTGTAGCAGTACTGCATAAACGCTGTTAAATCGCTTATTTAACAAGTCTCTTTATGGATCGGAGAGAGATGTTCGATGGAGGTAGTAGAGACACCTTGTGAGGAACCTACGGTTTTTAAGATTTTATGTAGTTCAGCCTGGATTGAGGGAATGGGGTAGAAGTGCCCGACAGGGGATGCAGTCCCTCTGACACATAGTCCTTCCAATGAAGAACCACGATTGTGGAGCCCTTGTCCGATGGGAGAATTAGAAAAGGAGCGGTCTGCTTTCAAGTCTTGGATGGCATGGGATTCAGCTGGGCTGATGTTGGGAGTAGTTGATATGTTGTTCAGGAAGGATTGAGAGGCAATGCTGGATGTGAGGAGAATCTGGAATGCCTGCAAGGGATGATTTTGGGGAATAGCACGATGATCCTATTTGGAGGGTGATTTTCGAAGGCAGGGTTCAAGAGTAGCACTGTTGCCTGTGGGTTGTGACTGGGTGGTGAAGTGGTATTTCCAGTTAAGGTTACAGGTGAACGAGAGGACGCCCTTGACCAGAGCAGTGCGGTTGAATCTAGGTGTGGGACTGTAGTTCAAGCCTTTCGACAGGACGTATTGGAAGAGAGAGAGAGAGAGAGAGAGAGAGAGAGAGAGAGAGAGAGAGAGAGAGATTTGGATGAGAAGTTAAGGACTGAATAGAAGATGGTCTGATTTCCACAGTCGCGGTGGAGTAGCCGAGCGGTCTAAAGCGTCTCGCTGCGGAGCGCGCGGTTGCTCGCCGTGGAGGTTCAGTCCTCCCTGGGGCAAGGGTGTGTGTGTTGCCCTTAGGTTAGTTTACCTAGGTGTAAGTAGTTTGTAAGCTACGGACTGATGACCACACAATTTGGTCCGATAGATTTACAAACATTTGAACATTTTTTTTTATTTCCACACGCCACCATCATCGCCTCATGGTCTAGGTGGTGGATAGCCTTCCCCTTGTGTTCCATTTTCCTTCTTGCCTCTCCTTTTTGATAAAGGAACACAGTTCCGAAAGCTGGTGTCCTATTTTTCCGTCTTAATCTGCGTTTCTTTTCTGTGGCTATCGGCGGTACAGAACTTAGGTAAATACTGGTCAGCCAATCTTACACGGAACTATTGTATCCACGTATTACGGAAAACTACTTTCCAAGCAGATATTTAAACAGCTTACCATATTGTGCTGTACAATCAAATTTACAACAGTGAAGTTACTTTTGACCACAAATTTTACAAATAGTTTACATTCACATAGTAAATGAAATGTAAAATCAAATGCGTCGGTTCCTATTTTCAAAAGAGATAAGTTTGATATTTATTGAATGCAGTGCCATCTACTACTAAGAAAGATCAGAGACATAATACTCATATTTATTTGGGAGTTAACACGCCGAACAATTTTCCTTCGGCAACGACTTTTCTCAGTATTGTCCAACTGTTTCTGAACTGGAAGTGTTAAACCTAGAGAAAATCATATGTCTATTTTAGCCGATTTTAGTGCTATCACGAAACTAAAAAAAAGGTTAATGCAAAATTATATATTTTTCACTGAGAACTAAAAGTGCAATAAAAAATTGGGGTCCTTGTTTAACATTTCAAAGTAATTCCCCCCCCCCCCCCCCCCCTACGTCGCTGCTCTGGGTCGAGCTTTATGTTAAAAAATGTCCTCAGCAAATATAACATGCCAACAGAAACGACCATGTTTAGAGTGATGTCACCTAGATCGAATACGGAAAGATATAGATGTTCCTTTTTCCCGCTCGCTATTGGAGAATAGAACGGTACAGAAATATCATCCATGATCCATCTGCCATGCACTTCAGTATGTTTCAGAGTAGAAATGGCGTCTCATTGTCTTCAGGTATGAATCGCAGTTCTGCACCACCCCAATCGGCGCCTGGGGGGGGGGGGGAGGGGACCTGAAGAGACTCGTTTCTTTCATTGTTTTGAAGAAACGCAGCGATGAATCCTGGTGACATTTCGAGCGGGTTAGAGGGGGCTATCGATATGACTTCAGGTTAAGGTTAGAAGACTCTGGAGGCTCAGTGGTAAGTCAGAGGCATCCTGAGCCTCTATATCGTTGTGCCATTTTCACATGGAGATGTCTATACTCTGAGGAGAAGGGAGGGAGGGCGGGGGAAGGGGTCATAAAAAATTGAGCGACAGAAAAATGTGACTAAAGTGACGTCATCGATCGTTTATCTACTCGTGATCAACATCCAGCGCTTAGAACGCCGTATCCTCATCACCATTGGAAGCACATGTCAAGACTTTATACCCCAAATTCATCCAACAGCACTTTCGTTGTTAACTCAAAGGTTGACAGCTCATAGTGAAGTCAAATCGACCGATGCTGTAATACCTAATGGTAGGATAATATCATTAACAGATACATAGATTGAGAATGACGAGAGCGTTGAGATTCCAGTTTACGTCCCATTTCGCAGTTGAAATGCATCATGGTACGAACTGGTAGAGAGTGCATTTACGAGAATAAATGTTCAAATGTTTGTAAATCGATCGGACCAAATTGCGTGGTCATCAGTCCGTAGGTTACAAACTACTTAAACTAAGGTAAACTAACCTAGGGACAAAACACACACCCATGCCCTAGAGAGGACTCGAACCTCCGACGGCGAGCAACCGCGCGCTCCGCAGCGAGGCGCCTTAGACCGCTCGGCTACTCCACCGCGGCGACTATGAGAGTGCAGGATAAATAATCACCGGGGCGACGCCGGGTTTACAGCTAGTTTTTAATAAATCCACCTTTTCGCTGAAGCATCTTCTTACAATGAGTTGTTTTACCGGTCTCCGCAACCAGGTAGCTAGCGCGGAGCGGCGGCGTCGACTGGTAGGTTCGCGGCCTCCGAGAATAAAGTATCGTCATGTACGCTTCAGTCTGGAGACCATGGGCTGTTTAAATTAGATTCTAAAGAAATGCAAGTGACAATCATTGCTATATTACATAACAGGGTTGATGACACATGTGCAATTGAAACCACGATCAACGAAAAACGAGCTCTGTTGGTTTCGGTACACATAACTTCAGGAACGTCTTTATCAGCAATTACAAATTTCTTCGAATTAAACTAAACATTGAAAAAGCTTGTGTATTCACAGTGACAAGCGATACTCAATATTATCTAATACACATAGTTCTCGGAGAGGACGTAAATACTGATATGCGCAGCACATTTTATGGCTTCATGCTTGAAACATTCAATCTTGATGTGAACAATGACCCCTTAATCTCGATGACCGGAAACAACAAATACACAGCATCATTTTCGCACGTCATGTCGATAATTTGAAAACAAAGATCTACACATCATACTTTTCAAATCACAAACTTTTTCCGAATATCAATTGTGGGCAATGTATAATTTGTATGCATATAAATTAGTTAGTTTTCATTATGAACGAAACACACAAGCTAACTGTGAATTTTTGTACTGTTTACTTGATGGTGGCGTAACAGCCGAAAATAGGTTTGTAAAACCAATAAATTTGTAGAATATCTCACAGTTATTCTGTCAAGAACCAACGGATCAGTCAGTGAATACAGTTTGTCTCTTTTTTCCTATACGAATACATTACGTAACTAGTTAATTCCTCTTAGGACTTCTCCATGATCGTTTGTTCCATAAATTATTGTGAGATTCTTGAGTAGCCTACTTTAATGGTGTACTTTTTCTACAGGACAATGTTGGTGCACATATGGGAAGTATCTACACGTAATGTCTGCCTGATGTTGGGTTATCGCCTGGCGAGTGAGGTATATCCCCATTTCTGCCCCTAATAGACAAATATGGGACCATCTCGTACGTGAACTACAGGATATGAAGGACCAGCTAGAACAGTTGTCGGCCACCTTGCCACGTGAGAGGATACAATGCTAAGTGCTATTGTAAAACACTTGCCACTCGAATCCGTCCACGCATCCACCCCAGTAGAGATGCAGCATCTTCCTGGCAAGTGGGGACACACTGCCAAGGTCTTCGTTAATTTACTCGATTTGAAGAATATTTCATTGCCTACCCGTTCGGTTTGTGAAACAGAGCGAGGTGGCGCAGTGATATCACACTGGACTCGCATTTGGGAGGACAGTGGTTCAAACCCGGATCCGGGCATTCTGATTTAGGTTTTCCGTGCTTTCCCCAAAATCACTCCAAAATGATTCCTTGCAAAGAGCACAGCCGATTTCCTTCTCCATTCCTGACGAAAGCAATCCGAGCGTGTGCTCCAACGCACACGACGTCCAAGGGACGTTAAGCCCTGATCTTCCCTCCTTCAACTTCTGAAGCTCGATTTATTATTTCACTCCTCCTCATCCCATATGGCGTGATAAGGGAGAGGGGGCAGCGTTACAGACATTCCTCTCTTCAGCCAAAGACATTAAAAATTGGATGAATGAAGAAGAGAACAAGGATACTAAAATGAATTGAAAAGGTGATATGAATTGTGTAATACAGATTTTAAAACTGTCTTTTGTATGTTTTAAAAACAGTACATTCATGAAAATAGCAACAGATTTAAAATACTCGTAATACGGAATAGGCGATTTTACTCCAGTTGAAATTAAATAATCTTTTGGGAAGATCACATGGTTTTCATTTTAATTAGCGACCAGTTTCCGTTCTCAAAGGAACCATTTTCCCCTCTCTGAGAGGATGTTACGTTTGTACTCGTATTATTTATATGATGCATGTACGCTTCAATTATTTTACATGTAACTTAACATCTTTCCATGCATCAGTCATAATGCCAAGCACTTCAGTAATGACATAAGTGTAACACCCTATCAGAAACCAGAACATACTACCTTTGTGTGGCGAAACCGGTCGATAGAATAACTGCGGGCTTGGAAAATTATTATTTTGTTTTAGATTGAAAATATACTTTCATTTATGACTAAAATTTGAAACTAGACTTATTAATTGAGATGGAGCACTATTCACTTTCACTAAAACCAACAGTGGGAACCTGTATGAAGAAAAGGGGTTGTTCAGGGAGATTGCTGGCGATAAGGATAGGGACTTGGGTGGAGTGGTGGAGATCTAGGAATGGCTATTGAGGGGCAATGGCGTCGGTTGTGTCAGTGTGGAAGAATAATTAAAAAAGAAGAAAAAACCTCTGGTGTTTGTTTCTTATAGTTTGAATAATCAAAGTCCTAAAATTCAATCTGTCAGTTAATAAACTTCAAAGTCACAATTAGTTGAACTATCAGGTAATGTTCAGTGTTTATCTGAAGGTATTGACTGTGTTAGTATTCTGAGTAAGCTGAAAGAAGTTTGCTGTAATTCTCACGCAGCTCGATGAGATGTTGAGATGTTCCGACGTCGCCGATTCTGGTTCACTGTGTCGAAGTGACAGTCTCGTCGATTCTGAAAAACAATCTGAGATAAACCTTAGTGGTACGTCGGGATGTCGATCATTAGCTGTGCAATCAAAGTCGATTACTGTCAATACTGGTTTACGGCGTAAGAATTGTGTGATTTTTCTATTATGCTAAATTTTGAGAGACATTTAAAGTTGACAGTGTACAGGTTCTAGCCGTTCCAGGTTGATAGGTTGAGATGTAATAGGCAAGCTATTGAGCTAAGTTTTACTAATTAAAACATGCTCAGTCTCTGTTGCAGTATTTTATTCTCCAATAACGCGTTTCGCGCTGTTAGCGCATCGTCAGACTGGAAAAAGACAAATGTTTTGTTACAGTCCGGACTGAAAACATTTGTATTTTTCCAGTCTGACGATGCGCTAACAGCGCGAAACGCGTTATTGGTGAATAAAATACTGCAACAGAGACTGAGCATGTTTTAATTAGTAAAACTTAGCTCAATAGCTAAGCAATGGCGCATGAACATTTAGAACGTCTGGAAGTTGTGATTGATCCCGCACAATATTAGTGTTGGAAACGCCGCGGTGGTTTGCCCCTCCACCGCTTGGCGGCGGTGGCGTCGCTTTTAAGATGACCGGGAGCCAGCGAGCGGGCACAGTTGGCTGCCTGACGCCGAACCACACGCTCCGCCTGCTGCCTTGCTGAGATTCAAACAGGTCAGTACCAGCGATGCTCTTCATTTCGCACTCGATTCTGAGAGTCCAACTCCCCAGAACCTGAACTGCACCGAAACGTTCCGGTGCACGTCGAGGGATATTTTATGACAACTTCAACTATGATGGACGCCTATCCAATTTTTAGAGGGTAATAATGTAATTAAAATTATTGTAAAAGCCACACCAACATTGTGAACCACAATAATATTGTCTTAGTCACCACAGTTTCCCTTGTTTCTATGAAAATACCTTCGAAATACCCATGCTGTCACCTGCACAGGAAGGAACATATTTCCCGTAGGACTGCCAAAATTCTGTGATGTGGTACCATCGCATTGGAAACAGCTCAGCACAGCGATGTTGACCCTTTGTTGCATTGCATTCAGGAAAGTCAAAAGCACGATATATATGAGCTACACTCAATCTTAACGTCTTCGTAGCTACGTCTGCCTCCATTAACATACAATGAACATTGCAGGAGTAACAATCCCGAGCATTAGTGAAACCGAGCTTGATGGTGAAAAATAAAGTGGTCATTACTGTTGTTCATAATTAGGGAAGGTATCAGAATTGTTTCCAAACAAGATACATGAAGCGTATAGTTCATATATAAATTGTTGTGCAGATATTTTAATCGCAATACGGGTATAAAGGTAAATCGTACTAATTAAACGAAATGCAATTATTTTGTAACGAGCCAAATGTCGCCTTTGGCCCTTGATGCCAAAATAAAACATCCCTGGACGAGTTGTGCATTTTTTTCGTGCATTTTTAGTCGTGCGCTTTAGTGACGAGTATTAAAAAAAAGTTATTTGCTTATGATCTGTACGTGATGTCCTAAGGCTTATGGTTAGGTATAACAATATGAAGGAAACTACACTGACACGTATTTCTGAAACCATCAGGTGCGTAGATTTTAATAACATGAAGTAGGGGGATACTTATTTGAATAGAAGTGTGGTGTTTTGTTTATCGAATTAGTTATTGATTTTATCAGGTTTTATTACATTGCAATTTCAGATTTGCTCAGCAGCTGATTCAACAAGTTATAAAACTTAGGCAATCAATCTCAGATCTTTATTCCAAATCTATATTTCAGTCAATATGTAACGATATTCAGTGCAATCATATGTTAGTTAAAATACTACATCTGCGTGTGTGTGCACCTATACGTTACTGTAATGATAATAGTTACACAATCACTTAAATGCAGATCTGGAATAAAAAAATTAGAGACTGATTGCTGCAAGTTTTTACAACTAATTACCGATAACATTTATATAAGAGTGTGTTGTCCCTTCTTTCGGAGATGTTCGACAGAACAGACACAATGTAAATGCTTCTATGCATCATATAGGAAAATGACTGTTTTAGTGCTGATGCACGATTTATTAAGTTCGATTTCTCACAGGAATACAGGTGAAGCTACAAGCATGTAGACTAGCGGACATGGGTACTACAATAGTACTGTGCGATTCAAGTTCAAAATTTGGACCGAACGAGAACCGTGTCCCGATAGCCACATGATTTCGACAGTTCAACGATCCGCTTGGAGGGCTAACCGCACTTTGTAATAATAATAATAATAATAATAATAATAATAATAATAATAGAGGACCCGTGCGAATACTTCGCACAGTTACTGGGAGTGACTTAAAGTGGTAATAAGTAAACGTAAATATTTATCAAAACGTAGTACTTTATTATAGATTTTAACAATGTATACAACATTATTTTTCTCAATACTTTCTTCCAGACAATATTAGCTGTTTCTCATTTCTTAGGTTTAATTTATACATTTACATTTTTGAATGTTGTGCCTCGGGATAAGGCGACATACAGCTGTCCGTGACTAAAACTGGATCTGGAAAGTAGATTACAAACCGATCAGGTGTTTGACCCTGCACTTTGTGGATCGTAATACAAAACGCTAATGTAATTGGAAATTGCCGTCGTTAAAAGAGAAGTCGATTGTTATGTTTATGGTGTCATATCTATGCGAGCTAACATCATTCACTGTCCAATATTAACACCAACTGAAGCTTCCAAATCTAAGATATGCTTTTTTCTAACTATTAACCTCGTCCCACACAAAGTTCCCTTAGCTAAATTCAAATTCCCGAAGAGCAATAAAATTTCACCTTCTTTCAAATAACAGGAGACCCAAATATTCAAACGTTTGTAGAGCTTATGGGACTTAACTACGAGGTCATCAGTCCCTAAACTTACAAACTACTTATGAACTAGCTATTACTAAGGACGGTACAAACATCCATGCCCGAGGGGGGATTCGAACCCCCGACCTTAGTGCCCGTGCAGACCGTGACTGGTGCGCCTCAGTCCCCTCGGCCACCGCGGCCGGCGACAGGAGACCCATTTCCATAAGAAACGCACAAAGGGATATCGCGATAAAGTATAAATAAAGCCACGCGGTAATGGCCGAGTTGTTCTAGGCACCATGTCAGGGACTGATCGGCCGCTGCAGTTGGAGCTTCGAGTCCTCTTTCGGTCATGGTGTGTGTGTGTGTGTGTGTGTGTGTGTGTGTGTGTGTGTGTGTGTGCTTAGCAAACGTCAGATTATGTAGTTTGTAAGTCTAGGGGCTGATAGCCACTCCAGTTTGGCCCCATAGCTTTACAAGCAATTGAAGATTTTTCTACATCTACATTATACTCTGTAAACCACATAAAGTGCGTGGCGAAGCGTACACTGTACCAATACTAGACATTTCCTTTCCTATTCCACTCCCAAATAGAACAAGAGAAAAAAGAATGACGCAAACCGTGTCACTGAAATTTCTGGGAGGGAGGGGAGGGGGGTGAAAAATGAGTACTTTTGGCAGCCTTGGGGGAAGGGGGTTCATAAAATAATTTACAAAACATGAAATAAAAGTTATTTAATTTTAATATTAAATGGCAAAATGATTTTTATTAGGTAATTAACTAGAAATCCAGGACCTAATATCTCAAGGGGAGGGGGGAGGGGTTGGTCGCAGTTTGGGGGAGGGCGGGCGAAATGAACCAAATCTTGGCTGCGCCAGTGATCGTAAAGGAAACATATCGTTGTCAACATTGGTTCTGGTGCCGTATTGAGACGAAAACAAACATTGAATGTCAAACAACAAAATGCTTCGTTTATGCCACGGAAGAAACCTGAATATATATATATCGCAAACTATAATGCGATTGGATAATGATAACGTCACACAACTCCCACCATTTTCAGCCATTGTCAGCATCGACATGGTAGGCCGCCAATATCGTAAATAAAATTTAACCCTGTAGAGTATTGTGGTACTAGACTATATTTAATAAATAAAGTCATCGTAATCGCTTACCA
This sequence comes from Locusta migratoria, assembly GCA_026315105.1. Lineage (NCBI taxonomy): Eukaryota > Metazoa > Arthropoda > Insecta > Orthoptera > Acrididae > Locusta > Locusta migratoria. The sequence goes on along the minus strand of CM048751.1, from coordinate 160,113,009 downwards.
GGCAGACGTCTTACCGCTAGACCATGTTGGCTCACCTAGAACTGGATATGAGCGCTGCCACGGGGGACATGGATATGGTTCAAGGGATGATGACGGTTGCCGTATTCTGGGTTTTGTAGAGGAACATGACCTAGTTGAAACGAACACGTACTTCAAGAAAAGACCGACCCACTTAGTGACCTACACCAGTGGCGGACATGCAACATAGATTACTGGATGGTACGACGACGAGTGAGCAACTTCACAGTCGACATTAATCAAACAGCAGAAGAAATGTGGAATGGAGCAGTGCAGCAAATACAGCTTGCTGCTGAGAAGCTCTTGGGAAAAACGAAACTAGGTCGTAGATATATTGACAAGGAGACATGGTGGTGAGACGAAAACATGCAACGATTGGTCAAAGAGAAGAAGTTGGCCTGTAAGACTTGGTGGCGTACACGAAGTGATGCAGACCTTGACCGGTATGATCACTGAAAAAAGAAACCAAGAGAGCAGTGGCAGCTGCTAAAAATAATCACTATTAATCCTTCAAAGATGGTCCAGCTACTACGCCATCGTCTGTAATGAAGAATTCCCACATCCAACAATATTAAGTTCTTAACCGACTCATGGACCAGTACCAGAGATAACAGCAGAAGGAGTGATGGTGGCCATCCAATAGAATGAAGAATGGAAAGGCAACCGGTTCAGATGATATCCCTGTAGAAGTCTGGAAATTACTGGAGATCAGGGAGAAGAATTTCTCGCTTCCCTCTTCTACAAAATTGTTACCACGAGCAAGCCTCCACAAACATGGACCACAAGCACAACCGTGCCTATATGGAAAGGAAAATAAGATGTCACCGAGTGTAACAACTACAGACTGATATGCCTTCTTTGTCACACCATGAAGATATTTGTACAGGTGGTGGACAAAAAGCTGAGAGCAATAGTTTCTGTATCTCCTATCCAGTGTGGGTTTGTCAATGACTGTGGCATTACCGATGCCATCCACGCTTCACATTTGATGCTGGATAAGCACTCAGGGAAGAGAAAGACAGCACATTTTGCATTCTTGGACTTGGAGGATGCCTTTGATAGGGTCCCACATAATCTGATCTGGCGAGCTCTACGACACCACAGCGTACCAGAAATGTATGTGAAATGGGTCCAGCTTCTATCGAGATGTAACAACTGTAGTCAGGTGTCCTACTGGAATCTCTCCACCTTTCAAAATCACCGTTGGTATTCATCAAGGTTCAGTCCTCTCTCCACTACTATTCATCCTTTTAATAAACATAGTAACAGCCGATATACAGACCCCTCATCCCTGGACGCTTCTCTAAGCCGACGATGTGGTACTTACACAGAAAACCCGTCAGTAACTCCAAGATCAAACCCAAGCTTGGAATGATAGGCTAGCAGATAATGGCATGCGTCTGAATCTCCAGAAGACGACCTTTTTGGAAAGCGGTCCTCAAACCAGTGGAACCATCAGCATCGACGGCCAGGATTTGAACAAAAGCACCGAGTTCAAATACCTTGCATCCATGATGACATCTTCCAATGATTCCACCCTGGACACCTGGACGAGAGTAAATGCAGCATGGCTGAAATGGAGACAGGTCACTGGTGTTCTCTGTGGCAAAAGGATGCCTGTTCATCTGAAGGCAAAAATTTATAAATCAGTAGTGCGTCCAGTATCTCTCTACGGGACAGAATGCCAACCTTTGACGAGAAAACAGGGTCAGGCTCTCCACACAATGGAGATGAAAATGCTGTGATGGTCCCTCGGATTGACTCGCTACGACCATGCAACTGATAACTATGTCCGTCAAAGGCTTGGTGTAGTCTCAATCATAGAGAAATCAAGAGAGGCTCGTCTTCGGTGGTACGGGCACGTCATGAGGAAAGAGTGCGTTTCTGTGGCTGAAACAGCACTCCAATTCGATCCAGAAGAACGCCGACCCCGTGGTAGACCGCTCAAGAGGTGGATGAACAACATCAAGGAGGACATGTGCGTTGCGGATCTCAGCCTTGAAGACGTCCACAGCAGAGCTCTGTGGAGCAGACTAAGCAGAAGAGCAGACCCCAAGTAATGGAAAAAATGCTAGGAAAGAAGAAGAAAGTCATCGTAATCACTTAAATGCGGCCAAGGATTTGATCACTTATAGAGCCATTATGCGATTCCATGATTTAGTTTTCACGGGCAATTCAGCAACAAAAAATGGTATTGAACTCAGTTCTCATACAACAAGCAACAGTCAATACCTACTGTAGTTATTTTAGATCGCGCTCGATTGTTGAGACGGATCCCAGCGTACTGACCAAAATGACGCCAGCTAGTCATAACAAAATGTCCGTTGGCGATATGGCGTCAGTTTGACATAAATATAAGGCACCTAATTATCGTCTACCACATTCAGAGTAAGCAGAGGTTAAAGAGTACGTTAATCTTTCTTCTTAAATATGTTAACTTCGTTAATTAATGATTATGCAGCTATGTAAAGAACTATTTCTCGAACAATTGTCAGGAACTTTTAGTGTGGCGACGGATTTTAATGATGAACATCAAAAATCTAGCTTACTTTGCGATTTACATCCATTAATGTTACGTGGAATAGACGTTAAAAATGCTAACACGCGGCTTACATTACATTAGCTCTCTTCTCAATTTTCTTGTGGAGAACCAACCACAATTTGTACCTAACAGAGATGAAAAGAAAAGTAACCTGTACGATATACAATTATATTTGCACAGAGGTGCATGCAGTCGTAAAAATATTTGACCACTTGCCTTCGGTAAAGCATCGGTAAACGCACTTACAAGGTCCATAGCATAAACTGTCGTCAATATGATTCACGGTAAAAGAAGATAATTTAATGAAACTACAGACGTAATGAGCGTGTCTCTGGTTTTCCTGAATCACTTCCCGTTACTGTCGCGTTTTTCCAAGAAACATTATCCGCTCAAAGCGCTTTTTATGACCTTGAAATGTTGTCTCTCGGCAGCCGAACAGTAAACAGCAGCTTCAAGGCAGTTCTATCATCTTCTTTTACCACTGCCTTTTTCTTGGTGAGAATTTCAGTCAGTTGTTTTGACCGAATACGCCAAGTTATAGTACTAGCATTCTAACCTATCTGGCAAGTCAGTTCTGTCTATTTCAGATTTCTTCTTCTTCCGCTTGTGCAAGGACACGTTCTTAGCAACTGACTTGGCATGGTTCATTTAAGAGGTGGCCGGGTGGTCTTCTTGTCGCTATTCCCAATCCCTCCCTTTACCAAGGGAGTAATAACTGAGTGTAGTGTTATACGAGAGGGCTGTTCAAAACGTAAGGTGACTATTTTACGTTGGTACACATGTCCCGAATAAATGTTCACAGTTTCAAGTGTACAGCATACAGGTTGTTCCATTCAAACAACAATTGTTGAAATGTTTGAAAATCTATGGGACCTAACTGCTTGGTTATTAGTCCCTAGCTTACAAACTACGTAAGCTAAGTTAAACTAAACTAAGGACAACACATACATCCATGCCCGAGGGAGGATTCGAACCTCCGACGCGGGAGGGCCCATTGAAACCTCCCTGATTTCAAAGACAGAGGAAAGGGAAACCACAGTAGATACGACAATGAGGGATGCGAAAGTTGATGGTGATAATGATGATTAATATTTTTAATATTTAATCAATTTTCACGGGAGTCTTTCAAGTTTTAGTATTTCGAGGATTTTCACCAGTGACCTTACTTGTTCCTGTATGCAGAAAGTTAGTGTCCGGGTACAGAGAGAACTGTAGCTATCTGAAGACTCCTGCAACATCTGCGGTGCCTGCCTACCTTGTGGCAATCAGTCAGAACATTTGATTCGATCTGTAAATAGTATTTACTTGCTACTGGCTATTCAGTCAGATTTTACGAAATGCAGTAATCTCATAAAGACAACTGCTTTGCCAGAGAGAGAAATAAACACATGTGGAGTAGCCATAAAGGAACTGTGTGAAATGAGAAGTCCCGCAAACACGTGCTACGCATAAAATATACGAACCTAAATTATGGTTTTAATTAAGTCATGAAATGTAAATGATATATTTCTGAACAACTTCAAATAAATTCGGTAAATGGTGTGTTTGTAATTATAAATGTGTTTCATACCTGTTTCACGAAATTCGTCACTGAGGGGGGGGGGGACCTCTTGAATTGATGAACCAGTTATGAACTCATTCTACCCCAAATGCATTTCTAAGACGAATTTCACATTGTTTGGGCGTTAATGATGATTTATAGTCATATAAAATATCATCCCAAAAGTGTTTCACCGTCAAATTAATTTTCCAGCACACACAAAAGCTTTAAGTGATGATAATTAACAAACTATTAGAGGAAATCGATTCTCAGCCAAATACAGTCAGAATTAGTTATTTTAGACTCATGAAAGTCTAAAATGTTCAAGAGTCGTAGGTATAATTCGAAAATGTACTATGAAAGTCTGGGACATTTATGCTGCATCTTGGTTGTGATCCAGGACACATTTCATGAAACCACGGAAAGCATTCCAGCAAAAAACATCTCCTTTGTGGCTACCTGTGGTCAGAGAGTGTTCGGGTCGCCCCTGTGTGGAAAGAATTCGAGAACCGAGCTGTTGACTCCAGATAGACACTGCGAGGAGAGGTCACGATCGGCCGGTCTGTACGTCAAAGAACCGGTTTTAGCAGAGTTCAGCTTCGTTAAATGTAGCAACACAACTACCTGAGAAGTTCTACTGCCTTTTTGGCTTGTTACTCGCAAACTATCCTGTTACGCCAGTCAACAAAAGCAAAAGAGGTCGCCTGGGGGAAAATCCGTTGCACATGTTGCAAGGAGCACACTGTTATTATTATTATTATTTTGCAATAAAGATTGCGTGTTATAATAGTTTTATTTCAACTTTGACTAGTTTCTAAACAACCTTAGAGGTTATAAAATAACTTTACCTTTCACTGACCGCACAACCATAACCATGACTAAAGCACCTCATAGGCTTGTCAGTCACAGAGAACAGACTGGATAAAAGATCTATAGAGCCAACAGTACGATCGAGTGTGGAAGCGAGGTCGTCAGAAGATACGTTACAGCCACGCCACATCTGGTAAGACAAACTGACAATAAGTCAAGCATTCTGAAGTGAAAGGATCAACAAACTGTCTCGTTGGTAGAAATGTGTTAGTTGGCAAGGTGTCTATGTTGACAAATACACAGGGTGAAGCGAAATTCGCAGCGCGATTCCTCACATGCCACCAATAAAAAAATGTCTCACAAATTTTCGCCCTCGGCATATTTCCAGCAGTAAATACATCTACATGGGATACTCTGCAAATCACATGTAAGTGCCTGGCAGAGGGTTCATCGAACCACCTTTATACTATTTATCTCCAATTCCATTCTTGAATAGAGCGCGGGAAGAAATAACACCTGAATCTCTCCGTTCGAGCTCTGATTTCTCGTATTTTATTCTGATGATCATTTCTACCTATGTAAGTGGAAGTCAACAATATCTTTTCGCATTCGGAGGAGAATCTTGGAGATTGGAGGTTCTTAAGTAGCCCACGCCGCAGCGATAAGCGCCGTTGTTGTAATGATTCCCATCCCAGATCCTGTATCATTTCCGTAACGCTGTCTCCCCTTTATCGTGACAATACGAAACGAGCTGCCCTTCATTGGACTCTTTCGATGTCCTCCGTCAAACCCACCTGATAAGGATCCTACACTGGGCAGCAATACTCCAAAAAAAAGACGAACAAGCATAGTGTATGCAGTTTCTTTAGTAGTTCTGTTGCATCTTTTAAGGATTCTACGAATAAAACGCAGTCTCTGGTTCGCCTTTCCCACGACATTATCAACGAGTTCTATCCAGTTTAAGTCTGAAGAAATAGTAATTCCTAGGTATTTTGTGGAGTTTACGGCCTTCAAATTTGATTAATTTATCTTGTAATCAAAGTTTATCGGATTTCTTTTCGTACTCACGTGGACGACTTCACGCTTCTCATTATTTAGAGTCAATAGCCAATTTTTACAGCATAGTGATATCTTATTCAGATCGTTCTGCAGTTGGTTTTGATCTTTAGATGATTTTACTAGACGGTAGATGACGGCGTCATCTGCAAACAATGTAAGAGAGCTACTTAGATTTTCTCCCAAATCGTTTATGTAAATAAGGAACAGCAGAGGGCCAATAACACTACCCTGCGGTACGCCCGATATCACCTCTGTTTTAGTCGATGCTTTACCATCAATGACTACAAACTGTGTCCTCTCTGACAGAAAATCTCTTATCTAGTCGCAAATTTAGGGCGATATACCATAACCGCGCAATTAGATTAAAAGCCGTTTGTGAGGTAAGGTGTCAAAATCCTTCTGGAAATCAAGAAATATGGAATCGATTTGCGAACCCTTGTCGATAACACTCATCACTTCGTGTGAGTAAAGAGCTAGTTGTGTTTCGCATGAACGATATGTTTTATATCTGTGTTGTCCTTGGGTCAATAGACGATTCTGTTCGAGATAAATCATAATATTTGAATAAAGGATATGTTCCAAAACCATGCTGGAAATTGACGTTAATGAAATAGGCCTGTAGTTCAGTGGGTTACTCCTACTGCCTTTCTTGAATATAGGTGTGACCTGTGCAACTTTCCTATAGACGTTGAAGACTGTGATAGGTGTGTTCCATGCGTTAGACTTAGGCAATTATACAAACAAACTTCCGAGAGATATAGAAGGCGTCGTGAGGAACAAAATGAGCATAGAAACTGATGCCCGAAAACGCCATTAAATGACGCTGCAGAGAGTCCAAGTTACAGGCACCGGAGCAATTTCGACGCTTTCCCGGGCATGGGTTTCTGTGCTCAGTTTGTTCCTTTAGACGTCTTCCGCACCCCCTATACGTTTGTTGGTGCAATTGTGAAATTCTGAAACACATTGATGTATTGAAGACACACCCATTTGCTTCCGGAAATATGCACAAAATGAAATTTTATGAGACATTTTTTCTTGCTGACAAGTGAGGAATCCTACTGCGAAGCTCGAGTGCGCGAATACATGAATTATAAAGATGTAGACAAAATAAATTGTGATTTATTACAAAGAAATTCATTTAAAAATACATCACGCCCTCGTATACTGAGTAGCAATAACAGGTCACCGTCTTGTGAACGAATAGCATTGTATTTCCACTAAGCTCCGGTCTTTTACTGTGACCTTACAGAGAGAACTGTAGCGCTACTTACATGTGACAAGACATTGTGGTGAGAATTCATGCGAAACTTAGTATCTTGTAGGGCATACTTTGGGCGGCGAAATGTAGAAACTCGACGTGGCTTGGCTTCAACAATTCGTTTGGAGACCCCTGCAGGAACATTAAGCCAAATTGCCTCTAGAGCTGCGGAAGAGTTGCCGGCGCAAGATTTTGTGTACGAGCTGACCTCTCGAATAAGTCCGATAAATGTTCGCTGGGATTCATCTGAGTGGCCAGCTCGTTCGCTGAAACTGTCCCGAGTGTTTTGCAGACCTATCGCTAACAATTGTGGTGCGATGACTTTGCGCATTTTCAGACATACAAATTCCATCGTTATCCAGGAACATGGGGTCCTTTAATAGATTCCAGTTAAGTGAACATAGCCATTTCCAGTCAATAATCGGAGCAGTTGGACACTGACACCCAGTTCGTTCCGTGGGAACCAGCCCACACCATTATGAGGCATCCACTATCTTACACAGGACCTTGTTGGCAGCTTTGACTGTGCGCCACACTCGAAACCAACATCAGTTCTAACCAACTAAACTCTGTAATCAAGTAATGGTTTTGCAGTCGTCTCGGGTTCAACCGATTTGGTTACGAGGCCAGGGAGAGGCGTCGCGGGCGATGTCCAGCTGTTAGCAAAGCTTCTAGACTGGTGTCGTCCTCAATATAGACTGTCTTGAAGGCAGAAATCGTCACAGTTATTTACTATAATTGCAAATAAGCAGCTGCAAACATTCCGAAACTTAAGCGCAAAATAGCAAAGGCAAAATGGAGTACAGACGACTAAGAAATGAGATTGACAGGAAGTGCAAAATGGCTAAGCAGGAGTGGCTAGAAGGCAAATGCAAGGATGTAGAAGAATGTATAAATAGGGGAAAAATAGATACAGCCTACAGGAAAATAAAAGAAACATTTGGAGATAAGAAAAACAGCTCTATGAATATCAAGGACACTGATGGAAAACCAGTTCTCAGCAAAGAAGGGAAAACTGAAAGGTGGAAAGAGTATATAGAGGGGCTCTACAAAGAAAATGAACTTAGCGGCAATATTGTAGAAAGGGGAGAAGAAGTAGATAAGGATGAAATAGGAGATACTATACTGAGAGATGAATTTGACAGAGCACTGAAAGACCTAAGTCGAAACAAGGCTCCTGGTGTAGATGATATTCCCTCAGAGCTACTGAAGTCTCTGGGAGACCCAGCCATGACAAAATTGTTTCACCTGGTGTGTAAGATGTATGAGACAGGCGAAGTATCCTCAGACTTTAAGAAAAATGTAATAATCCCCATTCCAAAGAAAGCAGGCGCAGACAGGTGTGAAAACTACAGAACCATCAGTTTAAAAAGTCATGGTTGTAAAATATTAACACGAATTATTTACAGAAGTATGGAAAAGCTGGTAGAAGCCGACCTCGGGGAAGATCAGTTTGGGTTCAGGAGAAATGTAGGAACACGAGAGGCAATACTCACTTTACGGCTTATCCTAGAAGATAGATTAAGAAAAGGCAAATCTACTTATCTAGCTTTTGTAGATTTGGAGAAGACTTTTGACAATGTTGATTGGAATAAACTCTTTCAAGTTCTGAAGCAGGCAGGAGTAAAATATAGGGAGCGTAACGTTATTTACAACTTGTACAAAAACCAGACAGCGGTTGTCAGAGTTGAAGGGCATTAAAGGGATGCGGTGGTTGGAAAGGGACTAAGACAGGGTTGTAGCCTTTCTCCAATGTTATTCAATTTGTACATTAAGAAAGCTATAAAGGAAAGCAAGGAGAAATTTGGAGAAGAAATTAAAGTTCAGGGGGAAGAATTAAAAACATTGCGTTTTGCCGATGACATAGTAATTCTGTCAGAGACAGAAAAGTACCTGGAAGAGCAATTGAACGGAATGGACAGTGTGCATATAAAAGGTGCATATAAGATGAACATTAACAAGAGCAATACTAGGGTAATTAAGTGCAGTCTAAGAAAATCAGGTGATGCTGAAGGAATTAGATTAGGTAATGAAGCAATAAAGGAGGTAGATGAGTTTTGTTACTTGGGCAGTAAAATAACAAATGATGGTCGCAGTACAGAGGATATAAAATGCAGAATGGCAATGGGTAGAAAAGCGTTCTTGAAAAAGAGAGATTTGTTAACATCGAATATTGATTTAAGCGTAAGGAAGGCATTTGTATAGAGTGTTGCCTTGTATGGGAGTGAAACATGGACGATAAACAGTGTGGACAGGAAGACGATTGAGGCTTTTGAAATGTGGTGCTACAGAAGAATGCTGAAGATTAGGTGGGTGGATTGCGTAACTAATGAGGAGGTACTGAACAGAATTGGGGAGAAAAGAAATTTCTGTCATACCTTGACTAAAAGAAGGAATAGATTGGTAGGACACATTCTTAGACATCAAGGAATTGTGAATTTAGCGTTGGAGGGAAGTGTGTGGGACAAAAACCTCAGAGGAAGACCAAGAGATGAATACAGTAAGCAGATTCAGACAGATGTAGGTTGCCGTTATTATGTGGAGATGAAGAGACTTGCTCAGGATAGGGTATTGTGGAGAGCTGCATCAAACCAGTCTCCGGACTGAAGACCACAACAACGACAACAACAACAACAAGCGCACTTCACCTAGATTTCGATATCAGTAAGGGTGTCTTCATCAGGTGTATTGCTAAAATTATCAAAATGAATCACAAATAGTATATTAGAATAGTGTTACATGATACATTTTATTTTTAAAGAAAAATTAATGGTGACAACAGGCATATTACGTACTCACATGAGGCATGTAACAGAGCATGCTGTGCTCAAGTCACATAACATCAGATTTGTCAATAATAGAGAATTGCATAGTAAGATAATAGTAGCAAGTTTATAAAAGTTAATAACAAATGTGGCTAGCCAGTATGGGCTACCTTGGTGCTTGCTGTTGGAACGGCATCGGAATGAGCCGCTATACGATTACGCACTTGCGTCAATATTTAGTAGCGGCCAACAGAAACAACTGCTTTCTAGGGGAAAGATAGATACCGCCTAGAGGAAGATAAAAGAGACATTTGGAGACAAGAAAAGCAGCGGCATGAACATCAAGAATTCAGATGGAAAACCAGTAGTAAGCAAATAAGGGAAAGCTGAAATGTGGAAGGAGTATATAGAATCAGTGGCGGATACAGAATTTTTTTATGAGGAGGGTGTCCTTAAAGGTGTTGTGACACTAATTTTAACATTCTCTCTGTCTCTCTCTCTCTCTCTCTCTCTCTCTCTCTCTCTCTCACACACACACACACACACAAACACACACACACACACACTCACTCACATACACACATGCACTAGAAATAAATTTTATTACAGTCAACTTTTTAATATACGTCCATCTAACTATTAGTACTATTAATGCACTATTAGTTTCTGTGCTTTATGGCGTCATTTTGAAGTGCCCAGGATTACCAAAATAGTACAATGATTAAACCACATTAAATAGTGAAAAGTTTCAAAATTTACCACATATAGAATAACACATCTCCTCACAGCTGAACACAGGGCATTCAGGCTCTGGATTCGATTTTTAACTTTTTTTTTTTTTTTTTTTTTTTTTTTTTTTTTTTTTTTTTTTTTCAACCGGCCAGATGGGTATATGCGAATCACTATGCAGAGGAAGCCATGCAAAATTGACGTTCGTTTCTCCACATATTTACAACTATCGAATAATTGGATTGTAAGACTGAATTTGACTGACCACTTGAAAACTCAAACAATTGTGCAATAGGTCGAAAAATAAGTTTTGTAAAATAATGCTCACAGGATTGTGATATTAAATGTGTAAAATGAATTAATGCTAACTGTACACATTAATGCTAACTGTAACATAGGGCAAATAGTTCACAAATAAGGAAAACAATCAGAAAAAAGGTCAAATGTTTGTAGCCGCGACGGAGCGGCCGAGCGCATTGAGGCGATATGTTCCGATGCGTGAGTCCGTTCCCCGTCGGGGGTTCGAATCCCCCCTCGGGCGTGAATGTTTGTGTCGTCTTTAGTATAAGGTAGTTCATTAGTAGTTTGTAAGTTTAGGGACTGATTGCCCCACAGATAAGTCCCTTAAGTAGAGGCCGTCAAACGCTGCCTGGCTCCCGCTCGTTCCCGCCAGAGGGAGCGGCTAGCGTGACCGCCGTACCCGGGAGCCGGCAGTGCCGGTAATGCAGTCTCGGGAGCGAGAAGACTCGGTACTCCCGGCCGACAGCAGTGCGCATGCGCTCGGCCAGCCCTCCTCACGAAACCGTTAAATATTGCGCCCGTCCGGCACACGTCTACGGCGGTGCATTCACACTGCCGGCCGGGCCGAGCCGAGCGGGGATGTGCCAAGACGAAAAAGAGGGGGAAAAACAACTTTTTCTATGTTCAAGTTGTAAGAAATTATGACGGTATATAAGACCACATCGCATCGTTTTATCAACTTATTTTTTCCTTACAAGCTTTGCCTTGCCTGTGAAAAAAATAAAAAGTCTACTTTTCATTCCGCACAAGTTTTCAGTTTCGTAAAGCTCCTCACTCGATTTTGATGAAAGTTTTCGGTTAAAAAATCTAATTTTTGTACACAGGGTAGTGCAACATCTTAGCTTTCCAATAAAACATTCACCTGTTCGACATTCGTAACAATCGTTTTCAAATGATACTTTTTTGACAGGTATGCGCACTTGATTTACAAATCGTGTATTGAAAAAGTTCGATAGCGGGCAGCTTACTGTACTATGCATTTTAGGCCATACATTACAGCGAGTGAAATTGAGCTAAAAGAACAGAAAAGTTTTTGAAATGGTACTCGCACTGATATCTACCTTCTTTCTCAAGTAATTGTGAGTTATCTGAGCGGCATCATGCAGCAACCACAAGTCTACGAACTCGGCGTGTGTTGAGCGTAGCGTGAAGCACAGCAGCGCCGAAAATATTATTTGCTGGCCACGTATGTTGGTCCATCGTAATGTGTTAATAATTCATAACCAGAAAATAGCTATACCCTAATTTTTCTTGGGTGGCAACCGATTACAATGGACAATGATCTGCTATGGTTTTATGTAAGGTAATACTTAAGAGGTATGCAAGTAATTTGTTGTCCACATTGCACAATTGATGGAATACATATTTCGTGTTTCAAACTTGAAGAGAAGAAACAATTACTGTAAACTGCGAATTTGCTGTTGATGGACTGAAATAAAATTTCTGAAATTCTACTCAATGACTTTCAAGTTGAGGATAATAAACGGAAGAAACACAAAAATATACTAACATTTATTGATGTATCTACACCTAAGATTATACTATTTAGCCTTCTCTGAAGCCGGCCACGGTGGCCGAGGGGACTGCGGCGCGCCAGTCACAGTCTGCACGGCCTTTACGGTCGGGAGTTCGAATCCCACCCTGGGGCATGGACATTTTTGTCGTCTTTAGTATAAGGTAGTTCATAAGTAGTTTGTAAATTTAGGGAATGATGACCCCGCTGTTAAGTCCCTTAAGCTTAACAAACATTTGAACCTTCTCTTAAAATGTTCTACCACAAGGTGAAACAATTTATATACAGTGTCTCACATAGAAGAGCTATCCCTCAGACCGAGACAGAAGTAGGATTACATAACAGTAAAATTAAAGACATTTATTTACCTCCTGATAAGGAAGCTGCAACTTATGGTCATGAGGGTTCGTCAGATGTGCCAGATTTATGTGGTACACGCTGTACTATGTTTCAGCTCATCTCCACTTTCAAAGAACTCTACACGGTTCTCAGAATTTTTATTTATTTTATTAGGAAGCTGTCTGATGGGAACTGCTTTTCTATCAACATTTCCTGAATCTCACAGTTTTCCTTGTCTCCATGGTACTTTCATATCGATTTTTATACTTTAAATGAAAGGAAACCGCGCAGATTTAGTTTAGCCTCAGACACTGCAGATCAGTAAAGGATGAGAAGCAGGTGTCATTTGTTTCATGTTGTGATTTGTTTTTTCGTTCTTAGTGACCAGTACTTGTTCACTGCCATGTACTTTGAGCCAGCTGTTAATTGATTTTGTAATTTTATTACAATTGTTTGCACACTGTAGTGATAGAATTATAAACACATTAGAAATATTTTGTATGGACCCATCCCATTAATTTCTATCAACATTTAGGAGAGTTTTTCCTTATGTGAAAAACTAAACATTTCTTAATTTTTTAATTCATATTACAGAATTAATAGTAATAGAAGGAAAATAAACATATTATCATAAGTATAATTGAAAAAAAAAAATCATGCAGAGAAGCTTCTGCTGAAAACAGGCTGGAGACTTGTAATACTTGTGCTGCAGAACCAACACCATACCCCAATCGGTTCTTGGCGGCGCCGACTCGCGCCGGAATATTAAAGATATCGAATGTCAAAAGAAGGAAATACTCTCCTAAATGTTAGTCTATATGGATGGAACGAGTGCATTACCACCTATTTCTTATGTTCATAAAATTCGACAGTTCACTACAGTGTGAGAACAATAGTAATAAAACTAGGCGACCTGTGCAAATACTTTGCAGCATTAGTGGCTAGTCATGTGAAACGGAAATAAGTAAAATTAAATATCTACCATTTAAAAATATTTATTATAGATAGTAACAATATACAGAATATTATATAAGCTGGTGTTTTCTTAAATTCATATCAAAACAATTATTTAAAATCAATTATAATTATAAAATAGATTCTTTTAATATATAAGAAAGATAGAGGACACGTGCGAATACTTCGCACCGTTAGTGGAATGACTAAAACGTTGGGAAAACATGGAAGTAAAGTTAAATGTTCACGCATAGCTTTCTTCAGAATCAATCCGTGGAAGTGTTTAAAAGCGCAAATGAAAGATATTGATCCGTGGCTGTTTTTAGGTCAAAGAGAACTGTGTACTTTATTTAGAACCGAAGATATCCTTAAACAAACCGATTAATATATTCAATGCAAGGACAGAAGGATCCCGCGTTTGCATGAAAGTAAAGGAAGGAGAGACTTAATTATGATACTTGATGACAAATCTGCTCATAAATACCTTTCGTTTAAAGTGAAAATGAAGGAAATGGGGCCGATAAAACGGCCTGACCGAATGACTTTAGTTTACAGCCAGGACATCCCCATAAGAAATATACAGAAGGAAATCCCGTTTGAGTGTAGAAAAAGTGGATGAATACCTTTCTTTAGTTTTACACAAAAATGAAGGAAATCAGCCGGGTAGTTTAGTCCGTCCCACTGACTTTAGTTTTCGTAGATTCTTTTAATATACAATATAATAAAATCAATGAACTGTTAGCTCGATTTTTGAAGTGGGCAGCAATCGATCTTCTGCTGACAGTGTGTTGGGATTCCTTATAGCTCTCCCCTTCCCTCGGACAAGCTCTCCCCTTCCGTCGGAAAAAAAATTAGAAAAAAGTGACAGACGCTTCTCATCCTTTACTGACCTGTCCTGCAGTGTCTGAGGCTAAAGTAAACCAGCGTATGTTGAAAATTCGAAAGTACCATCTTGCAGACAAAGCAAATTGTCTTCAAATGATACAGTAAAATGTTCTTAGAAACGTTGTTCGTCTCAGACATATTACTAAAAGCAACTCAGTTCATTCTTACTTTCATCTCAGACTTGAAAGTATCGCATTTATCTCGGACACACTGCATACAATAATTTTCACCCTGTGGGAACATTTTCTGAAAGCTACAAAAGCGAAAAGGTATATATTGTGTCTTAGGAGTAGATGCATCTGCAACTAGAAAGCCTTTAACTGTAATGTCACAAAATTTTATTTCAGTCCATTAAGAGCAAAGTCGCAATTTAGATTACTTTGTTCTTCTCTTGTAGTTCCAAACACGAAGTATAAAATCCATGAATTGTATTATGTGGAAAAAACCAGATGTATGCCTCTCAAAGTCAAGTATGAACTGCTGTAAAACCGTAGCAGATAGTTATCCATTGTAATCGGTTGCCACCCAAGAAAAATTAGTTCATTATTATTCTCTGATTATGGATCTTTAACACATCACGAGGTACCGACAAACGTAGCCAGCAATTCAGATTTTTCGGCACTGCAGTGGTTCACGCTACGCTCAACACAGGCTGAGTTCGTAGACTTGTGATCGCGGCCCGAGGGCGCTCAGATAACTCGCAATTACTTGTCAAAGGAGGTAGATATCAGCGCGATTACCATTTCAAAAACTTTTTTGTTCTTTTAGCTTCATTTCACTCGCTGTAATATATGGTCTAAAAATAATAGAACAGTAACCTGCCCGCTATCTAACTTTTTCAATACACGATTTGTAAATCAAGTGCATATACTTGAGAAATAGCGTCATTTGAAAACGACTGTTAGGAATTACGAAAAGGTGAATGTCTTATACGAAAGCTAAGATGTTGTACTATAATGTGTCCAAAAATCTGATTTTTTAAACGCATAGTTTCATCGAAATCGAGTGAGGAGCGTTACGGAACTAAAAACTCGTGCGGAATGAAAATTAGTCTTTTTATTTTTTCACAGGCAAGGCAAAGCTAGTAAGGAAAAACTAATTTCATAAAACGATGTAGCGTGATCGTCTATATCATCAACAATTTTTACAGCGTGAAAATCGAAAAGTGTATTTTCCCCCTTTTTTCGTCTCGGGTACGTCCGGCACACGCAGCCGGCGGAGTGCGCCGACTAGGCTGAGGCGCTGTTGGCTCAGCCAAGCTCAGCTAGTCCCGGCGGGCGCGCGTGAACCCGGGAGTATCGTGACTCGTCCTGCCCGAAACGTCTCGATCTCGCGAGTGTGACGTCATCGCTCCCCCTCTACCAACCCTTTACCCGCCGTCAGCTGTCGAGAGCGACGCGCGAGCGCTGCGGGAACCGAGCGGGAGTGGCGGCCGTTTTGACCGGCTCTACCCTTAAGATTTATAAACATTTGATCATTTGAAATGTTTTTAATCCTAAGGAACGAAACTGCTAAGGTCTCGGTCCCTAGTCTTACAAACTGCTAAAACTAACTCATTCTAAGGACAACATGCACACCCATTCCTGAGGGAGGAGTCGAACCCCTAGCGGGAGCGTCAGTGTTCTCCGAGACGTTGCGCCCCAGATCACTCGGCCATTTCCGCACGGCGCACATGGTTTGATTGTCATTTTGATAAATGTAGAGTTCCATTCTCCCGATACTCTTCTTTATTTTGCGGTAAATTTTTAAAGTTTTCACTGTTTACTGTGATTGAATCATTGTAATATTTTAGTACTCATAGGCTCTTGAGAATGACGCCATAGTGCGCCGAAACTAACAATGCTTTGGTAGTTAGATA
The DNA here is from genome assembly GCA_026315105.1 of Locusta migratoria. Taxonomy (NCBI): domain Eukaryota; kingdom Metazoa; phylum Arthropoda; class Insecta; order Orthoptera; family Acrididae; genus Locusta; species Locusta migratoria. The sequence goes on along the minus strand of CM048751.1, from coordinate 160,096,439 downwards.
GACGTATATTAATTCGACAACGGAAGCCGATTTTACCTGGTGATGCCAGGAACAGAAAACATCTGCACTAGTTGCAGGACAAACATTTATTTCGGAGCGCTGTCAACGTTATGCTGCCCCTAGACTCGAAAGGTTACCGCACACATTGTTACGGGAAACGTGTCGTGTTGTACTGAATCAATTTCTTTTTCGTGCATTGTAAAGTTACTACGCAAAACATGAGTTTTCCAGTAAGCTTTCCCGATAAAAAAAATTACCCTTGATTGTTTTTCTAGAAGAATTTCTACTGACATGAAAATCCTTTGTATCTGATGTGCGGAAAAATACCACTGAAAGTTCTAATTCGGTCCAGTAACTGGAAAATCGAAACCTGTAGCTTCCAATAAAACTGTTTATAATGCGTGGCAGTACTATTTCTTAGTGTCTAGGAAAAGAATACAAAGTGATAAACTGATCACCGAAAATACCTGAATGCGCCAGCCTTAACGCAGCTCTAGAAATTCACGATTTTTTTACATAAATCAGTTAACTTTATGTATATATGAATAAATCGTTCACAATATCTAGTTTATCTCACAAGCAATCACAAAACAATAAATTTATTTTATTTAGTTTTCTCGTAAATTACAAAAAAGGAGGAAGAAGCAATTAAAAGAAAGCATAACACAAAAAGTCAATTTACTTTATGTTAATTACAGGGATTTTGCCTTTTAAACCCACAGTTACATACTGTCCGTAAGTGAAAGTTAATAATTCTTATGCTGATTTTCTCTCTCCCTCCCTCCTTCCTTGCCTCCCTCCGTCCCTCTTTCTCCCTCCCTCCATCTCTCCCTCCCTCCTTCTCTCTCTCTCTCTTACTTTCTCCCTCTCTCTCTTTTATCAGGCTGACTGGGGGTCACGTGCCCCTGTGCCCCGTCCCCCTCCCTGAAATCCGCAGTATTCTAGAAAAGGAAGATGAGATCGGAGATACAATACTGCGAGAAGAATTTGACACAGCACTAAAAGATTTGAGAGAAACAAGGCCCCTGGAGTAGATGATAGGAGAGCCAGTCATGAAGAAATTGTTCCACCTGGTATGCAAGATGTATGAGTCAGGGGATATACCGTCAAACGTAAAGAAGAATATAGTGATTCCAATACCTAAGAAGGAAAAGCAGACAAATGTGAAAATTACAGAGCTATCAGTTTAACAAGTCGTGGTTGCAAAATACCAACACGATTTATTTGCAGACGAATGGAAAAACTTGTAGATCCCAACCTTTCGGAAGATCAATTTGGATTTAGGAAATATATATATATATATATATATATATATATATATATATATAGGAACACGCGAGGCAAATACTTCTGTTAGAAGATAGATTAAGGATAGGGAAGTTTACGTTTTTTAACATTTGTAGATCCGGAGAAAGCTTTGGACAATGTTGACTTGAAACACTTTTTCAGATATCGTAGGTAGCAGGGGAAAAATGGGGAGCGAAGAGTTATATTCAACTTGTAAAAAAACCAGACAGGAATTATTAGAGTCGAAGTGCATGAAAGGGTCGCGTTGGTTGGAAAGGGAGTAAGTCAGGATTGTAGCCTTTCCCCAATGTTGTTCAATCTGTACATTGAACAAGCTGTGAAGGAATGCAAGGAGAAATTTGGAGAGGGAATTAAAGTCCAGGGAGAGGGAATAAAAACCTGGCGGTTTGCTGACCACATAGTAATTCTGTCGGAGACAGCAAAAGACCTGGGAGAGCAATTAAACAGAATGGACAGTGCCTTGAAAGGAGGGTATATGATGAACATTAACCAGGGTAAAACGAGGATAATGGAATAATGGAATGTAGTATAAGAAAGTCAGGCGATACTGAAGGAATTAGATTCGGTAATGAGACGATAAAAGTAGTAGATGAATTTTGTTATTTGATTACCAAGAAAACTTCTGATGGCCGAAGTAAAGAAGATATACAACGCAGAATGGCTATGGGAAGAAAAGCATTTCTGAAGAAGCGAAACTTGTTGACATCTAATATTAGTTTAAAAGTTAGGAAGTCCTTTCTGAAAGTATTTGTCTGGAGTGTAGCATTGTAAGCGAATGAAACGTGGACGATAAGAAGTTCAGACAAAAAGATGATAGAAACTTTCCAAATGTGGCGCTACAGACGAATGATGAAGATTAGATGGGTAGATCACGTAACTAATTAGGAGGTGCTCAACAGAATTGGGGAGAGAAGGAGTTTCTGGCATATCCTAAGAGAAGGGATAGGTTCGTGGGACACGTCCTGAGAAATCAAGGAATCGTCAGCTTTAGAAGGAAGTGCATGGGGTAAATATCGTGGAGGGAGACTGAGGGCGAATATAGTAAGCAAAGGATGTAGGTTGCCGTACGTATTCTCAGATGAAGAGGCTTGCACAGGGCACGATAGCGTGGAGAGCTGTATTAAACCAGTCTGCGGACTGAAGATCACAACAACAATCCCAGACGTTTGCGAACGCTATGAAGTACATTATATGACCAGAAAATTGATATGTTATATAAAATTCCAGACTACTTCAAGATTTAGTTAGAAAAGAAACTGTAGTCTGCTTCTACTTTATTCTCTTTCTAAATCTGAAAATAATTGAGGCGACATTTGATATCATTTTGTTAATTTTTGGTTGCATAATCAGTAGTTCATTACGTTTCCAACCGTCTGGGGTAAGCAGTTGTTTCCGTTGGCCGCTACTAGATGGCGTCGCGAATGACGAGACCACTGGCAATGCTTTAAAATCTGATGCCGCTCCAGTAGCAAGCACTACGGCAATCCAGAGCGGGTAGCCACATTTGTTATTAACTTTTATATACCTGCTACTGTTTGCCTACTATGCAAATTTTTTAAAATTGATAAATCAGATGTAATTTTATGCGACTTGAGCACAGCATGCTCTAATTTTATACGTTGTTTGTGCGACGAATTTTGTCTATCGTCATAATTAATTTTTCTCTACAAATAAGACGTTTCAGGTAACACTTCTGTAATATACTATTCATTCTAGTTTATAGTTTTTTCAATACTTCTGATGTTTTGCAACTTGATGGACTGCAACTACAATTCTAGAGTCGGTTGTCTGCAGACCCAACCCACTAACTCAAACATGCGGCGTACTTTCCTAACGAATAAGTCAGTCGTACGTTTCACGTTGACTTTTGTGGTTACGTATGCACTGAATTGCCGCTGCTCTTGGTCATTAAGTTATTCACTGCTTTGTCCGTGGTGAGAACTAATGCTTCAAATTTGGTATTCTCGGCGCACTCTTGACACTGTGAGTCTCGGAATATTAAATTCCCTACAGATATCCGATCTGGAATGTCCCATGCTTGTATTTTCAACTGCCAAAGAGTGTTAATTCCTTCCGTGTGGCCATAATCACATCGGAAAGCTAACCACATGAATCACCGGAGTAAAGTGACAGGTGTGCCAATACACCGCCTTTTGTATCTCGTCTACAGCACATTAGATTAGTTTACGTTCCATATATCCATACTGAGGACATCCTCGCGGATTTGGAATACGTCAATATATAATTTTTCCAAGCTGGTATAAGAATAATAATGGTATGACTACGGATGCATACATCGTTTAGTTTATTGAAAAAATCGTCAATGGAGTAGAACGAGCTGGCCACTAGCAACTCTTTCAGGCTCTTCTTAAACTGATCTTTATTTATAGCTAATATTTTATGGTTGCTCATAAATGATTGATAACGTGTGTCCTTGAGTAGTGGACCCCTTTTTGAACTAAAGTAAGTACTTTTAAAACCTCATATAGGTCGTTTTTGTCCCTAGTATTGTATGTATGAACTGAGCTGTTTGTTGGAAAAAGGGATACCTATATCAGTTATGACAAATTTCATTAAGGAATAAATATCGTGAAAGGCAGAAGTTAGTATACCCAGTGCTCTGAAGAGGCTTCTACGAGATATCCGTGGAATTACTTCACAAATACTACGTATTACAGGCTTCTAGACTCTGGAAACTTTTGCTTCATTTAAAGAGTTACCTCAAAATATTATACCATATACGAGACGCGTCAAGAAAGTAAGTTCTGTTTGGTAATAAAATGAAATTGTGCACAGATACAGAAGAAATTTTTATTGCACAAAAGTCTTAAACTACTTTTCCACATAACTGCCGAAATTTTGCAGGCATTTGTCATAGCGTGGCACCAGGTTTTGTATACCTTCTTCATATAAATCTTCCGCCTGTGTCTTCAACCAGTTGGAAACAGTTTCTTTCAGCTCGAGGTCATTGGTGAAGTGATGACCGCCAAGGAAATGTTCAAATGTTTGTAAAGCTTATCGGACTTAACTACGGGGTCATCAGTCCCTAAAATTACAAACTACTTTTGAACTAGCTAATCCTAAGGACGGCACAAATATCCATGCCCGAGGGGGGGATTCCAACCCCCGACCGTAGTGGCCGTGCAGACCGTGACTGGAGCGCCTCAGTCCCCTCGGCCACTGCGGCCGGCGAAAAGGCATGGATAGTGGCCGAGAGTGCCACTGAACTCGATGGAATTGACGAAGTCCATAAACTTACAAACTACTTATGAACTAACTTATACTAAAGACAGCGCAAACGTCCATGCCCGAGGGGGGATTCGAACCCCCGATTGCCGGCCGCGATGGCCGAAGGGACTGAGGCGCGTCAGTCACGGTCTGCACGGTCACTACGGTCGGGGGTTCGAATCCCCCCTCGGGCATGGATATTTGTGCCGTCCTTAGTGTTAGCTAGTTGATAAGTAGTTTGTAAGTTTAGGGACTGATGACCCCGTAGTTAAGTCCCATAAGCTACACAAATATTTGATTTGATGTGATTTGAACCCCGATTGGGAACGGCCGCCAAGGAAAGACTTGAGATGTAAGAACAGATGAAAGTCGCTAGGAGCGAGGTCAGGGCTGTACGGAGGATGGTCAAACACGTCCTAGCCAAATCCCTGTATGAGGTTTTTCGTCACATTTGCAGTGTGTGGTCGTGCGTTGTCGTGAAGCAAAACAACACCTTTTGACAGCAGTCGCCGGCGCTTATTCTGAATTGCAAGGCGCAATTTCCGAAGTGTCTCGCAATAAGCATATGCTTTGATTGTTTGACCACGCGGTAAGAAGTCAATGAGTAGGATGCCTTTCCAGTACCAGATCAGTGCACATCATTTTCCGAGGTGTCATGATTTGCTTCGGCTTTACCTTTGGTGGGATGAAGTGTGCCTCCAGTCCTTTGATTGCCGCTTACTCGCAGGGGTGTCGTAAGAAACCCACGTTTCATCTCCTGTGACTATCCGTCTCAGAAATTCTTCGCCGCTTTCAGCATAACGGGTCAAAAACTCAAGTGCACTACCCATCCGTTGTGTTTTGTGTTGCTCAGTGAGAATCTTTGGTACCCAACGTGAGCAAAATTTTCGGAATTTCAGTTGTTTGGTAACAATTTCATGCATCAGTGATCGCGAAATTTGGGGGAAGTCCATAGCGAGAGCACTAATTGTAAACCTACGGTTTTCCTGTATCTTGTAATCAATCGCGTGAACCAGTTCTTCTGTAAACAAAGGTGGACGCCCACTTCGTTCTTCATCGTGCACATCACTACGCCCGCCATTGAACTGTCGGACCCATCTTCTCACCATCGAATCACTCATCGCATTTGGTCCGTAAACATCGCCAGTTTGCCGATAAATTTCACTTGGTTTCACTTTCCTCGCATTCAGAAACCGAATCACTGACCTGATTTCACAGGCGGCGGGATTTTCAATCAACGCGGACATTTCAAACAAGCACAACAAAGCGTACGTAACTGACAGCGATCTCCAAATGGCGCACATTCTTCTCCTTGATACACATCGTCTACAGCTCATGTGCGGAACTGCAATCGCAGCGCTGCAGCGGAGATAAATTGAAACGGAACTTACTTTCTGGACGCGCCTCGTATTATGGAATGAAAGTAAGCAAAGTGAGCAAGCTTTTATATTTTTTGTGTCTCCTACGTCTAATAACACTCGATTTGCAAATACAGATTTGTTAAGTCATTTCGACATTCCAGCTGCGTGATATCATATATGAGCGGTGTCGCTCCATACCGCTCTCCCATGACTTCTTTTAGCGCAGTGTTCTCGCTGTGTGTTGCCAGCAGAAGTCGCGGGAGAGAGCTAGCAGTGGACGGGCTGCAGAAAGGCTGCCGCTTTGAGTGCGTGAGTCACACGCACGGAGAAATCTGACGGCCGTAAGGGCGAGGCAGCCGCCACAAACGGCGTTCTCCTTCCAGATACCTCTGCACTGTCGCAACTTCGCACGAGAATGAATCACAAATAGTATATTAAAAAAGTGCATTGAACGGCCTCGCGCATTGCAGCACAGCGCCTCAATGCGCTCGGCCACTCCGCCGCGGCTCCTTGTTTCAGCGCTCACATATGATATTACGTAGCTGGAATGTAGAGGTTTCGACGTATGCATATGCGTGTATAAGATACAACACTTTCGAAATCACTGTATCTGTATGCGTGTGGCTGTCGTCAAAAAACATAATGACATCTTCCACGAGGATCACCTCAATATCGATTTATGGATCGAACAACAAATCTAATCTAATCTCTTAGCAATACTCAAGATGGAGTTATACAAGCGTTATATATTTGGTCTCTTTTACAGACGAATCATATCTTCCCAAATTTCTCCCAATAAATCGAAGTCACCTTCCCCTTATATCTCCTTTCTATTTCATATCACTGTGCAGTGTTACGCCTATATATTTAATTGACGCGACTCTGTCAAGGAGCACATTATTAATGCTGCATTCTAACATTGTAGGATTCTTTCTCGTACTCATCTGTATCACCTTACATTTTTCTACATTTAGAGCTAGCTGCCATTCCTCACACCACCTAGATTCAATGATGACGCCTTCCTGTACACTATAGCATCATCAGCAAACAGCAGATTACAACTCAGTCTGTCCGTCAGATCACTTATATGGATATAAAATAATAACGGTCCTATCACATTTGCCTGGGGCACTTCCGACGATACCCTGCTCTGAGTAACACTCGCTATCGAGGACAGCGTACTGGTTCCCATAAAGGATATAGGTTGCCGTTCTTATTGAGAAATGAAGAAGCTTGCAGAGGATAGGGTGGCGTGGGGAGCTCCATCAGATAAGTCTATGGAATGAAGACGACGACAACAACAACAGCAACAACAATTGTTCTTTTGTGTGATGACGTTTTTCTTTTTTCAGGGAGACTGCATTTTACTACTCTACTGTCGTTAGGTCTTTTGACGTGCGCGTGGAATGAGAGGTGATTTCAGTGCGAGTCCAGAATGTTGTGGTTTGTTGATTTTGGAGCTGTTGCGAATCAATGAAGAGTTCTTAGAATAGGCGTATTCATCAAACGATTTCGGGAGAGGTTTTAAATGAATTGACATTGTAAAAACGTGTACTCTTAGTAGAACTGGAAACGGCACTAATATTGTAGATGCTATATTAATTTCATTAGAAAGGACTGTATCTAGAGTAACCCTGTTTGAGCAACAAAATTAGTAATCTTTTTAATAATCTACGTCTTCTCCAAAATAGGAATAAGGTAAATCGTTGTTGTTGTTGTGGTCTTCAGTCCGGAGACTGGTTTGATGCATCTATCCTGAGCAAGCCTCTTCATCTCCCCATAAGAACGGCAACCTACATCTGTCTGAATCTGCTTACTGTATCCATCTCTTGGTCTTCCTCTGCAATTTTTTCCCCACACACTTCCCTCCAACGCTAAATTCACAATTCCTTGATGTCTAAGAATGTGTCCTACCAATCTATCCCTTCTTTTAGTCAAGGTATGCCAGAAATTTCTTTTCTTCCCAATTCTGTTCAGTACCTCCTCATTAGTTACGCGATCCACCCACCTAATCTTCAGCATTCTTCTGTAGCACTATATTTCAAAAGCCTCAATCCTCTTCCTGTCCGCACTGTTTATCGTCCATGTCTCACTCCCATACAAGGCAACACTCCATACAAATGCCTACAGAAAGGATTTCCTTAGGCTTAAATCAATATTCGATGTTAACAAATTTATCTTTTTCAAGAACGCTTTTCTACCCATTGCCATTCTGCATTTTATATCCTCTGTACTGCGACCATCATTTGTTATTTTAATGCCAAGTAACAAAACTCATCTACCTCCTTTATTGCTTCATTTCCCAATCTAATTCCTTCAGCATCACCTGATTTTCTTACACTGCACTCCATTACCCTAGTTTTGCTCTTGTTAATGTTCATCTTATATGCACCTTTCAGCACACTGTCCATTCCGTTCAATTGCTCTTCCAGGTCGTCGGCGAAACGCAGTGTTTTTAATTCTTCACCCTGAACTTTAATTCCTTCTCCAAATTTCTCCTTGCTTTCCTTTATAGCTTGCTCAATGTACAAATTGAACAACATTGGAGAAAGACTACAACCCTGTCTTACTCCCTTTCCAACCACTGCATCCATTTCATGCCCTTCAACTCCGACAACCACTGTCTGTTTTTTGTACAAGTTGTAAATAACCTAACGCTCCCTATGTTTTACTCCTGCTTCATACAATGAAAGTAGGAAAATGCGGATCGAAAGACGGATGCCAATGAGAAGGGCAGAGCGTGAATCACTCAAACATATGCAGTACGTAAAAGCCATCAATGGAAAAAAAATAAGTGTACAGTTAATCTTTGACTAGTCAAGAGTTAGTAGAGCAAAAGCTTATGTGTGCAAAATTTCATAAACATTGGAAGAAAAGAGTGGATTTGTATGCAATACGAACACACAAACAAACATTCAAATATACGAGCACTCTGTTTTATATATAAAGAAGCAGATGTATTTAAGTTTCGGGAGGGGTTGGAACCCCAGAAACCGCCCTTTGGCTATGCTCATGGTTGTTGGGACCTGGCGGTGTGCACTGTGAGGCGCGCCCGGCCTCGAACCTGCGAGTACAAATGAGAGGTCCCGCGCTGTAACGACCAGCAGCCCACGCAGCCGCTGCTTCGAGGAAGCCCTCGCCGTCCCACGCGCAGCTAACAAAGCGACGACCTCGACGCCCCTTTCGCGGAACACGCCTCGTTACGTTACACCGGTGAGCCGTGTCGCAACCCGCAATACCACCTGCAACAATTTCTCCTCTATTTTTTCTTCGCGGCGTTACGAACCTGCAGCAAGACAAAGAGTTGATGGAAAGTGTCCGAAAATTGATACAAAGTATCCGAAAATTCTAAGTTGTGGAGTGGCCGAGCGGTCTAAAGCGTCTCGTTGCTGAACGCGCGGTTGCTCGCCGTGGAGGTTCGAGTCCTCCCTGGGACGTGGTCGTAAATTCTACCAAATACGTAGGAGTTACAATTACGAACAACTTAGACTGGAGAGAACAGACAGAAAATATTGTGGGGAAGGCGAACCAAAGGTTACGTTTCATTGGCAGAACGCTTCGAAGATGCACCAGCTCCACCAAAGAGACTGTCTACATCACACTTGTGCGTCCTCTGCTTGGACTACTGTTGCCCCTTGTAGGACCCTCATCAGGTGGGACTGACGGACGACATTGAGAAGGTTCAGAGAAGGGCAGCTCGTTTTGTTTTATCATGTTATGGGGGGAAAGCGTCACGGAAATGTTGTACAAATTGGGGTGGAAATCATTAAAAGAAAGACGTTATTCATTACAGCGTGATCTGTTTGCGAAGTTTCAATCACCGACTTTTACTTCTGAATGTGAAAATATGTTGCTAGCACCTACCTACTTAGGGTGACATGACCATCCCAATAAAATAAGATAAATCAGATCGAAAACGGAACGATTTAGGTGTTCTTTCTTCCCGCGCGCTATTAGAGAATGGAACGGTAGAGAAAAGTTATGAAAGTGGTTAATGAACCCTCTGCCAGGCACTTAAATGTGATTTGACGAGTATCTATGTAGATGTAGATAAGCTTAACAAACATTTCAACCACGTAGAAATTCCTTGAGGATAATGGCTATCGATAAAGGTGATGAGCATCGTTTTGAGGCGTAATTTTTCGGTTCTGACATTTTTCTGACGAGGTGATGTTGGGGAACACCATTCCATGTTTTACCGTTTCGTTTCAGGGTCATACCCTGGACACCAGGTTTCATCCTCAGGGACAATACCGTTCAAGAAATTGGGTGTAGCACGCTCTATTTCGACAAAATCCCGTGAAGCCTCTAAACGTGCCTGCTTCTGATCGTCAGTCAAGTGATGTGGCAAAAGACAACACATTTTGATGTTACCTAACTTTAGGGTAAGAATTTGTGGGAAGGATTCACGGTTAATTTCCAGTTCATCCGCTAGCATGCGCACTCTTCGTGATGAATGCCCTCACTCTCTCAATGTTTCGTTACTGAAGGTATCGCCGTCTTCCGCTAAGGCGACTGTCAGAAAAACTTTCCTGGCCTCCTCGAAAACTGGCGAACCACTCGCACACACACTTCATAGGCGATGCTTGATACGCATAAACACGTATGCGTTTCTTTAGGTGTCTTGCCAAACTTTAAATTAATACTTTGCTCGTTCATTGTCCTGTTCTCAGTTCAGCACCAATGCACCAAACAAGCTTTTCGTTCAACATGTATAACATATGATGCTCAACTGAACTACGGTGGGGCAGGTTGGCAACACGAGCCGCTACGGAGGTGAAGCGTTGTGATTCGCCTGCGCTGGCCGACTAACCGTTTTGACTCCATTCATAGTACTTCGTTGTCAGAGGCTTTACAACCGCTTGCTCAGCGAAAGATCCATACCCAAAGATATGAACGTTCGATAGGTTATTCCAAATTTCAGGACAGGAGTGATCTTCTAAATCACAGTCCCATATCATTGACATCGGTTTGCAGCAGGTTATGGAACATACTAAACACAGATTCGGAAAGATAAAGTGATGCTATCGACAAGGAATCTCAAACAGATTGCATATTTCTCGATTTCCGGAAGGCTTTTGACACTGTACCTCAGAAGTGGCTACTAATAAAATGGCTTGCTTATGGAATAGCGTCTAAGTTGTGCAGTTAGATTTGCAATTTCCTGTCAGAAAGGAAGCAGTACGTAGTACTTGACGGAAATCATCGAGAAAAACTGAAGTGATATCTGGCGTTCCCTAGCGAGGTGTTATAGGGCCCCACTGTTCCTTTGTTAACGGTTTAGGAGACAATCTGACAAGCTCTCTTAGACTGTTCGCATATGATGCTGTCATTTATCGATTAGTAAAGTCACCAGCAAATCAGAGCAACTGCAAAACGGTTTAGGTATCTGCATAGTGCGAAAATTGGCAATTGAGCCTAAATACTTCGTTTACTACAAGGTACATCAGTCAAGTCTGAAATCTAAATATCTAGGGATATATCTAGGGATATATCTACAAGGTACATCAGTCAAGTCTGAAATCTAAATATCTAGGGATTCCAGTTACGTGCAACCTCAGTTGGAAGGAACATACAGAAAATATCGGGGCGAAGGCGCACCAAAGCCTGTTTTTTTATTGGCAGAATACTTAGAAAATGCAACAGTTATATTAAAGAAAATGCGCATACTACACTTGTCCGTCCTACTTTGGAGTCTTGCTGCCCATTTTGGAATACCCATCAAGTGGGACTGACGGCGTATATAGATGAAAGGAAGAAGGACGGAAACTTAGGGTTTAACGTAAAGTCGACAGCGTGGTCATTGGAGATGGAGCTCAAGTTCCGATCTTAGCGTAATGATGTTGAAGCAAATAGGTCGTGCTGTTTCAAAGGAACCATCCCGCCATTTGCCTGGAGTGGTTTAGAGAAATCACAGAAAACCTAAGTGTGGATGGCGGAGGTAGATTTGAACCACCGTACTGGAGAATTTAGAGAAAGGTCAAGGAAGGGCACCGCGTTTCATTTTACCACGATACAGGACAGAGTGTCAATGAAACGAAGCACAAGTAAAGTTGGAAATCATTAAAAAAATGCATTATTCGTTGCGGCGCCATCTAGCTGCTAAAGTTAGTCCACAAACTTTCTCATCCGAATGGGAACATATTTTGATAACACCCACCAATATATGGGGACATGATCATCGTAATAAAATAAGAGAAATCAGCTCGAGAACGAAAATATTTAGGTGTTCCTTTTTCCCGAGCGCTATTAGATTAAGGATCGGTAGAGGAATAGTTTGAAAGCGGTTCGATAAAACTTCTGCCGAGCACTTAAATGTGATTTGCAGCGTATGTAGAAATTACTAAATGTAGGTCTTAACTGGAATCAGCAGAAGTATCGAAGCCATTTGTACGAATACTCCATGACCAGCACAATATCGAAGGATGGTAGAGAGAAATCCGTAATACTACATTCTTCGTGTATGTTCAACTTTTCGCAGCATAATGAATATTTCATTAAATTTCTATCGTGCAGCCTTGCAAATTAAATTTCTTCTTATAAATGTTCAAATGCTTGTAAGCCTATTGTACCAAACTGCTATGATCATGTCCCGAGACTTACGAACTTCTTAAACTAACTTACACTAAGGACAGCACACACATACCCGACGGAGGGCTCGTATCTCTGGCGGAACCGACTTCTTAGTTCGTAGCATTATGAGGTTGTCAATTCGCTCTTGACGGATATTTGGCCATATTTCATGAGTGCAGCTTCCACCTCTGCAACCGTTGTGGGAGGTGCTGGTCTGGCTGCAATGATTCTGCAAGTGCAACCCGGTGAACAAGCTGGGTACTCCATTCGTTCAATTTCATGTTTTGCACCAGTGAAGCTCTGTCAGGACGAGGTTATCGTCCACTAGAAGAAACCCATCACCAGCGTAGGGTACAACAAAATGTCTATTCCTCTGAGCAGTCGAAGCGCCATTCTGAACGGGATAGAAGTTCGAATGTCCCCCAATACTGATTTCTGCCCACACCATTCGTCTACCAAGATAATATGGTGATGTTACCGGCACATAAGCAGGAGTGTTCAGAGTTCCACGTTCTCTCCAGATGATGGAACGACGATTGTCCGGCTGAACACTTAACTATGAACAGAACCCGGCGTCATTCGTGACGACTCCAATCGTGATGTTCCTCCCTCTAGTTTCTGTGGGCTAAACGGAGTCGTGGTTTTTGTAGGACACACACCCTGGCCTCCGTGCATTTAGGCCACATTCCGTAAGGCTATTCTGTTGTTGCCGGGACGTAGCGTTCCAGCTGAGTTGCATTCAGCATCCTGTGTCGACGGGCTGTTAGTCGGAAATAACGGTCACTTCTTGCTGACGTTACCTGTGGACGACCTTGCCTTCTTTTAACGGTTCCTTTTGTCTGAAATCGCGTCCTGGTCCTGGAAATTACACTTTGGGACACTCAAATAGCTGCAGCCACCTCCTCTGTGTCTGTCCCGCTTCCTACTTTCCTATGCCTCTCCATGCCATAGCGTCGATTAGGTCGCGTTGTTGTTGCATTGCACTCCTCAAATTCAAATTCAAATGTTTCTATAGCTTATGGGATTAACTACGGGGTCATCAGTCCCTAAACTTAGAAACTACTTATGAACTAGCTAACACTAAGGACGGCACCAATATCCATGCCTGAGGGGGGATTCAAACCCCCGACCGTAGTGGCCGGGCAGACCGTGAGTGGCTCGCCTCAGTCCCCTCGGTCACCGCGGCCGGCTTGCACTACCTTCTCATTACACTTTCTGAACCCAATTTCTCGTGTAATTCGTTTGATAGAGTAAACAAAAGTCAACAGCAACTTCCTCCACAGCAACTTTCTGTTATCCCTACTATCTCGGTTGTCATAAGTTGTTGTCTCCACTCCATGAACCTGTTTTCCTCTAAAAGTAACGCGAATTAAACAGAAGTCTATAATAAAACCTTGGATTACACAAGGAATAAAGATTTCGTGTAAGACAATAAGGAGTATGTATCTATCAGCCAAGAGTAGTTGCAATGATGATGATTTAACTAAACATAAGGAATACTGTAAAATATTAAAAAAAGTTATTCAGGTATCTAAACAAATGCACTATGAAAAGAAGATAGCAACATCAGGAAACCAAATAAATACAATATGGGATATAGTGAAAGAAGAGACTGGTAGAACCAGAAAGGAACAAGAGCAGGTACGGTTAAGAGTAGCTGAGACATTAGTAACTGATGGGCATAGTGTGGCAAATCTATTTAACAAGTACTTTATATCCGTTACTGATAGTATGGGATTGTCTGGGTCAGTAAATAATGCGCTTGAATATTTGAAACTAGCATTTACAAATAACTTCACACACATGAATATGTCAGTCACTTCACCACAAGAAATATCTTCCATAATAAAATCTTTAAAAACAAAGAATTCCAGTGGATATGATGAAATATCAACAAAGTTAATTAAAGCGTGTTCTTGTGAACTTAGCACAATCTTAAGTTATTTGTGTAACCAGTCTGTTATAACGGGAACATTTCCTGATTGGCTAAAATATGCAGATATTAAACCTCTCTTCAAGAGGGGGGATAAAGAGATACCATCAAACTACAGACCCATTTCACTTTTGCCAGAATTCTCAAAAACTATAGAAAAGGTAATGTACAAGCAGCTTCTCAACCACTTAACCACAAATGGCATATTGTCTAGAACACAGTTTGGATTTCTGAAAGGTTCCGATATTGAGAAGGCTATTTACACTTTCAGTGAGAATGTACTTAATTCATTAGATAATAAATTGCAAGCAGCAGGTATTTTCTGTGATTTGTCAAAGGCATTTGATTGTGTGAACCATAACATCCTTTTAAGTAAATTAGAATTCTATGGGGTCACGGGAAATGCTGCAAAATGGTTCAAGTCGTACCTCACTAACAGGAAACAAAGGGTGTCAGTGCAAGTGACTAGTGAATTAGGCCAACAGTCATCATCGGGTTGGGAAGAAACTACATGTGGTGTCCCACAAGGATCCATCTTAGGGCCATTGCTTTTTTTTGTGTACATTAATGATCTCTCATCAGTTACACTACCAGAAGCAGAGTTCGTTTTGTTTGCAGATGATACAAGTATTGCAATAAATAGTAAGTCAAGTATATTGATAGAAAAGTCTGCTAATGATATTTTCATGAACATTAATAAATGGTTTAAAGCCAACTCATTGTCATTAAACTTTGAAAAGACGCACTACATGCAGTTCAGAACATGTAAGAGATTTCCTGACAGCATATGCATTAAATATGAAGAAGAGCAGATAGAAGAGGTTGACAGAATTAAATTCCTGGGATTACAGCTTGATAATAAACTTAGTTGGGAGGAGCACACCACAGAACTGCAGAAACGACTCAACAAATCTGTATTTTCAATACGAGTGTTATCAGACATAGGAGACATAAAAATAACAAAGCTTGCATACTTTGCTTACTTTCATTCCTTAATGTCATATGGTATAATATTTTGGGGTAACTCTTCAAGTCAGTCAAAAGTCTTCAGAGTCCAAAAACGTGTAATACGTATTATTTGTGGAGTAAATTCACGGACGTCTTGTAGAAGCCTCTTCAAAGAACTGGGTATATTAACTACTGCCTCTCAGTATATTTATTCCTTAATGAAATTTGTCATAAATAATATATCCCTTTTCCCAACAAACAGCTCAATTCATACATACAATACTAGAAATAAAAATGATCTACACAAGGATTTAAAAGCACTTACTTTAGTTCAAAAAGGGGTCCACTACTCAGGAACACACATTTTCAATAATTTACCATCAAGTATAAAAAATTTAGCTACAAATAAAGATCAGTTTAAGAGGAACCTAAAAGACTTTCTAGTGGCCAACTCCTTCTACTCCATTAGTGAATTTCTAAATTGTACCAAATGATGCATGCACTCATACTATATTAGTATTATTATATTATCAGCAAAAAAAAAAAAAAAAAAAAAAAAAACTTAAAAAATTATGTATCTGTATTTATATTATAAGTGTATGTATTTATATTATTAGTATTACTTGTTATTCAACTTGTAAATTTTGTTTCTTGACATGTTCCACATCCACGAGGATCCCCTCAATATGGATCTACGGAACAAATAAATAATCTAACAGAAAGATGTCGAACCATTTCAGTTCGTTCTGCCGGTGACAATACTTCATAACCTAGATTTCTCAACTGATCCACTGTTTTGAGCAGTGTATTATTTTTATATGAAGAGACTTTAATTGGAAGAGGTACTCACAATTACCCACGTCCGATATAATCGGCCCCCCTCCCGTTATTTATGCCCTGTTGCGTTTTCTCCAGGAAGCGCCTGTACCACCTGCGTGTTTGTTACTATTGATGTTCCGAACTGACCTCCCTATGGCGCGGATAACATACCGCTTCCGCCGTAGTGGTTCTTTCACTTTGGTGAAGAGACTGTAATCGCAGTGACTCATGTCGGCTGAGTATGGTTGCTGTTCCATGGAGCAGCAGCCTATCATTCTGGATGACAGTGCACGTTGCCACGCCGCTGCCGCTGTGCACCACCTCTTGCGCCGCCGAACTCTCCCAACTTGAGTCCCTGTGGTTACGGTCTCTTTGCCCAAATGAAAGAACCACTAGGAGAGATCCGGTACAGAAAGGTGTATCATACTGGCACAGAAGTCTTTGGCCATTTCCAAATAACATCAAATGTCTTACAAGAACCCAACCACCATTGAAAAACAATTTGAGAGCATTTGTGTATGTCAATGAATTTTTACATAGAAATTGGAAATGCTACAAATAAATAAATAATAAATACAAATGTATGTCATGTAATGTCATCTTTTCCTAAACTGACACGTACCGCATCATTATGAAATCTCGTATCCATGATCTATGGAATAAGCATGAATGTAATCTAATATACAACAGAGATGACATTTCCAGGTCATACGACAGTCAGAACGGGACATCAACAAAAATAGAGGCTCAGATGGTTTACGGAGCTTTTTGGAGGTTTAGAAAAAGGTAGCGATGAAATGCGATGTAACTTTAATTACCTTTTACTATAAACTCGTTTCATAGAAGAAAGCCGCGGCGCAGCGGCCGTGTGCATTGAGGCGCTATGCTATGATGCGCGAAGCCGTTCCCCATGGGGGGTTCGAATCCCCCCTCGGGCATGGATGTTTGTGCTGTCTTTATTATAAGATAGTTCATAAGTAGTTTGTAAGTTTAGGGACCGATGACCCCGCAGTAAAGTCCCATAAGCGTCACAAACATTTGAACATTCTTTTCATAGAAATAGTTCTCGTTCCTATTTTATCAAACTATTTGTAATTTCACCTCACCCAGCAGCTGCATATTGTAGATTGTAGGGGTAACGAAACATTCGAAGAAATTCGAAAAATGCATAGGTTATTCCAAGTTCAACGGTCGTCGGACAGACGTATATCACTGACGTCCGTACGTTGTACAAGTTTACACTCTGGTACCGTGACATTTATGGAGAGCGAAAATCAACACAAATTTGAAAACAATGAAGGCGTGTGAGCGTGAGTGCGTGTTTCTTCACGAAACATAAATAGACCTTAGATATCGCCGCACAGGTTGATGTTTATTGACTTCTAGTATGAATTCGCTGCATCTCAACACTGCCTCATAATGAACAAAATACGAGCATGCGGAACATCAGATCAACTTGTTGACTGAAGATGTTCAAATGTTCAAATGTTTGTTAAGCTTATGGGACTTAACTACGGGGTCATTAGTCCCTAAACTTACAAACTACTTATGAACTACTTACTAACTAGGACGGCACAAATATCCATGCCCGAGGGGGGATTCGAACCCCCGACCGTAGTGGCCGTGCTGACCGTGACTGGAGCGCCTCAGTCACCTCGGCCACCGAGGCCGGCTTGACTGAAGAGTTTCAGGAAATTGTATCACAGAACGTTCTTAATCCTTAAAGTTCAAAACTTTTATCCAGCATAACTGTGAAATAAATGTCACTATTTACTCGTTAGGAACAACAATCAATAAAAAGCTCAGTTTATTGTGTATTTGTAATTCGACCATGAGCTATAGAGTGGTAAATATGTATATTAATTATTGAGGAACAAGACTGAAAATATGTGCAATACCTACGTTATTTCAGAACTTGTCAGTAAACATGCTCTCAGAAAGATTTCCAAGAGGACTGGGTTTCGCAACCAACTTCGACGCGCGGAAATGGCCGCGCGGTCTAAGGCGTCGTGTCATGGATTGCGCGACCGCTCCCGTCGGAGGTTAGAGTCCTCCCTCCGACATGTGTGTGTGTGTGTGTGTGTGTGTGTGTGTGTGTGTGTGTGCGTGCATGAGTTAGTTTCAATAGTTTGTAAGTTTACGGACTGATGACCTTGGCTGTTTAGTTCCTTAGGTTTACAAACACGAGAATTTTTCACGATCTTGAAAATACCGTGAAGGCAAGATGAGAAAGATTCAAGCTCTGAGACCAACTATGGTTCTTAGCACACACTATCATTACCGCAATAGGTAAGACGGGAAAATGACAGTAGAGTACAAACACACCATAAGGCGGCTTGCTGATTATATAGATGTGTGATTGGAATGAACTTCAAGTTTATCAGATATGAAAGTACCGGGAAACAATCGTGAATAGTTTTTGTTTGATAATTTTTGCCTTTGAACCAATCTGACGGTCAGACAGGAAACAATGGAGAGGTAAATAAAACACACAGCTCTTCTGCCGCTAAGCACGATTCCACTGCCAGACTTCCCTGAACTCTAATAGCATCAGCAGGCAGCCCATAACTTGCTAACCTGGCTGCTACTTAGCCTCATTGGATCCATTAGCACCACTGTTCAATAGTCGCTGCGGTCTCACCCCAGTTCCTTAGACCTGGGATAAATTACTACATCTACATGTTGCTCGGGACATCACACGTAAGTGCCTGCCAGAGGGTCTATCGAACCGCTTTTATGATATTTCTCTACCGTTTCATTCTCTAATAGCGCGCGGGGAAAAAGAACACCTGAATTTTAACGTTTTATTTTATTATGATGATCATTGTCTCCCTATGTAGGTGGGTGCTTTCGGAGAAGAGACTTGGTGAAAGGAATTTCGCAATAGATCTCAACTAAAACACTTTTCGTTTAATGATTTCCACCCCAACTCGTGCATCATTTATGTGACACTGTCTGTCCTATATCGCGATAATACGAAACGAGTTACCCTCTTCTAACTTCTTTTCCTCCGTTAGTCGCATTTAGTGGGGATCCCATAATTCATGGAAATACTCCAAAACAAACGAAGTATAGAGTTAGCGGTTTCTTTAGTGGAACTGTTACATCTTCTAAGTGTTCTGCCAATGAAAATTAGCCTTTGGTTCGCCTTACCTACAATATTTTCTATGTTCTTTCCAATGCCTCAGGCATTTCAGTTGGACTATTAAGCTGTGCCTGAACTCCTTCTGTTGCTAACGTGTTGTCTCGCATACTCAGTAGCTTTGAGTAGCCATTTACTGGAACTGAAACTTGACCTTTTCTTATGTACATTACGTGCTGAAACAACAAAAACTAGACGAGAGCGTTGAGGAAGAAATAAATATGACTCAAATACAACAGGATATTGAAGAAACCAAGACGAAGATCCCAATCGGCACTTCGTACTAGTAGCGCACTAGTGCAAATTTCGTGGCGGGGAGTGGAAGCAGGAAAACATTTATGTGGCGAGATATGACCGGAAGTTATTGGAGTAATTTATATAGCCGAAATCTCCTAGCGCATTTTAAAACTAATAAAAAGCTTATGTAAAAAATAAACAAAGAGGTTGAGGAGTCGCTTGGGGACTTCAAATCTGTCAAGAAAGTTAAACCTGTATCACCACTAAAAGCGTCTGAATAAATAAAATAAAAATAAAAAAAAAGTTTATTCATTACAGACACAGTGTTTCATGTCCATAATGATGGATAAAAATGTGAAATACACGGTCCATTCAGATTAATGGGATTATCGGCTATGTTCGAAGCCAAAGCACAACAAACCACCCAGTTGCCAGCATTTTGTATCGAGTGGTTATAATTAGACTTTTAACATGTTATAACACGAAACTAATTACCATATATACATCTACATAGGTACTCTGCAAATCACATTTAAGTGCCTGGCAGAGGGTTCATTAACCACTTTCATAACATTTATCTACCGTTCAATTCTCTAATAGCGCGCGGGAAGAAAAAACACCTAACTCGTTGTTTTCGATCTGATTTATCTTATTGGGATGGTCATGTCTCCCTATGTAGATGGGTGCTGGCAAAATATATTCAAATTCAAGTAAAAGCCGGTGATTGAATTTTCGTTAATAGATCTCGCTCCAACGAATAACGTCGTTCTTTTAATGATTTCCACCTCAAATCGTACAACATTTCCGTGACGTTTTCCCCCCTGTAACGTGATAAAACAAAACGAGCTGCCCTTCTCTGAACCTTCTCAATGTCTTCCGTCAGTTCCACCTGGTGAGGGAGGCCCAGAGCATCGGGTGCATGATTCCATGCGACACAGCACCACCGTCGAGTTCTAACTGTGACCACCAGGTGCCGTGGTCAGTCATCGTGATTCATAGTCTCACACTCTTGACCACCCACAGTACACTTGTTGACATGTCAGCGGGAACTTGCACGAAAGGACCAGGTCATTAATGGTGAGGCTCTATTATAAAAAACAACAGTAATACTGCATTTGCACTTCGAGAATGTTGCCGGCTGGAAGGATTGCAGAAGGGTCCTTTCTCTTGAATATTAGAGTTTGCAATGGCTGGCCCTGGGACATCCTATGGACAGACGAAGCTCATTTCTCTCCGACGGCTGAGGTGGACACACAGAACTGCGGTGTATGGGGATATTCACTGTGCATGAAGTTACTCTGTACCAGGGGAACATCACACTTGTGCTGGTATGAAGTGCAGCATATCAAGAGAAGTAGCCAGCACACCTGCTGAAGTGCTTCCTTCTGCTGTGCAGAATGCAATACCGCGCTTTCAGAGTTTTCTGTACACTGATGGACGCCATATCGATCCCGTTTTGTAGCAATACGGGTTCCGGTATTATCTACAGCAACGTATTAAAAGTGCTTCAGTTGAATTGATTCGGCATTATTTCACTCTCCCCATATCTTTGTCATTAATGTTACCACGTTTGGTACTCGTACGGTAACTAGTTACCGTTTTATAATGTATATAAAAATCCCGTATTACGCTGTTTGTCCTCGATAAAGACCGAAACTATTCAACTGATCTTAATGATTTTTTTACTCTGTATGTAAACAGATAGGATAGTTTTAATCTCGCTAAATGACCTCAATATTTTAATGCAAATTAGTAATTGACGGAAATCATCTAGCGTTCCCTGGGAAGTGTTATAAGTACCGGTTTAAGAGATAATCTGGTTACCTGAGTTAGCGGATTATGTTTACGTTTATCGGTTAGTAAAGTCACCAGAATAACGAAATCAACTGCAAAACGATTTAGATATGTCAATTGTGCAAAAATTGACAGTTGCGGAAAAAGAAATCCGTTAAACTTCATTTATATGATGAATTAGACAAAAATATAGTACGTAAATTCATTTAAATATATACGATTTACAATTGAGAAAAACTTTAATTAGAAAGAACACAGAGAAGATATCGTAGGGAAGGCGAACCGAAGGCTACGTTTCATTGGCAAGACACTTAGAAAAGGAAACAGTTCTGTCTACACTACACTCGTGCGTCTTAATTTAGAGTGCTGCTGCGCGTTGTGGGATCTGCACCAAGTGGGACTGAAGGAGGATATAGACAAAGTTCAGAGAACGCAGGTCGCTTTTTACTATCGCGATATTGAGATGAGAGTGTCACGGAAATGAGACACGAGTTGGGGGTGCAAATTATTGAAAGAAAGGCGTTATCGTTGCGGCGGGATCTATTTTCGAAATTTCTTTCACCATCTTTATCCTCCGAGGTGACCATATCTTGTTAGCACTCATCTACATAGGACGACATGATCACTGTAATAAGATGAATCAGATAAAAAACGGAAAGATTTTAGTCTTCCTTTCTACCACGCGCTATGAGATGATGGAACGGTAGTGGAATATCATAAAAGTGGTTCGCCCCTGCACTTCAATGTGATCACTTTTTCTTAAAGGGACGACCGGTTTCGTGATCTGTTGTCACATCTTCAAGTTATAAACAATTAAAACATTGCCGAGAAAAATTCAAGAATCACATTAAATAAGCGGTTTCATAGTCTAGGAAACCAATCCCCCAGTTTCTAAAAAAATTTCCCAGTTAAAAACATTTCTCCGTCAACAAAACCAACAGCATTGGCTGGAACGAAGCCGAACGGGCAGTGGCGTGGCTGGATGTAAACTGGCATTGTTTTAATTGTACCTATATAACCCGAAGAGGTCACGAAATCGGTCGTTCCTTTTTAAGAAAGTGAAGAACAGCAGCGGCGGACCCTTTTATTAATAAGGAACAGTTTTAGCTGTGGATGAACGTCCTCAAATGTTTTGTACTTCAATGTGAGTTGCAGAGTATTTATGTAGATGTGGATTAACTACTCGCAGTGTTCGTGTGAGGTCCAAAGTGCACCGTGACCGACAAACGCCTCGAATTAAAACCTACTAAAGAATTTGTGAGACTACATTCATAGGGCCGGCACGGCATAGCTGCGCACACCTGTTGGTACATTCTAGAACCTCACTGACCGACGACTGGCAACGGTACACACTGGAAAAGGCGGCTATTCAGGCTTCCTACAGATGTCCTCATTGTCACTGGGCAATGTAAATAATTTCCTCCTCATACACCTACATTGATACTCTTGAAGTTACACTGAAGTGCAGAGGGTTCATCCAGCCAGTTTTATGATATTTCTCTATAGTTCCATTCTCTAATAGCTCTCGGGAAACAGGAACACGTAAATCTTTCTGTTTTCAAACTGATTTCTCTTATTTTATTATGATGATCAAGTCTCCCTGTGTAGGTGGGTGCTAACTTTTGTATCCCAAACTCGTCGCCACTTTTGTGTCTCGTTTCCGCCGACTGTGCTGGGTTTCGGTGGCCGAGTAGAGAGACACCGACACAGAAAAATAGGATGCACGCGTGTGCAGGTACGGAGGTGACCAGCCAGTGGGACAGCAGAAACTGGAAACACTAAGCTAGATTACTATAAGAGATATATTTCATAGAAATAATACATTACTTAACTTGGAGAGCAGCAGACTAGTAGAATGTTGATACATAGTTTAGATAGAGGCGTGCCTACTGATGATTCCTAGTGCCTATCCGATAGCCAAGTCTTAACTGGCGTCTATCTGATTCCCAAGTCTTAACTGGTGCCTATCTTATTCCCAAGTCTTAACTGGTCCATATCTGGTTCCCAAGTGGCCGATGCAGCAGTCGTGGCCACGAGCGTCGTTGCAGCAGAGGGCGCTCGTGGCTGACGTCGTAAGAACGCCGCGCCGTGCATGCATGTCGGCGCGCGGCGAAAGTACGTGGCGCGTACTTCATACCTGTGCGACACCACACTAACAACATATGTTCGTATTCGGAAGAGAAAGTTGGTGAAAGAAATTTTCCAATTAGATTTCGCAGCAACAAATAAAGCCTTTCTTTAAATGATTTCCGTCCCAACTCAAGCACAATTTCCGTGACACTGCCTCTCCTATAATGCGATAATACAAAACGAGCTGCCTTTCTCTGTCTCTAAATAGTCCGTAAAGTCCGTCAGTCCCACCTGGTGTGGGTCCCACAATGCGTAGCAATACTCCAAAATAGGAGTCACAAGTGTACTGAAGGCAGTTTCTTTAATAGAAAGTGTTTGTGCTCAGTCTGCAGCAGCCTCAAAGTTGACCGGACGCCAGGTTCTAATCCTCTTGGCTCCCTGGGACAGTAACTACAGAACCTGTTTCAAATCGCACTTTTTTCGAGAAGGCCGGACTGCAGCAGACATCTCGCGAAGCTTCTTAAGCAGGCAGGCTGCCGCGGCCTGCGCCCTGCTCAGAGATTCCGGGCACCGCTGACCCAGGGTCAGTCGCGGCAGATAACCGCAGCCCGCTGTGTCTGAGGTCTCCAGCCAGACGTCACACGCGTCTGGGGTCATCGTCTCGCCGAGGTCAGACGGCGCCCATCAGACACGTCAGCGGCCGATGCTGGGAAACACTGGCTGGGAACGTTCAACTGGTCGCCCATTGGGGACACTTTTGCACGAATGCGCTGTACTACATAGGTCTACTTGAGTGTAACTGATGGTGCGACACTGCATGACTACCTTTACGCCCGTGCTTCGCTCTCTCTTTCTTTCAAAACATTAATCGCGACTTGCAGGGTCTGCTACTTTGCTGCATCTCCTCCATTTCTTTCGGTCGTTAACATCTTCTTGCCAGCGTCCATATCTGCTCTGATGTTGTCAGTCCATCTCTTTGCCGGTTTCCCTCGTGGTCTTGTTCCTCCTGGGTTGATGTGGAGTGCTGTCTTCGCAACCGAGTTGTCCTCCTTTCTGCTGACGTGGCAGTACCAGTGGAGACGGGCTTCCGTCAGTTTGTCTGTGATGGAACTCAAGGACTTCGAACGTGGTTAGATGATTGGGTGTCACTTTTGTCAGGAGTCTGTTCGGGAGATTTCTACACTCCTAAAAATCCCTAGTTCCAGTGTTTCCGGTGTGGTAGTGAAGTGGAAACGTGAAGGGACCCGTACAGAACTCCGACACCAGGTTCAAACGTGGAAGGACAGACAGGCTGAAAATGGACCGCACCTCAGTGTCCAGAAAACTGAGTACTTAGAATGCGGCTCCCAAACCAGAGGCACCATCAGTATCGGGGAAGAAGACCTGCAGAAGACCATGCACTTTAAGTACCTGGGGTCCGTTGTCACCTCAGACTTTGACACAACTCTCGATACTTGGACGAAAGTGAATGCAGCTTGAGTCAAGTGGAGTCAGGTCAGTTACAAAACCATTGTACGTCCAGCAGCAATCTATGGGACTGAGTGTCGCCCTAAGACGAAACAGTAGGAGCAAATGCTGAATACGATGGAAATGAAGATTCTTCGTTGGTCCATGGGGCTGACCCGATGTGACCAGTAAAAAATACAGAAGTCCGGCAAAAGTTTCGTGTGGCTTCGCTACGGAAATTAAAGAACGGTAGTCGCATAGTCAGTTTTGGGATTCAGTAAAACTATCAATAAATGAAAACTTTATATGACCACAAAAAATTCGTTTTCCCTAGCCTTGTCGATTTAGCAGCGTCCGTCTATCGACATGCATTTCAGTTCTTCATACACTAAGCGAGCAAAAGTAACCGGCCACCACCATATCAGGTGCATTGTGCTGTCACCTACTGCCAGGTACTCCAGGTAGTCGTTAGATATCGTGAGAGAGCAGCATGGGGTACCCCGCGGAAATCAAGGACTTTGAACGGGGTCAGATGATTGGGTGTCACTTTTGTCATAAGTCTGTACGCGAGATTTCTACACTCCTAAAATCCCTAGGTCCAGTGTTTCCGGTGTGGTAGTGAAGTGAAAACGTGAAGGGACACGTACAGCACAAAAGTGTACAGGCCGACCTCGTCTGCTGACTGACAGAGACCGCCGACAGTTGAAGTGGGTCGTACGGTATAATAGGTAGGCATCTATCCAGACCAGCACACAGCAACCGCATCAATATCCACTACAAGTGCTATGACAGGCGGGAGGTGAGACAACTTGGATTTCATGGTTGTACAAATGTTTGTAATTCTTATGGGACCAAACTACGTTGGTTATCTGTCCCTAAACTTACAAACTACTTAAACTAAGATAAACTAACCAACACACATCTATGCCCGAGGGAGGATTCGAACCTCCGACTCACGAGGCCGCGCGATCCGTAACGTGGCGCTATTTCCGCGCGGCTTTGTGAAGGACGTAGAGGTCCGTACACCCGCCAATGATGTTTGTAATGGAACGACGATAGTCCCACGTAACACTCATCTATGAACAGAACCTGGTGCCATTATGACCGCAATCCTGATGTTCCTCCATCCATTTTCTGTCGGCTATATGGAGTTGTGGTTTCAGTAATACACACAACATAGGCCTTCGTGCGTAGAGGCAGTTATTTACCATTATCTCATTATTGCACAAGATTTGTATACAAGCCATATGGTGCTCAATATTCACTTTATTACGATATTATTCGCAACATCCATCCATCAATCAGTTCTGCTAAGAAATTCAACAGTGGAGCAGAAGTAATTGTCCAACAATAAATCCTTCACACTCTTCTCAAACTGAACTCCAAGTGTTTTCGAGAAAAAAAGGTTAACATGTTTACGAGCTCGTTGAATGTTATTACTACAGCGCCAGCCTTGGAGCTGCGGCGGCGTTTGCTTGTTTGCAGCTGTGAAGAGTTTGGTTGCACTCAGGTTAATGAGATTATTCGCAGAGAAAACATTAAGCACTTTGCACTATTCTCGTAATGTATCGAGGCACCGAAGTGATAGAGAATTGTATTGAGCCGTGCGCACTAAGGCGCGCCGGCCGCGGTGGCCGAGGTGACTAAGGCGCTCCAGTCACGGTCAGCACGGCCACTACGGTCGGGGGTTCGAATCCCCCCTCGGGCATGGATATTTGTGCCGTCCTAGTTCGTAAGTAGTTCATAAGTAGTTTGTAAGTTTAGGGACTGATGACCCCGTAGTTAAGTCCCATAAGCTTAACAAACATTTGAACATTTTTTTTGCACTAAGGCGCCTTGCCGGGGTGCGCGAGGCCGTTCGGCGTTGGAGGTTCGAGTTCTCCCTCTGGCATGGGAGTGTGTGATGTTCTTAGGGGAAGTTAGCAGTTTGTAAGTTAGTAGTTTGTAAGTTTAGGGGCCGATGACTAGTGCAGTTATGTCCCATGACTTTACAAACATTTGAACCTTTTTTCATTGTACTAAGTTTCTCAACTATTTAGTGAAAACCTCTTTTTTTTCATCACAGAGAGTCTTAACGGAAGTGCTCACCACGTTCCAACAGAAGGACTTATACGAAAGATGCTGTTTCGATAGCCCGTTTCAAAACGAGTCAAGAAATACTGTGAGAGTCAAAACTCTACCAAAGAAATTTTGGCGACTGTTCAGGGATATTGTGAGAAAATTATGGTTATAGAATGGAATAGCGCCACAAATACGATATTTTGAGGATCACATCTCAGTAGTTTAATATTTAAAGGTTGTTGCATTAATCTGTACCTTGTTTTGAAAATTTTGATGACTGCATAACGAAGAATTTTTTACTCTTTTGAAGTAATTTTCACGGAAACAAAGGTAATTCAAATTCAAATGTTTGTAAAGTTATGGGACCTAACTGCAGTGGTTATCGATCCCTAACTTACAAACCACTTAAACTAACTTATCCTGAGAAATAATGGCCTACTCTACATTATTAATGCCTTTCTCATAATCGCATTATGTGGCAGTTTCTTTGCGTTTCCTATTTTTGTCATATCTGCTGAACCATGTGTCATATGTGATTCTTAACCCGACAGCAACTGTTACCTCACGGTAAGGAATACGAATTTGGTTGAAATCGATCCACTGGTTTAGGAGGAAATGTGCAACATTGTCGCGTGATGTAGCAGTTTTCCTCGCATCTCATTGTTTATGACGTCTTATCTCCTGAACTAAATGTTGTACGTGAGCCTTACACTTATGTCGACAGTCCTCATGGAATGATGCTTACTTGTGCAAAATTTAATAAAGATTGGAACAGTACTGTAGATTTGTATGCAATATGTACACACAAACAAACATACGGTCACACTGTCCACGATGAACTCAAAAATTACTCAAATGACCTTAATGAAATTTTACACAGGACGTGTGTGATTTGGACCAACTTAAAATACAGGATTATTTTTATCTTTATTAATAACTACAATATTATTTTATTGCAAATTAAACATTTTTATGTAGGTTGCGTAAATCTTTATCTATAAAGCAGTGTCCGTACGTTTGTGTGTACGTGTTGCATATAAATCTACAATTTTGTTCCAAACTTTATGAAATTCTGTATGCGTAAGCTTCAATCCATGAGGATGGTCGCCGTAAGTGTAAAAATTACGTACAACACATTGTTTACTTGACGACGTCATATACAATGAGATGCGCGAAAACTGCTGGCCGGCCGCGGTGGCCGAGGGAACTGAGGCGCTTCAGTCACGGTCTGCACGGCTACTACGGTCGGGGGTTCGAATCCCCCCTCGGGCATGGCTTATTTGTGCCGTCCTTAGTTGTAGATAGTTCATAAGTAGTTTGTAAGTTTAGGGACTGATGACCACGTAGTTAAGTCCCATAAGCTCTACAAACATTTGAAACATTTGAAAAACTGCTGCATCAAGTAACAACATTTCCTCCTAAATCACTGGACCGATTTCAACCAAATTTGGTACACATTTCCTTACCGTGAGGTTACAATCCTGTCTGGGTACGAACCACATATGACACATGGTTCAGGAGATATTATAACGTCATAAACAATAGAAGTTCCAAGAAACTGTCATATAATGCGCCTAGACTTTATTCACGCACTGTATGACAGTACTCAGCGATTTGCAACGAACTTTAAACATAATTTTGAACCTTTATTAAACCGTTTCTCGCTAACAAAAAAATGTACAAAGTACTTATCAACTACCTTATACTGAAAACGGCACAAATATCCATGCCCGAGGGGGGATTCGAACCCCCGACCGTAGTGGCCGTGCAGACCGTGACTGGAGCGCCTCAGTCTCCTCGGCCACCGCGGCCGGCTGTAGGATAGAGACATATTAAACGCCGACATGGTGTCCAATCTAGAGAGTTCCACCCGGTTACTGAACCGCCCTAAATTATTATTGGAATTATGACGTTTCCTTGATGCTACAATTTATTTTACATTACATTTATTTCCAAATTTACATCAGGCATAATCGTTCTTTTCCAATCTTTCGTGTGTTTCATTTCATTCTAGTTGTGCTATACACTGTTTTCTATAGATTGCCTCGAAAAAAAATATTCATTCGTTTGTATTTTATAGAAATCTGCAGTTTCTTCCGATTATGTAATATTTTATACACTTGACCTTCATCACAAAAGGATTGTCTACATGTAGTTCAATGTGGTGCGAAGCAGAGGATAATTTAGTTTCAAAATTGGACACAAGCGTGCAGTTTGGCAGTTTTATTCCTATCTTGGACAGAATAAAACAAGAGGAAGACCACAGTGTACACAGCTTGCGTTGTATGCACCCGCGCATTGTCGTGCAAAATGATGGGTGGATCGCACAGAAACTGTTGCCGCTTCTTTCGCAAAGCTGGTTGCAGGTGATGCTCCAAAAACGAGATGCTAGGACGACCTGCTCGATGCATGTGTGGCACAGTTTGCTGACCTTCACTGAAGCCTTTTACCCAACGTACCACTGTTCTCTACGGTAATGCTAATACGCCGCACGCCTCTTGAAGACCTTCATGACACTGTCGTGCTGGCACATTGAATCTTGATCCAACTCCTGTTTCGAAAACATTAGTGACACCTTTGCTTTAGACCGTTCACTCACAAGTGAATGTGTTTCCCTCGATTGTTCGCACGCTGGTAACACGGGACGGGCGAGTCCATTTGTTCGGAGGTAAGGTAGGTATTTCAACATCGTATGCTATCAGCGATAATAGTAGATTCCATTGCATAGTGTCTCCACAGCAGTGTTGCCAGTATTTATCTTCCAACCGTCGTGTAGACGAAAGTGAGTAAGTAAATCAGTTGCAAACTGAGGTAGATTCGCCAGTACTGCGTTTACAAGCCTGAAAATTGCTTTACTTTTCAGGTCACTCCACCTGTGAATATAAACACTCGCCCCAACGTTCGAGAAGGCTTTAAACGCCTGGAGATTGCAATTTTTGTGGCTGCGTTTGCATCCTTTAGCCCTTTCAGGCCCTGCACGCACAATTATGCGTTTCTGGTTTTGCTCGCTTCATTTCATTATGATTCGGGCCTGCATCACATAATCTTGGATGGACTGTGCTAACGTGCGCAACGTGTTTTAATTCCATGTTTCTACACAGCAGTCGGCAAACTTCCAGTACACTTACAATGGCGACAAGAAAGACTTGTTGACAAGGTGTTGATATCCTTGTTTTGACATGTGAAGCTGTCATATCTGACAGCCAGTTGATTTTATATCATCCTGTGATGTTATTATATGATTTCTCTGAAAAGCTTGTTACTGTAAGATTGTGCATATCATAAAAAATTGTAGTGAAGGCTCAAAAGAGACAATTTTGTGGGTACAAAATTTTTGAAAATAAGTTCGTTTTCTGTTTTGTAATGAATTACTGAATGTATGTTGTATCATAAACGTACCGCTGTATATTAATGTCACATCATTTACAACCCTGCGTCTGAAAGGGATAAGTGACGCTCTTGAGCTATTTGGTTTCTTAAACTGCTGCAACCCACAAGACGGGTGTGTTGTAGTGGTAGAGGAATACCCCTACACAGCGCAAAGTACTGGCCTTTCTACCTCAGGTTGCGATTTATTTATTGACTCGCCTCGGACTTCGAAAAAGACGGTGAGCATTACCTTGTCTGCTGAAGGCATAACCACGAACTGTTTTAGGAGGAGGTGACGTTTGGTACGTTTTTATTTGAACACCCCTCATAAAAAATGAAGTATAATAGCTATGTTACCCTAAATATCGCTCACGTCACCTGTGAAAACACGATGGAAATTCGTTGAATGGTTTGGAGGTAAGCATGTTCGAACAGATTAACGACGGACCCACGTGTTTTCCAGTTTTATTATTGTATGCATTCGTTCCATTGCCATTTCAGAGACAAAGAGCTTTTCTATTCGCAGTCTCCTGTCCTTCCTGTTAAGCCTTCGCGAGTGCTTACTGCGTAGCTTACAGCCACGAAGGTCCTTAAGGACAATTCCTAGACTCCCGTAACAGTAGCCGTGGCCGGCTATTGTTGGCGATTAGGAAATTGTGCGGCAATCAGAGCCAATCTGTGGTTGCCGCCGTACCCACGACCTCGGCTGCTTATGCGAATGCCCACTGCCGGCCGCGTGACCCCAGGGTCACGCCTGCCGTGTGCAGCCCGCTGCCCACTACAGTCACACGATGCTCCTGTTTCGCCGTGGGCGCCTCATTGTCGCATCACATGACACCTCCTTAGGCACAACGCTTCCCATCCTGAATTAACCACACTCACCGGCCACATGACCTGGACTCAGTTTGCTGTAAACGTAGTTTCACACGTGGGCGAGGCCTCAACAATGCTGTGACACTGTAGTAGACCCAAAGACGTGAAGCCTCTGTGCAGAAATTATATATATATATATATATATATGTGTGTGTGTGTGTGTGTGTGTGTGTGTGTGTGTGTGTTTGTATGTGTGTTGGGTCTTTTCTTTCGGTTATGTACGAAAGAAGAAATATATTTACATGTGGTTGCAGGAGGAATCTCTATATAGAAGCGAAAGGATACTCATTCACTCACTCACTCACTGACTAAACACGAAATCTCGAAAACTACTTCACCTATGAAGCTGAAAGTTTGCAAGAATGTAGTTTATGGGTATAACACGTCATCCAAGAAAGGATTTTGCGATTGGGTCCATAGTTTATGAGATATGAAGTCATAAACAATGTAAGCTATCAGTCCACTATTTGAGAAGCAGAGCACTTAGCGACTTGTAACAAACTTCATAAACATAATTTCAAACCTTTATTAAACTTTTTCTCGCTGACAACCACAGTATAATGATGAAAGGAAAAAAAATCTCGCTTACTACTTTTCACTGTTCATAAACTAAAACTTCGGCATTCGGTTTGACGTTACAATTTATAATCTCTACACTAGAAATTGTAGCCGCAGGAAATTTTACAGACAGTATACACACACACTTCGAAATTGTATCACGGTTCTAATGCTTGTAAATCTATCGGACTCAACTGCTTGGTCATTAGTCCGTAGCTTACAAACTACTTAAACTAAGGTAAACTAACCTAAGGACAACACAAACACCCGTGCCCTAGGGGGGACTCGGAACCCCGAGCGTACCACGGCACGGCAACCCAGTGCGCACGGCTAATCCGCTGCGGCCTCGTATCACAGTACAACACGTAGTTCATGAGATATGAGCACATAAACAGTAACGTTTGTGGAAAACCGCCCCATCACGCAACAAGTTTTAATCTATTACTTCTTTACTACTAATTGCATTCGCAACAGATATACTTATACAAATCAATATATACCTGGGAAATTATACAATTCTAAAACATGTAACTCAATAAATATGAGATCGTACGAATTTTATATGTCATTTGTATTTTAATAACTATATTTCTTTGTTTGGATACTGCACTTATAATTTTGTACATTGTGCGAGACAGCCTTATTTCGTATTTATTCTACAATAAATATAACATGATTTTAGAAAAAGGGAGATGGACAAAGAGAGAAGGGATAGGAGAAGTCATAACACAAGGCAGGAATAAATAAATAAATACCCGGGCAAAGCCGGGTTTTCAACTAGTCTTATCTGTAAAAATGGATGTGTATGTTTATATGTTTGCGCTCCCTATGACACCAAAGCGGCTGGAGCAATTTTGATGAAATCTTCAGAAAATCTTCAGATATACCAACTAGTGACTCCTGAACTTTGGTAGCCATCAAAATATTTATTAACATACACGTAAAGGTTTACATCTAGAATTCGGAACGCCAGTAGCCACCCTAGCAGAGGAAGATTCAACCGCCATTCTTCTGTAACTATAGCGCTGCCTCTTGGAGCCGTAACGTCGCTTACGTGACTGTTATTGATAAATATTTGCAGGGAACAGACTTTATGAATTACGACAGCACGCAGCAACGATCCAACATCTCCTATGTGCTCTCTCAGCTGGATTAGCACTAACTGCTTAATTCGTAATATTGTTCTTGCTGCTGAATACATCGTGCAATGACATGGATTGATGATGAAAACACGACTACGCTATTATGAATACACTGTTAATGAGTATACACTTTGCGGACGTGATAGTAACTAAGTGGTTGCTTCGTAGACACTGCAAGAAACTTTTTCGCATTCGAATCTACTTACATGCTGCATTTTTTTTCCTTCCTTAGCGAGAGTTGTGTCTAATACATCGGTCATCAGAGATAGTTAAAACAACACGACCATACCATAACACACCATACAATTACTTGCACTAATTGTAATTTTTAGAGCATTCTAGGCTACTGTTGGGCAGTAGAACTAATTCACTTTGTTTTCGAATGTGCAGTGCTTATTGAAAGATGAACCGGGGGGCCTCATCAGAGATGTGGAGGCGGCCTTGCCGGCGGCTATCGAGGGTGCGAGGTGCAGTCGACTGCAAGTCGTGGCTCACGTCGGCACCAATGACGCTTGTCGTTTGGGTTCTGAGGCCATCCTCAGGTCCTACGAGCGGCTGGCGGAATTGGTGAAGGCTGCTGCCTTCGCACGCGGGGTGCAAGCAGAGCTGTCGATTTGTAGCATTGTTCTCAGGGTTGATCGGGGTCCTTTGGTTTGGAGCCGAGTGGAGGGTCTGAACCAAAGGCTTCGCCGACTCTGTGACAGTCATGGCTGCAGATTTCTGGATCTGCGTTATCGGGTGGGGAATTGTAGGGTACCCCTAGATAGATCAGGGGTGCACTACATTAAGGAAGCGGCTACTCGGGTAGCAGAGTACTTGTGGATTGCACATGGGTTTTTTTTAGGCTAGGCGCTAACTCTGATGAACACTCGCCAGTCAGCATTCAAACAGCGAATTCAGGCCACGTTCGGAACAAAAATTCGAACATAAAAATATTAGTCGCGAACTTACGGAGTATTAGAAACAAAGTTCCCGAATTTGCAGCGCTGCATGGAAGTTATTGCGCTCAGATAGTTTTAGGCACCGAAAGCTGGCTAAATGATGATGTGGCAAGTTCAGAAATATTTAGCGAAGAGTGGAATGTATATCGGAAAGATAGATCTGATACAACTGGAGGAGGAGTGTTCATCGCTGTGGACAAAGATATTGTTTCTAATGAGATCGAGTTGAAAGTAACTGTGAAGTTATCTGGGTACGTATAACAGGTCTAAAAGAAGTAAAGTTAATAGTTGGGTGTTTTTAACGGCCCCCCAGTACTGCTGTAGCAGTTTTAGAATCATTCAAGGAAAGTCTACACCAGGTAGTGCATAGGTATCCGGGCCATGTAATATTAGTCGGAGGTGACTTCAACCTTAAGAGTATAGATTGGGACCTCGCTAGTTACATTTCAGGCGGTACAGACAAGCAGTCTTGCGAGCTAGTTTTGGACACATTCTCCGAAAACTGTCTTGAGCAGTTAAACCGGCAACCCACGAGCAATGGAAATATTCTAGACCTTATAGCCACAAAGAGGCCTGACCTTATTAACTATGTCTGTGTAGAGACAGGAATTAGTGATCATGATATCGTCATAGCGTCGATGGTGACCAAAGTTCATAAACCAATCAAGAAGGCTAGGAGCGTGTTTTTGTTGGGAAGAGCCGACAAGCAAATGTTACGATCGCACTTAGAAAATGAATGGGCATCGTTTAATTCCGGGACTATGGATGTAGAGGAATTGTGGACTACATTTAAGTGCATTGTTAATAAAGGGTTAGAGAAATATGTGCCAGTAAAGACGATTAAGGATGGAAAAGATCCACCGTGGTATAATAATAATGTTAGAAAGCTGCTGAGAAAGCAAAGGCTGTTGCACTCTCGATTCAAAAAAGAACACGCAAATGATGACAGGCAAAAGTTAGTAGAGATTCGTGCGTCTATAAAAAGATCGATGCGTGAAGCATACAATAATTATCACAGCCATACCTTAGCAAAAGATCTTTCCGAGAACCTGAAAAAGTTCTGGTTCTATGTAAAATCGATAAGCGGGTCAAAGCCCACTGTCCAGTCACTAGTTGATCATTCCGGGGCAGTAATAGAAGAAAGCAAACGGAAAGCTGAAGTTCTAAATTTAACCTTTAAGAAATCTTTCACGCAGGAGGACTGCACAAATGTACCATCATTTGATCAACGTACTAATTCCGAAATGGGGGTCATAGCAATAGGTATTTCCGGTGTAGAGAAGCAGCTGAGAGAGCTAAATACGAAAAAGTCTGCTGGTCCGGATGGAATACCAGTTCGGTTTTACAAAGACTATTCTGCGGCGTTGGCCTCCTACTTAGTTTGCATTTATCGTGAATCTTTAATTCAGCCCAAAGCTCCTAGTGATTGGAAAAAGAGCAGGTGACTCCCGTGTATAAGAAAGGAAAGAGAACTGACCCATACAATTACAGGCCAATATCGTTGACATCAGTTTCATGTAGAATTTTGGAGCATATTCTCAGTTCGAATATAGTAAATTTCCTTGAAACGGAAAAGCTTCTTTCCAAGAATCAGCACGGGTTTAGGAAACATCGTTCATGTGAAACTCAGCTTGCCCTTTTCTCACATGACATCTTGCGAGCCATGGACGAAGGGCAACAGGCGGATTGTGTTTTTCTCGACTTCAAAAAGGCGTTCGACGCGGTGCCACACTGCAGACTGCTAACGAAGATACGAGCTTATGGAATAGGTTCACAGATTTGTGACTGGCTGGAAGACTTCCTAAGTAATAGAACGCAGTACGTTGTTCTCGACGGCGAGTGTTCATCAGAGACGAGTGTATCGTGAGGCGTGCCCCAGGGGAGTGTAATAGGACCGCTATTATTTTCTATCTATATAAATGATCTGATGGACAGAGTAAGTTGTAATTTGCGGCTGCTTGCTGATGATGCTGTGGTGTATGGGAGGGTGTCGTCTGTAACTGACTGTAACAGCATACAGGTTGACTTCGACAAAATTTCTAGTTGGTGCGAAGAATGGCAGCTAGCTCTCAATGTAGAAAAATGTAAGGTGATGCGCATGAGTAGAAAAACAATCCTATAATGTTCGAATACAGCATTAGTAGTGAGCTTCTTGATGCTGTCGCGTCGTTCAAATATCTAGGCGTAACATTGCAGAGCGATATGAAATGGAACGAACATGTAAGGACAGTTGTGAGTAAGGCAGACAACCGACTTCGGTTTATTGGGAGAATTTTGGGAATATGTACTTCACCTGTAAAGGAGACTGCGTATAAAACGCTTGTACGACCACGTCTTGAGTATTGCTCAAGTATTTGGGACCCGCAGCAGATCGGTTTGAAGGAAGACATAGAGGCGGTTCAGAGGCTAGCAGCTAGATTTGTTACCGGTAGGTTCGACCAATACGCGAGTGTCACGGAAATGCTCCGGCAACTCAATTGGGGATCGCTGGAAGAAAGACGACGTTCTTTTCGTGAATTTCTGTTGAGAAAATTTAGAGGGCCGGTATTTGAAGCTGAGTGTAGTACGATCTTGTTGCCGCCTACTTACATTTCGCGTAAAGATCACAAAGACAAAATAAGAGAAATTAGGGCTCGTACGGAGGCATATTGGCATTCTTTTTTTCCTCGTTCAATTTGGGAGTGGAATAGGAAAGGAAATGCCTAGTAGTGGTACAGTGTACCCTCCGCCACGCACCTTACGGTGAATTGCGGAGTATGTATGTAGATGTAGATGTAGAAATGTACCGTAGTAATTGTAAAGAGAGTCTATAAAATAATATCCAATGTGCAAATACTCTAGTAGTCCTTTCCCTAATACATTCGTAACACAAACTTTATCCGTCCGATATTGTGCGAATTAAAATTAACATAAACGTATTTCCATGCTTCTTTATTCTAGGCTGTAGTAACTTTATTCATTTTGTTTATTTCTATTGTGTCCTTCTCTTGCCCCAAAACAATTTCTAGAAGCAAATCATTTTCGTGTTGGGAGAAATTTCAGTATAGCTCTTTCTCCTGTTTACTTCCTTCCATATTTTCAACACGAAAGCTTCGACAACAAATATTCTGTATTGATTAATATCTGCGGCCGAAGCGCAATAATCGTGTCGACTGCCGATTTTAGCGGTCTTGCCGAGCACCTTCCGTGCTGACTCAATTAACGATGAACCAGCTTCAGCGGATCTAGGTTTAGGAGTTTGAGTTACATACTAACATATGTATCTTTACAGCGAAAAATTGGACACACATTATAAGATATTTTTATTTGTAATTCGTCTGTATTACCATCTCCTAAAATATTTAAACCAGCGATCCGCCCACATTCGCACGTGTGGAATTTATATTCTGTATCTAAGATGATTAAACACAATCCATACTACGCTTATGCAATATTTACATTCTGATATCACAGTGTAACGTATATTTAAAAATTTACAGACCGATTGTATAAACATCGTTTACTGGAGATCAAATCTGGCGTTAGTTCACAAATTAAACTGTGTTGAGAGCTCCCTCTGTTGTATAACGCTAAACCTAGATCCGCCGAAGCTGATTCACTGTTGATCTGAGTGGGCAGTAAAGATGCTTGTCAACACCGCTAAAATCGGTTATCGACAGAATTCTTGTAAGTCGTCTCCATAATTGATAACGTGCCAGACCTCCATAATTTACAATAAAAATAACATATTTCAGTTTCGTGGTGTGATCTGAAAACTTATTTAAAAAAATCATATATCGATTTCGTTCACATGATGGAACATCGTCAGTGCTTTAAAAACTAGTTCCTTGAGGCTGTTATTAAATCATGAAAAAAACACGCCAAGAATAAAACAACTGTATAAAGAAATTACATACCAGATTTCAAGTCATGAGGACTCATGTACTCCGCATAAAACATTTAATAGTCGGATCCATAAAACTTATAAATAATTGTCTTACTAGTTTAAATTGGGGTACGCAGCTTAACTTGCAGGCAGTTGGTGCCTGGCATTCTCTTATTTGAGAAGTTTATTACATTGTTACATTCTGAAAAGGCAAAAAAGATTAGATTTACAAGAAGGGGTACACGACGATACAAGGTAAAAATAGAGCTTAAAAAATAAAAATAAATATCTGGATTAAGCAGTTAAAAATATAAGTAAAGCTAACATTTCTCAACGCCCTCAGGCGAGTATCCATTAAACCATGTGTTAAAACATCAAAAGTTAATTACATTAACTGTTAAAGTTTGAAGTTAACAATATATCACGTGCAAACATTTTTTTCTTTAAACACGTCATTGTATCAAGATTAACGCATTTTGGTCACAATTTTCGTAGTACACTATCGGGAGAGAAACCACATTATACGCCATCACCGACATTGTTTTGCCGGCAGCGGTGGCCGAGGGGACTGCGGCGCGCCAGGTACGGTCTGCACGGCCACTACGGTCGGGGGTTCGAATCCCCCCTCGGGCATGGATATTTGTGCCGTCCTTAGTGTTAGCTACTTCCTAAGTAGTTTGTAAGTTTAGGGACAGATGTCCCTGTAGTTAAGTCCCATAAGCTATACAAACATTTGAACATTTTGTTCACAAATTAATCTGTGTTCAGCCAGAAAATCGTCATTCCCTCATATGGAGAGGACGTGGAACAGTCCTGCTTGTGTGCAGGAAACATCACCATATGATGGTGGTGGACGAATGGTATGGACAGGAGTCAGTACTGGCGGACGCACCGATCTCTATATCGTTCAGAATGGCGCTTTGACTCCTCAGGTCTACAGAGACGAGATCCTTCGACTTTTTCTTGTGTCCTACGCTAGTGCCATAAGAGATGGGTTCCTTCTGGTGGACAATAACGCTCAACATGCTTGAAGCTGAGGGAATTGAACGAATGGAGTGGCCAGCTTGTTCACCGGAGTTAAACCCGATTGAGCATGTGTGGTATGCACTTGGGAGACATTACACCCAGACTAATACCTTCCAGAACAATTGCAGAGGTGGATATTGCACTGATAGAAGAATGGCCACATATCCCTCGAGAGCTGATTGATGACGACATACTGTCCATGCCACGCAGGTGTACAACTGTACTCGCCGTCCGAGGTGATCACACAGCATATTAGAGAGCAACGAGAATGACTTTTTCACTATTATGGTAGCCCAATGGTGCCTCGCTGTAAGTGAACACCATGTAAACCTGAAGTAAAGAATTGAGACAGCAAAATATGTATCAAGCAGAAATTAGAGTCGCAACCAATATGTGAATATTGTATGTGTATATTCTGTGTGATATCTCACCTGAACCCCTAACTGTTACGAGCAGTGTATTTGGCCATTGACTACACACAGAGAGACAGTATGTACGAGGGTCATCCACAAAGTAAGTTCCGTTTCTATTTCTATCCATGACAGCACTACGTTCGCAGTTCCGAGCATGCGCGCAAGTTACTGAGTCATTTTCAGATCGCTACTGCCGACATGTGCTTTTTAGTGCTTGTTCATAATGTCAGCCGTAATTGAAGATGCCGCCGCGTGTGAAACCAGATCTCTGAGTCGTTTTCTAAATGTTAGCTAGTTCATAAGTAGTTTGTAAGTTTAGGGACTGATGACCCCGTAGTTAAGATCCATAAGCTATACAAACATTTGAACTTGACTTTGTTTACTTCCGACAGTCCGTTCATGGATAAAATAACAATTTATGTAGATGGTGGCAACATATTAATCTAACAATGAGTAACAAGAAGAGTTTCGTTCTCCTTTCCCCAAAATGGTCTTATCGCATATATGCACATTTCATTTGGTGTATCTACATCTTCATAGATACTCTAAGTGCCTGGCAGAGGGTTCATTAACTACTTTCACAATCTTTCTCTACCGTTCCATTCTCTAAGAGTGCACGGGAATAAACAACACGTAAATAGTTCCGTTTCCGAACTGATTTCTTTTATTTTTATTGAGGTGCATTTGTGATTGTATACTTATGTTGTAATATCCGATTACATGTTTCAGGTAACATCAATATTGAGTACAGGTGGTTATAATAAGTATAACCACACAGCCATAGTTAACGTAAACTACAATTCTATACAAAATTACTGTGCGAAAATAATGTTACAGTATAGCTGGTACCACCTCTGTGAGAATCATAGATCTATAAAAATGAATATGTATGTTCCCTTTAGACTTCAAGCCGGAAGGCCTTTCTTCATTGAAAATAACCTGCTGCACTCTGGGATCTAGAACAACAATCGAGAATTCGATGTTATCACCAACTTCATAAATCAGGCTTGGTATCTCATGCCTACTATTGGACGAAGATCCCCGTGAATTTGTCTGGTTTGAGTGACTTCCTTCTCGACACACCGACGGAACGCTTGCAGTGGTGA
This sequence comes from Locusta migratoria, assembly GCA_026315105.1. Lineage (NCBI taxonomy): Eukaryota > Metazoa > Arthropoda > Insecta > Orthoptera > Acrididae > Locusta > Locusta migratoria. Next base: position 160,056,226 of record CM048751.1, on the reverse strand, counting down.
GAGAAGAGCGTCACGCGAGAGGAATCTCGTCGATTCTAGCTGCGCAGGCCGAGCGTCCTTGGCCGGCGTGTTGCGTGGTCACGGCTGATGGGCTGGGCGGCTGGCTGCTGGGAATGATGCCACGGGACTCTGCTGGGCTCGCGATGTGCGGCGAATTGGCCCGAATGAGGATGTGGCGCTATCTATAGGGCGCCGAGGTTCTCAGCCCGCGCGCATGTTGTGATTGGTGGCAAATTGGGGACGCTCACGCGGAGTGTGTCAACGTGTTACGCCACATACTTGAGCGCTCTACGCGAATGGGGAACTTATTTCCAGAAGGTTAGCGCGTCTCTTACTCTACTAAGAATTCTAAACCGCGACCTAGGACACGCTGTCGACGGGACGTTAAACTCCAAGTTTCTTTCGCAATGTAGGAAAAAGAGCTGCGACAGAATTCAATGGTTCCCAACCAGTCGTGCGGCAGAGGTAAAATATGGTCCGCGGAAGACCTGTAAGTGCAACTGAACGGATGCAACAGTTTCTTGAAACAAGGTTATAAGATGAACATTAACAAAACAAGGAAAATGAAATGTAGTCTAAGAAAACCTAGTGATGCTGAAGGTAATTAGATTCGGTAATAAAAGTAGTAAATGAGTTTTGTTATTTGGGTAGCAAAATCATTTAGCATTTGTCCGGAGGTGTAGCATTGCATGAAACGTGGACGATAAGGAGTTCAGATAGAAAGATGATAGAAACATTTCAAGTGCAGTGCTACAGATGATTGCTGAAGATTAGATGGGTATATCGTGTAACTAAAGAGAAGTTGCTGAACATGATTCAGGCGAAAAGAAATTTCTGGCATACTTTGAGTAACAGAAGGGATAGATTGGTGCGACACATTCTGGACATCAAGGAAATGTCAGTTTAGCTCTGGAGGGAAATTCAAAATTCAAATGCTTGCAAATCCATGGGAGTTAATTACTGAGATTGACAATGGCTTACAAACTACTTAAACTAACCTAAGGCCAACACACACCAAATGTTCAAATGTTTGTAAATCTAAGGGACTTGCCTGCTGTGGTTATCAGTCCCTAGCCTTACAAACTACTTAAACTAATTTATGTTAAGGACAACACACTCACCCATCCCCGAGGGAGGACTAGGACCTCCCACGGGGAACAACCGCGCACTCCGCAGCAAAGCGCCTTCGAGCGCTCGGCCATTCCGCCGTGGTCTGTGGGGTAAAAAATCAAAGAGAGAAACCGAGAAACGAAAATAGTAAGCAGGTTCAAAATGATGTAGGTTAACGTTCCTATTCATGGATGGTGTGGAGAGCTTCATCAAACCAGTCTTCGGACTGACGACAACGAGAGCAACACCGTCTATTCATTTTAATCCCTTGACCGTGCAATTATTCCCGTGCCTCAGTGCATTCGTTGGTGTACGGTGTAATTTGCACGTTTAGGAATGCTTATCTGCTATGCCGGCAATAGGTACATGCTTTTGGCAGGAGCAAAGCGGACTTATTACATTAGCACATTCTTTATGTTCCTTGTTTCATGAATGCCTTGGACAAACGAACGCAAGCACCGCAATTTTCGAAAAATCGAGAACACTTTTTTTCAGTTTATAATTCATTTCAAATTCGTGTTCCAGAACGTATACTAGTTCTTTTTTATTAGAAATAATTAGTACAAATTTTTACCTAAAATTTAAATGTCTTTTTACGCCTGTATCAAAAATTAATTTGAATTTCATAAGTTAGTATCACCAGAATTATGTTTATCTCCTTGCATATTTAAAAAATATCGGTATTCCGTTAAAATATAGATTGACAGTAACCGACTGTCTGAGTATCTTTCTTTAATTTTAATTAAATTGAATAATCAGTTAATTTTTTTGAAATACTTGATTGGAAATAACCCAAACCAATCGATATGGCGGAACTTCGATAGCATTTGTTACTATTATTGAAGGACTGTGAAAAATAAATTTAATATTGAAATTAATGGCATTGAAAATTCCAAATGATAAGGTATCTTAATTTCAGATTCTCAATAAATTGGTATTGTAATAAAAATATACTTACGATTTATTAGTAAGAGACTCATCAATGCGAAAGTTAACACACTGTTCAAAGATATACACTGCACAAATATGGATATTTGGATTAGGTCTTTTAAAAGAAGGCGGTACACCGACTTCAGTCATACTGATAATTATTTCCAAAGCAAAAAAAATTACACTTCTACTTATAGACACCCTCCTCTATTTGACTGGATCCTAAAGAAAGACAAAATGGAGTGAGGTTTTACAGGGTGACCTCTATATTTTATAATTATCTTATTCATTGTTCTTTGGCTACTGTTATTAACAAATTACATTCAATATTGCATACTTCTTTGTCATAATAGTTACATTCGTGGAATATTACAAAATAATCTTCGCTGCATGGCATTGACATTCGTATACATTATTTACCCTGGAAAATAATGCAAGAAAAATCGTTAGAAAACACCGTCAAATCTTCAGAGGGGTATTACAAACTGGATTGTAACCAAACAAATGTTCAAATGTTTGTTAAGCTTATGGGACTTAACTGTGGGGTCATCAGTCACTAAACTTATAAACTACCTTATGCTAAAGACGACACAAACATTCATGCCCGAGGGGGATTCGAACTCCCGACGAGGAACGGCCTCGCGCAACGCAGCATATCGCCTCATTGCGCTCGGCCGCTCCGCCGTGGCTGTAACCAAATAATACAATTCTCTATGGTTAGTTGGTGCCAACACGTGAACTTATTTTCTTGTCTCATTGTCGTTCTTAACCAATCTATTGTGAAAATGCAATGTTAGGGTGCGGAGAGGACCATTGCAGCGGATGCAATTTTCTAAAAACATTTCGTACGCCCACTGGAATGTTGGCGAACGCAAACGTGAACTCAGATTGTCGAGCATGGTCGAGGGGTTAAATTATTAAATCTTCGTCACGCCGTTAGTCAGTCCTACTGTATACATGATACGGTGACACATTTACGAATGCTGCTAGAAGCAGATAAAATTCGCACCATATTAAGAACATTCATTTGTCACAGATTTCTGCCAACACTTCTTAAGTTCCAGAATGATAAAAACTGTAGGAAGTGGCTCAATCTAACAACTTGAGCTATTTCGTTATAAAAAAAGGTATTTTACACAGTAGCATTTGAGAAGTCCTTGAACTCTCTTACGCTTTTCTCCACAAGTTATTTTTTTATATGCTAGCAATGGTGGTCCTGCCTTATTTGTAATTAAAAATAACTCCAGAAATAGATTGAAAATAAGTGACGATATGCCAATTGCTTTGAGCAACTACAGTATTTTCTCCAGGATTACTAGACTTTAACAGAATGTACAAGCTAAAAAATCACATAGATGCAAAATGAATTTAATTTTCTACTAAAATATTGTTTTTGCTATTTGCAACAGTACTGTTAGTGCATAATACTCCTACTGTTGGTTTAAAAATATGTTAAAAGTTTTGATTAAAGTTTATGTTAGATTAACACAGTTTACTTTTCAAATTAAAATCAAATGTTTGTAAAGCTGTGGGACCAAAGTGCAGAAGTTCTTCCATATTATAACAACAGGAAAAATTTTATGGCAGCTGTGTGGCGAATACATAACAAATTTATCCGGTACAGAGACGTGACGGAATTTACGATTTTTGCCTCATTTGACTAAGTGGCTTATTCAAGAAGTATGCTATCTAGTGAAAAGGAAATTACAAGTATGTGCTTCAGGAAAATAGCGCTTCTGTAGAGGAAGTGGATTGACAAACCAGATACTGTAGCGCAACTATACACGTTTGCGAGTATCGGTTTGTATCTATTAAAAATACTGTTTCTCAGTTTTAGCGATTCATTTAAAGGGAAAACATATTTTCTTATAGCGCACGTAAAATTTATCATTTTTCCATAACGTCAAGTCTCCATCCCTTCTTTTCTTTAAAGTGCCGCCATCAACAAGTGTCTGCAAACGTGAGTTGTATACACTACTGCTAAGACCAATAAAATAGTACCTGCAACTGATTGCCTGTCTGATTGTTAATTTGAAGCTTTGTATAGTTGATGACATCAGTCAAGTTCGAGAGTAATCAGAGACTCAAGTACGAATGAAGTTGAAAGACACCATTGGTCGTCTTCCATATATTTTTTATAAAATTGTAATTTATTTGATGTCGATAGATTGGCATTTTGTTAAAACTAGGATCCCACTCTTTTCAAGGCATGACGAATAGCATTTTTATTTCATGTTTTAAAATATTAGTTTCTGAAATGTTAGTTAATATTGCTAGGATTTTGTTATTTTAATAACTTGTACTTGTTTTACTTTTAAATGGAGATGCAAGGATCTAATGGCTGTCTGAATGTGGGTGGTAATGGCTCACTTTGCATGGTTATCTCTGGCTCAGAATCAATATTTAGTTGCTCTGCTGCTGATGCGACCAAAGAGGTTCCTACAGAATTTGGTTACAAGTCAGTCGACAAGCCCTTCCCAAGGCGAGTCTCGCGATCTTCTCTCCCCGCCACCACTGTTTCCTTGGGTTTCCCAGTTTCCGGTAGCTTTCCCGTCTCCTGGTCACTCAATCTTCACTTAGTGTTGGGATCGTCGTGAGGTAAGGTTGGTTCTTCTCTTGTGTCTGTGGAGATAATAGAGATTCGTTGTCTAGCATATTTAACTTACTCTTGAACTTAGATTCATTTATTGGAATATTCCTTCCGATCGTGCGCAGAAATGTGTTCTAGTTTTTCAATCCAGTCATTTCCAACAGATAAACGCGGTATATGTGTTACTAGTTGCAGTTTGATAACAGCCTGGTATATTCAAACCTTTTGTGACTATGTGGCTGTGTACGGACTCCGTGTAAATTCTTTCTAGCTTTGTGGGGCCCGATTTCTTACTGACGATATATTCACTTTTGTACAGTACATGTAAAATCTTTCTTATGGTTTCCTTCCGTGTTCCACGTGGTTGGTTCTTAGAACAAAGCCTTCAGCTTCCACTATTGTTTGTTCCATGCCCATCAGGCAAGCAACTATTTATGTATCCTTCTGATTTCCACTAACATTTCGCGGTCTTCTCTCCCCGCCTATTTTAATTTTGCTGTTTCTTCTCCGAACTTGTAGTATGCACTCAGTCTTTGTCAGTAAGTCTCTCCGAGCCTTGTACAACTTCCTTCAATAGGTTGCCTATGAAATTCTATGTATTTCTAAGGTTTGCATGCCGTAGTTTTTATTCTCACTTTTCTGTCTTTGTAATTATTTCACTTTTCCCGTTTTTTGAGACTGGATTTCATCCGTCTCTGTAATCGCTCCCTGTCGCGTGTAGCTGCATTTCATTCCCTTCCTTTTGCAATCCTAAACATTTCTATGGGTTGCATGCCGAAGTTAATTTTCTTTATTTTTCGGAAATCGAATGTATACATTTGTATCGGTTTTCGGAACCACATGGGTCCAAACTCCGACTTCAGGGGTTTGCAGCTAGTCACCTGAAGTCACGCCACTTCTCATAAAACCAGTGCCTAGATAGTTTACTCTCAAATTGCAACTTAAGAGTCCGCCATGATATTATGTAATGAATCCGATTTTTAACCACTTCACCTTCATTGGAGTGCGATCATGTAATGTAGCCGCGTGTCGCCGTTAGCGTGTTTGCTTGCGCTCTAATCTAAATGCAACTTAGCTTTGTTATACTCAAATCAGGCACGACAGACCAGAGCCATCTTCGTAGTTTTATTGTGTTGTGTGGTACCTCCGGGTTTGCTGAATTTCGCCTACGATAGCGGCGCCTGCTTCTGCCTTGCTTTAGCACGCAGATTTTGGTGAGTTTCGTTGTTGCGTGTGTGTAAGCCAGTGAGTGTTTTTTGTAAATCCTCCCCCCAGTAGCGTTACGTTCTGTGTAATTTATGTTAAATTCAATGCTGTGCTTCGTCAGTATTAGACTAGGTTAATGAGATGCATTTTTATTGTATTAACAAAATTGGTTCACTATTTTACTTGCGTTCGACCTGAATAAACAAGTTAAGTTCAGAATAATTTTGACTTGCCTATAAATTGTAGTTTTCGAGCACCTGCCCCCTTTTATGTAATATTGCTGTTCACCAGTGATGAGGACACGCTCAGATGCTATTTTTTTTTTTTTTTTTTTTTTTTTTTAATCTTAAGTTCCGTTGCGCCATATATGGTTTTCTTAGCCACTTTTATGAAATAACTTTAATTGTGGTGGCTTGTTTATTAATGCCTGTGTGTAAATTCGTGTGAGCTGCTACGTATATTGGCCTCTCTATCGTTAACTTCCTGTTATTGGAGTAATTTCAACCAAGTCAGTTCTCAATTTGGGCCAGAGAACTAATATATTGGGTGAAAGGTGTTTATTTTATTGAAGAAAAGTGTGAGTGGAGGTAAAAAAAATTGTTTTACGTGTTATTAACTGTGGTGGCTGTTGTTGTGATGTTTGAGCAACATAACAAGCCTGACCTTAATTTCGTGGTTGGTTACGCTAAACTCGTGATTAATGCAAGTGGTGTAGTTAAATTTTGAAAATATTAAGCAAGACAATCAGTATGATCAACAAATACTATGACCCTATCTGACAAACATTTCAAAAGATCACTCACCTTTCCTTTCCTTACAAAATCTCCTACAGAGACTGTGCACACTCAGATAGCGGAAATTAACTTACCCCGTCTGTGCAATACGTACGACTCAATTAGGACGCTAATGGTACTGATAATTTATAAAATTATTAAAAGTAGGATTTTTTAAAATCAAGTGATTGGCAAGTGGGTGCAGTCCAACCACTAAAGTCAGTATCTGATAAAATTAATTCACTCAAGCAAAAAGGAAATTTAAGTAAATCAGTCTTAATTAGTGCTATTCATTCGACATTAGTACGAGTTTGGTTCTTTAGAGGATAGATGTGGCGGTGGCTATTATTGTTGAACTCAGTGCAAAACGAAATAGAAAAATTAGTCATTAAGTCAACTGTCTGTTATCTTCTACCATTAATTTTAGCAAAATTGTCTCTAACAATTAATGACACTCACTTGATTGTAAAATTGTGTAGAAAAATTATTCATGCATTATTGAGGATTGTCATATTAATTATAGTTGTTCAAATAAGATAGCAAAGTACTGTCTAATGTTCTTGTATTTTAACAAAACTTAAACATGCATTCACAGTAAATTACAACCAATAGCATTTAACTTATCTTATTTATCAGTCCAGCGACGTGGTACTCTGCAGTCATATAATGATACACAAATTCATACATATATCATTTTGATGGTGGCTCCTCCTTTGGTAGATTGCTAGCAGTTCGCCGTGATGCTTCGCGAATCGCGTAATTAATCGCGACCGTTAGCGTCCGCGATGACGCTACCGCGTTTCGGACGTCTGGGACGGTTACCGAACACGTAACGAATTTCTGCCTCAGCAGAACGAACGAATAAATGTTTCAATAAGATCAATTCTTGCTTCAATTATGTTCACTGCTTCCACATAAACTTTCATATCGTTGCACTTACAACAAATTATAAGTTTCACTTTGTTCAATTTTATTACTTATATTGTTTGACCACTCCATGGACCGCGTACGAACGTCTGATCTACGTCACGGGGCGGCAGATACTGCTGCTTGCCTGCTCTCCCACAGGAGAGCGCTGCTAAACAATAAAGTCTCTGATCTAAGGAGCCACGTCGATTACTATTCAGATCGATATTTTATCTCGTTTACAGAGAAGTATTTTACATTGACAAATTAAACATAACAAGTAATCACAGTCATAAAGAAAACATACAATGTACAAATAAAATAAAATATACATAAAGAATGACAATACAAATAAATAAATGACAGAAAATGTTTCCAGTTAAATTAACTACATACATGGTGCATCACAATAATTAATTGAGTCACATGAGAAGATAATTACTACATTTCACTATAAACAGGTTCAAACGAATAAAATGTTTCAAAATAAAGCTCAGTCCTCGTTATAATGTAAGGCTTACCTTAAGGGTTACCTTACAATATATATAACAAAAACTCTTATCTGGCTACTTCCTACCAGAATTAAGCTTTTATTACGTACTGCGGCCCACACAAGTGCCCACAATAGATTCTCTTGTCTGTTTGGCCACTAGCCTAGTAATCGGCGTATTTGTTATGGTTTGGAAGAAGCTTTGCTCCTACACGTCATTCGTGATGAGCAACCCGTCCTCTTTTATACTTGGTCGTCGTCAGTATCTTCCACTGCTACATCTCCTTAACAACTCTCCTGACAAAGCCTCCATAAACATAGTTGTGAAGTCAATAGAGCTTATGTACCGCTGCAGAGGTTCACACAGATCTTCCTCTGCTGTCGCTCGAAGTCATACATTGCCAACTCCTCAGGCCCCACAACAGCCCGTGTCACGTGACACCGATAGGCCGCGGTAGCTATCTGCAGTGGGCTGTGCCCCAGCGGTCAGACAGTCAGCTAGCGATGGCGGCCTACTCGGTGTGACGTGGCACGGGCTGTTGTGGGGCCTTGTCTCCCTCCCGTGCTACCTCTGCCTGCTTATAGATTACTGGTCTACGCCACAGGACCCATTTCTTGACACTCTGTCTCGCTTGCAGACGCAATGCTCCACATTACCAGACCAGAGTTGTTTGCAGTTGGTATAAAGTACGTTCTGATCAATCCCACTGGGCGACCTGACCACCCATATCGTCTGACATGAACCCGTCGACATATATGGGAGATAATCGAGAGATCAGATCGTACAAAAAAAAAAAAAAAAAAAAAAAAAAAAAAAAAAAAAAAAAAAAATCTTGTACCGAAAACACTTGCGCAATTACGGGTGACTATAGAGGTAGAATGGCTAACATTCATGATGTAGGGGACTTCGAGCAACTTGTTGAGTCCATGCGACGTCGAATTACTACCCTTAGATGAGCAAAAGGAGGACCGTCACAATATTAGGAGATATCCCGGGACATTACGCATCTTTTGTAATAAATTGTAGGTCACATTCAGTCAAAAGAATAAAGTTGAATTGAACGATCAATGTGCCTGATAATTGGAATGTTATACTTCTTCAATTTAGTTTCACGTTAGTAATATTCTTTTTTTTCTTCTTTCTTTTATTTATTTATTTACTTATTTTTTTGATGCAAGAACTTTTTCATACGTGTTGTACCAAATTTCCGACTTGGTTTCTATTTTTTGATTGTGCCTAACTCGACCTTTCTGGCTTGTACATGCAGTGAAGATGGCTACTAATGTAGCCGAAATCTATTTGCAAATACAAATAAACAGCTATGACGAAGTTTCATTTGTTATCAAACAAAATTAAATACCACGCTGTAGTGTTACAACTGTCACAAAATTGCAATGTTGCAGGTCTGTAATCGAAATGAAATGTGTCGGATCGGTGCCTTGAGAGTGGTTGTGTTTGTGTTGCAGAGCCATGAAGCCGATGTACGGACTGCTGGCGGCGGCGCTGCTCGTGGCTACCGTCTGCGCCTGGGAGCGCGAGGAGGAGGTCAACGAGAACCCCAGTGAGTGCCCCGCCCCATCTCATACTGCCTCTAATTACAAATAGCTACACTAACGACAAGGCTATTTTCCTTGTGAGTAAAGCGACAGGTGTATGCCACAAATTCAAACTCAGTGAAACACACATCTCATGGGTTGTTCGGCCAGCTGAGCAGGTGCCCAATTCACCGCAATACTAAATGAACCCTTCTCTGGTGGCAACACACGCTGGTAAACGGCAGTAAAGATGACTTTTGCAGTAGATTCTCCCACCATCTCGTTTCCATGGTTGGAATCAGACATGGGTTTAGCATAAGTTGGCACATTATGCAATTAATTATTGCGGAGAAGGTAAGCTTGCTGGCCACTGTTAAAATTGTACGCCGCAGTATTCTCCTGCTGAGAAAGCGCACCACCTTCCTGTCGAAGAAATGGTAATGGCTCTGGATAACAGCCTGTGTAATGTAATGAGCAGCGCTTACTTTACTATTCAGAAATACCAAATGTCATTGTATGTTGTATATAATTGCACACGCTGTGCTACATAACTACACACACACACACACACACACACACACACACACACACACACACACACACAAACAAACAAAACTGCATACACTGCGCTACATAACTACCCATCCCCCTCCCCCCCACACACACAAACAAAATCGCCATCTCACTCAATACCTCTGTTTCACTCACTCACTGTCTCTCTTTCACTCACTCACACTCTTTTTCACTCCCTCACACACTCTCACACACTCATACAACATATCGGTATTTACTCAGTTAAGTGACACTACACATTAAAAATTAGTATACGCTCATGAAAAGACTATATCAGCAGAAGACAGGTGTACAGTGACACAGTAATGTCTTGCTACTGGGGTTAAATTTTACTTACAGCGCGACATAACGTGCTCATGTTGGCAACGAAATGTTCGCTACATGAGAAGAATTAACTTACTGACCGGACAAGAGCACATACAAGAACCTGTAAACAACAGAGCAGGAACTGCATCGAATATTATTAGATTGAGAAGAATGGAGAGCTTGTAGAAACCTGCTTCATATATTTCTATTAATTTTGTGGTTGATGCAACTAATTTCCTCCTCGGCTGTACACCCAGGCCGAATTTCTCTGTTGAGTACCTCCGCCATACTCTTCTAACTTTCGAGTCACCTTAATCTGTTCTTATATTCAGTGTATCTGGGCTTATACAGTGCTTCGTCTGCCTAATAAAGTTCGATTAATTTTGTCATCGACAACACACACCAACTAAACTGCGCCGTCACTTTTTCAAACAAGGGAGTTTATTTTCAAATAAGTGTGGTCCAAGAGCTACAGCGATGCTAGCGTTCCAAGCGGTTACATTTCACATTGTAGTGAACAGCAGACAAACGACTTCTATGTTCATATCTACTGCGAGACACTAGATATGATCATATTTTTTTGACGACAGCAGAGATATCTCAAAGTTCCCTATTACACTATCAAATGTTTATGATGTAAACATATGCTGTACATTTTTCACAAAGAAATATGACCGTGTAATACCGGCCTAACTTTCCTTCAATGCCTTTTTAAGATCCATCCCACATTCAAAATTTGGGAATTTTTTTTTGCGACTAATCCGAGGTTTTCGTTTACATTAACACCATTACAGTTTCTTAACAGATTAATATTTTTCTACATTTAATAGGAAAGATAATATTTAGGTATAGTATTAGCTAGATACGATTGGCTATTCGTTACATGAAAAATAATAATCATTTTTATTAAAAAGCAGTTTTAATTAGGATTGAAATGTATAAAATTTTCTCATAAAACCATGCAGATTCCTATTCCCATACCAATAGTCCTGAAAATCAGTGCTTGTGTGTGTGTGTTTTTAAATATCTATGACAAAGTCTATAATGTTTAAAATTGAAATCATGCGGTGCATGAAATAGAAAACTTATGCATGGATAGTTCACCTAACCTACGAACAAGTATTGTACTTCAAATGTTATGTAATGATTTTTTTTTCAACGACAGATATACACTAATCTCTAATCTACTATTATATACTTCACAAACCTCATGTTTTTCGTTTCAAAAATTTTACATGTGTATCTAGAATACGTAAATACAAATTACCTGCGGCCGGGTTATGAATTTGTAGCAGCATTGAGAAATTTTTATACTTTCCACTTCGTTTCCAGAAAAAAAGAAGGTGATTATTTAATTTTCTGCTTTTTAGTCTTACCTGTATGTTTTTCTGAGTCATGCAATACTTTGCTTTCTCCTCCATATATAAGCCTCAAAGACGGCGAAGGTAAAAATTAGAATCAGGCTCACAGCAAGGCTTACCAGAAATCTTGCCGCGGCTGCAACAAGAGAAAGAGGAAAATAGCAGTGGAGTGCAAAGTACCCTCCGCAACGCTATAAGAAGAGAACCCCTTGTCACCATTACACTGTTATCCAACTTTGTGCAATGTTGTAAATTTCAAGCCTTCCCGACATTTCGTCGGGAAGTTAGTTTAAGATAAATTGTATTTTTATTTTTTTTATTTTTTTTAACCAAATAGACAGAAAAGAAATACTCTCTACGATACACAATACAAAAGAATGAAACTGTGAGGTCTTTCATAGAGTGTTAGTTTGAAATGAATTGGAAAAATTTGTTCTGATACAACACACCAAAAAGTTCCCTACGCCACACACCAGACAGGAAAGTAAGTTAATATTACGTTTTCATCCATTTTTGAAGTTCCTAGCTCAACCTGAATTTAGTTTAAAATACTCTGCAAAAAGTGTATCCAACAGACACATACAGTATTCCGACCTAATAAAAATATATTAGACCGATGTGCTACGTACAATACCGATTTGTTCTATGTGTAATATTCTTATTAATTGTATTAGTAAAATACATTCTTTGTTGCTGTTGTAGGCTTCAGTCCGCACACTGCTTTGATGCAGCTCTCAACGCTACTCCTCCTGAGCAAGTATCTTCATCTCTGAATAACAACAGCAATCTACATACTTTTGAACCTGCTTAATTTATTCGTCTCGTGGTCTCCCTCTGCGATTGTTTTAGACCCCACGCTTCCCTCAAATAAAAAATTGACTATTTCCTTTAGTCTCAGAATGTGTCCAATCAGTTGATTCACTCTTTTAGTAAAGTTACGCCAAAAGTTTCTTTGGTATAACCAGACAATGTTGTCTGAAGGAATTGTATTATAGCCGGCCGCTGTGTCCGAGCGTTCTGCGGTGCGTCAGTCACAGTATGCAAGGCCACTACGGTCGGGGGTTCGAATCCACTATCAGGCATGGATATTTCGTCCTTAGTATTAGCTAGTTCATAATTGTAAGTTTAGGGACTGATGACCCCGTAGTTAAGTCCCATAAGCTCTACAAAAAAAATTGTATTATTTGTTGATAGTTTCTTTTCTCCCCAATTCTATTCAGTACATTCTCATTCCTTACATCATCTACCCATCTAATCTTCAAAATTCTAACGCCCACTTTATACACCCTGTTAAAATCTACTGCACTTACAAGATAGACCGCGTCGGACTGCCGTCGGTCACTCAACAGGTAAAGACGCTCCAAAGCTGTACTAACAGGGGACCTTAGGACTGACTGATTGCGTACAACACGGCGTAGCGCAGCCGGCAAATTTGGCGCAGTTTCTGGATACATTTTATTTTTTCTACAGCTCTCTGTTCAAGATATCATAAAACTGTTTGCTGATACTGTTTTTAAATGAAATACTGAACAGTATGGTATGCATTTTATTCCACTGAAAATGCATTTTATAGGCAAAAGATGACAAATGATGAAAAGAACAAGAAACTTAAATTCTAAAAATACCACATAAGTAACACATAAATTTATACAATAGTCCCTTCACTTTGTAGTATATTTAAAAGTTCACTTTGAATAGTTCCCGAACTGTATCATAATCGCGATATTTCATGAAATTACGTTACTTTCCCTTCTAAAGAACAACCTGAAGTGTTTGCGGATCATAGCTAAGATTTTGTCTGATATTAACTTAACGCTTACTTTCTATGACCAAAAAATGAAACACCACAAAAAAATAAATAAATAAATAAAATCAAGATTTCCAGCTGTCCGATTTGGAATGGAATGGCCCCTATATGCCCACGACACTGCTGCGATCCGGCAAGGTGAGATGGACCAGCTGTGAATAACAGGCTGATAAGGATTTTGGCCTATAGGAGTGACTGCTTGTTGTGTCGGATACAACAGGCTGTGGTACTGAGGCCTCTCAGGTACATTATTGCGTCGGTTGACTTCCGCCTGCCGCCGGGGAGGCCGGTAAGCGGTGATGTCTGTCCCGCACAACAAAGGTGGCAGGTGGGTAGTATCGAGCGTCTGGCAGGCGCAGTCTGTGCATGATTGTTTGGTGCTTCCTTATGACATGGAAAACAGTGATCGGTTAGACCACTCAAATGTAAAAAGCAAGATCTGTATCCACACCAAGATTGTCACCGCCGCATCCTCGACTAGAGCTTTCACTCAATAAAGATGGTGGTAAATTCCCATTTTGAAGTGGTTATTTGACGTTGCAATCATTGTTTACCAAATGGACCGAGCAAGGTGGCGCAGTCCTAACGCACTGGACTCGCATTCGGGAGGACGGTGGTTCAAATCCATCTCCGGCCATCCAGATTTAAGTTTTCCGTGTTTTACTTAAATCACTCCAGGCAAATCCCGGGATGGTTACTTTCAAAGGGCAAGGCCGATTTCCTTCCACGTCCTTACCCAAACTTCCGAGCGTTAGCTTCGCATCTAATGACAAAGTTATAGACGGGACGTTAAACCCTAAACTTCCTTTCTTTACCACTTGGACTGAAGGTAGGCATCTCGGAATTTCACCGATCTGTTAAAAGGTGTTTACACAAGAAATGTGGTAATACTAAAACTAAGCGTTGGCCGCAGCAGCGAAAAAAAGTATTGTGCATGTTTCTGTAAGAGAACAGTTAGCTCAGCGCATTATTCCCACAGTTCTGATCATATGCGCTTTGTAAAACTGTCAGCATGTACCACAAATGTAAACGTAAATTAGTATGACACGTGCTTTTCAGTGCTTCGCGTTTTTTTCATACCTAATCCGGTTAGTTAATAGTTCATAACATCTAATAAAAGGTGATTATTGAATTGAGATTAATACATAGCAATTAACATAATTATTAATCATTTTCCATAGTACAGTACGACATTATGTGTCCATGGAATCGTTTGCGAATCTATGAATAAAGAATAGTCTAGAATGCACTAATTTATTTCATTCAACTAGTTTCAGTCTTATGTAGACCATCTTCAGGAATTTGTCTCCATCGATGTTGTGGAGCTGGCAATGGAGACAAATTCCTGAAGATAGTCTACATAAGACTGAAATTAGTTGAATGAAATAAATTAGTGCATTCTAGACTGTTCTTTATTAATAAATTTAAATAGAGTGCTATTAACCCAAAAGTAGAGAAACAAAAATGTTTCAAAAAATATGTCATTTTCGAATCACTGAAAGAACTTTTCATAACTGATAACTTCAAATCAGTGCTCCAACTGTTCTCTGTATCCACTAATAAACGACGTATTTGAAGATAATTAGAAAACAGTTTTTAAAAGTACCGTAAATACATCGTTTAAGCTGGGAAAACATCTGCCACAAGAAATATCGATGCCCCTTTGTTACAGGAAAGACTTCTAATGATTTGCAGAAAACAGCTTGCACCTGTAGGTGCGTTGTCTTAAAATTTCGCCGGCCGCGGTGGCCGAGGGGGCTGAGGCGCTCCAGTCACGGTCTGCACGACTACTACGGTCGGGGGTTCGAATCCCCCCTCGGGCATGGATATTTGTGCCGTCCTTAGTGTTAGCTAGTTAATAAGTAGTTTGTAAGTTTAGGGACTGATGACCCCCGTAGTTTAGTCCCATAAGCTATACAAACATTTGAATTTTCTTAAAAGTTCTCTGCTCTGTACTGTCGCAGCGAGTTAGTTGGTGCCTGAACTTAGGCAACCCAATCAACAGGTTTGCGAAGCGGGCTGCCTTCGCCGCTTCCCAGATAACTCGTGTCAGTGAAGTCCACGAAAGTAACGACATGGCCGCATCATCAACAGAAACGGTATTAAACACCTGGAGTGTGCGCTGAAGAGGGAGGTTAAGACTGTCGAATCATTAGCAAAACATAATATGGAAGTAGTAAGGCGTACTACTTAGGCAGTTTCAAGAGAACAGAAAGAGTTATTTTGCTCGTCGAGTATGTATCGTTGCATTGCGACACTGACCATGAGATGGCGCTGGTCATGTGGTTAACGTTCGAGCTCCACCCACAGTGGATCGCTAGATGGAGTCCTGTTCATGATTTTGTATAGATTTTTTCACAAATATTGTTTCTGGAAGTTAATAAACTTATAATACACACTTAATCACATGAACTTTTAATAAATTTCCAATATAGTTCAGCTGTCTTAATTGCATCTGCGGATATTGTTGACAATTCGATATCAATAAGGTCTGCTTGTTGAAATCTATCACAGCAGTTAAGGAACTGATTTCTTAACTGACTTTTGGAACTGCATTACAAATTGATTCTTCATTTATCATCTGCAGTTTTGTCGAAGAATCGGGAGCCACCTACACTGTTTCACAAAAACTGTAAATTTTGTGGTTTTCAAAAAATTTGCACGTGCACTGTCGTTCTAGTTACATTAACGAGGTCTCGCCGATACGCAAGTCAAGTTTCGAATAGAGCCTGTCTTGTGCCTGTAGGTCACAGTGTTCAGATAAAAAGCAGTGCTAGGTACCTCCGGTTGCAGGTATAACGAATTGCGCAAATTACGACAGAAGAACTTAAGTTTCGAATAGAGCCTGTCTTGTGCCTGTAGGTCACAGTGTTCAGATAAAAAGCAGTGCTAGGTACCTCCGGTTGCAGATATAACGAATTGCACAAATCACGACAGAAGAACTTAATGAGTTTGATGGTTTACTTGTTTATACTTATATTTATTGCAATAGTAGAAATTAGTAAAATACAAATATTTAAATTAAATAAAAGTTCACGGAAACACACGTTTCATTCATTATATTACTTATATCTGAAAGGACCAATATTGAAACAAAAATAATTGAACGAATAAATCAATATTAGCTGAACGCGAGCTAGAAATTAACTGATTATGCAACTCGAATACTGATAACATAAGTGCCGCCAGCTCATTCTTAGGGTCACAACTGTCTGATACGTAACCGACGCTCAAAACTTTTCTCCCGATTTTCTCGAAATAGCGTAAGTAATACACGCTACAATTTATACATTACATTGTCCCAGTTGACTACGAAATATAGACTAAGTTTAAAGTTCATAAGTGATACAAAAATAATGGCCTTCTCTTGTTAGAGATATTCACAGTCCTCCAATACGTATCTGTTTTCCTTTGTGTCTTGCAGTGTTTGGACAGTCACCTTTCGAACCTCAGAGGTACTTACGAATATGTGAATAAAATAACTATTGAAATAATAAATACGTCTAGGAAATAAGCAAGTCCAATCAATTATGCAATGAAAGAAAGGTTAGAAAATAATGTTTTCCCAGTGAATGTACTAACGTTTTTGTTTGCCATTTTCTACATAAACATGTTGATTCCGCATGTGACGTATAACCGCCCATGAGAAACTCAATTGTTTTCTACAGTCTATTCAGCTACTCCGGGTCCTTTCTATCAGTATCCTCCTACTCTACATGTCTCCAGCAATCCTGTTGAAAATCGTTTGTTATGTTTTCTAAACAAGATCTCTGGCAGTTGAGATCTGCAAATGTACGTTAAAAGACTCACTGCTGCTCTAAATTACTTTACAAGTGGTCACAGTACTTGCGCAACGGAAATTTATCTAACTGCTCACTCCTTAATGGAGCAGCCAACGTTTTAACACACACAAAATTAATGTTAACAAACAAATAGCCTCCTGTCTACCAACCCTTCCTACCTGGCGAAGACAATTCCCTCTACATCCGCTCTCTGCCGGCCGCAGTGGCCGAGCGGTCTGCGGTGCGCCAATCACAGTCTGCAGGGCCGCTACGGTCGGGGGTTTGAATCCCCCCTCGGGCATGGATGTTTGTGTCGTCTTTAGTGTAAGGTAGTTCATAAGTAGTTTCTTAGTTTAGGGACTGATGACCCCGTAGTTACGCGATCCACCCACCTAATCTTCAGCATTATTCTGTAGCACCACATTTCAAAAGGCTCTATCCTCTTCCTGTCCGCACTGTTTATCGTCCATGTTTCACTCCCACACAAGGCAACACTCCACACAAATGCCTTCAGAAATGACTTCCTTACACTTAAACTAATATTCGATGTTAACAAATTCCTCTTTTTCAATAACGCTTTTCTTCCCATTGCCATTGTGCATTTTATATCCTCTCTACTGCGTCCATCACATGTTATTTTACTGCCCAAGTAACAAAACTCATTTACCGCCTTCATTGTTTCGCTACCTAATCTAATTCCTTCAGCATCGCCCGATTTTCTTAGACTGCACTCCATTACCCTTGTTTTGCTCTTGTTAATGTTCATTTTATACGCACCTTTCAACACATTATCCATTCCGTTCAACTGCTCTTCCAGATCTTTTGCTGTCTCTGACAGAATTACAATGTCATCGGCAAACAATTCCTTCTCCAAATTTGTCCCTGCTTTCCTTTATAGCTTGCTCAATGTACAAATTCAATAGCATCGGAGAAAGGCTACAACCCTGTCTTAGTCCCTTCGCAACCTCTGCATCCCTTTCATGCCCTTCAACTCTGACAATTGCTATCTGGTTTTGTACAAATTGTAAATAACCTTCCGTTCCGTACATTTTACTCCTGTTGATTTCAGAATTTGAAAGAGTGTATTGCAATCAACATTATCAAAAGCTTTATCCAAAGCTACAAAAGTTACAAATGTAGGTTTGTCTTTTCTTAATTTATCTTCTAAGATAAGTATTTAAGTATTGCCTCCCGTGTTCCTACATTTTTCCTAAATGGTAACTTATCTTTCCGGAGGTCAACATTTCCATTTTTCTGTAAATAATTCGTGTTAAAATTTTGCAACCATTACTTATTAATCTGATGGTTCCGTATTTTTCAGCCACCTGTCTGCGCATGCTTTCTTTGGAATGGGGATTATTACATTTTTCCTAAAGTCCGAGGGTATTTCCCCTGTTTAATACAACTTACGCACCAGGTGAAATAGTTTTGTCATGGCTGGTTCTCCCAGTGACTCCAGTAGTTCTGGGGGAATGTCGTCTACTGCAGGGGCCTTGTTTCGACTTAGGTCTTTCAGTGCTCTGCGAAATTCATTTCTCAGAACCTCCTATTCCATCTTCTTTTTCTACTCCTACAGTATTGTGTCAAAGTTCCTTTCCTTTCTAGAGCGTCTCTATATATTATTATCACCTTTCATGTTTCCCTTCTATCCTCAGAACTGATTTTCCATCTGAGTTCTTGATATTCATAGAGCTGTTTCTCTTGTATCCAAATATGTCTTTTATTTTCCCTTAGGCGGTACCTATTTTTCCACTAGTTATACATTGTTGCCGAGGGGACTGAGGCACTTCAGTCACGGTTTGCACGACCACTACGGTCGGGGGTTCGAATCCCCCCTCGGGCATGGATATTTGTGCCGTCCTTATTTGTAGCTAGTTAATAAGTAGTTTGTAAGTTTAGGGACTGATGACCCCTAGTTAAGTCCCATAAGCTCTACAAACATTTAAAAATTTGATTTATACATTCTTCTACAGATTTGAATTTGCTCTCTAGCCACTCCTGCTTAGCCATTTTGCACTTAAAGTCAGTTTCAATTCCTAGTCGTCTGTACATTTTGCTTGCTTCATTTACTGCATTTTTATATCCTCTCCTTTCATAAATTACATGCAGTATTTCCTGTGTTATCCGAGGATTTTGTAGGTCTTGTCTTTCTATCTATCTAGTCCTCTGCTGCCGTTTCATCTCTCAAAGCTACCCATTCCTATTCTACTATGTTTTCTTTTCTCGTTTGTGTTAGCTGTTGCCCAAAGCTCCCTCTGAAAGTCTCAAGAACTTCAGTTTCTTTCAGTTCATCCAGATCCCATCTCGTTATTTTGCTACCTTTCTCGAGTTTCTTCAATTTCAGTTCTTAACCAATACAAGAAGTCCTTTCTGAAGGCATTTGTGTGGAGTGTTGCATTGTATGGGAGTAAAACTTGGACGATAAACAGTGCGGACAGGAAGAGTATAGAGGCTTTTGAAATATGGTTCTACAGAAAAATGCTGAAGGTTAGGTGGGTGGATCGCATAACTAATCAGGAGGTACTGAACAGAATTGAGGAGGAAAGGAATTTCTGGCATATCTTGACTAAAAGAAGGGATCGATTGGTAGGACACATTGTTAGACATCAAGGAATCGTGAATTTAGATTTGGAGGGAAGTGTGTGGGGTGAAAACCGCAGAGGAAGACCAAGAGATGGATACAGTAAGCAGGTTCATACAGATGTAGGTTGCCGTTCTTATGTGGAGTTGAAGAGGCTTGCTCAGGATAGGGCATTGTGAAGAGCTGCATCAAACCAGTCTCCGGACTGAAGGCCACAACAACAACAACCAATACAGTATGGTCAGAGTCTATATCTGCCCCTGGCTATAAGTTATAGTTTAATACCTGGTTCCGAAATCTATGTCTTACCATTATAAAACCTATCTGTACCTTCCGGACTCACGTGGTCTCTTCCACGTGTACAACTGTCTTTCATCATTTTTAAACCAAATGTTTGTTATGATTAAATTATGTCTCGTGGAAAATATAAAGTTAAACGTAGAATAATGTCTTTTCACTCGGAAGAAAAAATAGGTGAAAAGGTTAAATGGGGAGAGGGTATAGTATTGTACCGAGAGCGGTTGATGTTCCGCAGATCGAATTTCGGTTTTCCGTTATTCCATAAATAACTACAGGTATAAACCTAAGTGGTTACTTTCAAAAGGCACGACCGATTTCCTTCCCCGTCCTTAACCGCCCGCGCGTGCTTCCCACGCTGTGGACGGAACGTTAACCCCAGTCGCTTGCTTCGCAGAGTACCCCGGCAAGTGCTACGACGCGCGCCGCAACGAGGGCTACGCCGTGGGGCAGACGTGGCACCGCATCCGCGAGCCGTGCTCGCAGTTCACCTGCGCCCAGGGCAAGACCAAGGGCAAGTACATCATCAAGGGCAAGGGGTGAGTACGCAAAGCTCTCTCAAAAATCAAAAATCAAAATAGTTTTGTGCTTGAGTAGTTGTATTTGTGCCTGACTTCAAAACTGTAAACACACTATTGGCCAAAAGTATCGGGACGCCTGGCTGAAAATCATTTATAAGTTCTTGGCGCCCTCCATCGGTAATGCTGGAATTCGATAGGGTGTTAGTCCACCCTTAGCCTTGATGACAGCTTTGACTCTCGCAGGCATACGTTCAGTCAGGTGCTGGAAGGTTTCTTGGGGAATGGCAGACCATTCGAGAATACCGCGTACCCGGGTGCGGCTTCTCTAGGGAGGCGGGATCTTTGCGGGTTTACGAGAATAGCTGGGGCGTCCAGTTTTGGTTGTCTCCATAAATGAAATAAATTGAGCCGTGACTATTTATGGGCCGGATCTCAAACAGCCAGCGTTGTCAACTTGACGAATTCCCCGTCAAATTTGACGCAATTTCAAGTTGTATAACCGATAAAATTTAGCTTTGACAGTTGGCGGAATTTTTGACGGATATTATTAGAAATTAGAAAAATCTACAACTTTTAAACTACGCACTTTTCTACATAGTTTCCGAAATTTTGTAGGCACTTGTCATAGCATGGCACAAGTTTTTGTATGTCTTCTTCATTGAAGGTTACCGCATGTGTATTCAACCATGTGGTAACATGTTCTTTCAGCTCATCATCACCGTTGACGTGTTGATCACCAAGGACAGATTTTAGGCGTAAGAAGAGATGAAAGTCGCTAGAAGCGTGGTCCAGGCTCTACGGATGATCAAACACGTCCCAGTGAAATTCCCGTAAGAGTTGTTTGGTCACATTCGCCGTGTGAGGTCGAGCATTATCGTGGAAAAAAACTACCTTTTGATAGTAATCCTCGCAGCTTGTGCAGTATTGAGTGGCGCAATTTCTTAATGGTATCGCAGTAAACATGTGCATTGATTGTTTGGCCTCGTGGTAAGAAATCAAAACCCCAAAAAACCGTGTGCATGAATTTTCGAGGTGTCAAGATTTCCTTAGGCTTAACCTTCGTTGGGAATGAAGTGTGCCTTAATTCCATTGATTCCCATTTTATTTCAGGGGTGTTGTACGATCCCACGTATCATCTCCCATGACTATCCGAGAAAGAAAACCAGCGCCTTCATCATTTTAGCGTGTCAAAAACTGAAGTGCACTGCCCATGTGTTGTTTTTTGTGTTGTTCAGTAAGAATTTTGGGTACCCAACGCGAGCAAAGTTTTCGAAATTTCAGTTTTTCAGTAACAATTTCATGAAGTAGTGATCGTGAGATTTGCGTAACATCCATAGCAAGGGAACTAAGTGTAAATTTACGGTTGTGCTTAATCTTCTCTTCAATTCTGTGTGAATCAGTTCATCAGTAACCACAGACAGGCGTCCACTTCGTTCTTCATCGTGCACTTGATCACGTCCATCAATGAGCAGACTGGCCCATCTTCTAACCATTTAATCACTTATAGCATTTTGTCAGTAAACCTCGCGGATCTGCCGATGTATTTCCTTTGGTTTAACTTTCTTTGCATTTAGAAAACGAATCAGAGATCTGGTTTCACACGCGGCGGCATCTTCAATTACGGCTGACATTATGAACAAGCACTAAAAAGTACATATCGGCGGCAGCGATCTGAAAATGACTCAGTAACTTGCGCGCATGCTCGGAACTGCGATCGTAGCGCTGCCGCGGATAGAAATAGAAACGGAACTTACTTTATGGATGACCCTCGTACATACTGTCTCTCTCTGTGTAGCCAATGGCCAAATACACTGCTCGTAACAGTTAGAGGTTCAGGTGAGATACCACACAGAATATACACATGGTAACGTACTTTATTCAGATATTGGTTGCAATTGTAATTTGTGCTTGATACAGTAGAATATTTTGCTGTCCCAATTCTTTACTTCAGGTTTACATGGCGTTCACTTACATCGAGGCACCATTGGGCTATCAAAATAGTGAAAAAGTCATTCTCGTTGCTCTCTAATATGGTGTGTGATCACCTCGGACGACCAGTACAGTTGTACACCTGCGTGGCATGGTCAGTATGAGGTCATCAAGCAGCTCTCGAGGGATATGTGACCATTCTTCAATCAGTGCAATATCCAGCTCAGCAACCGTTGTGGAAGGTATTAGTTTGGGTGTAATGTCTCCCAAGTGCATACCATACATGCTGAATCGGGTTTAAGTCCGGTGAACAAGCTGGCCACTCCATTCGTTCAATTCTCTCACCTTCAAGCATGTTGTTCACCAGTGCACTCTATAAGAACGAGCGTTATTAACCAGAAGGAACCCATCTCTTATGGCACTAGCGTAGGACATAAGAAAAGGTCGAAGGATCTCGTCTCTGTAGACCTGAGCTGTCAAAGCGACATTCTGAATGACATAGAGGTCGGTGCGTCCGCCAGTACTGACTCGTGTCCACACCATTCGTCCACCACCATCATATGGTGATGTTTCCTGCACATAAGCAGGACTGTTCCACGTTCTTGCCATATGAGGAATGACTATTTTCTGGCTGAACGCAGATTAATTTGTGAACAGAGACCGGCTCCATTCGCTACGATTCCAATCCTGATGTTTCTACGCCCAGTTCCTGTGGGCTAAACAATGTCATGCTTTTAATGGGACAAACGCCATAGGCTACCCTACGTAGAGGTCACATTCCCGAAGGTGATTTCGGACTGTTCGTGTTGATATTGCGCGTCTTGTTGCTTCGAGGAAGGTATGTTGCAGCTGAGTTGCATTCAGCATCCTGTCTCGAAGGGCTGTTAACCGAAAATAGCGGTCATTTCTTGCTGATGTTACCCGTGGACGACCTTGACATTTACTTCCTTTAACCCTGTTGCGTCCAGGTCCTGGAAATTACATATTGGAACTTTCATAAACTGCAACGACCTCTCTTTGTGTCTGCCCCAATTCCAACCTTGCTATTGGTGTCCAAGCTATTTCTCGGGTAAGTCATGAATGTGAATGGCTGCACATAGTCTCCAGGTAGACGAACATAAGCATGTCGATTCAGTGACAGGTTCGGTTCTACCAGAGGTGCCAGTGCATTCCATGTAAAAACCGTCGGAAACGAAGGTACGAGCATATGGATTAGGTACCAAATATGTGAGTGGTTGTAAGACTACCTAATTAATAGAAACCAGTACGTTGTCCTCGATGGCGACCGTTAGGGGAGTGTTATAGGGCCACTATTATTTTCTATCTATATAAATGATCTAACGGATATAGTTGCAATCTGTGGCTGTTTTACGATGATGGTGTGCTTTACAGGAAGGTGTCGTTGTTGAATTACTGTAGGTGGATGTAGGATGACTTCGACTAAATTCCTAGGTGGTGTGAGGAATGACAGATAGCTATAAGTGTAGGAAAATGTAAAGTGAGTCAGATAAATAGGAGAAACAATCCCGTAATGTTGGAATACAGCGTTAGTAGTGTGCTGCTTGACAGAGTCGTGGCAGTTAAATATCTAGGCGTAACGCTGTATAGCGGCATGGAATGGAACAGTATATAAGAACAGTAGTGTGGAAGGCGAATGGTCATTGGACGCATTTTGGACGCATTTCAGGAAAATGTGATTCGTCTATAAAGGAGACGGCATATACAACGCTTGTAGACCTTGTCCTGAGTATTACCCAAGTGTTTGGGATCGGTTTAAAGGAAGACGTAGAAGCAATTCAAAGGCGAGTGGCTAGGTTTGTTCCTGGTAGGTTCGATCAAAACGCGAGTCTTACTGAAATGCTTCGGTAGGGAAGGCGACTTTCTTTTCGAGAAACACTATTTAAGAAATTTGGAAGGTCGGAATTTGAAGCGGACTGCAGAATGACTCTTCTGCTATCAACCTATATTTCGAGTAAAGACCACAAAGATCAGAAAGATTATGGCTCTTACAGATTCATACAAGCATTCGTTTTTCCCTCATTATATGTGCGAGTGGAGCAGGAAAGCAAGTAACTAGTAGTGGTACTGAGTACCCTCCGCCACGCATCTTTGGGTGGATTGCGGAGTATCTATGCAGACGTAAACCACACCATTATGGAGCCACCACCAGTTTGTTGACAACTTGGAACCATGGCTTCATGGAGTGTGCGCAACACATTAAACCTACCACCAGCTCTTACCAAATCACATCGGGACTCTTGTGAGCCAGCCACGGTTTTACAGTCGTCACCCGGTAAGGTCACGAGTCCAGGAGAGGATTGAATCTACGTAGTTATCTCAACCAAGCCCCTCGAGTCGTAGTTTGCTGACATAGCCGTTTAACGCAAAATTAAAACTACATCTACACTCCGCAATCCACCGGAAAGCGCGTGGCGGAGGGTACACCGTACCACTATTAGGCATTTACTTTCCTATTCCACTCCCATAAAGAACGAGAGGAAAAAGAATGTGTATATGACACCGCACAACCCGAATTTCTATCTTGTCTTTGTAATGAATACACGAAATGTAAGTAGGCGGCAGGAAGATCGTTCTACACTCGGCTTCAAATTCCGGCCCTATAAAGTTCCTCAACAGAATTTCTCGAAAAGAACGTCGTCTGTTCTCCAGCGATCCCCATTTGAGTTCCCGGACCATTTCCGTGACACTCGCGCATTGGCCGAATCTACCAGTAACAAACCCAGCTGCTCGCCTCTGAGCTGTTTCTGTGTCTTCCTTTAAACTGATCTGCTGCGGGTCCCGAACACTTGAGCAATACTGAAAACGTGGTCGTACAAGCGTTTTATATGCGGAAGTACATCTTCCCAAAATTCACCAAATAAACTGAGTCGGCTGTCCGCCTTCCTCACAACTGTCCTTACATGTTCGTTCCATTTCATGTTTCTCTGCAATGTTACGCCTAGATATTTGAACGATGCGACAGCATCAAGAAGCTCTCTGCTAAAGCTGTATTCGAATATTATGGGATTGTTTTTCCTACTCATCTGCATCAACATGCATTTCTCTAGATTTAACAGTAGTTACCATTCTTTACACGAACTAGAAATCTGGTGCAAGTCATTCCTGTATGCTACCACAGTCAATTAAAGACAACACCCTCCCATACACCACAGCATCATCAGCATACAGCCGTACACCTTCCTAATGGATACATTAGACGTAAGTCTCCTATTGACTTCTACGTTAGTTTACGCAGTGTTGCTTGTCCGTTCACACTGAGAACTCCATGCAAACGTCGCTGCTCTTGTCATTCAGAGCGGGTCGTCTGCTACTGCCTGAAATTTGTTTTTCGCGCATACCGTCGTCACCGTGCGTTTCGGAATATTAAAGCCGTTAACAAGTTCCGAAATGGAAAGTCACATGTCTAGCTCAAAAGCGTTCAAAGTCTTTTACTGCCGTATGATCGCAATCATGTCGCCCGGAATTGTTTACACGTGGATCACACCGCAAATGATAACTTTATCGTCGCACTACCCTTTCGTACATTATTTACCCGATATTAAAATAATCTGCATCTGTGAATATCGCTATTCCATGACTTTTGTCACCTCAGAGTTATATTTATGACAAAGAATTGACAAAACACATCACTACGTAGAGTATCGTACCACAGCCTATGACAGGTGATGGGCTTTATGTAATTAATGTACGTGGGTTGTCCAGAAAGTAGTCCACCACACTTTTTTCTTCTTATGACTTCACCGTCTGTGTTGAGCTCATAAAAACACAGGCTGGTGCATCCGGCATTTTCATTCCCTGCGAATGTTAAACACAACATATAGCTTATGCGAACAGTGTTGTTTTGTTCAAGTTTAGTGAAATATTTTAAAAGTGTCTGGCATAGCGCCTTAGATCGTGCTACTTTGAGCTTGCATTCCGGTCTGGTTTACATCGACATATGGATTATACACAAAAATCTCGCGTTTTCTTTACTTATTGCTGCTTTTCTTTGCTGACTGAAGAAAAAAAAAAGCGCAAGAAACATATATATTGATGTGATAAAAATCGCATACTACGTTGAATTCTGCCGAAAATGGTCATCTAGATAAAAGTTTCAAGCGATCTTTGCTTGTATTTGAATAATGACTGTCGATATGCCAGGTTTGTTTGCCGTCTTACAATAAGTGTTTGTTGTCTGTTGTGACAAATACACCAGATCGGATTTTTGTACTCACATTGCTGAATGTACTTCTATTACGTTAGTGAGAAAGTTTCAGAATATATAACGAACTATAAAACGAAAAAGAATATTAGTGTACAGGATCTAAAATTTACGGTCGTAGAGGCACACGGTGCCGATGTTGGCAACAACCGTTGAATGCTATTTGAAACCCTAATCGTAGAGAATGAGTAGAATAATCCTTTGTGTTGACCATTAAATAAATAAATAACTGTTCCTTTTCTAAAGTTGGCAGGTTTTTTGTATGTAACAGTCCCCTTGTCAATAATTTAATAACCCTTGTAAAGCAAACATTTCGTTGCCAACATTAGCACACTACGTCGCCGCAGCCGTTAGTAAAATTTACCAGTATTCTGCGTCAGTTATGTTATAGTCTCTTAAGGATTATCGTCAATATTGACATTTACTAATAAGAAATTGAATTGAGGGTGTATTTTGTGATAAAACATCTGGTGCTATTCTTTCAAATTGCATACTATAAGTTGTTGTTGTGGTCTTCAGTTCGCAGACTGGTTTGATGCAGCTCTCCACGCTAACCTGTCATGTGCAAGTCTCTTCATCTGAAAATACTTTCGGCAACCTACATCCCTTTGAATCTGCTTACTGTAATCGTCCTTCGGTCTCCCTCTACGATTTTTTCCCCACACACTTCCTTCTAATGCTAAGTTGACGATTTCTTGATGTCTCAGAATGTTCCTACTAACCTATCCCTTCTCTTAGTCAGAATACGCCAGAGATTCCTTTTCTCCCCAATTCTGTTAAGCACCTCCTCATTAGTTAAGTGATCTACCCATCTAATTTTCATCATTCGTCTGTAGCACCACATTTCAAAAGCTTCTATCATCTTTTTATCTGAACTCCTTATCGTCCACGTTTCACTCCCATACAGTGCTACACTCCAGACAAATGCTTTCAGAAAGGTCTTCCTAACAGTTACATTAATATTGGATGTCAACAAGTTTCGCTGCTTCAGAAACGCTTTTCTTCCCATAGCCATTCTGCATTTTATATCTTCTTTACTTCGGCCATCAGAAGTTATCTTGCTACCCAACTAACAAAAGTCATCTACTACTTTTATTGCCTCATTACCTAGTTTAATTCCTTCAGTATCGCCTGATTTTCTGACGCTACATTCCATTATCCTTGTTTTACTCTTGTTGGAAGTTATGACGCTGAAACTTCAAAAATACCACAAGTAGAATTCAACGGTAGTTACCTGTACCAGCTCAGAACGCTGCAACAAGTCTGTGTCCAGGGACTGACTGTCCTCCTGTCGACTGCAGATGCTCCATAGACTGGGCACAAACGTTTGTTAATATTCCTCACTGTTATAATCTTACGTCACGTTGCTTGCCAAGAACATCACTTACAGGCACCATTTTGAAACGGTTCTGCATCTACGCTAACTGCCGGCAAAGCGAGAAATTTTGCGCCTGCAATCAGGAAACTTCGAATAATTCATACGTAAAGGCTAGTTTACACGACGACACTACGTTTCATGAAACTGCGCTACTGGCCAGTGCGCATGCGCGGCAAGCGTTTGCGCAACTCGTTGACGAAACTAAATAGTTTCGGCACGCTCCAACTTTGGCGAAACTGATTGCACGTGTTTTTAGGTTAGGTTATGACCAATACAGAACAAAATACAACATAAAGAGGGGAACGGGAGAAATAATTCGGTTTTTGAACATGTATGCGTTGCGTAGGTGTTTGTGCGATTTTAACGGCGTGTTAGTGCTCTTCTGGCAATTATTTGTGAAATTAAATATTGATGGATTGACGATTAGTGAATTGCAGACTAAAATACATGCAGTTCGAAAAACCTATACAAACGAAGTATGGCAATTGTGGATTTCGGTACACAGTAGAAGTACTGCAGAGACGAATATCTACTTGACAAGACACGTAATGCAATTTGTAATTTCAGTTCTGGCAACAATGCTTCACGCATAACGGTAACTTGTTTCTTTATTTAATTACTAACTCTGTTTAAAAAGAACGGTGAACTGCTCTGATGACATTCTAAGTTGATTAAAATAACTTCTAGGGTCTTCAGTCCAATTTCTTTCAGCCAGGTCGCTGAGCAACAGAGCTGACGTCTTTTTTTTTTTTTTTTTTTTTTTTTTTTTTTTTTTTTTTTTTTTTTTTTTTTTTTAATTCATTCACGAACCCAAACACGTTTCTTATTCTTTTTATATTTAGTCTTATGCAGCGACTTCAGACAAGCAATAGATTCGCCACAACTCTTACAGCTTCCAAAACTTTCATTTTACGGCGACTACGGCACTCACAAAACAACGAAACTGAAGTGTATGGTATTGGTACCGTGTCTAGACATACACGAAACTAGTTGCGCGCAATTCGTTTGATGCAACGAGTGTCACAACCTAGTGTCGTCGTGTAGACTAGCCTTTATAGAAGCCAAATAGGAAACAAGGCGTAAAATATGTCCACATAGCACAACGGTTCATTTTGATCACTGATGTCGAAAACAATTATTGAAATTCATGTTACTATCTCTATTTAACAATGATAACATCAATTATTTGTTTTCATTATCATGTGCACTGATTTTAGGCCTAATTGATTGAAATTGTTTTGCGGCTTTTCCTAGAGAGCTTTTTTTTCTAAATTTTCATTTATTTTTGCAAAATATTCCCTGCGTACCTGGACTGTTGCTCGTGAATTTCGTTGAGTAGGGCCCAGAAAGGTTTTGCTATATTAATGTGCTCAGGAGCTCTGCATTGTAACGTGGGGTTACGACTAACATGGGGCAGTGGCATATTTAACAGCGTGAACAGTACCTTTGGCTTTTCTATGACTGATTCCAGTGGCTTGTTAGTCACACTTCATAGTCTTGCCAGGAACATGACAAATGTACTTCTCGGGTATGGAAGACCACCTCAGTCTTTTCCTTCAATTAAGGCCGTCCTTGGTGACGAAGATTGTACAATGCTGGTCTTGTTGAAAAAGTCCTCAAAGTATGTGGTATTGCATGGTATGGTATTGGCGCCGTGTCTACAAACATACACGAAACTAGGCCGAGGGCACTGAGGCGCTTCAGTCACGGTCTGCACGGCCACTACGGTCGGGGGTTCGAATCCCCCCTCGGGCATGGATATTTGTGCCGTCCTAGTTCGTAATTAGTTTGTAA
The DNA here is from genome assembly GCA_026315105.1 of Locusta migratoria. Taxonomy (NCBI): domain Eukaryota; kingdom Metazoa; phylum Arthropoda; class Insecta; order Orthoptera; family Acrididae; genus Locusta; species Locusta migratoria. The sequence continues at coordinate 160,026,134 of CM048751.1, read as the reverse complement.
GTTTAGGGACTGATGACCCCGTAGTTAAGTCCCATAAATAAAAAAAATAAAAAATAAAAATAAAAAAAATGTTACGCGCAATTCCTTTCATGCAACGAGTGTCACAACCTGGTGTCAACGTGCAGACTAGCCTTAACGTTTGGTATTCGCAGTATTCTTTTCAGATAAGGAGAGTGGAAAGAACTTGGTGCATTACTTTCTGGACAATTATGTAATAAGTTAAATGAAAACAAATGAGACATCGATTTTAGGCAGTTTTCGTTGAGCGACTGGTGTGGTGTGGTGTTGCAGATGCGACCCGGTGACTCCGAAGAAGGGCTGCCGCATCGAGGAGGGCAACCGCAACGCCAAGTACCCGCGCTGCTGCGCCTCGCTCAGCTGCCCCGCCAACTGAGCCCCGCTGACGCAGGCGTCGACGCCGCGCGACGGCCTCTCCACGACGCGCTGCTTCTTATACACACGCTTCCGCTACAAAACATGTATTTTCGCATGGAATCATGTACCCAGTGGAGAATAAAGTAGTAAAATCCACTGTTATTGACGCTTTAGAAACTTTCCTGTATGTACTGCCACTGATGAAACTTACCTTTTAAATGTATTGTTGCGCCGTGCTGAAACCTATTGTAAAGAATTGTCCAGCAACATGTTTGTGGTGTACTGTTATTTTTATATAATTCTGGCCCTGAACAGAATGTTTAATTAATCCTAAAAATATTACTGTATCTAACATCGTGTTCTTTGAATATTTCTAATGTTTGCAAATAAACATTGAGATATAATCTAATTTCTGTGGCTTTTAGAAAGTCTAGATTGTCTTCGCTACGGTGGCCGAGGAGACTGAGGCGCTCCAGTCACGGTCTGCACGGTCACTACGGTCGGGGGTTCGAATCCCCCCTCGGGCATGGATATTTGTGCCGTCCTAGTTCGTAATTAGTTTGTAAGTTTAGGGACTGATGACCCCGTAGTTAAGTCCCATAAACTATACAAACATTTGAACATTTTTTTGTCTTCGCTATAGTAATGATAACGTTGTCATTAAGCATTTTAAAGTCACGTTAAACTCGATACATTAGCCTGTGTTCACAGTGGCACCGACAAACGCCGACGCCCGAGTTTGCCTGAAAATATCTGCCGGTGGCGTGGTCACACTGCATAGTTTGTCACTTGGTCGGGTTAAGGAGAAGTTTAGGTTAGGTTAGAATCTATTCTATGTCTGAAACATATTATATGGGGTGCAATGGGTTCCACCGACATTTTTATGCTTCGAAATAAAAGCCGCATTGTAGCACTTGTTATTAATAAAAGACATCGAATGCATACGAATCAGCTACATCTGTCTCGGAAGCAGAAAATGGCGAGGATTGTGTGCTGTCCTCAGTGATTGCTACTACCAGACAAGCTTTACGAATATATGAGATGCCGGTAAAAGGAGAGATTTCTATTACGTAGGCCTACTCGTGATATTTCGTGGTGTCAATGACAAAGTAATATTACCATTTGCTGAATTTATTTGAAGCTGACCTCCATGCTTTAAATAATGAAAAACCACACCAGTTATGTATCTGTAATGCTTATTACAAGGAGTTTCGTGAATTTATTCGCATTGTCTAATGCATTTGTTTACATAAATACGGTAAGTTTTCGACGTTTCAATGTGTGATTTTCTGCAGTTGCCTTTTTTTTTTCGTTACTGAAGTTCGGAAAATCGGACAGAAGAAATCTTGAGTGTGTATTTTATCTTAATGTTAGAAACCATAATTTTCTCTGTCTGGTTAACGGTATTGTGCCTCTTCCATTATTCAGAATATCAAACATAATAATCATGACTTAGGCCTACCTTTACACAAAAAACAGTGTAAGTGGCTATTTTTGTGTTGTGACATCCAGAGTAATGAATCAGACATAATTCTTGTAAGTACCGACAGAAGTACTATATAGTATGTAAAAAAATTGCCAATACTTATTATGTACGATTTCCTCATTGTTGTACCCACAAAAAGATTGTATCTGTGTAAGAGCGGCATAAAATCACGCATGGAAACGTCACGATGTATTTATGTAAACAAATGCACTAAAAGTGAGAAAAATTCTCGAAATGCGTTGTACTAAGCATAAAAATACATAATGGGTGCAGTTTTTCATAATTTAAATCCATGCACTGCGCGGTTATAGGCTATCCAGAAACATCCGATTATGATGAACGAAGTGAAGTTACATTGATATTCAACGACTTGACATTCAATATATTTGTAACAGACAAGTGTGAAGTTAAGAATAAGATAATTTTGAACACGGAAACCGCTGAAAAGCAGAAGCACATGCACACCAAATTTGCAGAACAGAATCACCACCTTCTTAAAGAACGCCAGAACCAGTAATAACAGTTTGTGGACAGCTAATAACCGATTATCATAAAGCAAAACAACGTAAGAGAGCCACTACAATAATATTAAGATACGCCACAATTCTGAATGGAACAAATTTATTGAGGTTATAATTTACGATTAATATTTCTGGTAAAGAATTTAACCAACTTGCGGTTTCCAATATACTCTGATATCAGACCATTGTGATATTTATCGTCTTCTAGATGCCACAATCTTTCTTTCTTTCAGAAAACGTATCAGTTTCTCAAATGTTTGTAAAGCTTATGGGACTTAACTGCGGGGTTATCAGACCCTAAAATTACAAACTACTTATGAACCAGCTTATACTAAAGATGACACAAACATCCCCCGACGGGGAACGGCCTCGCGCATCGTAGCATAGCGCCTCAATGCGCTCGGCCGCTCCGTCGCGGCTCAGTTTCTCAAGTCCATATCTACGGTGTGAGAACGTCGGTCGATTTAACCGAAGAAAACAAACTGATTTGAAGTTCACCGTCTGTCGTCCGAAGCTTTTAGGTTCGGGCGATGATGTCGGCTACACTGTGACCATATCCATACTGAAGTACTGTTTTGGAACGATAGGGCGTCTTCTGACGATGCCGGTCGTCGGTAAAACCCACCGATATCGGAGCCACCGTGACCACAACTTTATTCCCGTAGCTGCTCAACGTTAAGTGGGGTCGGCACATCGACACAGAATTCCGCCTCCAACCGTCACGAAATTTCGCAGTGGCAGAAAGCCATTTAAACAAAACGCAAGGTGCTCTTTTACTATCACTGAGATGTCTTGTTAATAAAATCAGTCTACCACGTGGACATTAACTGCTCTTTTATGATAGTAGTTTAAAAATGTTGCTAACAAAATTGTTCTGTTTTCTGAAATTTCAACATTTACCAATTTATTCTTAATTAACGCACCTCACAAAATTGAAACTTACACTCATTCAGAAGATTAAATGAGAACTTTTTCAACACTGTAGAATTATTTGCGGAAAATAAATTCCTGCTTTAACATTAATCAAATAGTAAGACTCTTTCTGAACATACGAAAAACGCGTCTCTGTTTTGCAACGCAATCATTTAAACATGCAAGTTCATAGACTTCAACACTTTTAGATCAAAGTAGGGAAAGGTGATATTTTCTAACTACAATAATAACATGGATTTTTAACTACTCATTATATATTCAAAAATCGTAACATTATCTACATAAATTACAATACTTTTCAAACTTCTTTACACTTTCGATTCAAATTAGATTATTCTAAAATACTTTCCACTATAATAACAATACGTGATCGATCTTTCATTACCAGAAATTGCTACTAAATTACAAAACTGTTCTTATACTTATGTTTTATAGCTGGAACGTCTGGTATTTATACAAAAATTAAACTACACTGTATATTCTGACTCCATCCTCTATCTGTGTCTGCCGCCCCTTCGGAACAGACAACCTCTCTCTTCAACAGCTCAACTTGGAGTATGTTTCTCCGGCCGAACAATAACCTTCACGAGACAATGATATTATCGCAAAGTTGTATATCTTTGGCACGAAGCACCCGTGGAGGTAAGAATAAACTTGGAATAAACGAAGGCGCCCTGACGTCACAGCTGTGAAGCCAAAGGTAGCCATCTTGATCCGACCAAAACACTGCTGTACTACTGGTTTGAGTATGCTTGTCGCCCTCCCAATAAAATATATTTGCGTAAGTCTTTCCTGCCATGTCATCTTCATTTGTGTCATTAGCAAGAACTGAAGCTCCTGCTTATTTACTGGCACTTTCCACACTTTTCAAACCCTGATACAGAGTTTTGGACCATCATCTCTTTCTTAATTTCTTCATTATTTCATTTTGTAGGGACTGATGACCTAGCACTTGAGTCTCATCAAAAATAGTAACAACAACAACAACAACAACAATTTCATTTTGTACCTCAGAAAATACTTGTCAGTAGACGACAAAGGATTGGTTTTAAAAGATTATCAATGTACAACCGAGATTGCGCGAAATTATTTTTCGTTTAATTTTTTCCTCAGAACCTATTATTTACCTTCATATGACTGCACAAGGTCGTTATAAGTGATTTTTTTCACAATCGCGCCATTAGTTTTGTAATGCTGCTCTTCTTTCTGAAATGACATCGAAATGAATGTTTTATAAATTTAATCTGATGAATGATTATTATTAAAGCAACATTTAAGATGAAATATATACATATAAATGTCTCAAAAATTGAAGAACGTTCAAGAAATATAAACCCAACTACGAGGAAGTCTTCAGTATCTTCTGTATGAACATCAACTTTGCAACTGTATCAAACCACTTTGCAATCGCCAACACAAGCTAAAACTGATCTGCAATGGGATCAGTCGATTCAAAGAAAAAAATGACGCTGTACACGAATTCTTACAGACAAGAATAAAAAAGTAAGCACCTGTTCTCGTACTTCTGAAAGGACGTCATCGCTATTTGGGTTTAGTAAGTAGGCTACTACGTAGTAGATAACAAAATAAACAAAGCTCAATGTCAAACTATTTATACTTAAGTGACCTAATAACACTGGACACTGTTACCCTGCCAAGAAAACCAATAACAAGAACTAATATTAAAATGATTTCCATAACAGATGAAACTGAGAACACTTTTATACTGCCTTGTGTCATGTAGCAAGTACTGCTGCTGCAATAGTTTTCTCAGTTGCTGAAACAGTGCACTACCCTCACACTAGAGCTACTGCATATCACTTAAGAGAGGAAACATGGGTATTTGATGAGGTATGTACGATTTGTATGTCAAAGAATTTTGTCAATGTTATCCCAACTGAAAGTAGCTCTTTTCGCTTATAACAAACTCGTAATTTATATTTCGTGTGATCCTCCACATTTCTATTTTATTTGACAATAGAATAAAGTTGTCCACAATGAAAAATAGAATTATGGCTAAGCACTATCAGTCACTTTTCTTTACATTATCAGAACATAATCTATCTGGTTCTTCAGTATGTAATAATTAACAACAAAGACAAATCATTTTCGTTACGTCTTCAGATATATGTAGTCGTCAAAACTGCATTCAATCTTACACATTAGTATATAAATGCTTCAGTACATAATTCTGATGTCAAACAGTTGAAAATTATCGGTTTGCATTTTACAGAAATATGATAAGGCATCATCACTGTGCTCGTAAATCTGAAGTTGATTTACTCAATCGAAATGTTTTATCAGACGATCTTAAGAATGCCTAATGAAAGAACCCACGTTTATGATACACGTTTGTTACTAAATTTACAACATTGTATCACTCACATTGAAGACGCATTTGTTAGCTATTCGTAATATTGCATTAAAAAAACTATTTTAATCAGAATACACGCGAGATGTTCCCTTTTACGAGTTTTTATTTTAAACAAAACTTGAAACAACCAGTTTGAGCACGTTGCATGCGTATGTGATGCGACTGTAAATACAGACACAGCTATAACACACCGTCAGTGTTTTGGTCGGAGTGTCTTGGCGGTGAGCCACGACCACATGGCTTCAAAGCACAGTGTGGCTGGGGTAGGTAGCGCCATCTCCCTTTATTCTTATCTCGATGGTAGTACCAACCTACAACCAACGTATTTTTCTACCAAAGACATATCTACAGAGTGTTGCAAGTGCACTACCTAATGTACCCCATTCTGCAGGTGTGTGAACTACCAACGACTTAGCACACAACAGATGCTTTGTTGCACTAGGAACATTACGTAAGGAATGACGCACCCTTTGAAGTACATCGAGTTGTTGTAATTACTGGCACGCATTATATGCCAATTAGCTTCCTTTCAGAGTATGTTAATGCAATAGCCCTATACTTTGCTATCATATACAGGGTTTCACTAAGTGTGTTTGCCTCTGTAACTTATAAAATAATAGGTGACGGGAAATTTTAATGCGGTGGGTCAACACAAGAAATGTTACACTTTCTGCGGAGCGATGGACATAGTTTATTGTATCATTTTCCAAAGAGTTACAGCACAAAGATATAATTTTTTAAATGGAACAATACTTTTTTTTTATCGTGCATTGGAATCGTTGAAACCTGCTGCGTCCAAATCAATTTAAACTACATTCCCATCAGTGTTAGATGGGAGCTACAACCCTTCAAAGTTTCAGGGGCAGATACCACACTCTGTACATAATACTGGCTGTGTGGTGAGTGATGGATGTTATGGCGGTGGGAAGCTGATTTACATGAGATGTTCAAACGTTTGTCAATGTTCCTCAATGCATAATGCAATGCGCCGTCGAAAGGATCTGCGGACGAGATGTAACATCGCCTGTGTGACGGAGAGACATGCGTCCTCGATGCGCCGTTTTAGATCATCTGGGGATGTGGGCTCAGTGACATAAACACGATCCTTTAGATATCCCCACAAAAAGAAATCTACTGGTGTTAAATCGGGCGACCTTGCGGGCCATGAATGAGGACCATTGCGCCCCAACCATCTTCCTGCAAATCTGTTGTTTAGTTCTTCCACAACAGCATGCGCAGAATGGGCTGGGTGACCATCGTACTGCATCCACATATGGACTCTCGTGTGTAGACACACATGTTCAAGGATATCACCCAAACTGTCGGCTATAAAAGCGCGATATAACTCAGTGTACCTGGGAAGTAGTGTGGGCCGATGATTTCATCCCCAAGGATTCCACACCACACGTTAATAGACCACCTACGTTGACGGTCGACAGATCAAACCCACCGAGGATTGTCTGCGGCCCAGTAGTGCATGTTATGGCGATTCACGTTGACTCATCAGAGAACATAACACTTTGTAAAGACTCCAGCGTGAAATTATGCATGGTCCACTCACAGAATCGTTCCCATGCAGCTCCTGGGTCAGTGACAGGCGGTACGGGTGAAACCTGTGGCCGTGTACTATACGCTACACAGATGTGAGACTGACACCAGCGACTGCAGTAACGGCTCGTAAGCTGACATGAGGATCGTAGTGTAGTGCAGCTAAAACAAACACCTCCGTCTCCTCACTTCTTGCAGGTCTTTGTTACTGCGGCGCATTACCAAGCTGCCTGTTTCCCGAAGTCGTTGTTCGGCACGTAAGAACGTAATGGCTGCCGGGGCTCTTCGCCCAGGATATCTCACGGCATACGCCGTGGCTGCTTCAGTGGCATCGTGTCGGCACTCGCCGAGCATCAGCAACATGTCAACGAACTCGTTGTTCGTGTATGCCATCGTCATCCGATGTCAGTAACTGTGGTATATTGAGCCCCTGTAGTTTGTGTGGCTCCAACTGTCGGGTATACGGTCGTGTGTGGCGACAGTCGGCAGTCTAACAGCGCATCGAGGAAGCTTCTCGCTCCGTGACACCGGCGACGTTACAACTCGGCCGCACCACATTTACAAGGCGCATTGCATTATTCGCAGCGTTTGTGGTATCTACCCCTGAAACTTTGAAGGGTTGTAGCTCCCAAACTAACAGTGATAGGAATGTAGTTTAAATTGATTTGGACGCAGCTGGTTTCAACGAATCCAATGCACGATAGAAAAAACTATTGTTCCATTAAAAAATTATATCTTTGTGCTGTAACTCTTTGGAAAATGATACAATAAACTATGTTCATAGCTCCGCAGATTTCTTGTGTTGACCTACCGCATTAAAATTTCCCGTCACTTATTATTTTATAAGTTAAAGAGACAAACACACTTAGTGAAACACCCTGTATATCAGCTCGCTCAGTGTAACATCTATACCCACAGACTGGATCGCTGCACAGGTCGGTACAGTAGTCAAGAAAAGCAATAGAAGTGATCCTCAAAATTACATGCCTATATATTGACGTCTGTTTGCAGAAGGGTTTTAGAACATTATGAACTACCTCTAAGAGAACGACCTATTCAGCCACATGATGTGATGAGTGCTATCCACAAGGGGTCCCAAATCGATTCCATAATTCTAGATTTCCCGGACCCTTTGCATACTGTACCTCATAAGTGTCTTCTAATCAAATTGCGTGTATATCGAAAATCGCTACAGCCGTGCGATTGGACTCGCGATTTCCTTTCAGAAAGGACACAGTACATTGTAAATTACGGAAAGTCATCGAGCGAAACAGAAGTGATTTTGGCATTCCTCACGAAATGTTATAGGGCCCTACTTTTCCTTCTTTTTGTAAGCTATTTAGGAGACACTCTGAACATGTAGCTCTCTTAGACTGTTCGCGAATGATGCTGTCATTTATCGATTATTAAAGTCAACAGAAGATCAAAAGCAACTGCAAAATGATTTAGATAATATATCTGCATGGTACGAAAATTGGCAATTGACCCTAATTAATGTAAAATGTAAAGTCATCCATATGAGGACTAAAAGAAATTCGTTAAACTTCATTTACACAATAAATTAGTCAATCTACAGGCCGTAAATTATAACTAAATATGTAAGAATGACATTTACGTACAATGTAAACTGGAAAGAACACATAGAAAATATTGCAGAGAAGGCGAACCAAAGGCTACGTTTTATTGGCAGAACACTTAGAAAATGCAACAGTGGTACTACAGAAACTGCCTACACCACACTTAATGGCTCTATTTTGGACAATTGCTCATCAAAGATTGTTCGAAGAAATTAAAAGAAAGATTCAGAGACTAGATTAAAGTTTAGGATGAAAGAGTACGATCCACTGATGATTATTACCAGTGAAGCACTTCTAAAGTTTGTAACTAGCTTAATCATATAATTTGGAAATAACAAACGTAAATTTCTTAGATATTACAATACACAGATACGACATCAATAATTAATTACCCAAATACAGGAAAACCCAATACGTAACATAAACAAGCCAGTTTCCAATACATGTTACACAGTTTGAATTAATCTCCAATGAATAGGACAATTAAAGCACATAACTGTTGAAAATGGATACGAAAGAAATAGGACCAAAAACAAACTGATTAACACTACTTTGGATACATTGACACAGTACGTGAAAAAAAAGTCCACATTAAACTGCAACAAGGGAGCTCACAGGACAAGACTGCAAATATTCTACAAAATAGACAACTCTGTGGAAAGGAAACTAAGGACAGTCAACATTAACATTGATGAACACTATACATTTGCAATCTTTCCCTATCGTCACTGCAGCTCACTGTACGTAAGACAGCGGAGTATAATTTTCAGTATTAGACACTATGGAGTCAGAAGGGCACTTGCAGAGCTCCTTATTGACGTGAACCACAGGTCAATAGAAAAACATTAACGTAAACTTGTTAAATGCAGCAGTAGAGAAGCAGCAGTCGAAAAAAAAGAAAAAATCATTACAGTAAGTAGAATACATGATAATGACAGTACCATAATAAAGCATTAGCAAAGCGGAAGAGTTAAGTTTCATTTTAGACCTAAAATTTCGATAAATTTATGTTATTGAGATACCTTGATTAACTGCATGTAACAAAATAGCATATAACAAACTGAAGCAACGTATCAAGGGCAAATGTCAGACAGCCACAAAAACATCCATATTTTATATTATGATAAGTATATTAATAATAATATTATGGATTCATATACTATAATTATATTTGTGTATTTTTATGAAATTTTTTAAAGTGTATATGACAGGAAAGAAATTAGCCCAGTGACAACTGTGGAAGTGCATCGCAACACATTTCGGTGTTGAACAAGAATTATTTGAGTTTGATCAAGTAGAATCGTATTTCCATAACTATATACATGAAAGGTTGAAATAGTCAATAGCAAAACCTATTTATAAAAAGTGGAAATAAACATTAAAAAAATTGTCCTTCTGATGCTGCTAATTATTTTGTTATTATAGCGAGAGCTGTTTCAGCCTCAGGACATTTTCAAGGCTTTCTGCTATGCTAATTGTACGTATGTACTTATTGCGTGCAGCTATTACGAACTTTTATTACATCTTTATGAAGTTCTTATTTACTTCTATATGACAGTTTCATTTAAATGCTGCATGTTTACAAAGATGGTGCTTTTCGTAAATTTTTGTATTGTCTATCCCTATCATGGCTGCACTCTATGTACGTAAGACAGTTGAGTATAAGTTTCAGTATTAGACACAGTTTGAAAAAGATAATACAAAAATTTACGAAAAGAGACATCTCAGTAAACATGCAGCATTTAAATGAAACTGTCATATAACAGTAAATAAGAACTCCATGAAGACATAAAAAAAGTTCGAAATCGCTGCACGCAATAAGTACATACGTACAATTAACGTAGCAGAAAGATAAATTGCTTGAAAATGGCCTAAGGCCGAAACAGCTGTCACTAAAATAATAAAATAATTAGCAGCATCAGAAGGACAAACTTTTTTATAATGTCGTTTTAAGATATATATTTTGCTATGGGCCCAATTCTGAAGATAATTGGAAATAAGCAATTACTTACCCATCTTCCTCATTCCCATGTGCTAAAAGAGTTTTGAGAAGCTAGCTTATAATTGAACCATCTTTCTTATAGTAACCTTTTAGCAACTTTTCTTTGGTGACTAAATAAGTTTTCATAGACAAAGCAGTGTACGATTGCAAAGTCAATTCAGTAAAACTTGATTGTGATGGGGAAATCAAACTCGGTAGTAGGAAAGATAAGACAAGGATATGTAGTAGACGAATATGGACTGGGAGAAAGGAATGAAGGAGGAGATAGCCTGGCAGAATTTTGTGCAGAGCACAATTTAATCATAATACTTACTTTAACCATCATGAAAGAAGGTTGTATACATGGAAGGGGTCAGGAGCCACCGGAAGGCACCGGACTTTATAAGGTATAGGTATTTGGCTGATGTGGTCCAAGGGATACGAGATCCGAAAAGGTGGAGTTGCGGCATCTGTAGTGTTATTCTTTTGTTAAAGGTGACAGCTTGACTCTTCGCTGTTGAAAACCGATTTTTCGTTTTGTAGACTATGTTTCCAATTTTTGACGCTACAACTTAAAAAGGATAAGCCCCATCCTTCGTCTACTTCTACTACATGACTGCATCAGGAATAAATAAGGCATGTCAAACGATAGTAACGTACGTACGAATAAAAGCATACAATAACCCTTGTAAATAATAAACTGGAATATGATATAGAATATCATTTTAAAATTTATAAAACTTGACCGCTACAGTTATTAATTTCATAAAAAAACAGTGTGTGAATAACTAATGACAGTGGTTGCTAAAGCGATATACGAGACGTGTTCAAATGAAAAGGTACGAAACGACACTTTTGGGTATCATTGAAGTCTTTATTCAATAGTAGTCAATGGAGGCCTAAGCACAACTATTACACTGTTTAAGGAGCCGAAGGATTTCCTGTTCCCTGAATTACTGTGGCTGTGATAAGAGCCTTCTCTACTTTGTCCTTCAGTTCGTCGTCCGAGTTGAAGCGCTTCCTTTCGACAGGTTTTTCTAGCGGACCAAATAGACGGAAGTCACAGGGAGACATGTGTAGGGCAAGTGATCGAGCTGCTTCCACTTGAACTTGGCCAGTACACTTTGTGTGATCTTGGAGACATGTGAACACGTGTTGTCATGGAGCAGAATACCTCCATTCTTGAGCAGCCCAGATTGTTTGCTTTTGATAGACTTGCGTAGGCTACGGAGTGTCTCCCAGTACACGTCACTTAACTGTTTTTCACTGTTCCAGGAATTCGATGAGTGTCGTACCCCAGACGTCAAAAAACACGGTGAGCATCAGCTTAAAAGCTGTGTGTGTGTGTTGTGGATGTTGAACCTATCGTTAAATCAGACAACAAATTGTTCATTAACACAGCAATATGGTTTAATTATGGCCCTGATATTGACGTATATACTATTAAATAAGAAACAGTGCATTAAACTGATTATGTGCGCAACGGATATTTTAAACACAAAACAACTGTGACAAGTCACCATTTGAAACAGACACTGACTATACTCAAAAATTTTGACTGCGAGAAAGATATTAAAAAAAATCACAAACCACTTTCTTAATGCTTGACTGTGAGAATTTTATGCAGATCAGTTTCTGATTATTGAAATTTAGTATCATAGTCAATTAACTATCATTTACTATGGCACCAATAACGAAATCTGTTCAACAATATTAGTAAAATCAATATTGCACTTTAAATCCACTAATAACTAATTATCAAATGAAGGAAGTAGGTTAATTTTCTAACTACGTAAATGAAACAGGAAAGAAAGGTCAACTTTGTTACTTATTATTAATAATCAGCATTACATTACCTACATAATAAAACTTCTGACTTGCTGGCAAAGCAGCCTCTGCTCTACATCGGAGCCATACACACAACTCAACCGCTCTCTAAGCGAGCTGAACAAGTGCTACTCTCTCTCAGTGCGAGCTACAATGCTATGCAATACATGATCTTTGCCAAAGATGAAACTTTCACAGAGTTAAGTACACATATCGATACATACAGTAGAAGCGATATTATACATTTTCTTGCAAGCAAGTTACTCGATACAAAACAGGAGGCACAATATTACACATTTTCTTACAAAAATAATTTTTTATGGACACGTTTCAAGCTTGCCTGCTGACTGCACAGTTCTGAATTTTTAAAGGGGAGATGGCGACGCATGCTCTGCATCCCTAGATGTTGAATAACGTTATCGCAAATCAGCATATTTAATTTTCAACCGGTTTGGTTGTTAAGACGTTTCGTACCTTGAACACCACTCGCAGACCACCTTGCAATACTTGATTATTTAATACGGTATAATTGGTATGTTATTTAGTTTGTAAATGGCGCATTAAGTGGACACAAGCAGCGAGACATGGAAGTCAGCTGGGGGCTTCCATGTTAGAGCATGAGGAAGGCCCAGGATTGGTTGACAGGGCTAGAGCCAGGCTTCTGGCAGGACACGAGAAGAAGCCACTCTACTCATTGGACTACTGGCTCAGAACAAAAGGTAACACAGCACCACATTTCGGCAGTATGGAAGATGGAAGCCATCGGGAGCAGTCTTGTTGGAGGTGTCCTTGAGTTATTAGGAAGATGAAGTATGTTAAGTATTGAATAGGCATGATGAGTGTTCCTGGGTAAACTTGGGCAACGTGTAGCAGAGTAGAAGTGACAATAACATGCATCCGTAAATATGAAAAAGTGCTCTTTACCGAAAGCTGAACAGACAAGGAGTACCCAGTTATCGCAGTTACAGCCACATACACCGCTTCCGAACCATCCAGTGACCAGCATATTCATTGCAGCTACTGAAACACACTAATGAAGACGCAAGGTTTGTGGCTTTCATAAAACAATGCGAGATGTGATGGATTTGCACATCTAGTGTACAGCCGCTCTGTCAGAACCACACACTGTGACACGTCGTCCTAACAGAACGAGATTGTTGTAATCTACAGGCAGTGTAGGACTGTGCAATTGAAATCGTAGAGAAAGTGTGAAACAAAGTTAAAACACAGGGACGCCCGCGGTTGCTGTGGATACGGCAGCGTGGGCGCTCGGTAAATAGCGACAGTGTTGTCTCCATGGTAACCGAGTGCGTCCGTTTGCCGTAACATCTCTGGCGCATCGTCTGCTTCTCCACTGACGCGGTGTATCTGCCCCCGTGCCATCATCACGCCTTCAGCCCATTAAAAATGTACTGAAGGGTAAAGATATCGACAAGAATGTGCAGTTGCTGACTTTTCACGCGGAGCTTTAGCAGTCGGGCACTTCCAACTCGGTCCGCCAGTGGGATGCTTGCCTCGACGCTCGCGGCAATTGGCCTACCGGTTCTGGGTTGTAAGGCTATCGAACGGGAGTTGTTTGATATAATGCTCTTCATTAAAACTGCAACACCATGAAAGCAGTATCGTCACAATGGCATTGATTGTTTCATGAAACTCACTGCACATTTACCGCTTCTACACAATTTATCTACTGTTAACTACTAGTTCCGGTCGAGAGCGATCATCCGGTGGCTGTATCAGACCAAAAAAGTGAAAGTGTAACAAATACATCTAAAAAATACAAAAGGTGAGTGGACTAAATAAGAACAATATTACTTATGAAAATACTTTCGGTTGAAACAGTTTAAATAACAAGAGAGTATATACTGTTATAGATAACAATCTAACAGCATGAAGACCACATTTTGTTTTTTGTTACTTTGTGTGACATAACAAATGTACAATTAACTCAACAATTACACATTTTGAGTAATCAAAGTGTTCACTATCTGTGAAGGTAAACTACACATACATGAGCCTGAAGAGAATGGGGGAGAAAAGCAGATAAAATCGAAACAGAATTTGACACTTCATATTAAGACGTGGCCTTGACAATTGATATCTTGAAACTTCCCGGCAGATTAAAATTGTGTGACGGAACCGGGACTCAAACCTGGGATCTTTGCCTTTCGCGGGCAAGCGCTCTATCGACTGAGCTATCCTGACACGACTCATAATGCCGCCTCACAACTTTACTTCCGCCAGTACCTCGCCTCCTGCTTTCCAAACTTCACAGAAGTTCTCCTACTAATCTTGCTAGACTAGCACTCCTGTAAGAAAGGATATGGTGGAGACATGGCTTAGCCACAGCCTAAGGGATGTTTCCAGAATGGAACTTTCACTCTGCAGCGGAGTGTGCGCTGATATGAAACTTCCTGGCAGGAGAACTTCTGTGAAGTTCGGAAAGTAGGAAGCGAGGTACTGGCGGAAGTAAAGTTGTGAGGTGGCATCGTGAGTCGTATCGGGATAGTTCAGTCGGTAGAGCGCTTGCACGCGAAAGGCAAAGGTCCCATGTTCGAGTCCAGGTTCCAGCACACAATTTTAATCTGCCAGGAAGTTTCACATCAGTGTACACTCCGCTGCAGAGTGAAAGTTTCATTCTGGAGTTGATACCTTAATTAAACATTCAAATTTTATCATAAACTAATTCTGTATCTTGAAGATATACACGCTACCGGGTTTGATAATCATTTATATGATGATGTCAAGTTGAGACAATTGAATAGAACGTACAAATCCTGAAATCCATACAGAAGTAGTAAGAATGGCAATTTAAAAATTATATTCTAAAGTAATTCCAAAATATATATAATAAGTTATTTTTGTGAAGACTGAGTTAACAAATAGCCTTAAGCTTCCTTAAATATGAGTATCCTTCATTTGTAGGAAAATACAATAAAAAACGGACTTCATGAGTTATATCACGGTCATCATAAAGGATATGTCTGTCTATTCTATACTTTATAGCATTCAGAATTAATTTTATTAGAGACTTGATAGAAATCATTGGCATTTCAGGGTAGCCGCAAAAGATAGATAAGAGTGACACCATATACATCGCCATCTAAAAAGTATTTGAATGTTATTTGTTACGCCTTGTGTGAGGAGGAGAAACGTTTACCAGCACTGGTCGCAATTTGACAGCGGGAGGATAGTGGCTTGTCCGGTAGAGTAGCGCCCCGCGTCTGTTATGTGAATACAGATGTCAAGCGAAAGAGTATAATAGTACAAAATTAAACTGCATAAAATTTACTACAAAAATCTCCTCTTCTAAATTCTTCTAGGACCAATATTTTGTAAGGTACGTGACAAGCAATATTCACAAAGTCTTGAAAACGAATTTTTATGCTATAAAATTAAAATGTAAGGTTGACTGAAGTAGTTTGCAATCGAATAAATATGTCTGTACGACACCTAAAAGCCTCACGCACGCTTAGGGGATACATTTAGGGCTTGTGATTTGGTATGAGGGGAGGGGGCTGGGCCCTCACACATATTCGGCAACGCTTTCTGCTGGTCGTAAACCAAACACTCGAATCCGGCAAGTGTCCTAAATCTTTCCCCAAACAAAACAGCCGAATTCGGCAACTTTATACCTGCTGCCGTGTGGGCTGCATTCCGGTTTCCCTCGCGCTTGCCGGTCGCCCGGTCTGCCGAAGCTTGACGTCACTGGGCCTCTACGCGTACTTTTTGTATGACACGCGCTGTTATTTCTGACGTCCGCTCGCCTGTAATGCGTAATTCGTGACGTATTCTGCCTACTGTCTTCCATTACCATTTTGTAATCTTGGGAGTCGTTCACATTATATTGTGAGTACAAGTACTTGTCTTTATTATGCGCGAGGTCGCCCCCCGTCGGGGGCTCGAATTCCTCCTCGGGCATGCATGTTTGTGCTGTTTTTAGTATAAGTTAGTTCATAAGTAGTTTGTAAGTTTAGGGACTGATGACCCCGCCGTTAAGTTCCATAAGCTTATCAAACATTTGAACATTTTGTCTTTATAAACGATTTAGAAAACAATCTGAGCAGATTTTTATCCTGTTGGCGGATGATGTTGCCTTTATAAGTTAGTAAAATCACCAGAAGATCGAAAGCAACTGCAAAACATTTAGATATCTGCATGATGTGAAAATTGACAATCGAAGCTAAATAATGAAAAGTGTAAAGTTACCCATATGAGCAGTAAAATAAAACCGCTAACCTACATTTACACGTCAAATCACTCAAATTTACAGGACAAAAATTCAACTAAATACCTAGGAATTACAGTTTCGAACAACTTTAATTATAAAGAACATATAGGTTACATTTTATTGGCAGAACACTTAAAGTTGCAACAGCCTACTTGTGCGTCCTATTTTGGGGTACTGCTGCGCATTGTGGGATCTTAATAAATTTGTAGAGATGTCTTCGTCTCAAAATATTATGCAGACGCGTTTCGAAACTCCATCGTCAGATACAAACTGTGGGAACAAAAATATTTTTGAACAACATTAGGGACACTTAGGTTCACAATAGGAAAAAGATACAATAAAAATAATGTAATTGAAACTTACATCACAATGAGATATGAAACTCAAACGTGTGAGCGAGAATAAGAAAGATAAAGATGCATGCGTGTTGGAAGGTGTGATCGTACAGAAGTCATATGCCAAACTGATTCTGGCGAGTGCAGATGGTTGAAAGGAAAAATAACCAACAGGTGGCGCTAGCGTACTTACAGAAATGCGTGCCATGAAAATTTATACAAGGTTGATATCCAAAGTAAGCTAACTTCCACAAGCAGATATACTATTATAAGATAAAATATAAAATAAAAATGACATTATAATAAAATTAGGTAGAATGAAATACAATAAAAGAGCTTGTAATATGTGGCGATTAATATGCAATATCACTATAGGTGCACCGAATGAGAACATATATTGTTAGCACCAACCTACACCGGCAGACTTGATCACCATAATAAAATAACAGACGGATCTAAAACTGAAAGATTTGTGTGTTCCTTTTTCTCGCGCGCTACTAGAGAATAGAACGGTAGAGAAATATTATGAAAGCGATTCGACAAACCCTCTGCCAGGCATTTAAATGTGATTTGCAGAGTAAATATGTAATTCATTGTGCTGATATTATACAGGACACAGAGCGATGGAACCAAGGCCGTTTTATTTTTTATTTTCTTTTATTTTTTTTTTTTTAAGCAAAGTTCTTCTATAGATTTAGAAAAAGAACGAGCAAAGATCCTTATTGAAAATGCAAATCAATAAGCCTAACATTCATCCACTGGATTAAAAATGGACCTTGTTCGGTCTGCTGCCTACAAAAGATTTGCTGAAGTCAAATGCAATCCAGTCTTAGATAATACCGATCTTCCTTGAAAAAGTACTGATGCTGAAGGTCCAGACAGAATAGAAAAAATGACGTTAACAAGGAGAACGCCGAAGTTAACACCAGAGCAATGAGGAACAGGACTCCTAAACACTGTAATTTTTGAAGATGAAGGTGAAGCAATGAATTAAAATTTGTGAGCATTCATCTCTTTCTTTCCCATGTCTTTGTTCGTTTCCACCTTTCCCTTTCTCGGCAATGTTTTTTGCAAGGCACCCTCTGTCATGTACCATACGAACATGTATGTATCTTGTGACCTTCCTCTTGGTATAAGTGTCGTGTGTGTAAAAATTCATCAAGACCTGACAAAATCTATTCATTTTGTCAAAGTTCATATGTTAAGTACCCTCCATCGTGCACCACACGAAATTTTATACAGACAGTGACATTCCTCTTGTTTTTATGGTGAAGTGTTCAAAATATCATAAATATCGGAACAAAACTATAGATTTGTATGCAATAGAAACACAGAGTCACATTGAAAAACGCACTTTGTTGTTCTCAAATTTTCCAGTTTTATTTCATACAACCTGTGTCCTGAGAATAACGAAAAAAAAAAAAAAAAAAAATAATAAAAAAAAAAATGCTCTGTGAAATCGGTCGAGCCGTTCTCAAGTTATAGCGCGACCCTCATACTTAGGGATTCGTTTTTATCTTGCAAGATAAAGATACTTTAGGTAGACGGTGACATTCCTTTTGAAGGTCAAGCGTGCAAAGTTTCGTGAAGGTAGATTTCGTCAGTCTTCTACCTTTAAACTACATACCGGCAAAATTTCCGCTTCATAGGTGCAGTAGTTTTAGAAATTTCGTGTTTCGTCAATGAGTGAGTGAGTGACCTTTATCTTTATATGAGATATCTCGTGAATTATGAGTCCTACAAAGACATTATTTAACAGGTTCGTAGAGACGAATATTAGGAAACTGCATGCGAAATGTGTTGTAAATTGATTTGGTAGTAAAGACGTAGTAAATTACAACCTCATGCTTTTTAGAGCGAAAATTCTAGTATTTCAATGTCTTTGACGTCATAGCACCTGAACTATACGTCGTAATACAATATTATTTCGAAGGTACATCCAGTGGTGCATATGTAAAACGTTTGCAAAATACGTCGCGAATAGAGTTAGTAGGAAAGACTTACAACAAATCAAAAGCCATGCATAATATGGCGGTTTTTCATTAACGTAATTGTTTATTACTCCATATCTCATGCCTGTGTGTCGTACTATGATAAAATTTCGGACGTACATTCAGTAGTATGTGTGTATACTGTCTGTAACATTTCTCTCGAATACGATTAATAGTTTACGAGTAATAAATTGTAACGCCATACCAAATGCCGTAATTTTACTTCATGGAGGCCGAAAAAGTAGTAAGCGACAAACTTTTTTTCCTATCATCATTTTGCTGGGGTTGTCAGCGAGAAAAAGTTTCCGAAAGGTTTGAAATTATGTTTGAAGTTTTTTGCAAGTCGCTAAGTCCTCTCCTTCCCAAATAGTGGACTGATAAAGTCATACTATCACGTGCCGCAATACGGGGAAGTTTTCATTTTTTGTGACGTCATATTTCGTGAACTATCGGCCCTATCGCAAAATCCTTTCTTAGCTGAAGGCTTCTACCTATAAACTACATTCCTGTGAAATTTCAGCTTCATAGGTGAAGTAGTTTTCGAGATTTCGTGTTTAGTGAGTAAGTGAGTGAGTGAATGAATGAGTGGGTGTCTGAATGAGCATCCTTTCGCGTTTACATAGATTGAGATTTCATAAATTATTTCTGAAATCTGGAGTAATAAACAAAAAGCAATGGATTAAGGGCTTGGACACTGTTGTGAAGAATATAAATGCTTTAATAGAACAAAGTATTGGAAATAGTAAGAAAATTGCTTTCAAAGTAACTATAAGATGAAACAGTAAGCAAGGACGTTACAACTGAATGTTTCACCTGAAGGCAAAATGGTTTTTGCTAAATAAAAGATGTATAAAGCGGAGTTCAGAACACATTGAAAATTCTCTTATGTTATCTTCGAATGCGTTTGCTTATGGATGGAGGAATAAATTTCCTTATCATGTCATTCGGCACACTAAACATGGACAAATCAGATTAGTAGTCAATCAGGCGCTTTATACAAAGTCCTCAATTCAGTTAAAGCATCGTCAGAAAAACCATTTGAGACCAGCCAACTCATTAAATGTTTGATTTTAGGATGACAAGCAATTTATTAAGAAAAACAGAAGAACACTGAAAGCGGTTGAGGTTCATGTAGCGTTAGTGCGATAAGAGAGCGATTAATTTGAAAGTGTGGAAATAGTGTATCCTCAACTGAGACGTACTTTTATACTCTCTCAACAATAATGGGAAAATATTATTTTGTTTCGATACACCACATTTCCTGAAATTAATACGAAATCTTTTTATTCACGACGGAATCACCCTGTCTGTCGTATCGTATCTATAGAACATCATTTGCAGTAACAGGCAAGTGACCTTCCGATCAACTTTGACATGCACAACAGAACTGCGGAATACCTGCTATTTTTCAGGACATGCTGCCCAAGAAGAGATATAGGTTCTGCATGCAGCTCACGAAAAAAGCACATAGAATTGAGTGTTCTGGAACTGGTATGCGCTAATTTTCGTCTGCGAAACGCGTAAATAAGTTTCCGCTGCCTATGGTGAACTACTAAACAGAGCACTGTGAATTGTTACAGTAGCATCGTCATGCATTTTCTTCAGATTCTGAAACGCTTCCACGTATAAAGTTTGGAGTTCATAGCCATCTCGTACAACGTAAACTTATTGTGCTACATTTACAATAAACAGGTCGAAAAATATCTCTACTTGGCATATTTTTCTCTTCGATGACCTGACCTTGAGTTACTCAGCGAGACGGAAGTTTGGTGCATCATCCGCCAGTTGACGATGAGGTGGCGAGGCGTGTTTGAAGCCCAGAGTCACCCCTGGTGTCTTACGGGGAGGGCCCGGCCTCCCTGCTACCTGTGCAGAGTTGCCGAATTCGAGTGAGGGATTAACTGACCCTTTTCCAGTCCCTTCTTGTGCTCATTAAAAGTTGTCGAGTTCGAGTGAGCCCGGGAGGTGGGAGGGGGGGGGGGAGGTGGTTGGGCCGCGAGGTGGCAGCTGGACTAGCGCCTCCGTCTGTTGTGCGAAGCAGACCCAACAGCCTGGAAGCGTTTCTGTCTCTGGTGTTTTTTGTGGCAGATCTTCAGTTTCATTGTATTCCGTGAGTACTTGCTTCCAGTTCGTGACTTTTTGTTGTTGTTTAATGCATCTGTGAATAGTGCCTGACAAGTCTTTAGTTTGTGAATAGAAACCGTAGCCTAAGATATATTTTAATCAAAGAGCGTTTTCTCCCTCTCGTATATCTCTGAACCTTAAGCCACATTCTCTCGTTTTCTGACACGAGAGAAAGAACAGCGTTTCACTTCATCCGTCTGTGGCTCGCCTCTGATTAGTTAAGATGTATCTGTACCAGTTCCTGTGACACTTTTGCCGGCCGCGGTGGCCGAGGGGACTGAGGCGCTCCAGTCACGGTCTGCACGGCCACTACGGTCGGGGGTTCGAATCCCTCCTCGGGCAAGGATATTCGTGCCGTCCTTAGTATTAGCTACTTCGTAAGTAGTTTGTAAGTTTAGTGACTGATGACCCCGTAGTTAAGTCCCATAAGCTATACAAACATTTGAACATTTTGACACTTTTAATGGATGAAGTGAGTATAGTGCTCTTACTTGTGAAATATACCCTGAGATCAATATACAAAAAACAGTCTTGATCGCAGAAATTAACAGTTTCAATTAACCGGTTTCGACCGGATTGGGTCATCTTCGGAATAAGAAGTAGCCCATGTGGCCAGTGCTGCACTCGGCTGGGCTGGGCTGTCCTGGGCTGTTCTGCTGCCAGCAGGTAACTGCTGCCAGTAGGTAACAGTTACCTACTGGCAGCAGATCAGCCCAGCCCAGCCGAGTGCAGCACTGGCCACATGGGCTACTTCTTATTCCGAAGATGACCTAATCCGGTCGAAACCGGTTAATTGAAACTGTTAATTGTATATTGATCATATCAAATAGATCGCCGTTTTCTCCTCTGACAATGTTGTCAAAATTAATACCCTGAGATACTATTAAAATTTAACACGTCGGGTTTTCATTCATTTAACATCGCACCATTTCATACTGGCGTAAAATATTCCGCCCACTAAAATTGTGTGGTGGGTTTGGACGCAATTACGGCTGACGAGATTTCGTGCAGCGATTGTTGCAAATTTTATTAATTTCTAAACCATACCATTCTCCTTCAAAATTAATCGGTGCTTGGAACTTGCAATCGTGTTTTATTTAGTGAATGTTGAATTTAGAAGTCCGATAATTTTCACACAATTCGGTCTGGACACTGAAGTAAAATTAAACGCACGGTTCGCTGCATGAACAAACCACGTAACTAGTCCAACCCCATATCACGACCGTGTTTTACCTTAATGAGCACGAATGCTTATTACAGCAACCAACAGAATCAGCTGATTTATGTCTATAACATGTAAAATGATAAACTCCGTCTCTTTTTATAGCGTAACTGCCACCCACATCCACCATTCTATTTTCCAAATTATTTAAAGGATCAAAATTATTTCCACCATTTATTTAGAAATTGCGACCAGTTAATGTATGAGTTAGGAAATTTTGACCATTTTGAACCCAATCCTGGCTTACTAACTATTTATGAAATTAATTCTGAACTGAAGGTTAAACTTTTTCATAAACCTTAACCTCCAAGGCAGTTCCATTATACACTCCTGGTCATTAAAATTGCTTCACCACGAAGATGACGTGCTACAGACGCGAAATTTAACCGACAGGAAGAAGACGCTGTGATATGCAAATGATTAGCTTTTCACAGCATTCACACAAGGTTGGCGCCTATTGCGACACCTACAACATGTAGACATGACGAAAGTTTTCAACCGATTTCTCATATACAAACAGCAGTTGACCGGCGTTGCCTGGTGAAAAGTTGTTGTGATGCCTCGTGTAAGGAAGAGAAATGCGTACCATCACGTTTCCGACTTTGATAAAGGTCGGATTGTAGCCTATCGCGACTGCGGCTTATCGTATCGTGACATTACTGCTCGCGTTGTTTGCGATCCAATGACTGTTAGCAGAATATGGAATCGGTGGATTTAGGAGGGCAATACTGAACGCCGTGTTGGATCCCAACACTAGCTGTCGAGATGACAGGCATCTTATCCGCATGGCTGTAAGGATCGTGCAGTCACGTCTCGATCCTTGGCTCAACAGATGCAAGACAACAACCATCAGCACGAACAGTTCGACGACGTTTACAGCAGCATGGACTATCAGCTAGGAGACCATAGCTACGGTTACCCTTGACGCTGCATCACAGACAGGAGCGCCTCCAATGGTGTACGCAACGACGAACCTGGATGCACTAATGGCAAAACGTCATTTTTTCGGATGAATCCAGGTTCTGTTTATAGCATCATGATGGTCGCATCCGTGTTTGGCCACATTGTGGTAAACGCACATTGGAAGCGTGTATTCGTAATCGCTATACTGGCGTATCATCCGGCGTGATGGTATGGGGTGCCATTGGTTACACGTCTCGGTCATCTCTTGATCGCATCAACGACACATTTCAGATGTGTTACGACCCGTGGCTCTACCCTTCTTTCGATCCCTGCAAAACCCTACATTTCAGCACGATAATGCACGACCACATGTTGCAGGTCCTGTACATGCCTTTCTGGATACGGAAAATGTTCGACTGCTGCCCTGGCCATCACATTCTCCAGATCTCTCTCCAATTGAAGACGTCTGGTCAATGGCGGCCGAACAACTGGCTCGTCACAATACACCATTCACTACTCTTGATGAACTGTGGTATCGTGTTGAAGCTGCATGGACATCTGTACCTGTACACGCCATCCAAGCTCTGTTTGACGCAATGCCCACGTGTATCAAGGCCGTTATTGCGGCCAGAGTTGGTTGTTCTGGGTACTGTTTTCTCATGATCTATGCACCAAAATGCGTGAAAATTTAATCATATGTCAGGTCTAGTGTAATATATTTGTCCAATGACTACTCGTTTATCATCTGCATTTCTTCTTGGTGTAGCAATTTTAACGGCCAGTAGTGTTAAATGTAATGTCAATGACGTTTGTAACATTGGGGGAAAAGGAATTAGTGGATTGCTCATGCAAATAATTTAAGAAAAGATTAGAAAGCTCAAAATTTGATGAACAAGAAACATGATGTTATTCTTAAGTCTTGCAGGAAAGAACATACATGAGCACATTCAATTAAAAACCTTCACAGAGTGCCACGCTTCTTAGCGACGCCTTCAAATTCTCGTGATTTCTAATATTTGCGTCCGGCTGAAGTGAAATTTTATTTTAAATGTAACTTTTGTTTTGTGCAGAAGCTATATAAGAAGTGTTTTATAACAAATAAAAGAAGAAGCCCATTTATTTGCGCCGGACAGTTTGCAATGTTTGATCCTTCACCCACGCCAATCAATTACGATCTGTGCACAGGAGAGGAAAGATGAATGGAGAAAACACCATCATAAGACGAATCCGTTCAGTGATGGATCTGCATGCTACAGATAACTCTATTTATGAGGTCTGCTATGGAACGTTCTTTATAACGTCTGAACCTACGTCAAGGAAAAGAGGGCGTCCGAGAGATGAAGCTATTTCTGCAGCAAAGGAGGAGATATTTAATTATATCAAAGTAAATGACGACTGTCCGTTCTTCGAGGACGAGTTGTTGCATGCGACTTTACTCTTTATCCTTCTCAATGTATTTATCACAGCTAAGATTAAAGCAAGTGTGACTATACGCTGAAAGAACCTACGTATTGGGCTATGTACGGTTATTATTTAGAAATTTGGCTCGCTGTTATCTTAGGGTCGAACAGTATGTTTGTTTTCTTGTCCTAGAACTACCTTACTTGCAGGTATTATCTTTTACCTGCGACCCTGTGGTTAAAAACATTCTATGCAAAGGGTGTGGTTTGAGAAACAAATAAGAAATATAGCATAAAACTACTGGTTTATCAATAAAAAGGATTTTTTGCTATCGTTTGCAAAGTATGATAGAAAAGTTGAATAAGCTTTTTTCAATCAAATTGGATCCCTAATAGAAGTGTTCAGATGAATTTTTAGTCAATCTCGTAGATACGTTAGAATATTTGAAAAGAGAAACGGATAGGTTAAAGTTAGATATGGTAGGGATTGGTGAAGTTCGGTGGCAGGATGAACAGATTTCATTTCAGGTGAGTACAGCGTTGTAAATACAAAATCAGTTGCCAACTAGCACAGCCGATGATGAGGATATCGAAACAATGTATAAGGAGATAAAAGAAATCATTCAGAAAGTTAATGGAGAGGAAAACTTGATTGTGATGGGAGACTGGAATTCGGTAGTAGGAAAGGAAAGAAAAGGCAGAATTTTGTGCAGAGTACAATTTAATGATCACCAACACTTGGTTTAATCATCATGAAAGAAAGCTGTATACGTGGAAGAAACCAGGAGACACTGGAAGGTACCAGATTGACTTTATAACGGTAAGGAATAGATTTAGAAATCAGGTTTTAAACTGTAAAACATATCCAGGGGCAGATATAGCCTCTGACCCTAACTTATTGGTTATGAACTGGAGATTAAAACTTAAGAGTCTGCAGAAATGTAGGTAAGTTAGGAGATGGAACCGGGACAAATTCAAGGAACCAAAGGTGGTTGAGAGTTTCAGAGGGAGCATTAGGTAAGGATTGGCTGAAATGGGGGAAAGTAATACAGTAGAAGAAGAATGGGTAGCTCTGAGAGATAGGGTAGTTAAGGCCTCAGAGGATCATATAGGTCTAATAGAAATCCCTGGATAACACAGGATATACTGGTAAGGAATAGATTTAGAAACTAGGTTTTAAACTGTAAGACATATCCATTTTCCGGCCATTTTCGGGTCAATTTCCTCTTTTTAGTTGTTTTATGTTGTTACAGCTAATATAATCGCTTCAAACGCTTTCATTGGGTGTTCGGCATCTTAACCTTGTAAAATCACTTTTCCAGCTGACAATATTAACAATATTATTCATTTTTTGAGGCACGCGTCAGTGTGTTGAATGGTGAACCAGTCATTGTGTTAATAAGTAATGACACTTTTAAAATAAAATAGTTGCTTACTGAAACGATGCAGCAGCGTCGCCTGCTGGTTATGCAGCACGCATAACAGTGCTGGCAGAAGGTTTGTCTAAGGCTGTTTACGCATCCCAGGCGTGCTGCCCAAGAGCTACAAAGCGGCTACACTATAAACAAAATAAACAATGTATTAAGCCATCAAGAAAGTCCATCGAAAATATTAATGCTTCTTTATTTACCATTATAACAGTATCTGAAGTAAGATATACTTCAGCTCGAAAACTAGTCTACTTTGCTTAATTTCATTCGCATGTGATATAAGGCGTAAGTTTTTGGGGTAACTCTTCTGAATCGAAAAGGGTATTTATAGCGCAGAAACGAGCAGTTCGAGCAATATGTGGTGTACGCCAGCAAACCTTTTGTCGACCCCTGTTAGGTAGCCTGGGAATTCTGACTTTATCCCCTCAATACATATTTTCTGTAATGTCGTTTGTTGTTAACAGTATCAGCTACTCCCAAGAGTGAATAGTTTTAACTCAATCAATATTAAGCAAAAATCTAATTTGGATCACACATCCTTGTTTCTTGTGCAGAAAGGTGTGCAGTATTCTGCTGCAAACGTTTTCCATAAGCTGCCATAAGAATTCAAAGTGCTTACCAGTATTTCACAAAATAAAAATTAAAATGATTTCTGTGTAACATTGTTAATTACTTGTTTGGGTAGGATTCCTATGCGTTTCATTTTATCTATTACTATTCTTATGTTACAATTTCACGCAGTAACTCGTTCCATGAGCATGGATAGTTACACTACAATTTTGTCTTGCATATAATATCTACGTTTTGAAGATGGTTTCTAGGAAGCAGTAACCGTAATAGTTTTTCTACATCTACATCTACATGGGATACTCAGCAAATCACATTTAAGTGCCTGGCAGAGGGTTCATCGAACCACTTTTATAGGCCTACTATTTATCTCCCATTCCATTCTCGAGTAGTGCGCGGGAAGACAGAACACCTGAATCTCTCCGTTCAAGCTCTGATTTCTCGTATTTTATTCTGATGTTCATTTCTATCTATGTAAGTAGGAGTCAACAATGTATTTTCGTATTCGGAAGAGAATGTTGGCGATTTGAGTTTCGTAAGTAGCCCACGCCACAGAGATAAACGCCGCTGTTTTAATGATACCCATCCCAGATCCCGTATCATTTCTCTTTGCTGTTGCAGTTGTAATCCCAATCCATAACATTATTCTCCATAAAATCACCGATCTGTGGATCGCTATGTCCTAAAAGGGGTAGAGTTATAAGCCGTTGTAGCATACTAACTTCTTCGCAATGGATAAACATCCTAGGTTTCTTCCCTCTGTGGAAAGAGCCTTTTACTCTTCTGCGATGTAGGAGAAGCGTATTTCTCCCTATCCAGAACATTATTCCTCAGTTACAGATATTGCCGAATTAGGTCTGGTATCTACAAACAGCATCATTCTGCAAGTTCACCGAGAAAGAATAAATGTATCGTACAGACTCAAGCCATTCCCCATTAAAGAAATTACACCACTACGTGTAGTTAATGCCTAATGTACACCAAAAAGAAAACTGAAACTGGAGGATATCGAAACCAAGAAACGGAAACTTGAATATACGCTCAAAGCAACCGTCATAAAGGACGAATACAAACTAATGTTGGAGAAAGAAGAAACTATAGCACATGTTCAAACCATCTTTACATATGGTTTTAACCAGAGGGCGTTCAGAAATCTAGCTACGGCTGGGGCTTACAAAATATTTACATTTACAGTAAACAGCCAGGAAGATTACTAGGTTATGCAACACTTAGATCACACCCACCCTTAGCCTTACGCCCAACGACATATGAACCTGCCTTTCTGCTCTTTTGGGCTCAGAAAACTAATTTCACTGCAGATTAAATAATGATCAGTATCATCAAAGAACCCCCCGAAAACATGTGTGTCGTTGACTGTCTTCCTGAATTCCTGGTATGTTATTGTATAGTCAATGACAGATCTGGTTCCCCTTCCCTTCCAAGTATACTGGTGAATGTCATTATGCGTAAGAAAGGAGTTTGTTATAACTAAGTCCATACTGAAACAGAAATCCAAGAGCTGTTTTACGCTCCTGTTGGCCTCCATATCCTCTCCAAACTTACCCGTAACCGTTTCATACCCTTCGATTTCCTATCCTGGCGTTGAAATCACCCATAAGCAAAACACTATCCTTGTGCTTCACTCTAACAACTACATCACTAAATGCGTTGCAAAATCTGTCCATTTCATCTTGATCTGTCCCTTCACAGGGGGAATACACTGACACAATCCTAATTTTATTGCTGGAGATGGCCAAATCTATCCACATCAGTCGTTCATTTACGTACCTTATTGCACTTATGCTGGGTTCAATTGCTTTCCTGATGTAAAGCCCTAAACCCCACTGAGCTCTTCCTGCTCTGACTCCTGAGAGGTAGACCTTGTATTCTCTGACTTCGCCCTCTTTCCTCTTACCATAACGTCACTAACAGCTAAAACATCTAACCTCATCTTACTTGAAGCCTCTGCTAATCTGTAACTTCTTCCCAGTGTAATCCTCATTGATATTAATAGCTCCCCATCTCATTGCAGGTCATTTGCCAAGTCGTATCTGAGTAGTCCCTGGTCTGTCAATTAGAGGTGGGATTTCGACACTTCCAAATGTCAGAAGCATTTTGCTCTGATTGTTGCCAGCATTATATTGAATTGCCTGGGAAGCAGGTTGCTAGACTTACTTGCCAAGGAACCCACTGGGTTTTACCACTAACGGTTGAGAGACTAATCGGTGGATTTGATAGTCTTTGCCATCTGAGCACAACGGTGGCCACGACTCAAAGTATGTCCGAGATGCCAAACCTTATTCCAAAGTAACTGGTATCCCAACAGTCAAGATCACTTACTTGGCCACTCATATGTTGCCTCTGGTTCATGAACTAGGACATGCCTACAGGAACCACATGATATGAAAATATAATAAAACTAACTGGGGGCGGTGGGTATGAGGCATTGGGGGGCGGAACTTGCACCAGTGACCAGTTTTGGGGGCGGGTAGCGACTGTGGGGGCGGAGGTGGGTGCAAATGTCGGGTCGGTCAAGTGCGCGGCAGTTGAAGGTAGGGGCTGGCATGTCGGGACCGGCTGGGGGCTTACTAGAGTAGTCCATGCGGCTACACTGGCTCCGTACCGCCATTACTACCCTACTAATAAGTGCTCTCGTCGTGTTGAATTAACACAAAAAAGGTGAACATATGAAATAGCCTAAACTGATCCACTAGTGTCTAGTCAATTTTACTCGACAAGAACACTTATAACTCGAGTGTAAAAAAAACTTACATGCGCACGAAATTTGCCTTTCATTGTAATTTTATTAAAAAATACAAATAATTTTTTTCATATATCTCTTTTTATTTATTTGTATTTATCATAATCATTTTGTGGTTCAAGCTCTTCTTTCCCATGTTTGCTTCCTAATATACGATATGTAATTGTTTCTGCAGTGAGCAAACAAAAACAAAAAAAAATGTGTTTGTTCAAGGCAGAAATAATCATCCTTGCCATATATTTACCATGATCCGCAGGACGAAATTGAGAAGCAAGTCTCCATGGTTGTAGAACGAATCAGTTCATCAGATTGTAACAAAAGACAGTGAAACGAACAGCAATCCTATGTACACAACAGGCATATCCATAAGTGAGAAGAAGTGACGACATCACCCAGAAATTATCTTTTTTATTTTATTATTATTATTATCTTTTAGTATTAGCTTTTTTATTTTATTATTATTATTATTATTATTATTATTATTATTATTTTTGTATTTCCAGGAATTCTTTGGCGGAACTGACGAGGAATCTACATTTTCTAATTACTTTGTCTACAATCTACATGGGATACTCTGCAAATCACATTTAAGTGCCTGGCAGAGGGTTCATCAAACGACAATTATACTATTTATCTCTCATTCCATTCTCGAATAGCGCGCGGAATCTCTCTGTTCGAGCTCTGATTTCTCGTATTTTATTCTGATGATCATTTCTATCTATGTAAGTGGGAGTCAACAATATATTTTCGCATTCGGAGGAGAATGTTGGCAATTGGAGTTTCGCAAGTAGTCCACACCGCAGCGATAAGCGCCGTTGTTGTAATGATTCCCATCCCAGATCCTGTATCATTTCCGTAACGCTGTCTCCCCTGTATCGTGACAATACGAAACGAGCTGCCCTTCTTTGGACTCTTTCGATGTCCTCCTTCAAACCCACCTGATAAGGATCCAACACTGGGCTGCAATACTCCAAAAATGGACGGACAAGCGTTTGTGTATGCAGTTTCTTTTGTAGTTCTGTTGCATGTTTTAAGGGTTCTGCCAATAAAACGCAGTCTCTGGTTCGCCTTTCCCACGATACTATCTACGTGTTGTTTCCAATTTAAGTCTGAAGTAATAGTAATTCCTAGGTATTTTGTGGAGTTTACGGCCCTCATGTTTGATTGATTTATCTTGTAAACAAAGTAATCTTCGACCGTATATTCCTTCTACTGAAGACATCCGTAGTTGATGTTTGAAACATGCTGAAGTTTGTTATTAATTTGGTACGCAAGTTGTGAACTGTATAAATTTATTAGAATAGTAGTAGTATAAATGCGTTGTGCGAAGTGCAGCTGCTAATAGAGACATCTGTTGTTGAAGCAGGTTGAGAAATGGATGAGGGCCGCGGTGGAGTAGCTGAGCGGTCTAAAGCGTCTCACTGCGGAGCGCGCGGTTGCTCGCCGTGGAGGTTCAAGTCCTCCCTGGGGCATGGGTGTGTGTGTTGTCCTTAGGTTAGTTTACCTAGGTTTAAGTAGTTTGTAAGCTACGGACTGATGACCACGCAGTTTGGTCCGATTGATTTACAAACATTTGAACATTTTAGAAATGGATGAGGAAATAGGACAGTCACTGCTAAGGGATGACATAAAGAAAACTGGCGCTTATAACTTGTTGTTCAACAGTTTATTGACATAAATAGTTGATGAGTTTTTGTTTTTGGCAGTGGCGGTGCTGGGATGGAGGCGCGCGGAGCGGCGGCAGCGCTCTTGACGAAGACTCGCTGCCCGGAGCTGTCGGCCAGCCGACCCTCTCGGTTTCTACGCCGCCGGGCGCGCCGTGTTTCGGTGACGATGGTGATGACAGTGGGAATGGGCGGTGGGTGGTGGCTGGCCGGAGAGGCCTAGTCGAGCAGCAGGTCCTTGTAGGGCACCCTCTGGTAGATCCTGTTGACGACCTCCTTGAAGGTCGCGCCGAACGCAGACTCCACGGCGGGCTGCAGCTCCTTCAGGATCTCCTGCCAGTTCTCGTTCAGGAACTTGTTCATGTTGTCACCTGCCGCACAAGAAGACACACTCGTTATTATTTACTTTTTATTTGTTTATCAGGAATTTAACAATACTCTGAATGCGCTAAGTATAGGCAAAGCAACATTCTAGGAGAAGCATTTAAAGTAGTAGGAGAATCAACAAACGAATTGTAATGCTGCTTGCCGGCCGCGGTGGCCGAGGGGACTAAGGCGCTCCAGTCACGGTCTGCACGGCCACTACGGTCGGGGGTTCGAATCCCCCCTCGGGCATGGATATTTTTTTCCCGTCCTAGTTCGTAAGTAGTTCATAAGTAGTTTGTAACTTTAGGGACGGATGACCCCGCCGTTAAGTTCCATAAGCTTAACAAACATTTGAATATTTTGTCTTTATAAACGATTTAGAAAACAATCTGAGCAGATTTTTACACTGTTGGCGGATGATGTTGCCTTTATAAGTTAGTAAAATCACCAGAAGATCAAAAGCAACTGCAAAACGATTTAGATATCTGCATGATGTGAAAATTGACAATCGAAGCTAAATAATGAAAAGTGTGAAGTTACCCAAATGAGCAGTAAACTGAGCAATTTTATGTCTACGAATACCAACTAACATTGTTTATTAAATACTTAACGACATTTCTTTGTTTATTTTGGGACGATTCACCTTTGTATCAAAAACTTGATGAAGATACATCGTTTTGGACAATGAGTTTTACTTACATTTGACATCTTTATGAAGATACATCGTTTCGGACAAAGACTTTTACTTACATTTGACATCTTGGCTAGGACAACTGAGCTTATTGACAGAGCGATCCAACAATGATTCTATTTTTACGGACTGAGGTCCGGAACCCTAAAAAGCCATGATACAGACAGGCCCTCCATCAACAACCGTTGCGAAGCACGGGCATATAAGCTAGTATGTTTCTACTTTTGCCGTCTGATAAAATCGAATACGTCTTCCGCGTTTAAAATACTGTGAAACATAAATAAAGATATTACCAACGAGTACCACCATGGCATAAAACAAACACTTCAGTCACGAATTTTGTACAGGCCTAATCGTAACTTTATTATTACGTTACCCTTGTACCAGCTTGACATAAAAGGAACTGTTTGGTTCATTAGTCTGTATAATAATATGGAAATACAAAGCTAGCTGTGTAAGAGAAAGGTAAATATTGATATGACCAAATCCTTATATGACATACAGCGAACAATTTAGTTGATAACTGTGTAACAGTTACTTAATTTCATCCTTCTTACGGAAGAGGACAATAATTGCTTAACAAACACGAACCTAGACTTCTAAAAGATAAATATGCGCAAATAATCGGTGTACAAAAAGATTAACTATCCCACGCAACGAATAAAGACGACCGGCCGCGGTAGCCGAGGGGACTGAGGCGCTCCAGTCACGGTCGGGGGTTCGAATCCCCCCTCGGGCATGGATATTTGTGCCGTCCTTAGTATCAGCTAGTTTGTAAGTAGTTTGTAAGTTTAGGGACTGATGACCCCGTATTAAGTCATATAGACTTGAACATTTTTGTAATGCTGCTTTCGTATGAAAATGGGTGTTGAGTATTAAAGTTAAGGTTGGGGACCGCAAATGAAGTTTT
Source organism: Locusta migratoria (assembly GCA_026315105.1). Lineage (NCBI taxonomy): Eukaryota > Metazoa > Arthropoda > Insecta > Orthoptera > Acrididae > Locusta > Locusta migratoria. The sequence goes on along the minus strand of CM048751.1, from coordinate 159,992,917 downwards.
ATCAGGTAGTGAAATATTTTTAAATGAAATTACTGAGCAATTTTGACAAGGAAGGGGTAATTTAAAGAAAATTATTGGATTCCGCCATTAAATGGTAGCGGTCGTGATTTCGGTACCAAGTACAACACCAGAAAGCAGCATTACAGAAGAAGTCGGCGGAATCTAAATTTTACCTTATTGAGAGCTGGTACTAATATTTCGGTCATATTCTGTAGTGATTCTAACTGAGATGGCTGGAATATTGCTTCGATAAATTGATGCTGTGATTGTGCATTTCGTTTACTATTGTTCTCTGACCGTGTTGAAAATTAATCATGATATTCGCCAAAAATTGCAAAATTATCGGACTTCATAAACATCGCGAATATTTTTCTGCAGGCATTAAAATATAATAAACCATTCATAGACACGAAATAAATAAAAGTTGCACAGATAATGTTCTAGTACAATCGCGAAACAAATCGCAACAATATCCGAGCATCACTTTATGAAGTACTGGATCTGCTGAAAATAAATAACTTTAAAATTAGTGAGAATGGAGAAGGGATTGTAAGAAAGTACGATATTTCAAATTAAATGTGGGGTTTATTGAAATTAATAAAAAAAAGCTCACACTTACAATAATTAGACCAAGTCCTGGAACAAGTCCTAACACATCAAGGAGAAGAAAGTAAGTGACGAACAGTTCCGCTCTCTCCCTTCAGCTTGTTGCAAAAAAGTTGAACGTGACAAATGTCATATGTTTATCGATACGCTGGCAGAGAGATGGCAGAAGTCAGCGACAAGCATCGCACAAGTTATTTAAAATAAAATCATTAATGTACTTATATAAACTTATCACAGAGTACTATGAAACAGGACCAGTACCACGCACAGATTTACTAAATAGTAAAGCAATAAAATCTAAAAAAAATTAACTCCGCCCCACACAGGCCACAAGAACCCAACGGGCACCAACCGGCCGCCAGGTCACCCTCCTCCCAAAGGTGTCACCGCGTGCGGTATGGAGGGGGGCGTGGTCAGCGCCCCGCACTCCCGACGTTGTGTCGGTTGTCGTGACCGGAGCAGCTACTTCTCAATCAAGAAACTCCTCAATTGGCCTCACAAGGGTTGAATGCACTACGCTTGCTAACAGCACTCGGCAGACCTGGACGATTAACCTCCAAGCCAGAAAGTGAAAAGTAATAATTAAAAAAAAAAAAAAAAAAAAAAAAAAAAAAAAAAAAAAAAAAAATTCGCTGAACTGTGTGAACTATAGAACTATCTCCTCATGATCTACACCTCCACAACAATGTTAAACAGAAAAAATCGCACAAAAAGGAAAAATTGAGGAAAACCTAGGGGAAGACCAATTTGCATTCAGATGTGGAAAGGGAACTAAAGAAGCAATACTAGCTCTGAGGATGTAGTTGATAGAAAACTTACTTTACATTATGTATGAGTGCATGTTTCCGTGGCGATATCTATTAATAAAATCTCCTTTGGGTACAAGCTGCGTCATGTGGTTTTCTGCCCACGAGCTTCGACAGAGATCTCCTTTGCCATTGTCAAGTGGATGACTGTCATTTCGACGCCGCTGCCGTGCTTATATAGCCGCGTCGCCGCCAGTGACGTCACTGGTGCCCAATTCCTTGATATACTATATGGAAATTTGCAAATGATTGTTAAAGGAACGGAAGGAAGAAGGATAGGAAAGAAAGGATTGACAGTGGCCGCATTTGGGCATTTATATTAAGCAATGATGACAAGTGAAAATGTGAGCCGGACCGGGAATCGAACCCGGGTCTCCACTTCGAGCCAGCGGTCGCCTTAACCACATTTTTTTTTTTTTTTTTTTTCGTTCTGTGAGTAGTTCTCGTTGTAGCGGGCGCTGATCTTTTTTGTTCGTTCTTGTTCGTTGCGTTGTTGGGTCAGCTTTTTTTGTTACAGAGAGCGTTGACCCTCTGACCGGGCGCGCTGAGCCACGGCGCCCGGCGTCCACTTGGCCACCCGTGCTCGCCTCCCGTCCGTCTCAAATTCTCGCACGCTATGTTTGTAGCGCCCCTATTGTCCCGACCCTCTTACACTCGCCATTACGAATTCCCGTGCGAGGTCGGACGTATAACCGCATCTGCGGTGAAGTAACTGAAGCTAACGCCGTCGTCGCGTTTAAATACGTATTGTATTGGTGTGGTGTCTGTTCTTTCGGACGTCCGAAAGAACAGACACCACACCAATACAATAAATATATGGTAATGTTTTGATCTCTATGGTCTCGTTTATTACGCTGTCCTAGAAGCTGTTGGTCTGTTTAATAATAGATGTCTCGTCGAAATCAATTTGGTGTCCGTTTCCAAAGCATGTACCACCACAGCAGAGTTGAAGCAGGTGGGGCGTACGCGCGACCAAAACATTGCCAAGGAACTGGGCACCAGTGATGTCACGCCGCTATATAAGCAAGGCAACGGCCTCGAAATGACAGTCATCCACTTGAAAATGGCAGAAGAGATATCCGTGGAAAGTTCGTCGGCAGAAAACCACATGACGCGGCTTGTAACCCGAGAAGATTTTATTAATTACTTAACATTTATTGATTTAAAAGAAGCTTTTGACATGGTTGGTTGGAATCTGTATAAAAAGCAGGAAACAGATATAGAAATGAATGGTCTCAAGAAGAAGGCAAAAATAAGGAGGGAGTAAGGAATGATACCCATAATCCCCATATTTTTAACTTATTTATTACAAAATCATTGGAAAATTTAAAAGAATACCAAAGGAAATGAAATTAACGGGAAACACACTGTATCCGTTTTGCAGATGATATAGTAGCATTTTCTGACTCAGTAAAAGAAATGGTGTTTATATTGCTAACATTCGTCAAAATACGAGCAATAAATAACAAGAAAACAAAATTATATGCAAGTCACTATCCTGTTTCAGAAATATGGCGCTCACCCTGTGATTATCTTATCGAATTCTTCGCCAACACGTGAATTACAGAGGCGGCCCAATTCCATGAAGGCCGAGTTCACCTGACATTTCTTTCTTTTGGGTTATGTATAAAACAGCAGTTTCTGATTTTGTGACATTGCAGATACTATTGGCTCAATCATGCAAGACATATTGCAGAAAGTGTGGCAAGAGACTGAGTAATAGGTTGGTATCATGTTAGCAGTGGTGCCCAAGTTGAGTTAAATACTGGTGTGTGTTATTTGTGTTACACGTCTACGTCAGGTTCAAAATTTAATGAGTAGCATCATAAGCGCTATAACAAATACTCCATTTAATTTATCCAGTGAAAAGTAGGGGTGCTTTCATATGAGGATACACATTTATGGACACCCAGTTATCTTGCTACCCTAGTTATTAAGTCCGAATACAGCGAACATTATGAGGAACAACAAGTTAGAATTAAAAAGCCTGAGATAAATATTAGTAACATTAGATTTGCAGATAATTTTATTTTAGGAGCGAAAAATGAAGAAGAACGTCATAGAACAAAGTGCAACATGTATTTGTTCATGAATAATTAGTTTTTTTATACCAGTCATTCAGTGAAATACGGCTGTTTTGCCGATTAGTGTATCTCTTGATATTTTACTAATGCTTGTAATCCAACATTTATAGTAACTATTTCGTTAGGTACGTACAAAAGTAATTATAAACAAATATTAGTGCTCGGAGACTGCCCACAACTAGGGGCGCTAGTGTCTTTGCAACTGTCAGTTGGTAACAACTTTCAACGGTAGGGAGTGTCGCGTCGCGACTGTATATATTAGATTGTGGTATAAGTGGTCTTTGAGCATAGAACTACAGCGTCCTCGCCAAAGAGCTTAAACTTAAGCTCGTTGGTGCCTGCACTTTCATATGTTTTTCATACGATTTCGTATTGGCCGAAATATAAATATAAACATCTATGGTTGGCAAGCTCAGACAGCTTACGTTCAACATACAGTTAGTATACAAAACAAGGAGGTTATATTCTAACCTCCTTGATACACATCAAGGAGGTTATAATAAAGTGAGGTGGCATTATCTATGGTGAGAACAGGATTGGTTGAAGCCATAAGGGCCTTGCTTTTGTGCCCAAAACAAAGATTTCTCGCTTAAACCTTGTGTGAATATTGCCGTCTTTACGTAATGTCACTAAAGTGACAGTCACAGTGGAGTATTTACTTAGACATGACGTACATTTCAGCGACTAGAACTACTATATATACGCATTTCGATAAATGTTTTCGGCACAAACAAATGTCGAAGTGTCCAGTTTGCTGACTTAACTTTTTCAGTTTTAGGACGTCTCCGGAGATTCTAACTTCAGGTGATGCACATCAATGATATTTTCTGAATGTTGTTATCTATGGATCTGAAGTATTTCATCTTTGAAATATACGTTACCTAATCGTAATATTTCGATAAAATTTTCAAAATAAAGTTTGTGCTCAAATTCTGTGTGGTTATTGAGATTTTCGTCAGGGGTTGTGTTTATATGGATAAATATTTTCAATTCTTCCATAAAATTCATTACTATATCTTTAGGGATAATGTGTAATATTTGTAGCGCGTTGTAAATGTTAGTGGTGATGTGCTTTTCATTTCTGAGATGTTGGCTGAAAGTAGAGGGACTGTTTTCAGCTGTTGTTGTGTTTTCTCTGAATCGTATTGCGAAATTTCTTCCTGTTTGACCGACGTAGAATTTATTACAATTTTCGCATGTGATTTTATAAATTCATGAGCTGTTTAATTTGGAATTTAGTGTTAAGGTTGTTTATTGTTTGGAATGCAAGTTTAAATTGTATGACTTTGAAAAGTGCATTGATTTTGTTGTATATATTGCCTATGCAGATTGCAAGAATGTATTTGATTTTCGTTTGCTGTGATGGTTCTCTTTCCAGTTTTATGTGTAACTACAGTGATTATTTCGTTTTATTTTCGTGCTATTTTCGTGGATTCGGTCGACTATAGCGGGGCAAAAATCGTTTTTGTGTGCTATAAATACTTTCATGTATACTGCTTCCAGCTGCTTTCGGAGACAGCAAATAATCGGAAAGGTCAATTGGACGAATAGAATCTTAAAAAGAGGTATTTACGAATATCATTAACAAAATTAAGATAATAATAGGCGGCTGAAATCGAATTAAATCGGGTGTCACTGAGGGAGATTAGTCGTAGATGAATTTAGAGCTGTTTGAGAAGCAAAATAAGTGATGATGGCCGAACTATAGAGGATATCAAACGAGGGCTGGAAGAAAGGCTTTTGTAGGTATTTTTTCCTTGCAGCCTGTTGAACCATAAATCAATAATTTTTCCTAGAGTTGTCCATAGTTTTGTGCAGCAAGTGGCTCGGCCTAGCTGAGCCCAGCAGAACTCACCTAGGGCCTTGTCTCCGTTGAAGAGGTTCTCGAAATCCATGTGCAGGCGTTGCGGCTGCAGCGAGAAGCCGAAGGTGAGGACGCGTCCGTACATTTCGCTGCCCTTGGCGACCTTCTCAGCTCGGATCTTCACCTCAGTCTCCAGGTCGGCTGCAACACAATAGACCACCGCAATTTACTCATACGTTCTCTCCTCTTCCCAAAAAGGGTTCTTTGATTTTGTATAGATATTTCTACGAATGTCTACAGTCCACACTATTATCAAGAAATTACGAAATTTAATTGTTCCTACTGCTGTATACTATCTTCCGGAGTAATCCAGCCCAGTTTACACGATGATCGAGTTAGTAATGAACAGATGACGGCTGTGAGCGATCTAGCGACATAAACGCGAAACTGGCTGCATTTCATCAGCGCAAGCGGCATTTCGTACTGGCTAGTACGCTATAAGACAGGTTCTACAATTGATAGTAGCGTCCTAAGTGGGCATGCGTAGAAGTGAGCTTGTTGTTCATATCGCTGTGTGAGGATCAGAAGAACGTAACTCCATTTCAGCTGCTCTACACGAGAGGCAAAAAAGGTTTTTTAAGATGAAAATTTTTTGTTTCATAGATGTAATATAAATTTAACTGGAAAATAAGTTTATATTACGCCATTGAAACAAGAAATTTACACCTTAAAATACCTTTTTTCGTCTCTTCTGTGAAGTAGCTGAAATGGAGTTACGTTCTTCTGATCCTCACACGGCGATATTTGCGTGTGGATTCAGTGGCGACCAGATTGAAATTGCTTGGAGACATATGTCTTGCATAAACGGAGTAGAACAGAGCTAGAATTGATTTTCGACTGACGCCTACGGATAGGAACCAATGTTGTTCCACGCAGAAAATTTTATGTTTCATAATAACGCACAAGAAGCGTTATTTATGAATAAAATAATAGAAAAGTGTATATTTAAAATGAACTATGACTATGTCTTGTCGCTTAAGTTTTTATAATGTACAATTACAATGTTCTAGAAAGCCAGAAAGGAGAGACAGTTGCACGAAATCTCGAAAGTGTGATGCCAGTAGTTACACTGCAAATGCTCAAAGTAAAATTTATTTCAATGAGGTCCCATTATGCAGCTCAAATTAATATTCCTATCCAAACTTCATCAACATTTGAAATAGTCGATACAGAAATTCTGTGTGCAAACTAAAGGTTCCCCTGTGGCCAGAAACCGTAACGTTAAAGGGAGCCTGCAGAAAAGTAACAACTACCGGAAATACGGTAACTGACGCACAAATTAAACAAAGCTGAGAATGCATCTCAAGTGTAAAGGTATGTTGTCCCTTCGGCTTGGCGAAATAGTTTCTTTCATCGCCATATTTTTCCCATAGTTTAGTCCTTCGACGAACGAAAGCAACTTGGTAAAACACTCAGCTTTATTTCATATATTGTATTCCATTGGGTTCCTCAGCATGAGTTCCTTCATTAGCATGCAGGACACATCTCATTCTTCGTCCAACTTTTAATTCTTCTTCCCTGTTGTGTTCCAACAAAGACTTTCACATTTCCTGCGGACTGCTTTATAAGTTGAATATTATCAGCTATGACATACACCCAAACGTAAACAATTCGCGTATGCAAACAATAGTACTGCCGAATTTTTACAGAGGCGCTGATGTGAGTGGTAATCGAACGTGTGGACTGTAGACGGAAGACAACCAAGCGTGTATGATCACACGTTATTAGTACGAAGTTCGTACGCTTGAACCGCTGCAGGAGACCACAATGTTTCTTAGGAGCTTTTGATCGCCGGTCGCAGTGGCCGAGCGTTCTGCGGCGCGTCAGTCACAGTTTGCACGGTCACAACGGGCGGGGGTTCGAATCCCCCCTCGGGCATGGATATTTGTGCCGTCCTTAGTATTAGCTAGTTCATAAGTAGTTAGTAAGTTTAGGGACTGTGACCCCTTAGTTAAGTCCCATAAGCTCTACAAACATTTGAACATTTTTGAGCTTTTGATCGTCGTGTTAAGTGGGCGTAAGTGGTGGAATCGACATTCCGAACAAGAAATGGATAACCCTAAAGTCAAGTTGTATGAGATGGTAAAAGGTAAAGCAGTCAACAATCCGAAGATTGGTTTGAACACCACAGTGCTTTACTAGGCATGGTCCTATTTGGAGGTGGTATGCCGTTGCCTTCCTCCGACCTTCGAACTGACTTACCCAGCCAGTTATAGGGGGACCTATAGTTTAAAATGGGTTCCGAACCACGGTGCTACTCGGTATTTTTCACATGAGCGATACTACCAGAGGTGAAAGAAGTGGAAAGTGACAGATAAAAATCCTAGGTACCTGGCGGGAATCGAATCCGCGACCTTTGGATTTGTAGTCTGGCACTCTACCACTGTGCAACCGAGGCGTGGACAGAGACAGAATCCACCTAAGATAACGTGGCCGAAGGTCATAGACGGATTTTCGCGCTGACCGATTCATTCGTTTCTTCGAAAGGGGAGACCTCCTAACTGCTCTTCCATCTTCCGAAGTGCACCTCGAGGGATAGTATTGATGTGCAGCTGCGCATGCAGCGTGGTACAACAGTCTACAAACACCTAGCGTTGCTCTCGTTATATAGTACTTCTCATCTAACGTTAAGCAAACTCTCCAATAAAAAAAGTTTGATTTCTGCAGGGGAACAGTTTGACATTTCGTTATTTGCCAAGTTACTACATACGCAGTCAAATTATTAGAATAAACGATTATTCTATTTATACTCTTAAATTTTCTGGTGTAAGAATAGGAGAGAAAATTGTAATAACTGATTGGTTTTAATGATTTGGTTGGTACCACGAAATTTCCCTTCCCCGCAGCTCAGAGAACTGAATTTTTCACAGTTGCTAAAATTTGTCATTTTCCCTCCAAATCTTGTTGGTGTTAATTTTCTGTGTACATGCTTGGAAACGGCGTTGTCAGTATTGTTTTGTGTTTCTGTGATGTACTTCAGCTTATTATGTATTCCATGAGCCTCGTGCTACATTAACAAGACATTATATTATAGCTTGTGAAGTTGCATGTTTTGGCTATGGGAATAGGAATAAATCGCGGTGTTTCCAAAGAAAGCGAGGTTATGGGGAAGACAAAAAAACATTTCACCAAGGAAAGTTTCGACCGAGGTAGTCCCTTTTACTGAAAATCGCTATACACTGATAGAATGAGAATATCACCGAAAACTGTCAGCCGAATCAAACTTTCAGTGCAGAAACATGGTGAATACAAGCCAAACAGAAAATGAAAATGTGAACATCTAAGGAAAATCAGTCCTAGAACAAAGAACTGCAAACTTACACCCACAGACTTGAGCTTTCAGCTGAAAAGTTTGGGTGTTGAAGTTTCACCTGTGACCGTGAGGAGGAGGCTATTTGAGTATGAGTTAAAAACATGCCGATCATGGAGGGAAAAAAAAGAGAGAGAGAGAAGAGAAAAAAAGTAAAAATCACACCTGCCATGAAAACCAAAAGATTGCAGTGAGCTAAACAACTTCAGAAGTTGACAAGTGAGGACTAATCTACGGTATGTGCAATGATGTGTTAAGCCTATCTGATATCTAAAGTTTGAAATTGTGATGTTTTATTGAGACTGAGGGAACGCACGTTTGAATAATAGGACTGCTGAGGACTCCTACGCTACTATTCCCATCTTTTATAACTTGCAGTTTTGTACAAACGCTTCAGTGATCAATCTGTATTCAGTGTGATGGAACAAAGCAGTCAGTATGTTTGTCGCAGGTCTGGAGAAGAGTTCAAAGCTGAGTGTGTGCAGCAATGTGTGAAGCATCCAACATCCGTTATGGTCTGGAGTATGATGTCTGTGGAAGGTCCTGACAAATTAAAAATTGCTGAAGGGACAATGAGGCAAGAACAATGTAAATAAATCCTTGATAAGGACGTTGTGCACCAAATAAATGAATGGTTTCTTCATAAAGATGTCAATTTTATGCAAGGTGGGGCACTTTGCCACAAAGTCAAAAGTGTTTCCAAGTATTTGGAAGAAAATCAACTGAAAGTGTTGCCCTCGCCAGGGAATAATCCTGATATGAATCCCACTGAAAATGTATGGGTTATTATGAAACAGAGGATAAGGAAATTGACAATAAGCCCCAAACAAGATCTCGAGGATTAGAAACTAGAAGCAATCTGGTTCCATGACAATGATATTAAAATATCATGTGAAAAGTTAATAAACACCATGCTAAATAGGATAAAAATGTTGATTAAGAACAAAGGCAAGCATACAAAGTTTTGAATTTACAAATATAATCTGTACTAGCTGAAAACCTGGGGGTTGCCGGGTATTTATTTATTTATTCCTGCCTTGAGTTAGTATTTATCCTATCCCTTCTCTCTCTGTCCATCTCCTTTTTTCAAAAAGCATGCTATATTTATCGGAGAATAAATAAGAAACAAGGATGTCTCCCATAATGTACAAAATTATAAGTGCAGTGTCGAAACAAAGAAAGATAGAAATCAAATCACAAATGCCATATAAAATGCGTAAATCTTATATTTATGGAGTTATATGTTGTACAATTGTATAATCTTGAAGTATGTAATCCTTTGTATAAGTGCTGTATGTCTGTAAAATCTGTTGCCAATACAGTTAGTAGTAAAAGAGTAATAGATTAACACTTGGTGCATGATGGATTTTCCATAAACATTACTGTTTATGTGCTCATATCTCATGAACTACGTGTCGTACTGTGATACAATTTCGACGGTACATTCAGCTGTATGTGTGTATCATGTCTCTAAAATTTCCTGCGGCTACGATTTGCAGTGTAGAAATTATAACCTGTAACGTCATACCGAATGCCGTAGTGTCGTAGTTTTAGTCTATGAATAGCGGAAAAGTAGTAAGCGAGAAAAATTTTTCCTTTCATTATTTTTATGTGGTTGTCAGCGAGAAAAAGTTTAATAAAAGCTTGAATTTGTGTTTAAAGTTTGTTGCAAGTCGCTAAGTACTGTCATTCTCATAGAGTGTTTTTATAAAGTCTCGTCGCATTATGTGGCAATTTCTTGCAAGTCCTCTCGTTTATGGCGTTTCATCTCTTGAATCATGTGTAGTGTGCGGTTCATACTTCTACAGCAATTGTTATCTCACGTAAGGAATGTGTGTACCAAATTTGGTTGAAATCGTTTCAGTGGTTTAGAAGAAAATGACCAGCATTGTCGCTTAATGCAGCAGTTTTCCGCGCATCATTGTTTATGACGTCATATCTCGTGAAATACGTGTTGTACGCAATTCTTACACTTATGGCGACCGTCTTCGTAGATTGAAGCATACGTGTACAATATTTGAAAAAGATTGGACCAAAACTGTAGATTTTTATGCAACACGTACACACTAACACAAGGACACTCTGCTATATACAGGATGTCCCAGCTATCTTGTCCACCCAAAATATCTCTGGAACAATAACAGCTATTGGAAATCGACTTTCACCGGCATCAATGTACGGCTGGGGCCCATGAATGTACATATTTGAAAACATTCTAAAACGATAGCAAATGTGTTTTTTTAACACAAACTTACTTTTTTTTTAATGGACGCCCTATATTTTTTCTTCAGCAATCAATAGCATGACAAATCACATAAACAATGGCGTTGATTACATCGCAATATTCGAATTACATGCCGAGATATTGCGACGCGAAGTTGACGCTTGAAATACGCGAAACGCGCGGCTAGCGCACGTCCTGAGACTCTGGCGAGAACCCCATGCTGCTCAGAACGTGCGCGATCAAGACTGTTTTTGTAATATTAGTTATATCAAATAGATAGCTGTTTTTCTCCATTGACAATATTGTCTAAATTAACGCAGACATGCTGCTCTCCACACTACCCTGTCCTGTGCAAGCACCTTCATCTAACAATACGAACGGCAACCTACTTTCTTTTAAATCTTCTTACTGTATTCGTTCCTCGGTGTACGATTTTCATCCCACATATGTCCTTCTAATGCTAAGTTGACAATTCTTTGATGTCTCATAATGCGTCGCATCACCCTATCCCTTCTCTTAGTCAGGATATGCTAGGAACGCCTTCACTCCCCAACTCTGTTGAGCACCTTCTCATTAGTTACGTGATCTACCCATCTAATGTTCATCATTCGCTGTACCTTGTAAGTTAACAACAGTAAAAAGGCAAAGTCAATAAACAATAATAATAACTAAAGTGCCTGGAGAGACGTAATAATAACTAGCTGAGTCTGGTGAATTCTTAGGAAAGAGAAGACAATAAAATGAATAAAATGGCTGTGAGTGCACCAGATGTTGTGAGTGTAGGGAGTGAGATGTGAGGACTCACCGAAGGTGAGGTTGCAGCGGCCCTCGCCCTTGATGGGCAGCACGAGCACCTGGCCGTCGATGCGGTAGTTGCCCAGCAGGCTGACCGGGCTCGCGAACCGCGCCCGCAGGTCCAGAGACAGCGTCTTGGTGTCGTACCTGCAACACCAGCACCACACACTGCACTGCCTCTGCTGGGCCCGGGCTCTCCTGCTCTCATTCGACGCTAAGGAATGCGTCCAACAAGGGAAATACCTCCAACATAGTTGGAGATAACACTAAACTCGCCAAATACAGTTACATTTTATCTTGTATATTAATCACCCTCTGCCACTCCCAATCCCAACCCCTTAGCCAGGCATCATATCCCTGTGGAGGACCCCAATGAAAATCTACCCAATCCACCCAACAAGTTCCTACTCCTGACGCAGGCTTATCCTATCCCATCAGGCGTTGGGCCACCTGTGAAAGCAACCAGTTATTCACCATTGTGTTGCAATCGTTGCACAGCGTTTTATTTTGGTAAGACGTCGAACCAGCTGCCCATCAGGATGAATACTCATTGTCAAACTTTGGAAAAAAGCAAGAATGACCACCCTGTGGCACAGAATGCGGGTGAACATAGCACTCTGGATTTCAATGGCTGCTTCGCTACCTGAGCCATCTTTATCCTCCAATTCAACACCAGCTCTTTTGAATTGTGTAGATGGGAGTGTCCCTTCAACACATTCTAAGATCTTCCATCCATCCTGGTCACAACCTGACGTAACTTGCCATACCTATACCCTATGCCTAACATTATCCCCCCTCCTTCCCCACTTCTTTATTATTTCCTTATTATTTTTATCGTTCAAATCCCCCCACTCCTTTCACAAGCTCCTCTACACCTGCATTTTATCCTTTCCCGTCCCTTCCCTTAACTGATTCAATACCGTACGTCACATTCCCGCCTACCAGACCATACACATTTCATCATGCAACGCGAAACTTTCCATCACTACCTATACCTGGCATCCTTCCCCCTTCCTTCGTCACTCACAGTCAAAAAGCTTATGGCGGTGGAGCGTGGAGCGGTCGGACATGGTGTTTGGGTATAGTTGTCTGAGTGATTGTGTTTCTTTTTCTGATGAAGCCCATAGCCGAAACTTTGTGACACTGTGATTATTTTTTGTGTCTATCAGCAGCTCAGCCAGCCAATTTACGGTGAGTTGTTATCTTTTCTCGATTATTGACATTCAAGTCGCATTTTCCATCTTAGAGAAGGGACCATCGCTTTGGGTTTTGGACCTCACTCAGTAAAAACGGAATCCTTGTTGGTTCGCTTTGCGAATAAACTCAGTTGTTCAATGAGAAAAAAAATGTATTTATTTATTTCGGCGTTTCGGCATCTGTCTTCACCAGATCTGTGAGATGAAAGGAATAAGTGTTCGTTCTACAATGGAATTACACAGGAAGTTTTGTTCGTTCTACAATGGAATTACACAGGAAGTTTTAAATACAAATTAAGCAAGTTGCCGAGAATCCCACAGGGTGGAACCGCCTACCAAAATATTTAAAATTAAATACGGAATGATTTTATGTTGTAGATTATCTAATACAGGATGGCACATTTTATTGCATTCTTTTAAGAATTTTATGTTATAATCTGCTATATTTCGCTTTGGATTTTTTATTCCATCACTTAAGCACTAGGCACATGCCATTTTATTTTGTCTTTTTTTGTTTTGAATGGTGTTGCCAACTGTTGAATGTCAGATTATGCTATCTTTGCTTCATGTTGTTTGTTCTCAGCTATAGCAACGAGCATGAGTACGAAACAATAATATATAAACAACAAAACAAAATATTGCTGCTGCAGTATTTTCCACAATTACATCGGAAACACACACACCGACAAAAACAAAGATAGAAAAAACACACGTTCTGCAGTTGACAACACCGCCCAAAACAAAAACACGACACAAACAAAATGGCACGTGCCTAGTGCTGGAATGCTGGAATAAAAAGTCCAAATGTTGAAATAACGGAAGAAAGAAACTCAGCAACCTGAGTCAACAGTCAGCACATGTAGACCTGCCATCAAAGTATCATTAGTCGTATATAGATAATACGCCAGAACTATTTATAACCTAAATTACTAAAAATGTTTAAAAAATCGTAATAGTGTAAAAACATAATCATGTATACGAGGGTAAGCCAAAAATTGTCTGCAATGTAGCTATTAGTTTTCTTACATTGTTCATACTGAATTCTGTCCTATGGTGTTGCGGTCCTGCTACGAAAGTTCTATTCAAATAACCCCAATTGTCTTCCTTTTGTTGCACGTAATTCAGGCCGCTCTGTTAGTAGTTTGCACGAAAGTGGAACAACGAGCAGTGGTAGGAAGGTGTATCAGGGGTCAAAATCCATCAAAGGCTCTCGGCACAATACGGAAACAGTGTCTTGTTATAGCGGAGTGTCTACTGATGAATGAGAAATTAAAAAACGGTCGCCTGAGTGTCACTCATAGGGAAGAAGCCGGACAACCATCGACGACCACAAATGCTGACGACATCGACCTTGCACGTGACATGGCGCTTTTAGAGAGATGAGTGACTATTGATGAAGCGGTTCATCATCTGAAAATTATTTGTGATCTGCCACAAGATAAAGCCTTCCATTCGAAGCAAACGCTGACGACTACTGATGACAGGTGTTGGCCTACCAGATACAGCTGCACACACTGCTGAAACGCCCCGGAAACTCGCGTTTGCAGTAGTGGCTCATCTTCCGTATAGTCCTGGTCTTGCCCCTTCTGACTGGTGAAGTTCACTAAAACTGGCATTAAAGGGCCGTCGATTCACCTCGGACCGAGAAGTGAAGGACGAGACACATACGTGGCTCGCTGCCTAGCCGAAAACCAGTTTTTTTCTGAAGGTATCGGGTAGCTTGTGCAACGATGGACTAAGTGCGTTGAAAATGTCCTATTTGTATTGTAATAAAAGCTATGGCTACACTGCGGGTAATTTTTGACTTCGCCTCGTTTATTCCAGGCCACTGAAGATGCCTTGCAAATAAAGACGAAATGCATATCGCAAAAGAATTTGTCTTATTTCAGTTGCGTAGACGGTTCAAAAAAATTAAATATCGGCATTATAAGAAGTAACGGTGGGAAATAAGAAAAGAACTAACAATAGATTCGTTCAAAGAGCTGCAGGGCTACAGCTTCCTGCAGCACCAAAGCAGGAAGTACCGCGCATGCGCAGTACCGATGACGTCAGTAGGCTGCAGGAGGAAATTTTGCCTGCAGCTCATGCGACCCGGAAGCTGCAGGAGGCTGCAACCGGGAGCTTCCTTGAACAGCCGGTAGGCTGCAGCATGTTGCAGGATTGTTCTTTGAACACGAATTTCCGTAATGCGCATGCGCGGTAGCAGCCCTGCAGCTCTTTGAACGAACCCAGAGTTACTATTAATGACTTTTGGACCTAACACAAATAATATTTCTTCA
Source organism: Locusta migratoria (assembly GCA_026315105.1). Classification (NCBI taxonomy): domain Eukaryota; kingdom Metazoa; phylum Arthropoda; class Insecta; order Orthoptera; family Acrididae; genus Locusta; species Locusta migratoria. The sequence goes on along the minus strand of CM048751.1, from coordinate 159,977,753 downwards.
CTTTTTAGAGTGTCTCGTAGTATCTACTTTCATAACCCCTGCCGTAGTACGTTCATGATCGTGAAAGTGGTTTTTCAATATCTCTTGTAGTTTCAGAGATATCTGGGGTGAAACAGTTGAGTGGGACACCCTGTATATAAAACTAGCTGAAAACCTGGCGTTGCCCAGGTATTTATTTATTTATTCGAGCCTTGAGTTAGTACTTTTCCTATCCACTCTCTCTCTATCCACCTCCTTTTTTCTAATCAGAGAATATATAAGAAATAAGAAATCACACGTAAAATGCACTCGTTTCGAAGAATCCAATCACGAAATTCAACAATAATGATTGTATTAATATCACATATCGATCACTTGATGTAATGCGTAAAACGTGAAATCGATTTTTTAAAGAGATGTATTAAAATAAATTTCTTTTTTTACTGCTTTTTTTCATTTATTCTTATATTTCTTTATTCGTATGCTTATCCTTACAGAGAAAGAGCTGAAGACATTGTAGCACGCATAGACCAAAGATATGGTCTGTGGCATCACGTATTGCTGTATGTAACCTCCGTGCTATAGAGTCGCAAACGTCATCGCTGGCCTTCAGTCAGAATTTTTTTTAATAATTTGACGACTTTCAACCGCCATACCTTCCACCCCCTTATAGCTATAGGCATGGAACTGCTATGGTGTACAACGGGAGACTTCGGACAACAATTACTCACAGACCATTCGTTTAGGTTCTGTAGTTTTCGCTGCAGAGCGAAATATTAACACACACACACACACACGTATAATTTTATATACACCGATAACTTTCCATTCTAATATACTCCACCCTTTTATCATTATCAACCCTCAAGCAACAATGCAACCAATAAAACTATTTTCAAAGAGTAAAAACAATTTTCAAAGAGTAATTATTGTTCCGCATTTCGTGTTATATTCTTCAAATTACTAAATATCAATCATATCGCTATAAAACCTTGCCTAAAACCTACCTCAGGTATAAATTAGTAACTGTACAAATATTTAAGTAGCTGCGTCTTGTCGTTCGGACGTGATAAGCGTACACCGAACAGACATTCACATTTATAGATATAGATAATAGATAATAAAAATAAAAAGCTTGTAAATCTAAGGAACTTAAATGTTGCGGTTGTCAGTCTCTAGCTTTCAAACTACTTAAAGGACAACAGGCACACCAATGCTCGAGAACTAGAACCTCCGAAAGCGAGGAACCGCGCGCTCTGCAGCAAGGCGCTCGGCCACTCCACCGCCGCAGGAAGGTAGGCCATGCTGTTATTTGGGTAGCTGACTTACGAGGCAGACTCGATGACGGCGGAGGAGATTCCATGGATGGTGACGTCGGTGAAGTCGAGGCTGACGTCGACGGGCCCGCTGCCGCGGCCGATGCTCAGCGCCGAGATGGCCAGCGGGTCGAGGGGCAGCACTCCCAGGCTGGGCGCCCCTGCAGACAAGCGCAGCCTGGCATCAAAGCGAACGCACGGCAAGTTTTCAGTGGCAATAGGGTGAAGGCTTTCACTCCTGGTTGACATTTTTGTTAGTGTATCTTCTGGGTTGTAAGGCCGTGTTCTTAGAATCTTGCTGCTTCCTTCCGTTTCGTCCGATGCTGCGTCGTTCTTCAGAGGTTGTCCGTCTGTTGCGTCGGCAAGTCTCAACAGACGGAAACCACTGCAGAAGTCCGACGTAGTGTCGGGCGAAACGGAAGGAAGCAGCAAGATTCTAAGAACACGGCCTTACAACCCAGAAGATATACTAACAAAAATTTGCAATGGCACTTCCTATATCTGGGAGGGCGAATCGGAAGGTAAGTTCCGGCCTTTTACCTCACGAATGAGATGCTCTATTGGGCCGTATGAATAAAAATCGCACTGACGTGTTTTATGGCCCACTTTAGATTTGTAGTTTTATAAGTTTTTGCAAACATTTTGGACCATAATAATAATCTAAATAATAAAAAATTAATTAACAAGAGTGTCTGAAACCCTTTTAGGAAAAAAAAGTTTAGGTAGTGGGGGGTTCCAAACCACCGACCTTTAGCATCATAGTCCTACGCCTTGCCTACTACCCTACGACTATGAATCAAAAGATGAATTCTTTAATCTCATACTATTGATGGCCGTTGTTAACTGATGCTAATATGGCATTTGTAGACACTAGATTATCATTTATCGTACGAAGAACGATGTGTTTTTGTTAATTCCTCAGTGCGCCATTACTTTGAAATGACAACGTGTAAGTTACAATAAGAAAATCATCAAATACGCAACGCAAGATGGCGTATGGCAGAGAGAGAGTTCTCGGCGAGGAATGTCACGTGACATCTCTGAATGGCTGGTTTTCGTTAATTCAATGGAGGGTGTCAGATCTCCATTATTTTTGCAAACGATACGAGATATGAAAAAAAAAACATAAGGGAGCTAAGTTGTAGAGATTTTCTCCTCTACTAATTAGGTTATTCAATTTTCGTGTCAGATGAACGGTTCGGTTGCAATTACAATTATATTACAAACGGCTTTTTTTTTATTACTACCGTATTTTTTGTCCGAAAAATTTGAAAAATGGAGGTTCTTATATCTGGCGGCCTACAATCATGTCTGTAAAACTTGGTGCTCATCGGCTGAACGGTTCGTCTTAAAAACAGGGAACACGTTACGGACAGACAGACAGAAATACATGCCAAAATCGCCGTTATTTTTGCGGATATCTTTGTAACGCTACAAGATATGAAAAAAACATAGGCGAGCAAAGTTGTAGAGAATTTTCTCCTCTAGAAATTCGGTTATTCAATTTTCGTGTCAGCTGAATAGTTAAGCGGTTATTTTCATTTAAATTTCGATTTGTCAAAAGACGATCGCAAAGGCCCACTTTTAGTGTTACTACCGTAACCTAAAGTGGGCCAAAAAGAGCACTAGCTCCAGAGAAACGTTCTCCGAGTCAGTTCTCAATTTCGTATGAATAAAAACTTGGAAGCATTTGCTCTGGGCAGGAAGTTCATTCTCGCTAGTTCCCCTCCCCTCCTCCTTGAGCAGATTCTCCGTGTGTCATGTCAGCCACAGATCAGCTGTTCAACCGTGTATTTCTTTAAACTAGCCTAATCAGGCAAATTATTCAGTGTACAAATATGAAGTAGGCATCTACGTGTTCTGGAAGGACTGTACAATGTTCACATATTAGTTTGTTGTGCAGCAGCATATTATTCAGACTAAATATGGACTTTTTACGAAAATTTGTTCTTCTGACGATGTTACCAAATTTTCGTCATGCAAGAAACTTGGTTAATTAAGTTGGGTTAGCACAATTTGCGAACGAAATTTAAAGAAAGCATTACATTTTCATCTGTTTCAACGTAGAGCGTGTCAGAGCTTTCTAACACAAGATTCTTTTTGCTAAATATAACACACAATGTTCTACTCAAAAGCCATAGGCCATACGATTTTGTTACAAGAAACAGACTGCTAGGTATGTAATTAAGCAGTTATTAATCTTACTGTCGTGTGTATTTACATCTAACATAACAGACGTTACGATTACGAGGGCAGAAAATGCATGTTAAATAAACCAACCGATTTGGGTAGAATGAACGAGAGTAGTACAAAAATACTTCAGTAGGCCTACCTTGTATTGCAGAAATATTTATTTTGTGATACTGACTGTGAAGTCCTGGGATACACTTTACTTAGAATTAATGTCGTAAAGCCTTATTAATAGAACCTATTTAAAAACATGCAATTTTAGATATTTTCAACTGTAAAAATACACTCCTGACAAACGGGTAAAACTTGCATCTGAACCCACTTGTGATTCATTTTTATGTCGGAAATGAGACAACTCCTTTGACGTCACTATATAAAATGCTTGAAGTGTTATTGTGAAGGCAGCGACTTGACAGCAAAATATTTTTATTTGCGTAAACTTTTTAGTTCCTCTGGTGTTTCTTAAAAAAAATCCCTCGTCCAAGTGGAAGGGGGGGTCTCATTTTGATTTATTGCCGCCCCGGGCCTCCGACAGCCTTAGTCCGCCACTGCGCACACCACAGGTTTTCTACGTGATCGAGTGCATTCTAAGCATGGTTTCGTGCTGTTGGCATGGTACGAGGTGAAAGGTGTCCCTTTCTGCTTGGTGGTTGTGGTGCATATTTATGTTGCACCACCCGAAGACACTTGTAAACAGATAAAGCCTCCGTGATGCAACGACCGCATCATGCTATAGTCGTATAGGTCCCAATCCATAAGTTATAATCCGAAGCAACGCATTCCCACTCAGTCTATCAGCGACGATGGAAAAAAATCGCAAATCCTCATTGAAGTTCCCCACTGCATCTCCATCGAAGGAAGTATCCCACGGTTCTTTTATTTGCTAGAGAAGAAAAAAAGTCTGAAATTTGTTGAATACACTTCGTAGTCTGTTTCCATCTCGACGCTTATCTACACGGTAATGGTTACATAAACTCTTCCCCAGATTTTATTCGTATCCCATATAGCGTGAAAACGAAGTCTCTCCAATTCACTCTCTTCATTAGTGGAGATAGTGGCTTCAGATATACGGAGCCTTGGTTTCCAGGTTTCCAGCTGTACATTCAGTGGAAACCTTCGCTTTGCACAAACGGTTTGTAGCCCGCAGTAGAGGAGGTACGAAACATGTCGAGCAAGGTCTTCAGCACCGCAGCTGCTGCCATAAATTTGAGAAGGGACTCTGAATCGACGACCTTGCTGGTTTTCGCCTTGACACAGAGAGGCAGTTGCTTACCTTTGGCGAGTTGTCCAATGGCGACCTTGATGGCTTCCTTCATGCAGCCACCAAGCTGCGGGTCGCCCGCCTTGCACCGCTTGAACGAGGTGGCTGTTGAAACAGACATCGATAGATTACTCTCTAAGTATAATGTGGTGACGTAATTGTATTTCAAATAATCAAAACATTTAGAGCAAATAAACTCAAGAAGATACAAGGGAGAGTAATAACAGTACAAGGAGAACAGATACTAAGGCTGAGGGGCGGGTATCACGTAAGTCACAGGAGAGACAATAGCCGTGCTGACTTGGAGAACATCATTTTGTCCTACTGGCACACTTTAACATTGCGATGGTCTTCTGACAGCTCCAAATTTATATGTAAATAACGCCTTATCCGTTCATATGACTGTAAAATTGAATAAACGGATCTGTACAGCATAAATTTCTCTACAACTCTGCTCTCTGTTGAGAAATATATATGCCAAGATCGCTGTTAAATATTTTATCCCCCTCCCTCCCCCCAGGAGGCTGACAGTTCTTTGGAGAGTACATGCGTGGGGTCTTGAGCTAATGTAGTTCTTTCCTCCCTGGACTGCATTTCCTTTCCGTTCCTCTCCTTTCCTATCCTCAATGTTTCCTCTCCCCACCGTTGGGACTGATGAACTTAGCATCTTTCCACACATTATTTACGACTGCATAGTTCAATCGTGTTGTCTCGTTTATAATATCTACAACGTCTCATAAACCAAACGTCTCGTGATTTAAAATCTTATGTCATAGCTCATCACTTTTAAAAATAATCACACAAGACATATTTCCCCACTTGGATATACAAGTGTGAACAAGTGGAGAAAATGTATGGTGTGGTTGTTTTTAAAAGTGACGAGCTAGTGACGAGCTTTGTGACGTAGTAGATATCATAAATCATGACACAACACTATTGAACTGTCCAGTCGTAAATAATGTATGGAAAGGTGCTATATTTCAAAATGTAGAAATGTGAAGATGAAAACTTAGTTTATCCAAACAGGTTATCTGAAATAAAAATATTTAACAGCAATCTCGGCATATACAGGGTGTTTCACTAAGTGTGTTTGCCTTTGTAACTTATAAAATACTAGGTGACGGGAAATTTTAAGGCGGTAGGTCAACACAAGAAATGTTACACTTTCTGCGGAGCTATGAACATAGTTTATTGTATCATTTTCCAAAGAGTTACCGCACAAAGATATAATTTTTTAAATGGAACAATAGTTTTTTCTATCGTGCATTGGATTCGTTGAAACCAGCTGCGTCTAAATCAATTTAAACTGCATTCCTAACACTATTAGTTTGGGAGCTACAACCCTTCAAAGTTTAGGGGGCGGAGGCTACGACAGCGAAGCTGACTGGCCGAGTGGCTATCCCCTGGGGCACGGCCCACTGTCTCATTACCAACAGCCGTTTCGGAGTAATGGCGATTTGACACTGCCTACTCGTGCCTGTAACGAGTTTCCGCTTTACACGTCGCGACATTCAATCAGTCGGCACCAAAATGCAACTTTCACTCTGCAGCGGAGTGTACACTGATGTGAAACTTCCTGGCAGATTAATGTTGTGTGCCGGTACCTGGACTCGAACTGGGGACCTTTGCTTGTCGAGGGCAAGCGCTCTATCGACTGACCTATCCCGGCACGCTTCACGGTCCGTCCTCACAACTTTACTTCTGCCAGTACCTCTCCTCCTAAACTACACAGTTCTCCTGTGAACCTTGCAGGACTAGCACTCATGGAAGAAAGGATATGGTGGAGACATGACCTTAGCCACAGCATAAGGGACCTTTGCCTATCGCGGGCAAGCGCTCTACCCAGGTGCGAGTTCCGTTTCTGGCACACAAGTTTAATATGCCAGGAAGTTTCAATCGGCAGCAAATTTTACAGGTATTCGTTGACCGCCAGGAACCAGAAACCCCCCCCCCCCCCCCCCCCCCCACTCTGGTGACATAACCGGACTCCGCTACAGGGCGGCGCTATGCCATATCTCGATTATTATGCGTTGTACCGGAAAAATTTTCAAGTAAAAGATGTCCACAATTTAGTAGCGAGTAACTTTCATTTGAAAATTTTTCATTACATTTTTTGTCCGAAATATTTGCAAAAAATCGTAAAGCACTTGTACAAAAACGTGAAGTTGGTCGTAAAAAAAAGTCAGTGTGTTTTCTTTTTCCCTATTTCACGCTTTTGGCTCTGTAACAGTTTTATGTGTGTGATGTAACTCATCAGCAGTTGACTCATGCGGTTTATTTTAAAGTACGGCCACCCACATGTTGTACAGTCCCTGGAGAGTAAAAACAATGAGGTGCAATGGCGAGGAGGTCCTCATGAGCCAGATATTTCTGTAGTGAGTTCTGTGTGTTGCATGAACTGGTGTAAAAAAGGAACCAACTGCAAGTGGTTCTACCTCTACACTTCACATTGAAGTGCATGGTAGAGGGTTCATCAAACCGCTTTTATGATGTTTACATACAATTCCATTATCTAACAGCTCGGGGGGGAAAAGGAACACCTAAAGTTTTCCGTTTTCGATCTGATTTGTCTTATTTTATTTTGATATTCGCTTCTTCCTGTGTAGGAGGGTGTTAAACAAGATATGTTCGCATTCGGAAGAGAAAACTGGTGAATGAAATTTCGCAAATAGATCTCGTCGCACCGAATAACGCATTTCTCTTAATGATTTCCAACCCAATTCGTGCAACATTTCCGTGACACCCCCCTCCCCCCATATCGCGATAATAGAAAACGAGCTACTCTTCTCTGAAGTTTCACTAAATAGTTTGTCAGTCCCACTCGGTGAGGATCCCACAATGCGCAGCTATACTCCAAAATAGAACGCACAAATGTGGCGTTGCATCTTCTAAGTGTTCTATCAACGAAATGTATGTAGTCTTTGGTTCGCTTTACCTAAATATTTTCTATGTGTTCTTTCCAACTTAAGTTGTTTGTAATTGTAACTCCTCGGTTATTGGCTGACTGGGAACGAGTGACTTGGAATGATGTAATGTCATTAGAGATGTCACTTACAATTCAGTTTGACGTTACGGTGGAAGCGATAAGTTCGTAAAGAAAGTGGAGCCGCTTTCTCGTTCTAACAAGGTATGCACTCCCCCCTTTTCTTTTTCAGTGAAAAAAAAAAGATATAATTTAGATATATAATAGCCGAGTAATAATTTCACGTCTTCGTGATACGTTTTAAAATCCTGAGACCATGTTTCATACACTTTTTATTAAGTGTCACAATTTCTTATAAGAAGTAGTACTGAGCTGTTGAGATATGATAGGTGTCCGCTTTCCCTTTGCTAATAATAATTTTGTGTTGCTCAGTAGCCTGGTACAAGTCTTTCGAGTTTACGCCACTTCGGCGACTTGCATGTCACTAATCTACCCCAGTTATCCAATTGGGGAAAGGAGACGTACAGTTAAACGTGGGTTCCGAACCACGTGTCGTTTCTGGCGACTTCTCACATCGTTCAAAAGAGTGAAAAGAATCCGTGATCAGACCGGGTTTCAAAATCGCGACCCTTCGTTTCCAGTCTTTTTATTTTTCAGGTAGATCGATTCTTAGGGTCGTTAGTTCGTCTTAGTTCTGGGTTGTTCGTTGAATTTTTGGCTCAGATACACACACACACACACACACACACACACACACACACACACACACACAATGGCCATTAAAATTACTACACCAAGAAGATGACGTGATACAGACGCGAAATTTAACCGACAGGAAGAAGTTGCTGTGATATGCAAATGATTATCTTTTCAGAGCATTCACACAAGGTTGGCGCCGGTGGCGACACCTACAACAAGTTTCCAACCGATTTCTCACACACAAACAGCAGTTGACCGGTGTTGCCTGATGAATCATTGCTGTGATGCCTCGTGGCACGTTTCCGAGTTTGATAAAGGTCGGATTGTAGTCTATCGCGATTGCGGTTTATCGTATCGCGACATTGGTGCTCGCGATGGTCGCAATCCAATGACTGTTATCAGAATATGGAATCGGTGAGTTCAGGACGGCAATACGGAACGCCGTGCTGGATCCCAACGGCCTCGTATCACTAGCAGTCGAGAAGACGGGCATCTTATCCGCATGGCTGTAACGGATCGTACAGCCACGTCTCGATTCCTGAGTCAACAGATGGGGACGTTTGCAAGACAACAACAAACTGCACGAACAGTTAGACGACTTTGCAGCAGCATTGACTATCAGCTCGGAGACCGTGGCTGCGGTTCCCCTTGACGCTGCATCACAGACAGGAGCGCCTGTGATGGATTACGGAACGACGAACCTGGCTGCACGAATGGCAAAACGTCATTTTTTCGAATGAATCCAGGTTCTGTTTGCAGCATCATGATGGTGCATCCGTGTTTGGCGACATAGCGGTGAACGCACATTGGAAGCGTGTTTTCGTCATCCACATACTGGCGTGATGGTATGGGGTGCCATTGGTTACACGTCTAGGTCACCTCTTGTTCGCATCGACGGCACTTTGAACAGTGGCCGTTACATTTGAGATGTGTTACGATCCGTGACTCTACCCTTCATTCGATCCCTGCGAAACCCTACATTTCAGTAGGATAATGCTCGACCGCATGTTGCAGGCCCTGTACGGGCCTTTCTGGATACGGAAAATGTTCGACCTGCCCTGGCCAGCACATTCTCCAGATCTCTCACCAATAGATAACGTCTGGTCAATGGTGGCCGAGCAACTGGCTTGTCACAATAGACCAGTCACTACTCTTGATGAACTGTGGTATCGTGTTGAAGCTGCATGGGCATCTGTACCTGCACACGCCATCCAAGCTCTGTTTGAGTGACTGCCCAGGCGTATCAAAGCCGTTATTACAGCCAGAGGTGGTTATCCTGGGTACAGATTTCTCAGGACCTATGCACCCAAATTGCGTGGAAGTGTAGTCACATGTCAGTTCTATTATAATATATTTGTCCAATGAATGCCCGTTTATCACCTGCATTTCTTCTTGGTGTAGCAATTTTAATGGCCAGTAGTATATATCGCCCCCGTCGAGTCAAGCGCTTACCGCGAGACCACCAGGCGTGACTACTTTCTCTCTCTTACAAAGACAGAGGCGACAAAAGTCATGCAATACCTCTTAATATCCTGCGGGACATCCTTTTGCCCAGAGCAGTTGCGCAACGCGTCGTGGCAGGCACTCGACACATCGCTGGAAGTCCCGTTCAGGAACTTTGAGCAACGCTTCAAAAGGGACTTAACAGCGGGGACATCAGTCCCTAAACTTACAAACTACTTATGAACGAACTTATACTAATGACGACACATACATCCATGCCCGAGGGGGGATTCGAACCCCCGACGGAGGACGTCCTCGCGCATCTTAGCATAAAGCCTCAATGCGCTCGGCCGCTCCGCCGCGGCACAACGCTTCATCTACACCCGCTCATAACGACTTTCTGCACGAACTCTCGACCACGTCTCATAAATGTTCGATGAGATTCCTTACGAGCGAACTGGGTAGCCATTTTTCTCTTTTGTTTTGCGTTATGCAATAAAACTGTAGGGAGGCGGGTTTTCGAAGTTGACTCCACAGATGCAGGAGGGGTAGTTAGGTGGCTAGTCATAGAACAGACAAATATACTTTTAACTAATACTAACCTTTCAACCATAACACTTTTTTCGTAAGATGCAGTTTTGCCAAGATATCTTGTTGTCACAAGTTGAATCAAACAATTCCTGCAAACATGAATGTCTTTTTTCCTCGTCCATGTTCCACTATTTAAAATAGCGTCATCTTTCTGCTTTTCTTGAGAGAATATAAGATTTCACTGTTTACATAAGTAAGTAAACATTCTCTCAAGAAAAGCAGAAAGATGACACTATTGAAAATATTGGAAATCAATAAACATATAGGAGAGGACGCCAGTATAGTATAAAATGATCAAAGCCAGTTTCCTTTTTCCCCTTTACTAAAATAAGTTTTAGTTATCAACTTTTGCAGTTATGAGTCTGTTAATGTATCAATGTTATCGTTTCAATACTATTTCACAATGTAAAATCCCTCCACTCCCCCCCCCTTTTTAACGATAATATTCAAGCTTTGAACCTCTACATAAAAATTAGTTCTTTTTATATAATTCTTTTTCATATTTTAGTAAATTCAATTCAGTGCCTTAAAATGTAACAGTTTTCACAAAAATGACAGACACTATATTTTTATGACTGATATCACATAAGATTCTAGCACCCTTTATAAACATAATTTTGTGTATAGAGTAACTCGAGATCCAACTAACGTCTCATGGTTTTCAGTTTAAAATACCAAACAAAATTCAAACTATTGTTGAGGCAATTTCTTGAGCCTTGAAAAAGTATTTCAGGACAGAGATAGCAAGTAGTAAATAATTTTCAGTAGTTTCTTATTTTCGACCAAGATGTCACAATTTTAAACGAGTAGTGAATATGTATTTTTCTACTCTTTTACTAGATGTACAATGTCGGCGGCAGAAAGAAAGCGATACCAAAGTGGTACAGAGAAAGGAAAAAGCAACAAGAAGTAGCGCAGAAAGTTTCGGAGCAAATAAGAAAAATACCAAGCCTTTGCCAACTTGGTTTTACTCGTAAGTCGACAGAAGATAAACTCAAATTCCCTTCAACTTCGTCTACGTCCGCCAGTGATGTAGTGGCTGCAAATCCTTCACCTGATCGCATTGATGTTGTGTTACCGAATAAAATTGAAGTCAGAAGTTCAGGTGACATTAGGTTGTGGCGGTCTATTACCAATGAAGTGGAGGATTGTAAGAGAGACCCCGCGGAGTGTCAACACTTTGACTGTGATTTTTCGGCTTAGAGCAGACTACGAAGATTATAAAAGAACGTTTTCTCGCCACATGGTATATCGGCGACACGTTAGTGGCGAACAAATCAAGAGAGAATGACTCATGTACTCTCCTTCCACAGGAAATGTGTACTGTTTCCCATGCGTCTTATTTGGTGAAACACACAAATGAAAATCTCAGTTTTCAGAGAGATTTTCTGACTGGAAAAATGCACCCCAACGAATGCATGAAGGTAGTGTAGCGCATCGAACGTGTGTACAGACACTGATCAGTAGGAGACGCTGTCGTGGTTTAATAAACAGTTCTTTGGAAATGCAGACAAATAAAGAACAGGAATATTGGACGCAAGTTCTTCAGATAGTCGTGTCAGTGATCAAATTGCTATCATCATGTGGATATGCTTTCCGTGGTGGCAACTATTTGGGAATTTTAGAATTGATAGCGGAGTACGATTCCTTTTTCTTTTTGTTCTTTTATTTATTTATTTATTTATTCTCATTTATCCAAATACGGCAATAAAGGTCGAGGAAAAAATTCCTATTTGTCTTCCACAGTTTGCGATGAAATTATAGAAATAATGTGAAACAAGGTTTTGCAATTATTATGAAAGAAATTCAGCAATCCAAATACTTCTCTATGAGTGTTGATTTGACACGAGATACGTCTCGCATTGATCAACTGACTGTTGTACTTAGATATGTTCGAGTGCCGGATGGAGGAGTGATTGAACGTTTTCTCACCTTCATCCCAATTACAAGTCATGCGGGAGGAAACTTGCCACAGCTGTATTTACATTCTTGAGTAAATGTGGCATTGATATAAAAACCTGAGAGGACAGTCTTATGACAATGCACCAAATACGGTAGGATGCTACAACGGTCTCCAAGCGCATATTGTTAAGATAACTCATTCAGCGCACTATATTCCTCGTGCTGCACACTCAATCTACCTGTTTGGAGTGTGTGCTATGGAGTGCTGTACTGGTGCGATCTCGTCCTTCGGGCTAGTACAAGCATTGTACAACTTTTTCTCGGCGTTGCCCTATCGATGGGGAAAAATGCTTGAATATCTTAAAGGAATAAATAGTGAACGCCAACAGAGTATTGCAGTATTTTTTAAAAGAGTGATTAGCACAGAGTGGTGTGCAAGAGCTGATGCACCGAAGGCATTATCCCGAGGCTTCAGCAGCTTCCATAAGTCTCTCAGAGACACTGCTGAAGATAGGAATCAGAAACTTGAGACAATTCGCGAAGCTAGATGTTTACCAAATGCGTTGTCAGAAACGGAAACCGTCATTCAGGTAGACTTCTGGGCTGCAATACTAGGTCGGATAAATGCCGTTAATAAGTCTTTACAAAGAGAAACAGTAGAGTTTCAAACGGCTGTGGAACTCCCAAAATCGCTTCTCAGTTTTCTATCATCACAAAGGGACATATTTAATGACTCAGAGAAAAAAGCAGATGAGAAAATCTGTGCACAATACACCGATGAAGGCAAGTCGTCTTCGCAAAAAACCAAAATGTTAAAATGATGGTAATGCAGAAGAGATTGTGCTTCACGGATAAGAGAAATTCAAAACTGAAACCTATCTACCAATATTGGATAAATTAAGTGCAGAGCTTTCTCGTCGTATAAAAGCTTATAATAAAGTTCATTGTCTTTTGGATTCCTTGTTGATTCCCACTGAAGTTTGATGGTGAAATTAAAGAAGCTGCCGAGAGATTTATTTTAAAGCTGACCAAGCAGTTCCAGCATCGCGATCATACAAACTCATTTTTGAAAATATGGTGCAGTCAACGGTTCCAAATATTATGACTGCGTTAAAAATTTACAGGTGTCCCATGATTACGAATGTGATGGGAGAGCGAAGCTTTTCAAAACTAAAACTTACAAACATTATTGTCTAAACGTATATTGACCTATTGATAATTGTTTAATTTGTTGAATAAATACATTTACATGTTGCACGAAAAGTCTCATTTCACTTCGCTATTGTTATTCTTATACCCAAATTTGAGTTTATTGTAGCTCGTAAGCAGCTATCTTACACGATCGCTGAACGTGTTAATTACTTAAAAAGAGCAGGCCGCGGTGGCCAAAGAGACTGAGAGACTGACGGGCTCCAGTCACGGTCTGCACGGCCACTACGGTCGGGGGTTTGAATCCCCCCTCGGGCATGGATATTTGTGCCGTCCTTAGTATTAGTTAATTGATAAGTAGTTTGTAAGTTTAGGGACTGATGACGCTGTAGTTAAGTCCCATAAGCTATACAAACATTTGAAACTTGAAAAGAATACTTCGGTTGTGGGATACAGCAATTTTATTATTATTATTATTATCGATTACATCAATTTATTATTATTATTATTATTATTACCAGTACACTGTTGTTGTTTGGTTGAAAGTTATTAACTTATTAAGGGATGAGTTTGGAATGGTGCCCAGAAATTTGGATTGCCTAAGGGCCTGCAAAGGTCTTAACACTTTCACTGCCGGCCATGTAAACCATTCCATCCCTTAAAATGCCAGACATTCTGCTTGCAGGAGTAACCCGAGCTGCACTTAGTTTCTTTATATTCAGTCTGGCGTAAGGAATTGTCTGATCTTTGAAATAAATCTAGAACTGAACACATAGCATCTAAATCACATACAACTCCGACGCCAAGGGCCCCACTAAAAACGTCTGTACTTAGTCTATATCAGTCCACCCCTCTGTAGAGTCCCTACGATATGTTGCTGTGTCACCCTTCTGTCATAGTCACCTCTCAGTACTTTTGGAGGAAAATATTTTGCGTGAAGCCATGTCCGTTGATTTACCTACTGAGTGAGCGGACACCACTTTCTACCTGCCCCGTTTCATACAATGAATGCGACCAGTCGGACGATTTAGAAACTAAATAAAAGATCTATCGGAGAATGGAAAGGCTGGTAGAAGCTGACCTCGGGGAAGATCAGTTTGGATTCAGGAGGAACATAGGATCCCGGGAGGTAATACTCACTTTACGTCTTATCTTAGAAGATAGATTAAGGAAAGGCAAACCTACATTTTTAGCTTTGGTATATTTGGAGAAAGCATTTGACAATGTTGACTGGAATACACTCTTTCAAATTCTGAAGTCAGCAGGGTAAAATATAGGGGAAGGAGAGTTATTTACAACTTGTACAAAAGCCAGACCTCAGTAATTAGACTAGAAGGGCATGAAAGGGAAGCATCAGTTGGGAAGGGAGTAAGACATGGTTGTAGTCTTTCTCCATTGTTGTTCAATTTGTACATCGAGCAGGCGGTGAAGGAAAGCAAGGAAAATTTGGAATAGGGATTAAAGTTCAGGGGGAAGAAATAAAAACATTGCGTTTTGCTGATGACATTGTAATTCTGTCAGATACAACAAAGGACCTGGAAGAACAGTTGAATGGAATGGACAGTGTGTTGAAGAGAGCGTATAAAATGAACATTAACAATAGCAAAACAAAAATAATGGAATGCGGTCTTAGAAAATCAGGCGATGCTGAAGAAATTAGATTAGGTAACGAAACAATGAAGGTGGTAGATGAGTTTTGTTACTTGGGTAGTAAAATAACATGCGATGGTCGCAGTACAGAAGATATAAAATGCAGAATGGCAATGGGAAGAAAAGCATTTTTGAAAAAGAGAAATTTGCTAACATCGAATATTAATTTAAGTATAAGGAAGTCTTTTCTGAAGGCATTTGTGTGGAGTGTTGCCTTGTACGGGAGTGAAACATGGACGATAAGCAGTGCGGACAGGAAGAGAATAGAGGCTTTTGAAATGTGGTGCTACAGAAGAATGTTGAAGATTAGATGGGTAGATCGCATAACTGATCAAGATGTACTGAACAGAATTGGTGAGAAAAGGAATTTTTGGCATACCCTGACTAAAAGAAGGGATCGTAAATTTAGCATTGGAGGGAAGTTTGTGGGGTAAAAATCGCAGATGGAGACCAAGAGACGCGTATGGTAAGCAGATTCAAGTGGATGTGGGTTGCCGTTCTTATGAGGAGATGAGAAGGCTTGCTTAGGATAGAGTAGGGTGCAGAGCTGCATCAAACCAGTTTCCGGACTGAAGACCGTAACAACACAACAGGCTGGTTTAGACACTTGATTCTGTTTTCAAAAGCACGAAAACAAAGATCACGTCAAATGACGTGATTGGCATTCTACAGAAATTTCCGTATCCCGTCAATTGACGTGATTGGCACTAGGAGTGTTAATCCGGCACTGACTGTAGTCCGCTCAGGAGGTACACATCATTAGTACTCACGCAGCTTGGCAGCGGCCGCGTGGTGCGACAGCAGCGCCACGACGGCGAGGACGGCGGCGGTGTAGTGTCTGCAGGCCATGTCATCAGTGGTGTGGTACTGGCTCTGCAGGCGCCGCCAACTGCACTGTGCCGCGGCCGCCCGCCTCGCCACTTTATAGGCTGGAAGGGAGGGCGAGGCCTTCGGACGGTGCGTTCCCATTAGAGCCTCGGACGGCGCCCACACTCGCCCGCGGCTGCACCAGAGGCCGCCGCCGAGGTCGGAAGCGGCCCCCGCGTAAACAGCCCGCCCCGCCCTCCCGCTCGTTCGGAAACCTCGTCAAGCTACGGACCTTTCGCGCGCTCGCCGGATTTCCGTCAAATTCACGTCAACTGTACACATCTTTCCATTCTAAAACGGAAAGCCGCGCGGGAATGGCCGTATTGGAACGCAGACCTCGTGCCGGGCCTCGCCTACATCGGTAACTCTCCTCAGTGCAGCACTCTGCGAAGAATGGGCTGCCATTCCTCAAGCTTAGCCTCCAAATAATACAAAGCCTACTCACTAGGAGCGTGCCTCCGATGAGCAGTTTCGCAGCTGCAGTTCAAACGTCTTCCGCTGTTGGCGCCACAAGCCAACCTCATTCCGAATAGATTCTTAATGGCCAGTCTACACGACGACACTAGGTTGCGACACTCGTTTCATGAAATAAGTTGCGCACAACTGGTTTCGTGTGTATCTGTAGACACTGCGCCATTACTATACACTTCAGTTTCGTTGTTTTGTGAGTGCCGTAGTCGTCGTAGAATGAAAGTTTTGGTAGCTGTAAGAGTCATGGCGGAGCTATTGCTTCTCTGTGTGAAGTCACTGCATAAGACTAAACATAAAAAGAATAAGAAACGGGTTTGGGTTTGTGACTGGATTACAAAAAGACGTCATCTCGGTTGCTTAGCGACCTTGCTGAAATAAATTGTAATTGAAGACCCTAGAAGCTATTTTAATCAGCTTAGAATGTCACCAGAGCAGTTTACGTTCCTTTTAAACAGAGTCAGTAATGTAATAAACAAACAAGATACTGTTATGCGTGAAGCATTGTTACCAGCAGTGAAATTACAAATTGCATTACGTTTCTTGTCAAGTAGATACTCGTCTCTACAGTACCTGTACCGTGTTCCCAAATCCATAATAGCCGTAGTTCGTTTATATAGGTATTTGGAATTGAATGTATTTTAGTCTGCAATTCACTAATGGTCAACCAATCAATATTTAATTCACGAATAACTGCTTCAAGAGCACTAACACGCCGCTGCTTATTCCTGAAATTTTCATCGTTAAAATTGCACAAACACCTATGCATCGCAAGTATGTTCAAAAACCGAATTATTTCTTCCGTTCCCCTCTTTATGTTGTGTTTTGTTCTGTATTGGCTATAACCTAACCTAAAAACACGCGCATTCGCCAAAGTTGGAAGGTGCCGAAACTGTTTAGTTTCGCAAACGAGTTGCGCGAACGCCTGCCGCACATGCGCAGTGGCCAGTAACACAGTTTCATGAAACGTAGTGTCGTCGTGTAGACTAGGTTTCATGAAACTGCCCTACTGGCCTATGCGCATGCGCGGCAGGCGTTCGTGAAACTCGTTGGCGAAACTAGACAGTTTCGGCACCTTCCAACTTTGGCGAAACTGATTGCGCGTGTTTTTAGGTTAGGTGATAACCAATACAGAACAAAATACAACATAAAGAGGGGAACGGAAGAAATAATTCGGTTTTTGAACATATATGCGTTGCATAGGTGTTTGTGCGATTTTAACGGTGTGTTAGTGCTCTTCTAGCAATTATTTGTGAAATTAAATATTGATGGGTTGACGATTAGTGAATTGCAGACTAAAATACAACCAATTCGAAATAAATATACAAACGAAATATGGCAATTGTGGATTTCGGAACACGGTACAAGTACTGCAGAGACGAATATCTACTTGACAAGAAACGTAATGGACTTTGTAATTTCAGTTCTGGTAACAATGCTTCACACCAATGGCGTAGCTATGTCACCAAGGGCCCCGGGGCAAAAATGACATTGGGCCCCTCTTTACATTAATATTGTACAGATGCAAAACTACTTCATCATCAGCTCCTTACCGCCCACCGGAAGACATAATAAGACAAACCTAAATACTACTAAGTACATTATTATGTGTCACGCAGCAGATAATATGTAATCGTACTCTCTAATATAATTGTGAAAGTTTGTTTGTTTGTTATGCTTTCACGCAAAAATTACTAGGTGATTTGGATGAAATTTTACAGAGGCATAGAAATAGAGTTGGACCTGGGTAGGACATACAGGTGAAAATGCCCCTGGGATATTTTTCGTCAGCGGTGACAGCAGGCGGACTTTTGTCAGTGCCGACAACTCACTCTCGCTAAACTACTGCGCTGTCAGATCATTTCGTTGACAGCACACTCAAAGAAGGAAAATAGGGGAAATATTCGTGTAGGATGGTTTCATCAAAAGTAAGTTGCCGGATTTTGGTGGTGAAACACTTTGGATTGAGCCGTGCCCATACCAGGCTTCTTGAAGTATATGTGTCTGGCCAGGAAAAAGTAATAAGTAAAAATAACTAAGTCGATATCTTCGCTTATTATCATGACAGAGGGGTAGAGGGCAGTGTCTTGATGCACAATTCACTATTGAGTCATAGCAATTATAACATGAACAATCTTATCCGTGAATGTAGTTGAACCTATAAATGGCAGAACAGTGTGTGGGTAGAGACGTACCGGTACTTGAAAAGATTGATTGCGTGAAGTGCTGAATTCTCACCACAGTGAAATTGTTTGTTTTTCACTTACAAGAACTGAGCAGAATGCGGCGGAGTGTATAGTGTTAGTATAAACGTGAATTGAAGAGCGAATAATTCTTATGGTATGGGAAGGCACCGTTCCCAAAAAAAAGCCACAGAATGCCGAATCCATTTCCCGCCTACCATTGCAAGGTAGTGTATAGTATGTAGATTCTGTTCGGTATTTGTTTCAGTATTGAAGCATTTGTGAAAAATAAACATGCCTGTTTCCTGGCGCAACACATTTTGTGGAAAATACGCACTCTCCAGGTCTGCGCAGTGCGTCATCTGTGATTTATGAGGTGCACTGTGGAAGGGTCGGTATAACTTTGTAAAACACCTTGTAATTTCCTTTTGCGACGTAATGGGGTAGACAGAGTGGGGGCTCGCTTTCTCACTATTCGTTTTGCAGGCGCACAAACAACGGCAATGCCCGACCATTCCAGCGGTCTACCCTTTCCCGCACCTGCCCCCCCCCTCCACTTATTGCTATCACCTTTTAACCTTTCACATCCATACAACAAATCATATGCCCCAATACTGTTCTACTGTACTTAAATATGCTGTATACATTTAATATTTTGTCTTAGTCCATTCTGTTTAACAATAACTATTTTAACATATTGGCTGTTAAAGGTATGGGTTAACGACCCCCGGGGACCATTTACTTGTTTTTTGCATATTCTGCTTCATTTTGCTTGAAGTAAGTTATTTAAGTACAAATAAGTTGAAAATATTGCAACTTAGTATATGACTCACATGGCGCCAGAGTAAAGTGCCAGGTGTGTCATTTGCTATGTCGCTAATAATTTTGGGTTGGTACTCCTGTAAGTCTTTCATTCCACAACATTATTTGCGTACAGTTCCATTATTGTTTTTCTGCATTGTTACTACAGTCTTTATTCAGTGTTGTTTGCTCCGTAACACAGTGATATTGTAGCAGGAGAAAGTGTCTCGTAGAAGTTATGTAGATGAACAAAGGCATGTACAGAAGCTTTTAGATGAAGTTATGGATATAAGTGAAGAAGATGAAGATACTACTGAAATGGAAAAATAAGAGGAATGTGTTGATGCTGAGTACTGTCCATGGAGACGAAGGCGCTGAAGTTCATAGCAAGAGGGGCACAAAGAAAAAAAACAGCAATGATAACTGACTATAATCAGTCATTTATAGATCTCTCTCGCCATATTAAGTCCTATAGTGTAGGCGGGGTGTAAAATGGTACAGGAAGCATGCAATTGAACTGTTGACAGGGTCAGCACTGGTAAATGCTCTTGTGATTCACCGATACATCAGCAACAAGATCATCTAAATCACAGAATTCAAAGAGGAAGTGACTTTGAGACTACTCCATACAGAAGATGTCGATGCGCCTGAGAAATCTCTCACCGTAGCCACCGAGCTGCCTGCAGATTGTGCTCTTGTGAACATGGGAGCAGCAAGAATGAATTTGGGCTCATATTTTTGCAAAGAGTGTTTCTTCATAAAGCACAGTGCATGCAGCTGCTAGAATTACAAAGTGGAATTACCCAATTTTATCAATCTGTTTCGCTGTTGTTGCAATTAGAGTTGGAGAATTTAATTAAAACTGTATGTGATATAAAATGTACTGTATAAGTAATCCGTAACACCAAATAATAAATTATAAAAATAAGGAAACTCCAGTATGACTGGGCCATGTCAGTTACATATAATTCACGATTTCAAGTGTCAATAAGTACTCTTGAGCTCTTGAAAACTGGAGGCTACGAACATGATTTGTTACTGGGGCCATAACGCACTGAAAAACCAAGTCAAAGCACGCTACTGTGAGTTACAACTGCACCACGGAGCTTTAAAGGGAAAAATGTCCGTTAGTTGTATTTACTTCACGTAGCCCGAAGAGAAGACTTCCTGTGACTTACATTTAACTCACGTGGCAGTCAATGTGTTAAAACATTGTTTTCTAAAAGTTGCGAATTTTTCTATTTCTTGTAACACGAATACTATTAGTTCTTGAAAAAAATTCATAATTATTTCTCGCGTCTCACTGTGTATCACGAACTTAATGAGTGGCGTTTTCAACTCGTGGGGATTTCGTTTGTGTTTCCTCACGCACCACAGTCAGAATGAAAGAATACCTATTGGAGTAATACAATGCTTCAAACTGTTAGATTGCAGATGTTGGCAAAGATATGATTTCTGATCGGTAAGCTTTTTAATGACTGCAGTACATTGTAGTAAAAATATGGGTACACAATTAAAAAGTAGTCAATTTTATTTTAACAATTATTTTACAATCTTTTCCTGGCTTTGGTTTTTGCAAAATCATCAACAAGATCTGTTAAATCTACACTTAATGCAGCCTTGTTTTCGATTGCTATGAGTGCCAAATGTCCGAGTCGAGCTTGAGCCATACTGCACCTCAGATGAGTTTTGATAATTTTTAATTTGCTGAGTGACCTTTCGGCTGCTGCAGAAGAATAAAACTGCGGAAAATACTTCCGTAACCTCACTTTCTGATAATGCATATTTCTTATAATTTCCTTACATAATTGGCAAACTGTCCATGTTGGGGTCAATTTCGGCAGGAGAAATTAAAAATCGAGATTCCTTCATTCAACTAAAATATTATATACAGTATAATGTCTATTATCCGAAGTAATTTGGGACATGGATACTCGGAAAACCAGTTTATTCGGATATTCGAACAGTACACTTCTATTTACCAATAAGGAGTAGAGTACAGTAAATGTATTTACACTGTATTTGGAGGAGCGCGATCCTTCACAT
Source organism: Locusta migratoria (assembly GCA_026315105.1). NCBI lineage: Eukaryota > Metazoa > Arthropoda > Insecta > Orthoptera > Acrididae > Locusta > Locusta migratoria. The sequence continues at coordinate 159,956,285 of CM048751.1, read as the reverse complement.
TGCATGCCGCAACACTTGGTAGGCGCAGCTGTTGCTGTGAGCAGCTTTGACGCTGCCGCTACTTCTGCCGACTGAAGTGTGTCGATTGTTGGACACATTGGCTGGCAGCTTCGCCTGTCAGCAGCGTCACATGTGGCGTCTTGCGAAGGCCCAATTAGAAGCATTGTTTCGCCAGCCGGTGGCCTAGTGCGGCTACTGTGGGAAACGGTTTGAGGGGAAGGGGATATGATGGAAGATAGGGTGGGAGGGTTACTGCAACTTTTTTCGATCGTCGCTCACGAATGCCGAGGGGTCCCTGGAGCTCGGGGGCCCCGGGGCACTGCCCCGCCTAGCCCTATGATAGCTATGCCACTGCTTCACACATAACGGTAACTTGTTTCTTTATTGAATACTAACTCTGTTTAAAAGGAACGTGAACTGCTCTGGTGACATTCTAAGTTGATTAAAATAACTTCTAGGGTCTTGAATCACAATTTCTTTCAGCAAGGTCGCTGAGCAACAGAGCTGACGTCTTTTTTTAATCCATTCACGAACCCAAACACGTTTCGTATTCTTTTTATGTTTAGTCTTATGCAGCGACTTCACACAGACAAGCAATAGATTCGCCACAACTCTTACAGCTTCCAAAACTTTCAGTTTACGGCGACTACGGCACTCACAAAACAATGAAACTGAAGTGTATAGTATTGGCGCCGTGACTACAGATATACACGAAACCAGTTGCGCGCAATTCATTTCATGCAGCGAGTTTCGCAACCTAGTGTCGTTGTGTAGACTAGCCTTTATAGAAGCCAAATAGGAAAAATATTCCCTGCGTACCTGGACTGTTGCCGCTTTTAACATTAGCATTGGAGCTGTTAAAGACACCAGCTCTGGCGGTTACTCACGAATTGTCCCGAAGCAAGACAATGAAGCTACTGTGCACCTCGCTTTCAACATGCGTAAATCCTCCATGAAGACAATATCCTCCCTTCATATATTTTGCTTTTGGCGCATTGAAGATTCATCGAAAACACGTCATATTTGGTAAACTGTAAAAGCCTTCGGAAGATGTTGTTGTTATGGTCTTCAGTCCGGAGACTGGTTTGATGCAGCTCTCCACCCTACTCTATCCTGAGCAAGCTTTTTCATCTCCGCATAAGAACGGCAACCCACATCCACTTGAATCTGCTTACTATACGCGTCTCTCGGTCTCCCTCTGCGATTTTTACCCCACACACTTCCCTCCAATGCTAAATTTACGATTCCCCGATGTCTAAGAATGTGTCCTACCAAGCGATCCCTTCTTTTAGTCAGGGTATGCCAAAAATTCCTTTTCTCACCAATTCTATTCAGTACCTCTTCATTAGTTATGCGATCTACCCACCTAATCTTCAGCATTCTTCTGTAGCACCACATTTCAAAAGCCTCTATTCTCTTCCTGTCCGCACTGCTTATCGTCCATGTTTCACTCCCGTACAAGGCAACACTCCACACAAATGCCTTCAGAAAAGACTTCCTTACCCTTAAATTAATATTCGAAGTTAGCAAATTTCTCTTTTTCAAAAATGCTTTTCTTCCCATTGCCGTTCTGCATTTTATATCCTCTGTACTGCGACCATCGCATGTTATTTTACTACCCAAGTAACAAAACTCATCTACCACCTTCATTGTTTCGTTACCTAATCTAATTCCTTCAGCATCGCCCGACTTTCTAAGACCGCATTCCATTATTTTTGTTTTGCTCTTGTTAATGTTCATTTTATACGCTCTCTTCAACACCCTGTCCATTCCATTCAACTGCTCTTCCAGGTCCTTCGCCGTCTCTGACAGAATTACAATGTCATCAGCAAAACGCAATGTTTTTATTTCTTCCCCCTGAACTTTAATCCCTATTCCAAATTTTTCCTTACTTTCCTTCACCGCCTGCTCGATGTACAAATTGAATAACATTGGAGAAAGGCTACAACCCTGTCTTACTCCCTTCCCAACTGATGCTTCCCTTTCATGCCCTTCGAGTCTAATAACTGCGGTCTGGCTTTTGTACAAGTTGTAAATAACTCTCCTTTCCCTGTATTTTACCCCTGCTGACTTCAGAATTTGAAAGAGTGTATTCCAGTCAACATTGTCAAATGCTTTCTCCAAATCTACAAAAGCTAAAAATGTAGGTTTGCCTTTTCTTAATCTATCTTCTAAGATAAGACGTAAAGTGAGTATTGCCTCCCGAGTTCCTATGTTCCTCCTGAATCCAAACTGATCTTCCCCGAGGTCAGCTTCTACCAGCTTTTCCATTCTCCTGTAGATAATTCGTGTTAAAATTTTGCAACCATGACTTATCAAACTGATGGTTCTGTAATTTTCACACCTGTCTGCGCCTGATTTCTTTGGAATGGGGATTATTACATTTTTCTTAAAGTCTGAGGGCATTTCGCCTGTCTCGAACATCCTACACACCAGTTCAAATAGTCTTGTCATGGCTGGCTCTCCCAGAGACTTTAGTAGCTCTGAGGGTATGTCATCTACTCCTGGGGCTTTGTTCCGACCTAGGTCTTTCAAGGCTCTGTCAAATTCATCTCTCAATATAGTATCTCCTATTTCATCTTGATCGACTTCCTCTTCCCTTCCTACAACATCGTCTCGAAGTTCATTTCCTTTGTAGAGCTGCTCTATGTACTCCTTCCACCTTTCAGCTTTCCCTTCTTTGCTGAGAACTGGTTTCCCATCTGAGTTCTTGATATTCGTAGAGGTGCCTTTCTTGTCCCCAAATGTCTCTTTTATTTTCCTGTAGGCAGTATCTAGATACGGTCATCAATAATAATAAAATCACTATTGTGCACCTAGCAAGCGGCATCGCTATGCGCTGTTGAAGGTAGTGAGTTCGAGACTGACTGCAAGCTTCTTTTAAACCCTTTTTAAGAAATACGGGAACAATGACGGTTGTATTATCACTTGCTACATATACTTTGGACTTTTTTTATTTATTTTTTTATTATTTTTTTATTTTTATTTTATTTTATTTTATTTTATTTTATTTTATTTTTTTTTTAATTTTCAAATGTGTCGCGATTTTGAGGTTAAATGACATTTATACTCTTCCTTGTAACAAATATTTAACTGAAAGTTCCTGGCACACAATTTTAACCTGCCAGGGAGTTTCATATCAGCGCACACTCCGCTGCAGAGTGAAAGTTTCATTCTGGAATATTTAACTGTTTGAAAAGATGTGGGGAAGAGGAACCTTTGTGCATGCGTACGATTGGGAGGGGTTGCTGCTTGCAGTGTCACGTGACCCGAAGATAGCTTGTCTCTTCATCGTAACAGATTCGTTTTTTCACAGTCACTTAACAGTGTAATCAGTTTACTTTCTGTGTTTTCGTGGCCATGTGTATATAAATATTTTCTTGGTGCTTAGTTTGTTTCCAAAGGATACTGGAAGATAAGTGTGAAATAACGAAGCTTGGTAGGCCGACGCCTCAGATGGAGTTGAAGTAAGCACAGACAAGCCGAAGTAAGACATTCTGCAGATCTTGTAACTAAAATATATCTAAATGGGGGGGGGGGGGGGGCACTATCAAGATCCGGCACTGAAAGAAGTGAACCCTTAGTCATCTGAAGCACCAGCCGCCCCTGCATAGTGTACAAGGATGCAGTTTTGGTACCTGGATATAATACAAAGAAAATTCATGCTTCAATGTCGTGACCTAATGGTAAATGGGCGGTACAGATCAGAAAGTTAATTGGGCGTACACTGAACTCACAAAAGTTTTGAGTTACGTCCTGCCGGCCGCGGTGGCCGAGGAGGCTGAGGCGCTCCAGTCACGGTCTGCACGGCCACTACGGTCGGGGGTTCGAATCCCCCTTCGGGCATGGATATTTGTGCCGTCCTTAGTCTTAGTTCATAAGTAGTTTGTAAGTTTAAGGACTGATGACCCCGTAGTTAAGTCCCATAGACTATACAAACATTTGAACATTTAGTTACGTCCTAAAATCATGTCTGACTTTCTTTCGCCGGCGAAGTGCTGCAGATGGACTTGACATGAACTCAGCAAGTCGTTGAAAGCCTGAGCAAGGACACTGAGTCATGCTCTCTCTACAACCGTCAGTAATATGAAAACTGTTAGTGGTTCATGATTTTGTGCACAATTGACCTCCCATGTCCCATAAATGTTTCATGGGATTCAAGCCTTGCGACCTGTCCAGAAGTTCTTTCAACGAATTATGAACAGTTGTGACCCGACGAAATTGACCATTGTCATCCATACTTTGTTTGGTAACTCGAAGTACTGCTATTGGTGTTTAAGCATAACATAGCAATTTACAGTGAACCATGGGTTCAGTTCGACCAGAGAACCCTGTCAATCCCATAAAAAAAAGAACCCATCGCTATAGAGACACCGCCACATTTCACAGCGCCTTGTTGATAACTTGGGTCCATGGCCTCGTGTGGTATGTACCACACTCGAAGCCTATCATCAGCTCTTACAAACCGAAATGGCACTCAACTGACCACTCCAGTTCACTTCTTCACGGACCACGACCCATACCTGATCAAGTCTGCATCTGTGGAGCTGAACTGGGCACACTGTAGCACATAATCTTCGATTGCCCTACTTACGCACAGATTGCCTCCGATCTAAGGAAACCCAATACGAGCAGAAATGTCTTTCAGATTGTGCGTGATGAGGAACAAGTGCGCAATTTCATGAACTTGATAGATTTCGTATCCACTCACGTGCAGCAGTTATATAAGATTATATTTTTAAAAACACAATCTTGATCGCAAGAGAATTTTTATTGTTCTGAGGCAACGGGTTTCAGTCTGCTTGAGAGACCATCTTCAGGCCGACCATGGCAGCCGATTGTGGGCTGGTCAGGAATCGTTGGCCGTGGGCACTTGATAAACACGGACAACATTCCTGACCAGCCCACAATCGGCTGCCATGGTCGGCCTGAAGATGGTCTCTCAAGCAGACTGAAACCCGTTGCCTCAGAACAATAAAAATTCTCTTGCGATCAAGATTGTGTTTTAAAAAATATAATTTCATTAAAGATCACCATGTCTCCGGAAATGTATTCTAAAATTGTAAAGTTATATAAGACACAATTAGGAGAGAAACGCCGCATGCACCGCTGACAGTTGGCACGATACAATAAAACGAGAATGTAACCCGATTATGAGGCGAACTGTCTCTTCAATATGGTCGGCCCTGCCCGATATGAGGGATCTGACACAACTTTTTTTTTTTTTTTTAATTTAAGTGACAGTCCCCAGGCTTACAAACTACTTAAGCTAACTTAAATTAACTTAAACTAAGGATAACACACGCCCCTTGCCCGAGAGAGGAATCGTACCTCCGGCGACGAACAACCGCGCGCTCCGCAGCAATGCGTCTTAGAGCGCTCGGCCACTCCACCGTAGTACACAACATTCCTGATATGCCTTGGAGAGAGAGGGATGGTGATGAAGGAGGTGCTGGATGACTTCCCCATCTTGTGCAATAAAGGTTTAGGGTGAAGTCAGTAGAATCGGAAAGAGTTGATGGTTTGCCTCCCTGCCGCGGTGAAATGGCCGAGCGTTCTAAGAGGCTTTGCTTCGGAGCATGCGGTTACTCCCCATCGGATGTTGGAGTCCTGGGTTGGCGCAGAGACTTAGCGCATCTGTCTAGTGAGCAAGAGATCGCGGGTTCAAATCCCAGCCCCCGCACAAGTTTTGATATGTCCATAAGGGTGTAATACGTTTTATTTGTGGAGTCAATTAATGGACATCCTGTAGAAGCCTCTTCGAATAACTGGGCGTACTAACTACTCTAATTACTGCCTCAGTATATTTACTCCTTAACTAGCTTAACCCGCGGCTCCACTCGCTTGTTGGATGATTATGAAAGATAATGCGCGAAACGTCAAATCGATATTTTTAAAGAAAGAAATTTCTTTTTTACTGCTTTATTTATTTATTCTTATATTTCCTTATTCGTATTCTTATCCTTACAGAGGAAGAGCTGAAGACATTGTAGCACGCATAGACCAAAGATATGGTCTGTGGCATCACGTTTCGTTGTATATAACCTCTTTGCTATAGTATTTCACTGTAATGTTTTTAAAGTAAACCCTTTACATGGCATCAGGTGACAGTGGAACCAGAAAACTGCAACGTGTTTCAGAAAACAGTGTAAACCTTTCGCCCTGGTTGCCAGAAAGAGACTGACGTAGAGTAGCAAGTGCTGAAGCCCACTGATGATGCCTTGAGACAAAGGCGAAACGCGTATGGGTGACTTATAAATATTTAAAAAAAAACCTTCATTCGCAGTAGCAATAGGCGTTTACTTTAAAAACATTACAGTGAAATACAATTCAGCTGCTGCTCAAAATGGCCACTGCAAGCAACGTATCTTTGCTATAGAGTCGCGAACGTCATTGCTGGGCCGGCCGCGCTGGCCGAGGAGACTGAGGCGCTCCAGTCACGGTCTGCACGGCCACTACGGTCGGGGGTTCGAATCCTCCCTCGGGCATGGATATTTGTGCCGTCCTAGTTTGTAAGTAGTTCATAAGTAGTTTGTAAGTTTAGGGACTGATGACCCCGTAGTTAAGTCCCATAGACTCAACAAACATTTGAACATTTTTGTCATCGCTGGCCTTCAGTCCGAATTTTTTTTATAATTTGACGACTTTCAACCACCATATCTTCCACCCCCTTATAGCTGTCGGCATGGAACTTCTATGGTGTACAACGGGAGACTTCGGACAACAATTACACACAGACCATTCGTTTGCGTTCTGTAGTTTTCGCTGCAGAGCGAAATATTAACACACACACACACGTAGAATTTTATAAACACATATCACAGATAAATTTCCGTCGCAATATACTCAACCCTTTTATCATTATCAACCCTCAAGCAACAATGCAACCAATAAAACTATTTTCAAAGAGTAAATATAATTTTCAAAGAGTAATTATTGTTCCGCATTTCGCGTTATATTCTTCTTATTACTAAATATCTATCAGATCGCTATAAAACCGTGCCTACAACCTTCCTCAGGTATAAGTTAGTAACTGTACAAATATTTAAGTCTCTGCGTCTTGTCGTTCGGACGTGATAAGCGTACACCGAACAGACAATCACATTTATAGATATAGATTAAATATGTCGAAAGTAATGTATCCCCTTTTCCAACAAACAGCTCAGTTCACACATACAATACTAGGAACAAGAACGATTTACCCAAGGACTTGAAAGCATTTAGTTCAAAGAGGGGTTCTCTAATAAGGTACACACATTTTCAATAATTTACACCTACATCCATACTTCGCGTGGCGGAGGATACACTGTGAACGAACATACGTACAGATCCCAAGATGTTTGCCTGGGGTTTTAACTTTTAGACAGGTGGTGTATATGGTACTGTAATGAAGCCAGTAAAACACCAAAACTCAAACACAGTGATAATAGTTCTTGGCGGTGAACATGGCTAGTGGGAAAATGGAATTACAAAGTCGGAAAAAATAGACCTGGAAAGACGACGTCGATTTTGATCCGATTACGGCAGAAGCCACCTGGGGAATACTAGTTGTACTGATAATGGTTTCAACGTCGTCCCCTAACAGACTGCATAGCGACATCTGCCAGTGCGCCATCTGTGAGTGCCCTTTAATAGGGAATGTTTACAGTCACGCCGCTCAGTGTGGCGTCAACGTGTGAAGCAAATAGGCGCCATACCACGGAAAGCAGTGGTGCTTCTTTCAGACAGCTGAGCGAATTGGGTCAAATTGCGGCCTTCCAAGTGGCAGGCTAGTCCTTTCGGAGTACTGGACGCACTTGGACGCGCTGTCTCAGTTATTCAACGATGCTGTTCACAAAGGTCATACCAACAGACGAGGTTCTAGACGTCCACACGACACAGACGTTCGCCAAGATCGGCGTATTGTGAGGACACAAATGGCAGATCGTCCAGCTACCACATTACAGATATGAGGGTTCGTGAACCCGGAAGTATCGACACGAACTGTGACCAACTGGTTACCAGCAGTGGGACTGCGGGCAAGCACACCACTAGCCCGTCTGCCACTCAGGCCCCACCATCGACCTACACGACTCGACTGCTGCAGTCAGAGGATAACTTGGAATTAAGGTCTTCAACCCTCCCGTATTATAAGGATTCTCCCGTATTTTAGGACTTTTTTTAAGTCTCCCGTCTTCCTTATTCTCTGCCTGTTTCTCCTGTATACTTGGTCATCACTGTTATACCTGAAACCCGTGATACTTGAAAATCTCTCAGTGAGATATTCCGAATAACTTTTCTTATAATAATCGATACTATTTCCGGTTACTGTTCGTGCTTCTACAGCCTTTATAATGGTACTTTGTAATGGTGCTGTGAGGAAATGCTCATTGGTTTCTTGGTCAATACTGTCAACTCAAGGATGCGATCGCGTCGTACCTACCAGCAGTTTTTATATGATAACAACACGCGGAAGGAATGACCCGCGAAACCGGATTACGGAGATTAAACAGAAGCGTGTATCATTAGTTATTTCCCAGTTGACTCTCACAATATTTAGCAACGCTCCGAAAGAACCAGTACTGATGGATCGCTTGTCAGCTATCCAAAACAGAAGAAAGTTTACACCAAATGTTTCGATTTGGGCTACTTTATTTGTTTTTGGATAATGCCTATTGTGGCGTGCTCGTGTGTATTTTCATTTGGTTTAAAGTAAATCGGTTTTCATTATGTGCTCTCGCAGTAAAATGAAAATAATAAAAAAAAAAAATAAAAAAAATAAAAAAAAAAAAAGTTTTCTAGGATTGCTTGAATAGTTATATAACCCAGTGGCTCCCTGTTCTGTCCAAAATTCTTCCTCCACACCTACGAAGAAAGCTAGCTTTGAAAAAAAGAGTGGCAGAAATGCCTAACCAACCGTCAACTCCCCATCCATCAACACATCATCTCACAATCTCGATTAAAGTCTCGTAAACCATCATGGAACTTGGGACATAGTTTAGTAAAGGACAATTTTAGCATTGATGATGTTTGGCGCTGATAATCTTTTACCTCCAACCCAGACCCAAATAATCTAATCAAAGATCCGACACAACGGCCGGCCGGATTCGATATACCAAGGAGATACTGGACATAACTGAGCCGGTTCCCGAACACGGCATGAAAATTGCTACTACTGGAGGCATAAATGGGGCGTAATTGATAGACCTGACTGCGACTGTGGACACCACAAACGGACACTACAGCACATCGCTACTCAATGTCCTTTAAGGACATTCAAAGACACCTTCCAAGACCTTCATTCACTTAAGGGAGAAGCTGTCACTTGGCTGAAAGGACTAGACATACATCCCTGAGCAGTGCAGTGATACCAACTACATGGTCAACTTACCGAATCATAGCAATTATTATTTTATTCCATGTGACTTGTATATTATCAGTAATTTTATCTTTAACCTGTATATATTATACGTAAACATTTTATCTTAAATTTGTACGAGATGTAACCTGATGCTGTATTTAAAGCCATTCGAAATAAATAAATAGTTATATAACAAAAAAAAAAAAACGAAAAATCAAATGCAAATCTAGTAGGTTTTGGCTTTCTGTTCTTGAATTTTCTCCTCAAATGAGTCTTACTAATGCCATTGCTCTTTTAAAAACACACTCTCAGGTTGTAGAGTAAAAATAAGCAAAGCATTCCTGACTTTTTGAATGTTTACATCCCCACCATCCATTCCAAAGAAATATGTGTAGTTGTGCAGTTGAAATTTATTGTGACTAAATCTCCCTTACAATCAAGATCAGATTTTGGTCATCTCTCTTAAACCCGTGATCAAAAGTTGGTCACCCTACTTGGAATGATGAACAGGGATCTTCAGGTGAGACGGTAAACCCTATACCGACAATGTTAAATTAAGCAAATTCATGTCTCATTTTCTCAGAAACTACTGAACAGATTTGTCTGAAATTTTCACTGAAATTAAATTATCTTTGAGCAACTGACTAAACCATAATTGTTGTGGTATTGTAATTTATAGTATACTTATTAACTTAATTGCAGTACATTAAATTTTTTTGTGAAAAAAAGTAATAAATATTTTTATTACAACATAATTACTGGTGCAGTCAACATGACTGCGGTTCGACAGCTGTAATGCAGTGGTTTTTTTTTTTTTTTTTTTTTTTTTTTTTTTTTTTTTTTTTTTTTTTTTTTTTTTTACAATCTGTGAGATATTTCATTAAAGTTTCTCTGATAGTTTGTGAGAGAACGGCGCAAATGTTTCAGAATTTATAGTTTTGAGAAAGTGAGACATAAAGTTTTACAACATGTTTATTCTTGGAAAACTTACAGATCTGTCCCCAAGAAGTGGTTAGAAGTATCCTGCACCATAATCAGGGTCCTCATTAGCTTTGTGTTCATTCGCCTGTTTCCATTGCCTGCTTTTTGACTCTTTAGACTATAGAGACGCAGCAAATTCTGACTTGGCAGTACGCAAGTTGCAAAGTTCTCTTAGAATAGTTATAGTTTTCTGTCCGGATGATATGTCTAACTTTGTTTAAACTTTTAGTCTGGAAATGTTTCCATTGTTCCACGTTATCACGGCATCTGACACTCCTAGTTGTAAAGTTCTGTAACCAACACACACATTTTTAGGGATACGAGTGCTCACGGTTTTGTTGAAGGCCTAATTTACTTTTTGAGTTTATCCATGCAATCACTTCCTCAGTAGATCAGGGTGATGAGGGTCTCTGTAGATCGGTTTGATTTGATCCATAATTGATTCAGAGATAGACTGTTTGTGTGTGAATGTGTTGAGGTTACCAGCTGCCTGTGCCTTCCTAAAATTGCACCACGTATCATGGTGTGGCGGTCGTAGAAAATGTGTTGGCTTCTCGTCAGTGGATATATGGTGGAAGAAAGTGTCCCACACTGCTTTCTTCATTGCCTCCAGATCTCCAGAATTCTTCCTAATGGCTTTCCCATAATATTCCTGTAACTTATTGATAATCTTATCTGTCAGCCTATACTTCATAGACTTCTCACCAGAAAGCTTTGTTCCACCAAGTTTGCTCTTGAGGGTGCCCATCCTCTTTTTAACATACCCTACACATTCTAATTTCGTTACTGGAACATCATAAGGTTTATTCTGGCAAACAGCATTGAATGCTTTGCTATCTCCATGATCCATGACGTCTGCAGAAGCAGAACGCTGCTTCTCTACATTAAAGCGTGTGAAAACATTTATGAGAAACACTATGAATGGGGACAGACTTTGTGCACTTGCAATGTGTTCTCTTGAAAAAGAACTGCTGAATCGGCCTAATTTCAATGAAATGGTCATAGACCATTTTGCAGCGCAGAAGGAGAGACGATCTGCTTTCTTCTATAAACAAATGAATTAAGGTGAGCAAAATTGCATTAATAGTTGATAAGAAGCAGTTCCTTTGCAGTAAATACCTACATAGTTTACTAAATGAAGCGCATAAAAAAGGTCATTTAAGGGTGACACGTTTAGCCACCGTTGTCATATTTCCTAAATTATGCGTAATTTTTAGGGCCGGTACAGCTTGTTGTGCTCAAGTGTCACATTTACGGCACTTTAGCACACCAACCATACCAAAAATCTCCTATTACGGAGAGATCTTTAGTGCACTGTATCAGCTGAAATGAATATTTTAGTGACGTAAAAGTATAAAATAAGAAATGCATTGTGTTCGCTTCACAAACATGTAAAAAATAAACTTTGCGCCTTTGCGGTTGCTAGCGTATTTCATCTCAACCAATTACAACAAAAGACCCGTGACGTCACGTGAAGTTCAACGCCGCTGTTTGAAAACACAATACAATTGTATATTACACCTCATGTTTAAAATTGAAATTAGCATAACATTAAGCATGCAGCATAGTTTATCCACACCACTTTAAGATTCCTGCAGACTGTGTCATTTAGTACTGTTTATTGCGATAAAGTCTTGATAAAAGCTATCAGAAGGTTTTATGTTGGTTTTAGCCTTTGATGGTATTTTTAATTACTTCTGAAACAGAAAGAAGGTGTAGTACGCAAAGTTTCGTGTAAAATATGGCATTGCCCCCCCTTTCTGGAAATCGTCGTGGTTACCGACTGATACGTAGCTCGAGGTATAGGTTTGTTCCGATCGGTAAATGTCAGAGCCTTCCCTAGTATGAAAACCACGAGCCGCGCCTGTGTATGTCCCATGAGTTCGTCGTCCGGATTCGTCACGTATCGGATTTGTCCAGAACATTTCACGTCGTCTGACCTGTTTAGTCACTGCTGCCAACTTAGTAGTAGTAGTGTCAAAATCGCGTGATGAAGATAAATGATGCAATTTCTGTTGGTAGCACGAATAGGTCAGTATTTCACCCCCCCTCCCCCCCCCCCCCCCACACACACACACGTCTGGAGCATAGACCAATCTCAGTATTTAGATTTCACTTCCAGCAACTGTTTTTGAATACTGGCACACTAGTTGCATTAAAGTGGGTGTTTTAAAGTAACTAGCGTGCTGTTTCTTGACATGGGAAGTCTTGTTATTCCAAGCCCCCCTCCCCCCAACCCTCGTTCCCAGTGCAATCGGACTATTTCTTTACTGCACCCTGCACTTTCTTCATACAGTAAAAGAGAGAAAACTAGAAGTGATGAAAGTTCCAAAAGTCGCAAAACTCCTACAAACAGTGAAAGTAAAATAATGGTCTATTACAGTTTCAAAAGAATAATTTCAAATATTTATCTAAAACGGTATTTCATCGATAGCCCTAGTAAGATTCCCTAAAGACTAATGATTCCGACGACCTGCTATCACTCTGGTGCTAACCCTGCTAGCCGCTATCAGTTCTTCGGCCACCACGGCATCCGATTGGTTTCCAAGTACGGACCTACAAGCAGCTTCATAAGCCGAAGCTGGGATCGAGCACAACTTCACTAAGGTCTCTCCTTCGACTCCCAGACGCAACGGCGCGTTCGAAAGGCACACGGCAGCCGGCACATAGAAAACGCAGCGAGACGGCGAGATGACGCAACTGAAGGCGACGTCACCTGCTAATCTAGCTCCTGCCGAGGTAGCACCTACACCACTAAATCTTGTAACAACTGAATAAACCTTAAAACACTAATACTATTTTACTGGTGTCCTCTGGCGCTCCACTAGTTATCTTCACCTCATCCTGACATAAAGCTTGGAACGTACCGCTCGGCCTTCGGCAGTAGTATCAAACTGCTCGAATAGTACCACTTAATAAGCGAAGTCCGTAATCTTCACTTCACGTGGGAACATCACCAGCATTGTTAAGCTATTGCAAACGCTTACTTCGCTTATGATGACACCTCTCCCATTGAGAACAAGATTGTGTATTCAGTCTATTCTGATAATCGGCATGTTCTCGAATTTTATTTGCAAAGCAACGAGCCGGACTTGTATCGAAAACTTTCTGAAACACGGCATTGACACACTTAGTTTTTATCTTTTGTAATGAATGATAGCAGCAAGAGCTTTCCTATGTCGACCTCCAACATCCGTCTACCGCGAGGCCGTCCGCTACGAAACACCTGTCTAGATTTCACGTGGAGGGGGAGAATATCGCAACAAGGCTTACACTAGACACCATTCCAGTACCAGCGTAAACCGTGTTTATACATGGTAAAAGAAACATCGACAGAGTCGCATCGGAAAGGAGCCTCACTACTGTCTCTCATGATAAAAATCCGTTTCGTAAGCTTGCACTGTGTCGTTCGGCTGGCGGAGAGATCGTTTACGTGTTTGCGTCTTGCTTGGCGAAGTTGCCGAAACCGGTGCTTACGTTGATGCAGACATCAGTATGGGTCAGGGACTGTAATTAACTGGCCACCCCCGTACGCTGTCGGGTTTGCGCAGATCAACATACTGGAAGTCAAAGTACAGTAGTTCCGAATCGCAACACTACTGGAATTATGTGCTGGGAAATAGTAATTTAGTGCTACGAAGATTTCCAGTGCTCACACATATTTGTGTAACACTTTTCTTCCGTTACCGCTTCCAAATGTTCAAATGTTTGTAAATCTATCGGAGTCGACTGCGTGGTTATTAGTCCGTAATTTACAAACTACTTAAACCAAGGTAAACTAACCTAAGGGCAACACAAACATCCATGCCCGAGGGGAGATTCGAACCCACGACGGTGTACGGCCGCGCGCACCGCAACACGGCGCTCCAGTGCGCACGGCTAATCCGCCGCGGCTTACCGCTACCAGTCACAAAATTATTTTAGCTGATTCAAATTCTTTTTTCAGCTACATATTTCGAGACTCGAGGTTGTGCCCCATCCTCTGGCTGTTATGACGTCATAAAAATATTTGTACATTTATGACGTCATAAAAATACTTATAAGGAGAATTTGCTGTCTGTAGTTTGGTGGCTATATCAGTTTCAATTCTTTAGTAATTTTCAATAGCCCATAACGTCTCTTCCTTATGTGCTTGTGTGAGAAACTATATCGCAGTGGGACTAGCGGTACTATTCTGACTAACTCAATGGTTACAGCAGTGCATTCAGTTTTGGAGGCGTGGTTAAGAATCCCCGTCCAAGCTTTTGCTCCTTCATCTGAATGTATAATATGCAGCTGCTTTATATGTTTTCTGTTTAGTGCAGTCCGGCCCCGTAGCTTAATCGACAGCGTCGCCGACTACCATGCAGGGTTCCCTGGTTCGAGTCCCGGCAGGGAACCTGATGTTGTGTTGTCCTCATCATCATTTTCATCATCATCGATACTCAGGTCGCCGAAATGAAGTCAAGTAAAAAGACTTGCACTAGGCGGCCGAACAATCCCATGCGGGATATCCCGGCCAAAAATGACATACCACCAATTTACAACTATGGCTCGGTATTAAACTATCACCACGGTATCTGTATCCAAGTTAGTAAAGTAAGAAAGATGTAGCAATTCAAAAAAGCTATTAATTATATATGGGTGATGTATAAAAGAAAATGTGCAAAAGAGCACTCAACAATCACATCTTCTGTTTTAATACCTTTCGCGCCTACTGTTGTTGTAGTATTCAGTCCGGAGACTGGTTTGATACATCTCTCCACCCTACTCTATCCTGATCAAGCCTCTTCATCTTCTCGTAAGAACGACAACCCGCATCCATTTGAATCTGCTTACTATATTTCTCTTTGTCTCCCTATGGGATTTTTCCCACAAACACTTCCCTCCAATGCTAAATTTATGACTTCTTGATGTCTAAGAATGTGCCCTACCAATCGATCCCCTCTTCTAGTGTAAGTATGCCGAAAACTCCTTTTCTCCCCAAATCTGTTCAGTACCTCTTCATTAGTTACGCGATCTACCTACCTAGTCTTCAGTATTCTTCTATAGCATCAAATTTCCAAATCTTCCATCCTCTTCCAGTCTGAACAATTTATCGTCGATGTTTCACTTCCCTACAAGGCAACACTCCACACAAATGCCTTCAGAAAAGACTTCCTTACAATTAAATTAATATTCGAAGTCACCGAATTTCTCATTTTTAAAAACGCTTTTCTTCTCATTGCAATTCTGCATTTTATATCCTCTGTACTGCGACCATCACGTGTTATTTTACTGCCCAGGTAACAAAACTCATCTACCACCTTTATTATTTCGTTGTTGTTGTAGTCCTCAGTCCGGAGACTGGTTTGATGCAGCTCTCCATCCTACTCTATCCTGAGCATGTCTTTTGATCTCCTCATAAGAATGGAAACATACATCTATTTGAATTTGCTTACTGTATTCATCTCTTGGTCTCCCTCTGCAATTTTTACCCCACACACTTCCCTCCAACGCTAAATTCACGATTCCTCGGTGTCTAACAATGCGTCCTACCAATCATTCCCTCCTTTTAGTCAAGGTATGCCAGAAATTCCTTTTCTCCTCAATTCTGTTCACTACCTCCTCATTAGTTACGCAATCCACCCACCCATTCTTCTGTAGCACCACATTTCGAAAGCCTCTATCCTCTTCCTGACCGCACTGTTTATCGTCCAAATTTCACTCCCGTGCAAGGCAACACTCCACACAAATGCTTTCAGAAAGGACTTCCTCACACTTAAATTAAGATTCGATATTATAAAATTTCTCATTTTCAAAAACCCTTTTCTACCCATTGCCATTCTGCATTTTATATCCTCTCTACTGCGACCATCGTAAGTTATTTTACTGCCCAAGTAACAGAACTCATCTGTCGCCTTTATTGTTTAGTTACCTAATCTAATTTCTTCAGCATCACCTGATTTTCTTAAACTGCACTCCGTTATCCTTGTTTTGCTCTCGTTAATGTTCGTTTTATACACACCTTTCAACACACTATCCATTCCGTTCAACTGCTCCTCAAGGTCCTTTGCTATCTTTAATAGATTTACAGTGTCATCGGCAGAACGCAGATTTTTTAATTCTTCACCCTGAACTTTAATTCCTTTTCCAAATTTCTCCTTTCTGACCTTTATAGCTTGCTCAATGTACAAATTGAATAACATTGGAGAAAGGCTACAACCCTGTCTTACTCCCTGCACAACCAATGCATCCCTTACATGCCTTTCAACTCTGATAACTGCTGTCTGGTTTTTGTACAAGTTGTAAATAACCTTCCGTTCCCTATATTTTACTCCTGCTGATTTCAAGATCTTCAAGAGTGTATTTCAATCAACATTATCAGAAGCTTTCTCCACATCTACAAAAGCTAGAAATTTGAATTGAAAAGTAGTCTCTGTTGCAAATTATAATATTTATTTCTTTTTAACGCGTTTCGCGCTTTTGGTGCATCATCAGAACACTCAGAAACTGCTGGATGGCATTGGTTGGCGTAAAAGCACACGATGCTCAGCACTTTGGACTGGATAAAATCACATCAGCAGCGTTGTGTCCGCGCAGTTTCGTTTGATAAAGTGATGTATCGATATTCATTCTGTGAACGCGGACCTATCCAACACAACGCTGCTGATGTGATTTTATCAAGTCCAAAATGCTGAGCATCGTGTGCTTTTACGCCAACTAATGCCATCCAGCTGTTTCTGAGTGTTCTGATGATGCGTCAAAAGCGCGAAACGCGTTAAAAAAATTATAATTTGCAACAGAGACTACTTTTCAATTCAAATATGGATTCACTGTTTCTACACCAGGCCAACTAACATTGGAGTAATGTATACAAAGGTAGAAAAGTAAGTTTGCCTTTCCTTAATCTAAGCCGTAAAGTGAGTATTGTCTCACGTGTTCTCACATTCCTCCCGAATTCAAACCGAGCTTCCACGAGGTCAGCTTCTACCAGTTTTTCCATCCTTTTGTAAATAAATCGTGTTAAATTTTCGCGACTATGACTTATTAAACTGATGGTTCTGCAATTTTCACACCTGTCTGCGCCTGCTTGCGTTAGAATGGGGATTATTACGTTTTTCTTAAAGTCTGAGAGTATTTCCCCTGTCTCATACATTTCACGCACCAGGTGACTTCAATAGTTCTGAGGGAATGTTTCATTGCCTAATCTAATTCCTTCAGCGTCGCCTGATTTTCTAAGACTGCATTCCATTACCCTTGTTTTTCTCTTTTAATGTTCATCTTATACGCTCTTCCAGGTCATTTCCTGTCTTTGACAAAATTACAATGTTGTCAGCAAAATGCAATGTTTTTATTTTTTCACCCTGAACTCTAATTCCTTCTCTAAATTTCTCTTTTCTATACTATACTTAAGAAATATAAAATCCCGACTGGTATCTTTGCACAGCAGGTGACGCAGCACTTTAAAAGTGTCAACACAAACAAAAGTCGAAATGTGATTCATGCTTCTCCGTTCATTCAGTGCACCAGTTTGTAAAATATTTCTCATGATATATTCACACTAGACACAAGAACAAAATAGTAGTTTTACAAGAGAATAACAAGTCAACAATAAAAAAGTAAGATAAAGATACGTCTCAAAATCAATATAAAAGTAAGACAAAAATCCTGTACATGTGCAATTTTTCCTCTTACTGTGCTAACAAGGTGGATCCTACCATGTGTTTTAATCTCGAATGATATAACATTCCCCAAGGAAAGCAAACTTCTCTTAAATAATCATTAAACTCGCAGATTCAGGGGACAGAAAACATTCGCTTGAAACACAACTACTTTTGTCTATGCACAACTCGAAGCCGCAGGAACTGTTTTCCTATATTTCCCAAACGCGTTTGGTGATGAACTACATCAAGAAAAAACTTTGTAAAAAAATTGCCAAAAGAATTTGAAGACAGTAAAACTAAATTCACAAGACAGTTGAAAATACCTATCAATAAATACATTCTACAAATCTAAGATAACACAGAGGTAAAGTTTGGTAAAAAAGGTAAAACAAACAAATAATTTTAACGACAATAAAACATCTATCATTGTATATGACACTTTCATATTATTTTCGTTTCCTTCTTTTTTAATCTACTCTGGAAAAAATACTCCTGTATTTATGCAGTAGGCGTATATAATACTAACTTACCCATTATAGTGAGTTACTGAGTCGATTTTCAGGGGAACGAATTGGAAGTTGTGATACGCAGAGTAGACCTACTATCAGCTGATAGTATGTGTGTTGCTCTGAACGAAAGTGTTTGTTGAGTGTGGAGTGTTGGCTGTGACAAATCAATTAACAGTATGGGTTTGGCCTTTTACATATTTAAATATATTCTTTGCAATATAGTGCTGCACACCAAGTATAAAAGGAATTATTCAGTACTGTTTGCAGCAAAGGTGCCATGTATTCATTAGGGTGGGGTTCGAGTCTTCATCCGGTCATTCTGGTGTACGATTTCCGTAGTTTGCCTGAAATACTGCATGTAAATGCCGGGAAAGTTCATACTATAATAAACGGCCATCTGCGTCTTACTATCCTTGTCGTACAAGACTTGTACTTATGTAAATGTTGGTAAGTATTAAATGCCTTTAATTTTGTTGTTCTTAAATAGTAATATCAAGACATATCCGATATCCTGAAAAAGAACTGTATGTATGAATAAAAGTTTCCATTACTACTACTACTACTACTACTGCTAGTAGTAGTAGTAGTAGTATCAGTAATACTCAAGAAAAGAAATAGTAGTAATCCGTTGAATTACAGACCCATATCACAGACGCCGTATTGCAGCAAGAGTTTAGAGCATATGTATTCGAACATTATAAATATCTTTGAAGGAAACAATACATCGACTGATAGCCAACATGGTCAGAGAAAAATCGTTCTCTTGCAATCCAACTAGTTCTTTGGTTAGTGAAATAATGGGTACTAACGACAGGAGATCTTAAATTGATTCCATATTTCTAGATTTTGACACCATTTCTCACAAGGTGCTTTTAATCAAATTGCGCCGGCCGCGGTGGCCGAGGGGACTGAGGCGCTCCAGTTACGGTCTGCACGGACCCTACGGTCGGGGTTCGAATCCCCCCTCGGGCATGGATATTTGTGCCCTCCTTAGTATTAGTTAGTTCATAAGTAGTTTGTAAGTTTAGGGACTGGTGACCCCGTAGTTAAGTCCCATAAGCTATACAAACATTTGAACATTTATTTAATCAAATTGCGAGCCTATGGTCACTCGTCTCGGTTGTGCGACTGGATTCTTGATTGTCTGTCATAGTAATACAAAATTATCTAATAAAACATAAAGCATATCTGGCATTTTGCAAGGAAGTGTCATAGACCCACTGCTGTTCTCGATCAATATAAGGTTCTTTTTATTTCTAATACTTCGGGAGGTGGTAGCACTCGTCGAAACATCATTAGATTAGATTGATACGTGTTGCATAGATCATGAATACGAAATTTCTTCATGGTGTGCATTGTGTCGGTTTAGTAAAAGATAACATTACATGGCATACATTTTTTTCTAAATTACTGATTTCTGTGTAAAAATTCTTCTATTGAGTACGAGATGTCATTCATAAATTCTTTCAATTTGTTTTTAAATGCTGGTTGGCCATCTGTCAGGCATAAGGTGGCAGCATAACTCACCCTCTTCTGTGCCCAAGTTAGATTTCACCTTGAATAGTGTAGATCATCCTTTCTTCTAGTGATCTACATCTACATGGGATACTCAGCAAAACACAGATTTCCTGGCAGAGTGTTTATCGAACCACCGTTATACTATTTATCTCCCATTCCATTCTCGAATAGCGCGCGGGAAGAAAGAACACCTGAATCTCTCTGTTCGAGTTCTGATTTTACTCTGATGATCATTTCTACCTATGTAAGTGGGAGTCAACAATTTATTTAATTCTCATTCCAGATCCTGTATTATTTCCCTGTATCGTGAGAATACAAAACGAGCTGTCCTTCTTTGGACTCTTCGATGTCTTCCGTCAAACCCACTTGATAAAAATCCCACTCTGGGCAGCAATACTCAAAAAAAAAAAAAGGCGGACAATCGTAGTGTATGCAGATTCTTTAGTACTTCTGTTGCATCTTTTAAGGGTTCTGCCAATCAAACGCAGTATCTGCTTCGCCTTTCCCACGACATTATCTACGTGTTTCTTTTTTTTTTTTTTTTTTTTTTTTTTTTTTCATTTCAAGTCTGAAGTAATAGTAATTCCTAGGTATTTAGTGGAGTTTACGGCCTTCCTTTTGATAGATTTATCTTGTACACAAAGTTTAACGGATTTCTTTTCGTACTCATATGGACGACTTCACGCATCTCATTATTTAGAGTCAACAGCCAATTTTTACATTATAGCGATATCTCATTTAGATCGTTCTACAGTTGGTTTTGATCTTCAGTTGAAATGACGGCGTCATCTGGAAACAACCTAAGAGAGCTGCTTAGATTTTCTCCCAAATAAGGAACAGCAGAGGACCAATCACACTACCCTGTGGAACGCCCGATATCATCTCTGTTTCAGTCGATGCCTTACCATCGATTACTACAAACTGCGTCCTCTCTGACAGGAAATCCCCTATCCAGTCGCAAATTTGGGGCGATATACCATAACCACGCAATTTGATTAAAAGCCGTTTGTGAGGCACTGTGTCAAAAGCCTTCTGGAAATCAAGAAATACGGAATCAATTTGAGAACCCTTGTCGATAGCACTCATCACTTCGTGTGAGAAAAGCATGATCGATAGTTCCTAAATCCATGTTGACGTTGCATGAACGATATTTTCTAAATCCGTGTTGACCTTCGGTCAATAGATCATTCTGTTCGACATAAACAGAAATAAGTACTTTTTTTTAACATGGCTGCGTTGCTTTAGCGACCGTTTATAAATTTAAATGGTAGTAAAACAGCCCTCAGTCGCAGAGATAAAATTTGTTGACCAGGTTTCGGCAACTGCTAGGAGTGCATTCATCAGAATAATAAAAAAAATGCATGTCACATGATAAAATAAGGTATAAGCGATAAAGCTTAAGTCACAGTTTAAAAATGAAAAATTGTCTGGCTATCC
The DNA here is from genome assembly GCA_026315105.1 of Locusta migratoria. Lineage (NCBI taxonomy): Eukaryota > Metazoa > Arthropoda > Insecta > Orthoptera > Acrididae > Locusta > Locusta migratoria. Next base: position 159,934,875 of record CM048751.1, on the reverse strand, counting down.
GCCAATGGCTTCTTACATGACTGAAGGAGACATCAATCTGATGTTAAAAACAAGTACAGCTAGTTTTGTATTATCGCGATATACGGGAGAGAGTGTCACGAATACGATACGCTCTAGAAAGGGTAGTAATCATTAAAACAAAGAGCTATTTGCGAAATTTCAGTCACAAACTTTCTCCTCCAAATGCGAAAGTATTTCTTGGCTCCCACCTATATAGGAAGAAATGGTCATTATTCTACAGCATAAAATCCGATTTTCGGTGTTCTGGACTTTCTGATGCAAGTAGATTATAACGCCAATAAAATTTCATCATTATATTAATATGTAAACAGGAAAATTGAAGAACCGATTTTTAATATCGTTTGTACAAGGAGGTCAATGAAACGTATATAATTCGGAAGTTGCTTTGTCATAAATAGTCGCGAAACAAAAAATAATTTGTGAAAGCAGTCGCGAAGTGTGGTAAAGTTTGTTTCCATTACAATAACTCTTGATGTTACCTTTTCTAGACAGACGAAAGATATCACAGACTGCGCGAGTCCTTGTCTCTGCCGTCTTGTGGTTTGAAAACACCTGTCATTGCCTCGAGTCACGTGACTGAGTTTCCGTCGTTTCTTTATTTCCAGGCTGATTTCAATGAAATGACTCCTCGTACTGCTACTACTGCACATATAATAGAAAAGATAACGTAATTCCTCCATATTACTAATATCAACACGGAGATTATCGTGCCCAGATGAAAACTTTATGTACGTCTTCTTCCCATGGTTAAACTGCATGTCCCCCTATAACTGGCTGGGTACGTTAGTTCGAAGGTCGGAGGAAGGCAACGGCATACCACCTCGAAACAGGACCATTGTTTAGTAAAGCTCTGTGGTGTTCAAACCAATCTTCGGATTGTTGACTGCTTTACCTTACCTTTACTTCTCCTTCACACCGTGTTGACTGAGCCGCAGGGATACTCCTGGAAAGGTGACGTAGAGTTTGATACGGTGACGGTATATGCCACCTGGACGATAGCAGACGTACGTACGTCGTCCACCAACAGATAGCTGCCACAGCGCCATCTGATGATGACCAGCGCTCGGCACGAACACATTCATGCTATTCTTGCAACAGTAAAGTGGTGTGTTGTTCCGACAGGATCATTCTTCCACACACACCGTGCGTGAAAATCACCGTGCTCAGCAAGAGGTGCAGCAACTTTCCTGGCCAGAATAACTCTCGCAGAACTACGTAAACATGTTGAGCAATATCAGCCAAGTATCACTGAATGAATGACGGAATCAGCACCTGAATTGCCCACACGGGTGTTTTATAGTCGACCAGCACCAGATACGTCAGTATCGCTTCGGCTATAGATCAACAATAAGAGTGAATTGGAAAAGTCTAAGAGGGTGTACAAATGTTTATATCTGACAGTGTAGTTTTCAGTATTTCAGGTAATTATTGTCCAAATTATAATCTCAAAATACTCTCATAATGCTGAAAAGGAGCTGCCACCAGGTGCAGAACTGTTGCCCCTTGTGGGACCCTCACCAGGTGGGACTGACGGAAGATATTGAGAAAGTTCAGAGAAGGGCAGCTCGTTTTGTTTTATCACGTTACGGGGGGGAAAGCGTCACGGAAATGTTGCGCGAATTGGGGTGGAAATCATTAAAAGAAAGACGTTATTCATTGCGGCGTGATCTGTTTGCGAAGTTTCAATCACCGACTTTTACTTATGAATGTGAAAATATTTTGCTAGCACCCACCTACTTAGGGAGACATGACCATTCCAATAAAATAAGAGAAATCAGATCGAAAACGGAACGATTTTGGTGTTCTTTCTTCCCGCGCGCTATTAGAGAATGGAACGGTAGAGAAAAGTTATGAAAGTGGTTAATGAACTCTCTGCCAGGCACTTAAATGTGATTTGCAGAGTATCTATGTAGATGTAGATGTAGGTGGAACGTTCAATTTTACAAAGACGGCAAATTACATGTTTCCATTAACGTGTAGATACAGTCTCGACAACTTATAGTGTTGCCTGTCTTGATCCCTATTCTACTGATTATTTGTAATCTTATTTAATTCATGCTTAATTTATTTATTTTGTAGGCCTACTCAGAGATGAACACATTCAATTACATACAGTTCTCTACTTTTCGATTACTTACGAAGGAACTTTAATGTTGATAAAATATTCCGTACTACAGGTGTATTTGAGGCAAATAGCGCTATAAAATGTCGGAATTTTTAAAACTATGTGACCGGAAGAAATCTGAAGCGCGGAATGTGCGGATGGCAGCAGGGTGCTTTCCTTTTCCCCTCGGTGCGGGTCATGGCCAGACGGGACGCCTTTCACGCTCTGCTAGTGCCGTATCTTCACTCCGCTGTCAAACATCTCAAGTACGGAAACTGGAAGGCTTCCCGATGGAGGTCAAATACACGTAGCTATTGGTTTGCCGTGCGCCTTGCTGGTAATTAACGCCTCTACAAGGTGCAGCTTTTGCGCACTGTCGGCTGAGGTCATTTTCGCACCACACTTACACAGTAAGATCAACAAAATGCACTGCTGTTCGGCGAAAAGGAAATACTCTGAAGGAGGCATCTAAAACATGTGAACTGAAAGCATGTGTTAGCAGCGACGAGGGGTGCACCTACAGTCCAACATATACAGTCACGACACTCCCGCAGATTTTTGTTGTACACTACGACTGCAGCGCTCCAAGCGGCCGGCAAGCTACATTTCTGAATACGGTATTGGATGAGTGCGAATAGTATCGTTTATATTGATTTTTACAGACTTTTCACACTAGGGAACGTATGTAGTACCATAAAAATAGGTAATAATTTAAAATCAGCTCAACTTTTGTCTTTATCAGGTTTACTGAGATCCCTGATGAGTTACGAAAAGGTATTTTGCATGACAGTTTATTTCCAATTAATTTGTAACCTACAGGCTTTTGCTGATAACATGATTTTCTATTAAAAATAAGAAATGTCTAAGAAACACCAGAAGACCTACCTTTGCCAAAATGTCGCTTTTCTACTCAGGAACGTTAAGGCTACTTCACTACAATTCCAGTAAAATCGGTGAGCGTGGAACGTAGGAAACGTATATAGAATGGAATAACTACAGTATTTAACGTGCCAAAGCAGCCACCACAGCTGTAGTTGAAGCAAAAACGTCACAGATCTGGCAAGAAAATGGAACAAGCAATCGAACTGTTTTCAACAAAGAAGAACCCAATTCCACAATTGTTGTACAACTGAACCACAAACGGCAAGAATCTTCAAGACATTGTCTTCTTAAGCTAAAGTAATGACACTCAAACGAATATGCGCTTATCAGAAAGACGAGTGAAGCCTAAAAATATGCGAATCATTATACTACACACCGAATTGATACACGTTAAAAAAACTATTGTCATATTACTAACACACCATAACAGAAATTTATATTTCTCTTATGTTTATATCCTACTTATTTTCAGCGGAATAAGCTGCAAAATAACACATATTCGTAAGTATTTGTTCGTGACGAAGTTGTACATTACACCTCTGAATCAGTTAAATTCGGCTGTTTTTAAATTAATGTCCGTGTTATGTAGATGTCTTAATACTTTACTAATGCTTGTAACGCAAAAACTATACCAACTATTTCGTTAATTACGCACACAAATAATTATAAACAAACATCACTCCTACGGCGGCTTCCCCACCACTAGGAGCGCTAGTGTCGTTGCAAATGTCAGTTGGTAATAACTTTCACAGCAGTGAGTGTCGCGACTGTGTCTAATTGGAAACTATCTGCTCACTACGTCAGACCGTATCCTCGCTGTGCCCACGCTAGTTGGATGCCACGCGCAGTCTTGGGAGTTCTCGCTTACCAAGATATTCTCTCGACACGGTGCCTGCAGTCCCGGAGACCTTGTCTACCTCAACGGCCTTACGATGACTGTCAGAACGACTCTGAATAACGTAGGGTTCAGTCGTGCACCTCGTGTGTTTGTGTGAGTATAGGTTCGATTTGGAGGTATCAACTGTTAACCAGGATAAGCCATGTGGCCACTATGAAGGTTACATCATGAAGAGAGCTAAAGGAGACGGAACAGTGATTTGGTGCTGTTGAAGAACGTACTGTCCAGGAAGTCTTAAGACCAAAGATTACATGGTGTTTAGTGCAAACGAACATCAGTGTGGAGCACCGGATTATGCTCGCTTAGAAGTACAAAAAGTCAGACGAAGAAGAGACCACGAGAGGAAGAAACTTCGACTCCAGAAAAAAAAAAAAATGCATCGAAAAGTTAGATTACCTGCACAATGGAGAAAATGATTTTGTGACTGAAATGCCACAATAGCATTTTCTTTTATTTTCTTTCTAATGAAGTCACAATTTTATGTTTATGGCCACTTTCAGGACAAGTCAACCATCTCCAGAATCAATACAAAATATTTTTGAGTCATCAGACTTCTGACTGGTTTGACGTGACCCGCCAGCAACTGCCCTCCTGTGCCAACCTCTTTTTCTCAGAGTAGCACTTGCGACCTACGTCCTCAATTACTTGCTATCTGCAGTCCAGTCTCTGTATTTCCCTTCAGTTTTTACCCTCTAATACCATCGAAGTTACTCCCTGATGCCTTAGCATGTAATATTACGCTTTTTTTAAATCCCATCAGGTGTTGGAGTAGTTGTTAATGTTTGGGGCCGCTTTTAAAGTTTCACTAGCGTTGTAATATTACAGGGTGGACTGACACATTTAAGTAACTTTATAAATAGCAGACTCAAAAAAGGAGGCGTAATCTGACTTTAAAGTTTAGCGGCAGTAGTAATTTGGAATAAAATCAACACCTGAGCACAGTATTACACAAAGAAACTAACAGATTCCGTGATGACCTTTCTTACCAATATGTTTGCTTCAAGTTGTTTGGATCGTAGCAGATGAGGCTGTAAAACACTTGCTGCATTGTGTAAAATGATGCTTGGTTTGCTTAGAGCGGATTGTACTAACTGAATGACCGCAAAAAAAAGAGAAAAAAAATTAAGTTATCTTTTGTGATGAAAGACTGTTTAAATCGATCGGATTTCGTTTAATTCCGAAGATTTCCTTGCAGGCATTGCTATAAAGACACATTCATGAAAGTTACTTATACTGATGATATCTAGAAGTTTCTAGTAAAATATAGATACAAGTCCAACAATGGCTCCAAGCATCATGTTACATAATCAAGATTATTAAAAGGTGAGTCATTTTAAATAAGTAAAAGGTTTTCATTGTACCAACTATATTTTCGTCATATTTAAAGGGGAAAACAAACTCACACACTTACATTTGGTAGTAAGGAAGTCCCTGACGTACGTCTAATCTTAGCGAAAGGTAAAACATAAAAGACGAAGTGCACAACTGCGTTCTGGGCAGCTCGTAAAAGATAGATGAACATCAAAAATATATGAAGAACGTAATTCACTGTCAGAGAAAGCGGTGGTCAGCGACAAGTGTCGCAGATATATTTTTTACTAAATAAAATTTTCAATGTAATACTACAAGCACATGTCCTACCATCCTATCTCTTCTTCTTGTCTGTCATCTCCTTACTCTCCTTTCCTCCCCGATTCTATAGAGAACCTCTCCATTCGTTACCTTATCAGTCGATCTCATTCTCAACATTCTCCAGTAGCACCACATCTCAAATGCTTCGTTTCTCTTCTGTTCTTGTTTCCCTGCAGTCCATGTTTCACAAAAATACATTTCTAAGCTCCATACAATGTTCTGAGGCATTTCTTCCTCAAATCAAGGTCGATCTTTGACACCAACAGACTTCTCTTGGCAATGTCTACCCTCTTTGCCTGTGCCAGTGTACTTTTTATGTCTTCCTTGGCTCGTCCATAGTGGGTTATTTTGCTTCAAATGTAACATAATTGCTTGGCTTCATGTACATTGCGATCACGAATTCGGATGTTGAGTTTCTCGACATTTTCATTTCTGTCACTTCTCATTTCTCTCGCCATTCTTCGGTTTACCCTCAATCCAAATTCTGTACTCATTAGTCTGTTCATTCCATTCCTCAGACCCTGTAATTCTCCTTCACTTCCACAGACGATAGCAATGTCATCAGCAAATGTTATCGCTGTTATCATTTCACACTGATTTTTTTATCCCACCCTTGAACCTTTCCTTTATTTCCGACATGACCTATTAGATCTACAAATTGAACTTTTAAGGGCGATAGTACACGTTCCTTCCTTACCCCCTTTTCAATCCGAGCACAACCGCTCGCTCAAACAAGGATCTGTCTTTTGCACAGGTCACAACTATATTCAAGATAGGCAGTAGGAGTAACCCACAGAACTTCAGGCCTATTTCACTGACGTCAATTTGCAGCAAGGGTTTGGAACATACCCTGTATTCAAATAATATGAATTATCTCGAGCAGAGACCGGTGACCGGCGGCCAGTGCACACGTGACCAGCAGCAGCTCTACATTGTACGGTAACCGGCTTCTTAATAGAAGCGACTTATTTACATTTCATGTGTACTTTCTCTTGCAGCTCTTTATACTTTAGTGTGCTCGCGTGTTTGTTTATTAAGAATCGCGTTTATTTGTCAGCTCAGTTACTGAATTTTTTATTTATTAGCTCGCGTATATATTTTTCAGATTCGCCGTTAATAAACAGTTCAGCGTTAGGTCTATACTTTACAAAGCTCACTGTTTATCAAACTACTGAGTCCTCTGACGTACTTACTTGGAAGAAACAAAGGTTTTTAGAATGGCTAGGAACTGTGACTGCTGCGAACGGATGGAGGCAGAGTTGGTGACTCTTCGCTCGCAGCTTCAGGCGGCGTTGGCTTCGCTGGCAACGCTTGAGACTGCGGTGGGTGGGCGCCGCTGTTGTGGGCCGCTCGCGGGGGTGCAGCAGACGCCCTGTGCGTCTGTCGTGCCCCCCCATCGGCATGCGGCTGTGGCCAGCCCGCTCACTGCCCGCGAGGAGGTAGCCCCCCAATCCGTGGTGGATTGGGAGGTCCCCTCAGCGCGTGTCAGGCGGCGTAAGACTTCAAATGTTCAAATGTTTGTTAAGCTTATGGGACTTAACTACGGGGTCAACAGTCCCTAAACTTACAAACTACTTATGAACTACTTACGAACTAGGACGGCACAAATATCCATGCCCGAGGGAGGATTCGAACCCCCGACCGTAGTGGCCGTGCTGACCGTGACTAGAGCGCCTCAGTCACCTCGGCCACCGCGGCCGGCGCGTAAGACTTCCCGGGGGACCGAAGTGGAGGCCTCCCCGGTTAGTCTTGCCAACAGATTCGAGGCGCTGTCTGTGGCAGGGGATGTTCCTGATGCGGATGGTGTCGCTTGTCCTGTACTCGCCCCTCTGCCTTCAAGATCCGGGCATTCACAGAGGGTGGGTTTGTTGGTAGTTGGGAGCTCCAACGTTAGGCGGGTAATGGAGCCCCTTAGGAAAATGGCTACTAGGGAGGGGAAGAATTCCAATGTGCACTCCGTGTGCATACCGGGGGGAGTCATTCCGAATGTGGAACGGCTCCTTCCGGATGCCTTGAAGAGCACAGGGTGCAGCCAACTGCAGGTGGTGGCTCATGTTGGGACCAATGATGTGTGTCGCTTTGGATCGGAAGAGATCCTCTCTGGTTTTGAGCGGCTATCAGAAGTGGTTAAGACTGCCAGTCTTGCTTGCAAGATGAAAGCGGAGCTCACCATCTGCAGCATTGTCGACAGGACTGACTGCGGACCTTTGGTTCAGAGCCGAGTGGAGGGTCTGAATCAGAGGCTCAGACGGTTCTGCGACCGTGTCGGCTGCAGATTCCTCGACTTGCGCCAAAGGGTGGTGGGTTTTCGGGTTCCGCTAAATAGGTCAGGAGTCCACTACACTCAGGAAGCGGCTACACGGGTAGCGGGGGCTGTGTGGCGTGGACTGGGCGGTTTTTTAGGTTAGATGGCCTCGGGAATACACAAAATGGGTTTCAGTCTCAAAGGGGGCAGGTCAGACACGGGAAGAAAGTAGGCATAAAAACCATTGGTGTAACAGTTGTAAATTGTCGTAGCTGTGTTGGGAAAATTCCAGAGCTCCAAGCGCTGATAGAAAGTACTGAGGCACAAATCGTTATAGGTTCTGAAAGCTGGCTGACGCCTGAGATAAATTCGGCCGAAATTTTTTCAAAGGGCCAAATGGTCTTCAGAAAGGATAGAATAAATAAAACAGGGGGTGGCGTGTTTATTGCTGTTACAAACGGTTTATCCTGCAACGAAATTGAGGCAGATACTTCCTGTGAATTGGTCTGGGTAGAGGTTATACCTGACCACCGAAATAAATTAATAATTGGATCATTTTATCGGCCCCCTGACTCAGACGATGCGGTTGCAGAAATGTTCAAAGAAAGCTTGAATCATATTTCAAATAGGTATCCGAAGCATACTGTTATAATCGGTGGCGACTTTAATTTACCCTCGATATGTTGGCATAATTACGTATTCAAAACCGGGGGCAAATATAAAACATCGTCCGAACTAGTTCTGAATGCTTTTTCTGAGAACTACTTCGAACAGTTAGTTCATGAACCCACTAATAGTACGTGGTTGCGAAAATACTCTTGATCTCCTAGCAACAAATAATCCCGAGATAGTAAAGAGCATCAAAACAGATACAGGGATTAGCGAACATCGAGTTGTAGTAGCGAGACTGAATATCGAAATTCCCAAATGCACCAAAAATAAACGAAAAATATATCTATTCAATAAAGCAGATAAAAATTCGCTTCACGCTTTCCTGAGTGATAGTCTCCAGTCCTTCAAAACTAAAAATGCGAGTGTAGATCAGTTGTGGCTTACATTCAAAGACATAATATCAGTAGCAATCGAGAGATTTATACCAAATAAATTAATAAAAGAGGGGGCTGACGCCCCGTGGTACGCAAAACAGGTCAGATCACTGTTGCAGAAACAAAGAAAAATGCATGCAAAATTTAAAAAGACACAGAATCCGCAAGACTGGCAATCTTTTACTGAAACTCGCAACCTAGCGCGGACTTCAATGCGAGAATCTTATAGTTTTTTCCACAACGAAATCCTGTCTCGTAATCTTGGAGAAAATCCAAAGAAATTCTGGTCATATGTGAAGTACACTAGCGGCAAAACACAAACAATACCTTCACTACGCGATAGCAATGGTAATACTACCGACGACAGTACTGCTAAGGCAGAATTACTAAACACAGCTTTCCGAAATTCTTTCACCAAAGAAGACGAAGTGAACACTCCAGTATTCAATCCAAGAACAGCTGCCAGCATGCGAAACTTAGAAGTAGATGTTCCTGGAGTAGTAAAACAACTTAAGTCACTAAACAAAAATAAATCTTCCGGGCCAGATTGTATACCAACTAGATTCCTCTCAGAGTATGCTGATGAAATAGCTCCGTACTTAGCTATAATTTACAACCGATCACTCAGCGAAAGATCCGTACCCAAAGACTGGAAAGTTGCCCAAATTACTCCAATATTCAAGAAAGGCAATATGAGTGATCCCCAAAATTACAGGCCTATCTCATTGACGTCGATTTGCAGTAGGATTTTGGAACATATACTTTGTTCGAATATTATGTACTACCTCGAAGAGAACGACCTATTAACCAATAGTCAGCACGGATTCAGAAAGTATCGCTCTTGCGAAACACAGCTTGCCCTTTATTCACATGAAGTGTTAAGTGCCATCGACAAGGGATCTCAAATCGATTCCATATTTCTGGATTTCCGGAAGGCTTTTGATACTGTACCCCACAAGCGGCTTCTAATGAAATTGCGTGCTTATGGGATATCTCCCCAATTGTGCGATTGGATTCACGATTTCCTATCAGAAAGGACACAGTTCGTTGTAATTGACGGTAAGTCATCGAGTAAAACAGAAGTGATATCTGGCGTTCCACAGGGAAGCGTTATTGGTACCCTACTCTTCCTCCTGTTTATAAACGATTTAGGAGATAATCTGAATAGCTCCCTTAGACTGTTCGCGGATGATGCTGTCGTTTATCGGTTAGTGAAGTCAACAGAGGATCAAAAGCAACTGCAAAGCGATTTAGACAAAATTTCTACTTGGTGCGAAAATTGGCAATTGACACTAAATAAAGAAAAGTGTGAAGTAATACACATGACCACTAAAAGAAATCCGCTGAACTTCATTTACGCGATAAATCAGTCAAACCTTAAGGTCGTAAATTCTACCAAATACCTAGGAGTTACAATTACGAACAACTTTGACTGGAGAGAACACATAGAAAATATTGTGGGGAAGGCGAACCAAAGGTTACGTTTCATTGGCAGAACGCTTAGACGATGCACCAGCTCCACCAAAGAGACTGCCTACATCACACTTGTGCGTCCTCTCTTGGAGTACTGTTGCCCCTTGTGGGACCCTCACCAGGTGGGACTGACGGAAGATATTGAGAAGGTTCAGAGAAGGGCAGCTCGTTTTGTTTTATCACGTTACGGGGGGGAAAGCGTCACGGAAATGTTGCGCGAATTGGGGTGGAAATCATCAAAAGAAAGACGTTATTCATTGCGGCGTGATCTGTTTGCGAAGTTTCAATCACCGACTTTTAGTTCTGAATGTGAAAATATTTTGCTAGCACCCACCTACTTAGGGAGACATGACCATCCCAATAAAATAAGAGAAATCAGATCGAAAACGGAACGATTTAGGTGTTCTTTCTTCCCGCGCGCTATTAGAGAATGGAACGGTAGAGAAAAGTTATGAAGGTGGTTAATGAACCCTCTGCCAGGCACTTAAATGTGATTTGCAGAGTATCGATGTAGATGTAGATGTAGATGTAGAATGTCAACACGGATTTAGAAAATATCGTTCATGCGAAATACAACTTTACTCACATGAAGTGATAAGTGCTATCGACAAAGGTTCTGAAATTGATTCCGTATTTCCTGATTTCCAGAAGGCTTTTGACACGGTGCCTCACAAAGGGCTTTTAATCAAATTGCGTGGTTATGCTATATCGCCCCAAATTTGCGACTGAATAGGGGATTTCCTGTCACAGAGGACACAGTTTGAAGTAATCAATGGTAAGGCATCGACTGAAACAGAGGTGATATCGGGTGTTCCTCAGGTAGTGTTATTGGTTCTCTGCTATTCCTTATTTACGTAAACGATTTGGGAGAAAAATCTAAGCAGCTCTCTTAAGTTGTTTGCAGATGACGCCGTCATTTACCGTCTAGTAAAATCATCGGAAGATCATAACCAACTGCAGAACGATCTAAATAAGATATCACAACGGTGTAAAAATGGGCAATTGAAACTAAATAATAAGAATCGTGAAGTCGGCCACATGAGTACGAAAAGAAATCCGTTAACTTTTGTTTACAAGATACATCACTAAGAAGTGAAGGCCGTAAACTCCACTAAATACCTAGGAATTACTATTACTTCAGACTTAAACTGGAAAGAACACGTAGATAATGTCGTTGCATACACCATCGCAGGCGCTCCTGTCTGTGATGCAGCGTCAAGGGTAACCGCAGCCATGGTCTCCGAGCCGATAGTCCATACTGCTGCAAACGTCGTCGAACTGTTCGTGCAGATGGTTGTTGTCTTACAAACGTCCCCATCTGTTGATTCAGGCATCGAGACGTGGCTGCACGATCCGTTGCAGCCATGCCGGTAAGATGCCTGTCATCTCGACAGCTAGTGATACGAAGTCGTTGGGATCGAGCATGGCGTTCCGTATTACCCTCCTGAACACACCGATTCCATATTCTGCTAACAGTCATTGGATCGAGACTAACGCGAGCAGCAATGTCGCGATACGATAAACCGCAATCGTTATAGGCTACAATCCGACCTTTATCAAAATCGGAAACGTGATGGTACGCATTGCTCCTCCTTACACGAGGCATCACAACAACGTTTCACCAGACAACGCCGGTCAACTGCTGTTTGTGTATGAGAAATCGGTTGGAGACTTTCCTCATGTGAGCACGTAGTAGGTGTCGCCACCGGTGCCAAGCTTGTGTGACTGCTCTGAAAAGATAATCATTTGCATATCACAGCATCTTCTTCCTGTCGGTTAATTTTCGGGTCTGTAGCACGTCATCTTCGTGATGTAGTAATTTTAATGACCAGAAGTGTAAATAGTTTGTAAGTTTAGGGACAGATGACACCGCAGTTAAGCCCCATAAGCTTAACAAACAATTGAACATTTTTGAGCAACTTTCTGATATTTCCACTATTTCGGTTGCCGTAATGTTGTCTCCACTCAGTAGAAACGACTGAAAGACGTCGAACCATTTTAGTTCATTCTTCCGATGTCAATATTCCAGAACCTAGATATCTCAACTGATCCACTAATTGTTTTAAGAGTGTACATTGGTGTGTTGTCTGTTTTTTCGGACATCTCTGGGAAGCAATCCAGGATGTTTCAGGGGATAAAGGGAAATCGCCCTCGAAAAACACATTTCTAGAAGTCTCTATTGAGCCGTTAAACGGGATAGCTTGCAAATCGCAGTGAACCTTCAACTCGTGGTTCGTTAGAATGAAACTATAGTAACAGAGGAAACAAACAAGAGCTTCGCCACTGCCGATAAGGGGTCTCATTTTGCCGCGTTGATTGTTGTTCTTTCGATAACGCAATCACTGGAACGAGATGACACATTCCTTCAAGCCGTGCAGTTTCATTTAGCTGCCTCTTCCTCAGACGGTGGCATTCTTCAGTTGTCAGGCAGTGTAAGCAGAGTCTAACATACACATTCGCGACTCTAACTGCTGTTATCAACTGACACTTGCAAAGACACTAGCGCTCCTTGTGGTGAGCAAGGCTCCTTACGAGTAATGTTTGTTTTAATTACTGTTCAACGTAATTAACTAATAGTTTCTGTAATTTATGCGTTCCAAACATCAGTAAGGTATTAAGAGACATGAAATAAATGGAAATAAACGTAAAAACAGCAGAATTTCGCTGATTTAATGGTATAAACAACAACTTATTCATGAGGCAATATTTGTCTGCATCTGCAGCTTATTCCTCTGAAAGTAGTAGAATAGAAACGTACGAAAAACATAAATTTCCGTTACAGTTTAACCTCACAAGACAGGCATTTTCTCTGACATGTAGCAATTAGGTATGGAGTCTAATTATTATTTTTATTTATTTTATTCAATTTTTTTTCTATGTTTAATATCATGTTTGTGAGGATTTTTCTTTAGCTGCTACTGTGGTGCCTGATTTGGTACATATAGTAATGTAGATATGGCATTCCATGTAAGTTTCTTAAATTCAACACTTATTTGACTGTAATTGTAGTGAAGAAACTTTGACATTTCTGAGTAAAAAACCGACGTCTATCTGCAAAAGAACAAAGGTTCTTTTTTTTTATCTTAATAGAAAACGAAATTCTTCATTTTATGTCACTACATATCTTTCCTGTCGGAAAATGTATGTTAAATTCAATTTAAAAGTTACTATTCACACTCTTCCGACATCGTATTTAGAAATGTACCTTAGCGGTCTCTTGGAGCTCTGCTGTCGTGGCGTAGAACAAGAAGCAGTGGGAATGTCATGACTGTATACAGGCCCGGCGGTTGAAGTGGGAACCGCGGTAGTGTACCTGCTCAAAAAGTTGAGAGTGGGTAAAATACCCACACTTCGTTTGGGGGAATATTTATTTACAATGAGCCGCGCGAGGATGGCCACTCCCAGTCGGGCCGGGCTGGGAAAAGGGGGAAATCACTTCTCTGATTTTGACGCTGTAAAAACTCTTGCCGGTATATAGGACCACCCCACATTGGTTTATCAACTTATTCTTTCCTTACATGTTTTCCATTGCTTATGAAAATCGAAAATACTTAATTCTCATTCTGCGTGAGTTATCAGTTTTATAATGTTTCTCACTCTGTTTTGAAGAAAGCATACAGTACAAAAATCAGATTTTTGACACTAATAGTACAGCATCTTAGCTTTCTAATTAAACATTAACCTTTTCTTAATTCGTAACAGTCGTTTTAAAATCACACTCTTTGTCAAGTATGTTTACGTAATTTATCAAAATGTTCGATAGCGTGTACCTTACCGTTCGATGCATTTTACCATACATTGAAGTGACTGGAAAAGAACTAAAAGTACAAAAAAGTTTTTGAAGCGGTTGTCGAAATGAATCTTTCTCGTTTAACGAGTAACGCGTTTTAATATCCATCTGCTCATCACACTCTATCTGTCCGACCCCTTTCCCCCTCTCTACATCAGTTTCCTTCGCCTCCTCTGTCTCCTCTTAGAACTATGTCTAATCTAGAGCCATGTTTAGTGTTATGTCGAATATCTTAAATCTCCAAAAGTTCTTGACCTAATGTTTTTGAAATTTTAACACAACTTTCTACTCGAATATGCGCATGTTTTATACACATAATTTTTCAGCAATGTCATATATATTGATTTCTATAAATTTTATAATGGGCAAACGTTGATACGAAAAATCTGAAAAGTAATATACATAGAGGTTTTATACAATATATCCAAGAAATATGTACCTAGAAATCTTCCTCTATTACAATGTAACATTGTGACAAGATTTCAAAGCAATTGGTCAAGAAATTTAGGAGATTAACGACTATGCACAGACCAACAGAACATTTTTAATTATAGAGATAACTGACAGAGGGAGGGGGGACAACCTTTGGACATTATTATTACAGTAGAACCTCTCAAACTCCATTCCCGAAAACTCGACATGTACCGTAAAACTCGACAGGGCTGGTGAATTAATATATATATATATATATATATATATATATATATATATATATATATATATATATATATATATATACTGATGTACTAATGGAAAGTTTTACGTTATGGGCACACTGCCCATAACGTAAAACTTTCCATCAGTACATAGGCCGCACGAGAGCGCTAGAGACTCAGACTAGGTTACTTGGTTTTCCAAGGTCGTTCAACGCACCCTTTACCTGCCCAGCCGGGTCGAGCTGTTGTTTGCACACGTTCGGGGATTTCTGTGTCCACATTCCTTATCGTGAGGCTGCGCTTTGACCTGGGATTCCCGGGCAGGTAATAAACTACCTTCGCCGGCCGCGGTGGCCGAGGGGACTCAGGCGCTCCAGTCACGGTCAGCACGGCCACTACGGTCGGGGGTTCGAATCCCCCCTCGGGCATGGATATTTGTGCCGTCCTTAGTATAAGGTAGTAAATAAGTAGTTTGTAAGTTTAGGGACTGATGACCCCGTAGATAAGTCCCATAAGCTTAACAAACATTTGAACATTTTAAACTACCTTTGCTACATTGTCATCACTGGGCGTTCAGTTTAGTGTTTGTTGAGACACAGTTGCTTTTGTTCGAGAGTGGTTGACAATTGTTTAAACGAGTTTTGTGGTGGAATATAGAGCGACAGTATGGCGGAGAAGAAGAGGAAACAAATGTCAGTGTCAATGGAAGCAAAGTTTTGTGCCCTAAAAAGATTTGATCGTGGTGAAAGCGTAAATAAAATAGCATTGGACTTGAACATCGGTAGGTCTACAGTGCTCAGTTAGAAGAAAAAGAAATCTAAAATTGAATCTTGGTGTTTGAAAAGACAGTGTACAGAAACTATCACGGAACAAAAAACAACGAGAATTGCAGAGTTCGAAAAAGTCAGCGAAACCCTTTAGCAATGGTTCCGTACAGGAAGAAGGAAACGCCTATATCTGGACCCATCCTGCAACAGAAAGCTCTTGTTTTATGAACAATTTAAGGACGAAGGAGAGCCTGGGTTTATAGCGAACAATGGTTGGTTATCAAGGTGGAAACAACGATATGGAATCAAGCTGCTCAGTATCTGCTGGGAAAAACTGTCAGCTGACCCTAACAACGTGAGTGACTTCAAGACCAAACTACACGAGTTTATTGAAAAAGAAGGACTGTCAGGTGATCAAATCTACAATGCAGATGACACAGGACTGAACTTTCGAATGCTTCCTACTAAAAGTTTAGCTCTGGGAGATGAAAAAGCTGCTCCAGGTTTTAAGAGAAGTAAGGAGAGTGTGACTATTGTTGCCTGCAGTAATGCAACAGGAGAGCATAAACTCAAATTAGCGCTAATTAGAAAAGCAAAAAAACCAAGAGCATTTAAAACTTCAAATGCACAAGTGATGGCAACTTTGAACTCCCAGTTTGGTATAGAAATCAATCTAATGCATGGATGAGCGAAGCAATTTTTAAAGAGTGGTTTTTTCAACAGTTCGTCCCAGAGGTTGAGAAGTTTCTGAAGAAAAAAAATCTTCCCAGGAAAGCTCTACTGATTCTCGATAATGCTACGACTCACCCTGATGTGCAATATTTATAGGGCAAAGACATTAAAGCAATGTTTCTACCGCCGAACGTCACGTCTCTCTGTCAACCGATGGACCAAAGAGCTTTGGCAGCGTTAAAGAGAAGGTACAGAAGTAAGCTTTTGTCATCTTTGGTGTTGTTCTTGGAATCGGGTGAGGAGCTAACGGCTAAACTAAAGAAGATCGATTTATTAGATGTCATTGGATGGGACTCTCAATCTTGGATCGAGCTTGAGACCATAACCCTCATTCGTTCTTGGAGGAAACTTCTAGATCACACAGGCAATGATTTGTCGCGTGACGATGGAATCAATTCTGAAAATAGTGACTTGATTGAACTCATGAAAAAAATCCCAGGGTGTGAAGAGTCTTCAAGCAATGATGTCAATGAATCACAACCATTAGGAGAAGATAGCTCTCAAAGGGTGTGACGTAGAATGGGACGATTCGGAAGAAGAAGAGGACCATCGACAAGAAAGAAAAGTTAGCCACAGTCAGGCTGTGAAATTTATTGAAGTGACATTGCAGTACTTAGAGCAGCAAAATGCGACTCGAATGGAGATTCTGTTCCTCAGGCGACTCCGTGATCAAGCTGCAAGACGCCGTGTGGAGACAGAAAAGCAGTCTTCAATCACTGGGTTTTTCGAACGACTTCAGTAAGTTCTCTTTTACACTTTTCTTCTAGTGTTCAGAAAACTTCCCATAACTAACTGTCATGGACTTTTTATAAGCAGCATAAACTACTTCAGTAATAATTGTAATGAACAGTGTATTTTCAGATTCTACTAGGCCTACTGTTTCAATTTTTTTTATTATTAGTTATCAATGTTGATATAAAAATATAATTGTATATAATAAATCAATAAATGTACAATTTTAATACTCTAAATAAGCGTTTTTATTCAACTCCTAGTTATTTTTATTTAAGTTCCCTAAAACTCGACAACCTCAAAACTGGACAACATTTAAGTCCACATTGTGTCGAGTTTGAGAAGTACTACTGTATTATTATTATTCACTGCTGCTACTCATGGTAATTACCCGCCATCTTTTTGCATAAGACGGGCTCTTATATTGCATTGAGTGTCTGGTCTCTTAGCCGTCACACCTAGCATATCCAATGTCTACTAGATGTGATGTTGCCCGTGTACCACCACGTGGAGGTGGACCAGTTTGTGCCCTCTTTCTTGTATTTGTTTGCAGCTGTATTACTTGTTGAAATTATATTATAAAAAATAAAATTGGCGTACAATAGTCATAGAGTAATTCACTGTAAGGTAAATTAGAGGTGTGTTACATCATTAGTGTTATTGCATGGATCATAATTAGTTACATCATCGGGTTTAAGCATTTCACTATAAATTAAATTACAGTTGTAGTACATTATAAGTGTTTTTGCATGGATAATAGTTAAGCATATCACCTTCCTAAAACATTGCTAATACTAGGACTAAATAGTAACTAAATGGGTTATTGTTGAAATTATATAAATATCAAATAAATTTAATGTGCGTCTTTTACACTTTGTGGTATAAAGGTAATTGACATTAAATAGTTTTACAATTACTTTAGAGGTGTGAAACATTATACATTTTATTACACCAATAATAATTCGGTACCTCATCTGAATTAGACATTGACAGTACTACGCTTAAACAGTGATAATATTCCAGAATGAAACTTCACTCTGCAGCGGAGTGTGCGCTGATATGAAACTTCCTGGCAGATTAAAATTGTGTGCCGGAACCGGGACTCGAACCTGGGACCTTTGCCTTTTGCGGGCAAGCGCACTACCGACTGTGCTATCCCGACACAACTCACGATGGCACCTCACAACTTTATTTCCGCCAGTACCTCGTCTCCTACTTTCCAAACTTCACAGAAGCTCTCCTGCAAACACGCAAGACTAGCACTCCTGGAAGAAAGGATATGGTAGAGACATGGCTTAGCCACAGCCTAAGGGATGTTTCCAGAATGAAACTTCACTCTGCAGCGGAGTGTGCGCTGATATGAAACTTCCTGGCAGATTAAAATTGTGTGCCGGACCGGGACTCGAACCTGGGACCTTTGCCTTTCGCGGGAAAGCGCACTACCGACTGTGCTATCCCGACTATCTAACTTTAAAGTTGTGAGGTGGCATCGTGAGTCGTGTCGGGATAGCACAGTCGGTAGTGCGCTTGCCCGCGAAAGGCAAAGGTCCGGCACACAATTTTAATCTGCCAGGAAGTTTCAGTGATAATATTGATTATAATCATGAGATACTTCAGATGAGTTAAGAATCACATGTCTAATTTTGTCTAATATTTTTGCAGGATTGAATGTTTTCTTTTTATTTTCAGAGTTAAAATTATTTTTATTACTACCCTTAAGGATTTTGTTAATATTCAGGTTAAATTCAGTTGACTTTAACATCTTAACATCTTACAAAGCATTTATATTGTGCTATATTGCTTGAGGTTTGCATTGTGTGCTGCATGTGCATGGAACAGGATTACAATATGAATTGTTGTTTGTGGCCTCTTGCGCACTGGCGTCTACTCTGTCCCACTCAACTTCACTGTCTTCTGAGCTGTTCCCTTCATCTTCAACACTGCTGCTGTCATCTGTCGTATCTCGGTTTCGTTGCCTTGGAAATGTTTATCTGCGGTATGCTCTGTTGAACTCCGTCTTGAGGGCTCTGGAGATTCTGTCTGCTGTGTCATTTATTTCTTTGCACTTTTCTGGACACCGCAGAGCTTGCTTTAGTTCGTCCTGCATCAGTGGTACTTGTCCTCGTGGTTCGTGTTGATTACATATTAAGACGACATGTTCTGGTGTGCCTATTCCTCCACGTTTGCAAAGGTCATCTCGGTCAGGGTATAGATTTTGAAGGTATGTTGGGTATGGGCCGTGGCCTGTGAGGAAGTGGATCATTCCCTTTGCTGGATCGACGTGTTTCATTCTCAGACGGTCAGCGATATCTGGGACGAATGTATAGGTGCGCCTGCCTTTTGTCCTGGAATCCCACTGTTGTTGCCATGTAGTAATCTACCAATGTTTTGGACAACTAACCATTCTTGAAAAACTTGAGCTGCCGAGCCTGACTGTGTATGTTAGACTGTGGTGTAAGTGGGCTGTGGACTGACAGCCAGGCGTTGAGGCAGCTGCTCTCCTGCCCGTGGTGACGTCACAGGGCGCTGTCCTTGGCCAAGGCGGTTGGCCGTCCTGCTGCATCCCGCTAACCTCGTTCCGCGCCCTCCTTTCGGTGCATTTCCACCTGGAAATGCGCGTGCAGTCCGTTCTACACGGCAAGTGGGAGCTTACAATATTATCCGCGATGCACCGGTTCCGCCGGACGCCTACCGGATGGATAGGGACATTTGTGCAAGACGCACGTGTGAAGGCATAGGATGGATCTTATTGTCACGTGTATGAAGTAAGGCTGTTGATAATTTGAAAAATATTGACATCAAAAAAATATTATTATCGGTCCTCCAAATAAAACAATACTTCGATATATCGTTGCTGTTGAGGTCTTCAGTCCGCAGACAGGTTTGATGCAGCCTCCATGCTACGGTGTGCTGTATAAACCTCTTTATCTCCGAATAAGAACGTCAACCTACATCCTTTTGAAACTGCTTGTTGTATTGGTCTCTAGGTTTTCGTCGACAATTTTTACTCCACACACTTCCTTCTAATGCCAAGTTGAGGATTTCTTGATGCCTCAGAAAGTGTCCCACCAACCTATACCTTCTCTTAGTCAGGACTTGCCAGAAACTACTTTTCTGCCCAATTCTGTTAAGCACCTTCTCATTAGTTACGTGATCAACCCATGTATTCTTCATAATTCGCCTGAAGCACAATTCAAAATTTTCTGTCATATTTTTATTTGAACTTCTTATCGTACACGTTTCACTTCTATATAATGCTACACTCCAGAAAAAATAGGTGTTAAAACATTTAAATCAATATTGGATGTCAACAAATTCCGTTTCTTCAGAAACACTTTGCATCCCATGGCCATTCTGCATTTTATATCTTCTTTACTTCAGCCATCATAAGTTGCTTTACTACCCAAACAACAAAACTCAACTACTACTTATATTGACCCCATTACCGAAACTAATTCCTTCATGAAGTGGGAACACGTTACGGACAGACAGACATCGTAAAATCGCAGTTATGTTTGAAAATATATCTGAAACGATGCGAGATATGCTAAAAACATAACAGAGCAAAGTTGTATAGAATTTTCTTCTCTGCAAATTCGTTTAGTTAGTTGTCGTGTCAGATGAACGGTTAAGGCGTTATTTTCTTTTAAATTTCGAGCCGTCAAAAGGCGATCCCAAAGGCTCACTTTTAGTGTTACTGCCGTTCATCATAGACGTGCAAGTCGCACATGTAGTCCAGTCAATAAATGCTTTGTAGAGTGCATGCATTATACGAGAATTTTTGACTTCAGGACTTTGTTAGGGACAGTTAGGAGGTGAACATTCTAAAAGTCCCCGACCCTGGGGGGTGAGCTAAAGCGGGGACGGAGGTGGAAAGGTACCATTTTTTGGTTCTTCGATTATATCTCGAAAACGGTCAGCTTTAGAAAGAAAAACGTTCAAAATAAAAATGAAAGATAATTGAATTTGCTATAAAATCATAATATTATAATAAAAGCTATAATTATGAAAAGGTGTTCTGTTTCAATTGAAATTACCTTCTTGTCATTGTTAAAGTGTTGTTATTTATCAAGCTAGCACGTTTCACAAGATAAAAACGTGAGAGCCGCTCGAAACACTCATTTCTTGAAGGACATCGGAACTGAGCGCACATCTTATAAATGATGTAACTTCTGATTGGCTGAAGATAAGGTAGCAAACTTGAATATCAAATTGAAGGAAATGAAATGCTCTACAAGTTTCTTTCTGTCAAATTTCCTGAGAAACGATCGAGTGAGTCATTAGAAGTAAATGTTTGACAAAATTAGTCAGGTAAAAATGATTTTTTCCGAAATGGTCGATTTTCAATAACGTACGAGGCGCGTCCAGAAAGTAAGTTTCGTTTGGTAATAAAATGAAATTGTACACAGATACAGAAGAAATTTTTATTGCACAAAATTCTATAACTCTTAAACTACTTTTCCACATAACTGCCGAAATTTTTCAAGCATTTGTCATAGCGTGGCACCAGGTTTTGTATACCTTCTTCATAGAAATCTGTCGCCTGCGTCTTCAACCAGTCATTGGTGAAGTGAAATTTGGGGGAAGTCCATAGCGAGAGCACTAATTGTAAACCTACGGTTTTCCTGGATCTTGTCATCAATCGCGTGAACCAGTTCTTCTGTAACCAAAGGTGGACGCCCACTTCGTTCTTCATCGTGCACATCACTACGCCCGCCAATTGAACTGTCGGACCCATCTTCTCACCATCGAACCACTCATCGCATTTGGTCCGTAAACATCGCAAATTTGCCGATAAATTTCACTTGGTTTCACTTTCCTCGCATTCAGAAACCGAATCACCGACCTGATTTCACAGGCGGCGGGATTTTCAATCAACGACGACATTTCAAACAAGCACAACAAAGCGTACGTAACTGACAGCGATCTCCAAATGGCGCACGTTCTTCTCCTTGATAAACATCGTCTACAGCGCATGCGCGGAACTGCAATCGCAGCGCTGCAGCGGAGATAAATTGAAGTGGAACTTACTTTCTGGACGCGCCTCGTATATCTCGAACGCTGTTGGGAATTCGACGTTTATGTATAGAAACAATTTTATAGCAAATTCAATTATCTTTCGTTTCTATTTGGAACGTTGACTTCCTAAAGCTGACCGTTTTTGAGATATAAGCAAAACCCCCCAAAAATTGTACCTTTCACCCCTCCCCGCTTTAGCTCACTCCCCAGGGGCGGGGAATTTTAGTACGTTCACCTGCTATCCCTAACAAAGTCCTGAAGTCAAAAATTCTCGCATATTCCATGCAGTCTACACCCCTCTTTTGAGCACTCATGGACTGGACAAATGTGACGTCACTGAAAGACTTCCATAAGGCAGGCTCAACACGACTCCAGCTGGGGTCATACAGCCAAGAATGCCACGCGAAATCATCGCCTGATTTTCTTACACTGCATTCCATAACTCTTGTTTTACTCTTGCTAATTCTCTTATCCCCTTCTCTCAACACACTGTCCATTCCGTTCAACTGCCCTTCCAGGTCTTTTTCTGTCTCTGACCTCATCGGCAAGCCGCAACGTTTTTAATTCTTCTCCCTGAACTTTAATTCCTTCTCCAAACTTCTTGCATTCCTTCACAGCTTGCTCAATGTACAGATTAAAATACATTGTGGATAGCCTGCACCCCTGTCTTACTCCCTTCCCAATCACTGTGTCCCTTTCATGCCCTTCGACTCCGATTTTTGTACAAGTTGAATATAACTCTTCGTTTCCTATATTTTACTCCTGATACCTGCAGAATTTGAAAAAAGTGTACTCCATTCAACACGTTCAAAAGCTTTCTCCAGAGCTACAAAAGCTAAAAACGTAGGTTTTCCTTTCCTTAGCCTAGCCTACAAAAATATCTGCTTCACATTGTAAATGTGCTGCCGGTTTTAGGCTGTATATTTAAGTACTGATTTATTATTAGATGACCCCCACATTAACAAACTAGCAGCCTGCCTATTCCTCTCGTATTAAGAATTTAAAGAAAATCATTTAATACGAAAATTTGTAAGTTAATGATGGTACTTTTTATATATAAAAAACGTTTATTGCAATATTTTTGGTCGACTGTTGTGTGGTTAATTAACAACTGTGCACATGGTACAGTGCCATGAAACATTGCATTCCTGTTAACCTCTAAAGCCTTGTTTTCTTACAATTAATGATATGGTGAGTGATCTTTCAAACATGACCGAAAGAGACAATCATTAACCGTAAAATATGCCCCCACCAGGCAATAGACAGTTTCAGTGCGGACACATTCATATGCTCGATCCCTTGCAGGAATACAGTATAAGCTGCGAACAAAAGGAACTATAGATCAAGGTGTTACTACGATCGTGCAGTATAAGCTGCGAACAAAAGGAACTATAGATCAAGGTGTTACTACGATCGTGGTGTGCTGTAAGTTGAGAATTTACAGGGTGTCCAGAAAAGGACTCCCTGATTTCAAAATTAAATATCTCGAAAACAAAGATCCATAGAGGAATGCAGTAAACGGTATGTTTATTGTGAAAGCTGTAAAAAGTTTATACAGCAGTTTGAAATAATAGTTACCAAAGCTGCTAACAGATGGCGCTGTAATCGCCATACGTAATACCTAGTATAAATAGTGATCCGAAGCCCAGAGCGATCAGTTCCACTATTGAAACGTGAAAGGAGGTTAGCGTACCGAAGGAAGAGAATAAAAACCATGTACTCCACTGAACAACGCGTTTTTCTGGTGCTAGAGTACCACAGGTTAGAAGAGAGTCCTACGGCAACAAGGCGACGTTTCCAAGTACGATTTAATGTTCCAAAAGGACCCAATGCGAAAACCATTCGTACGCTCTTCGCAAAATTTCAACGAACAGGCAGCGTAACTGATGATCTAGTGGGGAATGTTGGCAGCAAGCAAACCGCAGTTAGGCCTGAAAATATTGCCACAGTTTCTGGAATTGTTCAGCGAAATCCAACGACATCCGTCCGTAGAATTGCATCTGATACTGGTTTGAAGCGTTCCAGCATGCAGAAAATACTGAGAAAGAGCCTACACATGTTTCCATTCAAAATTCAAACGCATCAGGTCATGCCCGTACGAGCTGTGCAACAAAGGGTGCTCACAATGATTGATAGTGAAGGATTTGTTGTTGGCTGCATCTGTTTTACAGATGAAGCACACTTCCACCTGAATGGATACGTAAATAAGCAGAACTGGCGATTTTAGGGTTCCGAAAAGCCAATTTGGTGTGAAGCGAAACCCCTGTATTCTCCTTAAGTTACTGTGTGGGCTGCAGTACGCAGCAGAGGTATTATTGGCCCTTTTTTCATTCGAGAAACGGTCACTGGTGCATGTTACGTTGCAATTTTGGAACAATTTGTCACCACACAGCAAGTGTTAGAGGATCGACCAGATACTGAATGGTTTATGCGATGTCCGGACACTTGCCACGCCGGACACTTGCCACGCCGGACTTTTGCCACACTTCTACCTGCTCCGAAGGGTCGGGTGCCGCTGTCTCCTCCTCCTCCTCCTCCTCCTCCTCCTCCGTCCCTAACATCCGGCTCAGGAATTTCCGTGCACGGTGTCCAGGCCTGCACACTGGTCACACTGCACACTGGTCACTAGTACACACATTACATTACGAATTTCATAAGTTGTGCTTCTTCTTTCTGTTCTATTGCACATCATAGCAATTATATCCTTTCCCTTCGAAAACTAGGTTGCTTGCTCTGCGAGTCTGTGGATAGCAAGCCTAAACAATCTAGAACAGTGTACGTTACAAGCATTGCACTCTATATTATTTCAGTTTCTCATATGAAACATTTTGAAATTGTATGTCGACTTTAAGTGACCTGTAAAAGACAGATGCTCTTACCTTGTTTAGTCAACGTATTTGCGGTCACTGATTTGAACACTGTCCCACTACACTTTAACAAACTAGCTGAAAACCCAGCGTTGCGCGGATATTTATTTATTTATTCATTCCTGCCTTGAGTTATTACTTCTCCTATCCTCTCTCTGTCCATCTCCCTTTTTCTAAAATGATATTATATTTTTTCATGGTTCCGGACCTAGGTCAGCAAAAACAGAATCCTCGTTGGATGCCTCTGTCAATTACTCAATTCTCATAGCCAAGATGTAAAATTTAAGTAGAAGCCATTGTCTTAAACGATGAATGTTCATAAAGTGAAATTAATTTAAGTCCGTACTCCAGAACGATATAAATTCAATGTTAGATTGTGTTTGGCGTAAACTTCTGGAAACACTTCTATCGTTGAGATGAGAAATGGTAATAACACCGCCATGTATTGGTTCCATGATGTAGTACTAAACTGTTTATCTCTCACAGTTAGTGTATGCTGAAGTATTAGTATGTTACAGTGTAGCACTGGGGACAATGTAGTTATTCTGTATGCAGTGCTCCCTATTATCGAAAACTCGACGAATGCTGAAAGCCTGGTAATTCAGTCAACAGAGCGGTTCATGTCTGTTTAAATAAGACGTCATGGTGGTATTAATGTGCGATAAAGTAAGTCTGAGTAATCGTTGAAAGAATGGCGTCAGGTG
This sequence comes from Locusta migratoria, assembly GCA_026315105.1. Taxonomy (NCBI): domain Eukaryota; kingdom Metazoa; phylum Arthropoda; class Insecta; order Orthoptera; family Acrididae; genus Locusta; species Locusta migratoria. Next base: position 159,909,307 of record CM048751.1, on the reverse strand, counting down.
ATCGTCTCTTCCATTAAATATAGTATTTCCAGTGCATTGTCTTGACTGTGTTAGCAGCATCGGCCACTGTTTCAGCTAATAAATTTCCCCACGTCCTTCAGTGATTATTTCGTAAAGCACGAATTTGAAATCTACCTTGTGTAGTGGAACTATATATCAGAAGTCGGATTATAACTAGATGCCATTGTATCTGCAAAAGAAGACGTCCTTCTCTTTCTTAATGTAGTCCGCACCAAAAGTAAGTAATTTCACATTTTAATCACAATATTGTACCGAACAATTATGAAAGCAGATTCGTTTCTGATGAATTTGTCGCTCGCGTATGTATATTATCTCTAGTGGCAGGCAGAGAGCAGAAATATCTCCGGAATAAGCTTCCAGATGCGCAGAACAAATTTTGTATTCTCAACATTAAGGTGCAAATGTCACATGATATTGGGAAAAATCTAATAATCGCTGACTTTATCTTGGTCCCTTTTTGTTCGATTAATGGACCTTTTAGCGACGCTTCCTCAACTTTGTTGTTGCTTCTATGACACATTTATTTACATATTATTTCATGTTATGTGGTTGCTCTGCAAAAAGGAGGTGGGTCTTCTTCGCAAACAATGCGGTACAAACTAATCGTAATAGCAAATAAATGTGTGGGAAGAGTGGATTTGTCTCAATATCACGTGGTAATTCCAGCTTAATGTTGAGAACATGCACAGAATTCAATGCTCAATCCATAGATATTTCTACTATATATACAATTTAGCGTTTATACCCATCAAAAGATGAACTTTTATTTCCATGACATTGCAAAACATATGGGATACAGCTAGGAAGAACAAAATTTTTGTGTTCTACCTGTAATAAATTTTACTTGGAGAGGCAGCGGTTTATTATGTTAACGTTGGCAACGAAATATTCGCTTTAGGGGGATCATTAATTTACTGATTGGAATAAAATTATTTATTTCATTGGTTACACAAAGAATTATTCCTTTCATTGTACGTGACTGATTTTTCAAAAAGGATTCAACATCAATACACTACACCGCTGCCGTAAGGAAAATCGTAGCCCTTGTTTCAGTGTATTACGCCTTAGTTATGCGCATATAAAACGTAGCATCGCCAGTTATTAGTTATTTGGTGTACTACGTAACAGCGCCTCTATCGGATGTTTGCTACACTACGCAGCAATTCAAGCGTAACATACACCAGAAACTACAAATTACATCTTTCCTTTCCCTGATCCGATTTTGATGAAATGGAGCTTATATGTTGCCCCAAGGTACTCTCAGTTGACGTACGAAACCCCATGAAAGTTCGTATAATACTCTTGGAGATTTGCTGTACTACACCATACTTACAAGCATAATATACATAAAAACTTCAAATTACGATTTCCTTCCCCATCCTTATCCAAACAATCTGAGCGTAAGCTCCGCCTCTAATGACCACATTGTCGACGGGCCGTTAAACGCTAATATTCCTTCCTTCTTTCCTGACTAAAATCAATATTTCTTGTGACTTGTCCAGGATATAATATGAATATTTTCTGTGGAGAGCCCATTCCTTAGCAAGCGATAGAAAGCTGTCCGTGTGAGAAACTTAGAGATTTCAAATACACTCCACAGTATTGAGTAGATTGCCCTGTTATATATTAATCATTATAGAAAATGCAAGTCCCACTGCAAACCGCAGGCTCTTAGTTAAAAAGCCAGATCTGTCGTAAATAAGGGGTATTCGTCGGATGTACTGTTTCATTCTCTTCCTTTCCTTGTAGCTCTATAGATGTCTATTGCTTCTTCCTACAGAGCTTTGCGCTTCACAATTAAAAGTTGCTTCAAAGTTTTCAACAGCACTCTCAGCTTTCAGGAATTTCCTTAGGCTCACTGGAATACAGAAGTTTCTTGGCAGTAAATAAGAAATGTAATAAAACGTAATGCCTGATGTGAAAAGTTTTGATCCATCGCAGTATATATTGACGAAGGAATTCGTGATCATGATATCGTCATAGTGTCGATGGTGACCAAAGTTCATAAACCAATCAAGACGGCTAGGAGCGTGTTTTTGTTGGGAAGAGCCGATAAGCAATTGTTAGGATCGCACTTAGAAAATGAATGGGCATCTTTTAGTTCCGGTATTATGGATGTTGAGGAATTGTGGACTAAATTTAAGTGCATTGTACATAATGGGTTAGAGACATATGTACCTGTAAAGTCGATTAAGGACGGAAAAGATCCACCTTGGTATAATAATAATGTGAGAAAGCTACTGAGAAAGCAAAGTCTTGCAGTCTCGGTTCAAAAACGAACACGCAAATGATGACAGGCAAAGGTTAGTACAGATTCGTGCGTCTATAAAAAGATCGATGCGCGAAGCATGCAATAATTACCACACCCTTACCTTATCAAAAGATATTTCCGAGAACCCGAAAAAATTCTGGTCTTATGTGAAATCGATAAACGGGTCAAAGCCCACTATCCAGTAACTCGATCATTCCGGGGCAGTAATAGAAGAAAGCAAACGGAAAGCTGAAGTTCTAAATTTAACCTTTAAGAAATCTTTCACGCAAGAGGACCGCACAAATGTACCATCATTTGATCAAAGTACTAATTCTGAAATGGAAGACATAGTAATAGGTATTTCCGGTGTAGGGAAGCAGCTGAGAGAGCTAAATACGAAAAAGTCTGCTGGTCCAGATGGAATACCAGTTCGGTTTTACAAAGACTATTCTGCGGCATTGGCCCCCTACTTAGCTTGCATTTATAGCCAATCTTTAATTCAGCGCAAAGTTCCTAGTGATTGGAAAAAAGCGCAGGTGACTCCCGTGTATAAGAAAGGAAATAGAACTGACCCCGATAATTAATGGCCAATATCGTTAACATCAGTTTCCTGTAGAATTTTGGAGCGTATTCTCAGTTCGAATATAGTAAATTTCCTTGAAACGGAAAAGCATCTTTCCGTGAATCAGCACGGGTTTAGGCAACATCGTTCATGTTAAACTCAGCTTGTCCTTTTCTCACATGACATCTTGCGAGGTATGGACGAAGGGCAACAGGCGGATTGCGTTTTTCTCGACTTCAAAAAGGCGTTCGACGCGGTGCCACACTGCAGACTGCTAACGAAGATACGAGCTTATGGAATAGGTTCACAGATTTGTGACTGGCTGGAAGAGTTCCTAAGTAACAAAACGCAGTACGTTGTTCTCGACGGCGCGTGTTCATTAGAGACTAGTGTATCGTCAGGCGTGTCCCAGGGGAGTGTGATAGGACCGCTATTATTTTCTATCTATATAAATGTTTTGATGAACAGAGTAACTTGTAATTTGCGGCTGTTTGCTGATGATGCTGTGGTGTATGGGAGGGTGTCATCTTTAACTGACTGTAATAACATACAGAATGACTTACACAAAATTTCTAGTTGGTGCAAAGAATGGCAGCTAGCTCTCAAAGTAAAATAAATAAATAAATAAATAAAAATAAAATTAAATAAAATCAAAAATGTAAGGCGATCCCCATGAGTAGGAAAAACAAACCCATAATGTTCGAATACAGCATTAGTAGTGAGCTTCCTGATGGAGTCGCGTCGTTCAAATATCTAGGCGTAACATTGCAGAGCGATATGAAATGGAACGAACATTTAAGGGCAGTTGTGAGTAAGGCGGACAGCTGACTTCGGTTTATTGGGAGCACTTTGGGACGATGTACTTCATCTGTAAAGGAGACCGCGTATAAAACGCTTGTACGATCACGTCTTGAGTATTGCTCAAGTGTTTGGGACCCGCAGCAGATCAGTTTAAAGGAAGACATAGAAACAGTTCAGAGGCGAGCAGCTAGGTTTGTTACTGGTAGGTTCGACCAATGCGCGAGTGCCACAGAAATGCTCTGGGAACTCAGTTGGGGATCGCTGGAGGAAAGACGACGTTCTTTTCGTGAATTTCTATTGAGGAAATTTAGAGGGCCGGAATTAGAAGCTGAGTGTAGTACGATCTTGCTGCCACCTACTTACATTTCACGTAGTGATCACAAAGATAAGATAAATTAGAGCTCGTACGGAGGCATATCGGCATTCTTTTTTTCCTTGTTCTATTTGGGAGTAGAATAGGAAAGGAAATGCCTAGTAGTGGTACAGTGTACCCTCCGCCACGCACCTTACAATGGATTGCGGAGTATTTATGTAGATGTAGATCTCACATTTACTGATTTATATTTTGTACAATTGTATAAGTGCTGTATGTCTGAAAAATCTGTTGCGAATGTAAATAACAGTAAAGAAGTAATAGATTGCGTGCGTGGTGTGCGTGGGGTGGTTTGCCATGAACGTTACTGTTTATGTGCTCATATATTATGAACTACGTGTCGTACTGTGAAAAAATTTTGAAGCTTCATTAAACTATATACGTGTATACTGTCTTCAAAATTCCCAGCGGCTACAATTTTTAGTGTAGAAATTATAAATTGTGACGTCATACCGAATGCCGTAATTTTAGTCCACGAACAGTGGAAAAGTAGTAAACGAGAAACTTTTTTCCTTTCATTATTTTGCTATGGTTGTCAGCGAGAATAAGCTCAATAAAGGTTTGAAATTATGTTTAAATTTGGTTTCAAGTTGCTAAGTACTGTCATTCTCATACAGTGTGTGAATAAAGTCTCGTCGCATTATGTGGCAGTTTCTTGCAACTATATTGTTTATGACGTATCTCCTGAACCATGTGTCGTATGTTGTTCTTACCCAGACAGCATTGTTACCTCATGGTAACTAATATGTGCATCAAATTTGGTTGATATCGGCCCAGTGTTTTAGGAGAAGATGTGCAACACTGTCGTTTGATGCAGCAGTTTTTCGTGCATCTCATTGTTTATGAAGTCATATCTCGTGAACTATGTGTTGTACGTGATCCTAACACTTAGGCGCGGCGACCGTCCTCATGGATCGAAGCTTATGTGTACAAAATTTCATAATCATTGAAAGAAAACTGTAGAATTGTATACAATACGTACACATAAACAAATAGACGGAGTCTCTGCTTTAAATATAAAGAGATATCGGATTTTAGAGAGTAAATTAATGTAGACTGTGTCGTTAGTTATATCAATATTATTTCGCAATAGCGAATTTTTCTTAGCGTCACTGTATGAGGTAGGCTGTTATACCAAATTGTAACATATGAAAATTTGTGGCGGGCCGGGACTCAAACCCGGGTTTCGCGCTTTTCGCGAGCGGTCGCCTTAACCACTAGGCTACCCGAACACGACTCCAGGACTGTCCCAAACTTCCATATGCCTCACTGACTGCACATACAAGTCAACTGCATTCATCCCTTAGCACTCGCAACTTAATCTGTATTCCCGCACCAGGGAGAATGTAAACAACGAGGCATTAACCTACGCAGTTATCGTCATTGCCTTGCTTAGGCATCTGTTAAATAACTGTATGGTGTCGAATTACAGTGTTGATATTTTTATCAGTATTATTTCGCAATAGCGAAGTTTTCTTAGCGTCACTGTATAAGGTATGGATGTTATACCAAATTGTGACATGTGACATATGTCACAATTTGGTATAACATCCATACCTTATACAGTGACGCTAAGAAAAATTCGCTATTGCGAAATAATATTGATAAAAGTATCAACACTGTAATTCGTCACCATACAGTTATGTGTCGTTAGTCTTTACTTTCTTTCTTTTCTTTTTTCATTAGCATTGCTTTTACGTCGTTCCTTTCTTGTTCATGCTCATAGCGATGGGCTGTATCTCCCGCAATCAGTAAGCGTAGCCTTGCTGTCGATCGCGCAGTTACTGCCCGTCGAAGTTTCGAGTCCTCCCTCGGACTGTGTGTGTGTGTGTGTGTGTGTGTGTGTGTGTGTGTGTGTGTGTGCGTGTGTGTTTTGTCCTAAGGTTACTTTAAGTTATTTCTAGTAATTTTTAAGCCTAGGGACTGATAACCGCAGTCAAATGGTTCAAATGGTTGTTAAGCTTAAGGGACTTAACTACGGGGTCATCAGTCCCTAAACTTACAAACTACTTATGAACTACTTACAACTAAGGACGCCACAAATATCCATGCCCGAGGGGGGATTCGAACCCCCGACCGTAGTGGCCGTGCAGACCGTGACTGAAGCGCCTCAGTCCCCTCGGCCACCGCGGCCGGCTAAACCGCAGTCGTTAACTCCCATAGACTTTATAACATTTGAACATTTTCAATTTTCAGTAATGGAGTAATGGATCTATTTTTATGCTTGGGAGAACTAATTACATACTGAAACAGATGACGATATTGCTTTTGTTTCCCAAAAGTTGTAAATAAATATTTCGATCTCAGGATATTTACAAGAAGCTCTATATTTCTCCAAGATGTCGAAGAAGTAAGTTGTATAGAACGTGGCTTGAAAGCGGGCAGTAGAAGGTGGACGGGCGCGCGTCCCTTGCCTGGGGGGGGGGGGGGGGGGGTTATTGCCAAATGTAAAATATATAGAATCAGCAATATGAACTCGCGTATTAAGACATACATTAAAACGAGAGTGTATGAACCATAAAATAATTTACATAATACGAGTGCGTGTTTACGGCTACAATGAAAGGCATGGGTTTCCATACCATGACAGAGAATGCATCGTAAAACAAGGGAAAACAGGAAAAAATTAGAGTAATTGCAATACGCGTTTAAAAGAGGGAATATCGTCGAACATTATGTCAACATTCAACGTTGTTCTTCCGGCAGCAGGACATTTTGTTTCCGTTGGTGGTCATTTGAAGGGCGGCGTTAACGCGGCTCTGACAGGACGGCATAACATCATAAATCTTAAAGTAGGCCTTAGAAGAAAATTAATTTTGCTCATTTCTTTTTGTAATCTGTATCTCCAACGTAGAGTCGCTTTTGTGCACTATTTCCATTTGATCTTCAATATTATCTATGCTAAATTTCTCCTTGTCAAAATGCAAACCTAATGCAATTTTCTCGCTACCATAAGTATTTTCTTCAAATCGACACGTATGAAGGACCTTCGAGTCTGGCCAGTGGAGGGCTTCTCAGTGACAGGACATTAATAAACCCCGTAATTTGCATATTTGGCTTCTTTTGTGGTATATTATCACCCAATCGCGCTTTAAGATTTTGTGTCGTTCTGAACGCAGTTTTCACTCTTTGCTTCCAAAATGTATGTTTTAGTTTTTCTGACGGTTTGCCAGTTATTATTCTGTCTTGAAATCACGTACAGAGGCTATGCGCATGTAGTGGTAGGAGCGGGAGAAGAAGCCATGTACAGCTTATTTCACCTACGCACTGTATGTGAAAATGTTTGTGTGTTTTTTACTAAAATGTTTTTAATTCTGTCGAACCAAACTGCGTGGTCATCAGTCCGTAGCTTATCAACTACGTAACCTAAGATAAACTAACCTACGGACACCCATGCCCCAGGGAGGACTCGAACCTCCACGGCGAGCAACCGCGCGCTCCGCAGCGAGACACTTTAGACCGCTCGGCTACTCCACCACGGCGCACTGTATGTGAGTTATATCCAATGATCTTTAATTGTGTGTATAATCCTCCCATTTTTTCGTACGCCGTAATATATTATGTTCTTTACATTACATATACCAAAAAAAAATGTCCTAAACGTACAAACTACTTATGAAACTTACGAACTAGGACGGCACAAATATCCATGCCCGAGGGGGGATTCGAACCCCCGACCGTAGTGGCCGTGCAGACCGTGACTGAAGCGCCTCAGTCCCCTCGACCACCGCGGCCGGCCATATATCATCCAGAGGTATGAGGAGTATATTATTTTATATTTATTTTAATACAAAGTTTTGTAAAGAAGAATAGATACGATTTTTAAATTACATTTTTGTAATTAGGTTTTAACTTTTCCATTGTTTTTGGAAGTAGTTGACATTGGCTGAAATTGGTCATAAGTAAAACCTTTTTGAAGATTTAGATGTAAATAATTGCGTCAGGAAGACAATATATTACAAAAAGTCACAGTGCTCCATATAAGAAATTCGATTTTTCCAGGAAGTGATCAAGTTATGTTTACGGAATTTTCGAAATAAACAGACTCCCATAACACTTTATCCAGGCTTTGGACTGACTAAATGACAAGAATACAGTGTCATTCAGGCGTGTTTAAAATCGGTTTTTTTATTTTATTAACTTTTAGATTATTATTTATTTGTACATTTTTTCACATACATTGTCACAAACTAGGCCAATGAATTTATTCAAATTTTTGAAGGTAAGAGATCGCTTTCAAACAGGCCCTGATGTGACCATGCTCTTCGTACTTTTGTACTATTTTTGTCATCCTTTTATGGAGTTTCACATATGTTTTTTTTTTTTTTTTTTTTTTTCTTTCTTTTTCTTTCGTGATCCCTCCATACCTAACTCTGATCTCATTAAAGCACGTGCCGAGTTCTCTGCTTCCGTTTTTATGCACTTGATTACGTCTTTAATTTTAGGATTCGGTTTCCCAAGCAAATTATTAATCTTGTTGTGCCAACCTCCTACAGCGTTGGTGGTACGATGGCGCAGTCTGTAGCAGCTCCAAATACTGATCGGGAGTTCATCGTTTTCTAACCAGCTGCCTATGACATAATCGAAAAACTGAGACAGCTTGGGGATATCTGGTGCTTGTGAATGGATTTCGAGCCAGCCATCGCAGACATCTTCCGGTCGAACGAATGCCAGAGAAGCACATATCTGAATTTGCAACCTTACTTCTTCATTTTCTCTGTATTCGGAAGCAAGTACCAAGTCCTACACTTTCCTCCAGAGAGATTTCTTCATGTGGAAATGGCAGCCATGAACTGGAACCGACGAGAGCACAACTTTTAATGCAGAAATAGCAGCTATTTCAAAATCAACGGTGACATTTTGAGGATTCCATTCTTTCATATTATTTTTAAGAGTGCTAAAAAGACGAATATATGTCTCTTTTCTTTTGTTGGGTAACAGTGCAAAGGCCACCGGATAGATATTTGTTTCATACTTTGAACTTCCAAAGTCTGCATGTATCGTATATATTTGAGCGAATTGCTTGCTACAACATTTGAAGGTCCCATCCATAAAAAAGTTTCGTTTAGTCTTTAAAGCCTCTTTTCCTGCTTTTCCATTGAAGTCTATCACCCTATCTCCAATGTTGTCATCGCTTAAGAGAAAACTGCTACCGTCATTCATATTTAGTAGCTCAGGCGAAAGATCGACTTCTTGTCTCGTCTCTGGCTCTTCCTGATCTCCGCGTTTTGGACCGATGCTTGTATAATATCCGCTTTGTTGATAGCTCTTCTGGCATTTCAGACACAAAATGATACCCTCGATGATGGAGGTCACCTAATTCTTCAGTATATATTTTAGAAATCGAAGTCTCTTCATCTCTTGATCTCTTCTTAGCCAGATTTACTGCCTTCTGTATTTCTATGCGAGCGTCTTCCGGTGCTCCACATTGATGCTCGTTTGAACTAAGCACCTCACAGTCTTTCGTCTCAAGCATTCCTCGGCAATACTTTGTACTTTGCCAAATCACAGTCCCATCTGCTTTGGATCTCCGTATGGTATATGAGTAGACATCATAGTGCGCACATGGCTTACCACGGATGGTCATTGACACTTCCATTTCGAACTTAAAGCACACTGTGGGACAAGATGCACGAACTGAATACTACGCAAGAGGGTCGTACTGGCAGTGACTGTCTCAGTGGTCAGCTACTGCGTTGGCCGAGACCTTCGGGGCTGTGACTGACAATGAGCATTTCAGGTGGACGGGGACTCACAGGGAGGGCAGGGAGGCTCTGCCCTCACGCAGGTAGTTTCCAGGAAACTGGGCCCAGAATTCGCACATTTCTGGTTGGGCCCAGAATTCACTGGTCCCAGAATTCAGTGAACCGATGGAGCCCGACCACATCAGACCGAACAAGTGTTTCGCTTTCTTGAGAAATACTTCGGGAATCGAGTCATTGCTTTGAAATATCCCAAATTTACTGGTGTAGGCATGGATTGGCCTCCATATTCAACGGATTTGGCTGCCTGTGATTTTTTTTTTTTTTTTTTTTTTTGTGGGGCACAGTGAAAGACATGGTCTACCCGAAGCATCCCGCCACGCTGGACGAGCTTGAATCGGCGATCTCTGTGGTATGTGAATCCATTTCGGTTGAGATGTGATGGCGAATTTCATTATTCGTTTGTGTCACCTCTGTAGTGCCAATGGTGAACATTTGGAAAACATTGTGATGTAATTGTTTGCAAAGAGTGTTTCCATAGATCATTTCACTTATGTATGCTGATATGAGCTGTACAGTGTACAGCGCCATCTGTTAGCAGCTTTGGTAACTATTATTTCAAACTGCTGTATAAACTTCTTACAGCTCTCTCAATAAACATACCGTTTACTGCATTCCTCTATCGATCTTTGTTTTCGAGATATTTAATTTTGAAATCAGGGAGTCCTTTTCTGGACACCCTGTAGGTTTGAAAGTAAGCGTGCCTGGATAGCACAATTGGTTCGTCGGCGTAGTAACTCATCGCGCTCGGTCAGAGGACTCGACGCCCCCTGCAACAAAAAACCTGAGTCAAGGAATAAACGATCCACACAGAACAAAACGAACAAACGTTCGCAGCGGACCGACCAAACTTAAGGGGAAAAAAAGTGGTTCGAATCCCCGTCCAGCACAAATTTTTAACTTCGCCGTTAAATTTATTTCAATGCTCTGAAACCGTCGAATTGCTTCATCATTTCGAATTCATTATTTTCTTAATTTGTCATCGACTGCATGTCGCAACCAACCTTTTTCCAAGCTGATGTATGTAGATTAAGAATATCTTCCACAGAGCAATCGTTGCAAGAAGAATCTTTCGAATCGTCAGCGAATATCCTCATGTCTTGAATTTGTCAAGTACGTTTGCCCTTTCGTTTCAAAAACACATTTACTATTTGGGAACTGTGTCATTTTCAATATCTGTTTTTGAAGAATGTCATGTGAAGAAATAGTATCCTACTTAAAAATTATTTTAATGCAATTGTGCTATTTCCTCCCACCTGAAATCTTATTCCATTCACACAGCCACCATCCAGTGCAATCGGACTTCTTTTGTACCTCCTGCACTTTCTTCACACAGTAATAGAGAAAGATTGGACATGATGAAACCTCAAAAAATAGTAAAATTATCTTCTACTACTATTTCAAAAGAACAAATATTTTTCGAAAATTGCAAAATAATAATATAAAATAAAAATATCGGCAGTCGATGAGGACATTTTGATATCGATATATCGTCAAAAACTATACCATCAATATATATCGATATTTTACGGGAAATTATCAATTCGATATTTTCTCACCTCCCGTAATGTGAAGGTGATAGCGCAGGCGCAGACGACTGGGAGGGGATCCCAGCTGAGGAACAGCGTGAAGTCGCGAATTTCTTTCAGAAATGTGTACCTCTCTCCTCATCAGAGAAAAGTAGTCTGTTCGTCTCATAAACAGTTAACAGGTGAAACATCTATTTTAGGTGAGCATTAAAGCTTTACCCCAGATATAGGTCTATAATAAACAGACTTTCATAGAAACTAGAGCAGGTTTATTGTGAAATAAGAATACTTGTTCATCGTGTACATAGTCTCTCTTTTGAAGCTGGGCAGAACCCAGCAACTGCTATTTTTTGTCGTGTTGTTATTCCGACTACGTTTTTTATAGCAGTAGCTGCAGTGAAAAGAGCCAATGCAAGATCTCTCAGCCTACTGAGCCTTCTCTTCTAGAAGTATTTAAATGGCTTTTATAATGAGGCCGTTTATACATGTGAACTATTTAATTTCGCATGAACTGCTAGAAAACAACGAAATACAGTACCACAGCTGCAAATAGAAATAAATTTAATAATCATTACGAAAAAGACATAAAATACGAGACAGCCTCGAAAAGTGAAGGCATATCAGTGATTCACTTGTTTTAAGTTGGCAATGAACGAAGAAGATACATGAAGAGCCACGAGTGAAAGACTGCGTGATCTACTGCACCATGCTACGGATGGCACGGGTGCTCCCGCCGAAGGTTCCAGTCCACCTTCTGGCATGGATGTATGTGTAGCCTGAGTTAGTTTAAGTAGTATGTAAGTCGAGGGAATGGTGACCCTAGCAGTTTGATGCCTTAGGTTTACCCTCTTTGTTCTCGGGGTACTGTAAATTCGAAAAGCAGTGGGCTGTGGCTAGCAAAGATGTGGACATGGTCTGCAACAAAAGAAGTGATTTGTTCACAAAGGATTTATTAATACAATAACAAAAATATTAAACTTCGGTGTGCTTGTTGGTACAAACTCCTATTTAATAGACGGTTGTGCTATGCTTCAGCGGTGGCCGAGGGGACTAAGTCGCTCCAGTCACGGTCTGCACGGCCACTACGGTCGGGGGTTCGAATCCCCCCTCGGGCATGGATATTTGTGCCGTCCTAGTTCGTAAGTAGTTCATAAGTAGTTTGTAAGTTTAGGGACCGATGACCCCATAGTTAAGTCCAATAGACTGTACAAACATTTGAACATTTTGATTTGCTATGCTTCACTTAGCGCCTTAGAGCTCTTAGTACACGTTGTAACTTGTATTAAGACTTCTGGCTCGCGTGAATGGCACTCTCCTCTTGATTCGTTGAACTTCCTGATACTGACTGGAACTGCCGTACTCCTGTATCTCAAGCCCGCTTCTTCCTATTGGCCGGTACGCGAAGCGGGCAGAGAGGTAACGTAGAGAGCCTGTACAGGGAAAGAGTGGCCAACCAGCCGGTGGCCGCCATGTTTTTACCAGACTGAGCGCGGGTCGCGCTATTACACAGCAACCCAGGCAGAAAACCAGCCACCTAACGATTGAAATAAGCCATTAGACCAAAGCACATCTTCGAGCTTACTAATCAGTACGTGGGTAAAACAAATGCCATTCGTCTATGTCTATTTAGGCCTGATAAATTTGAACGCTAATTAGTCTTGTGAAGCAGTATTTATTTCTGCCGATTATTAATACCATATTTTACGATGTTCTGGTAACTCCGACTGTTGACACCTGATTAATAAGAAAAAGATGTAATTCATGTTATTTGCCCTGAAGAAAATTATGCTATTTCAAAATTTTCTGTCTGCATATCCATCGCTGAAGTTAGTGCATTATTATCGCTTTCCGCCCCGATATGATGTATTTTAAATGTGCTCCTGTCGATCTTGTTTTCCTACAGTGGGAAATTCCAAAAATGTCATTCTGTAAATACTTTTAGGAACACAGTGCCATAGAAAGTCGGAGAAATACATATGCTGTCTCTACTGAAACAGCAGAAACAAACTCAAAATAGGCAACTGAATATCTCCCAAGAGTCAATAGTTCCGCCCACGTCCCTTTTTCTTGTTACAATATGTAACCCATTTTAGGATTGTGAATAACCAATAATTCACAACCAAGGGGCAGCTGCCATGTTAAAACGTACACTGTAGCACCACATGTCAAAAACCAAAACCATGAACTGACCAAAAGCTGCAAAATACTGTTTAAAAATTTTTACCCCAGACCAGATTCGAATCCGCGTCCTTTGCAGTACGAATTCAGTACACAACCACAACACCATGCAGGAATTGCACAGGTATCTGGTTTCATTAATACCTTTCTTGCATTGGGTGGAGCGAAAGCAGAAAATTTTTACTTCACACAGACAGGAATAATTCTTTGGTTTCCATAAGTCGCCTTTACAGTTGCCGCTTTTTCGGTTAACTTTCACCGACGACTGTTTCCGTATTTTCTCCTTCCTTGCGAACATAAGCATCATATAATAAGCTTCACTTCGGATTTTACAGCCATCAGGAGAACAACGAGGCATTTCTTTAGACTGTCCTTGATGATTATGTAATTGATGTTCTGGTAACTCCGACTGTTGACACATAAAAATTAAAGTTATGGTCAACGACTACAAACAACACGTTAATTTACGTCAATAAAACCGACAGAAGATGTGCAAAAGGGCAGCAGTGCCTACCGTAACACAACCTGTATGTAACTGTTCAGTGAAATTGCTGTCAGAAGCTTTTAAGACACACCATAGTACAGAAGCGCGCACGGTAGCTATTCACATACATAGAAAGCCCGGCAAATCTGGTGAAATCATGGCGTCCTCGGCTCTCAGCCAATCAGGAGCGGTCACACGCATGTCCATTCTCTCCCTATAGAGGCTCTCTAAGGTAACGAGACTGGGGGCGCCCCCGGCGGCCAAAGTGCTGTGGATCGACTTATCGGCTCGTCCTCAAGTTGCGCGACGACGTGTTTTGGCCGCCGGCGTTGTGGCGAAGAGCAACAACACAGCATACACAAGATTTGAACAGTTTGTTTTTGTCTTTTCTTTTCTTTTTCAGATACATGAAACAGACAACTACATAAATATGTACCATTTAAACTTTTTTTTTTTTTTTTTTTTTTTTTTTTTTTTTTTTTTTTTTTTGTAGTTGACGGTCTATAGCATGGAGCAGTGCTGTATACAATTACTTTCTTGTGCGTGTCGCACGTCCCATGTCCAGTGTACAGGGTGTTTCAAAAAGGTACGGCCAAACTTTCAGAAAACATTTCTCACACACAAAGAAAGAAAATATGTTATGTGGACATGTGTCCGGAAATCACATTAATCATGGAATGGAAACACACAGCAACAAAACGTACTGACTTTAAATCAAATCAAATGTTTGTATAGCTTATGGGACTTAACTACTGGGTCATCAGTCCCTAAACTTACAAACTACTTATGAACTAGCTAACACTAAGGACGGCACAAATATCCATGACCGAGGGGGACTTCAAATCCCGATTGTAGTGGCCGTGCAGACCGTGACTGGCGCGCCGCAGTCTCCTCGGCCACCGCGGTCGGCAGCGTGTTACAGGAAATGTTCAAAATGTCCTCCGTTAGCGAGGATACATGCATCCACCCTCTGTCGCATGGAATCCCTGATGCGCTGATGCAGCCCTGGAGAATGGCGTATTGTATCACAGCCGTCCACAATACGAGCACGAAGAGTCTCTACACTGAGGCGCTTCAGTCACGGTCTGCAAGGCCACTACGGTCAGGGGTTCGAATCCCCCCTCGGGCATGGATATTTGTGCTGTCCTTAGGATAAGCTAGTTCATAAGTAGTTTGTAAGTTTAGGGACTGATGACCCCGCAGTTAAGTCCCTTAAGCTTAACAAACATGTTTGAAGAGTCTCTACATTTGGTAATGGGGTTGCGTAGACAAGAGCTTTCAGATGCCCCCATAAATGAAAGTCAAGAGGTTTGAGGTCAGGAGAGCGTAGAGGCCATGGAATTGGTCCGCCTCTACCAATCCATCGGTCACCGAATCTGTTGTTGAGAAGCGTACGAACACGTCGTGCAAGAGCTCCATCGTGCATGAACCACATGTTGTGTCGTACTTGTAAAGGCACATGTTCTAGCGGCACAGGTAGAGTATCCCGTATGAAATCATGATAACGTGCTCCAGTGAGCGTAGGTGGAAGAACATGAGGCCCAATCAAGACATCACCAACAATTCCTGCCCAAACGTTCACAGATGTGTTGATGACGTGATTGCACAATTCCATGCGGATTCTCGTCAGCCCACACATGTTGATTGTGAAAATTTACAATTTGATCACATTGGAATGAAGCCTCATCCGTATTAAAATGAGCTCTAACATGAAAATTAAGCGTTTCCGGACACATGTCCACATATCATATTTTCTTTCTTTGTGCGTGAGGAATGTTGCCTGAAAGTTTGGCAGTACCTTTTTGTAACACCCTGTATAACGACCTCAACACGCCACCCCACGTGCATGTGAAACAAGAGCGGAGCGAAACCACAGATGACAACCAGAATGAGTTTTCACTCTGCAGCCGAGTGTGCGCAGACTTGAAACGTCCTGCCAGATTAAAACCAGATGCCACACCAGCTCTCAATCTCAGAGTCTATAATTTTCGCGAGCGAAGTGATCTACCGACTGGATTATGTAAGCCCTAGAAGCTTTGCACTGGTCTGATATATGTCCTGGGATAGGAATATGCATAGATATAGATGGCGGTAGTGTCACATACACTAGGTATAAACGGGCAGTAGGTAGGCCGATTGTCATTTGTATTCCAGTGAAGAGGTTTCCAACTGATTATTGCCGCACGACAGGAATTGTGAACGTGGAATTGTAGTTGGTGCTAGACACTTGGTACATTTCATTCCGCACTCCGTTAGGGAATGCAATATTGCGAGATCCACAGTGTCAATCATGTGTCGTGAAAACAAATTTCAGCCATTATCTCAAGTCAGACAAAGCAGTGGCCGCCAGCCTGCACTTAATGGACTAGGGCAGCGCGCTTCCATGTCATTGCTAACACTGCACCAAATAACCACAGAAATCAGTTTGGGACGGACGACGAACGTTTGCCCTAGGACAGTGCGAAACGACCATATTAAATAAGTCCTGAGTAAAACAGAAGAAAGATTAAAGATTGAGGATCATTGTGAAGCGGTAGTGTGCGATCTTTTCATTACTATCTTTCGATTTTTTTTTAAATTCGTGATGCAGACAGCTTTGGTCAATGTTATGTTTTTCAGAGTAGAGACAGAGGTCAGTGGAAACAGAAATGTTATCAATAAAGTGTTTCATATGCAAGAAAATGAAGGAGCCATGCTCCACAGCTCTCATCTCTCCCTCCTCGTGCGAATGCAAGAGCGTGCTTGAGGATATTGTGAAAAAAGAGGTGGAGAAAAAGTAACAGCGAGAGCTAATCTGGAATAGGTTCGCCAACCTTTGGTTTTTGGAAGATCAACAAAGAGGTTTCTAGTGTGGTCAGAAAGTGCTAGCCAGCCGCATGCAAATCTCTGGGGTGTCAAGTTGGCGAGGGTGCTTTTAGGACTCCAGCGAATGAGAGAGTTCCGTTGAGCAAGTTGAATATGGAGACGATTGGAAGGGAAGAGCGGCCGTGGGGCATTATTAACGCAGAGTTAGCCCAGCTTCCCAGATAAGCAGACGTATAGGTCTGATGTGAGTGGAATATGATAATGTGGCTGTGTTGATTTTTGCTAGGTTGGGCAGTAGAAATAGTTATTCCATCACGAGAACGAATTTGGGGCGTAATTTTGTGCGTTTATTAACTAGAAATTCACTAGACTATTTGAGAGAGGCATGGGCCATCCGCTCAGGGGATCTTGTATCACGATTAAATGCGTGTATATTTATTGAAAAATAATGAGAGATGTCAGACACAGCTTTGGCTTTTCCAATCGTAACAGGGTTAATGGACAAGGATTCGCGCCATTTTGAGCACCATTTACGTACAATTTAGCAATCACCCGCAGTGCGCTACAATAATTTTTCGGAATCGGCATGACCAAATTTTATTCCGCAATTACAGGTGCGTTTGGGTGCCTTCGTTCTGTTGGGTGTCTGTGTGGTATGACTCGTGGCGAGTCTGCAGCCGAAAAAGGTGGTATTCAACATTAATCGGTAAAGAGAATTATTAATCATGGAGTTGATCTCAGTGCAACATGATGGTTCGATTTGTAAAATTTTTGGTGGTTGCTTTGTATGCAATAAGGCGTAATTGCGTGGTGCCACGTGGGTTAGCTGGTGCTCACTCCACGTTCAGATTAGAGACCGTGTAATGATGTTTATCAGTTAGATGATAGTTTTCCCTCACATTTCAAATGTTCAAATGTTTGTTAAGCTTGTGGGACGTAAGTGCGGGTTTATCAGTCCCTAAACTTACAAACTACTTATAAACTAACTTATACTAAAGAGAACACATGCCCGAGGGGGATTCGAACCCACGACGGGGAACGGCCCCGCGCATCGGAGCATAGCGCCTCAATGCGCACGGCCATTCCGCCGCGGCCCCTCACTTTTATTTAAAGTCACTCATGCTGTCAGAGCTTTGTGTTCCTTTCGAGAGGAACAGGGGCAAGTAAATATGAAACCTAGGAACGTTTTAGGTCCAATGGTGTTTGCTGCCTAAAATTAAAATTAATATCATTCACGGTCTCATAGCGTACATTGCTTCCGTGTGAAACAACAGCTTGTGGAAACGGGAGAAAGAATTTTCGGCATATAACCCATATTAATAATGCCAGCATCAGCCAAAATCTCTATTAACAATGCTATATTTTCCTGCTTATATGTACGATGATCTAAGACCTTGCCCCTCGCGGTCGGCGCCCATCTGGTGCTGCTCTTCAGGTGTCTTTCCTTCTTGAAGAGTTTCTTGGCTCCTTTCGTTGGGCCCTGATAAGTTCCAGAGAAGAACTCCACGCCGAACTGAGCTGGTAACCGCTGTCTCGGTTTAATAGATTGTCTGTGACCTTGATCTCGATGGCCTCCTTTATGACACTCTCCCACAGTCTAGGCATCTGCGTCACAATTTTGGTGTTCCTGTAGTCCATCGAGTGACCGAGCTCCAGACAGTGCTCTGGTATGTCTGATTTAGTCACCTGTCTAAGGCTGGTGTGCCTCTGGTATGCTTCTAGTGGTCTTTGCACCATACATCCACTGTCCTGCTGGTCTGGCCAATGTATGACATACCACACTGGCCTGGGATATTGTAAATGCCTGGTTGACATAGCCCCAGGTCATTCTTCATGCACCCTAGCATTGCCCCAATCTTGGAGGGTGGGCAGAATATGCTCTTTGTATCGTACTTCTACTGAATTATGCTGATCTATGCAAAGATAGGTCCATCATATGGTAGGTATGCCACCATCTTTGCCTCCTCTTCTGTAACCTGTGGCTTGCTGGTAGCACGAAGTGCCCTCTGGGTGTCTGTGGAGGAGTAACCACCAGCTGTAGATGTTCCATCTCTGTATCCAGACTTTCCGGATCTGACAGAGCCTGATCCCTGTACACTATTGCTCTCAAGACCCCATTCTTCTGTACCGGGTGGTGGCAGATGCTGTCTTGAAGATATAAATAAGTTTTGGTGGGCTTGCAACACACACTGTGTCATAGAGTGCCATCTGCTTTCCTCTTGACCAGGACATCCAGAATGGGAGCTGTCTATCCTTCTCTAGCTCCATTGTGAATTTTATACTTGGGTGGTGTGAGTTTAGATGTTCCAGAAAGTCGTCTAGTTTCTTTCTGCCATGGGGCCAAATGACAAATGTGTCATCGACATACCTGAAAAAGCACTTGGGCTGGTAAGTAGTTGATGCAAGTGTCTCCTCTTCGTACCTTTCCATGAAATGGTTCCCTACCACAGGTGATAAAGGGCTGCCCATTGCCACTCCTTCCGTTTGCTCATAAAATTTACCCCCATAAAAATGTTGAAGTCAGTACATGCTTGAACAAGTCAAGCAGGGCACCATCGAACTTCTTTCCAATGAGATCGAGTGAATCAATGAGTGGCACTTGTGTAAAGAGCGACACCACATCAAAACTTACCATGATGTCAGAGTCCATGGTAGGCAGCTGCCTTAGCTGTTGTAGGAAGTCCTCTGAGTTCCGAATGTGGTGTGTGCATTTACCCACATATGGTGACAGTATCTTCTTGAGGTATTGTGCAGTGAGGTATGTCACTGTGCCGAAGTTGCTGACAATAGGATGAAGAGGGACCCCCTCCTTGTGGATCTTAGGAAGTCCATAGAGTCTGTGTGGTACATGTGCTTTGGTATGAAGCTTCTTGATTACCTGTTCTGGTAAACCTGTTATGTTCAGCAGTGCCTGGGTCCTCTTGTCTACTTTAATTGTGGGGTCGCCATCTAGTGGTTTGTATGCAGTGTCCCCCAGGAGTTCAATCATACTTCAACTTGTTTAAGATGGAGTTACTCTCATCAGCCGGTAGAACTACAATGCTCTCATGCTCCTGTACCTGTCTGAGTGCCACCCTATCGTCACTCAAGATTTTGGATGTAGGTGGCTTCGTCCTAGTAAATGGACTACAGCAACCCCAAAATTGTGACACAGATGCCTAGACTGTGTGATAGTGCCATAAAGGAGGCCATTGTGATCAAGGTCACAGACAATCTAATAAACCAAGACAGCGGTCACCAGCTGAGCTCGGCATGGAGTCCAGCTCTGGAACATATCAGGGGCCAATGAAAGGAGCTAAGAAACTCCTCAAGAAGCGAAGACACCTCCAGAGCAGCGCCAGATGGGCGCGAACCGTGACGGAATGCCCGACGCAGGACGGGCCTCAGACAGCTGTCACGATCACAGGTGGTGGACGAGCCGGGCGCGGACATCGGTCGGAGCACCAGGAAAGTGTTAACACCACACCAGGAGGAACAGATGGGCGCGGACCGGGAACTGAGCGCCTGACGTGGGATGGGCCTCACACACCTACCATGACTACAGATGGTGAACGAGCTGGGCGCAGAAATCCGTTGGAACACCAGGGAAGTGTCAACACTTTGGGAGCAGTGACAGGAGAGCGCGGACCGCGATGGAGTGCCCAAGGTGGGACAAGCTAGAGAGAGCTCCCATGGCCACAGATGGCTGCCGAGTCGGGCGCGGAGGCCCGACCTACATCATGGAAAGGACAACAGCTTACTAGCAGCGCCAGGTGGGCACGGACCACAAACAAAGCGCCCAGCGCCTTCTGGGCATAAATACTAGACATGATCCTCCAAGAAGTCAGTCTCAGTTAGCAACCTACGAAGGCAATGAGTTACACGGCCAAAATATTGTGTTAGAGAGACACAAACATCCAGCAGTAAATCCGTTACTCAACATGTCAGTGTTCGCAGGGAAAGCCTCAAGAGGTACATCAGGAGACTCTAAGGATATGTACCTCAACATCAATAAGCTGGATAAGCTACACCAGAGGAAGGGGAGGATGCTGAGTTCCCTCAGTTTCCTATTGAGATGCCGAGGGGGGGATGTAGTTCCAGTTTTCACTAGGTTCAAACGTCATATCAACACCAGAGCGGCGAACAGAATCCAATAACGCACCAGCCTCGCACTGGTAAGAGAAAGAGTGTATGATATGTGCCATCATCTAGATGTCACGTACAGGGATTTGCTGCACCTCCACCTTTCCATAGCAGCTACCCTGACCAGAGAAGATGGGAACAAGGTTGTTGGTGCCTCCTGGTCTTTGGCTGAATGCACCATGAAGAAATCAACAGCATGTCAACAGCCCAAGTTTGAGCACCTCAACAAGAAGTTATAACATGTTGGCGACACACGGATCGTGGTTAACCTGAGGGGCAAACAATCGATGAGGCTACCACAAAAGTACTCAGCAGGAGCCTCAATTTTGCAGTAACTCATAGAAGCGTTCCGGTTTCAACCTTCATCAGTGCAGTGGAGCAAGTCACCAACACACAGCCCTCCAGTGTGTCTGAAGAGATCTGCAGGGAGACCTGCAGGGCACTCACCAGTATGAAGCCACCTTAGTCCAACATCTCAAGCAAAGAGAGGGTGGCACTCAGGCATCTATGGGAGGATGATAGCGTTGTAGTTCTACCGGATGATAAAGGTAACTCCACTGTCACCTTAAACATCTTGGATTGTGACATGAAGATACAAAAACACCTGGAGGACACTGCATACACACCACCAGATGGCGACCCCACAGATAAAGTTGATAAGAAGACCCAGACACTGCTGAAGGTGACAGGTTTACCAGTACAGGTCATCAAGAAGCTTCATGCCAAAACACTTTACCATCCTGAATCTACGGATGTCCCAAGGTCCACAAGGAGGGGTTCCCTCTTCGACCTATTGTAGGCAACATCGGCGCAGTGACATACCCCACTGCACAATAACTCAAGAAGATACTGTCACCATATGTGGGTAAATACACACACCACATCCGGAACTCAGAGGACTTCCTATAACGGCTGAGGCAGCTGCATACCGTGGACTCTGACATCATGGTCAGTTTCGATGTGGTGTCGCTTTTTACACGAGTGCCACTCACTGATTCACTCGATCTCATTGGAGAGAAGTTCGATGGTGCCCTGCTTGACTTGTTCAGGCATGTGCTGATCACAATATTTTTTTTCTTTTTTTTCGGAAGGAGTGGAAATGGGCAGCCCTTTACCACTTGTGGTAGCCAACCATTTCATGGAAAGGTTCGAAGAGGAGACACTTGCATCAGCCGCTTACCAGCCCAAGGGCTTTTTTAGGTATGTTGACGACACATTTGTCATTTGGCCCCATGGCAAAGAGAAGCAAGAGGACTCTCTGGAACATCGAAACTCACGATGACCAAGTATAAAATTCATAATGGAGCTAGAGAAGGATGGACAGCTGCCAAGGAAGGCCAAGGAAGGCAGATGGCACTCTAGGGCACAGTGTGTATTGCAAGCCCACCCACACTGACTTATATCTTCAAGCCAGAAGATGCCACCACTGAGCACAGAAGAATGGAGTCTTGAGAACACGAGTGCACAGGGCTTGGGCTCTGTCAGATCCGGAAAGTCTGGATACAGAGATGGAACATCTACAGCTGGTGTTCAGCAGAAATGGTTACTCCTCCACAGACACCCAGAGGGCACTTCGTACTACCAGCAAGCCACAGGGTACGGAAGAGGAGGCAAAGAAGGTGGCATATCTGCCATATGCTGGACCTATCGATGCAAAGATCATCAGTCTTCTGTTAAAAGATAATATAAAGAACATATTCTGCCCACCCTCCAAGATTGGGACAATGCTGGGGAGTGTGAAGGATGACCTGGGGCTACATAAACCAGGGATTCACAATATCCCAGACCAGTGTGGTATGTCATACATCGACCAGACCACCAGGACAGTGGACATAAAGTCCAAAGAACACCAGAGGCACACCAGTCTTAGACAGGTGACTAAATCAGTCATAGTGGAGTACTGTCTGGAGCTCAGTCACTCGATGGACTACAGGAACACCAATATTGTTATACAGATACCTAGACTGTGGGATAGTGTCATAAAGGAGGCCATCGAGATCAAGGTCACAGACAATCTAATAAACCGAGACAGCGGTTACCAGCTCAGTTCGGCATGGAGTTCGTCTCTGGAACTTATCAGGGCCCAACGAAAGGAGCCAAGAAACTCCTCAAGAAGTGAATACACCTGATGAGCAGCACCAAATGGGCGAGGTCCGCGAGCAGAACGCCCAATGCAGGATGGACCTTAGACAGCTGCCACAACTACAGATGGGCGACAAGCCGGGTGCAGACATTGGTTGGAGCACCAGGAAAGTATCAACACCTCACGAGCAGCATCAGGCAGGCTCAGAATGCGAACGGAGCGCCCAACATGGGGTGGGCCTCAGGTGGCTGTCACGACTACAGATGGTGAAAGCACTGGGTGCGAACATCGGTCAGAGCACCAGGAAAATGTCAACAAGTCACGAGCAGTGCCAGACAGGCGCAGACCGCGAACCGAGCGCCTAACATGGAACAGGCCTCAGACACCTGCCACACCTACAGATGGTGAACGAGCCTTTTGAAGACGTCAGTTGTAACAATATGGAAGTGTCAACACTTCAGGAGCAGCGCTAGGCGGACGCAGACCTTGAATGGAGCGCCGAAGGTGGGACTGGCCTGAGAGAGCTCCCACAGCCACATATGGCGGCCGAGCCTGACGCGGACGTCCGACCGAGGACCATGGAAGGGACCACAGCTTAATAGCAGCGCCAGATGGGTGCGGACCGTAAACAAAGCGCCCAGCGCCTTCTGGGCATAAGCACTGGACACGATCCTCCAAGAAGTCAGTCTCAGGTAGCACCTGAAGCCGGCAGCAAGTTACGTGATCAAAATATTGTGCCAGAGTGACACTAGCACCCGGCAGTAAACCTGTTACTCAACATGTCAACAAGAAATATTGTTATAGTCAAATTTTACATTAAATGAATGATGAATGTTACATATCATTTGTATATTGATGACTAGGTTTCTTTGTTTGGATACTGAAATTATAATTTCGTACATTATGCAAGACAGGCTCGTTTCTCATATATTCGCCATAAATATAACATGTTATTAAAAAAGAGTAGATGGACAGAGAGAGAATGAATAGAAGTACTAACTGAAGGCTGGAATAAATAAATAAATACCTGGGCAACACCGGCTCTTCAGCTAGTTATGACATAATAGAGAAGTCAATTCTACACAAAAACTCCTGCACCAGCAAAAATTTCACAACTGTAGAGGCATTATGGCTCATTATTTCTGCAGAGGAGTACCACGGACGTGTTGAAGCCATGGACGTCACGTTTTATGCTCTTCGTCGGAGAATGAAAGATCCGCCACAGCATTAGGTGTCCTGCGACTGTGGTCTGGTTAATGTGCTTCCGGTGCTGCCTCATCCCCTGTACTGACGAACAGGCATTTACATTACACGATCAGTAGAGAACCCTGTCAAACGAGCAATGTGCATGCGAACGCTGCGTTTTTGTTTTTTGGCGCTACAGTCGTCGTCGTCTGTACTTCGGATTTCGTCTATAAGAACTTAGGGAAATATTAGTAGTTGCAATGGAAAAAAAAAACGATATCCAGACAGGATTATTTCGTATGGCAGCTGCGCTGTTAGTAGTGCAGATACAAAAGGCGAAAGCAAAGCAGCGATAAAATAGAAGAATGTGGGTGTCTGAATTTTTGAAGAAATGGCAATCACGTTATGGTAGGGCACTAGTGACATAATTGCAGCTACCAACCTCATTGGGTCTATTCCAAAATTTTACTCGTATGTATCTGGACGATTTTCACTGGCTGCTGAGTAAAATTGAGAGTAAGACTTCCAAGCGGGACACCAATTACAGACGAGCAATTTCGGCTAAAGAAAGACTTGTGCTTCAGTTCTTAGCAACTGGAGACAGCTACGCCAGTCACAAGTATTTATTTCACATCTTCATTGCGGCTATTTTGCAGATAGTTCCTGAAGTCTGCGGCACAATGTGAAGCACAAGATGATATCAAGGTTAGGAAAACGATTCAACAGTGGCGGCACTAGGCGACGACTGCCTCGCGCCTGTGGGGGCCTCGCAAAACATCGTTAATTTTCTTTTAATTTGAAGTTTAACCGCGTTTTTCAACTGCTAGGTTATATAGCGACGACGTCGCGTACGAAATAAATACTGAACCTAGCCCTGAATACTTGAATGTTTTGCGTTGAACTGTCTGCGCCGTGCTGCGTTCCCACGTTCCCAGCGCTGTCGTTTCGCTGTTGCACCGAACCCTGTCGCGGACTCGCGCCCGGTGGGTATCCGGCCGAACCTTGGGCCTCAACGGCATATCGCGGCTCGCTCCGTCTGATGGCGGTACAGTTGGGCTCGAGAACCGCTGTACAGAGCGGCCAACGGAGCGCAGCTGTCGGGCACAGGGCCTGGTATGGGCGGGTATATATGCCACGATGCACCACTCTGATTTACAAAAAAATATTCAAAAGTTTGTGAAGCTTATGGGACTTAACTGCACGGCTTCGTGCATCGCAGCATAGCGTGTCAATGCGGTTGGTCGCTCCGCCACGTTTCTGATTTACACTACCAATATATTGGCTCGATGAATAAATATGAAGCTACATAGCTTTGAAGAAAGACGTTCGTAGCGCAGAAGATCGCACAATGCATACTACGGTCTATATATATATATATATATATATATATATATATATATATATATGAATTGTGAATTTGCAAAACGATTTAAGTCCACATTTTCATGGTTATATGTTATGGGCACAGCAATGTTCCAACACCCAATACACATCGCTTAATACCAAAGAGACTTTAGTCCTCAAATTCTACACATTTTTTCAGCAACAGTACATGCACGTTTACCGGCAAAACAGCCTTAGTCCAGCTCTTAAGTTGTTTTGCTTGTAGGTAATGATAATTGTTAACAGATTCATCTATAGCTTTAAATTGGTAAAACGGCTATATTAGTTTTGTTTGTGTCCAGTCAAGTTATGCATTGAGAGAGAGGATTTTCTTGCTTTAACATCTGACTACATACAAAATGTATGCTTGCCTAAGATAGCAGTTCAGGACTTGTATTATCCATCTATTATCATCATAAACTAACAATTCCAGTTTTCTCTGTGCATAACATGACAACTAATTCAGTATCCTTCTACATCTACCATGAGGGGCAAGCTAAGAAAAGTCCAAATGAGGTACGCAGTTTTCTCCTCAATTATTTCAATACCTCTGTCTCATCTAGTGTTAAAGAACTCCGGTTGTTTTGTGTCATCTGTCCAGGCCAAAAGAAAAACAACACTCTTATCAGATTTTTTAATGGCTATAAGTGCTCAGAGGCGTTTTTCAACATGAAACTTCCTTTCTCTGTCAGAGGACACTCCTTTCTGCCAAATGATAGGGGCTTCACACAGAGTCATGTGGACAGATTATACATATGTGGACGTGTGTGGAAACATAGTAAGCTTTAGCGTTAAAGGAAATTTTATAGTAACAATCATTGAAAATGAGGATGTTTATGATTACAACAACTAGCGGCCACATTGTAAAAAAAGAAATGTCAATTCCATAGAGACATCGGTTAAGGACGATCGTAGATAAAAAGGTAGCTTTCTGTGTTTCAACTTTCATGCATTTCTGATTTTCTGCAGAACAAATCGAAATAGGTGTGACAAAACCATTCATAGGAGGAGTAATACAATATTCTTTCTTCCTTGGGCTAACATATCACATAGATAAGCTTATTCATATGCTATGTCCCCATTCAATGAAAATAAAAATTGAAGATTTACGCAAAATACTCAAGTATGATATTTCTGAAGAAACCTACTTCAGATGAATCTGCTCCAGAAGCCTCTGATGAATCTCTCCTTCAAGTTTCTGTAGTCACTGACAGAACCAGGGTCATCAAAACTGGGCGAAACTGCTGTTATCCAACATAATAAAAATAAAGAGTTAAGAAGTGAAAATATTTGTGACTCAGAATCGAGAGGACATTGTTCATAAAACAGAGTCATTTACAGAATAAGATCTGGTAAAGTGGGTGTTTTCGGTAACAGATTCACAGCGTTACAACTTAGCTCAAAATGGTCCCCAACAAAACCTCGACAAATCTGATGAGAGTTACCACAAAGACGCAAATAAAAGACATTTTACTGGAAAATGGAGTAACGGTGAAGAGCAACATCGCAGATGGTTGGTTTACTCCACATTTCAAGATAAAGTTTATTGCTTTCCATGTAGACTTTTCTCACATTTGCAGACACAGATGGTAAAAGAAGGCTGTTGTGACAGGAAAATTCAGAGTAGGATATTGCAAAGACATGAACAAAGTCAACGACACATGGTGTGTATGATTAAATGGCTCATTTTAATCCTTCTCAAGCATTGTAATGATTTAGGTATAATACTCGGAGAAAGCGAAAATAGTGACATACAGCCAGGGCCGGATCTAGGACATTTGCCAAGGGGGGCAAGCTTAAATTTGCCGCCCCTTCATTCACCCCCCCCCCTGTAAGAATCGACTTTTTACGCTAATTGGGTTACATATTTCTAAACAAATGTCACAATCTCACAACATGAACTTATTTTATTCACTGAATTAAGATCAAAGGAAAACAGAACAATTTTAATACATACAAAAACATTACAAGATTACTCATCGTACAAAAATCTATTCAAAATTTCGCTGTTCGAGCTTTTTTTGCTGCAAAACTGTTTTTGATATCATCATAGTTTAGAGAAGCAGCTCGTTTGTGCTCTATGGATATTATACTCAGATTTGTTAAACAGCCATGCTTGCTGAAACTTCTTTCTCCAGACGAAACCGAAACTAGAATGGTAAGATATATTTTAACGCTGTAGTAAGGTTGGGACACCCCTCTACCAATTTATTTTTATAAATTAAACTTAATGTTGATCTTGCAAGGCTCTGTCTACTGCCAGCGCATCTTGTCTAAATTTTTCAAGTTCTTCTTCGCTAAAATCTTCTGCCAGTTCCGCTGCTTTGGCCTTCAAGTCCTTCACTTCCATTTCTCGAAATTGCACACTACACAGAAATTTAATTTTTGCACCTTTTTTCTCAAGTGCGGTAAACCTGGTAATAAGCTCTGTCAATTATTCCTTCTTTTTTCTGTGAATGTTGGATACTTCATCCTCACAAAGCTCATTGGCCATTTTCTTCTTTCTTCGAATCCTTTTTTCGGAGAATACCGTTAATACCTCATAATCTTCTGCTAGCACTTTGGCCTCAGAAATAGCTTCAGACGTACAAGAATCCCGGGAAGTTTTGAGAAAGCCCAAAAGTCCTAGAATGTTCGAACATCTTTATCAATTGTAAAGTATTAACTTCGCAGAAACTGATTAACATGATCAATTTATTTTAATACTGCATACCAGAAACAAGTTAAAGTAATGAATTTGAGTTTTCTCATATTTTTTAAAAATAAATCTTGTCTCTGATTTGTTTCTGGTGTTGACAATTGATAAGTTTCAGTTTCTTCCAGGGCCTTCAAAACTTTATGAAAGTGCTTGTAAACAGTTTCAACCGCATCTACTCTTGCAGATCACCTAGTCTTCCTGAATGTCTGCTGAATTTGCTCCTGCTAAATTTAAAGAGTGAGCAGCACATGGTACGAAATAGGCCAGTTCATTCTTCTGAAGTATTCTTGACTGGACCCCTTTGTACTTTCCAGCTCCTGTTTGCCTCATTGTCATGAGACTGTTCCCTGCAGTACTTAATTATTCAACCCATCTTGTTCCACTTTTTGCAGTATCTCTTGACTTAGGCTTTCTCCTGTTTTGTCTGTAACTGTAAAAAAAGTCAGTAAAACTTTCCACAACCTCTGAGTCATTCGACTTGACATATCGAATCGCTT
Source organism: Locusta migratoria (assembly GCA_026315105.1). Taxonomy (NCBI): domain Eukaryota; kingdom Metazoa; phylum Arthropoda; class Insecta; order Orthoptera; family Acrididae; genus Locusta; species Locusta migratoria. The sequence goes on along the minus strand of CM048751.1, from coordinate 159,880,573 downwards.
GTGTCATCTGCGCATTGTGGCTGATATCTGGAGTGCAGTCAAACATCAGCGAAAAGTATTTAGCAGCTAAAATATTTTTAATTATATCTTGTTTTATTTTGTCAGCAATCAAGTCACGGAACTCATCTAGTATATTTTTGGAAAAATAGCTAATCTGGCCTTTCTTGTGGCGTTCAATATGCAGACGAAGGGGTGCCGCTATGTGGATCACCAAAATCACCATCTTCTTTTGTTCCTCTAAAAGGACTTCCTTGCTTAGCTAGAAAAAGGACTGCATCAATAATACAGTGAGATTCCTCCTGTTTTATTTGGTCTTGCTGCCCAGTGTGCGATACTTATCAGGTGGGTTTGTCGGAGGGCATCGAAAGAGTCGAAAGAAGGGCAGCTTGTTTTGTATTGTTGTGATACAGGGGAGACAGTGTCACGGAAATGATACAGGATCTGGGATGGGAATCATTAAAACAAAGGCGTTTATCGCTGCAACGTGGGCTACTTACGAAACTACAATCGTCAACATTCTCCTCCGAATGTGAAAATATATTGTTGCCTCCCACTTACATAAGTAGAAAAGATCATCTGAATAAATACGTGAAATCAGAGCTCGAACAGACATTCAGATGTTCTTCCTTAGCGCACGCCCTTCGAGAATGGAATGGGAGATAAATAGTATAACAGTGGTCCGATGAAGCCTCTGTCAGGCAGTTAAATGTGATTTACAGAGTATCCTGTGTAGATGTCTATCAATTCCACCGCCACCGAGAGAGGACTCTAGATCCTTAATGGTTTTGACTTTCAATAAGAAGTGTGCGCACCTGAAATACTTTTTTTTTTTATTATAAGGTGTGGAACGTTATTCAAATTCACCTGTTGTACAAACATTACCTTGATATGAAATATGAATATTCATTTATCTGAAAAAGGAAATATATGCAAATTAATAAACATTTTGCATTTACTTATGCAATAAGGCAAAAATCTCCCTCATTCTGGCTAATATCGAGTAGATTTTTAAAGTTTGATTAGCTGAAGTACCTGTAACAGGGCAAAACTAAAGTCAGCAACCAGGAATTACAGCCTTTAGAACTTTACAAGAAACTCCTGCTTTTAAAATCCAATCCACTAGACTCAATCAAAGATGCAAAACAACTTCTTCAGTACGTTTTAGAAAACAGTTAGCAGAAGTATATCCAAATGTTTACATAACAATGAGAATCAAGGTCACAGTTTCAATCAGTACAGTTTCAGCCGAAAGTAGCTTCTCAAAACTAAGATTGATTAAGACTTACTTGAGAAAATGTTTTTAGGTGCTTATCTACAGACGTGATTTACTTTGAAAAAATCATTCTTATGTCAAAGCTGCAAAATATTTTTATTTGTCATATACTACCGGTTTTTGCAGTTGCTGACATCAACAGGAAATCAACAAGGTATTGTACATCAAAGCCAATAAGATAACATTTTTACTGAGTACAGCAACGTCTGATTTACAATACAATATTGTGATTGTTTCTAAAAGCCTTTCCATTAGATCAAATAGTATGTATTCCTTTAATTAATTTTTAACTTTCATGTCAATAATGCCATCTGTACATATTGTTAGAGTCATTTATAATAGCTAAAGATTAATGAAAGGAATATGTACTACATGATGTAAAATGGAAAGGCTTTTAGAAACAATCACAATATTTTATTATAAATTAGACATTGCTGTACTCAGTAAAAATGTTATCTTATTGGCTTTGATGTAAAATATTTTGTTGATTTCCTGTTGATGGCAGCAACTGCCGAAACAGGTAGAACATAACAAATAAAAATATATCACAGCCTTGGCATAAGAATGATGTTTTCAAAGTTACTTGAAGAGCACACTGATGCAAGAAAGACTATCTGCGTTGTCAGTACTATCAACTGAAGCAAAAATAGCGGTTAGTATTAATTATGATGTGAACTTTAAGAAATTCAGTGAGTCGAAAAGCCGAAAAGTTCTCTATCTTAATTTCTGTTTGTGTGTTGTAATTTTTGTTATTCCAATAATTCTTATATATTATATAAATAAAATTTTGGTAAAATGATTATTGGTGGATAATTCAGCTCATTTTATTTAACATTTTCTTCCCTACTGAAAAATAAAAGGGGCCTCGCAAAGACAAGTTCGCTGACGCCCAGTTCTCGTCTAGCGCCACCACTGCAATTCAATTCCAGTAAAGTCATTAACCTATTGATGACGTTTTCTAATTGCTACAATAAATTAGTAGTAAATGTGTCCTTCACAGTGAACGCTAATTTTCAACATGAATAAATTTGAATTACGGCAGCATTGTGTGCTGATGCTGGCAACGCAACTTTTGATAGGGTAGTGAAAGCTTTAATTATATAGTGCATGCTTGGATTATTTCCTCAACTTAATGTGATTGCGTTTTAAGAGGCCATTCAACAGTCGTTGCAAACACGTAAAATTTAACAAGTTTAACGATAATTGTACTTTCAGTTCTTTTTGTAATAGCCATAAGATGCCCTTCTTGGCAACACACATTATCCGAAAGTGTGTACTAAGAAAGATGCCTTCTTCTTCGCCTCTTCAGCAGGAATGTATAGCATCACTACAGTCTAACATATACAGTCACGACACACTAGCAGATTTTTGTTATACAGTCACAGAATAAGGAGTATACAGTAAGGAAACTCCCGTTACAGTCTGTCGTCCAAAATTTAATGCTCATGCGCGGAATCGGCCATCTTGAAAAGTAGTAAATGCATGGTCACTCCCTACTCTGTGGTGTGGTAATGCGCCGCCTTTGTTTGTTATTTATTTTAACTGTCTGAGTCGCATAAAAGTAAACAAGTTAAAAAAAATGGGACTTAACTACGGGATCATCAGTCCCTAAACTTACAAACTACTTATGAACTACTTACGAACTAGGACGGCACAAATATCCATGACCGAGGGGGGATTCGAACCCCCGACCGTAGTGGCCGTGCAGAGCGTGACTGGAAGCGCCTCAGTCCCCTCGTCCACCGCGGCCGGCAGTAAACAAGTATTTGGTGCAGTGAAAAGAAAGAACTGTGTGTCAGTAGTTGGAGCTGTTCCGTTTTTATTATGAGCAGCAATAAAAGAAAAGGCTGCCGATGGTGTTCAGCACCTAATTGACGAAATAATTCGAATTCAAATAAGGATATAAGCTTCTTCACCTTCACAATAGATGTTGAACGGTAAGTGAACGTTGCTATATGTGTAGTAAAAGTTAAATGTTATCAATTTCGAATGAGAGCAATGTGTGCATAATTATTAAAAGTAGCCTTGCTTCTTCTCTTGACGATAACTCTCGCTGTTGCGGTTGCTGTAACAGTTCAACAGCATCGAAATGTTGAAGTACATTTATATTCTATAAGTTTAACGTCGCAGGGAATAATATAAAATGAAAGACAAAGAATAGTGCATAAGTAGCAGGACTCCAACATTGTGCGCGTGTGTTTCCTTTTCCTGTTGCCCACATAGGCGAGATATTTCAGGAATTTTTAGGCTCATCTACCTGCTCACCTTCAATTAATTTGATGCAAACGGTAAAATTTTACTAACGGAAATGGAGACGCAGTGTGATAATGTTGTCAACGACCGTTGATCCTCTTATAAGGGGAGGTCGGCAATCGGGACCCGGCGATTTCGCCCAAATTGCGTATGTAGAAGGAGATTGGTCTCTATATAACGTGCCTGAAATATTTCGCCTGTGTGGGCCTTAGGAAAAGAGAAAATGCTCTCGAAGGTTTTTCAAATAGTACATCTTATTTAGCGACCTGTTCGTGACTAACGCCGTAGCGTAATGGTGAAAAGTATTACTTGTGCAGCGGGCGCCCTGGGATCAATCCCAGGAGCATCCTAATTTTTTGTATGCTACGCTTTCAACAGAGCGCTGTATAACAAATAACATGTACAGTGCTATCGGAAAAACTTTAGAGAGCGTTTCCTCCTTTCCTAAGGCCCACTCAGGCGAAATATGTCAGGCTCCTTATGTGGAGATCCACCTCCTTCTACACACGTAACTTGGGCGAAATCGGCGGTCCCGATTGCCGACCTCCCCTTGTTAGGATGTACGAACAAATGGAATAAGGGGAATAATCTTGCTGTTCTTGCTCTTAGCTTGGCAGTTTCTTGTATCTCCGTAAAGTAATTTTTCTCATAAAAGGAACATCATGTTGCCAACATTAAAACATTACTCCTCCACTGCGGTAAGTAAAACTGACCCAGTCAAATCCTGCCTCCTCCCCTTGTTCTACCCTGCTTAGGCAGGTAAAATTTTACTTACGGCAGTGGAGGCATAGTGTGCTAATGTTGGCAATGAATGCTCTTAGTATACGGTACTCAAACAAACAGATTAAGGGGAATCATTATTTTATGCTGTTCCTGCTCTATGGTTGACAGATTCTTCCATATGCCCTTCTCTGATAAGTAAATTAATTATCCTCCTAAAGCAAATACAACTTTTCCAACATTAAAACACAACTACATCACTGACATATGTAAAATATAACATATAGGTGTGTTTTAAAGGCAATATTTATTTTCAGTGCTAAGAAATGAACTGTAAATTCAAGGAGAGCTGATTTGCTAAAAAAGGATGCAAAATACGTAAATAAAAATTGCAGAATATCTAGAGTGTACTTTGAAGAAATCATGTTTACTAACTTTTTGAAAAACTGATTAACCCGATGCTGTTCCAACATTGTTCAATATACCGAATCCACCAAAGTCAGTATCACTAAAAAAGAAATCACCTAAGGAAAGGATCACTGAAATATGTCGAGGCCCTAAGAAGTCAAAGTCTAACATACAGGTAAATCTGATGCATATAACGTATGTTTTGTGGTGCTAATTCAGAATATATATATGTAAAGCAAAATTCATTACCACCCACTGAAAGTAGTACCTATGTGAGGTACAAATGATATGTAATGTTCTAGTGAATACATATTGACAAGGAAAACTAAGAGGAAAATGAACACTTTTTCCTTTGCTATAACTGAAACAATGTGTGCCACAATTTGACAAGTACAGAGTAAGTTTGTTATATAGTTTTATGTTTCCGCTACCTGTCCTTCATTTGTGTGCAATTTAACAGTTTTATATCTGCCTGGACGTCACTAGTTCTGTGTAATCAAGTTGTACTGTAAGTCTGACTTAATATTTTGTGCAAATTTATTTGTGTCAAATAAAACCTACCAGTTGTAAAGTCACTTTCTTGTTTATAACTAATTTCCCAAATATAACTTCGTGTTACTTGGGATTTTTCTATAGATAAACACCAAATAAATAGATCATTGATTACATCGTACATTGTTGTAGTTGTATTAAAATTTAGGCCTACTTTTTTTCGTTGCATTACAATTAGTGCAAGAACAGGGCTCAAAATAGAGGAGAGCATAATAAAAAGCCGTTTCCTTTCGTAAAAGTTGGTGAGATCAGCTGCAGTTCGTAAAAAGTCAATTTCCAGCCAAAGCACTAAGTGTCTTTAGTTCCGCGTTTACTGCTTTTCAATATGGCGTCGAGCGCAATGCTTGGTAACATACAGATTAAATGCGCTGCCCCCAGTTTTCCTTTCTGTATCCTTCCTATTTTGTGATACAGTGCAACAGTAGTGCTCCAAGCAGCCGAAAACCTACATTTCTGAAGACGATATTAGATAAGTGTGAATAGTATCGTTTATGTTGATCTTCGCATACTTTTTTCAATAAGAAAAGTATGTAATGCCTTAAAATAGGTAATAACTTAAAAATAGCTCCACATTTGTCTTACTTAAGTTTCCTAAGATCCCTGGCAAGGTAAGAAATGGTACATTACAGGATAGTTCATTTACAGCTATCTTGTAACCTACAGCCTTCTGCTAAATATTTCATTTTCTATTCAAAATCAAAAATGGCTAGGAAACACCATAAGACGTTTCATTTGGCAGAAAAACGTCGCTTTTCTACTCAGGAACGTTAAGGTTATTCCAGCAGAAATAATGGGAAGACTTTGGAAATAAGCTAGAAACTCTGGGTAAGCAGCGGGAAAATCATTTTGGAGCGTAATTAGCAATCTTCGAAAGGGGGGGGGGGGGAAGAAGGAATTAACAAGTGTTTTGGACAGGTCACGAAAGCTACTAGTCAATCCTGTGGATGCCTTGGGAAGATGGAGGGAATATTTTGAAGAATTGCTCAATGTAGGTGAAACGTTCAGTGATGTATCAGACTTTCAGGTAGAATGGGATAGGAACGACGATGGAAACAGTATCTCATTGGAGGAAGTGGAGAAAATGGTCAGTAGATTACAGTGCAATAAAGCGGCTGGGGTCGATGAAATTAAGCAGGAACTCGTCAAATACAGTGAAATATCAGGTCTCAAATGGTTACACAGGATAATTGAAAAGACATGGGAATCGGGACAGGTTCTGTCTGACTGCACGAAAGCGGTAATCACGCCAATTTTCAAACATGGAAACAAAAAAGGTTGCAACAACTATCGAGGTATCTCTTTAATTAGCGTTGTAGGCAAAATATTCTCAAGTATTGTTGAAAGGAGAGTTCGAGTATTAATTGAGGACAAGTTAGACGAAAATCAGTGTGGGTTTAGGCCTCTTAGAGGCAGTCAGGACCAGATCTTTAGCTTACAGCAGGTAATGGAAAAGTGCTATCAGTGGAACAGGGAATTGTATCTATGTTTCATAGATCTGGAAAAGGCTTATGACCGTGTTCCTAGGAGGAAGCTACTGTCAGTTCTTCAATACTATGGTATAGGAGGCAAACTTCTGCAGGCAATTAAAGGGCTTTACATAGACTGTCAGGCAGCAGTTAGAGTAGATGGCAAATTAAGCTCATGGTTCAGGGCAGTTTCAGGGGTAAGACAAGGCTGTAACCTGTCACCACTGTTGTTCATACTATTCATGGATCATATGTCGAAAACAGTAGACTGGCAGGGCGGGATTAAAGTAGGTGAAAACAAAATAAGCAGTCTCGCATATGTAGATGACTTAGTTGTAATGGCTGATTCGATTGAAAGGTTGCAAACTAATATTTCAGAGCTCGATCCGAGGTGCAAGGATTATGATATGAAGATCAGCATCTCCAAAACGAAAGTAATGTCTATGGGAAAGAGATTCAAACAGATTGAGTGCCAGATAGGAGGAACAAAGTTAGAACAGGTAGACAGTTTCAAGTACCTGGGATGTATTTTCTCACAGGATGGCAACATGGTAATGCAGTGAGTGCTGAGCTAAGATCTACTCTCTTCTGCAAGAAGGAAGTAAGTACCAAGTTAGCAGTGCACCGCTCTATCTTTCGAGCAACTTTTGTTGTATGGGAGTGAAAGTTGGGTGGATACAGGTTACCTTATTCATAAGATAGAGGTTACAGATATGAAAGTAGCAAGAATGATTGCAGGTACCAATAGATAAGAACAATGGCAGGAGGGTGTCCATAATGAGGAAATCAAAGAAAAGCTGGGAATGAATACCATAGATGAAGCAGTTAGAGCGAACAGACTGAGATGGTGAGGTCATGTTACACGCATGGGAGAAGCAAGGTTACCTAAGAGACTCATGAGCCTGTCATCAGAGAGTAAGAGGAGTCGAGGTAGACCAAGAAGAAAGTACTTAGATTCGGTGCAGAATGATTTTGAAGTTTACAAAATTACAAATGTTTGTTAAGCTTATGGGACTGAACTACGGGGTCATCAGTCCCTAAACTTACAAACTACTTATCTACTACCTTATACTAAGGACGGCACAAATATCCATGCCCAAGGGGGGATTCGAACCCCCGACCGTAGTGGCCGTGCAGACCGTGACTGGAGCGCCTCAGTCCCCTCAGCCACTGCGGCCGGCGATTTTGAAGTAAAAGGCATTACATCAGAGGAGGCATCAGTGTTAGCATAGAATAGGGGATCGTGGAGGAATATTATTAGAGGTACTATGTTCCAGACTGAATGCTGAAAGGCATAATCAGTGTCTAATGATGATGATGATGATGATTTTAAAATGTGGGTATCTCAGCACCCACAAACACCTCTGCGGCCTATATTCTTCTTCGATGAGTAATAAAACATATTCGTCACTCCACTCCATATTTCTTCACAAGCTAAAACCAAAAGTCGCATACAAAAACAATTGACGCCAGCGAATGCTGTGTGTCGTTTACACCAGGCGAGCACAGAAGCGCAGAGAACACGATCTACCCTTTGATGATTCGCTCCAAGAATGACAACCAATGGCTCACGAGTGAACACTTGCGAATGCCGAACGAATATTGCTCGTGGACTATTCACACCAAAGAGAATCCTCTGTTCGCTGATGCTCTTTCGCTCCAGTGTAAACGTACATTATGCGGAAGAACCTCTACACTCGTAAGAGGAAAGTTCATTTAACTGAGGACATTCGTGTGCTGGAAAATGGAAAAGGTAATGTCCACAGTGCAAAATTAGATTAGTAAGATGCAGTTCATTAAACTGGCATCATATAAAATGTTAACCCACTATGGTCCATTCGAGCAACTTCCTATCCTATCATTCTGTGACATTTAAGTACTGATCATAAAGCTGTACTGCACAACGAAATACTGTCATTTGTCTTCATAGGTTTGGTATACTATTTGAATGAATAAAAGATTATAAAGAAAGTAAAGGGATTTCTGCCATGTTTTTACTGCAGTGTATTAGAACCAAACACACACACACACACACACACACACACACAAAAGCAACTTGAAGTGGTCTGATATTTTTAGTGTTTAACTGTCAAGTTGTTTATGTCAAAACACTTTATCACACACACAGAAAAGTTTTTTATGTGCCTGATTCGTGATTGTGTATTCAGAAGATAAATTTTTGCAGTAAATTTCAACCACTTCATGTGCTAATTTATCCATTTTTGGCACAACTGGAAACAATTAATCGGGTACTTGTTATCCTTGGACAGGCTTTGTTTTGGCTAAATGTAACAGTGATCAGCGTAAACCTGAAATCTTGCAGGATATGTCATCCCTAGTGCAGGTTATGTTGAACAGTGACAGCTATTGTCGTCAACAAATGTGAACGCAAAATAAGTTCTAGTGGCAAACTGATCTCCAGTGTGGCATAGAGTCAACGTTTTCGTCACATTTATTTTGACGCATTTAGCACATTTCATTATATGAATTAAAACTTCCATATAATCACAGGGAAAAGAGAAACAACAAACACACCTCTGTTCAGTATTTTGGTTTATCCTCTGCACATGTAATGTAAACTAAGTAAATTAAAATACCGGCCTGCAGCGTAACTTTTACTCACTTTCGTTTATTGTAGATGAACGACTACAACATGAGGGGGCAGTTACCCAGCTCACCAAAACTGAATCCTTAAATAGTTCAACAAGAAATTCCGCCAGGAGCAGGACTGCAGTCTTGTGTTTACATATGGGGCAGTTCCGTGGCATACATCTACATGGGATACTTTGCAAATCACATTTAAGGGCCTGGCAGAGGGTTCATCAAACCAGTTATACCTCCCATTCCATTCTCGAATAGCACGCAGGAATGAAGAACACCGGAATCTCTCCGTTCGAGCTCTGATTTCTTGTATTTTATTCTGATGATCATTTCTACCTATGTAAGTGGGAGTCAACAATATATTTTCGCATTCGGAGGAGAATGTTGGCGATTGAAGTTTCGTTAAGTAGCCCATGCCGCAGCGATAAGCGCCGTTGTTGTAATGATTCCAATCCCAGATTTTGTATCATTTCCGTAACGCTGTCTCCCCTGTATCGCGACAATACGAAACGACCTGCCCTTCTTTGGACTCTTTCGATGTCCTCCGTCAAACCCACCTGATAAGGATCCCACACTGGACAGCCAATACTCCAAAAAAGGACAGACAAGCGTAGTGTATGCAGTTTCTTTAGTAGTTCTGTTGCATCCTTCAAAGGTTCTGCTACTAAAACGCAGTCTTTGGTTCGCCTTTCCCACGATATTACCTACGTGTTGTTTCCAGTTTAAGTCTGAAGTAACAGTAATTCCTAGGTATTTAGTGGAGTTTACGGCCTACACTTTTGATTGATTTATCTTGTAAACAAAGCTTAACGGATTTCTTTTCCTACTCATGTGGACGACCTCACACTTCTCATTCTTTAGACTATTGTCAATTTTTACACCATACTGATATCTTATTCAGATCGTTCTGCAGTTGGTTTTGATCTTCAGATTATTTTACTAGACGGTAAATGACGGCGTCATCTGCAAACAACCTAAGAGAGCTACTCAGATTTCCCCCTAAATCGTTTATGTAAATAATGAACAGCAGAGGACCAATAACATTACGTAAACTTCCGGCAGCTAAACGTCAGAACAGCCAAGTGTGTACTGCCGCGAGACTGATCCCTTTAATTTTATGTAGTGCTCTATCTGCGATAGATATTCACTGAACTTTTGGCGTGTGGTTTATCTTGAAAGGAGCAAAGAGATTAGTGCCATGTGGTCAATGTAAATAAATGTTATTTATGATAATTAATATTTTGCGTTTTGAATAATGGACGAAGGTACTGAACGTCTGAATTTCATTCCATGTGTGAAATGGGTGAAAAAAGGTGTTGCAGCAGAAAATCCGCAGAAGGTATGATTGTTTAGCCGGTATCGAAAACTCACCTAAGTTGTTGTTGATTGTTTTAAGGGGACTAAACAGCTAGGTTATCAGTCCCCTCACCTAAGTGAAATGTTTTTAATGAAACACAACCTATTTTTCAGGTAAAGCTAACGGATGAAGAAATGAAAGATATTATTGAACAAGCAGGAAGTGAAATCAAGTAAGAATCATTTAACTGAACAGTCATATTTTCTTTCATTAATTCAGATTAGTCTGCTTGAAAGTCCATGATCATATTGTAAGTTGTTGTTTACTCTTATGCCAATATTGTGGAGATACGAGCGGGAAATGTATTTATTTATTCATCCAGGAATCATCACAGTGATATATACTTTGATTTTGGTACAAAAAGTTCCATACAGTTGTAGATAGCCACCTGTATTATGTTCAAATGATATAGATTTTGTTGTTACTCCCTATTACTGATGTGCTGAGACATTCCTATGTGTAATGGATAATATATTAGTCAAGCTATATCAGTCCTTGCAGCGTATACTGCAATAGTGTTTGTGTGTTGTAGTCACTATATTCATCATTGGCAACTGTAAATTGGTCGTTTCTGGACCGGAGATTCAGGCGCAATGCGCCCTCACATCTAAAAAGAAAGAAAAAAGAAAAAAACACACTTCTTGTTTAACCTATGCGTAACCCAACTTTCACTTAAAATGATCACTGTTTTGTACAGATCACAAAATAAATAAAACATGTACCTGCTCTATGGTTGACTGCTGTGGTGTTGCCAACATTTGCAGCATGTGGACAACAGACTCTGCAGTTTAACCCATCATAAACACCGTTTTCTTCAGGGGCAGAGTATCATTGGTATGCAAGGAGATTGAGACATAAGTAGTTCATATTGATCAGTCACAGTGTAATTGATTGTTACCATTGTAAATTCATAATTTTTTAGAATATGATGAATAGGTGAGTTATTTCGTGCCAACTCAACATAGTTTGCTTCATTGAAATTTTACCTCACCATCTCAGATTTCAGTGAAATTTTGTATACTACTACCCCTCCTATAGAAAAAGAAAAATACAAATGTTTAACTTGATATCTCAAATGATAAAAATCAATCTGTTTCTGGAAGTTTGAACTGCTTCAGCGACTCTCTGAATCATGTAAGAAATATATGAGAGGTGTCATTTTTCAGCATTATTCAAGCCCTTTCAAAAAATATAAAACCCTGCAAGGGTAAGGTAATAAATTTTGTTTACTAATTTCAAAATTGAAATTGTGTTTCGTTATCTCCAGCGTACTCTATTTCTCATTCATTATGTCCCCACCCATGATCTGGTCAAAGTTGACTGGTGGTATAGGGACCGTCGGTGTTGCCCAATTGGGGATCATGTTTTACACTCATATATTAAATGGCATTTCTTGAGTCTGATAAGTCTTTCCTGCAGGAATCAACAGGGAGTCTGAAATCAAAGACTGTGTAGAACCCAGCTCTCTCTATTCATCAAAAAGACCCGAGAAACAGTATACACAAACTCTCACATACATGCTGTGTTGATTGACTTCCATAAGGTGTTTGATATAGTTCCACCCTGTCTTCTTGTGAAGCAAATACAAGTGCATGGAATATCAGACCAACCATGTGATTGGACTGATGAGTTTCTAATGAACAGAACACATATTATTCTCAATGGAGAGAAGTTTCTGACTTAAAAGTAGGCCTAATTATATATATAGTAGAGAACAACAGAGGTTCAGCTCAACCCCAGAAAGATGTGGTGTAACTTGTCATCTTTGTCCCACGATGTTGGTGTGTTGCATGACAACATCGCTGCATGGTGATTTTGAGTTGTCTATGTTTAGAGATGCCATCTCAGGTTTTATATTGTAACTAAAATCACAAATGTGCACACGACATGTATTCTGCTACATTTCTAGTCATTTCCTGCATGTAGTGCTTACACCCAACCTATTAAGGTGAACCCTACATTTTTCCACCTGATACTGGAGGTCAAGAAGTTTGCATCCAAGGTTGCCACAAAATTATTTGGAGGTCTCTTTGCTCCAAGCCAGAGGACTGTGGTCTGTTAGGAGAATGATATACAAATCAATAGCTGTGCTTCCACCTTGTCATAGAGACTAGCTGTTTTCACCAGATTAGCCAGCTGTATGTGAAATGAGGATGACATCTGTATGCAAACATAAAACTCCATTGTTTGCTGCATGAGCCACAATTTGCATATTGCTGGACCTTTCAGTGTTTTGGAAATAAGAGATAACAGCTTGGTAGAGCAGTGGTACTAAACCTATGGTCTGCAGACCACAAATTTCAAACTTCTTTTCATTTTAATTACTAAATCCTTTCTATTATTTGGCCACTATAACTTGACAATTTTACTGGTACTGCCACAAGTGGTAAATGTCAGCACTGGTTGGAAGATATTCATTTATTTACAAGTAGTGCCAACATGACAGTGCTTGTTGATGCGATAAATTACTGTACACAATATTAGAGTAATGGTTACGCTCACCCTCCACTTCCTGCGACAGCCATAAAGTGCATGCAGACATGCCTCCCGGAGCTTCCAGCAGCCACGGCATTAACGGACAAGTTATCGTAGCAAAACAGTATGTAGTCAGTGAATTGTTTAATTTTATACTAAAGATTTATGCATAATATTTCTTTTAATACATGTTACTCTTGAGTTTAATTAATATGTTAACAAATTTCATTATAGTTTATTTTTAAATTGACACAGTTTGTATCTTGAACTTTGTGGTTCCAGCTCAGAAAGAAATCAAAGTGTTCCCTGGTTTGAAAAAGGTTGGGAGCCCCTGTTGTTCAGGTTCATGTGTTCAGCTTCTGAGGATGTTGTATTGGACTCTTTTTATCTGCCAATAAGTTAGTCTACTGAGTGGGTACTTTTCTTCCAATCATTTTAAAAAGTGAACATTGTCCTCCAAAGCAGCATTTTGAGAATAACTATTTTTGTGATAGCAGTAAATAATACCAAAACATTAGTAATGGTATATATTCAGTATACTAACTGTCCATATTGGTAAAATTTTACTTCCCATTGCAACAACAATATGGTGGAAGATCTTTGCAAAGATGTTAATATTAGAAATCCAAATCACATAGAATGACTTGGTTAGTGTTTCATACATATCATGAAGTAAATAAATAATGCTGTTCTTGCTCTGCTCTGTATGTTCACTTGTCTGCTCAGTAAAAGTAATTGTATTTCATAACAAAACATTTGCTTTGTTACATGATTGGCTAATGGCAATGTCATATGATTGCCGGCATTCAGCATACCTTGGCAACATTATAACGCGAAGTCTGCACTGATTATCTTAATAATTCCTAAATTCCTCAATGTATTTGTGCAACACAGCTATCATCAGAATTTGCAAGAACAATTTAAGTAATGTTTCTAAAAATAATTTCTTACAATAGGATGTAATGAAAGATAACATATTTAAATCTCAGCACACTTATACCTCAGACTAGTGCTGTTCAGTGAGGCAGGCTATACTAATGTAAGTCTGTGGCATTAAAGGTAAATGGACTGGTCACATTAAAATTCAAAGAAGCATCTTGAGCTACAATCATTCCATACAAAATAGATGATAAACATAATTGGATGGACAACTGTGACAAAAACAGCTTAACACATCACTAAAAATTATTAAAACTATAGCCTTATATAAGTTTTCTCTTTACTGGAAAACTATATCACTTTAATCAGTTAAAGTGTTTATATATTGAAAAGAACTGTAATAGGGAATAGGGAACAGACCAAGCATGTGAACACTCATTTTCAGAGTCTCTGTGTAAATCATTTGCATTAGTTAGGTTGCAAAAACTAATATTTAAGATACTACTATTTGGCCACGATGACTTGACAATTTTACTGCTGCTGCAAAAAGTGAAGAAATCTGCACTAGTTGAAATACATTCATTTATTTACAAACACTTTCAACATTGCAATGCTCCTTGATGTAAAGTATTACTGTAAACATTGTTAGGGTAACGGTTCCAGCATTGCAGCAAGCAGCAATGCTGCCTTCCCCTCACCACTCCACTCCCCACAGCAGCCATAATGTTGATGCAAGATGCCTCCTGTAGCTCTCAACAGTCGTCATGCAAATCATCAAGTTATTGTGGCCAAACATTATTGGTACCTGGCCAGGCATTGCTATGACTTGTTACAGATTAAATGGAAAAGAATGAAAAGACAAAGATCAAATTTCTTATATCTGTAATTACATAATGCTCTGAGCATGGGAACTTGATATATATCCTACATTACACTCCCAGCTTCCCTTCTCTCTGCCCTCTCCTCATTTCCCCTCTTTGTTCCTATCCCCTCTCCCTGTTCATCTTCTTTTCTTGTCCATCTCCTCATCTCTTCCTCTATTTGTCTATTTGCTCCATCTTTCTGTGCATATCCATCTCTTTGCCACCCACTCTATCTCCATCTCCCTACTTTTTATGTCAATTTTCTCCCCATTGTCATACAACTCTGTCTAACCCAGGTTGTTTAGAGTTAAGTTCAAAACATCTTTTATCTTGACCAAATGCTTTGACATGTTAACACAATGTTGCAATGGAATATGTGTGTGGTTTCGTATATGTCATACATGCATTTATATAAATTTCATAATGAGAAAATGTTTCAACAAATCTCAAAACATTACATATGTATAGATTATATATCTTATATTACAGAAATAGGCTAACTAACAACAGAAAATCCAGGATAGAATAGGTATGTAAACGATTTCCTGAATTAGGATGAAACACTGAAATGTTGCCACAGAGCAATCAATGTAGAACTATTGGGGAGCAATGGTTTTGAAGAAATGAACATTTGCCCTTTATTTGTAATGGAAATATACGTGTTAAAAATGGATCCAATAGTGTATATTTAATATATACAGCAACCAGTTTCACCTCACATTGAAGACATCCTCAGACTCCTAAACCAAATCAGCTTCCATACCCTTTTCACTAAGTAATAGGAGCCAAGCAACTGGTGTCGTGGATGTCTTCTTACACAATATCTCCACCTGCCACCAACAACAACAACCATCTGCTGTAAGGCACAGACACAGCCGATAACGTATGTCAGGAGTCGGCCGCAGGAAACTGCCGCAAGCGCCAGTGCACGCCACGGGTGAGTCAATGACGTAAACAGTGAGGAGTTGTGCTCCGACCCCAGTGTGTTGTTTACCAGGTATGAGCTTACCTCACGGGTGTTCGCACAGTTAGTGCACGCCAGTGTTCCGTGTAGTTGTTGTGAGAGTGGTGTTGTCCGTGAGTATAAAATTTGGTGACGAGTTCGGTATTCCCCCCCCCCCCCCCGCCCTCCCCTCTTTCTCCGCGAGTTTCCAGTCTGAAGTGGTTGTTTGTCTTACAAAATGTCTACTGGTTCTTCCGATGAGATTCTATGTCGCCTCGTCAAACAACAAGAGGTTTTTGCAACAGCGATTCACGCTCAAAAACAGGTATCACAATCTCTTGCTACAGCCTTGTCACGCATTTTCTCGATTGAAGGCCTCCCCACTACGGTGGTGTCAGACAACGGTCCTCAGTTTGTATCACATGAGTTTGCCTCCTTCTGCAAGACCCGGGGTATCCGTCATGTCCTTGCCCCACCCTTCCATCCGCAGTCAAATGGGGAGGCTGAAAGATTTGTTTGCACCTTTAAGACCCTGTTGAAGAAGTATGTGACTCAGTGCCCTTCGGATGTTGCCCTCAATCAATTTCTCTTATGCTTTCTGTTCACCCCGTTTGGTGACAAAGAGTCCCGCGGAACTCCTCCATGGCCGGCAGCCCCGGACTCTGCTCCATCTCCTGCATCCGAGCCCGGGACATTCACCCATGTCTCAATCCCCTCACTTCCAACCAGGGATGGCTGTCTGGGCACATGGGTCAGACGTTGACCGAAATGGATTCCTGCCATCGTCACCAGATGCCGCGGCCGCCGTCTCTGCGGCATACGCACAGAAGACGGCATCTCTGCACATCACCACGACCAGCTGCACCTGCATGTGGAAGATCGGGAGCTCCCCATCACTCAGCCAGTGCTCCTGCACCAGTCTGCTCCACTAACCAGCCCACAGGCTGAAGAGAGGTTCCTGCCATTACCTACAAGTTGTCTGCCTCAGCCAGGGACTGAACCAGGTCCCGCCCCTCGGGGACCTTTACCTTTGCGGGTACAGCCACCACCCATGCTGGATTCATCTCCTCCTGATGCGTTGCTCCCTTTGGGTCCACCATCACCAGGTCAGGGGCCCGAGGTGGAGATGGAGTCCAAGCCACAATCACCGGTCTTGCCATATGGGTTGTCGGGGGAAGGGCCCCGATGCTGCCCGCGCCCCAAGCAGTTCAGACCCTACGCAACGGTGCCCGGTGCCCCTCCCCCCTCCCCCGCCCCCCGCAACCTCAGTCAGAGCCCAACAGATGACGACGTCATGGACATTGCTCACATCCGAGCCTCCCCAAGGGGAAAGGAATGCTCTGACCCCAGTATGTTGTTTACCAGGTACAAGCTTACCTCGCGGGTGTTTGCACAGCCAGTGCACATCAGTGTTCTGTGTAATTGTTGTGAGAGTGGTGTTGTCCGTGATTACAACACCATCCATTAAATAAATCTTAAAATGTGGTGTTTCATCTTATTGTAGGTAAGCTGCACTAGTTGTACAATTTACAATGGAAAGTCAAGACCAGGGGCCTCCTTTGGTGATTAAATGTTTTTCCCCAAATAATATCTCCAAAACCTACGTGGCAGATATGTTAAGCCAGATCTTACATGATCATGAAGTTCTTGGATCAGATGAGGAGTGACTTTATCTGCTGCAAAACCACCCAGTATGTTGCTTTCTTGCTGCAGTATATACTACAACAAATTTAGCAACAAAGAAACAAGCTGGATCAGTAATAAAAGGTATAGCCTATTATTGGAAATTGAACTGATACCTTGTAAACTACCTTTATGCCAGAATTGAGCCAGTAAGACATATGCCAATTGTGAAATTCTTGGAAGCCAAGTCGGCTTAGGAAGTGTAAATTTAAGTGCTTCATTGACAGCTTGGTCATTATGCATGGAGCATAACTCTGATTATGAAAGGCCGGGGTAGGAAATTAGTTATGCCCCCGTTCATAGGAATCATCCTGGCAAGACCAGTTTAGATGTATCACATAAAACTTGTATCTGAATGGTCTGGTAAGGATTTGAACCACCATTCTCCCAAATACGAGTCTAGTGTGCTAACGAATGACACATTACATGGTGTAGTGGTCATCAGAGGGTACCTGCCGTTCACATGTGAAGAAGACCTAAGTGGTATCTAAAAAGTCAAGTGAATGGTATCATATCTGAATGGTGACTTTGTTCATGTATGTGTCCGAATGCACATGGACCTTCAGAAAATCAATAGACAGCATGCACTGCATGTGACTGGCAGTGTAAACAGCCTGCGACCAGTTTAACTTAGTCAGTGTGAGAGGAAGTGTCACAGCGCAATGGAACACCATGTAAACATGAAGTTCTCTACAAATGGGGGAAGACTGCAATGGAGACACTTGGAATGTTGGTGCAGGTGTACAGGAGGAATGCCGTGAGTAGAAAATGTGTTTACAAATGGTTTAAACTCTTCTGTGAAGGGAAGGACACAACTGAGGATGAGCCATGATCAGGTTGGCCATGGACAAATAGATCCTGAGAAATGATCAAGAAAGTGTGACAAATGCTGGCACAAGATTCGTGACGGACTCTCAGATTGATTGCGTAAAATTTGGGCATTAGTAAGGACATGGTGCACACCGTCATCCATAGTGATATGGATAAGCGAAAAATCTGATCCTGATTTGTGCCGTACAAGCTCACAGATGAGCGAAAAGCAAAAGGATGCAAATATCTGATGTTTTCATTTCCAAGGGTGACCAGGATCCATTTATTCTCAACTCTGTCATCACGGGAGATAAGACCTGATGCTTACCGATTCCTAGTGCAGAAGATGGTAACTGTTCTTGAACACCCTTCATAGACCCATGATCTAGCTCCTGTGGAATTCTTCCTGTTTTCTCACTTGAAGGCAACTATGAAAGGTGAACATTTCTCAGACATGAATGTCACCAACGATCAAGTGTCCCCCTCAGGGCGCCCACAGTTCTTTTGTGGGTACTGTGTGGCGTGCACAGGGCCCCGAGCCGGAGCAGCCTTTCTTCTGCCCCAGGCTGCTTCACTTTCCCTCCCGGTTTATGCCTTCGCCCGGAGACAGGCGTATTTCGCGAGTTAAGGTGGTTTCTTGTTGTCGTTTCTCTTATTCCTTGGTTCCTTCCTTTCCTACCCTTTGTTTCTGTCTTACTCTCCTAGCCTTCTTCTCCTCCTCATTAGTCTCCGCCTTGGCGTTTGAGACACTTCTTTCCTTCTTTCTCTTCACTTCCTCTATTCTTCTTTTTTCCTCCCTGTGTGTGTCTAAAGGCCGACCCACGCATTATCATGCGTATCAGGTGACGGCGTAACGCGTAATTCCCCGCCCCGGGTAGGCAAGTAGGGCATGTACATACCCCCTGGTAAAGGCCAGGCCCAGGGAGGGGTGATTACCCGAGCTGGTACCTTCCAAACATGCCGATTGGTCCCTCCGTCAGTTCTCAGGAGGTGTGAACAATCACCTAAGGCGGGTAAGCCCTCGGAGAGGGCCCCCACTAGGAAGGAGCACACCATCGGAGACGCCGGTAATCACGGGGGACACTTCCGCAATGACGTCCTTCTCTTCTTCAGTGATGTTGACCCAGAAACGAAAGATAGATTCGCCTCAGCAAAAAAAAGACTCTGCCTAATCTACCGAAATTTCTTGTTGTCTCTCGCACCAACGGTAAAGATTTCATGTCTGTAAATCCTTTCGTCATCCAGAAAGGTGTTGATGCAATTGCTGGCACTGTTAAAACCTGTTCGCGTCAGCGCAATGGCACATTGTTACCGGAAGCAGACAGTGCCTTCCAGGCCCAAAAACTGATACGAATAACATTATTACACACGTTTCCAGTCAAGGTAGAAGCACACCGCACACTCAACTCGTCACGGGGGGGTAGTTTTTACGAGATCCCTTGACGGGTTATCTGATGAAGAAATACAAACCTATATGTCCGATCAGGGTGTAACACCCGTCCACAGGGTGATGAAAAAGGTAGATAACCAGCTGACACCGACTCGTACTGTGTTTTTGACGTTCGACAGAGTTGCAACTCCCGTCGAAGGTCAAAGCAGGGTATGAAGTCATCTCCGTCCGCCCTTATGTACCTAACCAAATGCGCTGTTTTCAATGCCACAGGTACAAACACACCCGTCAATCTTGCCCTAACGCAGCAAAATGTGTCACTTGTGGTAGGGACGCCCATGAGGGGGATTGCCCACCTACCCTTCCCTCACTGCCTTAATTGTAACGGTGACCATGCGGCTTCCTCTCGGGACTGCCCTGTATATAAGGATGAAAAGGTCATCCAGCAAATTCGGGTTACGGAAAAGGTATCAACATCTGCCACTCGAAGTTGTTGGTGAGTCGAAAGCCCACTGTCCTCCCAGCTGGCACGTACAGTAAGGTCCTCACCTCAAATCGACCTACTAAGGATTCAAGTACCCAGACTTGTGATTTCACTTTCGCTGACACAGTTGTACGATCCGCCAGCCCGAAGATTGCCCGTTCCATGTCCCCACTTCCTCCTGCTGCTTCTAAAGTTCAATCTTCGTCAACCTCTAGTAAACCGCGGGCACCTAAACAAGATGCCCGGACTTTGAAAAAGGAACCCGTTCGTGAGGATTTTCTGCGTTCTCAGGCTTCCCAACCGTCAACTGCCTCTTCTCACCGTCACTCTTCCAGAAGAGCCAACAAGAAAAAGAGTTCCTCACCTTCCCCGCCAAGGCGTGACCCATCCGTCACGCTGTCCAACAGTAGTCGGCCCCGATCATCTTCTGTCTCGCCGGGACGCACTACTGTTAGCCGGGCAACCGGCATTTTACCAGCGACGGAAGCTGCCCCTCCTGATAAACTCGGGAAGGTGGCAGATGACTCGTTTGAACCTATGGAACATGACTCTCTGCCTCTAGATGGCGAAAGTAGTGCTCCCTCGAATCCCAGTCCTCAGCGGCCGTCGAGGTGACCCCACCTGCTTGTTCCTTTTTATCTTCCCTTCTCTTATTTTTTATCATGGCGCTCCTTCAATGGAATATTCACGCTTTTCGTTCCAATCGGGAGGAATTAAAACTACTACTTCGATTGCACTGTATGCTTATAGTTCGTCTCCAAGAAACTAAGTTACAGCCAAGTGATCATGTAGACTTACCCCACTACACCTCTGTGCGTTTCGACCTGCCACCTGTGGAAGGTACCCCAGCCCATGGAGGGGTTCTGATGCTCATTCGGGACGACGTCTATCACCATCCCATTTCATTGCATACTCACCTACAGGCAGTGGCCGTCCGCATCACTCTACCCAGCTTTTCCTTCTCCCTCTGTAATATCTATTCGCCATCATCATCCGCCCTTACTAGGGCAGATGTGCTACACCTTGTTGACCAGCTCCCTTCACCTTTTGTGTTGGTAGGCACTAATGCCCACCACCCCCTATGGGGCTCTCGGCACCTTGTCCGAGAGGCTCCCTTTTGGTGGACCTTCTCCAACACCTCAATCTTGTCTGCCTCAACACCGGTGCACCAACCTTCCTTTCCGACATGACAAACACCTATTCCCGTATAGACCTCGCAATATGCACTCCTCAGCCGGTTGGTTTGAGTGGTATGCACTTTCTGACACGTACTCCAGTGACCATTTCCCTTGTGTCATCCACTTCCTGCATCATTCCCCATCTCCTCGTCCCACCAGTTGGAACATTTCTAAAGCTGACTGGGGGCTTTATTCTTCCATGGCTGTTTTTCACGATCAGAATTTTCCCAGCTGTGACAGTTGGGTCGAATACCTCACAGAGGTTATTCTCACAGCTGCCGAACATTCCATACCTCGTACATCCTCTTCTCCACGTCGTGTCCCGGTCCCTTGGTGAACTGCTGCCTGCAGCGACGCTCTTAGAGCCAGGCGACATGCTTTACGCACCTTCCACCGCCACCCGACGTTGGAGAATTGTATAAATTACAAACGACTGCGAGCGCAATGTCGTAAAGTTATAAACGACAGCAAGAAAGCTTGCTGGACTGCTTTTACTAGTTCTTTTAACCGTTTTACTCCCTCCACGGTTGTTTGGGGTGGTCTACGCCCTTTATCCGGCATCAAGGTCCACTCCCCGATCTCTGGCCTGACCGTCGAGAACGCAGTCCTTGTGGACCCCGTTGATGTTTCCAATGCACTGGGCCGTTCCTTTGTGGATGTTTCGAGCTCTGCCCATTACCCCCCTGCCGTCCTCCCTCGCAAACAGGCAGAGGAGGCACGACCGCCTTCTTTCCACTCATTTAATCATGAAAATTATAATGTCTCCTTCACCATGCAGGAGCTAGACCGTGCTCTCGCCCTGTCCCGATCTTCTGCTCCCGGCCCCGATTCCATCCATATTGAGATGCTGAAGAACCTCTCTCCTGCGGGCAAGTGTTTCCTACTTTGCACCTATAACCGCATATGGACTGAAGGTCATGTTCCCACAAGTTGGCGTGAAGCCATTGTTGTCCCCATCCCCAAGCCAGGGAAGGACAAACATCTTCCTTCCAGCTATCGCCCTATTTCTCTGACGAGCTGCGTCTGTAAGGTGATGGAACGCATGGTTAACGCTTGGTTGGTCTGGCTCCTCAAATCTCACCGCCTCCTAACAGATGTCCAATGCGATTTTCGTCGACACCGCTCTGCTGCTGATCACCTCGTTACCTTGTCGACCTTCATTACGAATAACTTTCTAAAGAAGCGTCAAACAGTAGCGGTGTTCTTCGACTTGGAGAAGGCATACGATACCTGTTGGAGAGCGGGCATTCTCCGCACATTGCACACATGGGGCCTTCGGGGCCGCCTCCCTCTTTTCATTCAAGCGTTTTTGGCGGATCGTAAGTTCCGGGTATGGGTGGGCTCTGTTTTGGCGGATACCTTTCACCAGGAGAATGGGGTGCCACAGGGCTCTGTCTTGAGCGTGGCTCTCTTTGCCATTGCAATCAACCTGATCGTAGATTGCCTTTCAGCCGACGTTTCCGGATCCTTTTTTGTAGATGATTTCGCAATTTATTGCAGCGCCCAGCGGACGTGTCTCTTGGCGCGTTGTCTTCAACCCTGTCTTGACCGTCTATATTCCTGGAGCATCACGAACAACTTCAGATTCTCCACTGAGAAAATGGTGTTTATAAACTTCTGGAGATACAAGGAATTTCTTCCACCGTCCCTACATCTCGGCCCTGTTGCTGTCCCTTTCGTGGAGACTACGAAATTCTTGGGACTCGTGTTGGATCATAAACTTTGCTGGTCCACACATGTGTCCTACCTGGCTGCCCGTTGTGCCCGATCCCTTAATGTTCTTCGTGTCCTCTGTGGCACGTCATGGGGAGCGGATCGTACTGTCCTGCTTCACCTTTACCAGGCCATTGTTCAGTCGAAGCTCAACTACGGAAGCATGGTATACTCTTCTGCACGGACGTCGATTCTCCACCATCTCAACTCTATTCACCATCGGGGATTACGTCTGGCGAACGGTGCATTTTATACCAGCCCCGTTGAAAGTCTGTATGCCGAGGCTGCTGTATTACCCTTGACCACCCGGCGTGACATACTCTTGTGTCGGTATGCATGCCGCCTGCGGTCGATGCCCAACCATTCATCTTACCCGTTATTCTTTGACGACTCACTCGATCGCCATTATCAGTTGTCTGTGATAGCCTTGCTTCCACCTGGAGTTCGGTTTCGCCGCCTGCTACAGCGGCTCGATTTTACCCTTCCTTCCACCTTTCGGTTGAGCGAAAGCCCATTGCCACTGTGGCATCAGGCCCAGGTTCACACTCACCTTGAACTTAGTTCGCTCCCCAAGGAGAGCACTCCGGATTTGGTATACCGCTCGAGGCTTGTCGAACTCTGTTCGCGGTTCGATAATGCCATATTTATTTACACTGATGGTTCCAAGAGCACTGACGGCGTCGGATCTGCCTTCGTCGTCGGGGACAACCGTTTCCAATACAAGCACCCTGACAGGTGCTCGAATTTCACGGCTGAGCTTTTTGCCCTCCACCAGGCCGTTTGTATACCTGCCGCCACCGCCAACCTTAGTGCCCTGCAGAGTCTTAAGGACCCTTTCTCGAACCATCCTCTCATGTATCGGATCCAACGCTCCCTCCAGTTGCTAGCAAATGACAGCTGTCACGTTTCTTTCCTGTGGGTCCCTGGCCACGTGGGTGTGCCCGGGAATGAGACCGCCGACATAGCAGCAAAGGCAGCAGCTCTTTTGCCTCGCATGGCTACCTTTTGCGTCCCATCAGACGATGTTCAACGGGCTCTTCGCCGGAGTATCGTGTCGTCCTGGCACAGTGCATGGTTCTCACTTCACAACAATAAATTGAGAACTGTAAAACCGATCCCGACCACTTGGAGGACCTCCTCACGCCCCTCTCGGCGGGAGGTCATTCTGGCCCGGTTGCGGATCGGTCACTGCCATTTCAGCCACCGTCATTTGCTAACCGCCAATCCTGCACCGCTGTGCTCCGCGGCGAATTGCTGATGGTGCGACATGTTTTACTGTCTTGTGTTAATTTTAATCATCTCCATGTTGCCCTTCACTTTCCGTCTACTCTGGAGGAAATTTTAGCTGATGACACACGGGCAGCTGCTCGAGTTTTGCATTTTATCAACTTGGCCAATTTATCAAAGGTTATTTAACCCTTTTAATTGTTTTTTATCTTTTGTTTTTAGCCTTCTCTTGATATTCTAACTGGCAGTTACCATTTTTTTGAGATCTAGCGAATCTCTGTTCTTGTCTGGGCGCTAATGACCTTAGCAGTTGTGCGCCCTAAAACCTCAAAAAAAAAAAAAAAAAAAAATCAAGTGTCTGCTGTTCTGTGATCGATTCCAAAGGAATCCTTTGCTGATAGTTTCCAGAAGCTGTAGGAACATTGTGATGTGTAGTGAGGGCGACTATTTTGTAGGACAATAAAGAACATTTGTTTGCAACTTTTTTTTCTTATAGCATTCACTGAACATTTTAGACACACAGCATAGTTGCTTAAAAGCTACTGTCCACTCAGGGGCTCAGCATTAATTTGCTGAGTACGGGCTTGGTGAAACCGGGGTCTTGAGCCGTGGACTGTGTCGCGCAACAGTCCACTACACCGCAAGCTCTGCGCGTGCTTCAACGACCTTCATTCGGCGCAACGGTGGAATGTTGTATGTTTCAGAGCCTGGGGATCTTGGCTTAATCGCCCGGGTCATGAGGACGGTACAAATCTCTATAAAAGAAGGGGGGAAAAAAAAAAAAAAGAAAAGAAAGAAAGAAACCTCAGTCTCGAGGTGTGCTATGTGCCAAGGAGATGCATGGCTGTTGAGGTTGAACAGTCATTAGCGAGCACCCTCTGAGGAACTTGCCGCACCTCAGTTGTATAAGGCTTACCCAGGCAAGCGGGGCTCTGCCTGGGTGGACCTTTAGTTCCCTAGCTGCTCGTGGGGACCAGAATGAAACGGGCAAGTAATAGCGTCGCCACACGCAAACCTGGTGTCTCTAAGAGAGGAAGAAATGAGTACAATGCTGCAGGGTATGACCCCCAAACGTTCCCTTCCCTAGCTACACCATGGGAGGAACATCGGACAAGACATCAGGGTGAGGCTTACGCCCCTAAATATCTTGTCTGTAGCCGTACTGATGGAGAAACATTTAAAACAACAAAGCTGTTATTCTTTGTAGAGAACTTGGAGGATACGTTTGGAGAGGTGGAAGGGATGTCTAAGATGCGGTCAGGGTCTGTCTTAATAACGACGTCATCCCCAGACCAGTCACGGACACTGCTTGCCTGTGACAAGCTGGATGATTTTTTTCGTTAGCATCACGCCGCACAAGATCTTAGACATGGTGCAGGTAATTATCTTCTACAGGGACCCTTTGTTGCAGTCGGATTACGAACTGCGTGCGAATCTAGAACGGCAGGTAGTTCATTTTATTTGACAAGTCCATAGGGGTCCGAAGGACAACAGGGTTGCCACCAGTGCCTTCATCTTGGCTTTCAAGGGCAATTCATTGCCCGAGAAGGTCAAGGTGATGATCTACCGGTGCAACATCAAGCCCTACGTTCCTCCCCCTATGCGTTGTTTTAAGTGCTGGAGGTTTGGGCATATGTCCTCCCGATGTGATACCAATCCTTCATGTCGTGAGTGTGGACATGCTGTCCATCCGAACGTCCCCTGCACCCCTCCTCCAGTATGTGTTAATTGTGGCCAAAATCACTACCCTTGTTCGCCTGTCTGCACGGTTCCGCACCAGGAAAGAAAGATCATGGAGTACAAGACCAGAGACCGATTGACATACTCAGAGGCAAAGAGGAAGTATCAGAAGCTCCATCCTGTGCGCCAGGTCAACACCTATGCCACAGCAGCCTCACTGTCATCCTCCACTGTGTCTACAATCCAGTTCATGCAATCCGTGCCAGTGGGCTCCCAGGCCCAACCAACTGTCCCTGCCCCCTTACCAGCTGGGGCCGCTTCCTCTTCGGTGGTTGCCACGCTTTTCACCGTGGGAGCAACAGGGACGCCAGTCCCCACCTCTAAGCCGGAGAAGGAGAAGCCTTCTCCAGGCCCCTCTCACTGAGAAGGGGTCCCTCGGGACACCCCCTTCCGCGGCTACTCAGAGCGCTCCGGATGATCCTGGCCACAGGCTTATGGATCTACAACCTGCCAGTCTTCCTCCTTCCCGGATGCCGCTTCTGGGAAGCCCTCCCGGCCCTGCAAACCAAAGAGCCAGCGAGAGGAAAAGAAGAAACGTAACAAGAAGAAAGAATGTTCGGTGGCTTCAAAGCCACAACCACCCACATCCTCCACCAGCGCTACATTATTTTCGTGTTCGTGTTGGGTTCTGTCTCAGCTCCCCTCACTATCAAGAAAACGGTGTCCCACGGGGTTCCGTTCTTAGTGTCCCTTTATTTTTGATCGCTATCAATGGTCTTGCTGCTGCTGTGGGGTCATCGGTTTCCACCTCGTTGTATGCCGATGACTTCTGCATATATTTTAGCTCCACTATCATCGGCGTTGCTGAATGACGGTTGCAGGTAGCAATTCGCAAGGCGCAATCGTGGGCATTTACCCACGGTTTCCAATTTTCTGCAGTGAAAACCTGGGTGATGCATTTCTGTCGGCATCGGGCGGTGCACCCGGAACCTGAACTCTATCTGGCAGATGATCTGCTGCGTGTTGAAGAGACGCACCAATTTCTAGGCATGTTGTTCGACAACCGTCTCACCTGGGTGCCACACCTTAGCCAGTTCAAACAAAAGAGCTGGCGACACCTCAACATTCTACGCTATCTCAGCCATACAGTTTGGGGAGCCTCACGCCCAACTCTCTTGCAACTTTATAAGGCGCTCATTCAGTCACAACTACACTATGGCTGCGTAGTATATGATTCGGCGGCACCTTCAGCACTGCAAACATTAGACCCAGTCTTACATTCTGGAGTTCGATTGGCGACTGGGACTTCTCGCACGAGCCCTGTGACAAGCTTCCTAGTTGAAGCTGGGGTCCTTCCCCTGCGGTTCTGCTGGCAACACCTGCTGGCTTCATACGTTGCCCATGTTCAGGCCTTGCCACACCATCCGAACTACTGGCTTCTTTTTCCATGCACTGCAATTCCTATCCCTCCACGGCGGCCTCGGTCGGGTTATCCGATGTCAGTCCAGGTTTGTTCTCTCTTTTCGTCCCTTGAATCCCAACCACTCCCTGCCACTTTCCAATATTCCTTTCAACCCCTCCTTGGTCCATTCTCCATTTGCAGCTTTGTCTGGATCTGTCCCATACATCAAAGGAGTCCGTTTTTCCAACACAACTCCGCCGCCAGTTCCTGCATCTCTTCAACTCTTTCCGTGGTGCTGAAGCCATTTATACTGATGGGTTCCTAGCAGATGGTCGTGCTGGGTATGCAAGTCTCCATGGTGACCATGTCGAACAGCATTCACTGCCCCGTGAAAGTAGTGTCTTTACTGCAGAGCTGGTCAGCATCCTAAAGGCTCTAGAACATCTCCGAGCCTGCCCCAGGGGGTCATTTGTCATCTGTAGTGACTCCCTGAGTGGCTTGCAGGCACTCGACCAGTTCTTCCCTTATCACGCATTAGTGCAGTCCTTTCAAGACACTGCTTACTCTCTTGGCAAATCTGGCCGTTGTGTGGTCTTCCTGTGGACCTCTGGCCACATTGGCATACCGGAAAATGAATGTGTTGCGTGTTGACCAGTTAGCCAAACAGGCCACCACTGCACCACCCTTAACCATTAGCGTCATAGGATCGGACCTCAAGTTAACATTGCACAAGAAGGTGCGTGATGCTTGGAGTGCCAAATGGTCTATCACGAGTGCAACAAACAAGCTTCGAACAGTGAAGCTATCCACAACTCTGTGGAAGTCTTCACTGCGGCCCATACGTCGAGAGTCAGTTGTCCTCTGCCGCCTCCGTATTGGGCATACCTGGCTGACCCATGGCCATCTCATTTGCCATGAGGCCTCACTTGTGTGTTGGACTACTGTCAGGGCTGCTCCACACCATCTTCTGATGGACTGCCCAGTTTTAGCTACCTTGCGACAGTCTTTTAACCTACCCGATGCACTACCCTTAGTTTTAGGCGACGATGCCTTCACGGCTCATTCTGTTTTAAGTTTTATTTGCGAAGCTGGTTTTCACAACTCCATCTAGTGGTGGGTGCTATAGCCTGATACTTCAGGCCCCCACCTATCCTGCGATTTTACACCCTTTTAAGACCCTTCTGTAAATTACCAAGGGGTTTTTAGTGTGTGCAGTATGGCTGGCTCATCCTGTTTTTTCTCTGTGATCAGCCGGCCGTGTTCCTCTGCTGTCCAGTTTTAGGTGAGATCCTGACTTCGTTTTACCTCTTGTGTTTCATCGTTTTGTGTTGTTAGCGTCTTGACCATTGTCAATCTGTCCCTTTTGTAAGTTTTTTATTTTCGGAGCTTTGTTTTATTTCTTCCGTTCTTGACAGTGGACTCTTTGCTAGGAACAGGAGACTGATGACCTTGTAGTTTAGTCCCCTATAAACAACAACAACAACAACAACAAAAGCTTCTGTGTACAGTATAATTAATTTGACTTGTCTTCACAGTTCCTATTGTTCTGATTTTTTCAGCAATTCCATGATGCTTTCCATGGGTGATGTAAGTTCTTGACCATTCATCCCCCCTTTCTTGTATTTGTTTAGCATGATATGACAAATCACAGCTAGTCAAGCCTTCTGTCTTACTGAGGTGTTGCATGTATGAGCACTTAAACAAAATGTGAAAGTATATTTTTGTCTGAATTTTGATAAGATAATGAACATATAGGATATCCTTGCAAGTAAATAAATGTGACCACTAAATCAATGTAATGTAATTTTCTACATTTTTTTCAGAGAAGATACACAAGATATCAATAGTGATTCAAATGAGGATAGTGAAACAGAAACAAACGAACATGCAACGGAAGAAACTTTGAGCACTGATGAAGATGACAAGTACGATCTTAAAAATTATGACAATGAAGGAGGTTTGTAACTTATCAATTCAGGTGTTTAAATTTCTTTTATAGAGTACAAGCTTATTTAAATAATAATTTGTGTGTTTTTACTTTTAATTTTCAGGTGATGTAGCTAATCTATTTGGGATAGGTAACCTTATTGTTCATGATACATCAGGGAAAGACCCATATGTCACATTGGATGATTCAGATGACAGTGAAAAAGAAGATGATATAATAAAACCTGATGACAATTTAATAGTTGTTGGGCATGTCTCAGGAGATGCTAGTGTACTGGAAATATATGGTAGGAAGTATTCTCCATATTCTATGATTTTGCACTTTTGATGAAACAGTTTGTTTGATAATGTGGCAATATTAATTTTCACAGTGCATAATGAGGCGGAAGATTCATTATATGTTCACCACGATCTGATTCTGCCTGTTTTTCCTCTGTGCCTTGAGTGGTTGAGCTATGACCCTGGAGAACAAAAACCAGGTAAACAGATAGGCTTATTTTTATACTAATTTTTGTGCAATAAATTTGTTTAACAGATAGCAGAAAGAAAATATGTCCACATATTACTCAAGTGTTTCAAAAGTAGCTATTTGAGAGCTTTCCAACTTGTAACTTGTTTGTTAGTACATTTTTGGCCAACATGGAGCTCTGGCAGCACTTCTTCCCTTTCTGTACTGTCCCATATTTGTATTATAGCCTTTTTTGCAGCCTTCCCATTGATTAATCTTCTTGGTACCCAACACACTCTTGCTCACTTTTAGATATTCATTTTTCTTATTCCTCCCCCCACCCCACCCACACACAATTCCAGTGTGTGTGTGTGTGTGTGTGTGTGTGTGTGTGTGTGTGTGTGTGTCTGTGTGTCTGTGTCTGTGTGTGTGTCTTCTGGCTAAACCACTGGGATGCTGGACACATTTACCTGACCAGGTGGCTGGGTGGCACCAAGAATAAAACTTGCTAATGATGCAGCTCAAACTATCTTCCACTGGAGGCCACATGAACACAACAGTCTCTTCTGAATGAAAGGATTACTACAATGCAGAGAGATATGACCACAAAATTTTCAGTTACCTGACAGTGCCATGTGAGGAATGTCGGCTAAGAGACAAGGAGAGTGCAACTGGTAAAGCATAACCACCTCACTTCTGCATCTGCTGAAGTGAATATAAAACCTGCAGTTATGAAATAAATCTGGTGACAATATTAAAATGTTGGCAGTACAATACATAAACGGAAGGTGGGAACATATGCTGGAACTGGCGAGCCACACTATCTTGTCACGCTGCAGCAATGCTAAAATGGCTGACAGAGTGGATAGGCATTTTTCTGGTACTCAAGCATTTAAGTTGTATTTATCAGGCATATTTCAACCATTACAGTTATTCTTTCAGTGCAGTTATATGTTTAAACTAAAGAATTGTAGTAAAGTAACATTCAAAATATTTTTTGTATACAAGCACAATACTGTGAATTTTGAATGTCCCCTGTAGGGAACCACAGGTGACAACACTATAAAAACTCTTGTGTCTTGTTGGTTACAACTGCAGAAAGGTTATGTAAATTTTTTCCAGTTGAGAATTAAGACTTTGATTCAAATAAGGCATTTTTTTACACCTGAAAATATGTTTGTAACTAGATTTTTACTTCTATGTATGCACTCAAATTCTCATGGAACTCTATTTAATGTAATATTTGGTTATACTATTATACCACCTTGAGTAGTCTTTTCCTGTCCTCCAAACTTCCATAATATCCTCAACAAACCTTACATCCCAAAATCACCCTCACTACACAATTGTTCCTACCCCTGTAACTGACCCCGCTGCAAAACCTGCCCCATTCATCCTCCCACAACCACTTACTCTAGCCACAGCACAGGTTAAATATGCACCATTAAAGGCAGGGTCAAATGTGAAACAACACGTCATCTACCAACTAACATGTTTACTGCACTGATTTTTGTGTTGGTATGACCACTAACAAATTGGCTGAACTTATGAATGGTCACAGATGGACTGTTTGTCTTGGGGCATCCAATATCCTGTAGCAGAGCATGCTCACTAAAATGACTCCAAGGGTCAGGTCAAGTGTTACACCACACATGCCTTCTACATATTTCTACCTAGCACCAGTCCCTCAGAGCTACAAAGATAGGAATTTGCTCTCCAACACTTTCCTCCCACGATCTGTCGGCCTAAACCTGTGTTAACATCTCTCCCTCCACCATCCTCAACTGACTTATTCATTATTCATTTCTCTTTTGCTTTCCTCTCTTTGTATATTTGTATGTGTGTATTTGGTCTTTTCTGTATCTTTCCCTTGTAAATTAATTAAAAAATCTTTTACCTAACCCTCCCTTCTCTGTCCACAACTCAGCATTATTTGGTTTACTTTTCTTCACTTCTTGATGCCTCCTCTTTGGTTTGCTATTGGCAGGGCTTGGTACTTATCATCCAGGTGACTTCCACACATCATCTATCACCACCTCATGGCCTTGGTTATGAGTAACCTTCCCCTTTTGTTTCCTTTTTCTTTCCTCCTCTCCTACCTGGTGAAGAAAAATAGTTCCGAAAGCTAGTGTCCTCGTTTATTTTTGCCTTTATTTGCTTTTCTTTTGTTTGACTATTGGTGGTACAGAACTGAGGTAAGTACTGGCGAGCCACTCACTCTCTCTTTTGAATAATATTATAATGTTAAAATTATAAACTTTACTGGTGGGTTAAACAAAAATAAAAATAGAAAAGAGATGACTTACCAAAAGGACCGGCTCGTCGATAGATACGAATAAATAAATCGCGAAGTTGCTACGAAATGCCGAAAATTGTTTATTCGTATCTATCGACGAGCCGGTCCTTTTGGTAAGTCATCTCTTTTCTATTTTTATATTATAGTGTTATTAACACAAGTAAATAAAAGCATATTAACATAGTATGCATCATGGAATATCATACCCCATACTGACTATTGTGGAACCTAGTGTCCTGATGTCCCCCAGGGAGGACATGAGTTTTTATAGAATATAAAGAGGTAGGAATTTGTAAAAATTATTCTTAGACCTCTTTAGAATATTATTAATCATAAAATAAAACAAAATGCAACCATACTAAGGGGGGGGGGGGGCGATACCAGGACTGAGGAGGATAAAAGTATTGACCTACAACTGATGGATGTGCTCCTTCTGCATTGTAGCTTGCCATGGTCATTTAGTGTGCATCTCTTATTTCTCTTTTTGCAGATATAGAAAGAAAAAGACTACACATAGATCTGCTGTGTAACCCATTCCCTTAAATAAAACAATTTTTCAGGTGTCATAATCATAGTTTCTTTCATTTAATTGAGGGAAATGAGGGAGTGATAATGTTTGCCCCATACGTCATGTAACAATACAGGAGAAAATTTCCCCAGATATCTATTTTGCTCGAGGACTGACAGGGACTTCTTTCTGGTCACGAAGCTATAGTTGTGTGTTGAACATTTTGAGCATGGATTTGGTGAAGTAACGGCTATTTCAAAAATAAAAAGCAGTTTGTATCTCAGGCATCTCCTGATCAGTTTTAGATGTTGCCTATTTATTTATTTATTTATTTTTATCAGACATCAGTTTTAGGTACTAAATTTCTATGAGCTCAAGCCCCCGGCCCCAGATGAAAATCCTTAATTCAGCACTGAATATGATATAGTTATTCACCTCTACTCACAGCCAATGATCAGTTAAGTGTCTATTTTTAGTGACGGGGTGTTTATTTTGTATGTCATGTTCAGTGGGAACCACTAATTAAGATTGTTCAGAGAAGAGTCAATGCTATGAATGTTTTACTCAGTCACAAGCCAGATACTCGCTATGGGATATTCAGCTCATCAGGGGTGTGATGTACAAGGGTGTATCTTTTGCAAGGAGTATTTCCTAAAATCATTTTGTCTATAGGTTTTTGAGCCTCTTGTCAGATACATGTTTTGTTGTTGGTTTGATACAGCTCTCCATCCTACTTTATCCTGAGCAGTCCACATCTATTTCAACCTGCTTGATGTATACTTCCCTTGCTCTCTCTCTGCAATTTTTACCCCATACATTTCCCTCCAATGCAAAATTCACAATTCTGTGATGTTTAACAATATGTCCTACCAATTTTTCCCTCCTTCTAGTCAAGGTATGCCAGAATTTCCTTTTCTTTCCAATACTGTTCAGTACCTCCTCTTTACTTGTGAGATCTAAGCACCTAATCTTCAGCAGTCATCTCTAACACCACATTTCAAAAGTTTCAAGCCTTTTCCTGTCTGAACTATTTATTGTCCATTCTTCACTACCACACAAGGCAACACTCCATACACATATGCCTTCAGAAAAAAAAACTTCTTGACACTTAAATTGATATTTCTTGTTAACAAGTTTCTCTTTTATAAGAAACGCATTTCTTCCCATTACCATTCTGCATTTTATATCATCTGTGCTATGACCATTGTATGTTATTTTACTGCCCAAGTAACAAAACTCATCTACCTCCTTTATTGTTTTGTTACATAATCTAATTCCTAGAGCATCACCTGATTTTCTTAGCCTACATTCCATTATCTTTGTTTTGCTTTTGTTAATGTTCCTCTTATATGCTGCTTTCAAGACAGTGTCCATTCCATTCAGTTGCTCTTCCACGTCCTTAGCTGTCTCTAACAGAGTTACATCATCAACAAACCACAAAGTTTTTATTTCTTCATCATGGTAAATATGTGTAATATTTTGACAAGAGTCTTAATAGTTGGGCATGCTTACATAGTAATTCCAGGAGAATTGAGTGAACTCACGTAGCTGTGGTTGGCTGCTCTATTTTACTCCCCTAGCAACAGAATCAGCATTCTGACCAGGTTCATCCTGTTCATCTTGTGGCTTATCCATCCTCTGTAGCAACCCCAATGTTTCTGTTTCTCTTGTTGTTTGACATGTAATTTTCAATTTTGGAATTATGTTATAGGTTTGCACTGTGTTTCAATTATTTGTTTTTAACTACAGTATATTGAGGATAGAATCATAGGCTACTGATGTTGCACCCTCAGTCCTGACTGACAGAATTCAAATTATCATGATACCTATATTCCATTTTTTGCTAATACAGTTGATGTTAAATGTATTTTGTCATTTGAACAATATTATGAAAAAGATAAATAGCTACTCTAATTCTGCTGAGTCATAGAGAGGCACATCAAATAGAATATTTATTGAATATCATAGAGGAAAAATTCCTAACAGGAAAAATATACGTAAAAAATAGATTAAGTACACTTACCAGGCGAAGGGGCACAGGCAGTAATAGCAACAAATAAGCACACAGACACACACACACACACACACACAAAAATGCTAGCTTTCGCAGCCTAGCTGCTTCATCAGGCAGAAGGGAGGAGAGGGAAAAGTAAATGTGTGGGTGTGTGTGCATTTATTTACCCTCCATTTTTTCCCCCAAGGTAAGTCTTTCCTGTCCCGGGATTGGAATGGCTCCTTACCCCCTTCCTTAAACCCTCATCATTTCCTTTTCCCTCTCCTCCCTTCTGCCTGATGAAGCAGCTAGGCTGCGAAAGCCAGCATTTGTGTGTGTGTGTGTGTGTGTCTGTGTGCTTATTTGTTGCTATTACTGCCTGTGCCCCTTCGCCTGGTAAGTGTACTTAATCTATTTTTTAAGAATATTTATTGATTTTGTTTGTCTGACTGTGACTCAGAAGGAGACCACATAGGTATCGGATTTTAGAATTTCTTTATAGTACATGAAGTTCAGAACTTAAATAACAATCAGCCAAAGCCATTTGATGCAGTTCTAAAAAATTCTCGATAAAATTGACTTTGATGTTTTGCAAGTATCCACAAGTACCAATAATGAAAAAGAGTTGCAGTTCCAGTCAGTGTAGCTCAGGTAGTAGCATTCTAGCCTTACAACCATGGGGTCGGTGGTTCGAAACCTACTGTGACACACTTTTTTCGTTGTTTTTGAATTCAGTTATAAAAAACATTTTGGGATACCTAATTCCATGTGTTGTCAGTTTTTGTTTATGTCTGTGTAGTCGAGCTGAACACCTTGTTGTCACCTAAAACAGTGGTTGAGTAGGTTAGCTGCTTGGAAATCTATTAGTAGCTATGGAGATGACTTCCCAAAAACAGCGTCGTAACTCTTCACAAACTGAACAATCAAAGATTACTGTCGTCAACTAATAGTGAAACCAATACTGTAAAAAAAAGTATCATATGTTTTTTATTGAAACCTTCATTATTAAGAATATAGAAAATTAAGAATAAACAACCATATGTGCATTTTTAATAAAAATTACCATTAGATATTGAAATTGTGTAAGTATTTGAACACAATAAAAAAAGTAAAAAAAAAAAATTGGCCGCGGCAGGGTTCGAACCACCGACCTATGGTTGTCAGGCTGGAGCGCTACCACCAATATGCTACATTGACAGATACTACTAACGTTTTAATTAATGGTACTTACGTGTACTTGGAAAATTTCCAAATCAATTTTCTTGGGTATTTTTGAGAGTTGTGTTGAATGGCTTCGTGTGATTGTTATGTGTTCTGAACTTCACGTGCTATAAATTTCAAAAAATTCTAAAATCTGATACCCATATGGTCTCCTTGTCAGTGATAGCAATCAGAAATATTTGTAATATGGTTGTTATTCCATCCTGGAGTTGGCATTTGAACAGCAGTAATTGAACATTTTAAATGAAATGTGTATGCTTTTGCTGCCAGAATTTAATAATGACCTACCTAATATAGGACATGATGAAATATTGATACTGGACCATAAAGTACTCCAGTACATAAATAGGAAGGCCACTGGAGCTATGGTAAAAATATCTGTTTTGTTCAATAATGTTAGTTTTGAGGAATTTTCATAATGGTTCAATCATTTTTCCTCTGCTCCAATCTTTCTTCTTTGAGTTCTGAGGCAACTACATGTATCTGGTATTGTGGAACATCTTTATATTGTTATGAAATATCGGAACATCTTTATATTGTGAAATATAATTATGTATATATTTTAAATGTTAATGAAACTTAGTAAAGAAGAACTGCAGTCAATATTAATAAACCTCAGAGAAACCGTAGAATAAACTCATGTAAAAAATACCGACAGTTTTTCAAAATGTCTTCTTATTGTTGATTGCTTCATCACATCTCAGGGTCATTAAGTGGTTCACTTTAAGGCCGAAGTAATGAACTAAGACGAAACTTTTCACTCTTGAAAAGGATTTGTATTTTTGTAAAAACATTTACATATCAACTGAAAGTTTATACAGAAGAAAAAAATGAGA
The DNA here is from genome assembly GCA_026315105.1 of Locusta migratoria. Classification (NCBI taxonomy): domain Eukaryota; kingdom Metazoa; phylum Arthropoda; class Insecta; order Orthoptera; family Acrididae; genus Locusta; species Locusta migratoria. The sequence goes on along the minus strand of CM048751.1, from coordinate 159,843,967 downwards.
CAGCTCATCACTTCTAACTGCTCGAGAAGTCAAGACAAGACACTGCTAATTAAAAAGCAAAGATACTGACTGCTCTTCCACCTTTTTTTCTTTTTGTTCCACAGATGATTTGTTTTTCACAACATTAATTAATAATTGTCAATTATTGTTATTATTAGTAATATTTTTCTCTCTCCTTTTTTTAATAATAATAGAAAATTAAATTAAATGAAATTAAAATAGAAATTCGCTTCTTACTGTTCTGATACCCCAACACTCCATTCCTGGTAACAGCACATCCGCCCCCATACTTTTGGCGAATGTACTCCGTTACATGAGGCAGAAGTATGTTATATATCAGAACAGTAAGATAGCTTTCCTTGTTGGCAAAAGATTAACCTTGAATAAGAAATATTTGTCCATGGATTGGCTCACTAGCTGCTAATCTAATTGAGAGGCCGTTTATCTACCTTTTCATTGACATATTTTAGAATCTGGTAAGAAAAAAATCATCAAAGCACACATATAAGAAATTTACACAGAAATATACATCTACACATAAATTGCATAGATCAATACCTATACAAAGAATTGTTTACAAGCAAAAAAATTACAAATTTTCCACGCCACGGGGCGTTGTAACCTTTTAGTCTCTCTCTTTTTCTTTTCAGGTCCATTGTACATTTAAATTATTTATCGTCACTTGTGATCATCCATTTTTTTTTTCACTCAAATGTCCCGCTATGCACAACAAGTGTCCAGCGATATTGCATTGTCATGCAAAGAGAATGCGATCAGTTATTTCTCTGCTCGGCAGTTAACAATACCTGTACCTTTGTCTTTGTTATCTTGCTCGATAGCTTGGCGCTCAGTTCAGTAGCTTGCACTGTTGAGAGCGTATTGTAGTTCGTGCTCTTGTGTGAGGGAGGATCCAGATGCTGCTGGCGTCGTTGTTACATCCCGCTCTCGCCGTTTATGCTAAAGCGTCTATTGGGATATCATAACGACCACCGCCCGTGTACGCCTTGCTGCTGTTTTGCGGTAAGTACTTTATATTGAATCACTTCACCTCTTCGACTCCACACGCGGCACAACATCGATCTGCTATCCCCTCACAGTCACACGAATCGCCCATTTTTCACTAATGAATTTAAATCCTCGTCTGCTCGTTTTGTCATCTTGGCACTATAGTTTTCGTTATAATTAGTATTTTACCAAGATATTTGTTCAACAATATATATCGTCCTGTCGACCTTGGTTTATACTTCCTACATTTAATAATCGTCATGGTCTTTTTTTTTTTTTTTTTTTTTTTCCAGACTCGTAAACGTCTCATGAAGGTATAAAGACATATATATATATATACACACATCCTCCAAGGAAACAAAAAATCGGCCCACACTATCCTTCAACCACGATAGAAGGAAAGAATCCTACAACATTTATCGGGTGTAATGTGGTTAGTTGTGTAGTAGAGAATAGCTGTGAGAACTTTGTCTACTCGTGTTTCAATGGATAAGCAATTACTATATGCGTAGATCATAATTGGGAAAGAACTCTCTGTTTATATATATAGACTTTCTAGACTTCAATTGACTGAACCTGTTTATATAGTATATAGACTTTCTAGACTTCAATTGACTGAACTGCCATAAAATATTCATCCTGCTCATTAACACTAACCGTGTGAGGCTAAGTCCGTGTTCGGAAGAACTTTATAGCAATATTAATCTCCACTTTCTTGTATAAACGGAATATAATTCGGAATCCAAAATTCATTTACCTGCTGATTTATATATGGACGGTTTGACCTGTTAACCATTAAGTTTGATGAATCAGAATTGCAAGTGTGTTCCCTGCCATCTGTATCATTGTAACCCCTGCTTCAATATGTTACTCAGTTATTTCTTGTTTTTCTCAATCAATATTTAATAATTCAGCATAATGTAAATTAATAGGCATGAAGTTCGTTTTAAGACACTTCGCATTCATTCATCATGACATTCATTCTTCCTAGCATAGGGTTAAGAGGAAAGATAAGTCGGAGTTGCGGAGGCCACAATTATTCATTTTAGATACCATCGCGCAAATATCCGACCGAAAGCGCAAATAAGCGCCACGTGCCTTGGCACAAAACAATTCAATAATCCTTATCTCAAAGTACAATGTAACCACAATTTTTTGTCAGGCAATACGCCTTCCACAAATACATTCTCATCATCATTATTATTATTATAGACATGAAGCGCGTAAAATGTAACCTATGCCTATTGAATTTCTCATTTACATATACTTTAATACTTATCACAGCTTTCCTTATCTTTAGAAAATTTCCGCAGAGGTTTTAATTGTTAGTAAGCAGTATAGTTGATTTTTTTTTTAATCTGATTTAGTTAAATTTTAGTTAGAGGAATTAGGCTGTCGTGAGTGTAGTTAGACTATTTAAACAGTAGTTAGTAGTGTAGTTTAGATTTGTATATATCCGGCTAGCTGTAAGGTATCGTTGTTTTTAAACAGTTTTAATTTTTGTTTGTATATATATTTTTGTATTTAATTTCGCGTGTGCATGGTTCGTTTTCTCTCGTGTACATAGCATGTTTTATTTCCGTGTATATATATATCTTTATATCTATCTCGGTGTTTATCCTGTTTATACGAACGGTTCAAACTGAGCACGCCCCTACATCTGTTTGACACTGCCCCGTATAAATCAACTTTGACAGCTGGCGGGCGTTGATCATCAGCTGTCTCAACGCTGTGTGCCAGTGTTTATGATAGCCACGTAAAGTAGAATTCAACTTAGTGGCACAAATTTTTCGCGTGCATAGCGGTGGGCGTACGCATACTTAACACCGTCATATAAACATCTTTATCAAATTAGGTGAATGTATCTTGTCTGAGTGTTATTGGATATATGGTTTTAGATCCTTATGCGGATGCAGTCCTTTTATTTTTCCCGATCCGGGATATGCTAACAGATGGCTACCAGATTTCCCTCTTCAAATTTGTGAATACGACCTAGCTTGTTGCCATACCCACGCTTTCTTCTCTGTGCCTCCTCATTCAATACATTCTGGTTTTGTCCATTGCGAAAATTATTACGTTGTTGCCCATTCTGGTAGACCGGGTTATACCTATTATCATTCCTCCTCCTATTGTCGTTCCGCACTCGGTAACTGTTATTATTATTGTTACTACCACCGTTGTAATTACCGTTTCGGCTAGAACTCGTTCCATTTTGCCTAGGCGGTGAGTTCCGATCAGAATTCCCATGGTTCACATTGTCACCAAAATTATCCCTGTTAGAATTGCGAACAAAACTTCTCTCCCCTTCATGGATCAGGTCGTAATCGTCTAAAGCATCCAAAAAATTTGGCAAATTATACTCAGACACCCACATAATTTTTTCAGCAATATCAGCGGGTAATTTTGATTTGAGTATCCTAATTACATCCACTTGTGACATTGGTGTCGTCCAATACAAGGTTTTATTAAGATATTTTTCGAAATATTTACGTAGGCTGCCCGAGCGTCTGTTATACGGCTCCGGATTAAAAACTTGCCGTCGTAGACGTTCTTGTACAGACTGTGACCAAAATCTTGCAATGAACTCCTGCTCAAATTGAGCATAGGTTTGGCACCTATTTATGGCGCTTGCAGCCCAAGCAGAAGCATTGCCTTCGATGTGACTAACTATTTCTTGAATTTTCCGAGCATCCGACCAAGAATGTGGCAATACATTCCGAAATGTTTGCAAAAATATGATTGGATGACTCTTTTTGTTTTCTTCCGAAAATGTGGGAAATTTTCTTGATCCACCTAAACTGTCTTCAATAACAATATTGATAACCTGGTCCCCGTTTTTTGCTGATTGGGTGTGGGTTACAACTGTGGACAAACCGGGTACCGTATTTATACGCGGCCCATTTGATTGTGTTGGCATAGTTAAATGTTCCAGAGGTGATCCATGAGTTTGCTGCATATTAATGTATATACATGTGGCGTCTCTTCGGAAAGAACAGACGTCACATTCTGATCCTGCAGCTGTTATTATTTAATATTCATAGAATATATGACTTCAACTGCTATTGGGCAAAGCTGAAAATGTGTACCCAGCCGGGATTCGAACCCGGGTCTCCTGCTTTCTAGGCAGTTGCGCTGACCCCTACACCACTGGGGACACAGTGATCACCGCACCTGCAAGGACTACCCATGCACGCCTCCCGTCAGATACAAATTCCCAGCTTCGCCCTGCCCATAGTACTCAAACTCGTAGTTTTAACTAATTCCCGTAAGAGTAAGGGCTTCAAACTTGCCCACCCCTCCCCACTAACGATAGGATCATTGCCCGTCACCGGCATATTATATATATACATGTGGCGTCTCTTCGGAAAGAACAGACGTCACATTCTGATCCTGCAGCTGTTATTATTTAATATTCATAGAATATATGACTTCAACTGCTATTGGGCAAAGCTGAAAATGTGTACCCAGCCGGGATTCGAACCCGGGTCTCCTGCTTTCTAGGCAGTTGCGCTGACCCCTACACCACTGGGGACACAGTGATCACCGCACCTGCAAGTAGTTAAAACTACGAGTTTGAGTACTATGGGCAGGGCGAAGCTGAGAATTTGTATCTGACGGGAGGCGTGCATGGGTAGTCCTTGCAGGTGCGGTGATCACTGTGTCCCCAGTGGTGTAGGGGTCAGCGCAACTGCCTAGAAAGCAGGAGACCCGGGTTCGCATCCCGGCTGGGTACACATTTTCAGCTTTGCCCAATAGCAGTTGAAGTCATATATTCTATGAATATTGCATATTAATGTGTTGGAAAATTGGCGGCGTCGTTTGCGACCTTGTAAACGATACAGACTCCCTATGCTCATTTACTAAATTATGTCCCGGTGGCACGGTATTACTTGCTAATGTGGATGATTGAGCCGGTGTGTTTTCTCCGTAAATCTGACGGGTCATACTGCCAACTTCCCTTTTTATTTCCCGCAGTATTTTTTCCCCTTTTTCACTTACCCATTTTTCCACTTCCTCTCTACAATTCCGATGCCCTGAAGTGGTACTGTCTCATTCATCGTCTTGCATTTGCTTTTTTATCTCTTGTAATTCCATGTTGGAATTCTTTTGTTCTACCTTTAAAGATCCTACTTCACGTGTTAGCTGTTCCATTTTATCGGCTAACGGATTGTAACCCTCGCTCAGCTCGTCTACTCTTTGCTCAATTGAGCTTATGGATCCTTCGACCATTTGTTTTGCTGCTTTTAAACTTTCACAATCCTTGGCAATGTGATCTACTTGAGTGCTCAAACGGGTTTGCCTAACATTTAAAGTCTCAAATTTAACATTGATTTCATTTACTTCCTGTTGTATGTCAGCTCGCATTTGCGTGACATGTGTTTGTAAATTTTTAACAGACTCCCTGGTAGCCTGTACTTCAGTTCGCAAATGTTGCATTTGTTCTAATTGTTTGTCCGTTTTCATTTGCAAACTTTGTGACTGTTTGTCTATTAGTTCCATTATTCGGTTAAAAAGAGTGTACATTTCTGACGAAGATTTATTTTCCGTCTCTACTCGGGTGTTATCTGAACTTTTATTCCTGCCGGGTGCACGGTTTGTGCCTTTGAAGAAGTGGTGGTCTGTCAGTTATTAAATTCAATTGTGTGGGCGTTTTGTGAAGCTTCATCATCAGCCCCACACAATTGCTCCGATACTCCAGAAGATTCTATACTTATCGATATATTTGAATCTAACAGAGGATTCATATTGGGTCATTGTTTGATATGAAAGTGGTATTGTTATCACCATTGGATTCATAATTTAAGGCTGGGATCTGTAATTCGGGATTTTGGACTAACTGATTATCAAAACTAACTTCGCCATCACTGCTAGAAGATTTTCCTGATAGTTCACACTGTTCACGTTTATTGGACATTTTGACAAACTTTCACTTAAGGCCTCGGCAACAATGACCATTCCTTTCCTCAAAACACTATTAAAAAAAAAAAAAAAAAAAAAAAAAACGCTTCAACAATCACAATTGAACACTTAAAACCAAATTCATGCCTTATATCCCACAAGAAGTTAATTTTTGGATAAATTTTGATTAACACTCAAGCTACATCAGCAACTACGTGATGTTACACCATCAAACTATGTTAATTCTGAGTAACTATTGAAGCTAGGTGGAAAGAGAAATTTCAAAATATTGTTATTTTTTTTTTTACTACCAGAAAGATTGTTAATGAAAATTTCTTTCGAGTTGGAGTATAGATAGGACACCTCTTCCACCATGGAAGCACCAGTATATATATAATAGATTATCTTCTCCTACCTTTTGTTGTCTTCTTAATACTGCTTTGCGTTGTTATTTATGCATTCCTTTCCCGTTACCTGAGTCGATCTCATCCTTATATCCCTTTTTTTTTTTTTTTTTCTGGCTCCATAAAGTACGATACATGGAAAAGTAAAAAAAAAAATTACATCGATTAGTAATTAATACCATACTTGGCCACCCCGTTGGGCGCCATTGTGGAACATCTTTATATTGTGAAATATAATTATATATATATTTTAAATGTTAATGAAACTTAGTAAAGAAGAACTGCAGTCAATATTAATAAACCTCAGAGAAACCGTAGAATAAACTCATGTAAATAATACCGACAGTTTTTCAAAATGTCTTCTTATTGTTGATTGCTTCATCACATCTCAGGGTCATTAAGTGGTTCACTTTAAGGCCAAAGTAATGAACTAAGACGAAACTTTTCACTCTTGAAAAGGTTTTTTTTTTTTTTTTTTTTTTTTTTTTTTTGTAAAAACATTTACATATCAACTGAAAGTTTATACAGAAGAAAAAGATGAGACAGCTCATCACTTCTAACTGCTCGAGAAGTCAAGACAAGACACTGCTAATTAAAAAGCAAAGATACTGCTCTTCCACCTTTTTTCTTTTAGTTCCACAGATGATTTGTTTTTCACAACATTAATTAATAATTGTCAATTATTGTTATTATTAGTAATATTTTTCTCTCTCCTTTTTTTAATAATAATAGAAATTTAATTTAATTGAAATTAAAATAGAAATTCGCTTCTTACTGTTCTGATACCCCAGCACTCCATTCCTGGTAACAGCACAGTATATTAATTGCAAATTTAATCTGTTTTATTCCCATTATTCTTGTTTGGTTCATTAGGATTTCCCCTTCCTCTCCCTTGGTGCCTTTTTTGTCCTGCTTTTATGTTAGTGTCTCGAAGAAGAACCATCAATTTTGAGATTTCAGGAGTTTTTTTTCTTTTACTAGTCAGTATGTCCACTAATTGTATGTCAAATGCTACATAATTTGTGGATTTCAATTGTCAATTTTTGATTTGCTCCCTAATTTAGTACTTTATTCTTCACTAAGTTAAATACAATTGACATTTTGCCTATTTTCACAGGTAACTTGTGTGCAGTTGGCAGCATGTCTCCCATAATCGATGTTTGGGACCTTGATATCATTGACAGCCTTGAGCCAGCTTTCAGGCTGGGCAATAAAGCTAAGAAGAAGAAAGGTATTAAACGACATGGTCATAGGGATGCAGTACTTGACTTAACATGGAATACACACCTTCCGTAAGACTCCATCTGTTTTTTATGCTGTTACTATGTAAATGCCTCGAAGTACCTCTCTTGTTAAACTTTATGTGCTAGTGGCGATATTGTAGGAAAAAATTCCAGAAATGGTAGATTTGTATAATTAAGCCGGCAAAACATGCAGGTGGTTTGTCAGACCTTGGAGAATATTTTCACATTAATACAATGTCTGAAAATTGCTCTCATGAAGCTGTCTACTCGGTACCTTTAAGTAAGCATAATAGGAGTCATTTAATAGCAAGTTAAAAGTGACAGTAAGTGTTAGGGTCTCTGTGACCAAAGCTTGGAGCTGATAACCTCAGCAGTTTGACCCCTTAGGTTCACAAACTTTTGAATATTTGATTGTTTTCTGAAGTACCTAGTTGATGGAACCTAGGGATGGATTTAGACTAAGCAGATTATGAAGATTTTGCAACTGTGGCTGATGTGTGTTAGAGAGTTGTGCCTGTGTGTTTTGTACCAATTAAGGTTATTTGTGTATGATTCCCTTTTTTGAATGCCTGTCTGCATCTTGACATCATCTTTGCAGTGGGTTGCAGGCTATCCTCAGTTTATTATTGTTTGTTATACTTTCGTTTTTCATATATAATCCTTACTAAACAAGTACATCTTCATACAAATATTTCATTACATTTTTTTCTTGTTTCAGGGGTCAAAGCTTATGTGTGTTTTATCTTAAATCTTGTATTTTTACAGCCATATTTTAGCAAGTGGTTCAGTTGACCAGACTGTGCTGTTATGGGATCTGGACAATGGCAAGGCAGCTACAACACTTTCTCAGTTTTGTGAGAAGGTAACAAGTGTGAAGTGGCATCCTTTCGAGTCTCAGCTGCTACTTTCTGGATGTTGTGATAAGTACGTGTCTCTCTCTCTCTCTCTCTCTCTCTCTCTCTCTCTCTCTCTCTCTCTCTCTCACACACACCCTACCCCTCCTAAAGTGGTGTTCCATCGCCCTCCCAACCTCCATAACATCCTAGTCCATCCCTATGCCACCCCGAAACCCAGCCCACTGCCACAGAGATACAGAGATCATATCCCTGTGGAAGACCCGGCTGCAAGACCTGTCCAGTCCACCCACCCAGCACTTCCTATTCCAGTCATGTCACAGGCTTATCCTACCCTACCAGAGGCCAGACCACCTGTGAAAGCAGCCATGTAATTTACCAATTATGTTGCAATCACTGCACAGCTTTCTATATTGGCATGACCAGCTATCCACTAGGATGAATGGCCTCTGCCAGACTGTTGCCACAAACAAGGTGGACCACCCTATGGCACAGCATGCACCGGAGCACATGCTCGATTTCAATGGCTGCTTCACAACCCAGGCCATCTGGTCCTCCCACCCACCACCAGCTTTTCTGAACTGCACGGATGGGATTCATTCCTACAGTACATTCTCCGATCCCAAAATTATCCAGGCCTCAACCTACGATAACTTCCTTTTTTTCCACACCCGACAGTTCCTACCTCTCTATCCTAAACCTCTATTTTCAGTGGTGTGTATGTGCGTGCGTGCGTGCGCGTGTCGTTCGTGTGTTTGATTTATTTTATTTTTGTTTTATTTATTTTCCTCCCCTCACCTGCCTCCCTGCTCCATGCTCCATTTGTAAGCTGCATCTCATTCCTCCCATTTAATACATACATGCTCTGCAAAGGTATGCTGTATTCATTCCCACCACCGTGACGCAACTTTCCTACCCCCCCCCCCCCTCCCCTCTCCTATTTTCACACCACAGAGTGTTAGTCGAGGTATAGAAGCCGGAGCTGATGGTTGTGTGACTGTGTGATTGTATAAGTATACTTTCTGAAGAAGGCCATGGCTAGGGACAGGAAAAAGCAGTGTTATTTTGTGGCCAAAATTGATATCATTTCTTGCACTTCTTGGTGTTATTTATCAGTGTTATTTTCTTGTAATCTTTCTCCATTTTTGGTACTATATTTTTGTCATATTTAACAATTTTTCAATGGTATTCTGAAAATTACACTATTTCTAAGATTGTGTGGGTCAAATTTGATATAGATGTTGAAAAAATAATTTTAATAAAAAGTATAGATGCAAATATGTATCTGAAAATTCTTTTTTTATACACCAAGTATTCTAAATACTGTGAAAAAAATTGCCTATGATTGTATCTAGCAGGTTATCCTTTCTTTCAGGTCAACAAACTTTTTGACAGAATGACTTTTCTTGTTGACTTAAATATTTGTGTCACATTGTCGCAGTTTCTTAGAGAATAACAATATTGAAAACTGGAAGAATATATTTTAATGTAGGCTAAAGAAAAGTCTTTGCCTTTTCAGCAGTATTGTAAATAAATAAATAAATAGTCTTTGCTACAAGAGAAATTTTTATATGAAAATCACCAAAAAAACTTGAAGGTTCACATATTTGTAAAAGTATTTCTCAGGAACAAAATATTTATAAATATGTAGAAAAGGTATTTAACTCGAAGTTAAAATGTGACAAAATTGAATTTTTGTAATATTTTTTTAATGTGTCACATCTGGCTTTGAAACAAAGATTATAATATACATTTCAGAAAAAGTTTGACTTTTAAACTTTGTTTCCCGGCAGTAATGCCGACAATTAATACAAAAACATTTCTTTTAAAGTTCTTATTTTTTATACACAAAGAAATGGTAGCAAGGCTCATTTATGCTCTGCGTTTTCAGGTGTTTTTCAATGCCAGATCTTTGAATCCAGGACAAAAACGCTTTCTCCTCCCTGCCCCCCCTCCTGCTCGGCGTCCTTTTGTTGTGCCCACCTCTCCCAATAAGTGCCATTTTTAGAAACGTCTGGACAAGTTGCGTAAGAAAGGCAGAACCCAAGTCTGTCTTGAAACAAAAGAAATGTTACATTGGGAGCGGCGGTGTTGCCGTAATGTTGGCAACGAAATGTTCATTTATGAGGGTAATTGACTGACTGGACAAGGGTTCATAAAAGAACCTGTCGAGAATACAGCATGCATTTATTTCGGGTCAACACAAAATATTATTCCCCTCATTCTATGTTATTGAAATTTCAAAGAGCATTCAAAGATCACTGCAAACATTAGCACAATACGCCAGTGTTTCCGTAAGTAAGTTTACCGACTTGGTTAAAATGGACAAAGTCCAGAAGCTGATAAAAATGAGCTTAAAAAAAAAAGAAAGAAAAATAAGAGTTTGTTTAAATCCAGTTGCAGTGATTATAAGCCTGAGAGAAATCCAATATCAAGTCTGAAAGCCGAAAGTAGTAATCCATGTCACAGCGAAACAATCAAGGCTAACAATAACAGCGCAGTCAAAGAATATAACGACAAGACTGCTTAACTTCAACACTGCTCAAAGACCTTGTTAAGATGCAGTTCTGTTAACCAAAGCTGCCCATGTGCAGTATGTTTAATTTACAAACTGCCAGTTCGGCATTCGATCACGGAAAATAACCTCAAGCAGTTCTTCGGCGAAGAAATCCATCGAAATTTGAAAACAATCATATCAGTATTAATTACCGTAATATCTTCAGAACTTAACTTAGAGAGATAAATAAGCTTTCTGACAGTTACCGATCGAAAATCATACTACTGTTAAAATACGCATCTTATTACAGTATGTATTACAAAATAATAAAATAGCCACTACATTTGGATATGGAATATTTCTACATTAAATATATCACTGACATCATTAAACTTATGACATTTCTTACCCAGATACAGCGTAATTTCATTGGAAACCGCCGATTTTGCATTAATTTTTAAATAATCAACGAATTCACATTATTTTCTTAAAAATTGCCGAATTCACATTATTTTGTTAAAAATTGTCGAATTTGCATTATTCGCCGCATTATCATTAAAATGAATTTTGCCTGTCCCTAGCCATGGCCGATATTTGAAGTGTTGTGTGTATGTCTTTTTATTATGTGCCTGTCGCAGCTCATCGTCACGTCTTTGCGGTGAGTTATAAACTGTCCCTATTACTATATTGCGCATGTAGTTTGGTATTGGGGGCAGGGTTTTCCTAACTGTTATATGGAGCGTGATCCTGACACTAGGAACATGAAGACAGGGATAGGGGCTTCTGTTTATTTGTTAATTCTTGCCATGTTGTGGTAGGGATAGAATTTAGAATAAGCACTTTATAAGGTTAAAGGAGAGGTGTGGGGTCGGGAGGGGGGTGGAATGCAACTCTGTGCAAGCATTGTGCAAACCGCATGAAGTAGTGTTCTGCAGCAGATAGGAACATGCAGTTGAATACTAATATAATAAAGGGATTTGTGACTATTAATGTGTGGGTGAATGTCATTTTGAGGGAGGGAGGGAAGAGGATAAGGTTATGGGCAAACATTCTTCCCACTGTTGTATATATGTAATTTATAATTCAGAAATTTGGAAATGTTTCATATTTTAAGTATGTCTAATGACTATGCTGGAGGCTCATATTACTTTCATTTCTCTGCTACAGAATTTAAAAAAATACATTAAATATTTTCTTACCAATCGAGGGCTCATAACAATTCTACAGTGTATCTAGAGTTGTCTTTTCTCACTGCATCACTCTAGTCCCATCCTCACAACTGTCTGTCTCTCTCTCTCTCTCTCTCTCTCTCTCTCTCTCTCTCTCTCTCTCTCTCTTCTCACTACACTTCTTTGTTAGTAGCTATGTTTTATTTCCTTTAACATCATGCTGTGATATTGTGCAGTAGGGAATCCATTGTGTACTAGAACTGAAGACATCTACATGAAAATAAAAAGTTAATTGTTTGAAATGATAATAGTCCTGATATTTCTAATGCGAAACCAATAACAGAAAATGAGTTAGTATGCTGATTTTATTATTATTTTCATTTTCTTCCATAATTAAGCATATGGTTCATTCCTCATACTTTACTTTAGTGATTCATCCATCTTACTATATTTTATTAGTGTTTACCAACTTTCGTGACTCTGTTAATTTTCTTCCTTTTAGAGTGGCAAGAGTTTACGACTGCAGAATTGATGATTGTTTCAAAGCTTGGGAACTTGAAGGAGAAGTTGAGAGGGTGTTATGGAACCATTTCAACCCATTTCAGTTTCTGGTAAGTGCTGCACTAATTGTAGTTTGCCAGATGAGGATGTGAAAGCCCAGGCATGTTCATATTGATTTAATTCATCATTTTATAAGGACTTCATTTTCCAGCCTTTTTTCCCTTTCACCTCAGAATATATAAATATATAAGTTGCTATCTCCAGTATACAGTTACTTCATACTTTCAAATTCTGCCTGTCCACATTCGGTATGTATGTTAATATCTGCACAGACATTAACTGTAGTTAATAGTTGGCTCTTCCCAACACTGTTGGCACACAGTATGTACCAACTATAGCTCTACAAGAGGCCAGCATACAGAATCTCACAAGACAATAGAAAACATGCCGTGTGAGTCCACCTGTATAGAGGCAATGTTGTGTGACTTGTTATTTTATGATAAAAAGTTATCCACTTTAATTTGAAAATGAACACAAGCATTTGAATTATATCACCAATAAAAAAATTACAAGTGTCTGTAACAGAAAACTCCATTCTTAACACTACACTGCATGAATTTTTTTAGAGGGCAAAAGAAATATATATATCTGAAGAAGCAACTAGGTTGCAAAAGCTTGTGTGTGTGTGTGTGTGTGTGTGTGTGTGTGTGTGTGTGTGTGTGTGTGTGTTTGCGCGCGCGTACGCGCACATAATTTTTTATGTTACTATCAGTAATGCATAAAAAATAGGAATCGGATAACTTACCCAAAGCACAGGTTCGTTGATAGAAAAAAATAAAAACACACACAAACACACATAAAGGCTTTGGCAATCGTTGGTCGCTTATTCGGGAAAAGAGGAAGAAAGGAGGGGAGAAAGGTAAGAATATGGCTTTTAAGGAAGTGGAAAAGGAGTCATTCCAATCCCAGGAGTGGAAGCACACACATACACTCGCAAACACAAGGTAGACATTTGTAGAAAGCAAAGAGGTTGGACAGAGATAACAGTTGAGGCAGAGGCTCTGTCCAGAGAACTGAGGCAAAGATGTTAAGATGGTGGGTGGGAATTGGAATAGTATCAGGTGAATTTGATGGAACCAAAGGAGTTGAGGTTGAAGAGGAAATTCTGGATTTCTTCTTCACTGAGAGTCCAGATCATGAAGATGTCATCAATGAATCTCTACCTAACTTGGGGTTGATAGGCTTGGGTATCCAGGAAGGCTTCCTCTAAGCGTCCCATAAATAAGTTTGCGTATGAGGGAGCCATCCTGGTTCCCATGGCTGTTCCATTTAGTTGTTGGTATGTTTGGCCTTCAAAAGTGAAAAAGTTGTGGGTTAGGATGAAGCTGGCTAGGGTATTAAGGAAAGAGGTTTTAGGTAGGGAAGTGGGTGGTCAGTGTGAAAGGAAATACTCCATCACAGCGAGGCCCTGGGCAAGTGGGATATTTGTGTATAAGGAAGTGGCATCAATGGTTACAAGGATGGTTTCTGGAGGTAACAGGCTGGGTAAGGATGTCAGGCGATCAAGGAAGTGGTTGGTGTCTTTGATGAAGGATGGGAGACTGCACATGATGGGTTGACGGAGTTGGTCTGTGTAGGCAGAGATTTGTTCTGTAGGGGCTTGGTAACTAGCCACAATGGGGCGGTCGCGATGATTGGGTTTGTGAATCTTGGGAAGTAGATAGAAGGTGGGGGTGCGGGGTTCAGTGGGGTCATAAGTTTAATGGAGTCAGGTGAAAGGTTTTGTAGGGGCCCTAAGGGTTTGAGGATTCCTTGAAGCTCTGCCTGGACATTAGGAATGGGATTGCCTTGACAAACATTATATGTGGTACTGTCTGAAAGCCACATACTCCTGCCGATCAAGTACCACGGTCATTGATCCCTTGTCGACTGGGAGAATGACGATGTAATGGTCAGCCCTCAGATCAAGGATAGCTCGTGGTTCAGCTGCGTTTATGTTGGGAGTAGGATTAAGGTTTCTCAGGAAAGACTGAGAGGCAAGGTTGGAAGTAAGGAATTACTGAAAGGTTTGAAGAGAATGATTTTGAGGAAGAGCGGGTGGGTTCCGCTGTCCCACCAGGAAAGTCTGGTCTCAACCTCCACTAAATTCGAATTCCCACCCACCATCTTAACATCTTTGCCTTGGTTCTCTGGACAGAGCCTCTGCCTCAAGTTGCATCTCTGTCTAACTTCTTTGCTTTCTACAGTATGTCTGCCTAAGTGTACTTGCGTCTGTGTAAATGTTGGGTGTGTGTGCATTTGTTTATCCTCCTTTCCTATCCCGGGATTGGAATGACTCCTTACCCACTCCTTTAAACCCTCATCATTTCCTTTTCCCTCTCCTTCCCTTCTGCCTGACGAAGCAGCTAGGCTGCGAAAGCTTGCGTATGTATGTATGTATGTATGTATGTATGTGTGCGTGCGTGCGTGAGCGCGCGCGCGCGCGCGCTTGCTTGCTTGCTTGCTTGCGTGCGTGTGTGTGTGTGTTTATTTGTTACTATCACTGCCTGTGATCTTTCGCCTGGTAAGTAGACTTCATCTATTTTTTTACATGGATTACACTGTGGCTAAACACGCTAACTTCTTAACTTCTTTGGTTTCTATAGTATGACTGCCTAGGTGTGTTTGCGTCTGTGTAAATGTATGGGTGTGTGTGTATTTGTTCACCTTCCTTTTCTTCCCCCAAGGTAAGTCTTTCCTCTCCCGGGATTGGAATGGCTCCTTACTCCCTTCCTTAAAACCCTCATCATTTCCTTTTCCCTCTCCTTCCCTTCTGCCTGAAGAAGCAACTGGGTTGCGAAAGCTTGCGTTTGTGTGTGTGTGTGTGTGTGTGTGTGTGTGTGTTTATTTATTTATTTATTTATTTGTGATGCTGTCACACCTGTGCTCCTTCGCCTGGTGAGTAATCTTCGTCTATTTATATATATGTGCGGCTCCGTAGCACAGTGGTAGCATGCCAGACTAAAAATCCAAAGGTCGCTGGTTCGATCCCCACCAGATCCTAGGATTTTTATCTGTGACTTTCCATTTCTTTCACCTCTGGCAGTATTGCACATGTGAAAAATACCGAGTAGCACCGTGGTTCGGAACCCAAGTTAAACTGTAGGTCCCCCTATAACTGGCTGGATAAGTCAGTTCGAAGATCGGAGGAAGGCAACGGCGTACCACCTCCAAACAGGACCATGCCTAGTAAAGCACTGTGGTGTTCAAACCAATCTTCGGATTGTTGACTGTTTTACCTGTTTGCGTTTGGATATGTGTGAGTGTGTGTGTGTTTTTGGTTACCTTCCTTTTTGTCCCCTAAGGTAAGTCCTTCCACTCCTGGGATTGGAATGACTCCTTTTCCACTTCCTTAAAACCCATATGCTTCCCTTTCTCCTCCCCTTTTTTCCTCTTTTTCCTGAAGAAGCTGCCAGTGGTGGCGAAAGCTTGTATGTGTGTTTGTGTGTGATTTTATTTGTTTCTATCGATGAGCCGGTCCTTTTGGTAAGTCATCTCTTTTCTATTTTTTATTTTTGTTAATCCCACGGGGAAAGTTTCCCTATATATAACTTGCGTCTGTGTAAATGTGTGGGTGTGTGTGTATTTGTTTACCCTCCTTTTATCCCCCCAAGGTAAGTCTTTCCTGTCCCGGGATTGGAATGACTCCTTATCCACTCCCTTAAAACCCTCATCATTTCCTTTTCCCTCTCCTTCCCTTCTGCCTGACAAAGCAGCTAGGCTGCGAAAGCTTGTATGTGTGTTTGTGTGTTATTTTATTCGTTTCTATCGACGAGCCGGTCCTTTTGGTAAGTCATCTCTTTTCTAATTTTTTTTTTTAAATCCCACCAGGAAAGTTTCCCTCTATAATATATATATGATTACTCACCAGGCGAAGGAGCACAGGTGTGACAGCAGCACAAATAAATAGCGCACACACACACACACACACACACACACACACACACACACACACACACACACACAAGCTTACGCAACACAGTTGCTTCTTCAGGCAGAAGGGAAGGAGAGAGAAAAGGAAATGTTGAGGGTTTTAAGGAAGGGGGTAAGGAGCCATTCCAATCCCGGGAGAGGAAAGACTTACCTTGGGGGAAGGAAAGGAAGGTGAATTTTTCCTGCTAGGAATTTTTCGTGTATAATATTCGTATCATATACAGTGCGAAAGTCATTATTTACCTGTTGTCATTGTCATCAACATGCATTTAGATGTTTATTCAATCTGCAGGAAAATATTGGTATCTAACATATTTTCTACTCCGATTAGATGTCTGTAACGTGATTTTTTTTTTGACAGAAGTCGTCTCAATTTGTAATGACATTAATGCTCAACAGTGAGTAAAATCCGCTGGAGCGCTCTTCATTGCATTTCTCCTCAATGCATGACTGTGCTGCTTTCTATGGAGGAAAATGCTTAGAACAGACTCCAGTGTATACAATAGGCATGGTGTTGCCATCTGTCAACAAGAAGTACGTCTGAAAAAGTAACAAAAATTTGTGTTGCTAAACGGCAACACCATACAGTGTAGGTTTAATACCAAGGACTGTCTGTGCAGTGTCTATTACTCTGTAATTTCATGGAAAAACTTTAACTGGTTCCTTATCAGCCACTGCCATTATATGTTCTGCTGATCTTCTCATTCAGTGTTCCCTCTCATGTCTTTACATTATTCTTTCATCTCTTCTGAGTTTGACCACTTAATTCTCCCTGTACTTATTGCATTTAATAAAGTATTATGATACTCCCACTTTCTCACATGACTTGCTGGAAGTTTTAGATAAAGGCAGTCATATAGATGCAAATTTCTTTGTTTTCGATATTTGACTCTGTAGTACTGTACATCTACACTTATGATCGTAGGTATGATTGTATGGGATAAGGAGATAAATGTTTCACTGGAGAGATTTCTCTTTTCTTTTTTTAATGTTGTGACTTTAGTGTGTTGCGGCTCTTGTACACTAACACCCTATGGACAGTATTTAAAAAATCCCTTTATAGTTGATTGAATTATCTATAATGAAGTACTGTCTCAATCCAATAATAAGATTTACAGGGTTCGTATGCCTCCTTAACCCATTAACAGCGAAATTATTTTTTTCTTTATTTTTCAAGTAATTTTTATTTATTATGTCTCAAGGCAGGTTAAATAAATGAAATGCAGTGTTAGAATAATTATCACATGTTTAATTTTCAAAATAAATGCCGTTGTCATATGGCAACACTATGCACTTACAGGAGCTAAGTCTCTGAATTTACTAAAGCATGATCTTGATTAGATTTACATTTATAATCACATCAGTAAATGAATTCAAATAATTAACAGGAAGTCTTAACTTCTAACGACAATGAAATAGGATGAAACAATCAATGCATAATCCTACTTTGCACTTTGAACACATTGTTCTTACAATAGATTTGCAATTACTTCCAGCATGCCTTTTCTTTCTCTTCTCTTGTGTGCTGAATAAAATGATCAGTCAGTCAAACCTTATGGAATCTAATATCCTGCTATCTGTTGAAACCATAGATGCAGATTGTCTGCTAGCTCCTTTTCGAGGGACCTGGGACTTACATAAAAGTACATTTGCTATTTCCCGTCTGACTTGCAGCTGAGACATTTTTGGTTGACGTGATTTGTTATACAGAGTCCATCTGTTCTGCATAGCCACATCAAACATCCATGTTAACAGAGGCCAATACCATTTCTTGCTACGAATTCCAATTCGTTAACATCCCAGGTTTTGGTCCATTTGGTCTGTTCCTCCCATGTACGTGTTATATTTTGCAATAACTTGAGGTCTCGGGATTATCCCACTCCTCTTCATTTTCTGTGAAAATCTCTTCACTGTACCAACAGGTTGGCTTCCACATGATGAAGAGATCATTGTTATGACAGCATTGTCCATCCATCAGCAATACAGTTGACCATCATTTTTCTCAATACCCACTATCTTTCTTGGAAAAATAGCCTTTACTCCCAAGAGGGCAGTTTTTTGGAATTCTATTTTCTCTTGTAGTTCCAATGGCTGAATATCCAGAGAATTTTAAAAACGAGAAAAGTGCAGAACCAGAAAAGAGATTATCCATGAAAAATGTATAATTTAAGTCCGTCTTGTGCACTGGAATTTCATCAAGTAATACTAATAATGGACTTGCTGCCTTTCCAAATACTTTCTCACACTCTGCGTTTCCTTTTGGACCTTTACCCTGGTAAAGCTCAATATTCACCAAATATCCACTCTTAGTATTGAGACTCCACATTTTGTACCCAAATCTTATATGTTTACCCCTAATAAATTGCTTGCATACATGGCGGCCAAAATATTTGACCATGCTTTCATCATAGGCCAGGTGCTCTTCAGGTACAAAATTATCTATACCTCATTTCTTTAGCATTTCTATAATTGGGCGGATTTTCCAAGCTTTATCACTATGGTCAATTTTGGGGTTGTCAGCACAGTGCAAAAACAGACATACTTGTAAAAATCTATCACGTCTCATGGAGTTGGATACAGCCAGGTTCTTCATATCATCATTACTATCCCAGTAATGTCTTTTCTATGGGAGAATATTGTACCCACTAACAAACAAAATTGCAATGAAGCATCTAATCTCCTCAGCTGTTATTTTTGGATCAGGACAATTGATAAATAAAGCATAACGTCTTGTTTCACAAACTAAATGCTCAATCATTTCATGATCTATAAAACTTCCAAAAATCTCCAAAGCAGACATACTGTTATATTTAGAATAATCAGCTTCAGGAAATGAAGTACGTGATTCTTTATCAAAATCTGTTCCGTTTATCCACTGTGGTTGACCGGCTCCTCTATCATTGCTCCATTTCGTTATCTTTGACAATGAAGGGTTTTGCATAGTACCAACATTGGTTGAAGATACATTAGGGTGTGAGGCTGAATCAGGCAAAGGTAAAGGTCCCACTGATGAAGTGTGGGTGTCATAATCAATGCCTATTCTTTCACTATTGACAGGTCTGACTTCTGCATTGGCCCTCAACTGCCGAGATGATAAATTATCAACAAGTCTGTAATGGTATATTACAGAATATAATTTCCAATATATTTTGAAATATATTGGAAATTATACATTTACCCGCCCTCGTTCTCATCTGCTGAATCTTCATCAGTGTCTACTTTGACGTCTGGAGGCTCCACGAAAACATCCCCATTTATATCATCATTTAATAACATATCTAATGCTTCAGCAAGCGAAAAGCCAGGCCTAAAATATAGAAATAGCATGAAAAATAATTTAGGTAGTGTAAATGTCTAGCGTTGCCATATGGCAACAGCAACATTCAGAAAAAGATCTACGGGTCATGGTTTATTCAAATTACTAAATACTGTAATACCACATTCAGGAGTCTATCTATAACACAGCTAAATTATATATTTCTTTAAAAAACTATTTTATAGGCTCAATAATTAACTTACTCATAGTGCATGCTCTTGTTGTCTGCAGTGTCTCTTACAATGGTCCCATTATTTCGATAGTAGCACAACAACAATTAGATGGAAATGAGAAACGACTATATTGTTGAGTTCTGCATACTTCTCTGCATTCACAAAGATGTTCACACCACTCTACCTTCAAATCTGAGTAAGTAGGAAAATATAAAGTACAGACATGTGCACCGTTGCCATATGGCAACGCTAGGCGTTAATGGGTTAAAATCCTTAAAAAGTCCTTATTTCAATAACCAAATTTTAAGAGCCCTTAAAAACTCCTTATTTTAACTTGTCCCAAAAATGTCTCATTCGAAAAGTCATTTCACGTATCTCTTTCCAAAAAATGGTACGAACCCTGATTTTTAAAAGTGGTGCAGAGATTGGAAACTTATTCTAAGTGTTGTGACAAATAAAATTTGTGTATTTCCCAAAACAAAATGTATTTTATAACATCAATGAATAACAGGTGGAATTATTTAACTCTTACAAATACCCACTTTGAAGGGATATAAAACAGAATGATCAAATAGTCTCAGCTGTGGCCAAAGCAGGTGGTAGACTTGTTTATTGTTAGAATACAGAGCAAATTCAGTTTACAAAGTTGATTGCTTTCAGATGTATGACCCATTGTAGAACATCGCTCAAGTATATAGAACCCTTACCAAATAGTAATAACTGGGATGTTGAATGTGTACAGGGACATTAACTGTAACAGTCTTGTTTGATCCATGGCCTTTTGTTGTCATTGATGTCCATATCTAACTTTATGTAGTAAATTTTAATGTTACTTCTATTCAAGAAGATTTGAATTCATTTTTGCTAACTAATGCATATTTTACAGGCAGGAACGGAAAGTGGAATAGTGTACTGTGTTGACTGTCGTAACGAGAAACCACTTTGGCAGCTAGCTGCACACCATGGAGAAGTTGCAGGTAATTGCAAGTGTTGTTATGCCATGAGTTATTCCTTTAAATTTTTACTATTGTTTAATATCAGTTGGCTCCAAAGAAGGGTTGTTTTCATTTGATTTGACAAAGAAGACAACTTTCTTAGCACAATGAATGAAAAATCTATAGTAATGAAAATGTAAATGTTTGTTTGTTCAAAATTATTAATCTCCAAAATTTCTTCACAATTACTTTGAAATTTTGTTCAACTTTGCATTCTAATAATTTTATGTACCTATTTCTTTCACATATAATGTCAATAATGGAGGGTAGAGAACAACACACCATTAAGAGGCTCACTGAACTGCTGACAGGCATGAAAAATAGTCAATCACATTCACACGACTTAAATTTTCAGCCATGGCCTTCATCAGAAAAGGAAACACACACATTCACACAATTACTTAGACAACTACACACACACAACCACCATGTCTGGCCACTCCAGTGCCACAAGTATCTAGACTTTGAGTGAGGTGGGGAATGGAGAGGAAAAGATGCTGGGTTAAGGGTGGGGATGGAAAGTTCTGTGTTGCACGATAGATTGTAAAGGTTCTGATAGGTGGGAATTTGAATTATGGCAGTGAATACAGTGAAGGGAAGGGATAAAAGGGAGGTGTAGAGCAATGTGTGGAGATTTGAAACAATAAAAATAACAAGGAAAAAATAAAATAGAGAAAATAAATAAATAAAAAGTAATTAAAGGGATATTCTAAGGGGTGACACTGTTGCAAAGAAGACATGAATTGGAGAGATACAGGATAATGAGTGGGGAAGTTGGGGGGGGGGGAGATGTTAGGCATAGGGTGTAGGAATTGGAAATTATCTTAGATTGAGGTTCAGGATGGTTGTGAAACCGTACACTCTGTAGAAGGGACAACTCCCATCTGTGCAGTTCAGAAGAGCTGATGGTGGAGGGGAGTATCCAGATGTCTTGGGTAGTGAAGCAGCCCCCACCTGGCTGCTTTCACAAGTGGCTCAAGCTTTGATGGGGTAGGATAAGCCTGTGACAAGCCTGGAATAGGAAGTGCTGGGTAGGTGGTTTGGGCAGGTTTTGCATTGGGTTCTTGCAGAGGGATTGGGATTGGGAGTGGTATAGAGATGGACTACGATGTTGTGGAGATTGGGTGGGCGATGGATCACCACTTTAGGAGGGGTTGAAAGGATCTTGGGTAGGATGTCTGTCATTTCTGGGCATGATGACGTAATCAAAGCCCTGGTGAAGGATGTGATTTAGTTGTTCTAGTCCAGGGTGGTATTGGGTGACAAGGACACTCTTTTGTGACTGGTTATTGGGGTTGGAGGAAAGACTGGTGGTGTCTAAGGATAAGGCACGGTAAATCAGTTTGCAGACTAGGTCAGGAGGGTAATTTCTGTCTGTGAAGGCCTTTGTGAGGCCGTTGGCATATTGGGTAAGGGACTTCGCATCACTGCAGATTTGCTGTCCATGGATGGCAAGGCTGTATGGAAGGGATTTTTTGATGTGGAATGGATGGCAGCTATCAAAGTGTTGGTACTGTTGGTAAGTAATAGGTGTAATGTCAACAGAGGTACGGATGAAGCCATCAGTGATAAGGAGGTTTACATCTAGGAAGATGACTTGCTGAGTTGAGACTGACCAAGTGAAACTGATGGGGGAGAAAGAGTTGAGGTTGTGAAGGAATGAGGATACGCTGTCATGGCCCTGAGTCAAAATCGTGAAAATATCATCAATGTAACTGAACAAAACCAGGGGTTAGGGGGTTTGGGAGGCTAGGAAGATTTTCTCTAGATGACCCATAAATAGGTTGGCATAGGACGGTGCCATATATGTGCCCATGGCTGTGCTCTTGATTCAGTTGTATACTTTTCATTCAAAGGAAAAGTAATTGTTTGTTACATGGTTATAAGGAATGAGGTGTTAGCCTTGGAGTCGGAAGGACATTTAGAAAGGTAGTGTTCGAAAGCAGCAAGATCATGGGTATTTGCGATATTGGTGTACAGTGAAGTGGCTTCAACAGTAAGGTAAAATTTTTGATGTGTAACCTATACATTTAACTTTTTGAGTTTTTTTTTATTACAACTTATTCCCAAATATAAAATTTATATAAATTAATATATGACATATATTAAAATACATGGTGTATACTTACCAGAACAACCGAGAGACCTGGAAAAACTTGGGAATATTTTCATCTGGGAACTTTTTACAACTTAGGGAAGTTTTCATTATTTGAGTTAATTTTTTTGTAATTTTGGCTGGTAAGAACTTCACTTTAGCCCGCTGCTGCACAATAATACTGCAGTAATAAAACATGAATGAGAGAATAATACGAAAACTTTCAACGCAACGAAAATGTGCAGTTTTCAGTAACAGAACACTGTGTACCTAGCTTACAAGCATCTGCCTATAGCTGAATTTGTCAAAGGCGTTAGAAAGAAGTATATGCGTTACTTAACAAGAAACTGCTTTTAATAAGCCGGATATCACATTTGTTTATGTTTCTAGCTAGTCGCGGGTAAAAATTGTGAATAGTGGTTTGAGAACCATTACTTTCAAAATAAATGGCCTTTTCCCCCAATATCAATTGTGTTAAAAGAGAGAATCTGATACAGATTTCTTAAATCATGAACTGTTTGACTCCAATTCAGAACTAAACACATAGCATTAAGGAAATTTCAGTCTCTGAAGACCAGACGTTTATGCTATTATTTAAAAAAATTAAGGTGCATTTATGTTTGATATATGTAAAAAGGTAACATACGCTATAAAAAATAAAGATTAAGATTAGTTTGTCATATTTATTTTAGTTCTTGAATAGATAGGTTATAAATTATGCAGAAATTATGGCAAAAAGTATAATTATATTCTTAGAAATTATGGGAAGTGAAGACAGTGAATCAGGAGTTTCTAAACAATTATGCATTTTGGTCATCCTTTTGTTGTTTTATTAGTTTTATGCACAACAAAAGCATGACATATCTGAAGAAAAGAGCGAAATATTTTTCACAAGCAATTACTGTTCTTTCAGGTTCCAACATAACAACATACTGAAAATCCTAACATATTAATAAAAGAACTGCAAAGTATTCTACAAAATTAAGTAAATGATAAATGGTCTTCTCTTAACTTACATTGTCTTGGTCATCACAAAAAAAAAAAAAAAAAAAAAAAGAAAGAAAAACTAAAATATAAGAGTGCTTTACTTACAAAATAAAAGTAAACAAACACCATTCTCTCTAGCTGTTTGCTACTGGCGCAAGAGTGACAACTTTTGTCATCATTGTCACACTGTTGCCAACCTCTACACTTCACAAAAAAACACACACCAATAAGTGCATTTTAAGACTGAAAAGTTCGGCACCAGTGTATAAGACATTAAATTTTGGAATTTAAGTTTTGCTGCTACTTATAACAGAAAAAGCATAATTCACCTAGGAAAAAGTGTATTTCACTCCCAAAAAAAAGTGTATTTTAACCAGGGAAAAATTTTATTTTTTACCTGGAAAATCTGGGAAAAATCTGGAATTTTTTCTTCTTGATTGCGTACACACCCTATAAAAGTAACAATGGGTGTCCAGGTTGGAATGTAAATAATAGAGGACAGGTAGCAACTCACCATAAAGATGATCAGTAAGTTGAAGACAGGAATACAGAATAGACAGTCACATTCAACCAACTTAAAAGATATAATAATGGAAAGTCCAGGTTGGAATTAATAATTTAGTAATAAGGACAGTTTACAACTCACCATAAAGACGTGGCGATGTGCCTGTCGCAGCTTGTCACCACGTCTTTGCGGTGAATTGTAAACTGTCCTTATTACCACATTCAAAGATACAAATACAGTCACACAATCATTCAAGATGTCTGAAACATGGACATAGACACAGACAGAGAAACACAATGTACATAAGATTTTGAACCTTACACTAAACAAGCTTTACATTAGAGTTGTAATAGGAAATAGTGTATGTATAGGAAATGACAGAGAGAGTGGGGAGGAGATATGGAGAGGGGGGGGGTGGAGATGGCAGAAAGAGGGGGACAGAGCAGGGGAGCTGAGTCTGTAGGATGTGTATCCAGTTCCCATTCACAAATCATTGTGTAATTACTCATTAGAAATGTTTCTCTTTCATTCTTTTCCATTTAATCTGAAAGTGCCACAGCAGTGTGAGATAGAAGGAGACTTTCCTGGTGGGAAAAATATGTATAAAAATAAAGATTATTTGACTTAGCCAAAGTACAGGCTCGCCAATAGAAACATAAAACAACACAAATAAAAACACACACAAACGTTCAACCTTTCGCCACCACTGGCAGCTTCTTCAGGAAAAGAGGAAGAAAGGAGAGGAGAAAAGGAAGGATATGGGTTTTAAGGAAGTGGAAAAGGAGTCATTCCAATCCCAGGAGTGGAAGGACTTACCTTAGGGGGGGGAAAAAAAAGAAGTTAAACAAATACACACATACTCACACATATCCACACACAAACACACCTAGGTAGACATTTGTAAAAAGCAAAGAAGTTGGACAGAGATACCACTTGAAGCAGAGGCTCTGTCCACAGAATCGAGACAAAGATGTTAAAGATGGTGGGCGGGAATTTGAATTTAGCAGACGTTAAGACCAGGTGGGCAACGGGAGGAGAGAATATGTTGAAGGGCAAGTTCTCATCTCCGGAGTTCTGAAAGATTGGTGTTGGTGGGAAGTATCCAGATAACCCAGACGGTATAACACTGTGCTAAGATGTGCTGGTCGTGCACCAAGGCGTGTTTAGCGACAGGGTGATCCTCATTACCAACAAACACTGTCTGCCTGTGACCGTTCATGCGAATGGACAGTTTGTTGCTGGTCATTCCTACATAGAACGCTTCACAGTGCAGGCATGTCAGTTGGTAAATCACGTGGGTACTATCACAAGTGGCTCTGCCCTTGATCGTGTACACCCTCTGGGTTACAGAACTGCAGTAAGTGGTGGTGGAAGGGTGCATAGGGCAGGTTTCACAACGGGGGTGGTTACATAGGTAGGAGCCAGAGGGTAGGGAAGGTGGTTTGGGGATTTCATAGGGACAACCCACTTCCATACCTAAAACCTCTTTCCTCAATACCCTAGCCAGCTTCATCCTAACGCACAACTTCTTCACTTTTGAGGGCCAAACATACCAACAACTAAATGGAACAGCCATGGGAACCAGGATGGCCCCCTCGTACGCAAACTTATTTATGGGTCGCTTAGAGGAAGCCTTCCTGGATACCCAAGCCTGTCAACCCAAAGTTAGGTTTTGATTCATTGATGACATCTTCATGATCTGGACTCACAGTGAAGAACTCCAGACTTTCCTCTTCAACCTCAACTCCTTTGGTCCCATCAAATTCACCTGGTCCTATTCCAAATCCCATGCCACTTTCCTTGATGTCGACCTCCATCTGTCCAACGACCAACTTCACACATCCGTCCACATCAAACCAACCAATAAACAACAGTACCTCCATTATGACAGTACCACCCATTCCACATCAAACGTTCCCATCCCTACAGCTTAGGTCTTCGTGGCAAACGAGTTT
Source organism: Locusta migratoria (assembly GCA_026315105.1). NCBI lineage: Eukaryota > Metazoa > Arthropoda > Insecta > Orthoptera > Acrididae > Locusta > Locusta migratoria. The sequence continues at coordinate 159,817,396 of CM048751.1, read as the reverse complement.
GCTCCAGTCCTGAATCCCTGAACCAGTACACCAATAATAACCTAATAACAGCTTTCACATCCCACAGCTATCCTCCTGATCTGGTACAGAAGCAAATTGCCAGAGCCACTTCCTTATCCCCCCAAATTCAGAACTTTAGCTTTTTGTGTTCAACTCAACATGTGAGTGAACGCCATTACATACAACAAAGCATTATATCATAATAACTTTCTATAGTGTGCAGTTATTCATCTGCATTTTGTCGTGCAGAATCCCAAGAGGCATACCACTGAATGTTGCAATTATTATTCAACAGCAGCATTATTGAGTGGAAACAGTTTAACAAGATCACATAGTCAGAAATATATTAACTATTCCAGATACTTATTTTATGTTGGGCTCCTGTAGTATCCTCTTGGTATACAGAAGGGTTAAGCTTGGAACTATTCTACCAGAACTAAAATAGAGGATGGCGGGAATGGAAAGGTGTTGTTTGGAGTGATGGAGATAGTGTTCCAATGTAAGTGACCTGATGTTCAGATGTTTGGTACACTACCATTAAAAGAAGAGGCTAGTGATTATGCAATACTAAGGATGACATGAAAATCATATTTCCTTTTGTACATTTGTTACCTTTATCCAATAAGTAATGTGGAAATCAGTTTGACGATTCAGAAAAATTAAATTTTTCTTTCTCTGTTCATCAAAATTTGTATGCTATGTTTAACAGTGTTGTATTTATGTATCATATGAAATCATCTTATTTATTTATATGTTTCATTATAGGACTGTCTCTGAGCTGTTCTTGCCCAGGCCTGCTTGTTACAGCAGGCAGTGACAAGAAAGTGAGTGTGTGGGACATTTCAGAGGACACACCTGTACATGTTGCTGAGAAAACATACAATATGGGGGCTATCCAGTGTCTAGATGCATGTCCAGATGCCCCATTTCTTTTCTGCGTTGGTGGTGAAAAGAGTGATTGTAATTTCCGTGTCCTTGATATTATGCAGTATTCTACTGGTAAGTGCACGATTATTTTCAACTTAAGTTAGCAGCATGTAATTTAAGTTAGTAATTATTTCTCTCCTTCCCCACTCTATTTCGGGGTGGAACAGGAAAAGACTAGTAGTGATACACAGTACCCTCCACCACACTCTGTATGGTGGTTTGCACAGTATATGCATAGCTGATTCTTTAGTTGAGTTTGAAATATTAAACCACAGTTGCCCGAACAGTATACTTTAAAATTTTATAAATGTAACAAACGATCCCAGCAATACTTTGCAATTGGACGAGCATCCTACACTCCTTCCCTTAATCTCTGCCCATCAGGTCCCCTATCTCTATATCTATTTCTACCTTCCTCTTAGTAGCTAGCTGCAAACTCAGTGTTGCTGTGGTATTTATCTATTCCAATATTCAGTTACTCCATCTCCTCCTCCCTCCTTTCTCTTTCCATCCCCTCCTCCCTCCTCTCTGCCTACCTACATCCGCCTCCTCCTCGGCCTCCCCCCTCTGTCCACCCCTCCATCTCCCTACCTCAGCCGGCCGAGGTGACTGAGGCGCTCCAGTCACGGTCAGCACGGCCACTACGGTCGGGGGTTCGAATCCCCCCTCGGGCATGGATATTTGTGCCGTCCTAGTTCGTAAGTAGTTCATAAGTAGTTTGTAAGTTTAGGGACTGATGACCCCTTAGTTAAGTCCCATAAGCTTTACAAACATTTGAACATTTCCCTACCTCAGTCACTACCACCCCCACTCTCTGCCAGTCTCCTTCTGTCCCCTCTCTCTGTTCATCTCCTCCCTCCACTGTATGTGAAAGATTACATATATCTACCAAATTTTAATTGTGATTGGTCAAACAGTGTTGAAGTATGGAGTAATGTTCCCTCTGCCATGCACCAAATGCAATCTTATGTAAACAGTGAGTGTCTCTTGTTTTGAAGGTAAAGTGTGCAAAATTTCATCTAGGTAGGAATAAAACTGTAGATTGGCATTGGAGTATGTTGTAAAGTACCCTCCCCCATGCGTGATGAATTATTACGCAAACAGTGCCAGTCCTATTGTTTTGAAGGTAAAGTGTGCAAATTTAATCGCAATCAGATGAACGGTATGGCAGCGCATAAAATACAGTAGAACATCGTTTTTACGCTTTTCAAGGGACTTAGGTAAAATTGTGTAAAAATGCAGGAAATAATGTTTTAAATGGTAAAATATGCTTACTGCATCAGCCTTGCATTTTCGTAGTTTATTTGTGATATATGCACATAATAGGCATCTAAATACTTGCCAGGAAGTTTATTATACAAGAAAGGTTATCCAAATTTTTACTATTTTAAGCGCCAGGCAAAACATAATTTTATGGAAAGTAGAATTTTTTGACGTAATTTCATTCATTATAATTGAGGATGCCGCTATTTTAAGTGCCAGACAGAACTAGTAATTTTATGGGAAGTAGAAATTTTTGACGTAATTCCGTTCATTGTAATCGAGGACGCCGCTATTTTAAGTGCCAAATAGAATTGGTAATTTTATGGGAAGTAGAAATTTTTGACGAATTTATAATAATCGAGGACGCCACTGCTGGGCTATGTAACACATCTTCAAAATTACTGCCTTTTACCAGCATTACGTAATTATCTACATAGTAAAACTCAAAGTTCCTTTCTTTTTGTATTTTTAGATGTTTAGACGATATTAGAGAATTTATTCACGTTCCCGAGTACAAACATATGCATAAGTATTTTTGTGACGTTTGCATAGGATCGGCATCTCTCACTATTATCGCTTTTTTGAGGTTGTGGGTATTATGATACCCAACTTTGACAGGTAACGTTCTTTATTAATCAGAAATATGTATCACAAAAACAATGCAACTCTTCGTTCTCACTTCAACAAAGCAACTGGTTTTGATTGTTTGAGTAGACGCCAGCCGCTCTGGCAAAGAAGCTAGCGGAAAGAGGAACTACACCGCCTCAAATCAGCATTATTCTCACGCCAAGCGCTCTGGCAAAGAAGCTGGAGGAAAGAGGGACTACATCGCCACAAATCGGCACATCGTAAGTCAACAATGAAAGGCGAAATATACTTTTGAATAAATGCAAAGTGTCAAGAAACTCTACTGTGAATATTTTTTAAGCACTATACTTTATGGGGAAAGCCATGCTAACGTCAATTTATGTACATTACATCATTTTTCTTCAAGAAAATTCTTAAAACACGTGAAAAGTGTAAATATGTTAACGCAAAAATGAGGGCGAATTAACATTGTAAACATAGGAAATTTGACGGGACTGACAAGAAATGGTGTAAATGGCGGGAAAATGTAAAAACCGAGAATGTAAAAATGAGGTTTTACTGTACAAATCTAATCCAACGTGACTGCTCGTACAAAATTCAGTTTCAATTTCTGGCTATTTCTTTGAGTTCACCTTTTCAAAATGCCCCCATATTAAAGGTAACAAAACAAAGAAAAGCATTCAAATTATTTTGTTTCTCTCGGGCCTGCCTGAAGAAGGCACCACAGTGCTGTGAAATAGGTGTTATTTATTGCTGTTAATATATTAGCAATGAACCTATTTCGGCATTATTGCCATTGTCAGGCTGTGTCATTTGCACCTTGTGGTGTGTTTCTCTATACAGTAAACCCCGTTTTTCACACTTTTCAAGGGACTTCAGTGAAATGGTGTAAAATGTAGGAAATGTTTTAAATGGTAAAATATGCTTACTGAATCATCAGCCTTGCATTTTTTGTAGTTTATTTGTGATATATGTACATAATAGGCATCAAAATACTTGCCAGGAAGTTTATTATATAATAAAGGTTTTCCAAATTTTTACAATTTTAGGCACTAGGTGGAACTGGTAATTTTATAGAAATTAGAAATTTATGACATAATTTTGTTCATTATAATCAATTAGTCAGCAAGCCTAACTTTCACTTAAAATGAGCATTGTTTCATACAGATCATAAAATAAATAAAACATGCTATAGAATCTCTTGTTCAATATGAAGCGCTTCGATATATATCGTTAGGATGCCGCTTTTGGGCTATGTAACACATCTTCAGAATTAACGCCTCTTACCAGTATTAAGTATTTACGTAGTAAAACTCCACAAGTTCCGTTCTTTTTGTATTTTCTATATTTCACACGACAATATTAGAGAATTTATTTGCATTCTTGAGTGCAAATATATAGATAAGTATTTTTGTGAGGTTTGCTTAGGGTCAGCTTTTTTGAGGTTGTTGGTATTGTGGTGGTGCTGAACCGAATAATACCCAACTTTAACAGATAACATTCTTTATTAATCAGAAAGATGTATCACAAAAACAAAGCAACGATTTATTCTCACATCAACTAAGCAACTGGTTCTGATAGAGTGCACACCATCCGCGCTAGCAAAGAAGCTGGCGGAGAGAGGAACTACTCTGCCTAAAAGTTATAATGTACTGTGCCCACTTCAATGTGCAGAAAACATACACAAGCAAACCACTAGTCTCACCGTTTATAAAAGTCACAAAAATACTTAGATAAATATTTGCATTTCACAACAAGAGTAAATTCTTGAGATATGTCATGCCAAGCACGAAAAACTACCAGTTGCGTAAATAAGGCCAAGCTTACAATTGGCGCGTCATACGTCGACTAGACGTGTACAGCCAACAATGAAACGCAAAATACGTGTTTGAATAAATGTGAAGTGCCAAGAAACTAAACTGTGAAAAATTTATAAACACTATACTTTAAGGCGAAAGCCATTCCAGCATCAGTTTATATAGATTACATCATTTTTTTCGTCAGAAACATGCTTTCAAAAAGTGTAAAAGTGGGAAGAATGTAAATATGTTAACGCGAAAACGGGGATGAATTAACATTGTGAAAGTAGGAAATTTTACGGGACTGACAAAAATTGGTGTAAATGGCGAGAAAACGTAAAATCAGGGAATTCAAAAACAGAGTTTTACTGTATTTGTTTCCATTGTTGCATGTAAATGCAGGAAGATTTTATAATATGAGCTTTATTTTAGTTTACTTTTGTTTAAATTAGCTTATCTTTGTGTCAGGATATGCAATTTTTACTGGTTATCGTTTTTAATAATTCAGACAGTACTGACAGGGACAAAACAACCAGCGAGATAGACACACTATTTGCATAAAGACAAAGCCTTAGTGCTTTGAAATTGACTGTTAAAAAAAGTTGTGATTGGAGAACACCTTGACTGGAACATATGCTTTTGCAATAAGTGAACTATTTTTCCAAAATTTCCTTGGTATTCTTTTTGTGGCTGTATTTAAGCCTTCAACAAATTATCATTCCATTAAGAAGTTCCAACATCCTGCAGCTGAACTGAATGCGTTTTTAAGGTGTTTCTCGATTTTCTTTTTCTTTTCTCAGCTAATACAATAACTACAAAATCCAAAGAATATTAAGAATATCAATTTCATTGTAACTGTACTGACCATACTTGGTAATGTGACAGACAAAGCACTTCGCATAGAAGTAGAACAAAAATTAACTGCATGCTAGGGGAAGAATTAAGCTTAGAAACTGAACTGAAAATAATTTTCACACTTAAAGGGGTTTGAAGCATTCAAAATATACTCAGACTTTTTGTATTGGCATAAGGCCACGAGTATAAACAAAATGGAATTGTCAGCCTTTCTCAGCCAGGTCTAAAGCCTAGCCTACACCTGTATTCATTGAAAGCAAAACTGACACCCTTTATTCAGATAGGTCATCATCAAAATCTGTGACGGAACAGGCTTAGTCCATTCACTCATTTAAAAAAAAAGAAAAAGAAAGAAACTTAAACAATGAACAAGGATGTATTTAAGCCTTTAACAGATGATTGCTCCATTTCTTGCATACAAGGCAGTGTTTTCACTGTGTCATAAAACAAACACTTCCAGCTTGACCTCTCACAATGTTAGATGGAACTGTGGTTCAAGATACCAACACCAAAAACTGTCATGTTGAAAGTTTCTAAGTTTATATAATATGTAGAATTTTAGCATGCAGACAAACTTACGTGTTTGTTTGTTGCAAAATGCTAGGTCCCACTCATCTAGGCTCTACATTGCATTACATACAAACATACCTTTACAAATAGGACTTCGGCAGGTTATATAAAACACCAATAAATGAAAATTGTATTGTATTTTTGGTTGTTATATGCAGAAAATAAACATTATTACAAACTATCTCTGATAAAATAGTTAGTTTGAACAAAATTCACAAACAAAATAGCTTCTATTATATAATTTCACATTTTTGCATTTTGATGCAAAATTAACATCTATATCCTCACCTATTGCAAAACACGAATTTTTCAGGTCCCTATTAATTGCTATACTGTATTCCTGTGAGGAAAAGCATCCAGTTCTCAACATTGTAGTTATTTTCTAAATCTCCCAAATGTCCTAGTTAAACAAAACAGATTTACAGGATGTCCATAAGTATCGTAATACTCCATTTTAAAAATGCTGCAGAAAGGAACCACTGCTCTAAATGACATCATATTGGTACATAATATTATTGATGCAGGAGAAACTTCATGGACGGGGAAAATTTAACAAAAATATCTACAGATTACACTAAAGTATCTTACTGATGATGGCTACAAATGTCGAATGAATTGCAATATAAAGTCAATGGTTTGAGTTCACATTCCATCATTCATTCTCTTCAATGTGCCCGACTACTCAATTTCAGCTGTCAACATAAATGACACTATAATTAAGTTAATCTCATACACCATAGCAATTCCGTACCACATTGGATGGAAGTAATTGCTTTTTAAATTGTCCTGAGAGGGAGAAAACCATATAAAAAGAAATAATGAAATCTGTTTTTAGTTGTCTAGGCCAAAAGTGCACACAAAGAAATCGGTTCTAATTGTGAGACTTGGGCAAAACATGTTTAGTATGTATGCTAACTGCTATTTTCCCGCCCAAGTTGAAACTTAGAAATATGATATGTTCCACAACAGATTGGAATGTCTCTGGGGTCACTTTGAGAATATAATGCATGTTGCATCTACATTTACATCACTTTCTCCCCATATTCCAGTCACATATGGCTAATGGCAAAAAGATTTGCCTTTAAGCCTCCGTGTGGGCCCTAAGCTCTCTAATTTTATCTTTGTAGTCTTTTTGCGAGGTATACATAGGAGAAAGCGATATATTGGTTGTCTCCTTTAGAAATGTATGCTCTCTGAACTTTGACAGAATCCCTAACCGTGATTCAGAATGTCTTGCAGCATCTGCCACTGGAATTTCCTTATCTCTGTGATGCTTTTGTGCTTACTAAATGAGCCCACAGTGAAGTGTGCTGCTCTCCGTTGGATCCTACCTGGTATGGATCACACAATGATGAGCAGTATTAAAGCACTGACCAAACAAGAGTTTTATAACAACCTTACTTTGTTGATGGACTGCACATCCTGAGGATTCTTCCTATGAATCGTAGTCTTGCATGATTCATTTTTTATGGTCGTTCCATTTCAAATTGCTCTTATGTCTACTCCTAGAAATTTTATGGAAATAACAGCTTCCAGTGTGTGTGATGCTATTTTTTTCTTATGTAAATACAGCATTTTATACTTGTTTATTATGTTCTGAGGCTCAACTGCCATTCCTCCACCATGCACCGATATGCTGCAGATCCTTCTGCATTTTGCTACCCTTTTTCTGTGTGGCAACTTCTAGATAAACTGCAACATCATCCACAAAATGGCTCACTGAACTTCCGATGTTATCTATGTGAGGTCATTTATACATACTGTGAACGGCAACTGTCCTGTAATACTCGCCTGGGCTACATCTGCGATCACTTTAATGTCTGAAGACTTCGCTCCACTGATGACACGCTTCATCCTGTGTCTGAGAAGAACTTCTATCTAGTCACAAAGTTGGTCTGATATTCCATATGCTCACACTTTTGTCCATCAAGCAACAGTGTGGAACGATTACGAAATCCTTGCGGAAGTCAAAAAATATGACATCTACCTGGGATGCTGTACCTAGGGAAGGGCTATGAGCACTCTCGAGAAACGCGTGACACTAAACCAATTTTTCGAGAAATTCTCGAGTACTCCAAGAAGTTGTCGACAGTGCTGCTCTACAACAAACATTGCGACAGTGCAGTCGTAATCGTTTTCCGTATGTGCAAAAAAGAAACTGAATTGTTTCTATTATTAGTAGTAGTGGTAGAATGTTTCGCAGAAGACAAAAATCATATGATTATTACATTATTATTAATCGACATTTCGCCGTGGGCTGTTCATCGCTGTACCGTTTAGGTTAGGTGTATATTATAATAAGAATAAGCCATCTTCAGTCACAATAATTTTATTGTTTTTATTATTTATTTCACCAATGCAGGAGACAATTTCATCTCGACAAATGCAGGTAACAATTCACATTACTTCACCGCATGTTTATTATAAGATCCTTGCATTAACGCCTGTGGCAACTTTCTCACAAAAAACTAACAACTGTGTCATTCCTCTACCGTTACGTGAAAAACTGAAGCAGATGTAACACAAAAATACAGTAATAAAGTTCTCAAAAGTGGAGTTTTAGTATGAAAAAAGTCGGACAATAAAAACAACAAAAGTATTGTGACTGAAGATGGCTTATTATTATGTACCCCTAACATAGGATTATTATTGAAACACAGATATTACACGAAACAAGAACTTCATTGTTACCAAAAACCAATATGTATTCTGCATGTATGTATACTTACATGAGAGAAAGCTACAACATGCTACACCCAAAAAGTCCTTACATACATTCACTAATTGTAGGCAGAGCTTACAGTATTAGCCAACGTTATGTACCTAATCTTCAATCTTTTTTTTTTTTTCCCAGCTTAAAGCTTTGGTACTTTGCCTACAGCCACCACAACGTACAACTATAATACTGACTGTTAGTAGTTATGTCCTCATTCTGTTCAAAAGTTTGGATAGTGATAATTTTGATGCATTTTGGATGTTATGGCAGCCAAATTAAAAATTATTGTTTTCCGATACGCGCAGACTGTTTCAGCTACTATACAACCTTTTTTACCGAATTTCCTTTTAATGTGGATAACTTACATAATAGGTCAGTATTTTGTCTGATTTGTATTAATATAAGAATGCACTTTTGTATCCGTGAACATTTCTGTTTGAATGCTAGATATGTCTAATTTTAAATGTCTTACACTCTGCCTGTTGTATTTTTTGCTACACTACGGAACTTAATAACAGATATCTCCATCCTCCATAAAGCACTGCCAGCCAGGTGACTTCGGGTTTCTTGTATTAAGCGCCTTCATTTAAATGCTGCGAGGGCTCAAATATCCGCAGCGCTCGGCGTGGCGCGCTGCCCCAGTCAGTCAACTGCCGCACCGCTTCTCATGAGCTTCTCGAGAAGTGCTTGAGTGCCGGCAGCTCGAGAAATTCTCGGTGCGCTCGAGTTGCCACGCCTCACCGTCCCATCCCTAGCTGTACCTAATACCCTCTGGATTTCATGAATGAATAGTGCGACCTGCTTTTCACATGATCGTTGCTTTCAGAAACCATGTTGATTCCTTCAAAGGAGAATTACATTTCCAGAAATGTCATAATACTCGAGCATTAAACATGTTCTTCAACTGACTAATATAGGGCTATAGTTTTGAGAATCACATAGCTGGCTCTTCTTGAAAGCAGAAATGGCTAGCACTCTTTTCCAATCCATAGGAACTCTTCGCTCATCTAGAACCCTTCAGTACAATACTGCTAGAAAGGGGGGGGGGGGGAGGCAAGTTCATTTGCATACTCTGTGTAAAATCAAACTGGTATCCTGTTGGGTCCAGCAGCCTTTCGTCAATGCATTTGTTTTTTATCCCTCTGACATTTTGTTGTTTGTGCAATGGTTTTCAAGAGGAACAACAGTGCCATCTTCCTCTGTGAACAGCTTTGGAAAAAGACATTCAGTATTTTGGCCTTTTGTTTGCCATCCACTGTTTCAACACCATTATGGCTACAGAGTGTCTGGATATCAGATTTCAAACCATTTACCAATTTAGTGTCGAACCAAAATTTCTTAAGATTTTCTGCCAAATTGGTACACGAAACATTGCTCTCACTCATTGAACGCCTCTCACATACAGCCCTTATGCTAATTTTGGCATTATTTAATTTTTGCTTGTCTGCATTACTTTGGCTACATTTATATGTGCAGTGAAGTTCTCTTTGCTTCTGTAACAATTTCGTAAATTGGTTGTTAATCCATGTTGGATATTGCCCATCTTTTATAATTTTACTTGGTACATACTTATCTAATGTGAATTGTACAATGCTGTTGAACTCTAACCACAGAAGTTCAACATTGTCACTGTTAGAGATGAAACATTTGTAGCTATCAGTCAAGTTCTTTGAAATCTGCTCCTTTTCTCTTTTGTTAAACAGGGAAGTCTTCCTAGCTGTTGTATTCATTGATGTTGTAATGACCTTATGATTGCCTATTTCCTGTTATATGCTAAATCTAAATGTTCAGGACTGTTTGTCATCAGCAAATCTAACATGTTACCTCCAACAGTCAGCACTCTGTTTAACTACCCGAGGTAATTTTCAGCACTTAGAAAAATATTACTCAATTCTCTGTCGCTGCCACCTGTATGATGCATATTAGTCTCCCGGTCTATACCCAGTAAGTTAATATCTCCATCTAAAAGTGTAACATGACTAGGAAATCTATGGGAAATAATTTTTAAGATTTCCACATAAGTGCCGCCATTACTGTTGTTGAACCAGATGGTCTATCAAAACTTTGAATGACCATGTTTGAGCCACTTTTTACACTGCCTTTTGTGCATATTATTTCACAAGATGAAATTCCTTAATTCAGCTATGTTTTTAATTGCAGCACACATCTTTTAGATAACGCCACAGCCAAAAGTCACATGGATTAAGGTCATATGGTCTGGACAGCCAGGTTGTAGGGAAATGACAACTTGTAATTCCAGCACTTTCAAAATTCTCTTCCTCAGCCACTTCAATGGTTGTGAATTGCTCAGAGCCCTATGATGAACAATGCTGTCAACCTGCATCAAAACAGCCGTGTTCTGCTGAGTTTTCGTTGCACATATTCTGCAATTTAGCAGTTTGAATTGTTCTTAGAGATGGAAATGGACTCTATTAACAGAAAGTTCCATGATCTGAAAATGGTAATTTAGTACATGTTGCAATTTAGGATGTTTCGTAAAATTTTTTTTGCAACATACAAGCAGTTATGTCAAAAATTCAGTCAATTCTATGTGCACTGCATGTTTGAACACCACCCCTCTACCCCTTTTGCAATGCTGTGGACACATCTTCGATGGTCATTGGATCAGCTGCTGTCCTACATTGCGCATCAAAAGAACAATTAAATATATTAGAGGAAAAATTCCGAACAGTAAAAATATATGTAAAAAATAGATGAAGTCCACTTACCAGGCGAAGGAGCACAGGCAGTGATAGCAACAAATAAACACACACACACACACACACACACACACACACACACACACACAAACGAAAGCTTTTGCAGCCTAGCTGCTTCGTCAGGCAGAAGGGAAGGAGAGGGAAAAGGAAATGATGAGGGTTTTAAGGGAGTGGATAAGGAGTCATTCCAATCCCAGGACAGGAAAGACTTACCTTGGGGGGGGGGGGGGGGGGAAGGAGGGTAAACAAATACACACACACCCACACATTTACACAGACACAAGTACACTTAGGCAGACATACTGTAGAACTCAACAGTATGTCTGCTCTACAGTATGTCTGCCTAAGTGTACTTGCGTCTGTGTAAATGTGTGGGTGTGTGTGTATCTGTTTACCCTCCTTCCCCCCCCCCCCCCCCCCAAGGTAAGTCTTTCCTGTCCCGGGATTGGAATGACTCCTTATCCACTCCCTTAAAACCCTCATCATTTCCTTTTCCCTCTCTTTCCCTTCTGCCTGACGAAGCAGCTAGGCTGTGAAAGCTTGCGTTGTGTGTGTGTGTGTGTGTGTGTGTGTGTGTGTTGCTATCACTGCCTGTGCTCCTTCGCCTGGTGTGGACTTCATCTATATAGAAGGAGACTTTCCAGGTGGGAAAATGGTATAAAATAAAGATTTTTGACTGACCTAAAGTACAGGCTCGTCGAAAGAAACACCAAACACACACAAAAACACACAAACATTCGAGCTTTCGCCACCAGTGGTGGCTTCTTCGGGAAAAAGAGCGAGGAAGGAGAGGAGAAAGGAAGGATACAGGTTTTAAGGAAGTGGAAAAGGAGCCATTCCAATCCCAGGAGTGGAAGGACTTACCTTAGGGGACAAAAAGGAAGGTAAACAAATACACACAAACACTCACACTCACTCATATGTGTGAGTGTGTGTGTATTTGTTTACCTTCCTTTTTGTCCCCTAAGGTAAGTCCTTCCACTCCTGGGATTGGAATGGCTCCTTTTCCACTTCCTTAAAACCCGTATCCTTCCTTTCTCCTCTCCTTCCTCGCTCTTTTTCCCAAAGAAGCCACCACTGGTGGCGAAAGCTCGAATGTTTGTGTGTTTTTGTGTGTGTGTGGTGTTTCTTTCGACGAGCCTGTACTTTAGGTAAGTCATATATATATAATGTGTATTCCAAACCTGGCATTATTTTGAGCATGGTTTCTCTTCCTATGCTGTTCTGAAGCTGCAATTGCAATTATGTACATCATGTAGTTCACTGAATCGTCCACTGATTTACATTTGTACAGGTACTCTTTCAGAAGTATATAAGAGCTTTTTATATTCATGACATACCACAGGTTTTTGCACTCGCAACTTAAACATTAATGAAATGATGTTAGAAAATTGTCCTAGTTAAAGATAAAAATGTTAGAAAGACTCATTGCATTTAGGAACAAGACACACGAGTATGTATATGTATGTAATTAAACATGCTCATATAGTTAAATACTTAACATAAGGTATATAATCAAATTAACGTTTCACTAAAAATAAGTAACAAAAATATCTTCATAGTAATCAATTACATGCACATATTATCCTATATTAATAAGTATTTTTAAGTTAGTCTCATTTGTGTGTTTCAGTGGAAAAGAGGTTTTCTTCAAGACCTTTGCTCCAGGCTGTTTCAGAAAAAGAATCCGACAGTTCAGATGCCAAAACTGAATCCGAAGAAAAATCAGTTGGAAAGAAATCGTCTTCTGGTACAATGTTCTCATCTGTAACAAATAAGTCATCCAAAAATAATTTTTTCAAAAGTGAATCTGAAGAAACTATGGATGTCTCGGAGACACCAGTGACTGCATTAGCTGCTCTTTCTTTAGATAATGCCAAAACATGGGAGAAACCTTCAACAAGTTATAAGCCTGGAAGTGCCAAGAAAAAGGGCCTAAAATCTAAGAAAAGAAAGAGATAACAGTTTTAAATGGTTATCTATTGGTTGTTTTGTACAGTGTCTGTTATTCCATAGCCCCAAATGCTTGTAATTTGTTAATAAAACATTTGTAAAAAATCAATGTATTGGAAATTATTCACACAGTAATATTCCATTCAAAAATTAATAACAATTAATCACAGTGATTTAGATTCAATAGACAATGCTGTTTATCCTTTTGTCTACCATACTATTATTTACTGACTTGTGGTGTTGTGCTGTAAGTCGCAGACATGTGAAGCCTAGCCCTTACGCCAGGTCACGAGATTGCACCACAGGAACCACAGGAAACTATGGCTAACGCCAGCACTCGCCAGGCACGAGTGAATGACATAACAGTGCCAAGTCGTGTTCTCACACTCAGTGTGTTGTTTACTAGGTACGATCTTACCTCGAGTGTGTTCGCACAGCTAGTGCACGCCTTGTACTAAGTCGTAGTTTTTGTATGTGTCGGTGAATATAACAGTGTGCTTTAATTTTTCATTAAATAACATTGCATTCTGTCACAAAAGCTAGCAATTTGGCTCCCAAATGTCTGCTCATTGTTGTCAGCTTTTTATTATTTATTTATTTAATATTATTATTTTCAGCATCATGTGTTCTATGAATCTATGTTTCTAAATTTATTTATATTTTTAGTTTTCCTATAACTTAATTCTTGCCTATGAAGAAATTCTGCATGTCTGAATAGCTGGACAATGACACCACAGCTGGAATGTAACATGTGTGAAAGAACTGCAGTCGCTAAAGCCTTAATAATTGAAGTCGATGCAAGGGTAGGAAGTAAGTAGTGTCACTATGATAAAACCTGAACAGTTACTGATTGGAAGTATGTGGTATGTTGCAATGAATCATCATTTACATTGCTTCCTACAAACAACCAGGGTTATGAATTGAAAATCCTAAAAGAAGCTTACAGTATGGCATGTCTGCTTCCTACAGTCAAGTGTGGAATATTGGTGTTTCTATTATCATCCTCAGTGGTTGGATGATTGTGAATGAATCTCATTATCCTCAACAACAAACTTCTTACTATGACTAACACATTACTAACAAACTGCCATATTCCAAAATGAGAAGAGAATGTTTACACACACACACACACACACACACACACACACACACACACACACATACACAGAGAGAGGGGGGGGGGGCGCTAAAAAGCTTAAGGTGTAAAAGCATCAGAAAATAGTCAAATGTCTTACCTGGACAGCAAATTGTCGTGTTTCAACACAACTGAGTCATCACGGGGAGTTTTAGAACAAAGAATGAGGAACAGATCTACAGCTGACAGCATTGTTTAAGTAATTGATGGATAACATTATGTAGGATAGTTTAAAGAAGAATGTCAGATGTTGCCAAAGCCAATGGTGAGCCAACTCCGTCCTGATAAATAAATAAATATTGTGTCTATGTCGGGTGTTTGTGCTATTTTATCTACACCCTTTCCCCCTGTAACTGAAAAAATGCTCTTGGTAGTTTTTGAGCTGTTGTTAGAGCTAATGAAAGTATGGATGGTCTACATTCTAAAGTTACATCCACACCTCATATTGTTTCTTCGTTACAGTAACACATGCACAGAACAGTTTTTACTTCATACACTGTAAGTTACAACCCAGGGTAAAGGTTCCCAGTGAGAAGTGAGGTGCCTGTACAATCAGTAGTGTGCAAAGAGTGAGGCTGCATCATAAACTTACCCATAGGTTAGCACAAATCAGGGACATTCAATCAAAGTTGGTTTCTTAGAAAAGAAAATTATCTTGTTTCCTTATTCATCCATATAAAATCGTAAGGTTTTGCTCTGTCTCTAATGCCCTTGTTGTTGTGTCTTTAAACCTCCATGTTCCTTCCACACCCTTTCAGAACAAGCTGTTTGCAGTGTGGTGAGTCTGATTGATTTTGATTTGATTTGATTTTCTCAGGGAAGCCAAAACAGTCTTGGTCCAACCCGCCACTGCCCGCACTGAAACTAAGTTTATTGTGCGGTATCACTCCCTGTATATCTAGTAAAGCCAACCAATGCCCTTGAACAGTGGAAGGAGTCCCTTTACCAGTTCTTTATTAGACACAATTTCTTTGGGTCTGGTTGTCCCAAATGTTCTGTGCCTTTTACTCTCCAGTGCAATGCATTCGAAGATTAGATGTGATGCAGTTTCATCACCGTCATCACAGATCCTACATTTAGGATCCTCTTCGGTTATTCCCATTGTATGTAGGTGTTTTTTTAAATTCCCATGGCCTGTCAGCAATCCAACCATGAGTCTAATCTCTCTCCTGTTCAGGCCCAGGATTGCAGAGCTTCTTTTAAAACTTGGCTTTGGCATCATTACCTTGCCATGTTTTGTTGATAGACTTTGGTCCAATATTCTACGTGCTGTCTTCTGAGCCAGTTACCTAGCTACAATTTGATCATTGCCTTGTTGATTGTTAGGACAGGTTCCGGACCAATAAATGGAGTCTCTGCCCCCATCCTGGCTAATCTGTCGGCATGTTCGTTGCCACTGATCCCCGAGTGGTCAGAGACCCACAATAGCTTTACTCTATTGCTTTCCCCTAGCTCCACCATAACCCTGTGACATTCTGCAACAATTGTAGACCTTGTTGCAGGAGCTGCCAGTGATCTCAGGGCTGCCTGGCTGTCTGAATAGATATAGATGGTACGATCTTTGTAGCACCTACGCAAATTCTCCTCCACACGCGCCCTGATGGCAGTGATTTTGGCCTGGAACACTGAGGCCAGTTTCCCTAGAGAGATGACGCCCCTCGGTCTTGGCTGCACACCGTATACCCCGGCCCGTGGTGAGTCTAATTGGGGAGCTACTTGACTGAGACTGGCTAAGCAGGAGTGGCTTGAGGAGAAATGCAAGACCATAGAAGAATATATAAATAGGGGAAAGATAGATACCGCCTACAGGAAAATAAGACACATTTGGAGACAAGAAAAGGGGCAGTATGAATATCAAGAACTCGGATGGAAAACCAGTACTAAGCAAAGATGGGAAAGCTGAAAGGTGGAAGGAATATATAGAAGGTCTGTACAAAGGAAATAAACTTGAAAGCAGTATTCTAGAAATGGAAGATGATGTAGAGGACGATGAGAGAGGAGATACTATACTGCGAGAAGAATTTGACGAGGACTAAAAGATTTGAGTAGAAACAAGGCCCCTGGAATAGATGACATCCCGTCTGAACTGATGATATCGTTAGGAGAGCCAGTCATGAAGAAATGTTCCACATAGTACGCAAGATATATGAGGCGGGAAATACCCTCCGACTTAAAGAAGAATATAGTAATTCCAATTCCAAAGAAAGCAAGTGCAGACAAATGTGAAAATTACAGAACTAACAGTTTAATAAGTCATGGTTGCAAAATACTGACACGAATAATTTACAGACAAATGGAAAAACTGATGGAATCTGACCTTGGGGAAGATCAGTTTGGATTTAGGAGAAATGTTGGAACACGGGAGGAAATACTCGCATTACAACTTGGATACACTCTTCCAAATTCTGAAGGTATCAGGGATAAAATATAGGGAGCGAAGAGTTATATTCAACTTATACAAAAACCAAACAGTGGTTATTAGAGTCGAAGGGCATGAAAGGGACGCAGAGGTTGGGAAGGGAGTAAGACAGGGTTGTAGCCTTTCGCCATTGTTGTTCAATCTGTACATTGAGTAAGCAGTGAAGGAATGCAAGGAGAAATTTGGAGATGGAATTAAAGTTCAGGGAGAAGAAATAAAAACTTTGCGGTTTGCCGATGACATAGTAATCCTGTCAGAGACCGCAAAGGATCTGTAAGAGCAATTGAATGGAATGGACAATGTCTTGAAAAGAGGTTATAAGATGAACATCAACAAGAGTAAAACAAGGATAATGGAATGTAGCGTCAGAAAATCGGGTGATGCTGAAGGAATTAAATTAGGTTATGAGGCAATAAAAGTAGTAGACGAGTTTTGTTACTTGGGTTGCAAGATAACTTCTGATGGCTGAAGTAAAGAACATATAAAATGCAGAATGGCTATGGGAAGAAAAGTGTTTCTGTACAATCAAAACTTGTTGACATCCAATATTAGTTTAAATGTTAGCAAGTCCTTTCTGAAGGAATTTGTCTGGAGTGTAGCATTGTATGGAAGTGAAGCGTGGACAATAAGGAATTCAGACAAAAAGATGACAGAAGCTTTTGAAATGTGGTGCTGCAGACAAATGATGAAAATTAGATGGATAGATCTTGTAACTAATGAGGAGGTGCTCAACAGAATTGGGGAGAAAAGGAATTTCTGGCGTATTCTGACTAAGAGAAGGGATAGGTTGGTGGGACACATCCCGAGACATCAAGGAATCGTCAACTTAGCATTAGAAGGAAGTGTGGGGTAAAAATCGTAGAGGGGGGACCGAGGGACGAATACAGTAAGCAGATTCAAAGGGATGTAGGTTGCCAAAAGTATTCTCAGATGAAGAGACTTAGCGTGGAGAGCTGCATCAAACCAGTCTGTGGACTGAATACCACAACAACAACTTGACTGAGCAGGTTGTGCCAACATAGAGATATGTTCTCCACCAACTCCTCTTAAAAGAAATGATAGCCCAGTTCAGGTATTATTTGCATTCATGTTATACTGTAGCTCATGGGTGGAGGCAATAAGCAGTCTGTCAGGCATAGTATCAGCCAAGTTTCAGACATTCATCAAATTAAATTTACTTTTGCAAATGTATACTATGTGCTACCTAAAACATCCTCAAATTTCACTGCAAAACACTATACTTGTATCTTAATGTCCTCTTCAAAGTAGACGACTCTGGAAATTATGCAATGATCTCAGCATTGTTTCCGTTTTTGGTAGCACCCCTGCAAGGTCTGCAGAGTGAACGTTGTTCAGGACCTGTTGCGATTCACCTTGGCTGTTTTCAGTGAAGTCAAAACATATGATTTTTCATCTCTGAATACAGGAGCCCCCACAGGTTTAGGTTTGGCAAGTAGGAAAGGTGCAGGACCACTGCTATATTGATTTTGGCCAGGAATGACTTCCCAATGAGTGAGGTGTGCACACAAGAGCACTGTCATGGTGCAGCATTTAGTCTTTGATCTTCCACAGGTCTGGCTGTTATACTTTACATTTTTCCTCAGTCACCTGAAGCCCTCACAGTAAATCTGCCTCTTGTCAGTCTGACTAGGTGGAACAAATTCTCTGAAAGTCAAAAATGGTCTGCGTTGGCTTGATGTTGCTGCAAACTTGTCGAGCTTTTTTGTTTTTCCAGCTTTGTAGATGATGACATTCTCCAGTGTGTTTATTGCTGCTTCGTATCAGAGTCATAACTGTAGACCCAAGATATGTCATCTGTTATGACTCTGGATAAGAAATTTTGAAACTCTTGAACTTTTCGTTTTACTCATTGGACATCTGAATCCTAATATTTCATTGCTCAGTGCCGAGAAGGAAGGGACAATGTTTGTCTCGTGTTCAGCTTGGGGGGCTATATTATAGTGGCATGTACTGTATGACAGTCAAAGTCTGTTACAGACATTATGAATTATCTGCCTTTGGTCATTATGAATCATGTCATGCACTTTCATGATAATTTTAAGTGTTGCACATGTTGAGATCGAGCAGAATGTTTGTCACCTTCCACGGATTCTCAGTCTTCTTTGAAGTGCTTGTACCACTGACTTGTTCTTGCACTCTTACTACCTGCCTCTGTCAGTTAAATTTTTGTTCAACTTTGATGGGAATTGATTGCTCCTTGACATTTTCACTCCACAATTTGCAGAAAAACTGAAACACAACCTGACATGCACCCTTACAGCTCACCTGTATGTGTCAGAGATGACATATTTTTGTGTTGCAGGAGCTAAAACATGTACTGAGAAAAATCTAGTTGCAAACTGTCATATTGCCACTGGTTTGACTGGTACAATGAACTTTTTGGGTATTTTACCGAGAAGGTGGTGCAGTGGTATCACACTGGGCTGGCATTTAGGAAGATTGTGGTTCTAATCCAAAACCAGCCATTCAGATTTATGTTTACGAAGATAACTCTAAACCAGCCTAGGCAAATGCTGTGATGGTTCCTTTGAAAGGACACAGCTGATTTCCTTCCTCATCCTTACCCAAAAATCCAAGTGTGAGCTCAATCTCTAATGACCATGTTGTTGATGGGATGTTGGACACTAGTTATTCCTGCATTCTTCTTGAATATGTTGTGTAGCATCTAATATGCACACCTAGGTACCCTGAATGAATGTCCTGTAAACATTAAGATAGAAGCCAGACAGAAAAGCTGAATTGAAGGGCGGCAGAAGTGTTTGCACTTACACTGTTCCAAAAACATAGCCTAACAAACAGAAGGAAAAATGGACATCAAAATATAATTAGCAGTATCTGTCAAGCAGTTTGAGATGGCATCTTAACAGGTGTATATTATTTATTAGGGTACCATTGGCCACAGCATAATGTGCCAACTGGCAGCTACAGCAGAGCCTCACACCTGGTGGACAAACATCCCATCATTGTTTGCAGCAGAAAATGTGTTGAGGATAGTACTCCTAACTGGTAGGTAATCACAATGTGATATTTGGTCATCACAAGGCTGTAGTAATCTGGCTGCTTAATAAAAATAATGCCTAACAATATATTGGACTTTTTTTAGGACATGAATCTAAATACCCTCTTTTTGTCGGCAGTGGTCCCAGACTGAACTCGGCAAATGATTCAAAACTTAATTTTCCACATTTTTCTCTTTTTCTTGTCTGACTACTGTACAAGCTATCACAGAATATGTGCGACTGTTCATAAAAGAGAATGGATATGGATCAAGATTGAAATATTCATTAGCTGAGGTTAATTCATTAAGTAAATCCAGAATGTTCAGTTTCAAACTTTTTGAACATTTCTATGTGCCATGGGTCAATTAAGTTCTTTTCTTGTACCAAAGATTGTGGTATCTATAAAGTTCCTCACTTGAGTGAGTTATCTGAGAGTGGTATAAGCTTCATGTACAGAAAGGTGCAAGCATTCATCAATGTTTCTGTATAGGTGGTCACTTCTGATCCTGCAATTGTTATTCTTTCATAATTATAGAATATGTGACAACTGCGAATGGGCAAAGTTGAAAATATGTACCCAGCCGGGATTCGAACCCAGATCTCCTGTTTTCCAGGCAACTGCGCTGACCACTGGGGAGACACTGATCACTGCACCTGCAAGGACTACATAAACATGCCTCCCACCAGACACAAACTCATAGCTATTCTATGAATATGAAAGAATAACAACTACAGGATCAGAAGTGACATGTTCTTTCAGTACAGATGCAACATATATAGAAATATAATATGCTTGTGATGGGCAATAATCCTTTCATTAGTGGGGAAGCTTGGGGCTCTTACTCTTATGGGAATTAGTTTCTGAAACTAAGAGTTTGAGTACTGTGGGCAGGGTAAAGATGGGAGTTTGTAACTGGCGGGAGGCGTGCTTAGATAGTCCTAGCAGGTGCGTTGATCACTGTGTCCCCAGTAGTGTAGTAGTCATCACAACTGCCTGGAAAGCAAAAGACCTAGGTTCATATCCTAACTGGGTATAATTTTTCAACTTTGCCCATTAGCAGTTGATGTCATGTTGTTGTTGTGGTCTTCAGTCCGGAGACTGGTTTGATGCAGCTCTCCACAATACCCTATCCCGAGCAAGCCTCTTCAACTCTACATAAGAATGGCAACATACATCTGTCTGAATCTGCTTACTGTATCCATCTCTTGGTCTTCCTCTGCAGTTTTTACCCCCACACACTTCCATCCAAGGCTAAATTCACAATTCCATGATATCTAAGGGTTCGTTCAAAGAGCTGCAGGGCTGCTACCGTGCATGCGCAGTACAGATATTCGTGTTCGAAGAGCATGCTGCAGCCTACAGGCTGTTCAAGAAAGCTCTGGGCTGCAGGGACAATTTCCTCCTGCAGCCTGACTGACTTCATCGGTACCGTGCATGTGTGGTAGTACCTGCTTTGCTGCTGCAGGAAGCTGCAGCCCTGCAGCTCTTTGAACGAACCTTAAGAATGTGTCCTACCAATCGACTGCTTCTTTTAGTCAAGGTATGCCAGAAATTACTTTTCTCCCCAATTCTGTTCAGTACCTCCTCATTAGTTACACAATCCACCCACCTAATCTTCAGCATTCTTCTGTAGCACCACATTTCAAAAGCCTCTATCCTCTTCCTGTCCACACTGTTTATCGTCCATGTTTCATTCCCATACAAGGTAACACTCCACACAAATGCCTTCAGAAAGGACTTCCTTAGGCTTAAATCAATATTCAGTGTTAACATATTTCTCTTTTTCAAGAACGCTTTTCTAGCCATTGCCATTCTGCATTTTATATCCTCTGTACTGTGACCATCATTTGTTATTTTAGTGCCCAAGTAACAAAACTCACCTACCTCCTTTATTGTTTCATTACCTAATTTAATTCCTTCAGCATCACCTGATTTTCTTAGACTGCACTCCATTACCCTTGCTTTGCTCTTGTTAATGTTCATCTTATATGCACTTTCAACACACTGTCAATTCTATTCAACTGCTCTTCCAGTTTCTTTGCTGTCTCTTACAGAATAACTATGTCATCGGCAAACCGCAATGTTTTTGATTCTTCATTGTTGTTGTTTTGCTCTTCAGTCCGGAGACTGGTTTCATGCAGCTCTCCACCCTACTCTATCCTGAGCAAGCCTTTTCATCTCCTCATAAGAACGGCAACCCACATCCACTTGAATCTGCTTACTATATGCGTCTCTTGGTCTCCCTCTGCGATTTTTACCCCACACTCTTCCCTCCAATGCTAAATTTACGATTCCTCGATGTCTAATAATGTGTCTTACCAAGCGATCCCTTCTTTTAGTCAGGGTATGCTAAAAATTGCTTTTCTCACCAATTCTGTTCAGTATCTCTTCATTAGTTATGTGATTTACCCACCTAATCTTCAGCATTCTTCTATAGCACCACATGTCAAAAGCCTCTATCCTCTTCTTGTCCGCACTGCTTATTGTCCATGTTTCACTCCCATACAAGGCAACACTCCACACAAATGCCTTCAGAAAAGACTTCCTTACACTTAAATTAATATTCGATGTTAGCAAATTTCTCTTTTTCAAAAATGCTTTTCTTCCCATTGCCATTCTGCATTTTATATCCTCTGTACTGTGACCATCATTTGTTATTTTACTGCCCAAGTAACAAAACTCATCTACCTCCTTTATTATTTCATTACCTAATTTAATTCCTTCAGCATCGCCTGATTTTCTAAAACCGCATTCCATTATTTTTGTTTTGCTCTTGTTAATGTTAATTTTATACATTCTCTTCAACACACTGTCCATTCCATTCAACTGCTCTTCCAGGTCCTTTGCTGTCTCTGACAGAATTACAATGTCATCAGCAAAACGCAATGTTTCTATTTCTTCCCACTGAACTTTAATCCCTATTCCAAATTTTTCCTTGCTGTCCTTCAACACCTGCTCAATGTACAAATTGAATAACATCGGAGAAAGGCTACAACCCTGTTTTACTCCCTTCCCAACTGATGCTTCCCTTTCATGTCCTTCTAGTCTAATTACTGCGGTCTGGCTTTTGTACAAGTTGTAAACAACCCTCCTTTCCCTGTATTTTACCCTTGTTGACTTCAGAATTTGAAAGAGTGTATTCCAGTCAACATTGTCAAATGCTTTCTCCAAATCTACAAAAGCTAAAAATGTAGGTTTGCCTTTCCTTAATCTATCTTCTAAGATAAGACGTAAAGTGAGTATTGCCTCCTGGTTCCTACATTCCTCCTGAATCCAAACTGATCTTCCCCGAGGTCAGCTACTACCAGCTTTTCCATTCTCCTGTAGATAATTCGTGTTAAAATTTTGCAACCATGACTTATCAAACTGATGCTTCTGTAATGTTCACACCTATCTGCGCCTGATTTCTTTGGAATGGGGATTATTACATTTTTCTTAAAGTCTGAGGGCATTTCGCCAGTCTCATACATCTTACACACCAGTTCAAATAGTTTTGTCATGGCTGGTTCTTCCAGAGACTTCAGTAGCTCTGAGGGTATGTCATCTACTCCTGGGGCCTTGTTCCGACCTAGGTCTTTCAGGGCTCTGTCAAATTCATCTCTCAGTATAGTACCTCATATTGATCTTGATCTACTTCCTCTTCCCTTCCTACAACATTGTCTCTAAGTTCATTTCCTTTGTAGAGCTGCTCTATGTACTCTTTCCACCTTTCAGCTTTCCCTTCTTTGCTGAGAACTGATTTCCCATCAGAGTTCTTGATATTCGTAGAATTGCTTTTCTTGTCCCCAAATGTCTCTTTGATTTTCCTGTAGGCGGTATCTACTTTTCCCCTTCTTATACATTCTTCTACAGATTTGCATTTGGCTTCTAGCCACTCCTGCTTAGCTATTTTGCACTTCCTATCAATCTCATTTCTTAGTCGTCTGTACTCCATTTTGCCTGTTCGTTTACTGCATTTTTATATTTTCTCCTTTTGTCAATTAAATTTAGTATTTCCTGTGATATCCAACAATGTTTTGTAGGTCTTGCCTTTCTACCTATTTTGTCCTCTGCTGCTTTCACTCTCAATGCTACCCATTCCTCTTCTAATGTTTTATTTTCCCCCATTTCTGTCAACTGTTGCCTAAATCTCCCTCTGAAATTCTCCAGAACTTCACGTTCCTTCAATTTATCTAGGTCCCATCTTCTTATTTTCCTACCTTTCTGCAATTTTTTCAGTTTCAGCCTACAGTTCATGACTAACAAGTTATGGTCAGAGTCTATATCTGCCCCTGGGTATGTCTTACAGTTTATAACCTTCCAGTGTCTCCTGGTCTCTTCCAAGTATACAACCTTCTTTTGTGATTCTTAAACCACGTGTTTGTTACGATTAAATCATGTTCCGTGCAAACTTCTACCAGGTGACTTCCTCTTTCATTCCTTCTGCCCAGTCCATATTCACCTTCTCTTCCTTTTCCTACCACCAAATTCCATTCTCCCATCACAATTAAGTTTTCTTCTCCCTTAACTGTCTGAATAATTTCCTTTGGCTCCTCATATATTTCTTCGATCTCCTCGTCATCGGCAGAGCTAGTTGGCATATAAACCTGTACTACTGTTGTCAGTGTTGGCTTCATATCTATCTTGACAATGTTAATGCGATCACTCTGTTGCTCATAGTAGTTTACCCGTATTCCTATTTTCTTATTCATTATCAGACATACTCCTGTAATACCCCCAACTGATTTTGTATTTATAATCTTGTACTCTCCTGACCAGAAATCCTGTTCCTCTTTCAACTGAACTTCACTAATCCCCACTATATCTAACTTCAATCTATCCATTTCCCTTTTTAAATTTTCTAGCTTCCCTACTCGATTAAGGGATCTAACATTCCATGCTCCGATCCGTAGAATGCCAGTGTTGTCTTTCCTGATAATCACATCCTCCTGAGTAGTCCCCGCCCGGGGATCTGAATGGGGGACTATTTTACCTCCGGAATATTTTACCCGAGAGGATGCCATCATCATATTTTCATACAGTAGAGCTGCATGTCCTCGGGAAAAGTAAGGGCTGTAGTTTCCCCTTGCTTTCAGCCGTTCGCAGTAGCTGTATGGCAAAGCCACATTAGCTGATGTTACAAGGCCAGCTCAGTCAATCATCCAGACTGTTGCCCCTGTAACTACTGAAAAGGCTGCTGCCCCTCCTCAGGAACCACATGTTTGTCTGGCCTCTCCACAGATACCCCTCCGCTGTGGTTGCACCTACGGTACGGCTATCTGCATCGTTGAGGCATGTCTGTAGTTCATGGGGGTAATATTTCTTCATACTGAACTTTAATTCCTTCTCCAAATTTTTCCTTGCTTTCCTTTATAGCTTGCTCATTGTACAAATTGAATAACATTGGAGAAAGGCTACAACCCTGTCTTACTCCCTTCCCAACCACTGCATCCTTTTCATGCCCTTCATCTCTGACAACTGCTGTCTGGTTTTTGTACAAGTTGAAAATAACCTTACACTCCCTATATTTTACTCCTGCTTGCTTCAGAACTTGAAAGAGTTTATTCCAATCTACATTGTCAAAAGCCTTCTCCAAATCTACAAAAGCTAGATACGTAGGTTTGCCTTTTCTTAATCTATCCTCTAGGATAAGCCCGAAAGTGAGTATTGCCTCCTGTGTTCCTACATTTCTCCTGAACCCAAACCGATCTTCCCCGAGGTTGGCTTCTAAAAGCTTTTCCATCCTTTTGTAAATAATTCGTGTTAATATTTTGCAACCATGATTTATTAAACTGATGGTTCTGTAGTTTTCACACCTGTCTGTGCCTGCTTTCTTTGGAATGGGATTATTACATATTTCTTAAAGTCTGAGGGTACTTCGCCTGTCTCATACATCTTACGCACCAGGTGAAATAGTTTTTTCATGGCTGGCTCTCCCAGAGAGAGCTCTGAGGAAATGTCATCTACTCCAGGAGCCTTGTTTCAACTTAGGTTCTTCAGTGCTCTGTCAAATTCATCTCTCAGTATAGTATCTCCTATTTCATCTTGATCTACTTCTTCTTCCCTTCCTACAACATTGTCTCTAAGTTCATTTCCTTTGTAGAGCTCCTCTAAGAACTCTTTCCACCTTTTGCCTCTCCCTTCTTTGCTGAGAACTGGTTTTTCAAGTGTGTTATTGAAATTCATAGAGCTGTTTTCTTGTCCCCAAATATCTTTTATTTTCCTGTAGGCTGTATCTATTTTCCCCCTATTTATACATTCTTCTACATCCTTGAATTTGCCTTCTAGCTACTCATGCTAGCCATTTTGCACTTCCTGTCAGTCTCATTTCTTAGTTGGCTGTACTCCATTTTGCCTGTTTCATTTACTGCATTTTTATATTTTATCCTTTCATCGATTAAAATTAGTATGTCCTGTGTTATGCAAGGATTATTAGTAGGTCTTGCCTTCCTACCTATTTTGTCCTCTGCTGCCTTCACTATTTCATCTCTCAATGCTACCCATTCCTCCTCTATTGTTTTATATTCCCCCGTTTCTGTCAAATGTTGCCTAAAGCTCCCTCTGAAATTCTCAAGAACTTCAGGTTATCCAGACCCCATCTTCTTATTTTCCTACCTTTCTGCAGTGCTGGTAAAGATGTATAATAACTTTCTCTGTTTCGTTCTCATCATGGAGTGATGAAGGAAGTCAACTTTGCATGAATCATCATAAAGGCTGAATTAATTCTAAAACATTTTTATATATTTGAAGATGATAAAAGTACCCGAGCATTCTTTTCTAAGCAGTGGAAACATGAATTAAAGTGTTAACTCAAGTTCAAAGGTAGTGTTACAAAAAATGCAAAAGACATTTCGTTTTTCAGCTGTTACATTGACATATGATAAATTATCATCAGCTGTGTTATAAGTGGAAAAAATGTCTTAACCTGTCAGTTATAGTGTATGTGCAAACAAGTCTGAAAACACAAAGAAACAGTTTGTGTACCTACTCTTGTAAACATAAGTTACAAAATATCGTTTTCATGTGGCATCTTTGTGTAGGATTCAGCAAGAAGTTTGATAGTATTATATCAATAAGGTGGCAAGCTGTCTATTTAGAAGCATGGAGGGAGGGGGGATTCACAGCATTACATTAGAAATATACCTTACTAGTGAAACTTTTTTGGAAATTTTGTAGTATTCATTTGAAAGGAGGAAATGCTCCAAGTCAGATGAGTATTATAGAACTTTCTTGGTTATTTTTCACTCTTTGAATGTTGTGTAAAGAATACATGTAATGAGTAATGGAACAGTGTCTATGAAAAAGAGAATATTGTTTTTAATTCACTTCTTTGTACAAGTAGAATAAATACGTATTATATTGTAAAATAATCAAAGAAAAATTCTGTGTATTGTATTGTGTATCTTCTGCTCTTATGTTGAGTAATGGCCAACACATAGAAAAGAGGAGTCAACAAAATGTAAAATCAATAATCAATAAAGATATTGTTAAAAATATGATGTAGGTAACATTAATAAGTAGTTATTTTTTGGAACTTCTTGGTATTTTTACTAATGTGTAACAAAATTTCTGTGTGAAATGTTTTATGCTTGTACTGATAATAATATAAATGTTGTATAACTGTTATTAAAAATATTTGCTACACGAAATTGTTGTTGCTAATGATGACCAACTCAGTGCTATTTAAAAATATCTAAAAGCAGTGAGGCTGTATTTACGGAAGTCACCTAAATTAAGGAAATGTGTGTGGAGTAAGCCTATGACACTGACATTGAGCTATTGGACGTCAATATTATGCAACACTTATGGGGTTATCCTATCAGTGGTAGTATTATCTCTTGTATACTGACCCTACTAATCTTGTCACTTGGACCAGCAAAACAAATTGAGATCTGCCTGAACAGTTACAGGCAGTTTTCACATGGTCAGTAAACAGCTGCAGTTATGCCAGAAAATCACAGACTTGTGTGTCTTGATGACTATGAGAAAAATGCTGTCTCTGTGCTCCCAAGAAATGCTTTGGATTATTATGCAAGTGGGGCTGGAAGAGAATATACCTTGAAACTAAACAGAAATGCCTTCAATGTGTGAGTCTTCATGCACTTTCTTTGTTACATTATATTGGATTGTCTTTTATAAAATATCCAAAATATAATGCTAAAAACTGAATATTAGATTACGCATTCGTCCGAGGATGATGAGAGATGTATCAAAGAGAGATATGTCTACCACAGTGTTGGGTAACTATGTGTCAGTACCATTTGGAATAGCACCAACAGCAATGCAACGCATGGCTCATCCAGATGGAGAGTGTGCCACAGCAAGAGGCAAGTGCGTTTTTGGCTTATTTGTATTGTTCATAGCAAGCTGACAGGCAAAATTTTATCTCCTTGTCCATTCTATTGCCCTAGTAGACTATTTCATTGTCTTTTGTAACATTGGCATAGGCTACTTGACTTCATAATACCTCAGTTACCAATAAAAAGCAATTTTTTTTAATTTGTTTTAAATAACTGGACTACTGACTGATTTAACCAACAATAGAAATGATTAACTAGTGTCTGATAAAGACTTGGGAAATTTATTTATTCTACAGTATAAACACAGTGACATTTTTTTAAATTTCATTTGTTGGTATTTGAAAGGTATACGAAATACTATTTAAACAACTAGCTTGATACAAATCACAATAATTACTAAGTAATATAACACCCCAGGTCTGTCATCACCTAGTTTATGTATTTGTCTTCTTTCCCAGTATCATTTTATTAATTAACTGGTGAAGAATATACTTATGTGTAGAAGTTCTTGTGCTCTTGAGGACTGCATGTTTTAATTTTCTTCAGGTGATCATTTTTGCCCTTTTAATTAAAAATTTTCCAGACCAATGGAAAAGCCTTGGAGAAAGTATGACAGACCAAAGCATTGAATATGCTTAATGTAACACTTTCTTTCATGGAAATGGATGATGAGATAATGGTTAATAATTGACAAAATAATTATTTTGTTTGTTAATTTACACACTATCGAAGTCACCCATTTTACTGTTTGATGTGAACTAATTGTGGACTGAACAGCAATAAAGCAAGGCCTGTATATCACAGGTGGGAAAATACTGTAAGTGGCAAATGGAAACAGCTGTTTTACAGCATTACCAAAGTCAGTGACATATGCCCATTTAAGGCATTGTGGATGGCACCCAAGCCAGACTCATTCAATGGTAATTAGTCAGAGAGATGGTGTTCCAGTTTGACTCTTTCAACACAAAAAACTTATAGTGGCCATTTTGCAACTTGACTTCTGTTGGTAACCACATAAAATGAAGTAGAAAGGTTCTCTGTATAGTGCTGCCACATAGTGAGTGGTGTTTTAATTATTTGTGCATTACAAAAGGGCTTCGTATTTCTTGCGCTCTGTTGAGTCCTACACTGCTTTCAAGTGCCACCTGCATTGCTCACACTCTGCATCTTCTTTCTCCATATGGCAAATTTACATGAGTGTGATGTTTTCAATGCCCTGGAAGAGGAAATAGATGATTCAGAAGAAAAAGGTGATAATCTGTAAGAATCACATCTACAAGTTTTTTGGGGGGAATAATAACAAGATTTACTAAAAAAAAATTGTGTATCTGCTAATTTTAATATTTAGTATTTATTTATTTATTTATTTTTGAATAGGTAAATGATGTTTCATTTTTTTTTTTTTTTTCAAATGAGACAGCCAAATCAATTATTGAAATCGTAGTTGGAAAGCTGTAATATTCAAAAAACTGTTGAAACCAGCGGTCCAGCTGCCCCACAGGGGAAGGTGTAGAACTATAGTACAAAATGAGAGAAAAGAAATGCAGTTACAAATTTAAGAAAGATTCTCCCACTACCATCCATCTACATCCCCGCCCCCCTCGCCCCAAAAAAAAGTTATCCATCATAACCGCACTTGGCCACCATTGGCGGAACATTCCTTCTAATTGGGGCATCATCACTCAGTGGCACCGATGACTGGCCAAGCCGCGAGTCACCGTGTTATCAACATTGGCATGCTTCAGTCAGTGTAGCAGTAGAAGTAGCAATAGCATCAGAGCTGCTCACATCAACAACTACACCTACGAAAGTAAATAAAACACTAACTAGCTTTTGCTTGGGAGATACAATTACATTTCTTTCTTTTCCTCATGTTCATTAATATTTTGGAAGCTGAATGTTGACTTTAAAGTAGTCATAAAAATGTTCCAAACACTACTAAAAGCTTTGTGCTGTTACTATCAGATTATATGGTTTTCCTTCTCCTAAGTGCTGGGAGTGCTCTTGTACGTTACGTAAACTGGATGATGATAGAGTTCAGAGAAGAGAGCAGAGGCAGGAAGCCAGGCTCCACATCTGATTTGGACTATCACAGAGAAACAAAAGGAAAGGGGGGGGGGGGTGTGGAGACCTCAAGCATATCCTCTGCAGTGCTGGCACCACAAACTACGAAGGCAAAAGTCATGCACATTGGTTTAAATGTTTGTCATATGTGAAGTTGAAACAGTAGGGCTCCAGAGGGCGTTGTAGGTGATTCCCGACACAGAGTAGCAACTGTATCATCACTCATTTTTAATAATGTATAGGACAATAGAAAACACTCTGAACAGTGGTATAGCAGAACAACAATAATTCATATGACAAGGGCTGTCATCAGATAGTAATGTCTGCCAGCTGAAGCCTCCTGGTGTTTACAGACTCTGCCATCTAATAGTTGACACTCTGTACATTCTTTGTCTGCGGGTAATTTTCTTTCTGTACCTGTCATTGTTAAATTCATTGCAACACAATGCTTTTGAATTGCAATTTTGTTAAACCTGTGGTGACCCATCCACAGAATGATCGATCGAACATGAATAGACAATAAAATATCTTTGCCTGTAATCTTCGGTAGTTCAGCCTCTCTGGGCTTCACCTGCCATGTTAAGTTCAGTTGTTTTCTGTAAGTGCTGGAAAACAGCAATAAATCTGTGAAATCAAGTATATGTGTGGATTATTGGGGCCCCAACCCCATCCAACTCCCATTTTGCTGACCCTGAAGTCGTGTTACTGCCATTTTCGGCAAGTAATGCCATGGAGTTCATTTTTGTGTGTTTATTCGAAGTTTAAATATGCTGCCCTTTGTATCAACAGTCACGACTATAGTGAACTTGGCTGTTCCATCACCACCTGGATTTGTGTGTGTACCTGCCTCAAGTGAATCGAATCTGTGTTCACAAAACATTTTCTCACAGGACATGTTTGTTACACCAAGCACTACCAATTCCTCAAGAAGTTACACAAACTCGGGCCTTGGCTCACCTCTCATGTTTTCTGCATTTTCGTCGTCAAACAGTGTGAATCAGTGTCCACACCAGATTGTATGTGCATGGAACTCTCAAATAGTGCAAACTTGAACAGTTTGACTATGCAAAATTTGAATCTTAGGCCAGCAACCATCCCATCGTGCTCATGTATGTATTCCTCTGGTGACCATGTGCTCCGCCAACAGAGTGCAGTGACTGCCAATAATTTTGTTAGTGCTTCTGGCATTGAACTTGCTTCTAATAGCATTCATCACACTGCGTGCATCAACCACCTGATGAACAATGAATGCACATTTTTCTGCGCGTGCAGCCAAATTGAACTTTGTCAACAATGAGTCGGCCAGCTACGTGCAATCTGTGCTTCCGAGTATTTTAAGTGACTCACTAAGCAGATCTGCCTGCTCAACCAATGCTAATATGAACTATGGTGTACCACAGAAGGCTAGTGTGTCCTTTGTGCTTCCCTCATCACGTGATGCGTCTGCCACACCGCATGTATAACAATCGTTACCGTAGCTGCACACAGTTGATGCACTAGAACATTCCTTGCTGCTTGAGTTCGAATTTTTGTCCGCTTTCACGCAGGACTGCACAAATGTACCATCATTTGATCAACGTACAAATTCCGAAATGGGGGTCATAGCAATAGGTATTTCCGGTGTAGAGAAGCAGCTGAGATAGCTAAATACTAAAAAGTCTGCTGGTCCGGATGGAATACCAGTTCGGTTTTACAAAGACTATTCTGCGGCGTTGGCCTCCTACTTAGCTTGCATTTATCACGAATCTTTAATTCAGCGCAAAGTTCCTAGTGATTGGAAAAAAATGCAGGTGACTCCTATTTATAAGAAAGGAAAGAGAACTGACCCACACAATTACAGGCCGTATCATTGACATCAGTTTCCTGTAGAATTTTGGAGTATATTCTGAGTTTGAATATAGTAATTTTCCTTGAAACAGAAAAGCTTCTTTCTATGAATCAGCATGGGTTTAGGAAACATCATTCATTTGAAACTCAGCTTGCCCTTTTCTCACATGATCTTGCGAACCATGGACAAAGGGCAACAGGCGGATTGTGTTTTTCTCGACTTCAAAAAGGCATTCGACGCGGTGCCACACTGCAGACTGCTAACGAAGATACAAGCTTATGGAATAGGTTCACAGATTTGTGACTGGCTGGAAGACTTCCTAAGTTATAGAACACAGTATGTTGTTCTTGACGGCAAGTGTATCATCAGGCGTGCCCCAGGGGAGTGTGATATGACCGCTATTATTTTCTATCTATATAAATGATCTAAATAATATAGTGAGGACAGTTTACTACTCACCGCAAAGACGTGGCGACGAGCTGCGACAGGCACATACAAAAGACACACACATACAACACATTCAGCTATCGGCCATGGCCTTCTTCAGAAATAGAGCACTCACGCAATCACACAGGCACACAACACAGTCATACAACCATCACCTCCGACTGCCACACTTCGAATGTATGTGCCTGTCGCAGCTCGTCGCCACGTCTTTGCGGTGAGTAGTAAACTGTCCTCACTATATTATTTATTCCAACCTGGACTTTCCAATTTTATATATAAATGATCTGATGGACAGAGTAAGTTGTAATATGTGGCTGTTTGCTGATGATGTTGTGGTGTATGGGAGGGTGTCATCTGTAACTGACTGTAATAGCATACAGGATGACTTAGACAAAATTTCTAGTTGGTGTGAAGATTGGCAGCTAGCTCTCAATGTGGAAAAATGTAAGGTGATGCGCATGAGTAGAAAAAACAATCCCATAATGTTTGAATACAGCATTAGTAGTGAGCTTCTTGATGCTGTCACGTCGTTCAAATATCTAGGCATAACATTGCAGAGCGATATGAAATGGAACGAGCATGTAAGGACAGTTGTGAGTAAGGCGGACAGCCGACTTTGGTTTATTGGGAGAATTTTGGGAAGATGTACTTCACCTGTAAAGGAGACAGCATATAAAACGCTTGTACGACCACGTCTTGAGTATTGCTCAAGTGTTTGGGACCCGCAGCAGATCAGTTTAAAGGAAGACATAGAAGTGGTTCAGAGACGAGCAGCTAGATTTGTTACCGGTAGGTTCGACCAATGCACGAGTGTCACGGAAATGCTCCGGCAACTTGATTGGGGATCGCTGGAAAAAAGACAATGTTCTCTTCGTGAATTTCTGTTGAGTAAATTTAGAGGGCCGGAATTTGAAGCTGAGTGTAGTACGATCTTGCTGCCGCCTACTTACATTTCGCGTAAAGATCACAAAGACAAGATAAGAGAAATTAGGGCTCGTATGGAGGCATATAGGCATTCTTTTTTTCCTCGTTCAATTTGGGAGTGGAATAGGAAAGAAAATGCCTAGTAGTGGTACAGTGTACCCTCCGCCACGCAACTTACGGTGAATTGCAGAGTATGTATGTAGATGTAGACATACACCAGTGCCACTGCCATGCCAGTTACCCAAGCCAGCTTGTCTTGACAAGCTGCAACTTGTATGTTCGTCCTCAAGGCCCTGCCGGACTCAACAACATCAAGCTAGCTCACCACACTACAACAAGTCGGCACCTCCCAGGCGGCTGATGTTCCGGAGGCACTCCCTTTGCCACCCCTGGGTAGTCAGCTGAAGTTACCACTTTTCTCCTTCAAGGTGTCCTTGACATGGTTTGGGTTGGTTGATCAGATATAACATTACGTGCTTGATGACACAGCTCACTACCTGTGTCTCATCATGCACCTCCACAAGCATGTGGATCTCATCTATGACCTTGTTACGTCTTCTCCTGCTTCAGACTTGAATGCCTTCACGAAACATACCATCCTGCAGAGGATCACTCACACACCAGAAGACACCATTCATCCATGAGGAACATTTGGGGGACAAGAAACCGTCCCAGGTCTGGTATTGCCTTCCTCTACTAGTCATGACATGCCAGACTCCACCCTCATTGCTCTCTGGTCAAGCAAGCTTTTGTATTGTATTGTATATTTATTGGTCCTGTAAAATCATACACTGTACAGCAGTACATAATGATATAAGACAAGTCATAGAATGTATATAGTATATTTTAAAATACAATAAAATTATTTAAGCCATACATAAAAAGCACATAAATGGCACTTTCTAGAATACACATACATTTCTAAGTTTAAACACTCGCTTTTTTTTATCTTATATACATATTTACACTTTTTAATTTCCCAAATTATTTTTCAGAAAAAAATTCATCCACACTGTAATAGCACTTTTCAGACAGAAAGTTATTTAAAGCAGTTTTAAATTTATGCAAGCATATTATTGCTTTAATGTGCTTTGGTAATTTATTATAAAGTTTTGTCCCTGCCTGCAGGGGGCCTTTTTGCTTTACTGTCATACGAGCAAACTGTACATGTATATCACAATGCTTTCTTGTGCTGTATGTGTGAATACTTTGATTTGTTGGTACGAGCTTGTTTTCGGAATCTAAAATTTTTCGTATGAACACTACTACTTCAAGTATGTAGAGGCTCGGTAGTGGAAGAATACGCAGTGTTTTAAATAAAGGTTTGCATGAGAAACGTGGTGCTGCACCTACCATGGCTCTTATTATTCTTTTCTGGGCAATGAAACAACTTTTGCTGGGTGGTGAATTTCCCCAGCAGATTAAACCATACCTTAACTGTGATTCTACTTGAGCATAATACACAGTTTTGAGGACTTGCATTGATGTGCAACCTACAAGAATTTTGATACCATAACAAATGCTGTTTAGTTTGCTACAGTTATATTGTATATGGTTGTTCCATCTTACATCATCTTGTATCCAGACCCCAAGAAGTTTGGTAGCATTTACAGATTCTAGTGTTTTACTCAGCAGTTCTATGGTTGGAGTTGTTCTGTATTGTATGTAGATTCATGGTGATTGTTTTCTGTGTATTTATTATTACGTTGTTCGCAGAGAACCATTCTGATAGGTGAGGTGTACACTCTCTTATTTCATTCTGCAACTCTTCCAATGTTCCACCTTTGATAAGTATGTTTGTGTCATCAGCATATTTAAAATATTTCTGGTTAGGGGTGAGTGGCTCCAAGTCATTCACAAAAAGAAGGAACAGAATCGTTCCCACGACGGAGCCTTGTGGAACACCATATTTTATACATTTCTGTGAATAGTATGATTGTATGTTTTTCCCATTTTTGTGCACTACTTCAACTACTTGTTGTCTATTAAGTAGGTATGACTGTACCCAGTCATAGGCGGGACCTCTGATGCCCATATTTTCTAGCTTACTAAGTAATAAACTATGGTTAATTATGTCAAAAGCTTTTGACACATCTAAAAACATTGCTACTACATGTTCTTTTTTGTCTATTGAGTTTAGAGCTTTATTTAGAAACTCAATGATAGCTGTCTCAGTAGATTCATGTTTTCGAAAACTATGTTGCGTAGCTGAGAGGAGTTTATGTTTTCCAATGAAGCCTATGAGCCTTTTGTAAAAGATTTTTTCTATTATTTTAGAAAAAAACAGATAGAAGAGAGACAGGCCTATAATTTTCTATGCTCGCTGTGCAGATAGCTTTAACCTACAACATCCTGCAGTCACCATATGAGCAGATACGCATTGCCGACTGAATGTACGGAGCCTACCTACGTGAAACCCACGAGAGGCAGGCATCATCAAGGATGCAGACTGGCTGACAACCTCCCGCTGCTGGACAGGGCTGCTCACACATCAAGCATTCCCCTATGAAAGATCCAGGTGCACTCAGATGGCCTCGTGCTACATGGTTGTCTCCTTTGCTGTCTCTGACACCCCCTCCCCCCTTGCACTACTGGCCAGCGGGTCTTCTGACACCAATGATGGTCCACTGATGTTGATTCTCTTCCCACAGGAACCACAGTATCTGTTCTGGTACTTCCATAGCCACTTTGGTGATGCCGCAAGAAAGTGTCATCTGCCAAGTCACCACCCAAACACAGAATAGCTTAGGTGCCGCCTCCTGATTGGACAATCATGGGCACCTACATGTGTTTCACTCTGTCATTGATTTTTCATCTTCGAGTACTCGCCTGTACATTCATGACTGTGTTTCTAACGTTCGTTTTCTTATTGATACGGGCACAGATGTTTCACTATTACCACATGCGATGGTCACAGGCCAGCTCCAGCCTTACAGTGCCATCCTCCAAGCTGTCAATGCCACACAGCTACAGTGTGCGGTTGCAACTGGCACCTAAGTGTAAACTTTCTTGGAATTTTTTGGTTGCTGAAGTGCCAGAGCTTATCTTAGGCATGGATTTCTTGACGCATCATAAACTATCACTAGATGTTGTGCGATGTATGGTTTTTCACTACACCACAAACACTTATTTTTCCTATGCTCTGTCGATCCCTGACTCTCGTTCTGTTAACTCACCTATTGCTCACAAGTGTTTCCAAACTATTAAGAAGCTCAAGAACCTGTCTTCAAATTTGTGTTGCGAGCATTATCAAATCTGGGGAACGGGGCAAGTCCCGATACATGTCACGTGGCATGCGTGAAAGAGAAAGTGTTGTGCATGTAACGTTTCTGCTATGTTGCAAACTCCTAAAAATCAGTTGCCAACATTGAAACACGAAATAGCTGACACCTAAAGTAAAACTTCATTACCGGACATGTGATATTTCACATTTTCGCCTTCTGTTTGGAATTCTATTAACACTATTAGTAAAATACTTTTAAGAAATAGTACGCTGATTTAAATATAACTTTGGCTGACCTTTTACGTAATTTTCAGTTCTTAATACTTTCGTAAATAATAGCTGCAAACACTAAAAATGCATTACACTTAGTTTTGGAAATTGCTGAACCTATATAGATACTAATTTGTATAAAAACAACAATGCTACATGTTATAAACTATTGCACAACATGATTTCATATATACCTTTTGTTTAAATAAATTAAGGCAGACCATGTTTTATATATCACTAGATCCTAAATTAAATACTGATAATTGTTCATGCACTAAAATTAATAATCCGTTTGGTACTAAGAAACTATCTTCGAAATTAACAAAACTATGACAACCATATACAAATCCGTATTAATAAATAATTTGACCGCAAACCGAAACACATTAAAATACCATGTCATAATAATAGTAAGCCTACACACTATTGGCAAAAGAAATATGTGTGCATTTCGAAAACACACATAATGTAAATAATTTGACGACTGTAAACACTAGTCAAAAGGATGACGTTAAAATTGTGTACTACATTTAAATACAAAATTTATGAAACAAGTACATACATCGACATAAATAGTCGAAGCTTAAATGTAATGTTTTAATTCCTGCATTTTGGCATATTTGATGTAAAAGAATATTGTTTAATTCTGAATTGCAAAACTTTGTCATCAATCTTATTACGCAGTCATGTAGAAAGATGTTTGGGAGAAACCATTGTTTGTTTAGTCGTGGATAGAGTTTGTGAGTGGCCAGAAACCTGTAAGCAGCTGTGTTGGCTTGCTGCTGCATTTCTTTATTGTGCAATGTTTAAGTGGAAATAAAATCGTTTCCATATCAACTAAGATGGATTTACTTTATGAAAATATCCTGTAAAACCAAATTCTTTAGTGAATGCCGAAGACAAATCACAACGCAATGGACTTCAGCCAGCATATAAGATAAGTTCAACTTCACCTACAGTGGAATGATTTCATTATAGACTGAGAACTAATAAACATTTCCGTGATTCAGGAATATATTAGGGCTCAGTTTGAGCCATTCCGAAAAGAGGTGATGGACGTTAGATGCACGAGTGCTTTGACTCAATTAAACAGTCTGAATCATTCCTGTCTAAGTGGTCTGTGTGGTGATTGTGTGGTCTGTGCTGCGAGATCAAGGACATTGCTCGCGGAGTCTCAGTTGGCATCCACCCGACATCAACTATCGTCTCTACTTTTGAGACAACAGGAATCACACTCCAAGTGCAAGTGTCCCTCCAAAAAGTGCTTCTAGTGCCATCGTGCCTGCACGCAAGGTTACCAGTGTTTGTGACAGTGCTACCCCTCACTGCTCATACGTGGATGTGTGTAAACAGTGTTTCCATGCCAACGTACTGTGCGACCATGCACCTGTGCAGTGTCCAACTCTTACAGCAGATAACAACATTAACTTCTCTATGCATGCTTCGTGGCCATCTGCTACCGTGACAAGCACGCATCCTCCAGTCAGTGGCTACCACAAGAACTATCATAACATGCCGTCTTGCCCCAGTGTGCTGGTGGCGCGTCCAGGTAAACACACATCCGGAACTGTAACTACCCCGGCACCTCGACTTGCTCCGTAAGCCATGAACTCAGCTGAGCCACCTCCCTCCACATGACACATACCGGGTCTTACCCTCTTCCCCAGATACCACAAGGTCTGCCACAAAACATTAGTCGTGAGTGTAAGTGAACCTCTGCTACCATTGCTAGTAAAGTGTCAGTGGCTATGTGTGGAACAGTGCACATGCTGCATCTCATAGATGGTTCGCCCATCACCAGAAACTTGCACCACCTTAGTTCAGAGAAATTGGTGGCTGTTAAAGAACAAATTTTTGAACTTTTACAGTCGCTCATCTAGCAGCTGGTCTTCTCCTATTCATTTAGTACCCAAGCAGGACGGTTCCTGGTGTATCTGTGGAGACTACAGCCACCTCAATGCTCCCACCATAATGGACAAGTACCTGATCCTGAACTATACCTTGGTTGGTGCCAAAGTGTTTTTGGTAGTTGACTGTAAGCGTGCTTACCACCAAATCCCTATATCCCTGAAGATGTAGAAAAAGGTTTATTTCATTACTGGTTTACGCCTTTAGGTCTCAAGAATGCCATTCAGACATGGCAAAGATTTATCAGTGAGATTCTATCCCCCTTAAAGTTTTGTTTTGCTTACCTAGACGACATTTTAATCTTCAGCAATACAGTAGAGGGAAACAAAAAACAATTTGACACCCATGCTGCGGCCGGCATTGAGCTAAATGACAACAATGCTAACTACACCAGGAATCGGTGCTTTTCTTATGGTTTCAGCCAAGGGAATCTTCCCTCCCCGAGACAAGATTGATTATATCAGAAACTTACCTACCCCCCACCTCATTCAAAGAATTACAATGTTTCCTCGGCACAGTTAATTATTGCCGACAACATTTGCCAGGTGCTGCTGAACTTCAGGCCCCACACCTCTAGTAATCGACCTGTTTCTTGGGCAGATGCCATGTCTTCAGCATTCACAGCCCTGAAAGACTTGTTTGCTAAATCCGTAATAATTGCTCACCCTCATCCCAATGCTGAACTATTCATTATGACAGATGCAAATGACACTGCCATTGGCGTAGTCCTCAGTCAATCTCTCGATGGTATCACGTCTCATTTATGACTCTTCTCCAAAAAAGCTAAATAATGCTCAAAAGATGTACTCTGCCTTTGATCATGAACTGCTGGGCGTCTATAAGGCCATTCAACATTTCCATTTTTCCATAGACAGCCACTCCTTCTACATCCTCATAGACCACAAATCTCTCGCTGCTGCCATCTTGAACCTTCCAGCAGAACCCCCCCCCCCCCCCCTTTCCACAGCGGTTCCATTATTTTGGCTATATTTTCACAATTCACCACTGACATCCACTACATCAAAGGTGCGGACTACGTTTTGGTTCCTTTCCTCTCGCGCATCAATGCCGTTTCTTCCCTCTTAGACCTTTACCAGCTCGCCACTTTACATGCAGTGGATGACGACACAATGCAGCTCATTGAACATCTGTCACCTTCTTTATGACCCATCCGCACCACCTTTCCTGGAGTCGTCGGCGAGATTTGGTGCAACAAATCAATGGGCAAACTCCACCCCTAGGTTCCCCACTACCTGCATCAGGAGATATTCAACAAATTATACTTTTTAGCTCACCTTGGGATCAAACCTTCCACTACTTTGGTCACTGACCAATTCATCTGGCATAGTTACAAGTACAACTGCCAGGCATGGGCTCGCGGTTCTATTCTCTGCCAGAAAACCTACGTACACCCCCACACTTCTGCCCCCCTCCTCAGCTCCTTCCCCATTCCACCCAGCCACTTTCAACATGTGCACATTGACCTTGTCGGCCCACTTCCCCCAGTGAAGTGTTTCCAGTACCGGCTCACCTCCATCGACCGGACTACTTGCTGGGTGGAGGCTATACCCATTCCAAACATAACTGCAGAGACAGTAGCTCGTGGCTTCATAAATACATGTATCTCTTGCTTTGCTTGTCTCTTTAACATTACTATGGGCCAGGGCTGCCAATTTGAATCGTTGCTCTTCCAAGACCTGTGTCATCCCCAAGGAAATTGTGCGGAGTCCCAGAAGCACCAGGTGCAGCGCCTCTACCCAGAGTGTGTTGTGGCACATGAGAGCAGCATTAAGAGTGTGATGCAAGCACTTGACCATACCATTTCCTTCAAGCCGAACCTCAAAGGCATTGTGGCAGAGTTTGTGTGCGAGCAAGCTATGTCACTACCAGGAGAGTTTGTACATCCTTTCCCTCTCCCTCCCTCCTCAGCCCTCCCTTCCTTTGTTGATCAGGTCCAACTACACTTCTCCAAACTCTTTGTTCCTTCCATGATGAGCCACTCTCCTCGCCCCCCCCCCCCCCCCCTCTGCTCTCTCCAACTGCCCCCACCTATTTCTTTGTGACGACACTGCCTGTCCCCGTCTCCAGCTACCATACTCAGTACCATACCATCCGTGTCCTTAAGAGGGTGAACAACACCTTTATCATTTCCGTTAACAACATGCCCACCACTGTGTCAACAGTACTCAAACCAGCTTTTGTTGACGCCACCCCCTCCTTCGTCTGATGATCCTCCACCATCCCCCTCCCCTCCTGCTCCTCCTCTCTCACCAAACCTCCTACGACACACTCTCTGCTTTCTCTCTCACCTCCTTTTCAAGGTTTCTCACAGCCTCCCTTCACCCACTCACCCTACATTGAATTCATAATTTCTGTCCCCCCCATCTAGCCACTGATATCGCTATCATTTTACATGGTCTTACAATCTTCGTACTCTGTCCATCTTCCCCTGACTCCTCGTCCCCTTCCTCTAATGACTTGCAATTGCTCAAACATTTTCCTCTACCTTCCACCACCCTTTCCCACGATGGTACAAGCTTTTCTCCTACCATTGTCTGAGGTCCTCATCATTGTGCTGGTGGGAACTGCCTGCCTGCAGGGTCATCTGCATCGCACCACTCGTTGACCCTGCCACCTCGAAGATTTCATTGCCAGTGCACCTCCACCTCTTCGACACCTGGGCACCCACTTTCCTACAGACTCAGTCGAGCTACTCATCACTTGACTTCTGTCATCACTGTCGCCCGATGCCCCAGGTGACACCCCCCCCCCCTGGCCTCATAAAATGTACTCCGTACTATTTATTTGAGGGGAGGGCTCTGTGGTGACCCATTGACAGAATAGTCAAATGAACATGAATAGACATCTCTGCCTGTAATCTTTGGGAGCTCAGCCTCTCTGGGCTCCACCCACCATGTTAAGTTCAGTTGTTTCCTGTATGTGCTTGAGAACAGCAATAAACCTGTCAACACAAGTATATGTGTGGATTATTGGGACCCCAACCCCATATAGATCCCATAAACCAAAAACCACAAAATATGTAAATTCAGTAAATTTATAGAGAAATGACATTTTCATGTCACAGTCATTTGAATCCTTGATTTTATTTTGTAAAATTCAGAACTGCTAGAATCAAGAATCCAGCAATGGAGTCATTTCCAGCCTGATGTTAGTGTGTCAGTACAGACATAACCATAGGTTATTCATTCACAATCATAACCTATATTCTTCTATTCCCTTTGTTCCTATAGTTTGTAACGTTTCTGCTATGTTGCACACTCCATACATAAATCAGTTGCCAACATAGAAACAAAATATCTGACACCTAAAATAAAACTTCATTACCGGACATGTAAAATATCACATTTTCGCCTTCAGTTGGAAATTCTATTAACACTATTAGTAAAACTCTTTTAAGAAATAGTACGTTGATTTAAATATAACTTTGGCTGACCTTTTACGTAATTTTCAGTTTTTAATACTTTTGTAAATAATAGCTGCAAACGCTAAAAATGCATTACACTTAGTTTCAGAAATTGCTGAACCTATATAGATACTAATTTGTATAAAACAACAATACTACATGTTATAACTATTGCACAACATGATTTCATATATACCTTTTGTTTAAATAAATTAGGGCAGACCATGTTTTATATATCACTAGATCCTAAATTAAATACTGATAATTTTTCATGCACTAAAATTAATAATCCGTTTGGTACTAAGAAACTATCTTCGAAATTAACAAAACTACGACAACCATATACAAATCTGTATTAATAAAAAATTTGACCACAAACTGAAACACATTAAAATTCCATGTCACAATAATATTACGCCTACACAATATTGGCAAAAGAAATGTGTGTGCACTTCAAAAACACAAATAATGTAAATAATTTGAGCACTGTAAACACTAGTCAAAGGATGACTTTAAATTTGTGTACCACATTAAATACAAATTTAATGAAACATGCACATACATTGAGATAAATAGTCAAAGCTTAAATGTAATGTTTTAATTTCTGTATTTTGGCATATTTAATGTAAAAAAATATTGTTTAATTGTGAATTACAAAACTATGTCATCAATCTTATTACGTGGTTACGTAGAAAGATCTTTGAGAGAAACCATGTTTATTTAGTCTTCTAAGAGTCTTCTAGCAGCCACAAACCTGTAAGCAGCTCTGTTGGCTTGCCGCTGCATTTTTTGATTGTGCAACAATGTGATTGATTTAAACGTTGTTTAAGTGGAAATAAAATCGTTTCCATATCAACTGACATGTTTATAATTTATGAAAAGATCCTGTAACATCAAATCTTTTAGTGAATGCCAAAGACAGCTCACAACACAATGGACCTCAGCCAGCATATAAGATAAGTTCAACTTCACCTACAGTGGAATTCCTTTGTTATAGACTGTGAACTAATAAAACTTTCCGTGATTCAGGAAAATATTAGGGCTCAGTTTGAGTCATTCCGAAAAGGGGTGATGGCCTTTAGAAGTTCACATGAAAGAGATTTATATCAACATAGAGTCCTGGACCTTATGGACTCAGGGTAAAGTCCTCAACTGGAAACTGAAAGTTCATGGGTTCAAAACCTTGTCAGATCACAGATTTTTTAGTCTGTATTTTAACCTAGCCTTCACCACCCAGCAGTGGGAGGAGTCACCACAAACAACATGTGGTTCAGATTTAACATAAAACTATAGATCCCCTTTCCCCAGTTGGAATAACTGAGGTCGGTTATGGGCATGCAAGATGGCGAAGTGCGGTCCAGTTGAAAGACTTGCACCAGACCACTGAGCCAACAAAATTATTATTATTACTGTTGGTCTGTGTTTA
The DNA here is from genome assembly GCA_026315105.1 of Locusta migratoria. Lineage (NCBI taxonomy): Eukaryota > Metazoa > Arthropoda > Insecta > Orthoptera > Acrididae > Locusta > Locusta migratoria. The sequence goes on along the minus strand of CM048751.1, from coordinate 159,773,637 downwards.
GTTGTGTTCTGGAAATTGAAAGAGGAAAGCCAAAAGACCATGACTTCATATAAAGACACCACATGATCCATTCAGACCCAATAAACAGTTACATGGCCATTTCGTGTTGTTGGCATATAAATATTTATTCATTATGTATATAAAAATTTGAGAACACCAAAAATGCTACACATTGCCATGCCTAATACAATGTAGGGAAACCACTAGAATTCAGCACCCCTTTGAGTAATTCGGGAATGGATCAGTGCAGGTCCCATATGGTTTTTAAGATAATCTTATACAATCAAAGGAATCTTCCTGCAAAACAGTGGCACATAGAGGTAGTGGTGATTGACGTACAGAGTGATCATATATCTTTGTCTCCAAAAGTACACCTCAAAGGCTCAACAACATTGAGGTCTGGTGACTTTGTTGGCCAGGATAATGCAACAACTTATCCTTGTCCTCACAAAATGAATTCTGGATTATATGAATTGTGTAAGAAGGACCCTCTTGTCATGGAAAACAACATCATCATTGGAAAACAAACATTGTGTCATGTTATGGACCTGATGAACCAAAATGGTATGCCATGATATGGCTACCCAAATCAGAGCTGTACTTGCACCGTCTATGACTCGTGAGAAACAAAGTCAACCAGAGGTTGGAAACAGTGTGCAACAACACTCTTCTGACAGGATGTTTTCATATTTTTGTCCAACTACTATATGAGGAGCATCGTTTCTAATCGTATGAAGTCCACCTGTGGATAACATTGAATTTGATACATTTTTGGATAGTTTACATAGCAATCTCGCATGCTGTGAAATCAGAATGTAATTCACTAACAGTGCAAATTGCATCTGTAAAATAGCTGTTGTTTCAAATCATATTCAGTCCACTGTAGTGTGTGTTTCAAATCATATTGTATATAGCATGGAGTAGTATTGTCACTTTGCTCTGTTGGTTATGCTGACAGCTGGCACACTATTTTCAATATTGTTGTGCATTCAATAATCACCATTATATTGTGAACTTTGAGTAAGAGATTAGTTTTTCGATTATGGAGGAAGAAATTGCTGTTGGTGGTAATTCAACGGGAAGCCAAAAGAGGGGAGAGAAAACCATACATGTCCACCAACTTAAGTCTGAGGCAGTTAATGTTATTCCATAAAGAAACAAAGTAAATTCTTATATTATAGAGGAAAAATTCCTAACAGGAAAAATATATATAAAAAGTAGATGAAGTTTACTTACCAAGCGGATGAGCACAGGTAATGAAAGTAACATAAATAAAACACACATAAATGCAAGCTTTCGCAACCCAGTTACTTCTTCAGGCAGAAGGGAATGAAAGGGAAAAGGAGATAATGAGGGTTTTAAGGGAGTGGGTAAGGAGCCATTCCAATCCCGGGAGAGGAAAGACTTACCTTAGGGGAAAAAAAGGAAGGTAAACAAATACACCCACACCCACACATATACACAAAGACACCTAGGCAGACATACTGTAAAAAGCAAAGAAGTTGGACAAAGATACCACTTGAGGTAGAGGCTCTGTCCAGAGAATCGAGGCAAAGATCTCACCATCTTTAACATCTTTGCCTCGGTTCTCTGGACAGAGCATCTGCCTCAAGTGGTATCTCTTTTCAACTTCTTTGCTTTCTACAGTATGTCTACCTAGGTGTGTTTGCATTTGTGTACATATGTGGGTGTGTGTGTATTTGTTTACCTTCCTTTTTTTCCCTCCCAAGGTAAGTCTTTCCTCTCCTGGGATTGGAATGGCTCTTTTCCCACTCCCTTAAAACCCTCATCATTTCCTTTTCCTTCTCCTTCCCTTCTGCTTGAAGAAGCAACTAGGTTGCGAAAGCTTGCATTTGTTTGTTTGTTTGCGTGGCAGGTGTGTGTGTGTGTGTGTGTGTGTGTGTGTGTGTGTTATTTATGTTACTATCACTTCCTGTGCTCCTTCGCCTGGAAAATAAATACTTAGTTATATATTTACCACAGTACTCATTTATTTGTATAGTTTTCAAATTATTCCTGTTGAGTTCTTCAAATTTAAAGAAAATGTGTTGGACCTAATAAAATTCAACACATTTTCTTTAAATTTGAAGAACTCAACAGGAAATTTATTTTACTTTTTCATGTACCTAGAAGTACACCTCAAATAAAACAACTGCAAAATTTTAAAATTTGTGAAATGTTCCTCAGTTTATGAGTAATCAGTTTTTTGGACATAATGCAATTTTGAAATGATGCTCCTCATGTGTCAAATTGTCTTGATCTGTTAAAATATTTTCCATTATTGCATAGCACAGAAACTGCCATCCTTCCACATTTCTTGATAATCAGTTATGTTGTTTTGATAAGTGTACTGAGAAATCAGTAGTTATTTCTCCCATTTTTTTAAACTGCACTATTTCAGACTTTGTTTTTGATCTCAACACAATTTAATTAAACTGACAAAATTCCTTTATCAGATTTTCTTTATATGAATGTGTTTCACTTATTATTCCAAGTATATATTTATTTTATTACTTCTCCATCAATAAATCAGTCAGTGGTCAACAACTTCGTTGCTCTTATAGGCTTCTGTAACATGTCACATATAATTTTTATGTTGCACTATCTTTTGGTTGCCTTCTTAGGTCATAATTTTAAAGACTTATAACTGATCATCTGTCTATTAAACAAACTTTGATTTGACAATCTCTAGTTTTTCTTGTTTTATAATTTTTTCTGATAATTAATGTGATTTTATCAAATTTTCAGCTGCTGGTATGATGGGAACAATATTTACATTGAGTACACTTTCAACTAGCAGTATAGAAGAAGTAGCAGAAGCAGCACCATCTACTGTGAAATGGTTTCAACTCTATATTTATAAGGACAGGTCAGCCTTTGCTATAGAGTAGTTTGTAATTCCGTACAACATATATTATAAATGATGATGTAAAGAAAAACATTTACAAGCGCAGTAATGGCAAACTAACACTATCTGTATAAGCAAAACAATCTGCATAAAGTAAGTCATGATTTTACATAACTGGTAGTTATTCTCTAAAGGCTTGAATGACATAATCACTTTTTCAGCTGTGTGAAGTGAGATCAAAGCAAACCAATTCTAAGCCATTTTTGCACAAAATATCTAAATAACTTACCACAGAAAATGCCTCAAATTTTTAACTGGATATGCTTTAGACATTTCATACATTTCTGCCTTTGGGGGCAATCTACCTTGTTAAGAAAATCATAGGTTGCCCAAGATCACTTTAAAATATATCTATTTTTTTCATTGGTTTTAGCAAATCTAAGCTGCCATAATCAGATTTTGTATATTGTTTACAGAACATGATTCTCATGTAGACCATTGGTCTTGGATTAAAATAGGAGGATGCGGAGGACATTAGTGTTTTAAGACCAAAACTTGCATCATAATAAAATATAAAACAGTGTTGCTACTGTATCCTCATTCTGTTTCATTCAATAGCACAATGGTGACAGACAGCTAACAATTGTCCTTTTGAATGAAACGGTATGAGGAGACATCAGAAAAAATGTTATTTTGATATAGTTTTTAGTCTTGGCACACTGATGTTCTCAGCATCCTCCTATTTTAATACAAGACCAATGGTTGATATGAGAATCATGGTCTGTTAACAATATACAAGATTTTAAAGTGATCTTTGGTAACATACACCTTTTTTGAAATTTAGACATTTATCAAGAAATATCATATTCAAAAATCTTTATCTGATATCAAGATACACCAGAAAAGCCATGACATTTATGTACCAAAAGTGCTGTTCATGCTGAGACACAACATTCTGGCCCCTTTGAAACTTACCAGCCAATGTTAATAAATCTACTCGGCAAAAAATGTGATTTTGTTCATCTTGCAGTATGATGCCTTTGTGCAATGAAGAATTGAGATTAATTGCATTATTTGTCACAGTTAGTGTCCCAGATCAAATTAAGTAAGGCACTGCACAACATTTTAAAGGGTATGTGGAGACTTTATGTATGGTTTATTTTAGTTCATTTATAATGGAAAGTCCAGGCTGGAATTATTAATATAGTAATAAGAACAGTTTACAACTCACCACAAAGAAGTGGCAACCAGCTGTGACAGGCACATACAACACTGTCAGCTATTGACCAAGGCCTTCTTCAGAAAATAGAACATTCACGCAATCTCACAAGCACACAACACAGTTATACAACCATCACCTCCCACTGCTGCACTTCAAATCATGCTCCAAGGTGTGTAAATTGGGGAGGGAAGGGGAGAGAGGATATGAAGGTTACATCATGGTATTGCGGATGGGTACAGCACGGTCTAGATGGGAATAACAAGATGCAGCTTAGGAATGGAATGAAAAGGTGGGTGGGTGAGGGGTGGGGTATAAAATAAAAATAAAATAAAATAAACAAAATAAATATAGATACAAATCAACACACACACACACACACACACACACACACACACACCAAGGCAGACATGTAAAAAGCAAAATAAAGTGGAGTGGGAAGGATAGAAACTTTTCTGGTGGAATAAATATGTATAAAAAATAGAAGACAAATAACTTATCCAAAACATAGGCTTGTAGATAGACACAAAAACACAAATAAAAGCACACACAAACATTCAAGATTTCACAACTGTTGTCCGCTTCATCAGGAAAAGAGGAAGGAAGGAGGTGAAAAAGGGAAGAATGCGGGTTTTAAGGGAGTGGAAGAGGAGTCATTCCAGTTCCGGCATTGGAAGGACTTACCTTAGGGGAAGAAAGAAAAGTTAAACAAGCACACACACACACACACACACACACACACACACACACACACACACACACACACACACACGCAAACACACACAGGCAGACATTTGTAGAAAGCAAAGAAGTTGGACAGAGATACCAGTTGAGGCAGAGGCTTTGTCCACAGAACCGAGGCAAATCTGTTAAAGAATGGTAGGCAAGAATTTGAATTTAGCAGTGGCTGAGATGAGGTGGGCAATGAGAAGAGAGAATAAGTTGAAGGGCAAGTTCCGATCTCTGGAGTTCTGAAAGATTGTTGTCGGTGGGAAGTATCCAGATAACCCGGACGGTATAACACTGTGCCAAGATGTGCTAGCTGAGCACCAAGGCATGTTTAGCCACAGGGTGATTCTCATTACCAACAAACACTGTCTGCCTATGACCATTCATGCGAATGGACAGTTTGTTGCTGGTCATTCCCACATAGAATGCTTCACAGTACAGGCATGTCAGTTGGTAAAAAATGTGGGTGCTGTCGCAAGCGGCTCTGCCCTTATTCGTATACACCTTCCGCGTTACAGAACTGGAGTAAGTGGTGGTGGAAGGGTGCATAGGGCAGGTTTACAATGGGGACAGTTACATGGGTAGGAGCCAGAGGGTAGGGAAGGTGGTTTGGGGATTTAATAGGGATGGACTAGGAGGTTATGAAGTTTAGTTGAGTGGCGGAAATACACTCTTGGTGGAGTGGGAAGGAAGTCATGTAGGATGTATATCATTTCAGGGCATGATTTAAGGAAGTCGTATTGTTGATGGAGAGCCACATTCAGAGTCCAATCCAGTCCCGGAAAGTATCTGGTGACAAGAGGGGCACTTCTGGGGTTCTTCTGTGGAAGGTTCTAGGTTTGGGGGGATGAGGAAGTGGCCATGGCAATTTGCTTCTGTACCAGAACAGGAGGATAGCTGTGGGATGTGAAACCTGTTGTTAGGTTATTGGTGTACTGGTTTGGGGATTCAGGACTGGAGCAAACTTGTTTTCCACGAAGACCTAAGCTGTAGGGAAGGGAACGTTTGATGTGGAATGGACAGCAGCTGTCATAATGGAAGTACTGTTGTTAATTGGTTGATTTGATGTGGAAGGATGTGTTAAGTTAGCTGCTGGACAGATGGAGGTAGACATCGAGGAAAGTGGCATAGGATTTGGAATAGGATCAGGTGAATTTGCTGGGACCAAAGGAGCTGAGGTTGGAAACAAAATTCTGGAGTTCTTCTTCACTGTGAGTCCAGATCATGAAGATGTCATCAATTAATCTATACCAAACTTTGGGTTGACAGGCTTGGCTATCCAGGAAGGCTTTCTTACGCATCCCATAAATAAGTTTACATAGGAAGGGACCATCCTGGTTCCCATGGCTGTTTCCTTTAGTTGTTGGTATGTCTGGCCCTCAAAGGTGAAGAAGTTGTATATATATTTTATAGAAGGAAACTTTCCTGGTGGGGAAAATTTATATTAAAAATAGAAAATGGATAACTTACCGAAAGCACAGGCTCATCAACAGACACGGCTCATCTGAACGAAGATCCAAACATGCATATTGAAGTAACTTCTCAGTAGTACTGCCACGAGCACTAATAATAGTGTTGAGTAGATTGACATAAAATAACTGATCATCAGTATGGCAGTATACGAAACTCAATACTATGCATACTAGAACAAGTGTCACACACAACTGAGTCAGGTTACTGTTCACTTGATTTTGCAGTGCCGGCGGCTGCTAGGTGGCAGGCCAGTAACACTGGTCTGCACTAGTGTTGCCGTCTCGTAGCTGGTGGCGTAACCATGTGTGGTGGGGCGTAATTAGTGTGCTGTGTGCCGCAAGTGTTACCGTACCATAGCTGGTGGTGTAACCACGTGTGGCGGTGCATAATTAGTGTGCAGTGTGACACGATGTATAGCACTCCTCCCCCCTCAGGGGGAAATGTTGACTGACCTCGCGCGGACCCAGGCAATGTCCATCGGCGTGGCGTCATCGGGAGATGGTGTGGGATCATTGAGGAGACTGCGAGCCAGTACCTGGGTGTATGGATGATACTGGTGGGGGTGTGGCTGTCTAGGGTTGTTTGTCCTTCGTGGGAGGCAGCCCGCTGATGAATCCAGGACTGGAGATGTCGGGGGCGACGGCTCGGTCATGTTGTCTGGCAGTGGTCCCGCCTGGCTGGACTGTGGGATGTGCACTTGGGCAGCGGCTGCCCCTCCTGCAGGTGGCAAGGTGGAGCTGGCCTTGTCTTCAGCAGGCACCACCACAGGCAGGGGTGCAGCATCCATGATTGGCATTGGCCTCACGGAGGATGTGACGACCGCGGAAAGCACCAGGTATGGAACCATCGACTCTGGCAGAGACATCTGATGCGGCACCTGCAAGTCAGGTGTGGAACCCACTAGCGGCGTAGGTGGTGGTTGTGGCGCCTGTGGTGTGGACTTCGCAGGAGCCCGGGGGTGTAACTGGTCCCAGTGGCGGCACACCATGCCTCCTGGCCTGTGTACGAAACATATGTGTTGGCCTCTGCAACCCATGATGATGCCTTGCAGCCAAACCCAGACAGGTGAGCCAGGAGCATAGCAGCATGGGAACGGCGCGGCCGGCCGCGGTGGCCGAGGGGACTGAGGCGCTCCAGTCACGGTCTGCACAGCCACTACGGTCGGGGGTTCGAATCCCCCCTCGGGCATGGATATTTGTGCCGTCCTTAGTTGTAAGTAGTTCATAAGTAGTTTGTAAGTTTAGGGACTGATGACCCCGTAGTTAAGTCCCATAGACTCTACAAACATTTGAACATTTTGAACGGCGCGGCAACTGGCCGTGGCTGTGGCAGGAGCAGGTGCATCGTTGTCCGCGGCTGGCAGTCATGTAGTTCAGCGGGACTATGCTCCCCCATCGGTGTGAAGCGGTAAGAAGATGAGAATCTAAGCACGGCATCACCCACTGAAAAAGAGACCACGTACTTGTGCATCTGGACCTTGAATGTGCGCACTAGCCACTCCATCTCACCGTTAGACTGGAGGGTGGAAAGGCGGAGTAGGAACTTGACGGACCCCAGGGAAGCCAAAACAGTCTTGGTCCAACCTGCCACTGCCCGCACTGAAACTAAGTTTATTGTGTGAGATGGACCCCCAAATGGGCACAGAAATCCGAAAAGCAGAGGAGGTAAACTGAGAGCCTTTGTCCGAAACCAATGTGTGTGGGAGGCCTTCAATGACAAAAAACTTAGAAAGGGATTGAATAGTCACGGCCGTAGACTTGGTAGGGCAGTGCATGGCATAAGGGAAGTTAGAGTAGGCATCCACGACAAAAATCCAATTGGAATTAAGAAATGGGCCAACATAATCCACATGTATGTTCTCCCAAGGCTGTCTAGACTAAGTCCAAGTCGAAAGTGACGCATGCAGCACTGCCTGCTGCGAAGCACATTGCGAGTAGGAGGCCACCAGGTGTACAATGTCACTATCCATACAGGATCAAAACACATGTCGCCGGGCCAGAGTTTTAATGTGGGAGGCCCCCCAATGTCCCTCATGTAGCAACGGCAGCACACGCGAAGGAATCAGATGCCCAGTGTGGAGGAATTCCCGGCAACCGGTATGAATATAATGCGAGACCTGCCGTAACACAGGATCAGCAGCCACAGCCGCAGACAGTACTGAAGACTTAATAGGGAAAGTAGCCACAGCAGCCTTCACTTCCTCATGCAGATAAAAGCAGAGAAGTTCTTCAATATCAAATTCAGGATCTGGTCCAATAGGAAGACGCAACAGGGCGTCAGCATTATCAAGTCGAGCTATAGGCCGGAAGTGAATTTCATAATTGTACCGTGTCAGAAAGAGAGCCCACCGCTGAAGTCAGTGTGCAGCCTTATCTGGAAGAGAGGCGGTAGGGTGAAAAAGTGAGACCAACGGTTTGTAATCCGCAATCAGGTGGAATTTGACACCATACAAATACACGTGACATTTCTTTAAGGCATAGACAATGGCCAAAGCCTCTCTTTCAATCTGAGAATATCTTTGCTGGGCCAGGGTCACAGTTTTAGAGGCATATGCAACCTGTCAGAAAATTTATGGGCCAGCACAGTTCCAACCCTGTACTGGGAAGCATCAGTAGCTAGAACCAGGTGCTGACCTGGAGTGTAGGCGGCCAGGCAGGGGGCCGACACTAGAAGATTTTTCAGAGTGGTGAAAGCTCGGACACAATCTGCTGACCAGACAAAAGGCACATCTTTGTGGAGGAGGTGGTGGAGAGCTTGCGCTACAGTAGCTGAACTGGGCAGGAAACGATGGTAGTATACAACTTTGCCCAGAAAAACCTGCAAGACCTTGACGGACGTGGGCCATGGAAGAGAGGCAACTGCTGCCACATGGTCCAGCAGGGGGGCATACTCCTTCCAATGAAATTTCAAACCCAAGATAGGGAACCGATGATTGGAAAAACTGAGAGTTAGAAAGGTTGCAATGGAGGCCAGCTGACTGCAAAACTTGAAAGAGGGCCCACAAGTTATCAAGGTGCTCTGCGGGCGATGATCCTGTAACCACAATATCATCTAGGTAGTTAACGCATCCCGGAACGGGGCGCAACAGTTGTTCCAGGAAGCGTTGTAAAATTGCCGGCACACTGGCCACACCAAACAGCAAACATTGGTATAGATAGAGGCCGAAGGGTGTGTTAACCACCAGCAACTGCATGGATTCCTCATCGAGGGGAAGTTGGAGATAAGCATCTGCCAAGTCTACTTGAGAAAAAAAAAGTTACCCTGAAAGTAAAGCTAATAATTCATCAGTATGCGGCAGTGGATAGGAGTCCATGACCGACTGAGCATTAATCGTGACTTTAAAGTCTCCACAGATACGTAGGGTGCCCAAGGGTTTCCTTACAATAACAAGTGGTGTAGCCCATTCACTAGAAATTACCGGGTGAAGAACCTGCATGGCTTGGAAGTTATAAATTTCAGCTTTCAGCTGATTGTGTAAGGCAACTGGTACCTGCCGGTTGCGAAAAAATTTTGGCCTTGCTGTTGGCTTCATAGTAATGTGTGTCGAGAAGTCAGAAGCACAGCCCAACTCACCAGAAAATAAAGAAGAAAATTCTTGACAGAGTGACTCAAGATCATGAAAAGGCACAGTGTTCGAAACTAAGTTAACTGAGTCAGAAATTGAAAATCCGAAGGCGGTGAAGGCAACAAGGCCAAATATGTTCACTGCAGCCATATTGTCAACCACAAGGAAGGTAATCGGACGCTCCACCGATTTATATGCAGTGGAAGCCGTAAATTTACCCAACACGGGAATGCGTTGATGGCTGTAATTGCGCAAGGATCGTTCCACTGGAGCTAACTGGGGGGAACCTAGCCGCACACAGGTGTGATAGTTCAACAAGGAGACAGAGGCCCCTGTATCCACTTGTAAAGTGACACTTTTGACAAAAACGTGCACTTCCACAAATAGTTTTTCAGGATACAGTTGCAGTTCCTGAACCAAATTGATTTCCATCTCTACCTCAGCCGAAATGGGTTGAGATTGGAATACTGAAGCCATGTGGCCCTTCTTTTGACACTTATTACAAGTCACCCACCGTTTAGGGCAAGTAGCCCTGTTGTGATCAACAAAACAAAATTGGCAGGATGGAAGAGGTTGCTGAGTATTGGGACACCCCCATGGCATAGGCCGTTGGTGCTGTTTACTATTTTGTTGCTGTCAGCTGTGCACACAGTGATTAGAGCGGTTGTGCACTGCGGCAACATCTATGTCAGAATTGGAAGAATGAAGGCCATCAGAAGAAATAACCGCGACATCCCCCCATGCTTCAATTTGATCCCCGCTCAAAAGATTGAGCAATGTGAAACACATCAGCTAATGTAGGAGTGTCGAATTGTAAGACTCTTTGGCACACTTCCCGGTCCAGCACTAGGCGAAGAATAGCATCGCGGACCAAATCATCAACACATGACTCCTGGTGGGTAGCTGTGACAAATAAACAATGACAGCTAAGACTCTGAAGTTCAGCTGCCCAAGCAGGGTAAAATTGGTTTGGCTTCTTGCGTGCCTTGTAGAACTCGACCCTGGCCACAATAACATGAGTGCGTGGCCAATAATAGGAAGACAACAGGGGCCACATTTTGTCAAAAGTCAACATTGTGGGTTCCTGCAGGGGAGCTAACTGTCAAGACAACTGGTAGATGCGCAGGGAAATCCAAGACAAAAATAAAGCTTTACACAAATCTGGGTCAGATACACCAAAGGCTGTCGTAATCTTTTTTCGTACGAATCCCAGTCCTCAAGACTATCGTCAAATCCAGAAAACGGTGGTGGAAAAGGAGTCGTACTTATCCGTGCCGGAGCCAACGACAACGCAGGGGATGAAACCAGGGTTGTAACCACAGACGAAAGACTATCCATACAGCTTGCTTGTGCCTTCGGCACGGCCGAAGAAAGTCAGCTAAAGATTGTAAGTCATTATGAAGAACTTGACCTCAAGGGGGAATAGGAATGTCAACAATGGTGGCCTGTGGCTGTTCCATAGCCGATAAGCAGGACGAACCAATCACACGCGTTCGAACCCTACTCTCATCGCCAATGAAGTAACTTCTCAGTAGTACTGTCACGAGTACTAATAATAGTGTTGAGTAATTGACATAAAAGAACTGATCATCAGTATGGCCGGGTTGCAGTTTGCTTGGCTTTGCTGTGCCGGCAGCCGGTAACACTGGTCCATGCTAGTGTCGCCATCTCATAGCTGGTGGCGTAACCACGTGTGACGGTGCATAATTAATGTGCTGTGTGCTGCGATGTATAGCACCTATTTTAGCAGATATCGGAACTTGTGGTTTGCATGTTATACATAATGCTTACAAAGGTTGAAGTTATTGAAACATCATGGAACATTATAGAATTTTTGCGCACTTTGTTTCATTATGTTCCAGCTTGATGGGCAGATTATATTTATTATTTAGGTTCAACTTTGTTTCCCCTGAAATATTGTCCAGTCAGGTATTGCAGAGGGCTATTGAGGTTCTCCTACACATACAAAAGTATATTGAAGGAGCAAAAACAGAGAATGCCAAGTTGTAAAAGTTTCAAAACTGTGTGCACTTGCATAGGTGATCAATTGCTGAAAGCTAATTTGTCATTTTTGCTATCAATATCAGCAGATTTGGAACCTTTTTTAAGACGCTTCCAGTCTGACCTCCCTCTTGCACCATTGTTATATGAAGAAATTCTCTCAAGAATGAAGACCATTATGTCAGAATTTGTCAGATCTGAGGTTTTGCAGTCTTCTTCAAATATCATCAAAATTGCTATTCAAAATAAAGATAACCTTCTTTTCACCAAAAATATTGACATTGGATTTGCCACTCGAGCTGCTCTTCATAGTACACTAGGAGTGAAAGACAAGGATATTTTGCAGTTCCGGCAAGATTGTCATAATGCAACGGCTGCACTGTGTAAAATGTTGTTACAGCAGTCTCCATTAGCTTACAAACTTACAGAAGGAATTTCTTGCTTTGATCCTGCACCTACAATACAAGATGATACTAGAATGAAATATCTGATGATAGCTCTTAATATATTTGTAGGAAATAGATGGACTGCCAGAGTCACAGCAGACGGAATTAAGGGAGAGTTTATGGCTGCTTCTGAGAATGATGTTTTTAAGGGCCTGGCATTTGATACCAAGTTAAAAATCAAAAGGCTTGACCAAATTTGCTTGCAAAATGTACTACCAAATGTCCTTCATGAAACAGAAAATCTGTCTCCTTTCATTAAGATGGTGCTAATTTTTTTTCATGGCAATGCAACTCTGGAAAGAGGATTTTTCACCAATAAAGAAATTATTGTGGAAAATTTATTGGAGGAATCTGTTATTGGCCAAAGACAGGTTTATGATGCTATTTTGTCAGTTGGTGGAATCAAAAAAGTAAATGTAATGAAGCAAATGATTTTAGCGCCAAGAAATTCTCACACTCTATATGTAGAGAAACTGAATCAAAAACAAAAACAATCTGAAATAAATGATTCAACTACGAGAAGGGAAAAAAGAGCAGCTTTAATTATGAAGGAGCTGGAGGAGAAAAAAAGGAAGGTCATGGAAGAAGTGTATCAGTCAGTGGCAAGGGTAGAAGGAGAAATGTTGTCACCAAAAAGTTATCTATTGAATATAATAATTTTTATATGTATATTATTCACATGTGTACTTCTAATAACTTTGTTCTTTTTTGTTTCTATATTGGTGTAACTAAAATACACACCTATGAGAAAGTTTTTATTGTGACCGTTATGCTCAAAAAACATTAACAGAATATTCTCCAAGAAAACTTCCTCTATGGTCTTTTTTCTGGAAGAACTACATTATTGGATGCATTAACAGTACAGTATGAAATATGTACTTTGCTATAAATTGTTATTTTAATGTTGTTATTAACTGTACAATTGGTTTTACAACTTTTGTTAGTGATTCGTAGTTGAATGATAAATATAAATTTGTATGGTTATAGTAAAAATTCTGAAGCTTCCCAACATCACAAGAAGTAAATATATTTTATTTACTGTCTGTGGAATTAAAGCTAGTAAGCACTAAGTTAATAAAATTGAGGCTAGCAAAAGCTGAATCATATTTTTTGGGTGATATTTATTTTTGTCACTTAATATGAGAGACAGAACAGTGTTGGTTTTAAGTTAACTTCTTCATTGGTTTTGAATCACAAATAATTTGATCTTTCATCTTTTGTGTGCCCCCTTGCAATAGTGTATAAGTGAATTATTGTGTCATATATGATAATAATTTTTCCATAAAATATAAATAAATAAAAAAATAAAATAAAATAAAATAAAATAAAATAAAAACCTGCACACGCTGCTCGTACATACAGGAGCGGGTACACACACACACACACACACACACACACACACACACACACACACACACACACACACAAATTTCCCCACTCCATTCCTAAGCTGCATCTCGTTATTTCCATCTAGGCCGTGCTGTACCCATCCCCACCACCGTGATGCAACCTTCCTATCCTCTCTCCCCTTCCCTTCCCGATTTATACACCACAAAGTGTGATTTGAAGTGCGGCAGCAGGAAGTGATGGTTGTATGACTGTGTTGTATGCCTGTGTGATTGTGTGAATGTTCTATTTACTGGAGAAGACCATGGCCGATAGAACTGAAAGTGTTGTATGTGTGTGTCTTTTGTATGTGCCTGTTGCAGCTTGTTGCTACGTCTTTGTGTTGAGTTGTAAACTGTTCTTATTATTAGTTCATTTATAGCAACATATGAAATTCAGATAATATATCAAAATTTTAAAATAAAATCAGAGCCAATAATATCTCATTGTGTTCTCAAGATATTATTTCATATCCAGTGAATGAACACACTTCATGACCATTATGAACTACTTACCATTCCAATTTAAGAAAACTATTCTGTACAAGAAATTGAGTTTGGGCATTTTAGAGTATAATATCTTCTCTCAATAAGTAACTGAATTCGTTGTTTTCTCAAGACTTTTTCACTCCGGATCTTCGTAACAGTGGACATGGCATTGCAATGGACTCCGACTTTGTTACACCGAACATTGAACACAGCGCCCAAGATTTGAACAATTTCCATCCACCACAGAACTAATTCACATGTATTCCACATTTTCCTGTGTTGGACACTAAAAGTTCAAATTTTATTGCTTCAAATTTGATTTCTTGGCTCGCCACTGCATCACCATGTGCTTCAAGTGTATCACTCTGCAGCCCATGTGCCTGGCCAGAGGTTGCACAATACCTTTTTGCAACAAGATCTTGCTCGATCTGCCCCACCTTGTCTTACTTCTAGTGAACACTTGTCACACTCCTCATCAAGTTCAGTTTATGGATTAAGTTTTTGCTCACAAGTTACTGCTGCACCTTTTTCTTCACACGCAGTCTCTGTGACGAGTGGTGCTGTACCATCATCTTTTGTGCAACTGCCGGTGCAGCTTCTCATTTGTGACAGTGCTCTGAACAATCAAAACAAGTGCTTTTCCACAAATGAACTTTTTGAACAGTGACAATTTTCATAATGTACAGTCATACTCAGCCTCCTAGGACACACCTTCCATGCTGCGAATACAAGTGCTGCCCTCTTCCACTCGTATGACTGACACATCTCAGAACTCTTTCATGTTTGCACACAACCAATTGACTGTTTGTCCAGCACATTTGGTGCTGCTGACACGTTGGACTACTGAGTCACCCCGCAACACAGTGTCACTATGCATTCGCTCGCTTTTCCAATCCCACCTGGGGACTCTGCCGTGCCGCGCAACACCTTGGCATTGCCACTACAACAGCAGCAGTCAGACGCTGCCACTACAGAGACCAATGCCCAGGTGCTTTGTTCAACTCCTTCCCCATCACCTGGTTGTCTACTGAAGCTGTCTCCCTTCTCATTCAATGCTTCAACAACGTAGTTTGCTTTAGTGCAACAAATCAAACACTATTCACTCGACGATGTGGTTCATTATCTCTATTTAATAACATACTTACATGAGCATGTCAACCTCAGCTGTGACTTGGTCACTTTGCCACCCACCTCTCACTTTTACCACTTGGCTAAGCAGACAATTATTGAGCGGGTAACCCACACACCTGATGAAAGCATACCAAACATACAGCAGGAGGTACACCTCAGCAAGAAGAAACCTTCACAACTGTGGTGGCACCTCCATCTACCAGTCAGCAAACATGCTATGCCCGACTTAACACTCATGGCAGTTTTGGATCAGCAAGCTGCCACTCCTGGTCCAGAAACAGCACTCACCTAAAACATACTCGAGTTGCCTAGTGAACGCATTCGCATCAAGGAACCAAGTGCATGATGCCTACCTTCAGGAGCCACACCACAAGCAAGACTCACAGGCTCATCAATCAACAACTCAGCCTCATACCTTTGCACAAGGATGTACCTGATGAACTGATCGAGCCCCCAGGCATTCCTCACCGCTATACCACTGAGACACCACAGCCTCACCCTACACACAACACTAACACACCCACACCATCTTCTGACTCCAAGTGCCTGCCTCCGCTCATCTGCTATCTGCAGGAACAGGATCCACATTATCTGCTCTGTTACTTCCACATGTTTTGGGGACACTGCTCGGAAATGTTGCCAGCTGTGCCTTCGCCCAAATGCAGAGCGCAGGAGGACTTAGGCACTGAGTCCTACTCAGAAAAAAACCAGGTGCCTACATATGCTACATTCTGTAAGAGATTCTCTTCCCCCGGGCGGTCGCCTGTACCTTCATGACAGTGTTTCCGGCAATTGCTTCCAGATCGACACAGGTGCCAATGTCTCGCTGCTTCCATCATCCATCATCCATGGTGACTAGCAGTCTACAACTTCACACACACACACACACACACACACACACACACACACACACACACACACATCTTCACCATTAGCACAATGCCTGTATGAAGACATCTGGTTCGCAGCAGTCCATTGCATGCAATCTTTGCAAGGTTGAAGTAATGGCTGCAAAGTTAATAGGTACATGTAGCCTTTTGTGGTCTTTGCCAGACGTGCCACATTTCTGACAAGGGACAGGAAGTCCTCCAAATAGTTAACCA
The DNA here is from genome assembly GCA_026315105.1 of Locusta migratoria. Lineage (NCBI taxonomy): Eukaryota > Metazoa > Arthropoda > Insecta > Orthoptera > Acrididae > Locusta > Locusta migratoria. Next base: position 159,757,248 of record CM048751.1, on the reverse strand, counting down.
GAACCACTCAAAGAGTATTTGCATCACAGGTAGCATGGGTGCATGCCTGAGCAATGTCAGGAGACTTCACCATGAACAACATAATCATCCATCAGCACCTCAAAATGGTAAAGGCATTGGGTCCAACAGATTTTACTGCTTATGCTGATTTCGATATTCCATACTTTCCTCATATCATATGTGAAGGCCATTTCACAAATCACCTTAATGTCACATGTTTCAAAATTGTTTCATTATTAATGTGTGGGCTGGCATTATTCCTGGTCATGTGGTTGGACCATGTCTTTTATTAAAACATCCAATGGGTCACGGCTACTTGGCCTGCCCGAAAGACATACTGGTGCAGCATTTTTAAGATGTAGCATTGCATACCATCAATTAATCTAGTAGTTCATCAGGCCACTTTTCACATGACATCAGTCTTCATATCCACCAAACATTGGAGATCAGTGGTTCACTGATTTAAAACGTCTGGAGTTTATATGTGGGGCTACAGAAGAGTATTATTTATGAGCCCTCCATGAAGTCACAGGATGATTTCCTTGCCTATGTAATGGCCACAGCAGAGATCATTATGGAAACATCCAAGATTTCTAGAAAGTGTGTGTGAACAATATTGGCAGGTACATTTTCTGCAACAAAACTCGTGGTCACCACTTTGAGTTTATGTTACAGGTCATGCAACAAAGAGTTGGTTGATGCACACATCATATATTCTTTGATATAATTTAAAAAATCTCTTATCTTCTAAACGGATATGTCAAGGCATGTGTTAATTCCATATACCTTGTGCCGAGTTCCCTCTACAAGTGTATAATACTATACCTCTATTACCCTGTACACTCTTATATCTGAACAATGCAAGCAGTCAAAAATATCTGCTTCATGCATATTTTTTATGTATATTTGCAATGAAATTTACACTTTTTTGTAAAATATAAAAATGTGTTTTGGTTTTCAGCATCGGCTTCAAACAACTCTTCAGTGTCTCCACTGTTTAGAAACTGGACAAACTCCAATCCATTGCTTCAACTGAACTAAACTAATAAATGAATTTTGATTACTGGTGGAAATTCTCCACAGAAATTCTAAAGTATTGTGTGACATGTCCAGGATGCCATTCGGTAGAATTGTGGTGAAATACATTAATTTTAAACACTCAATGCACAGCACAGTTTTTGAATATTGTACTTTTTTTGCATTTTAGTAAATGAATAATATCTTCAATATTAAATTATTTGTAAAAGAAGCTGATCTATTCACTATTCATGGAGGGATGGGGATGGGCAGGTGGCTTTTTGGGCAACTATCCATATAGATAAACTATGAACTGCCGGGCCTTGTGGAAGGTGTATTTATAGTTTTTATGTTTCTCTGTTGGCTGTACTAAGATTTTTAATTCAATAAGTAAAGAAAATTTATACTTCTCTGACATATTTTAAGCATTTTGGTTTGCACTAGTCTCTTGTATCAATCACATATTACATCATAAGGAAAATTTGAAAGTTCCGGTCACACATTATGGTGTATTTCAGGTCAGTTACAGAAGAACTTGTCAGAAGAGCTGAAAAAGCTGGCTTCAAAGCACTTGTTCTGACTGTTGATGCACCCATGTTTGGAATACGTGATGCAGATATTCGTAACAAATTCTCTCTTCCTCCACATCTGATGTAAGTACAGTGTGTACTGTTAACAATCTACTATTCAAATGAAATAAATGAAATTTTTTTAATGATATCACTTCCAAAATTTAACTATTCTTTTCTTTTATTCTGGACATAGTGATTTTTTTTCTATACATTTCTTTTTAAGTGATACAGTATTGTGCTTCAGTAATCTTCACATTGCCACTTCCAACAGTTGAAGAACATAATATGTATCATCATATAAAATATGAGTTAGTGATATGTTTATGATATATAATGAATTACTCAAAAATTACTACACAGCTGATATTGTAATATGTTTAAAATGAAATAAAACAATAAATTAAATGATAAAATTAAAAAGTGAATATTTTTACTATTTAGTCTCCGATGCTGATGTTTAACAGGTCCATTTTTTACATAGAAAATGTTACAAAATAACTCTTTAAAAAGTATATCATAATTAATTTTGTTTTGTAAAGTAAAAAATTGAAAATAAACTACTTCCCTTTGAATGTTCGGAAAAAATCTATTTTGTAAGCAGAAGCAGAATCACCTGTCTGCAGATAGCTACATTTCTTTGTCCTGTCAGAGGGAGTAGGATGTTTGAAAAGGAAGTAAGTTCTCAAGTATCTGTGAAGAATGAAGGAAACAAATATAGACTACAGAAAACCTTTCCCTCCAACATATGAACCAATAACCACAAAAACAGGTACTGACTAATATGTGGACAGAGTCATAGGTTGGGTTCCTACTGACTGAACTCAATCTCTTGCATCCCACAAGACAGTGGGAACTTCCCTGCCCTAATAAATAAATAATTAAAATATAGTAAGTGAAAATAAAAAGCTGTTACCTGCCAATCATCAGTTAAAGTAAGGTAAGCATTAGCCTCTTGTATAACCTTCCCACCACAGTCCTGGAACAAAAATATAACCAAATATACAAGTCAGAATGCCTCATTTCTTAACAGTTACGTGCCTTCTCTCTCCACCCTTCTTCCTTGCCCCCTCCTCTTCCACCCTTACAGGACCCTTCAAATTTGTTTTATGGCTGCTGTTTAGGATGTAAGAGGTAAACTATCACAAGTGCAAAAAGATTTATAAGTTTTATTGCATGAGGCTTATTTAAGCCATACCTTCTTGCATATGTCAAGTGTAAGTAAAGACAGGCATCACAATTATATTTTTCAGCTCAAGGCAAAATGTTGCAAGTGCAAACCCTCCTTAAAAATTTTATTAAAGTTTTGTAAATACGAACATACATGTAGAAGTTTGTGGGAGAGAACACAAAAAATTAGGTGATTCATAATTAAGTATTTCATTTTATTTAGAGGTAACAAAATCTGAGCTACAGCACTTTCACTGTGCCCACCCCTAAGGTTAGCAACATGTCACTTACGAATGATTACCTCTGAATTTATTTTTAACAATGCTCTGTGCACCTTTTATCCTCCCCCCCCCCCCTCTCCGTGTGTGTGTGTGTGTGTGTGTGTGCACGCGCACATGCATGTAATGACTGCAAGACCATGCTGCCCACCTTTTCTATAATTTTTGTTCTAGCCACTCCCCTGTTTTCCATTGCATCTTACCTTCCTTTCATCACCAAATATTTCAATTTAGCCTGTTTCTCCACCTGGGTTTCTTAAGTTTGTTTCTTTACCAGCAGCAACACTTCGTTCCTCCATTATACCAATTACAGGTAACAGGTTATTTAAAAAAATGAAATACAGCTGAGGCACAATGCTGAGAATATTCTGCACACAAGTGTGAATAACATATCAGTTTTTAATTTTTAAGTGAAAGGGACATTCACACATCACTAGGTCACATTAATCATTATACAAGTCAAGGTTTGCATTTGGATGGTTTTGGTAGTAGTCAATTTGTACAACTAACTCCTACATTGAAGTGATCAAAGGCACCTATAGTTGCTGACATATAGTTTTGGATTATTCACCACAGTAAATTCCCTGCAAGGAATGAATGACACAGTAGATCATTCACTGGCTGTTTTTAGATTTAAAAACCTGCAGTTCTTTTCATGTAATAGCAACAGTTATTGTGCTATTTGACGGTAATTTCCAGAAGTTAAAATAGGTACAGAAAATAGAAGAAACATATTGTTTTTTAGAATTATAAACAATAATTCAAACACAGTACAGTATTTGAAAAGTAATTACAGGATGAAATTTATAAAGCAGACAATGATGGAAATTTAACATTTCTTAAATACATTCCAACAGCTCTTCAGGTCTAATTTTCTACTAATTAAGTAAGCATAAAATTGCATGACATTCCCTCAGAACTACGGAAGTCTCTGGGAGAGCCAGTCATGACAACTACTTCAGCTGGTGCGTAAGATGTATGAGACAGGGAAAATACCCTCAGACTTTAAGAAAAATGTAATAATCACCATTACAAAGAGAGCAGGTGCAGACAGATGTGAAAATTACAGAACCATCAGTTTAATAAGTCTTGGTTGCAAATCTTAACACTAATTGTTTACAGAAGGATGGAGAATCTGGTAGAAACCAACCTCAAGAAAGATCAGTTTGGATTCAGGAGAAATGTAGGAACACAGGAGGCAATCCTCACTTTACAGCTTATCTTAGAAGGTAGAGTTAGAAAAGGCAAACCTACATTTCTAGCTTTTGTAGATTTGGAAAAAGCTTTTGACAATGTTGATTGGAATAAACTCTTTCAAATTCTGAAATCGGCAGGAGTAAAATATAGGGAACAGAGGGTTATTTGCAACTTGTACAAAAACTAGACAGCAGTTATTAGAGTCGAAGGTCAGGAAAGGGATGCAGAGGTTGGGAAGGGAGTAAGACAGTGTTGTAGCCTTTCTCCAATACTATTTAATTTGTACATTGAGCAAGCTATAAAGGAAAGTACTCTCCTCCAGGCTCCACTATTCTGACTACATAACTCAGTTCACCACTGATGTACGTTACATCAAGAGTGCGGACAATGCTGTTACCAATAATCTGTCATGCACTGACTCGATCTTGTCTCTCTTAGACCTCTCTAATCTTGCCACATTTCAAACTGCAGACGATGACACAATGCAACTTATTCATTACAACAACTCTTCAACCCATCCGCACCACCTTCCCCAGTGTCTCTGGTGAGGTTTAGTGTGACGAGTCAATGGACACACCCCGCCCCTACATTCCTTGCTGCTTCAGACAAGAAATCTTCAATAAGCTTCACAACCTAGCTAATCCTGGTATTAAGGCATCCATCAAACTAGTAACTGACCGTTTCATCTGGTGGGACATGAGGCGGATTTTCAAGCCTGGTCTCACTCCTATGGTCCCTGTCAGGGAAGCAAGATTCAGACACATACTACTCCTCCCTTGGACTCTTTTTCCTGTCCCTGCTGGCCACCTCCAACAAGTTCCTATTGACATAGTCAGCCCCCTTTCTTCAGTTGACGGATTTCGCTGCTTCTCACTGCTATTGATTGTACCACTTGTTGGGCAGATGTCACACGACTTCCTTACATAACTATGGTGGCTGTCACTTGTGCTTTCTTGCTAACCTTGATTGCTTGCTTTGGCTGCCCTTCCATCATCACCATCGACCAGGGCACGCAATTCGAGTCAGCTCTTTTTCAAAATTTATGCTATCTCTTTGGAATCCGGCACATTCACACTACATTATATCATCCTCAAGGCAATGACTTAATTGAACAATGGCACTGAACAAAGTGGCTCTTATGTGCCATGATTTACTTTGGCTTGAGGGTCTCCCCCTGGTCCTTCTAGGTCTCCACTCCACATACAAAGACAACTGAAGGGCACGGTGGCTGATTTCGTCTATGGCCAAATCTTGACTTTTCCTGGTGAGCTTTTTCAGCCCTCACCTCATCCTCTTCCTCCCTCTGTCCTTCCATCCCTCATTGACCGAATCAGACTCTACTGCTCCAAACTCCCCTCTCCCCCCCATCTACGTCCAGCCATTCCCCCTCCCCTCCCCTCCTCAAGTGCCTTGATCCCTTGAGACATGCTCACATGTATTCCTCCGGGATGACTCTGTCTGCCTCCAGCCCCCTTATTCTGGGCCTCACTGGGTACCTAAGTGGGGTTTCAAAACCTTTGTAATAGCTATCAATGATTCACCTGCCACTGTTTCCGTGCATCGCCTCAAATTGGCTCACATCGACTCTGAGCCCTCTCCTCCGCAGCTTCGTCAGATGCCATTGGTTACCCCTTACCCTCCCTTGCCTCTCCCTACCCAACCCCTTCCTCCCATGTCTCACCTACTGCCTCCCCTCTCCCCTCCTCTAATCTCTCCCCAACCTGTCCTTCCTTCCCTTTCCAGAGTTGCTTACTCCCCCCCCCCACCCCCTTTCCCTGCCCTTGAGTTCATTGCACCTGTCCTCCCTCCTCTCACTACTGATCTTTCTATCATCCTCAGTGACAGCTCAGTTTTCATACTGTTCCCATCCTCAATTACCCCCTCTCCTCATCCAAGTGTTGAGTGGCATCTTTTGAAGCCCATCCCCTTTCCCACTGAGGTCATCCCATCTGACATATGAGCCTTCCTTCTCCCTCCCTCCAAGGTGCTGATCTATTCCCCACTGCCTCCTGCCCAGGAATCGTCTCATGCAGCACAAGTCATCTGTCGACCATGACGACTGGACAGTTTCGACATGGACATACTGTTGACTCGCCACCGCCTACCCACGCCCCTGCCTCCTGACACTGTCAAGCTGACAGTAATGCACAGGCCAAGGCAGGCTCCACCTGATGCCTTGGTCACTCCACCTTCTTTTGCTCTTGTTAATGTTCATATTGTATGCACCTTTCAAACACACTGTCCATCCCATTCAACTGCTCTTCCAAGTCCTTTGCTGTCGTCGGCAAAACGCTATGTTTTTATTTCTGCACCCTGTACTTTAATTCCTTCTTTAATTCCTTCTCCAAATTTCTCTTTGCTTTTCTTTATAGCTTTCTCAATGTACAAATGGAATAATATTGCAGAGAGGCTACAACCCTGTCTTATTCACTTCCTTCCCAACCTCTGCATGCCTTTGTTGGTGAGTATAACACCCCTTTTTCACACACACACACACACACACACACACACACACACACACAAACGCTAGCTTTCGCAGCCTAGCTGCTTCGTCAGGCAGAAGGAAAGGAGAGGGAAAAGGAAATGATGAGGGTTTAAAGGAGTGGGTAAGGAGTCATTCCAATCCTGGGACAGGAAAGACTTACCTTGGGGTAAAAAAAGGAGGGTACACAAATACACACACACCCACACATTTACAAAGACGCAAGTACACCTAGACAGACAGAGGTTGAAGAGGGAATTCTGGAGTTCTTCTTCACTGTGAGTCCAAGAAGAACTCCAGAATATCCTCTTCAACCTCAACTCCTTTGGTCCCATCAGATTCACCCGTTCCTATTCCACATCCCATGCCACTTTCCTGGATGTCGACCTCCATCTGTCCAATGGCCAACTTCACACATCCGTTCACATCAAACCTACCAGTAAACAACAGTGCCTGCATTATGACAGCTGCCATCCATTCCACATCAAACGTTCCCTTCCCTACAGCTTAGGTCTTCATGGCAAATGAGTCTGCTCCAGTCCTGAATCCCTGAACCAATACACCAATAACCTGATAACAGCTTTCACATCCCACAGCTATCCTCCTGATCTGGTACAGAAGCAAATTGCCAGACCCTATTCCTAATCCCCTCCAATTCACAACCATCAACAGAACCCCACAAGTGCCCCTCTTGTCACCGGATACTTTCCGGGACTGGAGCGGACTCTGAATGTGGCTCTCCAGCGAGGATACGACTTCCTTAAATCCTGCCCTGAAATGAGATCCGTCCTTCATGACATCCTCCCCACTCCACCGAGAGTGTCTTTCCGCTGCTCACCTAACCTCCGTAACCTCCTAGTCCATCCCTATGAAATCCCCAAACCACCTTCCCTAACTTCTGGCTCCTACCCTTGTAACCACCCCCGTTCTAAAACCTGCCCGATGCACCCTTCCACCACCACTTACTCCAGTCCCGTAACCCAGAGGGTGTACACGATCAAGGGCAGAGCCACTTGTGACAGCACCCACGTGATTTACCAACTGACATGCCTGCACTGTGAAGCGTTCTATGTGGGAATGATCAGCAACAAACTGTCCATTCGCATGAATGGTCACAGGCAGACAGTGTTTGTTGGTAATGAGGATCACCCTGTGCTAAACACGCCTTGGGGCACGACCAGCACATCTTGGCACCATGTTACACTGTCCGGGTTATCTGGATACTTCCCACTGACACCAATCCTTCAGAACTCCGGAGATGAGACCTAGCCCTTCAGCATATTCTCTCTTCCTGCTGCCCACCTGGTCTCAACCTCCGCTAAATTCGAATTCCCACCCACCATCTTAACATCTTTGCCTCAGTTCCCTGGACAGAGCCTCTGCCTCAAGTGGTATCTCTGTCTAACTTCTTAACTTCTTTGATTTCTACAGTATGTCTGCCTAGGTGTACTTGCATCTTTGTAAATGTGTGTGTGTGTGTGTGTATTTGTGTACCCTCCTTTTTTTCCCCCAAGGTAAGTCTTTCCTGTCCCGGGATTGGAATGACTCTTTACCCACTCCTTTAAACCCTCATCATTTCCTTTTCCCTCTACTTTCCTTCTGCCTGACAAAGCAGCTAGGCTGCGAAAGCTAGCGTTTGTGTGTGTGTGTGTGTGTGTTTTTATTTGTGCTATTATCACCACCTGTTCTCCTTCGCCTGGTGAGTAATCTTTGTCTATTTTTTATATATAATTTTTTCCTGTTGGAATTTTGCGTCTATAATATTCGTATCATAATTACCTTATTAGTTACGTGTGGAAGACAACAATGCCGTTTCCTTACAATTCTGTGCCCCTGAGCCCATATTTAGCATGGTGATTAATCAAATTGCAGGTTTGATGCCATGGATTCAGGACAGGGTAACACATATTGGAACAGGGGAGTATTAAGTACAGTTGGTTACTGTCTGAAACTGAGAACATAATATTTTAATAGCAAGTAACCATCAGTGCGCAACACGTGTGGTCCATACAAAACTGGCATAAACTACAGTTCATCATTTGCTAACTATAAAATGATACTAGCAGCAATCCAATATGTAATTCCAAGTAAAAACGACTGCTGGTAGATCTCAACAGCAACTGAGAATGATGGAGAGCGACTGAAAAAAGGCTGTCGCCTCAGCACCCCACGTGAGCCCTCACACTCGCGGGCACCCTCTGGCGGCCTGTATCGTGACTGCTCATGTCGACCACTGTTTGCAACCTTTCCAGAGATGTTACATGAGGCAGCAACAAGAGGTACGATATTAGTGAAGACGTAGAAAGAGTGACCACTGACAGCTGAAGAGAAGTGTTTGATGGCTTCATAACGCCCAAGAGTTTGCAATCAAAGGTAGAGTACTTCTTTTGCACGTTGTAAAGCTTCTTTGAATAAAAACTGCAAGGAAGTGACACCGTCAAAAGTTTGACTTAGAACTGCACCTATGGTAGTGCCATTAGTGTCTGTGGTGGAGAAAAGTTCGGCCTTGCAATGAGGGTCAATGGTGACAGCTCGAGCTAAAAGATCTTTGATAACAGAGAATGCAGAAGTCATGGCGTCAGTCCAATGTACAGGGCGATCACCAGATGTGTGTTTGTCAGCTAGGGCATCTGTAAGGTGGCTTGAAGCTCGGTCACACCAGGTAAATGGTAGCAGTAATAGTTGATTGTCCTAAGAAAACAATGTAATTCTTTGAACGTTGACGGAGGTGGTAGGTTCCTGACATGATCAATCCTCTCAGTCGGGGTGCGGGATGGGGGGAAGGGGGTGTAATCCCATCAGCAAAAACCACAAAGCTAAGGAAAAGCAATGAGCGTTGGGACAACTGTTTCTTACTTTCACTGAGTTGGGTGCCTGCTGCAGCCAGGGTGTCGAGGAGGGACTGCACATGCTTCTGGTTCTCCTCGACAGAATCACTGAACGCCAATATGTTGTTGAGGTAGGCAAAGCAAAATTTTAAAGGAAAAAGTATCTCTTTAATGAAATGTTGCCAGGTCTGAATCACATTTTTTAGACCAAATGTCATGAACTGGTATTGCAACAAGTCTATTGGAGTGGTAATAACCGTCTGAGTGTCCTCAGGTGCCATCGGAATTTGGTGATAAGCAAGCTTGCAGTCCACAAAAGAAAACACTTTTGCACCAGCCAAGATCTGAGTAATTGGAATGGGATAATTATCCATGAGACTCCATCCACTGAGCCTGCTGTAATCCCCACTCATAGTCCAAGTGCCATCCTACTTGGGTGCCAAATGAATAGGTGACAACTAGTTACTAGACTGAAGCTTGATGACACCTGATTCTGAAAGATCTGCAATTTGTTCCTTAACAGACACGTTGGAGACACATTCACACAAGTACAAGATGGCAGAGAAAGAAAGTTTTTTATGAAGGGTGGTAGCATGCACATTGTAGTGGCAGGGCACGCATGAAGAAAGAGTAACAGGACACAGCACTTGCAGACGTCTGAGCAAGGCATTGGCATGGCAACCAGGTTTTGTTTACAAACGTCTGCATATGAGTGGCTTGGGGACACACAACTGTCACAAGCACTGATAACCTTGCACGCGGGTGCAACGTCACTATGAACTCTCGCAGAGGTAACACTTGTACTAGCCTGGGAGTGGTAGTCCTTTCAAAGTGACTTAAGAGTCGACAAATGATGTATAGCAGATGCCAGGTGTGTCTCAGTGGCTGCAAGACAGCGAGTGCCGTCTTCATTCTCATGCCACAGCAGAAGCATCTGTTCATGTTTCTTCGAACACTTACACAAGAGCGTCTCTGATTGTTAAATAGTGTCAAAGCTCTCATGGAAAATGGTTTTTTTTGTCAAGGTGCAGTTGAGGCGTGTTCATAGATCCACTTTGACAAGAGCGAGATGGACTTGCTAATCATTTTGAAACACTCGCAAACAGTCTCTGCACATGCAGAAGAAGAGTCAGAGCTTGATGGAGCACAAGAAAAATGGGTAATGTAGGGTAATGGAACACTGATCATTGCACAACATTAGGGTGCAATAAAAAATCCTTGCCAAGAATGGGTTCCGGGACTTCAGCCAGCAAAAAATTCTATATAAGTTTACATTTTGGTGACAAGTTAACAGTGAAAGTTATAGAACCCACACATGGCAGTTGAGTGTCTAAAGGTAGCGTTTCATAAATATATGTTATACATCACCTTTTGTTGGTTGTTCAGTGATAGCTCCAATAGCTCACCTGCCTGTACATTATTATCGAAACAACAGGTTCTTCAATGTCTTTGAATCACAAAATTTGTCAAGTTTCATTTAATATATTGGTTTCAAGAATGAAACTTTTCACTCTGCAGTGGAGTGTGCGCTGATATGAAACTTTCTGGCAGATTAAAATTGTGTGCCGGAACCGGGTTCGAGTCCCGGTTCCGGCACACAATTTTAATCTGTCAGGAAGTTTAATATATTGGTTTATTTGCATTTTTGAAGAAGCACACAAAAATTCTTAACAAAGCAATAAATAATCGTACCAAGACATGTAAGACTTATTGTAGATTGACTAACCTCTTTCTAAGACATGTTGTAGACTCTCTAAAGACCTGTAATTAACTGACTCTGTGTGTATGTGCCAATTCACGAGTATTAACACAATATATGATTTTCGAGAACATTCTAGAACAAGGAACTTGCAACATAACATATTAAATACCATAGTTTGTTTGTAGAACATAAATGAATCTTTCACAAAATATACACAATATTATGACAATTATACCAAGAATGTTTTTGTATCAGAAGAAAACAGAAATTAATATTGTAAGTAATTTACAACTAGAGAAATAGACAGGTTTGTTTATAATAATAATTATGACTAAATTAAAGTAATTATGCAGTTTTAAGGTAAACAGAACATCATTAACAAAGAAGTACGTTGCAATAGACATCAGATAATGTTAGTTAGAAATATAATTAGCAAAAATGTATTATTGCATAATATTACTGCTATGATTTTTATGAACCTAAACAATTTAACAAAATGATTAAAAGAATGTTACCATTGATACAATTAAACAGTCTTGTATCATATTTCAGTATTTTATGAATAGATTCGTGATTATGCTTACGGAAAGGCATTTTTACAATTGGTATCACGTTTCATTTATCTAAATAAGGAGATTTTTATGTGGTATATACAAGTGGCATTAACAGCACGAAGTATAACACTGTGAGGACGGAGGGGGCCAGTAGCCAGCAAAGTGGGTAGCAAGGAAACATCAGCTCCAGTGTCACTGAGGAAGTGCATGTCAGGACACAGTCATGTGAGTACACATGACCACCCAATGGAGATGCATTGCAGAATGAATGAAGCACATGTTGGGGCCCATTCTTGTCAGGGCAGGAGGTGGCACCTAAGCACTCTTGCACTCTGTGTTTGGTTGAAGACTTGGTGTTCAACACTTTCTTGGTGCATTACCAAAACAGTTGTGATAGTAACAATAGGGATACCGAGGAACCTGCTCCTGCAGGTGGATCAGCTAGGGCGGTCCGTTATCGGTGTCAGAGAAGCTGTCAGCAGGGAGCACTGGATACCAGGGTGGAGATGGAGAAGCTGCCATCCAGTTTGCATGTAGGTGAGTGTCCATGCCCAGTTGCCTGCTTGTGGACTCCTTGTTGCACAGGTGGCCCTGCCCATCAGCAAGCAAGTGCTGTGGGGGCAGAGCCTTGGACAAAAACTGTGGTTTAAGAAACTCATGATGATAAACATTGTACACTCTGTCAGCAATGCAGATGCGTTCACTTGGAGTCTGAAGAATTTTGTAGGTGAGGGCAGTCTGTACCATGAGTGAAAGTTTGCTATACCAGACTGCCGTGAGATTTAAGTCAGGTATATAATGATCAATGACCAGCAGGTGGAAGCAGTACCACAGTTGAGATAGTTTCTTCTCACCCAGTTGTTCTTCATGAATGATGTGCCTGATCGTGACCTTGGGAGTGCAAGTGACCCTCTCAAGCATAGTCTTCTTGGTGACAGAATACCTATTGGCATATGGGGTAAACGTCACCAGGTCACAGATCAGATCAGAATGCTCGTTGAGATGAGTGATTAGGCACAAATACCAAGCCGCATTGTTGAGTGAGAAATGGTCAAAGATTTGCTCAGTGGTGGCAAACCAAGCAGTAGGAGCCTCAAAAGAGAGGACAGCAGCTTGGGAAGACGTCCAGGAGGGGGAGATGGCAGTGCATACGGAACATCAGCTAAAGGGTTGATGCACACATGGTGAAGCATCAAGAAGGAACCCAGCAAGGCAGGCATACCTGGCGGGAACTCGAAAGTGAGTGTGCAAGCCACAGAAGGAAGAGATGCGACAATGCAGAAGCTCGGTGCGGCAGAGAAACCGGCGTGTGAAAACTGGTGGATGTATTAACGAATGTGGCCGTGACTGTCCCTGTGTGTGAACTGTGTGATAGGGAGGGAGCGAATGTTGCACTCATGGCATGGCAGGCACGTCACGTGATGCGAATAGCACACAGAAGACATCAGCACCTTGTGAAAAATTCAAGTTCAAATCACCACTGACAGGATGAGCAGACGTAACTGGAGCATCACTAAACACACTCAGCAGTGTAGATTGCAGAAAGCTAGCCGATACAACACTTGCATTGTCCAGGTGAGTTGTGCAGACAGAAAAAGGTGCATCCAAGCATGAGAAAATTATCCAAAATTAACTGAGTGGTTGATGAAAGAGCTGGGGTGGGGGTTGCCGTCAGAAGAACTAGATAAGTTTGAATTAGTTGAGGTAACCACACCTCACTGGCAGAGCATGTAGTCAGCGGAAGGATAAACAAAGACATTTGGTGGAGTGGTTGCCAGTCTTAAATGAAAATTTTGCAAGTTTACGAGGTTCATGTTCTGCAAATTCTGAGCAAAATGTTCAAATGTTTGTAGAGCTTATGGGACTTAACTATGGGGTATTTAGTCCCTAAACTTACAAACTACTTATGAACTAGCTAATACTAAGGATGGCACAAATATGCATGCCCGAGGGGGGATTTGAACCCCCGACCATAGTGGCCATGCAGAACGTGACTGGCGTGCCACAGACCACTTGGCCATCGCGGCCGGCAAATTCTGAGCACACAAGATGTGGTGTCATACAAGATTAACACTGTTTGCAAAAGTAACACTACAAAACATAAATGGCAATCCCAGGCCAGGGTTGCAGTACACTGACCACTCAGCGTGGCAAACATGTCCTGGGATACTCCATCCAGAGAGTGAAAAGGCGAATAACTGGAGGCAGTGGGAATGCTTGAGAGAACAAAAATGGTGCAGAGTGGAGTCCCTGTAGAGGTCATACTGGTGTAGTCATTGTGGGCTGGTGAGACAATAACTCATGTACTTGGCAGATGAAATTCTCACGTGACAAACTCCCGACTGCACAACATGCACATCCAATGAGACCACCTTTATAAAATCTCGCATACACTTTATTTTATACTGTACAGTGAATCATGCAGAACTGAGAACAATATTGCCAGTGTCGACAGAGTAGCTGTCCCACAAAGAGGCCAGTTGTAAAGATATAACATTAAGCGTTCTTCTATTGCCAATGTGGAGTTTGATCGGACGCAACATCATAACATAATAGCTATGTAGCCCTCCTAAAGCAGATTTGAAGCAAATGTACTGTCAACATTGAATCAAAATTACTTCCTCCGGCCATTAATATGTTAATCTGCCATTTAACTATTTCTGTAGTTGATGCAGTGAGGTAGGATAATTTTAATTTATCTTCAGTTTGTGATGTTATCAATTTAATATTGCAGTTTGACTCAATTAAATATGTACATAATATGCTGCTAAATACTAATATTATCAATTTAAATGTATTAGGTTACTATTTGATTTCTGTGAAAAATGTTTAATTCTGCAAATTTTGATTTATGCATTACAGGTTGGCTAACTTTAGAGGAGTATTTGCTGACAGTGTACAGTCATCTGGTGGCTCAGGGATTAATGAATATGTCAAAAATATGTTTGATGCTTCATTGACTTGGAATGATGTTAAGTGGCTGAAAAGGCAAGCTATTTGACAAATATATTTGGTATTATTTACACAGTGCAAAAGCACATATCACTCATAGTTAAACTTAAGAACATGGTTGTTCTTAATGAGGCTGTTCAATTATATTTTGAATGTGTTAATTTGAAATTGTAATACTTGCTGTTCTATATGATCTTGCCATGAACATGCTACAACATTACATAAATAAGGTAGACATTGAATTGACTTTACAGTTTACTTGTTAAAGATGGCATATGCATTTGTTACGTATGTTTGTGAAGAAGCAGTTTGTGAAATTCTATTGTTGTTGTGGTCTTCAATCTATGGGCTAGTGTGATGCAACTCTTCATGTTACTCTATCCTTTTCAAGCTTATTCATCTCTGAATTACTACTGCACACCACATCAACTGGAAACTGCTTAATTTAATCATTTCTTGGTTTCCCTCGGCAATTTTTATACCACACTCATTCCTCCAGTACTAATAAACTGATGATTCCTAGATGTGTCTGAATGTTTCTACCAACCATTCACATCTTTTAGTCACATTACAGCACAAATTTGTTTTCTCCCCAATTATATTCAGCACCTCCTCATTAGTTACATGGTAACCTTTTAATCTCCTACATTTTGAAGTCTGGAATGCTTATTGCCCATTTTTTCACTCCCATGCAATGCTACACTGCAGACAAATACCTTCATAAAGGACCTCCCAAATCTTCAATTTACTAGTACAACACATCTTGCAGCTCACAAATACTCAAAAAATAGTGTGACAATATACATTGTGACCAAATGTCAATGAATATATGTGGTTTTCAATTCTTTTCGAAGCCTGAAACTGGCAACCTAATGTAAAATTAGCAGCTTTGGTGCAATCAATTAAAATATCTTTTCTTGGCTTAAATTTATGTTTGATATTACATAATTCCTCTTCTTCAGAAATGCTTGTCTTGCAATTGCTGTTTTACAAGTTATATACCCTTTCTACTTTGAAAATTATTTTACTGCCCAAACAGCAAAATTTATCAACTGATTTTTCTAATCTAATTCTTCCAGCACTGCCTGATTTAATACAATTAGAATATAGCTCCATCTGAATTTCCAACCCAATGATAATATCTGTTTAAGTTAAATTAAACTCTAATCTGTGTCAAAATTTTGGCAATAGGAAATAACTGAAATCATTAAGTTGTCTACATTTCAGCTGTCGCTATAGCAGACATAAAAATTCTTCATACATGATGTGAAGATATATCAATTATAGAGGGCATTTCATCAGAGGAGGAATAGTAAATATTTTAGGATGTGGCAGTTTAGATGAATTTTATTAAAAATGTATTATAATATCTGTCAAATTCTTATTGAGTGCAGAGATATGGCTGTTAGTATGTAGCCCCTAACAAACTTAAAGTAAAGGCAAATGAGAAAATTTTCATTGATTCTTCCAATGGTTCTTGGTATTCAATTAAAAGCACAATTTTTTGTATGTTCTTCAAGTTTATTTTTATGAGATATACAAAATTATGCTTTTAATTCAATATTATGATGTTCTACCAAGAACCAGTGAAGGATTCACTGAAATATCCTCATTTGCTTTTACTTTAAGTTTCAGTTAATGATGAAAATTCTCCTCAGAGATGATAAACATTGTTGAAACGAGATAGAATGGATGGCCAGTACTGAAGTCACCATAGATGCTACATCCCTGTACACCAACATCCCTCACACCCTGCTCTGGATAACTATCTTTCCCAACGCCCACCTGAAAGCCTCCCAAAAACCTCATTCCTTGTCACACTCGCTAATTTCATACTCAACAATAATTACTTCACCTTTGAGGGCCAGACATACAAACAAATCAGGGGGACAGCTATGGGTACCAGGATGGCCCCTTCCTATGCCAACCTCTTCATGGGCCGCATGGAAGAAGCATTCCTTAAGACACAGAAGCTGCCTCCCCTGGTTTGGTATAGATTCATAGATGATATCTTTGTGGTCTGGACTCACGGTTAAGAAACCCTTCTGAACTTCCTCCACGACCTTAAGTCCTTCTCCAACCTTAAATTCACCTGGTCCTGCTCCAAAACTCAAACCACCTTCCTTAATGTTGACCTTCACCTTGCTGAGTCTCACGTCCACACCTCAGTCCATATTAAACCCACTAACAAACAACAGTACCTCCACTTTGACAGCTGCCATCCCTTCCATATTAAACGATCCCTTCCCTACAGCCTGGGCATCCATGGGAAACATATCTGTTCCAGTTCCGAATCCCTCACCAGCTACAACAACAATCTATCCAATGCTTTCCTCTCCCGCAACTACCCTACAGACCTCATCCACAAACAGATCTCCCGAGCTGTCCATTTCACTCTCTCCAACAACATGTTCCTAACCCCAGACCATCCAGAAGCACCCCCTTAGTCACCCAGTACCATTCTGGCCTGGAATGCCTCAACAAATTCCTCAAACAGGGCTATGACTTTCTCAAGTCATGCCCTGAGATGAGACCATCACTCCAAACTGTTCTTCCCACACCACCCAGAGGAAAAACCTACCTGATTCAAGGCAGGACCACATGAGAGACAACATACGTCATATACCAGCTGACATGTGTCCACTGTTCAGCCTATTATGTTGGTATGACTACTAACAAATTGGCTGAGCAGATGAATGGGCACAGACGGACTGTTCGCCTGGGGGACACCCAATATCCTGTGGCAGAACATGCCCTCCAGCATAACTCCAGGGACCTGGGCACGTGTTATACCACACATGCCACTTGGATAGTACCAACAAACACCAGTCCCTCAGAGCTACGGAGGTGGGAACTTGCCCTCCAACATATCCTCTCCTCCCGCCACCCCCCTGGCCTAAATCTACACTAACCCCTCCTCTTCCTCCATCCTCAGCTCACATATTCATTATCCCTTCCTTACCTCTCTCCCTCTTCATCCCACTCACTCTCTCACTCACTCTCTCTCTCTCTCTCTCTCTCTCTCTCTCTCTCTCTCCGTATGTGTGTGTCCATCCATCTTTCCCTGTTAATGAAAAACGTTTTAGAAAACCCCCTGCCCCTCCTACACCCCTCAGCATCATTCAGTTCACTCATCTTCTTTTCTCTTCACTACTTGATCTTCCCTCTTTGGTTATATATATCCTCTCTGGCTTGGCTCAGTACATACATGCAGTATCTCTGACGTCCACACACCCGAAACACCACCTTCATGACCTAGGTTGTGAATTACCTTTCCCTTCCGTTCCCATCCTTTCTTCTTCCCTTCTCTCCCACCTGATGAACGAACTGTGTTCCAAAAGCTTGTCCATTTTGTCCCCTCTTTTTCTGTTTTCTTTTCTTTTTTTTTCTGTTTCTTCATTTGTATTACTATGGGTGGTACAGCACAAAGGTAAGTACTGGCCAGCCATTCTATCTCTTTTCAACAATATTTGCTTTAAGTTTCTTTTTCATAATCAAATCAAATAAAAATTTTACAGTAATTTCAAAAGGATAGGTTGCTACTCACCACAGAAAGGCATACATAAAAGACTACAAGTATATTTAGCTTTCTTGAGAAATAGGAATTCATTCTCTTTCTCTCTTACACACATGCACGCACACACACACACACACACACACACACACACACACACACACACACACACAAATGCGTGCACGCAAACATGACTGCTGTATCCAGCTGTTGTGGCCAGACTTTAGGACTATCTGATGCAAGAGCAGCAACCAGTGTTGGTGGTGAGGAGGCACGATGGAGAGGGGAGAGGAGGGATGCAAGGCAGGACTGGGGGAATACACCAGTGCTGTTAGACGGACAGGGAGGAAGGGAAGGGAGAGACTGGAATTTGTGGCAGAATGGAAGATGTATGTTAGTGTAGGGCCGCAGTGTGGGCAGGGCAGGGAAGGGGAGGGGTGGGGAGGGTGGTGGGGGGCAGGAACCAGTGAAGATTTAGATCCGGGGGGAATGTGGGAGTGTAGGATGTATTGTAGGGAGAGTTGCCACCTGCAGAATTCAAAAAGCTGGTGTTTGTGGGGAGGATCCATGTGGCACAGGCTGAGTAGCTGTCACTGAAGTGAGCCACATCTTGCAGTGCTGCATGCTCTCAACAGAATGGTCCAGCTGTCTACTGGCCATTATTTCATGATGGTGAACAGACAACTTATTACTGGCCATACCCATGTACAAGGCTGCAAAGTGGTTGCAACTCAGCTTGTAGATGACATGACTGCTTTCACAGGTTGCTCTGCCTTTAATGGGATAGGAAATGCCTATGACAGGATAGTTGTAGGTGGTGATAGAATGGTAGATATGGCAGGCTTTGCATCTAGATCTATTACAGGCATTTCAACTGTGGAGCAAGAGGTAGGGAGCAGGAATGAACAAAGATATTACGTAGGTTTGTTGGGTGGCAAAATACCACTGGAGGAGGGATAGAGAGGATGGTGGGTAGGGTATTTCTCATTTCAGGGCAGGATCAAAGGTATTTGCAACCACATTCCGCCAGGGTTCTGCCACCCATCACACCTACGTAATATCCTTGTTCATTACTATTACATTCCTGTTACCAACCCCTTACCTCACATCTCATATTTGTGCAATAGATCTATATGCAAAACCTGTCCTATTCACTCCAGTCCCATTACAGGCATTTCCTATTCCATAAAAGGCAGGGTAACCTGTGAAAGCTATCATGTGATCTAGAAACTGAGCTTCAATCTCTGTGCAGCCTGCTATATGAGCATGACCAGTAATAAGCTGTCTGTCTGCATGAGTCACCACCAGTAGACAGCTGGAGCATCCTGTTGAAGAGCATGCAGCCTTGCATGATGTGGCTCACTTCAGTGACTACTCACAGCCTGTGTCACATGGATCCTCCCC
Organism: Locusta migratoria; assembly: GCA_026315105.1. NCBI lineage: Eukaryota > Metazoa > Arthropoda > Insecta > Orthoptera > Acrididae > Locusta > Locusta migratoria. The sequence continues at coordinate 159,737,581 of CM048751.1, read as the reverse complement.
ACAAACACCCAGCTTTTCTGAATTGTGCAGGTTGAAACTCTCCCTGCAATCCCCCAGGCCATGACTTCACTGCCTCCTGCCCCCACTACCCTCCCCTGCCCACACTCACATAAGTCTTACAATCTGCCAGACTTTCCAGTGTGTCCCATTCCATTTCTGACAAAGTGCTGGCGTATTCCCAGAGCCATGCCTTGCATCCTTCCCCTCTCCTCTTCATCCTGCCTGCTCACCGCCACCACTAGTTGCTTCTCTTGCATCAAATAGTCCTAAAGTCTGGCCACAGTGGCTGGAGACAGCAGCCATGCTTGTGTCAGTCTGTGTGTGTGTGTGTGTGTGTGTGTGTGTGTGTGTGTGTGAAACAAAGAGAGAGAGAGAAAATTCATTTCTATTTCTGAAGAAGGCCATAACATATAACATCAAAAGCTAAGCATACTTGTAATCTTTTGTGTGTGCCTTTCTGCATACTAACAAGATGTCCCTGTGGTGACTAGCAATCTATCCTTTCAAAAAATAGTTTTGAATCCTTCCTGGAAATAAAGTAACAGGTATCATACAATCAAAGATTGTGACATAGGTGAATTGTCAATTTTAATGTTACATATAGTTTGATAAACTTAATCTAAAATTATAATACTAGTTGTTTTCTTCTTCTGTTAGGTATTATTTTACAGTTTATCATTTTAAAACCTATTGTTATAATATAATTTTAGATGGTTATCATTCAAGAAATTTTCTACACTGTAGTAACATTTATTTTTCAGGTAATTTTCCAGAGCTCCTTCATTATATTTTACAGTACAATCTTAGTTCCCCTTTCAGAGTTTATTGTTAAATTTCATGGCCATATAATGTGGCCATACAGTTGTTATTTGTGGATAGGTAACATATAACTAACTCTGTGTCTAGTTTCATATTGATGCAAGAAGCAGTAGCCAGTAGTCTTCAGACAGTTTCTGGTTGCTTTTGGTGAGAATGAAAATCTCATATATGCTTCATATGGGCATTATATTTAGTTTTTCAAACAAAGTTTTGCAATGCTGTCTTCTTTTAGTTTCCACCATGGATAAGATGATCTTTTTTTGTAGCCTTAAAGCTTTCAGAAAATTTGTTTTCTCAGAGCCACAGAAAATATACTATACCCAACGACTGAAAACAAAATATCTCTAACAAACAGTTTTCTCTTGCAGCTTAATCAATGATACTATACAAGACTTTCATTACATATGCGATACTATTCAGTTGACACTGTATCTGTCCGCATGATAACTCCACAATATATTTTTATTTACTAGTACACCAAGGAATTTGTGAAAGTTTGCAGTATCCATATTTTTGGCCATATATTTTATTTCACAATACATTGTGCTAATTATTTTGTTGTAAAATGAACAATTTCTGTTATTGTAAGATTTAATTTCAAATTGTTATTTTTTACCCATTCTTTTATTTTCCCAAGTGTTTGCACAATATGATGGATTAAGTCTTCATAGGTTTTATAGCAGACTATGACTGTTGAATCATCTGCATGGCATGTCATTACTTTAATATAGAAATAGTAGAGGCCCTACTATTGCACCGTGTGGAACACCTAATGTGTGTTTCCACCAAGAGAAAAACGTTTTACCACTGTTGTTAATAATTACTCTTTGCTTTCTGTTTGCCAAGAACTATGACATCCAGCTAAGGGATTTTCCTTGAAAACCATAGAATATCAATGTTTGGAGTAGTACTTCATGATTTACTGTGTCAAAAACTTTGGAAAGCTCACAAAAGGTGCCCAATTCATGCATTCAATAATCAAGATATGTCAACTTTTGTGACCAATTTAGTGCATGGATTTGATTCAGCCTTTCCTGGAGCTATACTGTTTTATGAAATAACATTGTGGGATGAATTGTAATATTCTTTCTGATCACTTGTAGCTCTTTCAAATTTTTTCAAGAATATTGGTAAGCGTGAGACATGCCTATAGTTTCCTACTTCATCTTTTTTGTGGCTTGGCTGAATGTCTGCATATTTTAATCAATCTGGAAAACAACCCTCATCAAAATACAGTTGATTAAGAGGGAGAGTGGATGTGCAATACTGTAAAGAGTTTAATTGTTTTTTAGGGACTTAATAATTTTCACAATGTCAGCGCTTGACACATGGGAAAACTTAAAGCCTCAGCAATTTCTATCTGTCAACGAAGGTTTCACAAATATCACTGGGATCTATAACAGCTCCACTAATTATCACTTGTTTTGAGGGGCATTTTCTATTCATTTAGCAAACAACTTCACTTCTTATAATGGACCGAACAGGTTTTGATTTGCTTTTAGCATCTGAAATAAATCTATTGTTGCAGTGTGTTTTGCCAGTTTAACTACTTTGCCAAATATATTTTTGTATGTGTTTAAGAATCTAACAAATTCTGGGCTTCAATTAACTTTTACCTCCATACGCAGTTTCCATTTTTGTGGCGTTAGACACTATTAAATTCTTTGTTACCAATGATCTACTTTCATGATTCCCAATCCACATTGTTACAAAAGGGAAACCTTCATTAATTACCTCCACATTTTCTTTACTGAATTCCCTACATATTTTTGTTCAGCACGATGCATTTTGCTTGTTATGAAACAAATAGTGGTGAATGGCCTGATACTCCTAAATCTATACCTATAAATGTGAATGTCTGTTCAGTGTACGTTTATCACGTTTGAACCACAAGACATAAAGAGCTAAAAATTTGTACAGGTACTAATGACTACCTGGGTAAGGCTTTAGGCACAGTTTTATGGCGATCGGATAGCTATTTAGCTATATATATTTATGTGTATGTCTGTTCGGTGTACGCTTATCACGTCCGAACAACATGATGCAGGGACTTAAATATTTGTACAGTTACTAATTTATACTTGAGGAAAGTTTTAGGCACTGTTTTATAGTGATCTGATAGATATTTAGTAATTTGAAGAATATAATGCGAAATGCGGAACAATTATTACTCATTGAAAATTATAATTTCTCTTTGAAAATGGTTTTAATGGCGGCATTGTTGCTTGAGGGTTGATAATGATAAAAGGGTGGAGTATGTTGGGATTGAAAGTTATCAGTGTATATAAAATTCTACGAGTGTGTGTGTTAATATTTCACTCAGCAGTGAAATGTACAGAACACAAACGAATGGTCTGTGTGTAATTGTTGTCTGAAGTCTCCTGTTGTACACCATAGTAGTTGAATGCCGATAGCTGTAAGGGGGTGGAAGATATGGTGGTTGAAAGTGGTCAAATTATTAAAAAATTCGGACTGAAGGCCAGCAATGACGTTTGTGACTCTATAGCAAGGAGGTTACATACAGCGAAACGTGATGCCACAGACCATATCTTTGGTCTATGCGTGCTACAATGTCTTCAGCTCTTTCTCTGAAGGAGAAGCATACGAATAATTTAATTTTTTTCCTTGAAGGTTGATTAAAAATGTTTGTTTCTAAAGAATGTGTTGTATTATATTTCATCCTTCAAAACCAGTCTCATAGCACACTACTGAAAGATAGCTTATCTATCATACTCAACACGCGAGCAGAGCCTTGGGTTTAATCTAGTCTAGAATAAATTTTTGTTGTACACTGAAATTGTAACTACTTACAATCTTATCAATATATTTTGCCGAAGTTGCTATAACTCTAGTGCACCTATCAAAATTTAGATTTAGTCCATTTGGGGCTACAAGGTTCTTTAAATGTGAAGAGAATTTATCTGTTCTTACAACTATGTTAAAGTCAGCACATATAAGTAATTTCATACATGGTATTTCAGAATTTAATTTATTTCAAAGATGTAATGACAAGCTGAGACAGGCACATAAAAAGACACACATGTAACACTTAAGCTGTCGGCCATGGCCTTCTTCAGAATACAGAACAGTCACACAATCACACAAGCACGCTACACAGTCACACAACCATGACTGTGTTGCGTGCCTGTGTGACTGCGTGAATGTTCAGTATTCTAGAGAAGGCCATTGCCGATAGCTTAAGTGTTGTTATGTGTGTGGTGAGTTGTAAATTGCCCTAATGGTTTTGTTTAATTTTCAACCTGGAGTTTCCATTATTAGAATTTTATTCATGTAATCTAAGAATACGACCTTATATGTACCTAAGGAGTGCGATATAGATTGATGACTGTGTTAGACTCTAAGTTTTGTAGAACAACATTTAGTTTCTTCATATGGCTAAAATTGTGTCTGATTTCATAGTCTACTGAAGAATGAACTAGAATGAATCATGATCCACCAAACCCATTAGCTCTACAGAATCTAGTAGCCACTTTGTAGCCTGCAAGTTTATTTTAGAGGTTTATATTCAAGCCAGCGTTCATTTAGATATTATCTTTACTGGCTGTTGCATACTTTCTAATAAAGTTTGTATGTAATAAACCTTGCTGATCATTCCTGGAGACAGAGCTTTCATGTTCAAATGCATAACGTAATTACTACTGGTACAGTATACATTATCAGTTTGAAACTAATTTGAAAGCACTGACTCACATTATAGAGGAGTTAAACATCGGCGACTCCACTCCTGGCCAGCTCTGGCATGACCTGCGGTCTCAAGTGCATCACTCCTTCCTGCTGGACCCAGTGCTGTCTGGTTACTCAACCTGCCAGCCGAGCTACAAATCCAGATCTTAGCACTGTCGACACAGCCACACGACACTTCTCTGGCATAAGCTAATAGGGTGTACCAAGTGATGCGTCACTGCCAGTTGATTTCTGATTCACCAGCGCGCATAGTTCAACAACTGGATATGCCTCTTCTGCCTCACTTTTTGGTGATCAGAGATTCCAAGTGGTGCGCCATTCAACAGACAGTGGAGCAACCCATCAGCAACAGGCTGTTACCACCGCCAGCTTCGGTCAACCCCACCTCCACACCTTCACAGCCTGACACACCATCTGTCACACATGCCACATCTACTAGTGCAAGTGTGACTGGTGGGTCCCCCCACCCCACCTACCTGCTATGCTGGTACCTGCATGCATGCGATATGTTTGTGTATGAGTTTGACAAGCAATGGAAAATCGGTGTCGTATTACAGAATTAACAACATTTTCTTCTAGTATCGACTTGAGTTAATCAAGGCATTAATTTGCGTGTGAGCAGCATAGGAATGCAATGTCTATTGCGAGTATCTGTCTTTGTTGCAGATATGTCAAGTGGTCGGCATTGCAAAGTGGATTGTAAGAGAAGAGGGCAGAAGAGAATCATGGAGTAAACGATATAGAAACTCAGAGTTTATATATGAACTCCATGTGTGAAAGCTTTTGTTTTAATTCTTCTGGTTTTTGACTCTGTTGAGATTGGATATAAGGTGCAAAAGAGATATGTGTAGTTATTCTGGCATTGTATATAATTTCCAATAAAATTGTCGTAATTAATCAGAACAATTGATGTGTTTTTCAGCAGTTATTTTATGCAAAGGTGTAAATTTATGAATGTCTTTGAAGTGTAATAATTAGAAGGTATTTAGAGGCACAGCATAGCTGGACCTCGTTTTATTATTACTTCAAAGATAAAGAGGAAGTTGCAAATATGGACTTGAAGGGAACTTTACACCATATAATCCATAACGGAAATTGAAGTAACAACACATCGCTTTGTGAGGGGTCATCAGCGTCAACTTCACATATCTGTCCACATCAAACCTATCAATAAACAACAGTACCTGCATTAAGACAGCTGCCATCTATTCCATATCAAACGTTCCCTTCCCTACAGCTTAGGTCTTCGTGGCAAACGAGACTGCTCCATCCCGAATCTCTGAACCAGTACACCAATAACCTGATAACAGCTTTCACATCCCACAGCTAACCTCTTGATCTGGTACAGAAGCAAATTGCCAGAGCCACTTCATCATCCCCTCAAATACAGAACCTGCGAGTGTTTGTACAGAAAGCACTGGACGCCTGAGAGTTTGTAATGTTGCATGATGACACTGTGCACCCTCCACTACAGCTCACACCACGTCCTACGCAGATCCAAGAACATATTTGACATTTCTCTTAATGGATGTATGGTTACGGTCTCCATCAACCAGCTGAAACTCACGTGGGCACTTTCTGTTGTGTGTGACACCCCACAGGTAGGAAGTGATGATACAGATGACAAACCCCCTAACAAATGATCTTACAGCGTGTGACGATCTTTCGCCTACACATGGTGTTCATGCGACCGAGCATGTGTATGATGACCAGTTTTTAGGCAGTAATCAGGCAGACTTCACTCCCCTGCAGCCACCTTTGACGCCTCCCGGTCCTGCACCACACCTGCTGCTCAGAACATCCTCCTTCAGGCCACCCGCAAATTAGAACAACATGCCACCCACCACCTCAAAAACTATCCAATCTCCTGCTCACACATCTCCAAAAAGGCAATACTCTTTCCCTCTCCAATAAACCTCAACTTCCTCTTATTGCACACAAACTCAGTCTCTCCCATCTACTCATCTCCCACTCCCAACTCCTCTCCCCCCCAAACCTCAAAACTCCAATCCACACAATCTGGAACCATAACATCCCAATTCAGTAGTCAACCTCTCCTCCAAACCTCACTCCCAATCTGAAACTTCTGTCCTATCCAAAGGCCTAACCTTTAGCCCTACTCCCAAATTCAACCAAATAGCTCTTGTCAAAGATTTACTTTCCTATACTCGTAGTCTTCTTTGCTGGAGATACCACTTTGCCACGAAGAAAAATAACCCTACTCCTAATGATCCAGCTCCCCAAGACATCATTCAAATTGAACCCTGCCTGGAACAGTTTCGTCCTCTGTCACAGCAAGACCTACCTGCTCTTCCTCAAAATCACCCTCTTCAAACCTTCCAGGAATTCCTTACTTCCAACCTTGCCTCTCAGTCTTTCCTGAGGAACCTTAATCCTACTCCCAACATTAACGCAGCTGAATCCCGAGCTATCCGTGATCTGAAGGCTGACCATTCTATAATCATTCTCCCAGCCAACAAGGGATCCATGATCGTGGTATATGATCGGCGGGAGTATGTGGCTGACAGACTGCATCAGCTTCCAGATAGTACCACATATAAAGTCTGTCATGGCAATCCCATCCCTGATGTCCAGGCAGAGCTTCAAGGTATCTTCAAAACCTTAGGCCCCCTACAAAACCTTTCATCTAAGTCCATTAACCTCATGACCCCACCGACACCCTGCACCCCCACCTTTTACCTACTTCCCAAGATTCACAAACCCAATCATCCCGGCCGCCCCATTGTGGCCGGTTACCAAGCCCCTACAGAACGAATCTCTGCCTACATAGACCAACACCTTCAACCCATCATGTGCAGTCTCCCATCCTTCATCAAAGACACCAACCACTTCCTCGATCACCTAAAATCCTTACCCAGTCTGTTACCTCCAGAAACCATCCTTGTAACCATTGATGCCACTTCCTTATACACAAATATCCCACATGCCCAGGGCCTCACTGCGATGGAGTAATTCCTTTCACGCCGACCACCCACTTCCCTACCTAAAACCTCTTTCCTTAATACCCTAACGAGCTTTATCCTAACCCACAAATTCTTCACTTTTGAGGGCCAAACATACCAAAAACTAAAGGAAACAGCCAAGGGAATCAGGATGGTCCCCTCGTACGCAAACTTATTCATGGGTCACTTAGAGGAAGCCTTCCTGGATACCCAAGCCTGTCAACCCAAAGTTTGGTACAGATTCATTGATGACATCTTCATGATCTGGACTCACAGTGAAGAAGAACTCCAGAATTACCTCTTCAATCTCAACTCCTTTGGTCCCATCAAATTCACCTGGTCCTATTCCAAATCCCATGCCACTTTTCTTGATGTCAACCTCCATCTGTGTAACGGCCAACTTCACACATCCGTCCACATCAAACCTATCAATAAACAACAGTACCTGCATTAAGACAGCTGCCATCTATTCCATATCAAACGTTCCCTTCCCTACAGCTTAGGTCTTCGTGGCAAACGAGACTGCTCCATCCCGAATCTCTGAACCAGTACACCAATAACCTGATAACAGCTTTCACATCCCACAGCTAACCTCTTGATCTGGTACAGAAGCAAATTGCCAGAGCCACTTCATCATCCCCTCAAATACAGAACCTTCAACAGAAGAATCCCAGAAGTGCCCCTCTTGTCACCGGATACTTTCCGGGACTTGAGCGGACTCTGAATGTAGCTCTCCAGCAAGGATACGACTTCCTTAAATCCTGCCCCGAAATGAGATCCATCCTATATGACATCCTTCCCACTCCACCAAGAGTGTCTTTCTGCCGCCCACCTAACCTCCGTAACCTCCTAGTCCATCCCTATGAAATCCCCAAACCACCCTCCCTACCTTCTGACTCCTACGCTTGTAACCGCCCCCATTGTAAAACCTGTCCCATGCACTCTTCCACCACCACTTACTCCATTCCCGTAACCCGGAAGGTGTACACAATCAAAGACAGAGCCACTTGCTATAGCACCCATGTGATCTACCAACTGACATGCCTGCACTGTGAAGCGTTCTATGTGGGAATGACCAGCAATAAACTGTCCATTCGCATGAACGGTCACAGGCAGACAGTGTTTGTTGGTAATGAGGATTACCCTGTGGCTAAACACACGTTGGTGCATGACCAGCACATCTTGGCACCATGTTACACTGTCCGGGTTATCTGTATACTTCCCACCGACACCAATCCATCAGAACTCCGGAGATGGGAATTAGCTCTTCAGCATATTCTCTCTTCCCGTTGCCCACAAGTTCTCAACCTCCACTAAATTCAAATTCCCATCCACCATCTTTAACATCTTTGCCTCTGTTCTCTGGACAGAGCCTCTGCCTCAAGTGGCATCTCTTAACGTCTTTGCTTTCTACAGTATATCTGCCAAGGGTTGTTTGCGTCTGTGTGTGTATTTGTTTACCTTCCTTTTCTTCCCCCAAGGTAAGTCTTTCCTTTCTCGGAATTGGAATGGCTCCTTACCCCCTCCCTTAAGACCCTCATCATTTACTTTTCCCTCTCCTTTCCTTCTGCCTGAAGAAGCAACTGGGTTGCGAAAGCTTGTGTTTGTGTGTGTGTTTTATTTGTGCTACTATCACAGCTGTGCTCCTTCACCTGGTGAGTAATCTTCATCTATTTTTATATATAATTTTTCCTGCTAGGAATTTTTCGTCAGATAACTTACCAAAAGGACAGACTCCTCGATAGACACAAATAAAATCACACACAAGCTTTCGCAACCGTTGGTCGCTTCTTCAAGAAAAGAGGAAGAAAGGAGAGGAGAAAGGAAAGGATATGGGTTTTAAGGAAGTGGAAAAGCAGTCATTCCAATCCCTGGGGTGGAAGGACTTACCTCTCTCTCTCTCTCTCTCTCTCTCTCTCTCTCTCTTTTCCTTGTGGGAAAATATGTATAAAATAAAGATTTTTGACTTACCTAAAGTACAGGCTTGTCGACAGAAACATCAAACACACACAAACATTCAAGCTTTCGCCACCACTGGCAGCTTCTTCGGGAAAAAGAGGAAGGAAGGAGAGGGGAAAGGGAAGGATACGGGTTTTAAGGAAGTGGAAAAGGAGCCATTCCAATCCCAGGAGTGGAAGGACTTACCTTAGGGGACAAAAAGGAAGGTAAACAAATACTCACACACTCACACATATCCACATGCAAACACACCTACACACACCTACAAATGTCTGCCTAGATGTGTTTGAATGTGGGTATATGTGAGTGTGTGTGCATTTGTTTACCTTTCTTTTTGTCCCCTAAGGTAAGTCCTTCCACTCCTGGGATTGGAATAGCTCCTTTTCCACTTCCTTAAAACCCGTATCCTTCCCTTTCTCCTCTCTTTAATTCCTCTTTTTCCCGAAGAAGCTGCCAGTGGTGGCGAAAGCTCGAATATTTGTGTGTTTTTGTGCGTGTTTTATGTTTCTGTCGACGAGCCTGTACTTTAGGTAAGTCAAAAATCAGAGAGAGAGAGAGAGAGAGAGAGAGAGAGAGAGAGAGAGAGAGAGAGAGAGAGAGGACAACTTGACTGTCCAGCTGTGGGACAGTCCTGTAAACATCACCTTAATTAAACACCTCCCCGTACCCTCTTCTGCCGACTCTTCAAAGATTTTGGTATCTTTAAGCGCATCAGGTGTCCTACATCTGTCAATTTCCCTCCTTCCCACCCCTTCCCCAACCTCTGCTGTTCTGATCTCCCGCACTGGATGGCCCCTCCATCGCCCGTGCTGGTTGGAGGACTATGTATCATCTTCCCCACCTCTCGTCTCGCCACTGAGTTGGTACTCAAGTCACTCTACACCATCTGTGTGTTCTACACTCCTGGAACGAGGTGCACGATTTCTGCTTCAGCAGCAAGATGGTCAGTGTTTCTCTATACTCTTAAGTGTAAACGATTCTCTCTGTTGTTGAATGTTAATAAAGTGACTATCAGTCAGCATTTATTTGTGTTATTATATGGTAGCGTTGGTAGAAACCACTAGCATTTAGACAAATTTCTTGTTTGTTTTCAAAGCAACTATTGCATATTATTTTATCAAAAGCTTTGTTTCTATTTGATCTGAGTATCGTCTTACCAGGACATTTTGGTGTTGTCCATGCATTGTAAAACTAGCTTTTTTTAAAATCTGCTAATATTAAGAAGTTTAACATTTTGAAAATTTGAACAGAAGCGTTATAATTTTGTATTTGTTCGTAGAATCCAGTATTCACAGAAGACCAGTCTGCGAGATCAAATCACATAGGCACATTCGTCACTATTATGTTTGTAGTCAACGGCAATGGCAAGATAATGATAAGTTTTTTAGTAAATGCACTAACCTTGTTGCAGTAAACATCATTTGTTCTGCAATGAGAACAACACAGTCACTTGTAGTAGAATTGGCACATTTATTTTCTATGTTGCTCATCATCTTTTTGAATTCCACCCCAGGCTTTACAACAGCTGAACTAACAGTCGTATCCCTTAGTCAATAAAAATTGGAAACATGCTATATAGCACTTTATATTGCAATTCATCTACACAAACTACTCCTAAAACAACCTATGTATTTATGTTCTAACCAAAAATGAAGACTAATGCTTACACACACATTTAGATAAAATACAGTTAATATTTATTGTTAGGTTTCATCAAGATGAATTTAAAATTGTTAAGTATTTTCTCATTAATTTTTATATTATAGATGTACCACTGATGTATGCTTTTATTATTTTTCAGTTATCAATTCATTTTAATGTGAGTCTCTCAATTCTTTACACAATACTCATTAACTGCTTCAGCTTGTATAGCGTAGTTTTATGTCAAGTCTGAAACACATCTAATATGTAAAAATAGAAGAATGAATTGCAGTAAAAACATTGATTATTATGACAATGTGTTGTTTCTCATTCCAAATGAGCAATGTCCACCTTTCTTTGCAAATGAAAACATTATTGTTATTATTATCTTCAGTCCGGAGACTGGTTTGATGCAGCTCTGCACCCTATTCTATCCTGAGCAAGCCTTTTCATCTCCTCATAAGAACGGCAACCCACATCCATTTGAATCTGCTTACTATATGCGTCTCTTGGTCTCCCTCTGCGATTTTTACCCGACACACTTTCCTCCGATGCTAAATTTACTATTCCTCGACATCTAAGAATGCGTCCTACCAAACGATCCCTTCTTTCAGTCAAGATATGCCAAAAATTCCTTTTCTCACCAATTCTGTTCAGTACCTCTTCATTAGTTATGCAATCTACCCACCTAATCTTCAGCATTCTTCTGTAGCACCACATTTCAAAAGCTTCTATCCTCTTCCTGCCCGCACTTTTTATTGTAGATGTTTTACTCTCGTATAAGGCAACACTCCACACAAATGCCTTCAGAAAAGACTTCCTTACACTTAAATTAATATTTTATGTTAGCAAATTTCTCTTTTTCAAAAATGCTTTCCTTCCCATTGCCATTCTGCATCTTATATCCCCTATACTGCGACCATCATATGTTATTTTACTGCCCAAGTAACAAAACTCATCTACCACCTTCATTGTTTCGTTACCTAATCTAATTCCTTCACCATCGCCTGATTTTCTAAGATTGCATTCCATTATCTTTGTTTTTCTCTTGTTAATATTCATTTCATACACTCTCTTCAGCACACTGTCCATTCCATTCAACTGCTCTTCCAGGTCCTTTGCTGTCTCTGACAGAATTACAATGTCATCAGCAAAACGCAATGTTTTTATTTCTTCACCCTGAACTTTAATCCCTATTCCAAAGTTTTCCTTGCTTTCCTTCATCACCTGCTTTATGTACAAATTGAATAACATTGGAGAAAGGGTATAACCGTGTCTTACTCCCTTCCAACTAATGCTTCCCTTTCATGCCCTTTGAGTCTAACATCTGCGGTCTGGCTTTTGTACAAGTTGTAAATAACTCTCCTTACCCCTCTTTGACTTCAGAATTTGAAAGTGTATTCCAATCAACATTGTCAAAAGCTTTCTCCAAATCTACAAAAGCTAAAAATATAGGTTTGCCTTTCCTTAATCTATCATCTAAGATAAGTCGTAAAGTGAGTATTGCCTCCCGTGTTCCTACGTTCCCCCTGAATCCAAACTGATCTTCCCTGAGGTCAGCTTCTACCAGCTTTTCCATTCTCCTGCAGATAATCCATGTTAAAATTTTGTAACCATGACTTATCAAACTGATCGTTCTGTAATTTTCACACCTGTCTGCACCTGATTTCTCTGTAATGGGAATTATTAAATTTTTTCTTAAAGTCTGAGGGTATTTCGCCTATCTCATACATCTTATGCACCAGGTGAAATAGTTTTGTCATGGCTGACTCTTCCAGGGACTTTAGTAACTCTGAGGAAATGTCATCTACTCCCGGGGCCTTGTTCCGACCTAGGTCTTTCAGAGCTCTGTCAAATTCATCTCTCATTATAGTATCTCCTATTTCATCTTCATCTACTTCCTCTTCCCTTCCTACAACATTTTCTCTAAGTTCATTTCCTTTGTAGAGATCCTCTAGGTACGCTTTCCACCTTCCAGCTTTCCCTTATTTGCTGAGAACTGGTTTTCCATCTGAGTTCTTGATATTTGTAGAACTGTTTTTCTTCTCCCCAAATATCTCTTTTATTTTCCTGTAGGTAGTACCTACTTTTTCCCTATTTATACATTCTTCTGCCAATTTGCATCTGGCTTCTGGCCACTCCTGCATAGCCATTTTGCACTTCATGTCCAACTAATTTCTTAGTCATCTGTACTCCATTTTGCCTGTTCATTTACTGCATTTTTATATTTTCTCCTTTCGTCAATTAAATTTAGTATTTCAAATAAATAAATGAATACACACACACACACACACACACACACACACACACACACACAACGCAAGCTTATTTATTTATTTATTCATTTATTTGTGTGTGTGTGTGTGTGTGTGTGTGTGTGTGTGTATTCATTTATTTATTTGTGATGCTGTCACACCTGTGCTCCTTCGCCTGGTGAGTAATCTTCGTCTGTTTTTTTTATATTTAATTTTTCCTGCTAGGAATTTTTTGTCTTAATATTCATATCATAAATTTAGTATTTCCTGTGATATCCAAGGATGTTTTGTAGGTCTTGCCTTTCTACCTATTTTGTCCTCTGCTGCTTTCACTATTTCATCTCTCCAATGCTACCCATTCCTCTTCTAATGTTGTATTTTTCCCCATTTCTGTCAATTGTTGCCTAAAGCTCCCTCTGAAATTCTTAAGAACTTCAGGTTCCCTCAATTTATCCAAGTCCCATCTCCTTATTTTCCTACCTTTCTGCAATTTTTTCAGTTTCAGCCTGCAGTTCATGACCAATAACTTATGGTCTGAGTCTATATCTGCCCTGGGGTATGTCTTACAGTTTACAAACTGGTTCCAGAATCTATGTTTTACCATTATAAAATCTATCTGATACCTTCCGGTGTCTCCTGGTCTCTTCCACATATACAACCTTCTTTCGTGATTCTTAAACCATGTGTTTGTTATGATTAAATCATGTTCCGTGTGAAATTCTACCAGGCGATCTCCTCTTTCATTCCTTCTTCCCAGTCTATATTCATGTACTATTTTTCCTTCTCTTCCTTTTCCTACGGCCGAATTCCAGTCCCCCATCACAATTAAGTTTTCCTCTCCCTTAATTGTCTGAATAATTTCCTTTAACTCCTCATACGTTTCTTTAATCTCCTCATCACGGCATATAAACCTGTACTACTGATGTCGGTGTTGGCTTCGTATCTATCTTGACAATGTTAATGCGATCACTGTGCTGCTCATAGTAATTTACCCGCATTCCTATTTTCTTATTCATTATCAGTCCGACTCCTGTGATCCCCCCAACAGATTTTGTATTTATAATCCTGTACTCACCTGACCAGAAATCCTGTTCATCCTGCCACCGAACTTTACTAATTACCACTATATTTAACTGCAACCTATTCATTTCTCTTTTTAAATTTTCTAATTTTCCTACCTGATTAAGGGATCTAACATTCCACGCTCCGACCCAAAGAATGCCTGTTTTGTGTTTCTTGATGACGACATCCTCCTGAGTAGTCCCCGCCCGGAGATCCGAATGGGGGACTATTTTACCTCCAGAATATTTTACCCGAGAGGATGCCATCATCATATTTTCATACAGTAGAGTTGCTTGTTCTCAGGAAATGTAATGGCTGTAGTTTCCCCTTGCTTTCAGCTGTTCGCAGTAACTGTATGGCAAAGCCACATTAGCTGATGTTACAAGGCCAGCTCAGTGAATCATCCAGACTGTTTCCCCTGTAACTACTGAAAAGGCTGCCTCTCCACAGATACCCCTCCACTGTGGTTGCACCTACGGTACGACTGTCTGTATCATTGAGGCACACAAGCCACCCTACCACGGCAATGTCTGTGATTCACGAGGGTGGATGTAAACCACAGAAACATACCTTTTCCTGTGCAGTGGACACTGATACAGCAGAATAGAAATCTTTGCTTTACCAATACTGAAGATTTTTGTCCCTGAATTGATTAAATAGGTGGAGAGTGACCACCCATAGCAGCAAGTCATGAAACTACAGTCTCTATAAAAATTACTTATTTAATCATTTAAATAATAATAATAATAATAAACACCACTGCACAATCTGCAAGTTACATGGATAAATTTTAAGGTTTAATATGGAATGGAATTGACTTTCAATTCTAAGACACAAGGGAAAAAGTAGTGTAATTGCTTCATATGGTTTACAGCCAGTTTGTGAGGTTGATATGAACAGATATGTGCGGAAATTGTTCATTACACTAATGTGCTACAGTTTAGAATGCATCTGTGACAAATAACTAAGTACTATTATCAACTAGACACTGCACTCGTTTGTTAAAGAAATCTCTACAAGAAATGGTTATTGCATATCATCCTTCATCACCATTATAATCAAAACTGCATCACCATCATTAGTAATTCCTTCTCTTCCCATCGTCTTTCATCAATTGGTACTTCCAACTATATAAACTCACCATATATTTTTGTCAGAATGTAAAACTTCATTATTCTACTAGCTTCACAATTTACTTATAAAAATTGCTAACCTGATCACAATGTGTTTGAATTTGCAGCATCACATCATTGCCCATAGTAGTGAAAGGAATTTTAACAGCAGAGGATGCAGTTACAGCAGTTGACAGTGGTGTAGATGCAATTCAAGTTTCAAATCATGGAGCTCGGCAATTAGACTGCACTCCAGCACCCGTGAGTCTATCAAGTGATTATATTTTAAAATTAGCATTATTCTAACAGTGTAAAGTCCAGAATGGAATAATAACAATATGTAGCGGATACAGGAGGCACTTACTCACAGACTGACACAATGAAAAAGTATGTTAGAAATATTTCAGCTTTTGGACAAAGGCCTCCTTAATAAGTAGTAAACTCGTACTACACAGTCTTACAACAACACAGTATACACACTTTTGTTATGTTTCTGGGCACTAAGACCCATTGCATCTGATGTTAGCAGCAATCTAGCTGAAGTGGGCAATGAGTGTATGGGACTGGTATTGTATGAAAAGGAGGAGGGATAGCACGGTGGGATGAGGGAATTGCTAGTGCTGCCTACGAGATTGTGCAGGACTCCTGCATGCAGTGTCAGGTGGTTGTGTTCTGTCTTGTCCCTAAACACTTCCACAGGTGGACTAGCATCTTTCCCTACCTCTATACTCCTATAACTCACCCTTACCATTTATCAATACCTATTCCTTACTCCACTATCCACACCAACTAGATTACTGCTCATGTCAGATGCAGTCAGTCCACATAATGTCTATGTTTGTGAAAGTTGTTGAATTTCCCTTAATTTTAACATATTCCTTTTAAAAGGCACAACAAATTTCCTTCCCCATTCTAAACCAAAAATAATTCAATCATGTCCTATGTGACAGACTGTTAAACCCCAATTTTCCTTCCTCCTGATTCAAGTGCATTTGTTTCAATGTGAAATTTTATAAAACCTCAAGAAAAACCCTTTTTTTAATATATAGTTCTCTTGACAAGCTTATTCATGCAGTAAATGCTCTCCAGTGCCAATAGCACTTCTTTAAATCTGTTGTTTTTTAGATAAATAAATTGTATTTTCAAATTATCTAACAATGGAAAATCCAGATTGGTATATCAATAATACATAACAACTTAGCGTAAAGATGATCTGAGCTGCTAACAGCACATAAAATAGATCTACATTTTAATTTACAAACAAACTCCGCATTTCACTCAAAGGTGCATGACGGAGGGTACCTAGTACCACTACATGTTACTGTCTTTCCAGTTCCACTCCAATATAGAACGAAGGGAAAACAAATACTTGTATGCATCTGAGTGCGCTCCAATCTATCAGATCTTATTATCTTTGTGGTCTTTACACGAAATGTAAGTTGGTGGCAGTAGGATTGATTTGCAGTCCACTTCAAATTCCAGCTCTCTAAATTTCTTCAAGTGTGTTTCTCTCAAAAGAACATTGTCTTCCCTCCAGCAGTTCCCATTTGTGTTTCTGAACCACTTCAGTAACATTTGTGCATTGATTGAACCTACCAGTAACAAATCTAGCCACCCGACCGTCTCTGAATTGGTTCTACATCTTCCTTTGAATTGATCTGCTCGGGATCCCAAACACTTGAGCAATACTCAAGACGGGGTAGCGCAAGCTTTTTATATGCATTCTTCTTTACAGAAAAAATCACACCTTCCCAAAATTCTCCCATTAAACTGAAGTCAACCATCCGCCTTCGCCACGACTGTCCTTATATACTCATTCCATTTCATATCGCTATGCAGCATTATGCCTAGATATTTAATTGACACGACTCTTTCTTCAGCACACTACTAATGCTGTATTTGAATAATGGAAACCACATTCACACAACCAAAATTTTTGGGCCTGGCCTTTATCAGAAAAAGAAATACATACATTCACATAGTCTCTCAGACATAACTATGCACACATTACCACCATGTCTGGCCATTCCAGTGCAACAAGCATCTTCACAGTGAGTGAGGAGGAGAGCAGAGGGTAGTGGAGGGGGCGAATGCCTGGTAAGGGTGGGAATGGAATATTACACGTTGCATGATGGACTGTAAAGGCTCTGATAGGTAGGAATGTGAGATACAACATGGAATGAAGTAAAGTGAAAAGGTGGGAGAGCAAAAAAGGGAAGGAGACTGTAAGACGATAAAAATAATAATTCTCACACACCACCAATTGCCCCACACCTCCAATAACCAGCCAGAAAGGAGTGTCCCTCCTTAATACAATATACAATATCACCCCAGACTGGAACAACTAAATCACATCCTTCGTCAGGGCTTTGATTATCAATCACCAAGCCATGAAATGAGAGACATTCTACCTAAAATCCTTCTGACCCCTCTTCAGGAGGTGTTCCATTGCCTACCCAACCTCCACAACATCCTTGTCCATCCCTATTCCACTCTCAGTCCTAACCCATTACCACAGGGATCATATCCCTGTGGAAGACCCCACTGCAAGACCTACCGAATCCACCCAGCCAGCGTTTCTTATTCCAGTCCTGTCACAGTCTTAGTCTACCCTATTAGAGGCTGGGTTACCTGTGAAAGCAGTCATGTGACTTACCAACTCTGCTGCAATCATTGGACACCATTTTACAGTGGCATGGCAATGAACAAGTTGAGCATCAGGATAAATGGCCCTCATCACACCTTAGCAAAAAGGCAAGGTGGACCAAACTGTGGAAAAGCATGCAGCTGAATGTAATAAACTAGATTTCAATGACTGCATTACAGCCTGAGCCATCGGGATCCATCCCCTCCACCATCAGCTCTCCTGAACTCCCCTCCACCACCAGCTCTCCGGAACTGTGAGTATAGCAGTTGTCCCACATTAAATGGTCCCAAAACCTCTTGGCCTTCACCTAAGATAATTTACAATCCATAGACCTCATGTTTAACAGTCTCCTCCACCCCCCACCTCCACTCCCCCAATCCCACACTCACATACCTACCGACTTTTGAAAAGGGCTATCAGCAAAATTCATGAGCAAATAAATATTTAAGTTTTGCACTTTTCCATATACCCCGGCTTGACAAAGATAATAATACTTCTGGGCTAGAAAATACAATAATTCACTCTTTAAACAGAATACTTCAATGAAATCATATCTACTTATAACATAGGCCAATGATTTGTATATGAACATAAGAATCAAGAAGAAATCTATGGCAAATAGCAGCAGGCGTGGTGAATATTGGTTTGGAGTGTAAATAACAGGACTTCACTGATGAATTAAGCAGATATGCGACAGTTGCAAAATGCTTTAGACAATAAAGCACAGCCAAAAAATAATATATCACATACTGTAGTACATCAGATTCAAGTTCAACTTAGTTGTTTTCAGAGTTGTGCTGCCCTTCTTAGCTTCCTGCAAGGTGTCTTCAGAACATGTTTTTTCATAACAGGGAACAGAACCCAAGATCATCAAAACAGAAATAGACTCTAGAGGGTCATTCCAGCAGTTGCCAGACTGCTTGACGTGCATGCGCAATGCTGAAATTGTGTTCCAGCAGCGCCTTCTCCCGCTTCTGGCTACTTGGAGTGTGGCTGTTTGGTGTTCCAGCAGTTGCCGCAAGCAGCCAGATGCTACCCGGAAAAATATTTCTGGCGTGGTCAAGCTGCCAATCTGCACATGCGCAGCAAGGTCCGAGTTAGAGTGGGGGGTAGCCATCACGTGATACGTTTGTGTTTGTAGCATGTTTTCCGACTATTTCGAAGTCACTGCAATCCCACTTGAGAACAGATATTTCTCATTTACACTTCTTCGTTATTAGGAAGGAAAGTATTTCAATTATTCCTTATAACTTACCTTTGCCTGCAGACATAAACAGTGCAAAAAGCGTTCCAGCAGTGCAAGTATCAAACAAGGGTTTTTACGTCATAACAGCTGCGCATGCGCAGTAACACCTGTTTCTTGGTGCTTGAAAGTAACCGTCCGGCAGCTGCTGGAACGAACCTTAGATATTCAGTGGACATGAATGATCTGAATCGTGTTCTGCTTCTCTTAACAACACTGAAAACACATTCACATTATGCATTGCTATGCGATAAGGTGAGAATAGAGCACTAATCTAGAAAATCGAATATACTTAAAAAGTCTATCTGATCTACAAAGTCTTGATGTTGGTGTCCAATTGAAATCACTTGCAGCATCTTGATTTGCACCCAAAGTATTACCTACCTGAAGAATTCTGAATTGCCCCTGAAGCTCATTCACCACATCATCTTTAATATCATTCTCTTCTTTGCATAACATGATAGGAAACTTTTCCAAGATGAAACAAATGGAAGAAAACTGTGGATCTTAAATTTTGTCTAACCTTGAGTGGAAACCTGTCGATGATATAGTCACAGAGAGTACAAAAGTAATTTCTTGTTGATGAAAAGAAAAGGGATTTATCTGTATCCTGGAGATAATTCACTGTGTTAGAAGTCTGATTCCCAATAGCTAACTCATCACCACTTCCATGAATTTGGAGAACAGATCTTGGTAACACCAAAGATTCACATGGAATAACTGTTGTCTGTCTTGAAATTCAATGCCAGTGACAACACGAAAATCACACTGTTAAAAGTACAAATCATATAAAAAAGTAAGTTAGCGACTGTTGTAGTCTTGCCTTCAATCCATGATTGAATGGAAGAAGGGTGGTTATTGAAGAAAGCTGATGTTAGTGTTATTTTATGTCTTTGTGGAAAAAAAATTGCCCATCCATAAAATGCTGCAATTTCCATAATTTTAACAGGTAAACAATAAAAGTTGACAGCTTCGACAATCCTGTATCTCCATCCAATTCATGTCTTTCTTCTGTGTTCATCCATTTTTAATAATTTGTTTTTATTTAATATTTCAATATCCATTTAATTAATTTTTACTTTATTTATTGTTACTTTTTAACTTTACTGTTTTACAGTCCCCTCCCCACACGCACCTCTACAATTCCTCTTTTTTGCTCTTTCACCTGTTTCCTTTACTGCATTCCATGCTGCAACTCACATTCCCGCCTATCAGAAACTTTACAATTCATCATGCAATGCAAAACATCTATCTCCACACTTAACCAACATCATTGCTCCTGCACTACTCTCCTCATTCACTGTCAAGATGCTTGTTGCACTCTAGCGGCCAGACACAGTGGTCATCTGTGTATGTCTGCAGCTCCCAAACAGTTGTGTATGGTGGGTTGCCTTTTACAGGAATAATAGGATAAGATTTTTTAATTTTCTGCTGTTCCTTTTGGTTTACCCTACTCTTTTTTACCAGATCAACACTGTTTTAGAGACCCAATAAATAAATAGAAAAAATATTCAAATTGGCCAAGATATTTCTGAATTTTAACTTAAATGTTGCACAGTTAGTCATTTCTATATACACCCAAGAAAAACAAAATAATACATATGAGATCCATCCTCATGAATCACAGACATTGCCGGGGTGAGGTGTCTTGCATGCCTCAACAATACAGATCCCGTACCATAGGTGCAACCACAGCAGAGGGTATTTGTGGAGAGGACAGAAAAATGTGTGGTTCCTGAAGAGGGGCAGCAGCCTTTTCAGTAGTTACAGGGGCAACAGTCTGGATGATTCACTGAGCTGGCCTTGTAACATCAGCTAACATGACTTTGCCATGCAGTTACTGTGAATGGCTGAAAGCGAGAGGAAGCTACAGTCGTTAATTTTCTAGAGGACATGCAGCTCTACTGTATAAATATATGATGATGACATCCTCTCGGGTAAAATATTCCGAAGGTAAAATAGTCCCCCATTCGGATCTCCGGGCGGGGACTTTTTAGGAGTATGTCGTCATCAAGAAAAACAAAACAGGCATTTGTTGGGTCGGAGCGTGGAATGTTAGCTCCCTTAATCGGTTAGGAAAATTAGAAAATTTAAAAAGGGAAATGAATAGGTTGAAGTTAGATATAGTGTGGATTATAAAAGTTCTACGAAAATGTAGATTGGTTTTCAAAGAACAAAGAAGATATCCAAGCCCTCAAATTTCTAAAAGGCAAACTTTCTCCCTTGTCAGCAAGTGGGATTCATAAAATTCTATGCTCCTCTGGTAGAGTCTACATAGCAACAACTAAGAGAAGTGTAAAACATGACTGAAGAAGCACAAAAGTGTTTGCCGACTGGTAAAACTGAAAAATCAGCTGAAATGTTGTTTACAATCAGAAAATCATATAGTGAAGTTCTCTCAAGACAGAAATTTTATCTTCTGTGATGAATTATTATCCATGGCTGTATAGAGTAGTGATTGAAATATATAACCATAGTGATAATTTCAACCAAAAGAAGAGACTATGAAACTCAACAATATATGGACTGTAAAATCGATATATTGTTTTTATCTTTGACATAGTTCAATAGTATAACTTGATATTATCACATGGAGCTTTCCCACATCCCATTTAGATGGCATTTAAAAAGCTCTCAGACCTCTGACCTGTCAGTCGGCAAGACTCAACATGTGGACGACCTTCGAAGAAGTCCATCGCAGCATCGGACAAAAAGTATGGAAGCAGCAATTTTCTTGGAACACGGCCTTACAATTCAGAAGATTTATTAGCAAATTAATTCTTTATTCAATGAATTAAAGCCACCATAGCCTTATTCAGTTTAATACAAAGGGGCTTTTGAAGAATCTTTTAGTGTTACTGTTTTTGAAAGTCTTCAAGCAATTAAACACTAACTACCAAGACAAATTCATGGAAGATATAACAGCACAGATTCTCGTAGGAGACAATTTTTAATCAAAAATAATGAAGAACTATTCACCTATACAAAATCTTAGATAATGACATCATACACCTTTGGATTTCGAAACTATTAAACTTATCATCAATCAAGTACAATCTGTGAGAAATTGAGAGCCATGTTTGACCCTTCTACACTTAGTGATATAGCAGTCAGGCTGTAGATAATGGGAAACAATTGTTGCCCTGCCAGGTTATGAGTCAATTATTGTTTGCTGGTGCTTCCTGGGTATTGAATAACATACTTTTTCTGCACCATTTTTAAAGATTTTTGTTTATGGATTGAAACTTTTTTTTGATCGGAGTTAAAATCTGTTCTATAAATTGGGCTTCAGTAAGACTAAAAAATGTAATGCTTACTTAGAAAATAAAACTACATAAAGTAAAGAATCTCATATGATGTTGTGGTCTTCAGTCTGCAGACTGGTTTTATGCAGCTTTCCTCACTACCCTGTCCTGTCATCTGAGAATACGAAAGGCAATCTACATCCTTTTGAGTCTGCTTACTGCATTCGTCCCTTGGTCTCCCTCTACGAGTTTTACCCTACAAACTTCCTTCTAATGCTAAGTTGATGATTCCTTGATGTCTTAAAATTTGTCCCACCAACCTATCCCTTCTCTTAGTCTGAATATGCCAGAAACTCCTTTTCTCCCCAATTTTGTTGAGCAGCTCCTCATTAGTTACGTGATGTATCCATCTAATCTTCATAATTTGTCTGTTGCACCTCATTTCGAAAGCTTCTATCATATTTTTGTCTCAACTCCTTATCATCCATGTTTCAATCCCATACAATGCTACACTCCAGACAAATGCTTTCAGAAAGGACTTCCTAACATTTAAACTAATATTGGATGTCAACAAATTTTGCTTTTCTTTGCATAGCCATACGTATTTTGGATCTTCTTTACTTCAGCTATCAGAAGTTATTTTGCAACCCAAATAACGAAACTCATCTTCTACTTTTATTGCCTCCTTACTTAATCTAATTCCTTCAGCATCACCAGAGTTTCTGACACTGAATTCATTATCCTCGTTTTACTTTTGTTAATGTTCATCTTGTATGTTCCTTTCAAAACAATGTCCATTCCATTTAATTGCTCTTCCAGGTCCTTTACTGTCTCTGACAGAATTACTATGTCATCAGCAAACTGCAATGTTTTTATTCCCGAGGACGTTCCTCCTAGGGGTTCGAATCCCCTTTCAGATGTTTGTGTCATCCTTAGTATAAGGTAGTTCATAAGTAGTTTGTAAGTTCAGGGACTGATGACCCCGCAGTTAAGTCCCTTAAACTTACCAAACATTTGAACATTTTGCATTTCTCCTCAAGCCACTTCTGCTTAGCCAGTCTGCACTCCTGTCAACCTCATTTTTCAGATTCTGTACTCCCTTTTGCCTGCTTCACTTGATGCATTTTTATTTTCTCCTTTGATCAATTAAGTTCAGTATCTCTTGCATTATCCAAGGATTTCTATTAGGCCTTGTCCTTCTGTGTATATGATCCTCTGTGGCCTTCACTGCTCTATCTCTCAAAGCTATCCATTCTTCTTCTACTGTATTACTTTCTCCTGTTTCAGACTATCCTTGCCTAACGCTCCTTCTAAAACTCTGAACCAACTCTGGTTCCTTCAATTTGTCCAGATTCCATCTCATTCATTTTCTACCTTTTTCGCAGTCTCATAACTTTAATCTACAGTTCATGGTCAGAGTTTATATCTGTCCCTAAATATGTCTTACAGTTTAAAATCTGGTCTCTAAACCTTTCCCTTACCATTATAAAGGCAATCTGGTATCTCTCAGTGCCTCCTGTCTCTTCCACATAAATAACCTTCTTTCATGTTCATTAAATCAAGTGTTTGTGATTATTAATTCCCTTCCCCTAGTCCATATTCACCTACTACATTTCCTTCTCTTTCCTTTCCTATTACCGAGTTCCAGTCCCCCATCACAATTAAGTTTTCTTCTCCTTTAATGGTCTAAATAATTTATTTTAACTCCTCATACATTTCTTCGATCTCCTTGTCATTAGCAGAGCTAGCTGGCATATAAACTTGTACTACTGTGGTCGATGTAAGCTTTGTGTCCATCTTTGCTACAACAATGCGTTCACTATGCTGTTCACAGTAACTCACATGCATTCCCATTTTCTTATTCATTATGAGACCTACTCCTGTGTTACCACCAACTGATTTTGTGTTTACAACTCTGTACTCAACTCACCAAAGAACTTGTTCATCCTGCTACCAAACTTCACTAATCCCCAAAATATCTAACTTTAACCTATCCATTTCTGTTTTCAATTTTCTAACTTACCTACTCAGTTAAGGGATAGAACATTCTACGCTCTGATTCATAGAATGCCTGTTTGATGACAACATCCACCTGAGTAGTCCCTGCCCAGAGATCCAAATGTGGGACTATTTTACCTCTGGAATATTATACCTGAGAGGATGTTCCCAATCTGATCCATTACTGACAACATTGTGGCTAAATTTCAACTTATCCATGAAGAATTTTCATAGATTTCATATTTTGAACAACTATTCTTTACATTTATGAATGTAGATGTTCCTAACAAAAAAATCTCCAAAAATACTTAAGTGAATGGTATGAAATTTTAACACAACATTCTACAGGAATATTCACATGTTTTATATGTCTAATTTTTAAAATGATGTTGTTGTTGTTGTGGAGAGATGGGTGACCCTGGAGTGAAGTCCTCTTCGCAGATTGTGAGATTGTGGTTTGCCCTCTGTGGAGTGGACGGTTTATATTCCATGTGTTCTGGAACTCTCACCCCTGTGTGAGCTTTGGAATCAAGTTACATTTTGATGTCCTCATTTGCTATTAGTTGTGAGGGTGTTGCCTGTGGAGTGACTGTTGGTGTGATCCGTCAACAAAGTTGGTCTATGTGACATGCTACTTTCCCTGCTGATGTCCGTCCTCTCGGGGCAGTGATATGGCCTTGTATCCACTTTGGGTGCCTGCCATATTCCCACACCAAAACAGGAGCATCCACCAAAAAGTTTCCTTATGGAAGGATTGCCTGTCAGCGAGAAGGTGGACAGAGTAGGTGTAGGGGTGTGCGCAGTTGGTGGCCATGCAGAAGTTCTGCTGGACTATGGTCACCCATAGGCATGAAACGGTAAGATGCAAGGAAGTTAGTTAGTATGCCATCCATGGAAGTGGAAGTAAGGAGCTTATTCATTTGTGTTTTTAACATGCAAACAAGGTTCTCAACTTTCCATTTGATTGAGGATAGAAAGGGGGAGTGGTAATGTGATTGATGCCACACTGGGTACAAAAATCAGAAAAGTCAGTAGAAGTGAATTGTGGTCTGTTATCTGAAACAAGGGTGTTAGGTAAGCCTAAAAGAGAGAAAAAAATTGGTGAGTGTTGCCATGGTTGCCACTGTGGAAGGAGATGCACTATGACCAGGAGCTAGGAAGTGCCCAGAAAAGGGCCAGCAAAATCAATATATATGTGTTCCCATGGGTGCATAGGGGCAGGCCAAGGTGACGGATAAGTCTGAGAGGCACAGGTTTCACAGGCGGCAACTATGTGTGTGATGTCTGCATTGACGCCGGGCCAATACATATGATGGCAGACCAGCATCTTTGTGCAAGACACTCCCCAGTTCCCCGGTGCAGAAGTTGGAGTACAGTTGCTCACAGAGATGATGGGACAACCACGCACAAAGCAGCATTGTCAGTGGCAAGCAGAACAATGCTGTTACACGACACAAGGCCAAAACGTAGAGGGAAGTAATTGCTTTTGGGATCATAAGCTTTTCCAGAAGGGCAGTCTGGCCAGCTTTTAGTGATAAAGCTGATAACAGCACAAAACAGGATCCATGCTGTGGCATCAGCAAGACAATCCCCTGTAATAGGAAAACTATCAACTTTGTATTGTTCTGCCTCATAAAAATGAAATCAGAAAAGTCCATCGCGATCAAATATGGGGTTAGGATCCATAGGTAGACAGGATAAGAGGTCAGGAATGGCGTGCTGAGCTGTGGGATGGAAGCTAATTTTATAGTTAAACCGAGATAGAAACAGAGCCCAACATTGAAGTCTGTTGTGGGCTGCCTTGTCTGGTATAGAAGCTACAGGATAAAAGGAGAGACTAAAGGTTTGTGGTCTGTGATGAGATGAAATTTGGCTCCATAGAGAAAAACGCCAAACTTTTTCAAAGCATAAATGGTGGCTAGGGCCTCTTTTTCTATTTGAGAATAGTGTTGCTGAGAGGTGTTCAGCGTCATCAATGTATATGCAATGGACGTTCAGATCCATCCAGATATTTGTGTGCTAGAATGGTGCCTATCCCATGCTGGGTGTTGTCGGTAGCTACTATGAGCAGTTGACAGGTCAATATGTAGGAAGACAAGATGCCTTCTAAAGATAAGATTTGAGACGTTGAAAGGAAGCATCACATTTGGCAGACCAATGAAAAGGCACATTCTTGGGGAGAAGACAATGTAATTGATGTGCAATCTCCGCCACCAATGGTAGAAACTTGTGATAATAAGCAATTTTTCAAAGAAAGGCTTGAAGTTCTTTGACCGTGGTGGGGCAAGGAAGAGCATTGATAGCAGCTACATGTTCATTAATATTTAATATTTATTATTAGCCCACGAGACAGCTTTCAAGCTGCATAAGGCTTCATCTATAGTTATATGTGTATACATGTTATTCATGTTGAGGTATGGTACAGATTGAATTTCCATTAGCAACATAACAAAGAATATAAATTATTAATTCACATCCCAACCAAGTGGGTAAAAATATGGTGATACAATAAAAACAACTCAATATAATGCTAAAGACAGAGACATAAATTTTCCTCCCTTTCATATAAACAATCTATTAGGCACTTCGATTTGAAAAGCTGTCCAAAGCTTCACAAGGCTAGAGAATAAATTCATGATGCACTTGAACAATCTACAGCACTGAGCAATATATTTGTATGAGAAGCTACCTACGTTACATTAGTGAGCTTACAGATAATATCTAGCATAACTAAAGTAGTCATAAAAATAGGAAAAAATCTCAGCATTTAAGCCAACTAACAAAATTTGCATTACAGGTGAGCTTACTATATCACTTACGTCTCTATTTTCAAATTCCTCTACAGAGTAGAAGGCCTTTTCTTTCAGCCAGGATTCTATAACTTTTCTGAACCTACCGGTTTTCAACTGCCTTATTGCACTGGGTAATTTTTTAATAAAAACTTTCCCTGCATACTGAAAGTTTTTTTGTATTTTTGTTAGCCTAGTCCTATGGATATTCAAAGTGTTTCTATTCCTGGTTTTATGAGAGTGAACATTCGCTCTAGTATCATGTTTATCCCAGTTCATCTTCGTATACATAAGTGTGTGAAATATGTATAGACTTGGGACAGTCATTATTTTGTTCTCAATGAAATACATTTTGCAAGGAGTATTGGCTCGTAGACCATACATGCATCGGATAGCTTTTTTCTGCCAAAGTAAAACACTTCTGGCAGCAGCAGTTACCCCACATTATTATACCATAGTTAATGTGTGAGTGGAAAAAAGCGTAGCATGCTAAAAGTAGCTGTTTTTCACTGACACAGGTTTTTAATTTTCTTATTAGGTACAACACTCGAGATAGTTTGGCGCATAAGATTTCTGCGTGTGAGTTCCAGGTCAATTTAGTGTCAAGGTGGATACCGAGTAATTTGACAGTGTCATTAGCTGCATCTTTTAGGGAGAACACTATTTTCTCGGTCTTGCTAGTGTTTAAGTTAATTCATTTGCCTGAAACCATGATAATGCTTTCTCCATCATTGATTTATTCATTTCCTCTAATACATTTTCATCATTAAGCGAGGTGAGAAACGTGGTGTCATCTGCATACTACTGATTTGTAAGGAAGCAGATTAGGCAAATCATTAACATAGACAATGAACAAAAATGGTCCAAGCTCCAATCCCTGGGGCACACATTTTATGACATTCAGAAAGTCTGATTTTTTAATCGAGTCAATTATGACCATTTGTTTCCTATTTGACAAGTAAGATTTAAATAATGCCAGTCTTCTATCTGTTACTCCATAATGTTTAAGTTTATTTATTAGGATTTTGTGAGATATTGTGTCAAAGGCCTTGGTTAGATCAACCAATGTGGCACATGTGTATGGTTTTTGTTCGGATCCATTTAGGGCAGATATAACAACATCCTGCACTGCTTTGTGGATTGACCTTACTTTTTCATTATCACCTCAATGATTTTACTATGGCAATGGGTCTATAATTTGCTGGTGATTCCCTATCTCCTTTTTTATGGACAGGTATAACTACTGTTAGTTTTAAACATTCAGGGAAAACACTCTTTGAACATCCAATTTATAAGGTAGCACAGGGGATGGCTAATTGTTTCTATAATTTGTTTCATAACAAAGTTGGACAGGCTATAAAAGATAAAAGTCTTCAGTTAATTACTGAGGTTTGCTACTACATTTATTATATCCTTAGGGGAAACAGATTTCCATTCAAACTCCCTATTACTCCCTTCAAATTCAGCTCTCAATGATATAGGTAAGGCCAGTTCACTGACATCATTGGCTACTGTTTCATCATCATGTACAGTGAATTTCCCTGAATGAATGAAGCTGTGATTAAGCTGATCTGGGCTAATGGGAATGGGCAGTTTATTTGACATGATCTCGGATTCTGCTTTTATTATCTTCCATGTAGCCTTGCATTTGTTAGTAGACTGCTCTATGAGGTTGTCATTGGCCTGTCTCTTAGCTTTACTTATTTCCCGTCTGTAGAATCGCTTCAGTTTCAAGTAGGCAGGCTTATATATACTATTACTACATGGCATTTCATAATATGACTTAAGCAGTGTTTTCAGTTTAGAAAGATAAGGGGTGTACCACTTGGTTATGTTTCTTTTCTTGTTTTTCCCTGAACATGGCCTCTTTGTAATTTTTGGACACAATTGATTGAAGGTATCTGCTATAGTGTGTAATAGGTGTTCACAAGCTTCACCAGAGGACTGACACCTGTTGAGATTGGAGCTCCAGTCAATACCTTGCAGATAATTTCTGAGATTTCTTACACGTAAATCATGCAGTAATCTCACTGTCCTGGATTCTGCCTCATGTGTGTGACTGTTTTCAACTCCAGGCAGTCTCAGGAGAAGTCTATCATGGTCAGATAGTAATGGCTTAATGACATTCAAGTGAGTCTCAGTTTTACATGTGTTTGCAATGATATTATCAAGGCAGGCATTTTGGGCTAATGCCATCTCTCAAAACGTGAAAACCCAGGTATATGATGGAGTGTTGAAAGAATTGAGATTTCTGAAAGTTTCACTTGAGGCCAGTGAACTGAAGAATTGAAGACTAATAAGATATGGTCAGAACTGACATCTGCCCTGGGATATGTCTTACTATTATAAAATCTATGCGGAACATTCCGGTCTCCTTGACTCTTCCATGTATACAACCTTTTTCATGATTCTTAAACCAAGTGTTTGTTATGATTAAATTAAGTTCGTGTAAAATTCTACCAGGTGGCCTCTTTCATTCCTTTTCCTCAGTGGATATTTACCTATTATTTTTCCTTCCCTTCCTTTTCCTTCTACCGAATTCCATTCACCATTTCGTCACTCTTAACTGCCTAAATAATTTCCTATATCTCCTCATAAATTTCTTCGATATCATCATAATCGGCATAGCTAGTTGGTAGATAAGCTTATACTACTTTTTAAATACTTTTTAAAAATATATGTCTTATATGAATTTATATAAATTTTATACAATATAATGAGGACAGTTTACAACACACTGCAAAGACAAGCTGTGACAGGCACACAAATACAACACTTAAGCTTTCGGCCATGGTCTTTTTCAGAAAACAGAACATTTATGCAATCACACAGGCACACAACACAATCACACAACCGTCATCTCCAGCTGCCGCACTCCGAGTCATTACCCACCTATGCTTTTCTAGTTTGACTATAAAAATGTAGAAGCGTAACAGGTCATCTCCAACAGCCTGAAATATGTACTACTGACTACTGTTTTTAGGATAAGATATTTGTTTCTTGTTCATGTTACATGCATTTTGTAAGTGTAGGTCAATTTCTCAGTTTTAAGAAAGTGGGATGTCTATAGTCATAAAATATTTGTAATAACTTTGAAGAAAATTAATCCATAATTATTTACAGATAGAGGCTTTACCAGAGATTGTACAAGCTGTAAATGGTCGGTGTGAAATTTACCTTGATGGAGGAGTTCGAGAAGGAATAGACGTATTCAAGGCATTAGCCCTTGGAGCAAAAATGGTGTTTATTGGGCGGCCTGCGATTTGGGGTTTGGCAGTTTCAGGACAAAAGGGAGTTAAGGAAGTTTTGGAAATCCTTAGGTTTGAATTTGATCATGCAATGGCACTCTCAGGTATGTTGAAGACTCTCCTGTAGTATTGCGAAAATTTTTAATTGTTAATGTAATAGTGTCAAAAACATTGTTTACTTATGTAATTTATGCTTACTTGCAGGATGTGCGACAATTACAGATATTCACCGTGATATGGTAGTACCAGATACACAATATTGCAAACTATGATTAAGTTGAGAGTTGCTTCAGTTTTCACAAAGTGTGTCCTTTATTAATGATGATGCCAGTATTCCTTGTCCAGAATCCATTACATTTGACTGTTGGCATGTATATGAACTTCAATATAAATAAAGAGGTCTTTTTAAGCAGTCAGTTGTAAAGATAGAACACATTGTCACTTGCTTTTACTATAGACTTGGTATGGTTGTTGTATTTATTTGTTTGTGTGCAACAATATATTTTACAACTGTAAATTGAATACATACATCATTAAATCTACAAATACATAGCATTACCAACACACGGTATTCATGCCTGCTCTGTAGAGTGTTTGAGTCCTGCTTCTAATATTGATGTCATAATGGGAAAAATGCTGTGGAACTGTGCCTGTCCACTTTGTCGTACCATCTGCTCATAGCGTTGTAGTGCCCCACCCATCAGCTCCAGACGCTCACACTCAGATGTGTGGAAATCAAACCACTGCGAAAAATAACTTGGGGACCAGTTTGCACTCTGAAACAATAAGGCATTATAGAAATACAACAGAAGAAATGACAATGTTTTACTAACTAATTGCAAAAGAAAGGCTTACAAGTGATGTCCATAGAATACTGATCACTTGTGTTGGAAATAAAGAATATCATCAAGTGAAAAGTTGCACAATACACTCAAACTCGGTGAAACAATAGGCAAGCCAGACACTTTCACCCATTGTGCCATATTTCAAATTTCTGTGGGGAACTACTGAGATAAGTAAATAACAATCTATGAACACATCAAGAAAGTACTATGAATAAAATCTTTCTGCTTACATAAATATTGTGCATGGTAGAACACTGCATCTATATGCAGAGGTGTGTCTTAATTACTCACTGGAGGAAAAACAGAACAATAGGAAAAATTATTTTGCAATACATCAACTTTAGTGGGTTTTCTATTACAACATATGTAGCACATGAACATTCCATATCTTATTACTGATATTTCACACAAATACAAACTGAAATTCTGCAACTTTGAGTGCAAAACTAGGCTTTCTTATTTATATCTGTTGTCAGGGAGTTCTTCTCATGCCATATTCAATACTGAAGTGCACAAAAAATATCAATGCACCTATCATCATTGTTATGTCACTGAATGGAGGAAACATATTATTAATGAGAAAACCACATGCCCCACTTATGAAGGAAGTTATATCAACTGTTGCTGCACTGTGCACAAAAAGAAAGTACACAACCAAAAATTCCAACAGAAACAATTTTTTTTTTTTTTTAAATTTTATATTTTCATATTGTCTAACATGTGAAAAATGTGAAACCTACAGTTTTGGAGGTTTAAAGTGATAAAGATACAGAGTGATTCTTAAGATTCCGAACCAAGAGTCTGCTAAAAAGCATTAATGTAGTTATATCAAGAAACTCAACAAGGGTTAACATGGCTCATTGATAATTACATTAAGTTGAATGCTGTGCAGGTCTTCTAAAAGGTAGAAAAACACATGCTACAAGGTGAAAGACTGTCACTGTTCACAACACCAACATTTGTTTTCCACATAAAGTTAGAGAATGAAAAGAAATTCTTGAAAGTAGTAGTAAGTAAAATAAGGTAAAGCACCCCACTCAGATCCTCTCTCTCTCTCTCTCTCTCTCTCTCTCTCTCTCTCTCTCTCTCTCTCTCTCTCTCTCTCTCTCTACGGAGAAAATATTTAGCAACCTGTATTATATATGAGTTGAGGTCCATACACATGGCTCCAGAGTAAGTCAGCCAGGTGACCCATACTATGTGGCTAACATTGTAGTGTAACATTGTACACTACTGGTTTCTAGCTCGACCCAAGATATTCAAATAGTTTATGTTATAAGGGGTTTGGCACTCTGTGAGCAAATACTGCCAGACGGAATTTATTTCTGCAGGTTTTGGCGGGTGAATTTGTGCTCACTGTCATGGGTTAAAAGAACTGCACACTGCCAAGGAAGAGAGAAGATTAAGGTTATTTGAAGATGACTGTCTGTTGTTTTATGATTTAAAGCAATTGTTATTCGTAATTAGGATTTCGTTCAGTCCATATCAGAATCAGAAATGTAAAACTGATGTAGTTCTTAACGAAGAAAGAATAAAGTTTAATATTATTGGAAAGAATAGTTATCTTTCAAATGTAAGATATGGACAAAATTTCCAGGTGTCCTGATAACCATATCAATCAACTTCAGATACTAGTCTGATTATAACGACTATTTCTTTCAATACAAGGTACGGACTAGCCGGACCTTGTGGGAAGAATAACTTGAATTATATATTATATCCTGAAATGAACAAGCAAAGGTATTATTTGTACTGCAGAAATACTGAAAGAAAAATACACGGTGACAGCACAATATGTTTGGGTTGGTGCTCCTGTCAGTCTTTCATTCCATAAAATTATTAGTTTACAGTCACATTATTGCTTTTGCACATTGTTATCAATTTGCTAAAATAAGTTCTTATATATGGCTACAAAGTGTACCATTATTATTATTTTTTCCAGTTTAACTATAGTTACAATTCCAGTTCAGGAATATAAATAGAAACTATGTAATTTATTTTCTACACTGTAAATAATACATGAAGGTAAATAATAAAAAGTCTAAGATGACTGATCCAAGTGAGTTGATAATATGTCTGTGAGTGGTATTTACTTCACATGGCCTGAACAGAAAATTTTCTGTGAGGTACATATTTAACTCGTGGCAGTCAACATGTTAAACTTCTTTATCTTCATATCAAACTTCTTCACTTCTATGCTCCATTCTCTTGGCTTCATAACCCTAACAACCAACAAGATGTCGATTCATTTAATACTTAACTTACAACAGAAATTTAATAGTAAACATCAAAGAATAACAACTTCCATCTTCCATGAGTGCACAACACACATATTCAATGGATTATTGACATCATGTTAAAGGAAGTTACAAAGATATCTCTTGTCATACCTGATGGGGAGATGCCAGCTCAGGAGGGCCATGTGCAAACAGAGCAAGCAGAGCCATGCTGTAGGGTACAGACTGCCCCAAAGCAGGGCTCGCCGCATACTCTTCAGGTGTCAGCATCAGCAATGTCCTAAGGGCCCGGAGTAGTTTGAAAGGTTTTCCTACATCTGAAAGAGGCCGGCAGAGAGGCGCAACGGCTGTCTCAACCTGTCATAATGAACACAGTTTACTAACCAAATGAGTTGAAACATGATAAGAAGAAAGTAAAAAACACCTGAGTGCTAAGTACAGTAAAAAATTACTTCATTCTTTCAGTTATTTTTATGATATTAAAATAAACTAGGTTGATATCTGAGCCTGATTCAAAAAAATTAAAGAAACTTCGCAAATTTATTTCTTCAGACACTTTTGATTGTCAACAATAGTTGAAACATTTTGACAGCTACTTATTATTTTCAGACACCCATATAAAAAATAATATGAGCAACTCAAGATGGCAGTGTGGTGCTGAAATACATTGTGACACAATGCTATTGGAAATAAATACAACAGCTGAAGCACAGCTGAAAGCATTACACACCCACTTATTCTGAAACATGCCTGTAAAAGGCTGTGGAAATCCATGAAGTTAACAACAATTAAAACGTTCATCTAACAACTAGGGAAAAAATCTGTGTTATTTTATGGCCAAAGACAGTGTGATTTTATGATAATCATTTTCCAATTTTGGTACTATAGTTTTGTCATATTTAACAATTTTTCAATGGTATGTTGAAAGACACTATTCCTAAGATAGGGTGGATCAAATTTGATACAGGTGTTGAAAAAAGTAATTGTAATACAAATATTGATGCAAATAAGTATCTAAAAATAATTTTTTATACACCAAGTATTTTAAATATTTCTGTTACATTGTTGCAATTTCTTAGAGAATAATAAAATTGAAAAATAAAAGAATATATTTGAATGTAGGCTAAAGAAAAGTCTTTGCCTTAGCAATGACATTGTGAATAACTAAAAGTCTTGGCTACAACTACAAGAGAAACTTTTATATGAGGGGTGAGGGAGGGGGGACCCACATTCAAGGTTCACATATTTTGTAAAGTATTTATCAGGAACAAAATATTTATAAACAAGTAGATAAGGTATTAAACTCGAGGTTAAAATGTGCTAAAATTTAATTTTCTTAATAATTTTTAACGTTTAGTCACATTCTGGCATTTAAACTAAGTTTTTTGTTGTTGTGGTCTTCAGTCCGGAGACTGGTTTGATGCAGATCTCTACAATACCCTATCCTGAGCAAGCCTCTTCAACTCCACATAAAAACGGCAACCTACATCTGTCTGAATCTGCTTACTGTATCCATCTCTTGGTCTTCCTCTGCGGTTTTCACCCCCAAACACTTCCCTCCAATGCTAAATTCACAATTCCTTGATGTCTAAGAATGTGTCCTACCAATCGATCCCTTCTTTTAGTCAAGATATGCCAGAAATTTCTTTTCTCCCCAATTCTGTTCAGTACCTCCTGATTAGTTAT
Organism: Locusta migratoria; assembly: GCA_026315105.1. Classification (NCBI taxonomy): domain Eukaryota; kingdom Metazoa; phylum Arthropoda; class Insecta; order Orthoptera; family Acrididae; genus Locusta; species Locusta migratoria. The sequence goes on along the minus strand of CM048751.1, from coordinate 159,702,127 downwards.
GCGATCCACCCACCTAACCTTCAGCATTCTTCTGTAGCACCACATTTCAAAAGCCTCTATTCTCTTCCAGCCTGCACTGTTTATCGTCCGTGTTTCACCCCCATACAAGGTAACACTCCACACAAATGCCTTCACAAAGGACTTCCTTAGGCTTAAATCAATATTCGATGTTAACAAATTTCTCTTTTTCAAGAACGCTTTTCTAGCCATTGCCATTCTGCATTTTATGTCCTCTGTACTGTGACCATCATTTGTTAGTTTACTGCCCAAGTAACAAAACTCATCTACCTCCTTTATTGTTTCATTACCTAATTTAATTCCTTCAGCATCACCTGATTTTCTTAGACTGCACTCCATTACCCTTGTTTTGCTCTTGTTAATGTTTACCGAATTCCAGCTTTGTCCATTTTAATCTAGTTGGTAAAATGTTATCGACAGCACCGGCATAATGTACTAATGTTGGCAATGATCTTTGATTATCTTTGATTACTCTTTGAATACTCAATCACATAGAATGATGGGAATAATCTTTTGCTTGACCATGAAATAAATAATTAATGCTGTTCCTGCTGTATTCTCAACAGGATCTTTTGTGAACTCTTGTCTGGTCAGTCAATTATCCTCACTAAACGAACATCTTGTTGTCAAAATTAGCATACTACAACACTGCTCCCGTAAGTAATATTTAAATTTTTTGATTATTTATTTGACCTAACTTCTCTGTTACAAGTCTGAACACCGCTTGTTTTGGTTTGAAAATGTATTTGTGTTTTGGCTGTTTTTACCGCACTTGTCCAGATGTTTGTAGAAACAGCATTTATCTTTTTAGAGGGGGGGGGGGGGAGTGGAAAGGAGGAAGTGTTTGTGTCCCCTTTGGATGAAACCATACATCTGGAACTGAAAAACATCTGAAAATGCAGAGCATAAATTAGCCTCACTGCCATTTATTTGTGTGTCAAGAAATAAGAGAATGTGAAAAGAAATGTTTTTGTATTAAAAGTCTGTATTACTAAAGAGGAACAGAATTTAAATATCAAACTTGTACCAAAATGTATACTATAAACTTAGTTTCTAGTATACATTTTGGTACTATAAACATAGTTTCCCACTCCCATGAATCACAGACATTGTCGGCTGGGGTGGCTTGCATGCCTCAATAATACACATAGCTGTACCGTAGGTGCAACCACAGCGGAATGGTATCTGTGGAGAGGCCAGACAAACGTGTGGTTCCTGAAGAGGGGCAGCAGCCTCTTCAGTAGTTACAGGGGCAACAGTCTGGATGATTGACTGAGCTGGCCTTGTAACATCAGCTAATGTGGCTTTGCCATACATTTACTGCGAACGGCTGAAAGCAAGGGGAAACTACAGCCGTTACATTTTCTGAGGACAAGCAGCTCTTCTTTATGTAAATATGATGATGGCATCCTCTTGGGTAAAATATTCCAGAGGTAAGAAAAAAGAGGAACATGATTTCTGGTCAGGTGAGTACAGGATTATAAATACAAAATCAGTTGGGGTATTACAGGAGTAGGTCTGATAATGAACAAGGAAAAAGGAATGCGGGTAAACTACTATGAGCAACATGGTGATAGCGTTATCGTAGTCAAGATAGATATGAAGCCAACACCGACCACAGTAGTACAGGTTTATATGCCAACTAGCTCTGCCGATGATGAGGAGATCGAAGAAATATATGAGGAGCTAATGGAAATTTTTCAGATAATTAAGGGAGAGGAAAACTTTATTGTTATGTGAGACTGGAATTCGGTAATTCACCACTCTGTTTCACTTGGTCCTCCTCAACCTGACATATCTCCTTCCTGGATGTTAATCTGCATCTCTCTGACAGCTCCATCCACACCTCTGTCCACATCAAACCCACCAACTCTCAATAGTACCTTCCCTTTGACAGCTGTCATGCTTTCTACGTAAAAAAAATCCCTTCCATATAGCCTCACCACCCATGGAAAGCGTATCTGCAGTGATGAGAACTCCCTTAACCAGTATGTCAAAAACCTCACAAAGGCCTTCACAGAGAGAAATTACCCACCAGAACTAGTCCATAAACCGATTTGCTGTGCCATATCTTCACACACCAACAGTCCTTCCTCCAACTCTACTTAACCAGCCACAAAGGAGTGCCCCCCCCCCCTTGTCACCCAATACCATCCTGGACTAGAACAACTGAACCATATCCTACATCAGGGCTTTGATTATCTGTGAACATGCCCTGAAATGAGAATCATTCTACCTAAGATCCCCCCCCCCCCTACCCCCTGTTTGCGATTGTGTATATGTGTGGGTGGGTGTTATTTGTTTACCCTAATTTCTTCCCCACCAAGGTAAGTCTTTCCTCTCCTGGGATTGGAGTAGCTCCTTACCAACTCCCTTAAAACCCTCATCATTTTTTTTCCATTTCCTTTCCTTCTGCCTGAAGAAGCAGCTAGGCTGCGAAAGCTAGCGTTTGTGTGTGTGTGTGTGTGTGTGTGTGTGTGTGTGTGTGTGTGTGTCCAGTTTGTTGCTGGTCATTCCCACATAGAACGCTTCACAGTGTAGGTATGCTAGTTGGTAAATCACATGGGTGTTATCGCAAGTGGCTCTGCCCTTAATCATGTACAACTTCCAGCAATAAAACTGGAGCAAGTCGTGGTGGGAGGGTGCAAAGGGCAGGTTTTACACCGGGGTTGGTTATGTGGGTAAGGTTGGTTTGGGAATTTCATAGGGATGGACTAGGAGGTTACGAAGGTTAGGTGGGTGGCGGAAAGACACTGTAGGTGGAGTGGGAAGGATGTCAGGAAGGATGGATCTCATTTCAGGGCAAAATTTAAGGAAGTTGTATCCCTGCTGGAGAGCCACATTCAGAGTCTGATCCAGTCCCGGGAAGTATAGAGTGACAAGAGTGGCACTTTTGGGGTTTTTCTGTGGAAGGGTTTGGGTTTGAAGGATGAGAAAGTGGCCCTTGCAATTTGCTTCTGTACCAGATCAGAAGGGTAGCTGTGGGATGTGATTCCTGTGATCAGGTTACTGGTTATTGGTGTACTGGTTCAGTGATTCAGGACTGGGGCAGACTCATTTGCTATGAAGACCTAAGCTGTATGGAATGGACCATTTGATATGGAATAGATGACGCTGTCATAATGGAGGTATTGTTGTTTGTCAGTAGGTTTGATGTGGACGGATGTGTGAAGCTGGCCATCGGATAGATGGAGGTCGACGACAAGGGAAGTGGCATGGGATTTGGAATAGGACCAAGTGAATCTGATGGGACCAAAACAGTTGAGGTTGGAGAGGAAATTCTGGAGTTCTTTTTCACTTTGCGACCAGATCATGAAGATGTCATCAATGAATCTATACCAAACTTTGGGTTGGCAAGCTTGGATATCCAAGAAGGCTTCCTCTAAGCATCACATAAATAATAAGTTGGCATACGAGGGGCCCATCCTGGTTCCCATCGCTGTTCCCTTTTGTTGTTGGTATTTCCGGCCCTCAAAGGTGAAGGTTAGGATAAAGCTGGCTAGGGTAATAAGGAAAGGGGTTTTAGGAAGGGTTGCAGGTGGTAGGTGGTTGGCGTGAAAGGGAATACTCCACTGCAGTGAGGCCCTGTGCGTTTGTGTATAGGGAAGTGGTATAAAAGGTTACAAGTATGGTTTCTGGAGGTAACAGGCTGGGTAAGGATTTTATGCGATCAAGGAAGTGGTTGGTGTCTTTGATGAAGGATGGGAGACTGCACATGATGGGTTGAAGGTGTTGGTCTATGTAGGCAGAGCTTCGTTCTGTGGGGGCTTGGTAACTGGTCACTATGGGGTGGCCAGGATGATTAGGTTTGTGAATTTGAGGAAGTAGATAGAAGGTGCGGGGTGTCGGAGGGGTCATGAGGTTAATGGACCCACGTGAAAGGTTTTGTAGGGGGCCTAAGGCTCTGAGGATTCCTTGAAGTTCTGCCTGGACATCAGGAGTGGGATTGCCTTGACTTACTTTGCATGTAGTTTTTTTCTGAAAGCTGACGAATTCTCTCAGCCACATACTCCCACTGATCAAGTACCATGGTAGTGGATCCCTTGTCCGCCGGGAGAATGACGATGGAATGGTCATCTTCAGATCATGGATAGTCCGGTCATCAGCTGTAGTGATGTTGAGAGTTGGATTAAGGTTTTTCGGGAAAGATTGAGAGGCAAGGTTAGAAAGGAGAAAACCCTGGAAGGTTTGAAGAGGGTGATTTTGAGGAAAATTAGGTGGGTCTCCCTGTGACGCAGAAAGGAACTGTTCCAGGCTGGGCTCAATTTGAATGGTGTCTTCGGGAGCTGGATCGTTAGAAGTAGGATCATTTAGTGGCAAAGTGATATCTCCAGCAAAGACTATGAGTATAGGACAGTAAATCTTTAACAAGGGCTGTTTGGTTGAATTTGGGAGTAGGGCTAAAGGTGAGGCCTTTAGAAAGGACAGAGGTTCCAGACTGTGAGAGAGGTTTAGAAGAGAGGTTGACTACTGAATTGGGATGTTGTGGTTTCCAGATTGTGTGGATTAGAATTTTGAGGTTTGGAGGGGAGTGGAGCTGGGAGTGGGAGATTGAGTAGATGGGACAGACTCGGTTTGTGTGCAATAAGAGGAGGTTGAGGTTTGTTGGAGAGGTTGTCGAGGGAGACTGTATTGCCTTTCTGGAGGTGGATAACCAGGAAATTGGATTTTTTTTTTTTTTTTTTTTTTTTTTTTTTTTTTTTTTTTTTTTTTTTTTTTAGGTGGAGTGAGCCATGCTGTACTAATTTGCAGTTGGCCTGAAGGAGGATGTTCTGAACTGCAGGTGTGGATGTGGGAGAGGAAAGGTTGAGGATTCTGATTAGGGATAGGAGTTGACAGGTGTATTCATTGGCATGATGGAAGGATGGGCTGCAGCCAGAGATGGGAACTTTAGTGTGAGGCTCTCAGGGGTAATGCCAAATGTCAGACAAGACCGAGTAAATAAAATGTGAGATGGCAATCTGGCTAGTGAGAAAGCATGTTTACGAAGGGAATGTAAATAAAAAAGTTGTAGGGATGTTGTGAGGCAGACATAGTATATAGAAGATGGGAAAGTGAGAAATATGGGCTATGTAACAGACTGTAATGAAACAAATTATATATACGAAAAAATAGATGAAGTCCACTTACCAGGCGAAGGAGCACAGGCAGTGATAGCAACAAATAAACAAATAAACACACACACACACACACACACACACACACACACACACACACACAAACGCAAGCTTTCGCAGCCTAGCTGCTTCGTCAGGCAGAAGGGGAGGAGAAGGAATAGGAAATGATGAGGGTTTTAAGGGAGTGGGTAAGGAGTCATTCCAATCCCGGGACAGGAAAGACTTACCTTGGGGGGAAAAACGGAGGGTAAACAAATACACACACACCAACACATTTACACAGACACAAGTACACTTAGGCAGACATACTGCAGAAAACCTTTCACAGTGCAGGCATGCTAGTTGGTAAATCACATGGGTGTTATCGCAAGTGGCTCTGCCCTTAATCATGTACAATCACAGGTAGGGAAGGTGGTTTGGGGATTTCCCTAACTTCTGGCTCTTACCCTTGTAACCGCCCCCATTGTAAAACCTGCCCTATGCACCCTTCCACCACCACTTACTCCAGTCCCGTAACCCGGAGGGTGTACACAATCAAGGGCAGAGCCACTTGCAACAGCACCCACGTGATTTACCAACTGACATGCCTGCACTGTGAAGCGTTCTATGTGGGAATGATCAGCAACAAGCTGTCCATTCGCATGAATGGTCACAGGCAGACAGTGTTTGTTGGTAATGAGGATGTGGCTAAACACGTCTTGGGGCACGACCAGCACATTTGGCACAGTGTTACACCGTCCGGGTTATCTGGATTCTTCCCACCGACACCAATCCTTTAGAACTACAGAGATGGGAACTAGCCCTTCAGCATATTCTCTCTTCCCGTTGCCCACCTGGTCTCAACTTATGCTAAATTCAAATTCCCACCCACCATCTTAACATATTTGCCTCGGTTCTCTGGACAGAGCCTCTGTCTCAAGTGGCATCTCTGTCTAACTTCTTTGCTTTCTACAGTTCTACAGTATGTCTGCCTAAGTGTACTTGCGTCTGTGTAAATGTGTTGGTGTGTGTGTATTTGTTTACCCTCCTTTTTTGCCCCCAAGGTAAGTCTTTCCTGTCCCGGGATTGGAATGACTCCTTACCTACTCCCTTAAAACCCTCATCATTTCCTTTTCCCTCTCCTTCCCTTCTGCCTGACGAAGCAGCTAGGCTGCGAAAGCTTGCGTTTGTGTGTGTGTGTGTGTGTCTGTGTGTTTATTTGTTGCTATCACTGCCTGTGCTCCTTCACCTGGTAAGTGGACTTCATCTATTTTTTGGAATGTCTCCTATTTTTATATATTCAAATTGATGAAATGAAAATTATAGAGAGAAACTTTCATGGTGGGATAAACAAATATAAAAACTAGAAAACAGATGACTTACCAAAAGGACCGGCTCGTCTATAGATAGAAATAAAATAACACACATACAAGCTTTTGCAACCGTTGGTCGCTTCTTCAGGATAAGAGGAAAAAAGGGGAGGAGAAAGGGAAGGATATGGGTTTTAAGGAAGTGGAAAAGGAGTCATTCCAATCCCAGGACGGGAAGGACTTACCTTAGGGGGACTTACCTCCTGGGATTTGAATGACTCCTTTTCTACTTCCTTAAAACCCATATCCTTCCCTTTCTCCTCCCCTTTTTTGCTCTTATCCTCAAGAAGCGACCAACGGTTGCGAAAGCTTGTATGTGTGTTTGTGTGTGATTTTATTTGTATCTATCGACGAGCCGGTCCTTTTGGTAAGTCATCATATATATATAAACCTCCTAGTCCATTCCTATGAAATCCCCAAACCACCTTACCCACGTAACCGACCCCGGTGAAAAACCTGCCCTTTGCACGCTCCCACCATGACTTGCTCCAGTTTTATAACATGGAAGTTGTACATGATTAAGGGCAGAGCCACTTGCGATAGCACCCACGTGATTTACCAACTAGCATGCCTGCACTGTGAAGCGTTCTATGTGGGAATGACCAGCAACAAACTGTCCATTCACATGAACGGTCACAGGCAGACAGTGTTTGTTGGTAATGAGGATGTGGCTAAACACGTCTTGGGGCACGACCAGCACATTTGGCACAGTGTTACACCGTCCGGGTTATCTGGATTCTTCCCACCGACACCAATCCTTTAGAACTACAGAGATGGGAACTAGCCCTTCAGCATATTCTCTCTTCCCGTTGCCCACCTGGTCTCAACTTATGCTAAATTCAAATTCCCACCCACCATCTTAACATATTTGCCTCGGTTCTCTGGACAGAGCCTCTGTCTCAAGTGGCATCTCTGTCTAACTTCTTTGCTTTCTACAGTTCTACAGTATGTCTGCCTAAGTGTACTTGCATCTGTGTAAATGTGTTGGTGTGTGTGTATTTGTTTACCCTCCTTTTTTGCCCCCAAGGTAAGTCTTTCCTGTCCCGGGATTGGAATGACTCCTTACCTACTCCCTTAAAACCCTCATCATTTCCTTTTCCCTCTCCTTCCCTTCTGCCTGACGAAGCAGCTAGGCTGCGAAAGCTTGCGTTTGTGTGTGTGTGTGTGTCTGTGTGTTTATTTGTTGCTATCACTGCCTGTGCTCCTTCACCTGGTAAGTGGACTTCATCTATTTTTTGGAATGTCTCCTATTTTTATATATTCAAATTGATGAAATGAAAATTATAGAGAGAAACTTTCATGGTGGGATAAACAAATATAAAAACTAGAAAACAGATGACTTACCAAAAGGACCGGCTCGTCTATAGATAGAAATAAAATAACACACATACAAGCTTTTGCAACCGTTGGTCGCTTCTTCAGGATAAGAGGAAAAAAGGGGAGGAGAAAGGGAAGGATATGGGTTTTAAGGAAGTGGAAAAGGAGTCATTCCAATCCCAGGACGGGAAGGACTTACCTTAGGGGGACTTACCTCCTGGGATTTGAATGACTCCTTTTCTACTTCCTTAAAACCCATATCCTTCCCTTTCTCCTCCCCTTTTTTGCTCTTATCCTCAAGAAGCGACCAACGGTTGCGAAAGCTTGTATGTGTGTTTGTGTGTGATTTTATTTGTATCTATCGACGAGCCGGTCCTTTTGGTAAGTCATCATATATATATAAACCTCCTAGTCCATTCCTATGAAATCCCCAAACCACCTTACCCACGTAACCGACCCCGGTGAAAAACCTGCCCTTTGCACGCTCCCACCATGACTTGCTCCAGTTTTATAACATGGAAGTTGTACATGATTAAGGGCAGAGCCACTTGCGATAGCACCCACGTGATTTACCAACTAGCATGCCTGCACTGTGAAGCGTTCTATGTGGGAATGACCAGCAACAAACTGTCCATTCACATGAACGGTCACAGGCAGACAGTGTTTGTTGGTAATGAGGATGTGGCTAAACACGTCTTGGGGCACGACCAGCACATTTGGCACAGTGTTACACCGTCCGGGTTATCTGGATTCTTCCCACCGACACCAATCCTTTAGAACTACAGAGATGGGAACTAGCCCTTCAGCATATTCTCTCTTCCCGTTGCCCACCTGGTCTCAACTTATGCTAAATTCAAATTCCCACCCACCATCTTAACATATTTGCCTCGGTTCTCTGGACAGAGCCTCTGTCTCAAGTGGCATCTCTGTCTAACTTCTTTGCTTTCTACAGTTCTACAGTATGTCTGCCTAAGTGTACTTGCATCTGTGTAAATGTGTTGGTGTGTGTGTATTTGTTTACCCTCCTTTTTTGCCCCCAAGGTAAGTCTTTCCTGTCCCGGGATTGGAATGACTCCTTACCTACTCCCTTAAAACCCTCATCATTTCCTTTTCCCTCTCCTTCCCTTCTGCCTGACGAAGCAGCTAGGCTGCGAAAGCTTGCGTTTGTGTGTGTGTGTGTGTGTCTGTGTGTTTATTTGTTGCTATCACTGCCTGTGCTCCTTCACCTGGTAAGTGGACTTCATCTATTTTTTGGAATGTCTCCTATTTTTATATATTCAAATTGATGAAATGAAAATTATAGAGAGAAACTTTCATGGTGGGATAAACAAATATAAAAACTAGAAAACAGATGACTTACCAAAAGGACCGGCTCGTCTATAGATAGAAATAAAATAACACACATACAAGCTTTTGCAACCGTTGGTCGCTTCTTCAGGATAAGAGGAAAAAAGGGGAGGAGAAAGGGAAGGATATGGGTTTTAAGGAAGTGGAAAAGGAGTCATTCCAATCCCAGGACGGGAAGGACTTACCTTAGGGGGACTTACCTCCTGGGATTTGAATGACTCCTTTTCTACTTCCTTAAAACCCATATCCTTCCCTTTCTCCTCCCCTTTTTTGCTCTTATCCTCAAGAAGCGACCAACGGTTGCGAAAGCTTGTATGTGTGTTTGTGTGTGATTTTATTTGTATCTATCGACGAGCCGGTCCTTTTGGTAAGTCATCATATATATATAAACCTCCTAGTCCATTCCTATGAAATCCCCAAACCACCTTACCCACGTAACCGACCCCGGTGAAAAACCTGCCCTTTGCACGCTCCCACCATGACTTGCTCCAGTTTTATAACATGGAAGTTGTACATGATTAAGGGCAGAGCCACTTGCGATAGCACCCACGTGATTTACCAACTAGCATGCCTGCACTGTGAAGCGTTCTATGTGGGAATGACCAGCAACAAACTGTCCATTCACATGAACGGTCACAGGCAGACAGTGTTTGTTGGTAATGAGGATGTGGCTAAACACGTCTTGGGGCACGACCAGCACATTTGGCACAGTGTTACACCGTCCGGGTTATCTGGATTCTTCCCACCGACACCAATCCTTTAGAACTACAGAGATGGGAACTAGCCCTTCAGCATATTCTCTCTTCCCGTTGCCCACCTGGTCTCAACTTATGCTAAATTCAAATTCCCACCCACCATCTTAACATATTTGCCTCGGTTCTCTGGACAGAGCCTCTGTCTCAAGTGGCATCTCTGTCTAACTTCTTTGCTTTCTACAGTTCTACAGTATGTCTGCCTAAGTGTACTTGCATCTGTGTAAATGTGTTGGTGTGTGTGTATTTGTTTACCCTCCTTTTTTGCCCCCAAGGTAAGTCTTTCCTGTCCCGGGATTGGAATGACTCCTTACCTACTCCCTTAAAACCCTCATCATTTCCTTTTCCCTCTCCTTCCCTTCTGCCTGACGAAGCAGCTAGGCTGCGAAAGCTTGCGTTTGTGTGTGTGTGTGTGTCTGTGTGTTTATTTGTTGCTATCACTGCCTGTGCTCCTTCACCTGGTAAGTGGACTTCATCTATTTTTTGGAATGTCTCCTATTTTTATATATTCAAATTGATGAAATGAAAATTATAGAGAGAAACTTTCATGGTGGGATAAACAAATATAAAAACTAGAAAACAGATGACTTACCAAAAGGACCGGCTCGTCTATAGATAGAAATAAAATAACACACATACAAGCTTTTGCAACCGTTGGTCGCTTCTTCAGGATAAGAGGAAAAAAGGGGAGGAGAAAGGGAAGGATATGGGTTTTAAGGAAGTGGAAAAGGAGTCATTCCAATCCCAGGACGGGAAGGACTTACCTTAGGGGGACTTACCTCCTGGGATTTGAATGACTCCTTTTCTACTTCCTTAAAACCCATATCCTTCCCTTTCTCCTCCCCTTTTTTGCTCTTATCCTCAAGAAGCGACCAACGGTTGCGAAAGCTTGTATGTGTGTTTGTGTGTGATTTTATTTGTATCTATCGACGAGCCGGTCCTTTTGGTAAGTCATCATATATATATAAACCTCCTAGTCCATTCCTATGAAATCCCCAAACCACCTTACCCACGTAACCGACCCCGGTGAAAAACCTGCCCTTTGCACGCTCCCACCATGACTTGCTCCAGTTTTATAACATGGAAGTTGTACATGATTAAGGGCAGAGCCACTTGCGATAGCACCCACGTGATTTACCAACTAGCATGCCTGCACTGTGAAGCGTTCTATGTGGGAATGACCAGCAACAAACTGTCCATTCACATGAACGGTCACAGGCAGACAGTGTTTGTTGGTAATGAGGATGTGGCTAAACACGTCTTGGGGCACGACCAGCACATTTGGCACAGTGTTACACCGTCCGGGTTATCTGGATTCTTCCCACCGACACCAATCCTTTAGAACTACAGAGATGGGAACTAGCCCTTCAGCATATTCTCTCTTCCCGTTGCCCACCTGGTCTCAACTTATGCTAAATTCAAATTCCCACCCACCATCTTAACATATTTGCCTCGGTTCTCTGGACAGAGCCTCTGTCTCAAGTGGCATCTCTGTCTAACTTCTTTGCTTTCTACAGTTCTACAGTATGTCTGCCTAAGTGTACTTGCGTCTGTGTAAATATGTTGGTGTGTGTGTATTTGTTTACCCTCCTTTTTTGCCCCCAAGGTAAGTCTTTCCTGTCCCGGGATTGGAATGACTCCTTACCTACTCCCTTAAAACCCTCATCATTTCCTTTTCCCTCTCCTTCCCTTCTGCCTGACGAAGCAGCTAGGCTGCGAAAGCTTGCGTTTGTGTGTGTGTGTGTGTCTGTGTGTTTATTTGTTGCTATCACTGCCTGTGCTCCTTCGCCTGGTAAGTGGACTTCATCTATTTTTTGGAATGTCTCCTATTTTTATATATTCAAATTGATGAAATGAAAATTATAGAGAGAAACTTTCATGGTGGGATAAACAAATATAAAAACTAGAAAACAGATGACTTACCAAAAGGACCGGCTCGTCTATAGATAGAAATAAAATAACACACATACAAGCTTTTGCAACCGTTGGTCGCTTCTTCAGGATAAGAGGAAAAAAGGGGAGGAGAAAGGGAAGGATATGGGTTTTAAGGAAGTGGAAAAGGAGTCATTCCAATCCCAGGACGGGAAGGACTTACCTTAGGGGGACTTACCTCCTGGGATTTGAATGACTCCTTTTCTACTTCCTTAAAACCCATATCCTTCCCTTTCTCCTTTCCTTTCTTCCTCTTTTCCTGAAGAAGCGACCAACGGTTGCTAAAGCTTGTATGTGTGTTTGTGTGTGATTTTATTTGTGTCTGTCGACGAGTCTGTCCTTTGGGTAAGTCATCCGTTTTCTATCGAATAACGTACCCAAAGAACAGATTTGTAGATAGACACAAAAACACAAATAAAAACAAACACAAACATTCAAACTTTCGCAACCGTTGGCCGCTTCATCAGTAAAAGAGGAAGGAAGGAGGGGAAAAAGGGAATGATGCAGGTTTTAAGGGAGTGGAAGAGGAGTCATTTTAATCCTGGGAGTGGAAGGACTTACCTTAGGGGAAAAAAGGAAAGGTAAACAAGCACACAAACACACACACACACACAAAAGTGTGGAACCAGCTGTCTCAATCCTCATTCCAACTTCCTCACCAAAAATTTTGGCATGCAAACATATTTTGTGCACTTTTAGCACATAAATTTGCAAATACTTTTGGCCAGTTAAGCCATCATAGTCAGCAATGTCGTCTCACTGTCAGTGTCTATATATGTCTCTGTCCGTTTGTTTGCTGTCTCTGCCACTGCCGCTTTCTGTCTGTGTCAAACTTTCAATGTCTTCATCCCTTTCCCTTGTGATTCCTCAATGCTGTCTGTTTCTGCCACTTTAATTGTCTCTCTGCCCCACTGACATTGTCCCATTCACTTCCTGTCCTGTTGCCAGTATCCTTTGTTTCTCACTTAGAGTCAGCTTTCGTTGTCTTCAATCACGATTGTGATGGTTTGCTTGGGGTTTGACCTGTAGACCAGAAAACTTTAATACATTGGTACTGGGGATGGGAAAAATTGGACAAATTGTTTCGTGTTCTAGTACTGGAGAGCCGCACGCTCATGCTTTATGTATGATCTCCATTCGTCTCAGTTTAGCACTGTTTTCTCTTTTGCTTCAATTGCTACTATTTGCATCTGTCTTAGTTTGTTGTTGCCACTGTTCCTGACTTCTGACATCTCATTTTCCTTGCCATTGCTGTTTTCATGCATATGCCTTTCTCCCGAACTGAAACTTTCTCTGTTCCACCATATATGCTCTCTCTGCCTGTTGCGTGAATATGTTTGCATGTCAAAATTTTTGGCAAGAGAGTCGGAATGAGGATTGAGACAGCTGGTTCCACACTTTTGTGTCAGAGAACATATTCGACTTTTGTGTCAGAAAACATATTCGACTTTTCTGTGCTCCTGCAGGAGCATTTTCAGCTGGTTCCCATATTTTTCCTGTTAAATCAGAGTGTACTGCTTATATAACACGAAATCAATGGTAAGTAAAATTTGGATAGTATTTTATTATCGGAAAGCTTTCAAAACTTTCCGGAATCATAAAAATTTTGACGACTTGCCATGAATAGAAGTGTAGATTTGCCAATGCACGCAGTTGGATCTTTTGATACCAAAAATTATTATTTTTGTAGTGTATCGCAATAATGAATACACATTTCCACAAACGAGAAATGTATTTTCCAGATAAACACCTAAACAACATACACATTACAATTTAGTCGTTTCCTATACCTCAAGATACGTTACATCACAATCAGAAACAGCATTTTCGAACCTATTACTACCATGTGCTATCATTCTTAGGCCGATATATCAAGAACCACATAATATATCATTCGGATCTAAACTTTAAATAAAATTTCGATATGTTATCTACATTTCATATGCAGCTATGTGTAACCTAAAATCAACCATACGAGAAGTCTACGCAATGTGTTTTTACCTCTGCAAACGAAAACAAAAATCACCCATTCATCGACCGTAGATTTCAATCCTTAAGATGTACAAAAATCAAATTTTTTCGCCGAGTACATTTTCCAAATCGCTTGGTAAGTTTCAGAGATGTCCGAACGCCGTCTTTCAGAACAATACGTACTTTATCTAGCAAAATGTCACAGTTTTTCGCCCATATCTTGCTAACGGACTACGATTTACGAAAACTGAAACATGCCATTTATAGATAAATGTCTCCAGGATGTATTGTAAATATTTGAACAATTTTCTATCGTTAGTTATTCAGATATTTGCGATTCACAGTGCTAAAATGGCTAAAAATCAGGTTTTGTGATTTTGTGAAAAACTATGATAAGTTTCAACCTCTGGATCTCGGTAACAGATAACAATATCGAAAAAATTGAAAAACGGCCTCGAGAATATCATAAGAACATATGGTAAAAATTTCAAAGATTTGCAATGAATAGAAAGTATTGAAGTGACCATCCCCACAATTCGTTTCTTTGGTACCCAAAAATATATTTTTTTTTCTCAGGAACTGCCCATGATTGAATGGTTCTTTTGTAAGCTGTTTAAAGCCCACCATAGACTACATGTCATGTACAAAAGCCAACTGATTTGCTCAATCTGGCTGGGCTCCAGAAAGCGTGTAACTTTGAAAATTTTGATGATGTATTGTATGATAGCTATAGTATACCCATTCTTCTAATATGTACACAAATGATCACTAAGCCAAGATCTGTCCAGAACACTTTACTCCTTCACTATGAGATGAATAGAACCTGAGATATGGACACCTAAAGAATTGCAAATTCGCACATGTCATCTACGAACATATTAATACTGTGCACTGCCATGCATGGTATGATTATCTACTGCATATCTACTATTTTTAATCAGCCATGAAATATTTAAGTGGCAGTCTACAACATAAAAAATGAATGTTACTACGAATAATATTAAATATAATGAAATACATATCTAAAGGTAATGTGTGTTGCTGCGTTAATGTTTTGTGTTTGTATGGTGGAATCTATGCTCTGACATAAGAATATTACTACCTCAACAAAAAGCAGAACAAGAGAGTAAAACAAAGTTTATTGAAAGAATACGGAAATAACGTGGTACATCTTTTAAGACAGGTAGTGTGGTACAATGCAGCCCATGTGCTTCTTAATCTGTTACTGATAAACACTATGTATCAATAATTGCAAATATAAGTCTTATAATACTATTATTATAGTACCGAAATTTGTCGGCTTTTTGTCTGTAAGGGATATTGAAATTGTAATTATGACGTTTGATTCTCACAAGTCTCCTGAATCCATTCATATAATTATATTTGCCATACAATAATTCCATGATTTTATATGGATTTTTAGTATAATGTTTGTGGCTATATTGTATTTCAGTTGCAATCTAGGTTAGCCGCCCTCGCTCATTCAATAGTCGCTTCCTGTATCCGAGCACTTTACGGAAACCCTGACTACCTCTATCCCATTACCTAGGTCCAAACTGTTATCCGGCCAGCTGGGGAACCCAACATCCTGGCAAAACCCGCCTTTCACATGGTAGTAATCAGCTTCCTCCTCTATCTATAATGTCACTGACATCATTAGTTAAAAAAAACAATCACCCCACATACACGAATACATGTTATTCATTGCATTATCATTAAAATGAATTTTTCTTGACCCTAATAATAACTAAAATGAGTACACAGAATTGGTTATGATGTGTGGTGGAGTGTTGATTGGTCCTGGTGTCAGCAATGTTGTTTTGTACAGTTGGACTTTGTAATTAACTGTCTGTTATTGTGTATGATTTCTCCTATTGCTGCCTTTTCTAGAGCTTGAAAATTAATGTATGAGCAGTCAGAAAGTGATGGAGAACATACTGATCTTAATCTTCAGTCATCTAGTCCACACTTCAGTTTGTCAAAACTGTAATAGATGTTCCTAATGTCTGCTACTATCAGAGTACTTGAGAAATATGATGAAAATGAATTTACACAATTCTCAATAAGTCAGACATTGATATTGTTAAGTAAATTATTGTTCCTATCTAAAAAGCAATCGAAACTGTATGAGTACCATATTTTATTGCATAAGCTCCCCCCTCACATATTCCCCTCCCCTACAATTTTTCATAATTGAAAAAAATATTATATTAATACCGCGCATAATTGCCTCTCCTGGTTCTTTCTTACTGGAGCAGCCTTCAAATAACTTGACAATGGACACAGGGGTACTGCCATGAACGAATATTTCCATTGTCACAACATACCGTACATTTGAAACGCTGAGTTGGTGACATATTGCTAGATCAGTTTGTTACAAGTAGTCATAATGATGAATTACTTAAAATAGATGGCAAAATCTAAATTAAGTGTGTTATCTTATGCTGATAAAAATGGAGTGAAAGCTGCAAGAAGACATTTCTAATTCAATAAGGTAGTGGCAGAGATAAAATGATGAACTCACGGCTGCAAAGGCAAGCCATCTATCCATGGGCCTAAAACTGAGAAATATCACAGAATTGATAAAAGCAATTTTTTATGTCAATGAACTTTGGAATGATGGCTGTGCTGTCTCTTATGAGATGATTCAGAACAAAGCTCGTGAGATAGCTGCCATGCTAAACAGTGACAGAAAGGATTTTAAAGCAAGCACTTGGTTGGGTGTCTTGTTTCATGAGAGAGCAGAATCTCAGTCTACAAAGCAGAAAATCTTTGTGCCAGTGATTTCCTCGAGACTACACAGATAAGGTAATCGAATTACATCATTACGTAATATAAGTGTGATAGCAATATGACTATTTGTTCTTCCAGATTGGCAACACTGATCAGATGCATGCTCTTTGATATGTCACATTACACAACCACTGCTCCAACTGGCTCAATAAGTATCCTTGTGATGATGACTGGTGCGAAGAAACTAAGATGCACAGTGATGTTGTGTGTTATAGCAGATGGCAATGAACTTCCACCATGTGCTATCTTTAAAAGGAAAACATTACCAAAGGAGTCTACCCATCATGAAATTCACTTGATGGTGGATTGGTTGGAGAAAGCCTGGGGAAGATGACCAGGAGCATTATTACAAAAGATGTCCCTTCTTGTACTAGACAGTTTCCGGGGTCACCTTGTGGAAGCTGTAAAGGGGAAAATGAAATGGATGATGTTCAGGCCATTCTGCAACCTTTAGATGTCAATGTCAACAAACTTTTCAAACAACATCTTTAACACTTGTATTCACAATGGATGGCGACGAGATCTCATCAGCTGACTCCAGGAGGCAAGATAAGGAAGTCATCTATACCAATGATGTGCAAGCGGATAATCCATGCATAGGAAAAAATTATTATCAAAATTGTTAAGAAGAGTTAAAGAAAAAATTAAAATTGGAATTTCTTGTTCCTTTGATGGTTCCGCTTACAACAGGTTGTGGAATAGTGAAAATGTAGATGTCGAGTTATCTGATCCTGATAATAGTGATGGAAGCGAGGTCGCAGAATAGTGAGAGGAAATAAACAATGAAACAGTGCATTGCTGCTCTTCATTGTAGGCATAATGAAACTGTGGTTTGAATCCAGTTCTTTTATGTTAATGGGAAAGAAATACCTGGACGAACCACTTGTTTAAAAAATTACCATAAATCTAACTTTTACCTACCTAATACATGGTTTTTATTCCTTTCTGAATTCCTACTCAATTTCCTCCCTAGTGTTTTCAAATAAATTTTTTGAGAAAAAAGAGGTGGGAATTATGCAATAAAATACGGTATTTCTCCCACGGGAACTGCCTCGTCATTACCTTTACTACCCCAATTATCAAACAGCTAAAGTTTATAATGCTTGCCTCAAAATGGAAAAGATTCTCAACACTTGCCACACTATTTTCAAATGTTTATGGGCAGCAACATGAAATCAAACTCTGAAATGGAGTCTTTGAGTCTGACTTGGAATCAATACGATGTTGGGTTGTGGTGAAGTGCTCCCGTGTATGTGCACAGCTTCCATATACACATGTGGTGCAGCCAGCAAGTGATGCTTCACTTATTGGCGGCTTAGTGTGCTATGGTAGCAAGCTTTTATTGTAAAAGCAAAAGTACTGATGATGATGATGATGATCGTGTGGCATTAATGACCGTTGGCCCCCTACTGGGGTCGTGTTCAGCCTGCCTAGTGCAAGTATTTTTATCTGACGCCACTTCGGCGACTTGCATGTCAATGATGATGGAATGATGATAAGGACGACACAACACCCAGTCCCCGGGTGGAGAAAATTTCCAACCCGACCGGGAATCGAACCCGGGCCCCCTGCGTGGCAACCCACCACACTGTCCACTAGACTACGGAGGCGGACGCAAAAGTGCTGATATCTCTGTTCACTTACAGAGTCACTGATTGCTCTCCTTATAGCACACATTGATATGACTATTAAATAAAAATTTAAAATAAATATCTGGGCACTTTTGACTTGCAGATTATTATTATTATATACCCAAACAGCAACCACGAGTGGAGTATGACTGTTGAACTATTCCTATTTTAACTTCCTGTACCTTTCTATTAATCCAATTTCCTTGAAATTTGGTGCAGTTTCATTCTCTTGGTTACTAATTAAAGTGCTGTAGTACTAACCCTGTAACTTAATTGTAAGAGGTACTCAATCTACAATACTTTTATACTTTCACATAACAAATTTCACTTTGTGAAGATAATTTGTGATATCAATAACATTCAATCATAAAAACACTTCACCTAGAATTTTACATCAATTTAGACTTAAGTCTAAAATTTATATTTTTGTAGTATGGGGGGAGGGCCTCTGAATATTATGCACAGTTGTTCAATTCTTCATAAATGCAGCTATTCTGTATCTTTGACGTTGTGCTGATACGGATGTCTAGCCTAGTTGTTCACTTGTTTGTAAGAGTGGGTAAACAGCATGCACACATCCTGTGATATTCAACTGACACAGGAAAAGCTAACATATAGAGAATAACAGCATACAAAGTCCACTAGGTAATGACACTTGTCAGTAAAGAATCATAACAGTGGAGAATGTTCCCCTTTCATACCGTTAGGTGGCATGTCATATGTTGGCTAGATAAGCACTGTATGGTGACAAATAGTTACTTCTTGCATGTGATCTCTCAGTTGTATAATGGTTATAGTATAATGTCTCTTGGACAAGAAAGTCATTGCAGACAGAAAACAGTCTCTGATATGACAAGTAAATAGAAAATAATTCTGCTGTATATCTTTTCAAAGCATGCGTGCTGGCAGTGATTTAAGGAAAATCTAAATCTGCACAGTTGGTGAAAACTGACAACCTTTTTTATTACCTGTGTAACTACAAAGCTTTAAAGTCTATGATTCTTCATCTGGTAATACAGAATAGAATTATACAAGTATATTATACTATATGACTCAAAAACACTTATTTCATTATTCTTTCTTTTCTTTTGTGTGTGTTTTCTGAACCAGAACAGGCTAGGGAAGAACAGTTGTCTTCTAATAAATAAAAATAAAGCTGTGATTCTTGAGTTTCTCCCAGCGTATTTGATAATCAAAATATCCATGGGTGTACTGCCGGTCTACAGTGTCATACTCCATCATGTGATTCTCTGACAAACAATTTTCAGTGACCACCAACTTGCTCGGATACATCAATTGTGTGTGCCTCAGCTCTTCAAGGCATCAATCCTCGACAGTACGTGGTCATCTGGCCACATGGTATGGATAAACTCCTTGACTTCGTTACACATCTGAACTCCATTCAACCCAACATAAAATTCACTATGGAGACTGAAACGGAGGGTAAATTGCTGTTCCTTGACATCTTGGTCAAGAGAAGAGCTGATGGCACCCTGGGTCATGGTGTGTATCGGAAGACAATGCACACTGATCTCTATCTACATGCAGATAGCTGTTACTATCCTTCATAGAGGAATAGGGTACTTGAAACTCTAGAACATAGGGCTCGCAGTATCCCCGACACAGAGTGTCTACCCCAGGAACTGGACCACCTGAGAACGGTATTCCGAAACAATGGGTACTCAGAGTGGCAGATTCAGCGGGCTCTCTGACCAACCATTACAACACAACCTGTGGAAATGGATGAAAACATGAGAGAGGAGGTAGGCACTGTGTTTATTCCATATAGCGGCACACTGTCAAGGAAGGTCACCTGGATTTTGAAGAAACAGCGAATGAAATTCATGCACTGGTGGGGAATGCCAAAGATGATCTCGGTTTGAGGAAGGCCGGCATGTACCAGATTCCGTGTCAGTGTGGCAAGTCATATATTGGACAGACAATGCAACCATCGAGGATTGATGCCTTGAACACCACAGGCACACATGATTGATGTATCCAAGCAAGTCAGCTGTCGCTGGAAATTGTTTGTCGGAGAATCATGCAATGGAGTATGAATGCACTAGGATTCTGGTACAGATGTCGAGATACTGGGACTGCATCATTAGAGAGGCCATTGAAATTTGCACTAGTGACGACCCCATAAACCGTGACTATGGCTATAATCTTAGCAAAGCTTGGGAACCAGCGATTGGGTTAATTAAGAGTAATGTAGTGATGACCACGGCAGATAGAGCCCTCACATCGACTTCATCTCAGACGCTGTCGCAATCGGTTCCACTGTACGAAGACAGCGCGGGGCGCGGAACACGAAGAGGGGGCACTCCGCAGGCAGAGGTTATTTAAACGCCCACCACTGGGCTAGAACCCAGTTCCCTTCGAGCCGCCGTAGTGTGCGGATCTCCATGCCAGCGTGTTTCCAGGAGCTCAGTCCGTCATTTCACCTGATGATGGTGACATGTATGATTGCCAAAATATTATGCCCGTTGGACACTGTAGATCGGCAGTACACCCATAGATATTTTGATCATAAAATACACCAGGAGAAACTCAAGAATCCCATCCTACACCTTTACGGGGAGGAGATGTATCATAGCATGAAGAAAATTGAAAAATTGTGCCACCGTAGATGTCGTTCGCTAAGTACTCTTGCCTTTCTAAAGAGATGTCGTTCCGAGAATGTCGTTCCAAATTTTGTTAAGGTCACGCATCACATTGATTCTGCAGCAGCCAACAGAATTAAGAAACGGGCCAGCCTCACATTGTTTCATGAGAGTGTGCATATCACCCACCGTAGCCTTAAGTTCATCTCAATGGAACTATTCAAACTGAAATTGCAGCTTGCTAGTCATTTCACTTCTTTTTCCTGGGATTGGATTGATGGTGTTACCTGGGTTTCAGGTGATTCCGCCCACAAGAAGGCAACAGGACGTCAAACAGCTAAGTTCTCACACGTCCTTGACAAACTATCTCTGCAGGTTCCATGCAAGACTGTCATCAATCTGAGTGGCATGGAATTGAGTGATGATGCGGTCTTGGTTTAAGAGAAAGGACTCAAGTTTGCTCCTACCCCTAAGTTCACACCAGTCACAGAAATTATTAGTGCTTTTGAACAGGTTGCAGCTTGACTTCCGCCTGAATCAGCTGAGAAAATTCGTCATGGAACTTGTCGTGCGTTGATGAAATCCAAGCCCTTGAAGTTGAACATCACTAGTAAAGAGAGGGCGGCCATTCGTGACCACACTAAAATTGTTGTCTTACTGGCGGACAAAGACAATGTTATGGTTGTTGTCTCCTATAAGGACTACACTGAAATGATGCAGAGCCTGCTAAATGACAATTCCTACTGGAAGATCAGCATTGACCCCACGAAGAAGGTGGTGAACAAGACGAAGATGCTTCTCAAGGACGCGGATCTACTGGACGGTGTCGCCAAGAAACTGCTACCTCAAGGTCCGGTATTGCCAAGACTTTATGTACTCCCTA
Source organism: Locusta migratoria (assembly GCA_026315105.1). Classification (NCBI taxonomy): domain Eukaryota; kingdom Metazoa; phylum Arthropoda; class Insecta; order Orthoptera; family Acrididae; genus Locusta; species Locusta migratoria. Next base: position 159,680,414 of record CM048751.1, on the reverse strand, counting down.
AGGTTCACAAAGATGGAGTGCCATTACGCACCATTGTCAGTAACATCAGAGCACCTACGTATTTGTTGGCCAAATACTTGACGGGAATATTAAATCCTTATGTGGGTAAATGCCCTCATCACATCCATAATTCAGTGGATATTGTTAAATGGCCTGACAGCTTCAGGCTGGAGGAGTCCGATATCATGGTGAGTTTTGACGTCGTTTCATTGTTTACGAGGGTAACCCTTTGAGAGTCACTAGATTTGATTGGTCAGAAGTTTGACGAGAAGACCACCAAACTTTTTAGGCATGTCTTGACCTCCACATATTTTCTTTTCAATGGCGAATACTACAAACAAATGGAGGGAGTCGCCATGGGTAGCCCACTCTCCCCTGTGGTCGCAAATTTTTACCTGGAGAATTTCGAGGAGGATGCCCTGGCATCATCTGAATGGAAACCTACTTGCTATTCTGTTACGTGGACGACACTTTCATCATCTGGACACATGGTATGGATAAATTCCTTGATTTCCTTACACATCTGAACTCCATACACCCCAACATCAAATGCACTACGAAGACTGAAACAGAGGGTAAATTGCCGATCCTTGACGTCTTGGTCAAGATGATGTGTATTGGAAGACAACACACACTGATCTGTATCTGCGCGCAGACAGCTGTATGCATCAGAGTGGCAGATTCAGCTAACTCTCCACCCAACCACTACAGCACAATCTGTGGAAACGGATGAAAACACGAGAGAGGAGGTAGGCACTGCATTTATTCCATATACCGGCGCACTCTTGGGGCAGGTCGCCTGCATATTGAAGAAACACCAGGATGGAAGTGTCTTTTGTCTGCCAAATAAAATTTGTGCACTGGTGGGGTGCGCCAAAGATGATCTGTGTTAGTGTGACAAGTCATATATTGGACAGACGATGCATACTGTCGAGGATCAATGCCTTGAACACCAGAGGTATTACACACGATTGATCTATCCGGGCAAGTCGGCGATCGCTGAACATTGTTTGTCAGACAATCACGCGATGGAGTATGAACGCACGTATTCTGGTATAAACGTTGAGATACTGCAACTGCATCGTTGGAGAGGCCATTGAAATTCTCACTAGTGACAACCTTGTAAACTGTGACTGTGGCTATAATCTTAGGAAAGTTTGGGAACCAGTGATTGGGTTAATTAAGAGTAAATCTCGCAAACGTAATGTAGTGACGACCACGGCAGATAGAGCCCTCACATCGACTTCATCTCAGACGCCGTCGCAATCGGTTTCACTGTACGACCGCGGCGTAGGGCACGAACCACGGAGGGGCACTCCGCAGCTAGAGGGTATTTAAATCGCCCGCCACCGGGGTAGAACCCAGTTCCCTTCGAGCCGCCGTAGCATGCAGATTTCCGTGCCAGTGCATTTCCAGGAGCTCAGTTCATCAGCTCACCTGATGAGGAGGACATGTATGATTGCCGAAATATTGTGCCCATTGGACACTGTAGACTGGCAGTACTCCTGTGGATATTTTGATTAAAAATAAAGCTCTTTTAATTTGCAACCTGCTATACCACATAGAGAGACATATCAGTTTAATATCCATTTGAAGAAAACAGAATGTGTAATGGGTGCAGTTAAGTGTATCCACAAACTTTGCCATGAAATCTCCAAAATATATCACTGACTGCCGCTATATTCCTTGCAACACAAATTGCCTGATGACTGTTTTGTGACAACTTCCAGTAGTATTGTACAATCAATCAATTAATTACTTACTTTTTCCATCTGTTATCAGCAAATGTAATAAAAAGAAGAAATATTAAAACTGTGAATACAAAGAGTATCTCTATATCTGAATGTTCTCTGCCTGAGAACAAAATAATATGGACAAATCTCACACAACCTATACTCTCTCTTCTGGTGAATCCAGTTTTTTAATTATTTTTTCCCCTCCAAATTGAGCTTGATTACTCAAACCATAACCCTTCCACATAAAATAAGTTGTTCCCTCCTGTCCCATTTAAGGAATTGAGTATGCTCTTGAAAGAATCCATGAATATGCTATTGTTATAAATATGATAACGGCATTCTAATGTGCAACAGATTTTTCCATAATATTGTTAACACACACAATCAAAATTTGAGAGAAACATAAGTTATAGAGAAGACATCTCATCTGTTAGAAAGAGACCATTGTAACTTAAGAAAATCACTGCCTGCACTCTCCCCAGCATATAAATAAAAAATAGAAAAGAGATGACTTACCAAAAGGACCGGCTCGTCGATAGAAACTTATAAAATCACACACAAACACACATACAAGCTTTCGGCACCACTGGCAGCTTCTTCAGGAAAAAGAGGAAAAAAGGGGAGGAGAAAGGGAAGGATATGGGTTTTAAGGAAGTGGAAAAGGAGTCATTCCAATCCCAGGAGCGGAAGGACTTACCTTAGGGGAAAAAAAGGAAGGTAAACAAATACACACACACTCAGACATATCGAAACTTACCAAAAGGACCGGCTCATCGATAGAAACAAATAAAATCACACACAAACACACATACAAGCTTTCGCCACCACTGGCAGCTTCTTCAGGAAAAAGAGGAAAAAAGGGGAGGAAAAAGGGAAGGATACGGGTTTTAAGGAAGTGGAAAAGGAGTCATTCCAATCCCAGTAGCGGAAGGACTTACCTTAGGGGAAAAAAAGGAAGGTAAACAAATACACACACACTCAGACATATCGAAACTTACCAAAAGGACCAGCTCGTCGATAGAAACAAATAAAATCACACACAAACACACATACAAGCTTTCACCACCACTGGCAGCTTCTTCAGGAAAAAGAGGAAAAAAGGGGAGGAAAAAGGGAAGGATACGGGTTTTAAGGAAGTGGAAAAGGAGTCATTCCAATCCCAGGAGTGGAAGGACTTACCTCAGGGGAAAAAAAGGGAGGTAAACAAATACACACACACTCAGACATATCGAAACGCAAACACACTTAGACAGACATTTGTAAACAGCAAAGAAGCAATATATATATATATATATATATATATATATATATATATATATATATATATATATGAAACGATTATTAAGACGAAAAATTCCTAGCAGGAAAAATAAAATATAAAAAATAGACGAAGATTACTCACCAGGCGAAGGAGCACAGGTGTGACAGCATCACAAATAAATAAATGAATACACACACACACACAATCGCAAGCTTTCGCAACCCAGTTGCGTCTTCAGGCAGTAGGGAAGGAGAGGGAAAAGGAAATGATGAGGGTTTTAAGGAAGGGGGTAAGGAGCCATCCCAATCCCGGGAGAGGAAAGACTTACCTTGGGGGAAAAAAAGGAGGGTAAACAAATGCACACATGCCCACACATTCACACAGACACAAGTACACCTAGGCAGACATACTGTAGAAAGCAAAGAAGTTAAGTTATAAAAGTTAAGAAGTTAGACAGAGATACCACTTGAGGCAGAGGCTCTGTCCAGAGAACTGATGCAAAGATGTTAAGAAGGTGGGTGGGAATTCAAATTTAGCGGAGGTTGAGACCAGGTGGGCAACGGGAAGAGAGAATATGCTGAAGGGCTAGTTCCCATCTCCGGAGTTCTGAAGGATTGGTGTCAGTGGGAAGTATCCAGATAACCCGGACGGTGTAGCACTGTGCCAAGATGTGCTGGCCGTGCACCAATGCGTGTTTAGCCACAGGGTGATCCTCGTTACCAACAAACACTGTCTGCCTGTGTCCATTCATGCGAATGGACAGTTTGTTGCTGGTCATTCCCACATAGAACGCTTCACAGTGCAGGCATGTCAGTTGGTAGATCACGTGGGTACTATCGCAAGTGGCTCTGCCTTTGATCGTGTACACCTTCCGGGTTACGGGACTGGAGTAAGTGGTGGTGGAAGGGTGCATAGGGCAGGTTTTACAACGGGGGCGGTTACAAGGGTAGGAGCCAGAAGGTAACCGCCCCCGTTGTAAAACCTGCCCTATGCACCCTTCCACCACCACTTACTCCAGTCCCGTAACCCGGAAGGTGTACACGATCAAAGGCAGAGCCACTTGCGATAGTACCCACGTGATCTACCAACTGACATGCCTGCACTGTGAAGCGTTCTATGTGGGAATGACCAGCAACAAACTGTCCATTCACATGAATGGACACAGGCAGACAGTGTTTGTTGGTAACGAGGATCACCCTGTGGCTAAACACGCATTGGTGCACGGCCAGCACATCTTGGCACAGTGCTACACCGTCCGGGTTATCTGGATACTTCCCACTGACACCAATCCTTCAGAACTCCGGAGATGGGAACTAGCCCTTCAGCATATTCTCTCTTCCCGTTGCCCACCTGGTCTCAACCTCCGCTAAATTTGAATTCCCACCCACCTTCTTAACATCTTTGCATCAGTTCTCTGGACAGAGCCTCTGCCTCAAGTGGTATCTCTGTCTAACTTCTTAACTTCTATAACTTAACTTCTTTGCTTTCTACAGTATGTCTGCCTAGGTGTACTTGTGTCTGTGTGAATGTGTGGGCATGTGTGCATTTGTTTACCCTCCTTTTTTTCCCCCAAGGTAAGTCTTTCCTCTCCCGGGATTGGGATGGCTCCTTACCCCCTTCCTTAAAACCCTCATCATTTCCTTTTCCCTCTCCTTCCCTACTGCCTGAAGACGCAACTGGGTTGCGAAAGCTTGCGATTGTGTGTGTGTGTGTGTATTCATTTATTTATTTGTGATGCTGTCACACCTGTGCTCCTAACCTACCAATAAACAACAGTACCTGCATTATGATAGCTGTCATCCATTCCATATCAAACGTTCCCTTCCTTACAGCTTAGGTCTTCGTGGCAAACGAGTCTGCTCCAGTCCTGAAGCTCTGAACCAGTACTCCAACAACCTATTAACAGCTTTCACATCCCGCGGCTATCCTCCTAATCTGGTAGAGAAACAAATTGCCAGAGCTACTACCTCATCCCCCCAAATTCAGAACCTTCAACAGAAGAATCCCAGAAGTGCCCCTCTTGTCACCGGATACTTTCCGGGACCGGAGCGGACTCTAAATGTGGCTCTCCAGCAAGGATACGACTTCCTTAAATCCTGCCCCGAAATGAGATCCGTCCTTCATGACATCCTTCCTACTCCACCGAGAGTGTCTTTCCGCCGCCCACCTAACCTCCGTAACCTCCTAGTCCACCCCTATGAAATCCCCAAACCACCTTCCCTACCTTCTGGCTCCTACCCTTGTAACCGCCCCCGTTGTAAAACCTGCCCTATGCACCCTTCCACCACCACTTACTCCAGTCCCGTAACCCGGAAGGTGTACACGATCAAAGGCAGAGCCACTTGCGATAGTACCCACGTGATCTACCAACTGACATGCCTGCACTGTGAAGCGTTCTATGTGGGAATGACCAGCAACAAACTGTCCATTCGCATGAATGGACACAGGCAGACAGTGTTTGTTGGTAACGAGGATCACCCTGTGGCTAAACACGCATTGGTGCACGGCCAGCACATCTTGGCACAGTGCTACACCGTCCGGGTTATCTGGATACTTCCCACTGACACCAATCCTTCAGAACTCCGGAGATGGGAACTAGCCCTTCAGCATATTCTCTCTTCCCGTTGCCCACCTGGTCTCAACCTCCGCTAAATTTGAATTCCCACCCACCTTCTTAACATCTTTGCATCAGTTCTCTGTACAGAGCCTCTGCCTCAAGTGGTATCTCTGTCTAACTTCTTAACTTCTATAACTTAACTTCTTTGCTTTCTACAGTATGTCTGCCTAGGTGTACTTGTGTCTGTGTGAATGTGTGGGCATGTGTGCATTTGTTTACCCTCCTTTTTTTCCCCCAAGGTAAGTCTTTCCTCTCCCGGGATTGGGATGGCTCCTTACCCCCTTCCTTAAAACCCTCATCATTTCCTTTTCCCTCTCCTTCCCTACTGCCTGAAGACGCAACTGGGTTGCGAAAGCTTGCGATTGTGTGTGTGTGTGTATTCATTTATTTATTTGTGATGCTGTCACACCTGTGCTCCTTCGCCTGGTGAGTAATCTTCGTCTATTTTTATATATATATATATATATATATATATATATATATATATATATATATATATATATATATATATATATATATATATATATGTGCAGTTCATAGGCATATAATCTGTTTCTGTAACAGGCCCCTTGTAATTAGAAAACACTGCAGATAAATTGAGCACATATCTACTACTCATTTCACTTCTAGGATGTCCTTTCATATCATGTTCATTAACCACATCTTAACAATAAAACTTGAGTAGTATGGAGAAAAAGTACATTTGAGTAACACAGTATCTTGCAATATACTATGTAAGATCATACATGAAAAAAGGAGTTTTTTGCATTCAAAACTGACAGTAATAAAAGCTTAAATCGTGTAAGTGTGTTACCTGCACAAAATCTGCAGCAAGCCTTCGCCGACCACCTCTTCCTAGAGGTCGAACAAAGCACGCATGCCGACAGAACAATTCCAAAGATCGACCGGCTACAGGAAGTGCACTGAAATATTATTATCTCTCAAAGTTCACTCTGTGCTAGCAAACATGGTTTGTATTTGTAAGGCATCAGTCTAAAAATAATACTAAAAGTTATAATGAGATAGAGCAAGTCTAACATTATGAGACATCCAACTTGATTTCAACATCCCATAACTTTACACACTAATAACAATTCTGTTGAAACACTGCTGTCTTTTCTGTCTCAGTAATGTCAGATATATAACACATTCTGTTTACAATAATTATACAGAAATATATTTACACATAGCCTATGAAGTTCTTTCTTTGTTTTATGTCGAGTTAATAAAAATTATATTTATTCCACAGCGACTAATCAAATAGATCCCTAGAAATCATACAGATTATTCTCCTGAATACATCAATTTTATAAATTATAAACTAAAGATTACTGTTTCACAATAACATTGTATTTCTAAGAAAATTACACTTTTTTTTTCAAAATTACACAATTAAATGTCTTACATTTAGAGAGAAATGTAATAATGCAGTATTATGACCTTAATAACATGTACACACCTTCCAGAATCCAGATTATTTACAGCTTTAATAAAAACACAATTAAAAGAAAGATTTAATAAAACTGAAAAGAAAAAAAATTAGTATTGGAAAACAGATTCAAACTTGAATCTACAGACTGGAATTATAAAATGAACCAAAATTCATTCTACTTCGTATGACTGATTTAAAATTTTACAATACTCTGTTTTCCTTTGAAGGTACAAAAACTTTCAATAGTTCATTGTGAGTCCTACTTAGGGATGGGCTGAACCCCAATTTTACATAATCGAATCCAAATACGGAATCTTAAATAAAACATATGCCGAAATCCGAACCTGAATCCAATCTTCCGAATGCCGAACTCAAATAATATGTCAACTCAAGTACATGTATTTAAAAAGAATTAGTACTCTATCATAGCCAATGATGGAGATAAAACCATCTGTGACAGATTCTAAATGACAATATTACAGAAAAATGTAAGAAATTAAAATTTCATGTAGATTTTTATTTTAAATCTTGAGGATTTTTTAATATTCCCCTCCCCCCTCCACTTAAAAGAAATTTGTAGGCTATGAAACATTTTGAGACATATATTGTTCAGATGCTCTAAAAGATAATAAAACTTTCTTCCCTCTATTACAAACTGTTTCATTTTGATGAAATAAAAAATAATTGCATAATGAAGACCTAGAAAAGAAAGGATTACATTTTTGTTTTTTCCTTTTTTCAAAGGGGAAGAATCAAAAATTAAACCTGAAAAAATGAGAAGATATTTTGGAAGTTGCAAAAATAGATTCTTAAAAAATAGGATGTGTGAATGTTAAATAATTTTATAGTAACATATCAGGAATTCCATAAGTGACAGATAGGACATTCAGACTCTGAGAAATCTGTGTTTATTCGATGTGTGTGTACTTGTTATTGCCATGGTTGCAGAGTTTAAGCAAGGGTATTCTGTGGATTTATTTATTCTCTCAAAAATTTAAGATCACGTAACTTGTGTGCACAGAATTTATATTCGTAGAAGATTTAAAAATTAGTTCTAGTAGTCAGTTGCCATGCTGCATTTCTAACTATTCCCATTCAGCATAAGAACAATAAAAATGTATACATTAATGTGATATGTATATTTTCCAGTGTTCGCCGTCATCTTTTGGGTTTGTTAGGCGGATGGAATTTAAATGTAGTAACAGCTAACACAAAAGATTACATGGCATAATGTTTACTTTTGTATTATTTTAATGGCAAAGAGAGTGTGGAATTTATGAATCCCCCGATTGATAGGAACAATTCCTTGTCACTAAGAGAAAAAAAAAGTTGTAGCATGAAGGCAGTGGTGGTAGTGTCAGGCATATTGACACAACACAGGCTTGCCAGTTGGCATTATGTAGTAGCTTTTAAATGACACTTCAAATGTACAGCAAACTAAAAGCAGAAATATAAAACAATTTTATTACACTTATAATACAAATTTTACTAAATGTTTATCATAGCAATTAGATATCAGTACGGTAAATCTGAATCACTATCACTTGATTCCTCGTTACTCAGTTCTTCGTAGTACAGAACATCATCCCTCGTACAATGTAATGCATACGATATCAAACATTTTTAAATGCCTGCTACGCAATCTCATTTGGAACCCACTTCCATGTATCATCATTCCACTGGCACACTTGCACGGTTTACATGACCCATTGGTGTCAGTTGTTTGTCAATTTTTTGAAAGGCAGTCAGTGTACATGTATTTAAGCTTGACCTTCAACAATTTATTGAAACCAAGTCAAGTGGTTACTGAATTGACGTCATCCCGCCTGGATGGCGCACAATTAGAACTTCTTTTCCCACTTAATAAATAACTTTCTTGTTGAAATCCTGGTGCTTCATCACAGTTCACATACCCCAGCACTTTACAAAATTTGATGGAACAGAACGTGAAATCAGAATGAAGCAACTGATGGAGGACTCCTAAAGCCTTATGTATTGTTGGTATTTAGGTAAAGAAATTTATTTTTGTTGCTACTAATATTTCAGAGGGTGCTAAATTTTATATTTGTGCCTGCAAAGCAAGCCTGTGTAGCACTGTTTATATTAGACAGAAAAAGTTATTTGTGGCAGCTTCTAGCACCATTTTTCAGAACTTCATTCACTTTGTACTCAACTTAAACCGCAGGTGGTTTTGGACCCAAAAAACCGGAAGAAAGTACATCTTAGATTCTGGTAAATACGCTAAATTGTTTTCACAATAGCCATGCAATTGTGCAAATTGCATAGTGGTTTCACTTGAATAAATTCAAAGTGAGATCGTTTTGTTTTATGACATCATGTCTTTCAACGGATCTATGGAAAATAAAGTAAGTAAATAACACAGACAAAAGCACACTCTTATGCAACATAAAGTACAACATTCGTAACTGAAGGTTTCCATACAACACTTTGGATTCGGGATTCGGTAGTATTCTGTCATTATGCATCGAATCTCAATTCCGAAGCCAGTGTGCTAGATTCGGCGAATAATGGATTCGGCCAAACCACTCGGACAGAACCCTAGTCCTACCCCTTTAAAGTGGGAAGTTTCCTGTAGCCTCAAGAGCAATTGTATCAGTGAAGGTTCACATTTTTGTGAATGATATTACATGTTATTACAATTATTTGTTTGTATTGTTATTTGGTTGAAGAGTTCCTTGAGTGTGCTGTGCAGGTTGGAGTTCAGTGGCAGATATTTTTATGTCACATCAAGTATGACAGGGAGTTTCCGACACCAAATGGACCACTGAATGAGTCCCTCACAGTACCAAGCAAGAAATTATACTCAAAAATGTATGGATAAAATATGAAGCTCTTAGTTTAAGTGAAGCTAAAAAAGTAATTGGTGGATTGTCTTGAAATTTCAACACAATGCTGCAGTTTTCAAGGATAAGATTTTTTATGCAGTGCACTTTACTGCAATAATAAAAAGGTGGTATCAGTGGTGAAAATTATAAATAGCATGGGAGCCAATGACAGATTTTCATGACTAAGTAAGTCCCTCTCAGTGATAATTACTGAAATGCATTAGGGAGTTGTATCATGAAACTCCTGAATGTCAGTTGCTACTGCATGGGGGGGATGGGCAGTGGTAGCTTTCACGCATGGGGGGGGGGGGGAGGGGAGTGTTTAGTCATTTCCTCCAAATCCACAGTTTGTCAAATTATAGTTCACCCAAAATCATAAAGGTCGGCTGACCTAACATGGTGGATTATGTGTCAGGTGACTGATCATGAAAAAAAAAGTTTATATTTTCAATGGTTTCAGATCAACTAAAAAATTACCTGATGAAAGTTTATATGCTATTGTGAATGAGTATAAATGTCAGCTGGTTGTTTCTCAGTGGAAAACTTGTCAGCTATATCTTCAAAGGTTTAACACAGCAGTATCAATCACTTATTAAAACCCATTAGCTAACGAATTTTCCTTTGACTTCCAGTTACCTGTTTTGATTATTACTTAGTAGAACATGTAAACAATTACATAGGTCATGTTTGTGTGAGGCCATAATGTCTTAAAGCTATTAAGTTGTATTCTATTATTTGTGCCTTTCCACAGGTGAGTAATAACTTATCCTTCTTAATAATACTGTTGAATCCTGCCTGGAAATTCCATTGTTTGAAAGTATAATTATTATGTAAAATAAAGGAAAGACAGCCACTTACAGATGACTGATGTTAGGAGCATATACACATTCTATACAAGTAACTAGTTTTGAACTCAGGCTTTTTGGCAAGTTGGAGTACAAAAATTCACACAAAACCGGACAGACACCATAACACATTCACTCACAGTTGTGACTTTACTGATTTAATTATCAATAGTAAATGCCTGGACAGATGGATAATGCCATAATATGTGGTAGGCCAGTCAATAAAAAGCTCAGCAGCTGCTAAGAGGCTAAAGGAGTTCAGAGGGTACAGCATACAACACACAGAAAGAGGGAAAGAGGGTAGAAAGAAAGGAAGAGAGATGAAAGAGGGGAGAGAGAAAGAGAGAGGGGGGGGGGGGTTAATGTGGAGAAAGGAGGGGGAGTGGAAACCGAGAAGAGAGGGGGTGGAGAGAGAGTTCACAAAGAGATGTAAGAGAAGGCAATACACAATCTGTGTGGGGAAGAATTAGTGTGGACAAAAGGAAAATGTAATATGAGGCAATGTAAAATTGGTTAGTGTAAGTTTAGGCTGGAGGTTTGTGAGAGTGCAAGATACACAGGAATGAGATAATTCCCACCTGTGTACTTCAGACAAACTAGTGCAGGAATGGAGTATCCAAATTGCTCATGTAGTGAAGCAGACATTTGTGTTGTGCACAACTTGTTCTGCAACTAGATGGTCAAGTTTGCAGTTTGCCACAATTTGGCTGCAGCCATTCATGCAAGTAGAGATTTGGCAACTTGTTATGTTGACATAGCTGTTATACATGGTGGCTGATTTCAGTAGTGCTGGTTTAACTTGCCACGCGAAAAAGCACAGGTTCATTAATAGACACATGAATAAAAACACACACAAAGCTTTCTCAACTAAGGTTGATTCATCAGAAAAAGAGGAAGGAAGGAGGGGGGGGGGGGGGAGGAAAGGATGCTGGTTTTAAGGGAGTGGGTGAGGAGTCATTCCAATCCCGGGAGCAGAAGGACTTGCCTTAGGGGAAAAAGGACAGGTAAACAAACACACACACACACCCACACACATTTACATGCAAACACACCAAGGCAGACATATGTAAAAAGCAAAGAAGTTGGACAGAGATGCCAATTGAGGCAGAGGCTCTGTCCAAGGATCAGAGACAAATATATTGTTGAATGGTTGTTCACCATTCAACAACATCTTTGTCTCTGATCCCTGGACAGAGCCTCTGCCTTGACTAGCATCTCTGTCCAACTACTTTGCTTTTTACATATGTGTGCCTTACTGTGTTTACATGTACCTTGTACCTATGTTTATCTTTCCAACATTTTGATTGTTTTTTCATATATGCCTACCCCTCTACAATTACATTATCTACATCTTCAGCAAACTTAAAACACGTGTCATCTTTCCTCAGTACTCAGGTACCCCATTTTCTTTCACACTGACTCATACAGACAATCATCACAAACTTCAGTCTACAGTTGTTGTTGTTATGGTCTTCAGTCTGGAGACTGGTTTGATGCAGCTCTCCACGATACCCTATGCTGAGCAAGCCTTTTCATTTCCTCATAAGAACGACAACCCACATCCACTTGAATCTGTTTACTATACGCGTCTCTTGGTCTCCCTCTGCGATTTTTACCCCACACACTTCCCTCCAATGCTAAATTTACGATTCCTCAATGTCTAAGAATGTGTCCTACCAAGCGATCCCTTCTTTTAGTCAGGGTATGCCAAAAATTCCTTTTCTCACCAATTCTGTTCAGTACCTCTTCATTAGTTATGCAATCTACCCACCTAATCTTCAGCATTCTTCTGTAGCAACACATTTCAAAAGCCTCTATCCTCTTCCTGTCCGCACAGCTTATCGTCCATGTTTCACTCCCATACGAGGCAACACTCCACACAAATGCCTTCAGAAAAGACTTCCTTACAGTTAAATTAATATTCGATGTTAGCAAATTTCTCTTTTTCAAAAATGCTTTTCTTCCCATTGCCATTCTGCATTTTATATCCTCTGTACTGTGACCATCATTTGTTATTTTACTGCCCAAGTAACGAAACTCATCTACCTCCTTTATTGCTTCGTTACCTACTCTAATTCCTTCAGCATCACCTGATTTTCTTAGACTGCACTCCATTACCCTAGTTTTGCTCTTGTTAATGTTCATCTTATAAGCACCTTTCAGCACACTGTCCATTCCGTTCAATTGCTCTTCCAGGTCCTTTGCTGTATCTGACAGAATTACTATGTCGTCAGCAAAACGCAATGTTTTTAATTCTTCCCCCTGAACTTTAATTCCTCACCAAATTTCTCCTTGCTTTCCTTTATAGCTTGCTCAATGTACAAATTGAACAACATTGGAGAAAGGCTACAACCCTGTCTTACTCCCTTCCCAACTGATGCCCTTCGAGTCTAATAACTGGGGTCTGGCTTTTGTACAAGTTGTAAATAACTCTCCTTTCCCTGTATTTTACCCCTGCTGACTTCAGAATTTGAAAGAGTGTATTCCAGTCAACATTGTCAGAAGGTTTCTCCAAATCTACAAAAGCTAAAAATGTAGGTTTGCCTTTCCTTACTCTATCTTCTAAGATAAGACGTAAAGTGAGTATTGCCTTCCGGGTTCCTATGTTCCTTCTGAATCCAAACTGATCTTCTCCAAGGTCAGCTTCTACCAGCTTTTCCATTCTCCTGTAGATAATTCGTGTTACAATTTTGCAATCATGACTTATCAAACTGATGGTTCTGTAATTTTCACACCTGTCTGTGCCTGCTTTATTTGGAATGGGGATTATTACATTTTTCTTAAAGTCCGAGGGTATTTCGCCTGTCTCATGCATCCTACACACCAGTTCAAATAGTTTTGTCATGGTTGGCTCTCCCAGAGACTTTAGTATCTCTGAGGGTATGTCATCTGCTCCTGGGGCCTTGTTCTGACCTAGGTCTTTCAGGGCTCTGTCAAATTCATCTCTCAGTATATTAATAAATTGTGATCTGAGTCTATACCTGCTCATTGGTACATTTACCACACTCTTTGATAATAATCATCCAGAGTAACACACAGCACTACTCCAAATGTAACAAACTGCACTTTGGTGAGAACATTTGGGATGATAAGTCTCTTAGTTGCTGCTAGTCTTTTATGAATGAAGTAGATGGGACAGTATGTTGCAGAGAGTCCTGTCCTTTTTATATGATGGTACACCCAATGTACTCAATGCACAATATGGTGATCCTCCTTTATGCTGCTCAACCAGAACCTTGTCATTGAATGTGCCTGTCCTTGCGTTCACATGCAGTCCAATATCAACTTATTACTACTCGATCTTTCCTCTTTCGTTATATATATCCTCTCTGGCTTGGCTCAGTATGAACATGCAGTACCTCTGACATCCACACTCCTGAAACACCACCTTCATGACCTAGGTCATGAATTACCTTTCCCTTCCGTTCCCATCCTTTCTTCTTCCCTTCTCTCCCACCTGAGGAAGGAACTGTGTTCCAAAAACTTGTCCTTTTTCGTCCCCCCCCCCTTTTTTTTTTTTTTTTTTTTTTTTTTAATTTGTGTAACTATCGGCGGTACAGCACATAGGTAAGTACTGGCCAGTCAATCTATCTGTTTTGAAAAATAAATTATCATCTCTGAGGAGAATTTTCATCATTAATCGAGTTTACCTTTTAATTAGAACATGGACAACCAGTAAAGCAGGGTCTCATAATATTCAGGTTTTCCTGCTTCCCAGGTTGGGGTGGAAATCCTAAGATGAAGTGAACTAAAATCCACAGTAGTAGGCTAGTGAGCATAGCCACTATGGCAGTCTACTGTATTGTCACACAGGCCTGCGGTGTGTTCAGCTTGGGCCATCTGACAATATTTATTGTTTATAACAGTAAACCATGAGTTTTAATAAATGTCATAATGAAATACCCAGTTTGGAATGTCAATAATACAGGACAGATAGCAACTCAGCCTAAACATGATCACTGAGCAGGCAGACAGCCGTGTAGAATAGACAGTTACATTCACACGACTTAATTTTTTTGGCTATGGCCTTCACTAGAAAAAGATACTCACATTCACACAATAACTCAGACATAACTTCAGCACACATGACCTCCATTCTGGCCACTACACTGCAACAAGAATCTAACCCTTTCACGCATAGTGTCCACTTCAGTGGATGACAAATTTTCTGTTTTGTACACCCCTGGTATTGACACCTCTGAGATCTCAGTTGCATACAGTCCAACGTTAGCTATACAGTTGTGCTACCTAGCGGCCAGTGAGGCTATTTCTTGGATTATTATTGATCTGAGAACAGGTATACATCAGCAAGATGCCGCCTGGGAAGAAAGGTCTCACACATCTATGCACAACTTATGCATATTCATTCTATATTCGTTTAAAAGTGGTAAGAAAAATATATTTATATTAAAAATATATCTGCCTAATAATAAGATGATTTGCATGCTGTCTAACAATGTATTATCCTAGAGAATGAATGTTAAATGTGTGTCTACTACAGTGAACTCCATGCATATGTGACATGATTATGACAAATTGTGAAAATCGCTAGTAGGCATTTGTCTCTACTTTAGAACATACTAGAAGATCCACCAGAAGATTCAGACTATTCACTGGCTGATGACAGCGAAGAAGACGATAACTGTGAAGTTCTGCCACAACAGGCAAAGGATGTTATCTTCCCAGAAACTAGTTCAAGCTCAGAGGAATCTGAAGCAGAGGCTGTCATACCATGCTTTGTAACCGCTACACCAGTTCAAAGAAGAAATAGGAAAGTTAACAGTAAATAGACTGGGGCAGAAGGTAGTTTTGACAGACATGTTCCTCAGTTCTTAGGGGAGCACAAAGTAAAAACAGATTGTAAGGCACCTACTGACATTTTTCTTTCTCTCTCCTCTTCTGCTCTTCTGCTTTGATGGAAACTGCCCCCCCCCCCCCCTCATGCAATGCCAAGATGCTTGTTGCACTGCAGTGGCCAGAGATGGTAGCCATGTGTGCTTCAGTTATGATTTATGCTCAAGAGAGTTTGTGAATGTATGCATATCTTTTACTGATGAAGACTACGGCCAAAAATTTAAGTTGTGTGACAGCGACTGCCTCTTCTACGTGCCTGTCTGTGGCTCAGCAATCGTCTTTATGGAGAGTTTTTATCTATCCTCTATTATTGACAAGTTTCAATAATTAAGTTTAGAATCAGTAGAGCTTCATTTGACTTATCACACAGCTACTCATACAATCAAACAAGTTTATTAGCTTTCCTCCATACAATTGTGATAGAATATCATACCTGTAACTATCAATTACAAACACTTACCATTTTGCAATGAGTTCTTGATTTTGGAATGGTGCCAAGTATGTTGAAACAGCTCTGGATATAAATCCCTGGAGCTCTTTCATATAAAGTGAGCAACTTGTTTCACTTTTCTTGCTTGATGGTCCAGTATCTCTATTAAATACAAAATTGAATCTTTATAGTGTGAAGAGTAGAGAAGTGTTTTTTTAACAGATAATAATGAAATTTCTACAATAAATATTAAATATTTATAGAGTATGCTTTTATCAAGTGAACTATCCAAGCACTACTTGCAACAAGACTTCCTCAAAGTTTCAGATCTCTCAATATCTTTCTTCTCCTTACAGAACTTCACAGGCCTTCTCATTAGGTTAGTAATCCTTTCTTCCAGAAGGGCTAGTCCAGTGAAGCAAACACAATAGGTCATGATCATTTTCTTACAATAAAACTGTAGCAGCAGGCCAAAAGTAATAATGAGATCTGTCAGTAAAAATAAAGGCAGGTTCTTGGTTCAAGTCCCTGTGTGGCACACAGTTTTAATCTACATAGAGTTTTCTTTTAAAATAGAATGGACTTCTTGCAGAATAAAATATTCATTCTCAAAATAGTGATTTGTGTTATATTAGTCTCAAGACGCATATCATCTAAATAATTTGATTCTGGTGTGGGAGACACTTCAAACCCAATGCTAATAACAACATACAAACTTACCCTTTTACAAATTACCATTTAATTCACCATAAACAGCTGCAACCATAATTTTTGAACCTTTGGCTTAATATAAAAAAAATGTTTTTGCCTTTTACTTCATATATATTCTTACCCAAGTATACTATGGTGTAAATATGTATAATTTCAAAGAGCGTGAGATCAGCATAAAATTCTTTGTGTGTATCATCTCATATGTATAGTCAAAATGATTTTTATCTGTCTCCTATATAGGAAAATTACAGATTTATTTAGTAACTGATTTGTAACTTTACTTCTATGGTATGTTACAAGTTGCAAAAGAGTTATAAAACCAATATTTATAGTTCTAACAAGAAAAAAGAGATTCAATTAAAGACAAAAACAGCTAATTAGAAAACATTCTCCAAAAGAGACAGATTGGCTGGCCAGTATTTACCTTAGTTCTGTACTGGCGATAGTCACACAAACAAAAACAGAGATGAAAAAAATAGAACAAGATTTTAGAACTGTGTTCCTTCATCAGGCAGGAGAGGAGGGATGAAAAAGGGAACAGGGAAAATAAGGGGAAAGTTAGTCATGACGTAGGCCATGAGGTGAGGATGGTTGATGAATGGAAGAAGAGATACTGTATGTCATATACTGAGCGAAGGCAATAGCAAGCTAAAGAGGATAGCTAACCAAAGAGGATAGATCAAGAAGTGAAGTGAACTAAATAATAATGAGTGGGGATGGTGGAGGGGTTTTCGTAAAAGTTTTTTCATAAAGAGGGAAAGGTATAGAAAAGTTGCACACAGATGTGCCTTGCGCAAACATACACAAGTATATACAAGAGGGTGGCAGGGAAGAGGGTGAGGAATGAGCAGTGAAAATGTGAGTTGAGGATGGGGGACAGGACAGGTTAGTGTAGATTTATGCCAAGAGGATGGTGGGAGGAGAGTATATGTTGGAGAGGAAGGTCCCATCAATTGATTAAATGGAAAAAAAGGTGGGGTGTTTGGATCCTGCTGCATACAGAGTGGGGGAATGGAAACAAAATTCTAATATAAGAAAATTTAGATGAAAATCTGAACCGAAAATGTCCGAAAAAATTCCCTAAAATTTTTCAAAAACAGCCTAAACTAATTTGACAAAAATGTAATTGTAGAGTTATAGCATAAAAGCTGATGGATCTACATAAAAACGTTGCCAAGGTCTGCAAAATGGTCTTTGGCGGCAAATAAAAGATCGCCAACCAGGATCCAATCACCCCACCTTTTTCCCAATTTAATCAATTAACCACCGTGTATCCCAACCCTATAGCATAGTATCTGCAGTCTTTCCCCAAACATACATTCACCATAGGCAAACTGAACCCCACATTTTTTTCTCCCAGTCCCATTTGACACATGGAAAAACCCCAAAGGACTCACTTTAATGTTCCACCTCTGGGTGTAATTCTTCCTTTCATCAGCCTCTCCTTGAATTCCAAATTCGCCAGTCCTTCACTTTCACCCATCTTGTCCTTGAAAAATATGTTGTTTCTTGTAACCACCACTCCAAATAACTCCTTTCCCTTTTTAAAATACTACTACCACAGTCTAACATATACAGTCGCGACACTCACTGCTGTGAAAGTTGTTACCAACTGACAGTTGCAACGACACTAGCGCTCCTAGACGTGGGCAAGCTGCCGTAGGAGTGATGTTTATTTATAATTATTTGTGTGTGTAATTAACGAAATAGTTGGTACAGTTATTGCATTACAAGCATTAGTAAAATATTAAAAGATATACATAACATGGACATTGATGCAAAAACAGCCGAATTTAACTGATTCAGAGGTGTAATGAACAACTTCGTCATGAACAAATACTTACGAATATGTGTTATTTTGCGGCTTATTCCGTTGAAAGTAAGTAGATTATAAACATAAGAGAAACATACATTTCTATTATGGTGTGTTCTTAGTATGACAAGAGTTTCTTGATGCGTATCAATTCTGTGTGTAGTTGAAAATTTTTAGGCATCAGTCGACTTTCTGATACGGCACGAGCATATTCGTTTCAGTGTGATTACTTCAGCTTAAGAAGACAATGGCTTGAAGATTCTGGCCATTTGTGGTTCGGTTGTAGCAACAATTGTGGAATTGGGTTCTCCTTTGTTGAAAACAGTATGATTGCTTTTTCCGTTTTCTTGCCAGGTCTGTGACGCAATAGACGTTTTTCTTTCAGCTACAGCTGTGGTGGCTGCTTTGGTATGTCAAAATATTGTAGTTATTGCATTCTATGTGTGTTTCCTACATTCAACTCTCATCGATTTTACTGAAATTGTAGTGAAGAAATCATAACATTCCTGAGTAGAAAAGCGACGACATTTTTGCCAAAGGCAGGTCTTCCGGGGTTTCTTACCCATTTCTTATTTTTAATAGAAAATAATATTATTCAGCAAAAGCCCGCAGGTTACAAGATAATTGTAAATAAACTTTCCTGCAATGTACCGTTTTGTACCTCAGCCGGGATCTCAGTAAACCTAATAAAGACAAAGGGGGAGCTAATTTTAAATGACTGTTTATGGCACTGCATATGTTCCCTAGAGTGAAAAGTCTGTAAAAATCTATATAAACTATACTATTCACCCTCATCTGATACTGTATTCAGAAATGCAGCTTGCCGGCCGCTTGGAGCGCTGCAGTCGTAGTGTATAACAAAAATATGTGGGAGTGTCATGACTGTACATGTTAGACTGTGCTACTACTCTCAGCAACTGGTTCAAGCAACACCCTCGGATCCATCATAAAAGTCAAATGTAAACTCCAACTGTATGCCAGACAGTGTAGTGTAACAAGTGACACTACATTCCTGCTTACTGACTCAAGACAACCATATTTATTAATTTAAGAGATTTAGAATAGCAGGGGACAAAATTCTGCCTAAGGTTTTCTGTCTTCCTAGGTGAGAGTACCTGGTGACATCTACTATGGTAAGAAGAGTGATTACACAGGTTTACCAACCTGTGATGAATAAGTGGCACACAGAAGAGAGCATGGATTCCTTGGCTTAATAAGTGTTCCGTGCTAAGAAGTCAGAGATAGACAGAAGACTGTGCTACTTCAGTTACTGATATTGTTGTATTGTGAGAGAGACACTATTAGAGACTGGAACTGTACTTATTTTGTAATATGTGTCTCCATATAATTTTAAGTCGTTGATTAGGGGATTGTATTCTGCAGTACAATAAATTAGTACTGTCATTTGTTAATTACTCACAACTTTTATTTATTAGAAGAAGATTAGTACAATATTGAAAAAAAAAAAAAAAACATTTTGTTCTACTCTCTCATCCTGAACAACTTTTGATACGAGTGTCTGATGCCTTTAATATCAAGAAAACGCTGCTAGGTTGAGGAATAGAGTAGCTGGGCCTCATTCTCCTAGAAGCAAACTCAATACCAAGCAAGATATAAGGACGTAAGTAATATATATTTTGTAGTGTCCTCAGAAGAAGAGATACATGGTCGTAACACTACAACAGCACCTAATAAAACTAACCACTCTACTGGTCCATCATCTCAGATTTGGTGTCCCTCTTCCCATCAACCAGAAACAATGACCCCCTCCCCCTGCCCCCTTTGGCAACAAACCGGCCTGGCTTCCCTACTGAATCTTCCAATCCCAGCCAATGCCTCATCCAGAACATATCACAACCATCACCACATGCAAACACCACTTGACGCCAACACAAATTCTGTCCTTAACCCCTCATCCAAATCCCTCCATATACCAGAGATATGTGACATGTCAAAAGGCTTCACCTTCAGTCCCATACCTATATTCAACCACACTGTACTGGTGAAGGATCTCCTTTCTTTCACCTGTAACCTCAACTGGAAATACCACTTCACCACCCAGTCACAACTCCCAGGTAACTGTAGAACCTTGCCATGAACAATTCTGACCACCCTCCCAAAGGGATCATCCTGCTCTCTCCCAAAACCACACTTCTCAGGCATTCCAGGAATTCCTCACATCCAGCACTGCCTCCCAATTCTTCCTGAACAACATACCAACTACTCCCAACATCAGCCCAGCTGAATCCCATGCCATCCAAGAGCTGAAAGCAGACCACTACATTGTAATTATCCCATCAGACAAGAGCTCCATAACCATGGCATTTGAGTAAGGGCAGCATGTGGTAGAGGGACTGTGTCAACTCTTGGATGCCTCTACCTACAAACCTGTTCCTCATGACCACAGAAAATCTTACAGAAACCTAGGTACCTCAAAAGGTCTCACCACTGCCTCCATAGAACTTCTCTCTTCACCCGAACCACACATTCCAACTTTTTACCTACTTGCTAAAATCCACAAAGAAAACCATCCTGTCCATCCCAATGTAGCAAACTTTAAAGCCCCAACAGAACCTATCTCAGTTCTGGTAGACCAACACTTCCAACCTATAACCTGCAGGCTCCCATCCTACATCAAAGACAGGATCCACATTCTGGGATGCCTCAAATCCAACTCTATACCCTTCCACCTGAAAGCTTCCTTGTCGCCATAGATGCCACATCCATCTATACCAACATCCCCCACACCCATGGTCTACCAACTCTATAACACTACCTTTCTCAATGTCTAATGTAAAGCCTCCCTAAAACTTCATTCCTTGTCACACTTGCTAATTTCCTTCTCACCCATTTACTATCTCAATAGCAATGTGAAGGCAGTTCTGATGTATAGTTGCGAAACTTGGAAAGTGACTAACCACATCGAAAACCAGCTCCAAGTTTTTATTAACAGTTGTCTCCAGCAGTTTTTAAACGTGAGATGGCCAAATATAATGACATATGAAGATCTTTGGAGAGAGACACATCAGCAACCAATCAACATAGAAATCAAGGAAAGAAAATGGAAATGGATTGGGCATAGGGTAAGAAAACCAGATGAAGCTATTGAAAAGGTGGCGTTGGACTGGAACCCTCAAGGAGTTAGGAAACGCTGTCGTCCAAAACACACCTGGAAAATAACGATTCAGAGAGAAGCTGCAGAGAATGGGAAAACCTGGAGTGAAGTGAAGAGACCTGCCAGAAATTGCATGAGGTGGAGAAATTTCGTTGCGGCCCTATATTCCAGAGGTAATGACAGGAACTAAGTCAAGTAAGTAAGTCATTTGGTATAGATTCACAGATACATCTTTGGGGTCTGAACTCATGGTAAGGAAACTAACTTATTCATTTTCCAATCCCCTTCCCGCCTTCCTCTTATATAAAATAGACGAAGATTACTCACCAGGCGAAGGAGCACAGGTGTGACAGCATCACAAATAAATAAATGAATACACACACACACACACACACACACACACACAAACGCTGTGTGTATTCATTTATTTATTTGTGATGCTGTCACACCTGTGCTCCTTCGCCTGGTGAGTAATCTTCGTCTATTTTTTATATATAATTTTTCCTGCTAGGAATTTTTTGTCTTAATATTTGTGTGTGTGTGCGCGTGTGCGCTCATGCGCCTGTGCGTGCCCACACTCTTGGACTTCTTTCTCTGTATCTTTCCTTCTTAATTTAAAAAAAAAAAAAAAAATATTATTTAGTTCACTTCTTTTCACTTCTTGATCTATCCTCTTCGATTAGCTATTCCCTTTGGCTTGCAATTTGCTTGTCTCAGTACTTGACATACTGTATCTCTTACTTCCATACATCACCTCATGGTTTAGGTTGTGAATAAGCTTCTCCTTTGTTCCCTGCTCCTTTCATCTTTCCTCCTCCCCTACCTGATGAAAGAACACAGTTTCGAAAGTTAGCGCTATTTTTTCATCTATATTTTTGTTTGTGTGACTATCGGTGATACAGATATAAGTACTATTCAGTCAATCTCACTCTTTTGAATCGTATTTTAGCAAATCTGTTAAGAATTTCCAACAGTAATCAAATAATTAAGCAAACAGTATTACATAAGTCAACTTACACAGAGAAGTCCTCATTGTGCATTGTCAGTAAAATAGCCTCTATTGCATCTGTAATTGATTCAAATAGAGGTGCAAGAATCGATTGTGCAAGACTGTCAGCATGTCCAACTGCCTCTGCGACAGCAGCAGCAGAGTCTGACGGAAGGCTTGCACGCATGTTACTGGTAACACGTAGCACTTGGCTTGAGAGGCATGACAGCAAGTTCACTATCTTTACATTTGTCTGCTGTCCTTGTGTGCATGGACCTATTATGTATCAGAAATAGAAGATACTGAAATATGAAAACAACTAAGACATGTTTTACATAATTTCCATATTTCACTCTGATAATATTAATACCTCTTGTTAGACTTTATATGTTACTTGTTGAACTTGTATACCCACATATGTTGTTCAGTGATGATAACAATCAAAAAATTGTATGCAGTATAATAACATTTCTACCATTTCATTCTCCAGGAGGAAATATTGTATCATTTGACAAAACAATAACAACAAACTTGATAATGAAACATGAATTGTAACTTTAAACCTAATGTACATTTTACAAAGTCAAAATTGACAATCTCTCTTCACTTGGCTGAAGGATGTACTTCAAATTATTGCAAGGTCGGTTAGAGACAACAAATAATTATTGCACTCATCCCGAAAGTCATGAATTCTAGGTTAACTCTTTCCTGTTGTCAAAATTTTTGTGTTTTGAAATGTGGGAAAGATATGTATGATCAAGAACAAAATGGTTTTAATTAATTAATTTTGCTTCTGTTTGCTCCATCACTGTCTGGCAGAAAGGAGAGAAAAAGAATTTTGGCAATGAAAATAACAGTCTGTAGATATTCTGAAAACATAATATTTTGAACCATTCAAGTTACTGAAAGAAATACTCAGATATTGCCCACTGATAGTCTTGTAAATAACCATCCTTCTTCCCAAATCAAGACATATTTTAGAACATGAAAAGTTGTGTTTTATGGTAACATTTTTTTTCATTCACTACTTAATTAAATTGAGATTACTTAGATAAATTCCAGTTCAGCTCTAAGTATGAAATTTGATATCATCACCAGCTATACTTGTAAGGCTATTAAAATAAATTTCCTGGCTATCTCTTATGTAGCCTTACTGTAAAGCCCTTCTTAGTAACAGAAAACATTAACTGTAACTAAATAATTCATTACTTGAGCACAATTAGATTAATTTGTTCCACAGATCATATATATAACATTTCATAATGATGTGGAAAGTGTCAGTTTAATAAATGGTGTTTATACATGACAATATTTTATGGATTTTTTAAATATTCATTTCTTTATTTTTCAGTTTTAAAGTTCTATCTAAATTCAGAAATTATTTTAATTTCTTTTTAACTACTAGTTGGCTATCTGTCAGACTTTTGATGTTACTTGGTAAGTGACCGAAGACTTTGGTGGCATCATAATTTACCCCTTTCTGTGCCAAAGTTAGATTTAACCTTGAATAGTGAATATCTCCCTTTCTCCTGGTGTTGTAGCTATGCACGCTGTTATTACTTTTGAATTGGGTTGGATTGTTAATACATTTTATGAGTGAATATATATATATATATATATATATATATATATATATATAGTTAGATTTAACCTTGAATAGTGAATATCTCCCTTTCTCCTGGTGTTGTAGCTATGCACGCTGTTATTACTTTTGAATTGGGTTGGATTGTTAATACATTTTATGAGTGAATATATATATATATATATATATATATATATATATATATATATATATATATATATTCATAAAAAATAGATGAAGAACACTTACCAGGCGAAGGGGCACAGGCAGTAATAGCAACAAATAAACACACAGACACACACACACTCAAAAATGCTAGCTTTCGCAGCCTAGCTGCTTCATCAGGCAGAAGGGAAGGAGAGGGAAAAGGATAAATCCCTCATCATTTCCTTTTCCCTCTCCTTCCCTTCTGCCTGATGAAGCAGCTAGGCTGCGAAAGCTAGCATTTTTGAGTGTGTGTGTGTCTGTGTGTTTATTTGTTGCTATTACTGCCTGTGCCCCTTCGCCTGGTAAGTGTTCTTCATCTATTTTTTACGTATATTTTTTTCCTGTTAGGAATTTTTCCTCTATAATATATATATATATATATTCACTCATAAAATGTATTAACAATCCAACCCAATTCAAAAGTAATAACAGCGTGCATAGCTACAACACCAGGAGAAAGGGAGATATTCACTATTCAAGGTTAAATCTAACTATATATATATATATATATATATATATATATATATATATATATATATATATATATTCACTCATAAAATGTATTAACAATCCAACCCAATTCAAAAGTAATAACAGCGTGCATAGCTACAACACCAGGAGAAAGGGAGATATTCACTATTCAAGGTTAAATCTAACTTTGGCACAGAAAGGGGTAAATTATGATGCCACCAAAGTCTTCGGTCACTTACCAAGTGTATATATATATATATATATATATATATATATATATATATATATATATATATATAGAAGAAGCTGCCAGTGGTGCCGAAAGCTTGTATGTGTGTTTGTGTGTGATTTTATTTGTTTCTCTCGACGAGCCGGTCCTTTTGGTAAGTCATCTCTTTTCTATTTTTAGTTATATATATATTGAAGCTACAGTGAAGATCCCTAGATGCTTAAATGTCTGCAGGATGATCTTGGGTGGGCTCCAGCAATTATTCTGATTACACGCTTTTGTGCAATGAATACTTTTTTACTCAATGGCCCAGAATATGAACCCATATGAAAGCAGTGCATGAAGATAGGCATAGTAAGCTAATTAACTGAGATGTATATCACAAAATTTTGCAACGACCCTGATAGCATAAGTAGCTGAACTCAAACATTTCAGCAGATCTTCAATGTCTTTCTTCCAGGTCAATCCCTCATCGTTGGAAACACCTAAAAATTTTGAATATTCTAACTTAGCTACAGATTTATGTTCAAAGTCTAAATTTATTAATGGTGTCAAGTCATTTACTGTATGAAACTGTATAAAAAAACATCATTTACAATTTCATCAGTTAATTCCTATTTGTCAGCTATACTTGTATTGTTAGCAAAAAGAACTAACTTAGCATCTTCGTGAATATACAATGACAAGTCATTAATACATATTAAAAACAGCAAAGGACCCCGGACCGAACCTTGTGGGACCCCATTTTTGATAATTTCCCAGTTTTTTTTCTTTTTTCCCCCCCCAGTATCATGTCACTTTTAGGTGCGGCAGACGGAGGTGATGGTTGTATGATTGTATTGTGTGCTTGTGTGATTGCGTGAATGTTTAATTTTCTGAAGCTGAATGTGTTGTATGTGTGTGTCTTTGGTATGTGCCTGTTGCTGCTCGTCACCATGTCATTGTGGTGAGTTGTAAACTGTCCTTATTACTATATTATTAATTTCAACCTGGACTTTCCATAAATTAGACTTTTTCAATAATTTTGGATAAAGCTATCAGAAGTGAGATGGGGTGGTAGTTGTTGACATCAGACATATCCCCTTTTTTATGCAAAGGTTTAACAATAGCATATTCCAGTGTATCTGGGAAAATACCCTGCTTTAAAGAGCTATTACATATATGAATAAGAATCCTACTTATCTCTTGGGAACAAGCTTTTAATACCCTGCTGGAAATGTCATCAATTTCATGTGACCATTTTCTCTTGAAAGATTTTATTATTTTTCTAATTTCTGAAGAAGAGGTGGGTGGAATTTCAATTTATCAAATTGTGTAGGTATGGCCTCTTCCATTAATTGCCTAGCTACTTCTTATGAACATTTAGATCCTATTTTCTATACAACATTCAAAAAGTAATCATTAAAAATGTTTTCAACTTCCCAACTTTTTGTTACTAAAATTTCCATTTGTTTTGATGGCAATACCCTCTTCCTGTGCTCTTGGTTGCCTTGTCCCCCTTGGATAATATTCCCAATTGTTTTAATTTTATTATCAGAGGAACTAATCTCAGACATGATGCACATGTTTCTGGATAATTTAATAACTTTTCTTAATGTAGCACAGTAGTTTTTACAATATTTAATTGTTTCTGGGTATTACTATTTCTTGCAGATAGATAATAGTTCCCTTTTTTTGGTTACAAGATATAACATAGACATTAAAGCCATTCATTTCACACACACACACACACACACACACACACACACACACACACACACACACAAACAAACAAACAGCTAATGTTTTGCACAATCCAGAATATTTCATTTATTTCTAAATAAACATAAAGTTATATTTATGTTTTTTATATCAAATACTAGTTTTTCCATTCTATGTTGACAATTACTTCAATAATCCATAATTGTGAGCCACATACTTTAGTACTTTTCACAGTAAGTGAGCATGTGGAATATTCTTGAACTTTGTTTAAAACAGCCATCACATTATTCTACTAACTTCCCAACAAAAACAAATAATAACATATATGCCATAATTAACAACTACAAGCTGTTATTCAGAGTATGCACTTGTTTGATATGAGCTCTTTCACTTTAAGTAACTGAACTACGCTCTCCCAAGCTGAAGCTTCACAGAGAATGCTCTATCTGTCCTCTGTTGAAAACAAGTGACACTATTGAGACAACTAATGATGAAGAATCTTTGTAAAAAAGAAAGAGTGTGGAGAAATAATATGACACTATTTTTTTCCTCTTGGAAGAAAAATGTGTAAACAGCCTACATGATATTTGGAAGGCTAATCAATACTGTAATACATAATGCATTTATTGCATCAGTTTCCTGAGATGACATAGAAACAGAACTACTGGAAACTTGAAGAAAGACACAATATTGACGCGAGAGACCACGAACAGGGGATAGCGTCACGGACTGCGAAACACAAGGTCGCCGGTTCAATCCCGCCCACCGGCAAAAATTTATTTCTTTGTAATATACAATTCCAGAAGGTTCTACATCTTTCTTATGTTCACTTGTAAATTCTACTTGTTTCTTATGTTAACTGTTCTTCTAATTTCTGGTAAATTCTGTCTGTGTATAAAAAGCAGAGCACTCTGCCTGAGAGGCAGTCAGTGCTGCGTGTATGTTGAGTTCGTAATAAACGTGCTTTCAGTATAAGTGCTGTGTTTAGTTGCCTTCGAAGTCAAGCCTACTTCCATTGCAACCTGACAATATGACCCTGTTTCCAAGATTGCTTTAAAGTATATATTTCAAATGTAATAAAATTATATTGTGAACTATTCCTGAATGTTTCATACATTTCATTGATTCCTGTGACATATCAAATTAAGTAAAAAAATGCATCCCTTCATCAAACAGCTGTGCCACCTACCAACAGTACGCAAGTTAAAAGCAACTGAATTAGTAAGTACCTTTTGCAGTTGGAGAAATATCAACAGCCACAGTACAGACCTTTACAATGGCCAAACTTAAGTAATTTACTTTTGACATCTGTTACAACAGACTCTATTCAAAGTAACACCATTGTAAGAAATCAATAAATTGTTGAATACCATTTTTGATGTCGTGTTTACCACAACTTACAACACTACAATGTGATGAAACATAATGAAAATTAGATCCACAGTACTATTTTTTTTCTAAAACACACACACACACACACACACACACACACACACACACACATGGCTATTACCTGAAGCATAAAGTAATTGGTGATGAAATAACAAAATCAATGTACACTTTATTTGTACTAATTATATGACTACCTTTTCACTTGGGTTTTGTACTCACCTATGACTTGAGTAGCTTCACCATCTGTTACTGTCAATTGCTCACACTTGAGGCAGAAAAGGCGCACTGCTTTCCCAATATTACGAGCCACTGTACGGCTGAGGGTCTCGTCCACCAATGACACACTCAGTTCACTGGAGACAAACCGTGAAATGAAAACTTTGATGATATAAACCAGTGTTTTTCAATTATTTTGAGCACACGATCCCTCCCTTCCAAGTGATAATAATGTGGCGAGCTCCTCCTCCAACCTACCCTCACCATGCCGTAACACAGCTATGTGTGTGAACTTAACAGCAGCAATTTATTTTTATTTATTTATTTAGGGAAAACTTTCTTCTACAAAAAAATGAACAGTATTCTACACTATGGCAGTTATTTTGTAGTATATTTTCCGGAATGGAACACATTATTCTATTTTTACACTAATTTTGACAGAAAAATGTATGTTGGATGATGAGTGTTTCACATTGCAGGTATAAATATATCTCTTTTAAATTTTTTTAAATAATTTCTCAAATTTACTTATTGCCGCTCATCAATTTAGCTATTAATTGGTTCTTGAAGACAATTTTTAGGCTTTTCGTTTATTCATTGTTAACTTGGTGTATTTATTCTAAAAAGTCTGAATTGATGATAACAAGAAATTATGTAGTAATTCTTCATGCTTTCCCGTCGAGATCTTGACATTTTGGATAAACGGGATTACTGCCGGATGTATGCGTCGTTCTGGCACAATATTTCGGCCGCGTAACTCGCTGCCTTCTTCAGGTGCTGCCGTTCAGACTGCCGTTTTTGGAGGACCTGGTCCAGTATTTATGCCTAGCAGATGCTAGGCGCTCTGTCTGCGGTCCGCGCCCAGCTGGCGCTGCTTGTAGGGTGTTGTCTCTTCCCTGGCATTCCGTCGGACGTCCGCGCCCCAATCGGCTGCCATCTGTGGCAGCGGCAACTCTCTGAGGCCCCTCCCACGTTGGGTGCTCCCTCCGCGGTCCGCGCCTGTCTGGCGCTGCTCCTGAGGTGTTGTGGCTTCCCTTGTGCTCCAACGGACATCCGCGCCCATCTTGTCCACCATCTGTGGTCGGTGCAGCTGTCTGAGGCCCTTCTGGCGTCAGGCGCTCTGATCTTGGTCCATGCCCGCCTCGCGCCTCTCTTGAGATGTTGTGGCTGCGCAGATGCTCCAACGGACGTCTGCGCCCGCCTCGGCCGACATCTGCTGCTATAACAGCTGTTTGAGGCCCCTCCTGCATTGGGCGCTCCATTCGCGGTCCGGGCCCGCATGGCACTTCCTCTGAGGTGTTGAAACCTCCCTGCTGTTCCGACGGACGTCCACACCCAGCTCGTCCACCATCTGTGGTCAGGGCAGCTGTCTGAGGCCTGCCTGGCGTCAGGTGCTCTGTTCTTGGTCCGCGCCCACCTCTTGCTGCTCCTGAGATGCTGCCCACATGCTCCAATGGACGTCCGCGCCCGTCTTGGCCGACATCTGCTGCTATGGCAGCTGTTTGAGGCCTGTCCGGTGTCAGGCGCTCCATACTTGGTCCGCGCCTGCTTAGCGCCACTTCTGAGTTGTTTCTACTTCTTGTGGAGTTATTTGGTCCCTTCTGCTGGGCCTTAACAAGTTCCAGAGCCGGACTCCACGCTGTGCTTAGCTGGTAACCGCTATCTCGGTTTATTAGGTTGTCAGTGACCTTTATTTCGATGGCCTCCTTTATGATGCTGTCCCAGAATCTTGGGGTCTGTGTCACAATTTTGGTTTTGTCGTAGTCCATTGTGTGGCCATACTCAGTGCTCTGCTATGGCTGACTTGGTTGCCTGTCCGAGTCTGGTGCACCTCTGGTGTTCTTTGCACCTTATATTCACCGTCCTTATTGTCTGGCCGATGTATGACATCCCACACTGGCACGGGATGCTGTAAATGCCTGGTTTACGTAGCCCCAGGTCATCTTTCACACTTCCCAGCATTGTCCCAATTTTGGCAGGTGGGCAGAATATGCTCTTAATGTCATACTTCATAAGAATTCTGCTAACCTTCGCAGAAATAGGACCAGCATATGGTAGGTATGCCACCTTCTTTGCCTCCTCCGGCTCCTCCTCTGTATCCTGTGGTTGGCTGGTTGTATGAAGTGCCCTCTGGATGTCTCTGGAGGAGTATCCATTTCTGCTGAAAACCAGCTGAAGGTGTTCAATCTCCGTGGCAAGATTTTCTGGATCTGACAGTGCTCGGGCCCTGTGCACTAGAGTTTTCAAGACTCCATTCTTCTGTGCTGGGTGGTGGCAGCTACTGGCTTGAAGATATGAGTCAGTGTGGGTGGGTTTTCGATACACACTGTGCCCCAGAGTGCCGTCTGCCTTCCTCTTGACCAGGACATCCAAGAATGGCAGTTGCCCATCCTTCTCTAGCTCCATGGTGAATTTTATACTCGGGTGGCGTGAGTTTAAGTGTTCCAGGAACTCCTCCAGCTTCTCCCTGCCATGGGGCCAAATGATAAATGTGTCATCAACGTACCTGAAAAAGCACTTGGGTTGATAAGTGGCTGATGCAAGTGCCTCCTCTTCGAACCTTTCCATGAAAAGGTTGGCTACCACTGGTGATAATGGGCTGCCCATTGCCACTCCTTCCGTTTGCTCATAAAACTGACCCCCGTAAAGAAAATAAGTCGAAGTCAGTACATGCTTGAACAAGTCAAGCAGGGCCCCATCGAACTTTTCCCCGATGAGATTGAGTGAGTCAGTCAGTGGCACTCGCGTGAAGAGTGACACCACATCGAAACTGACCAAGATGTCTGAGTCCACAGTGTGTAGCTGCCCCAGGCGTTGCAGGAAGTCCTCTGAGTTTCGAATGTGGTGGGTGCATTTACCCACATATGGTGCCAGTTTCTTCTTCAGGTATTGTGCAGTGGGGAAGGTTGCTGCACCGAAGTTGCTGACAATAGGTCGGAGAGGGACTCCCTCCTTATGGACCTTGGGGAGTCCATAGAGTCTAGGTGGTACAGACGCTTTGGCCTGAAGTTTCTTGATGAACTGTTCGGGTAGACCTGTCTCCTTCAGCAACATCCGGGTCTTCTTGTCCACTTTTTCTGTGGGGTCACACCCTAGAGGTTTGTGTGCAGTGTCCTCCAGAAGTTGTTGCACCTTGCTTTCATACTCCAACTTGTTAAGGATGACTGTGGAGTTGCCCTTATCAGCTGGCAGAACTACAATGCTGTCGTCCTGCCGTAGCTGTCTGAGTGCCGCTCTCTCCTCACTCGAGATGTTGCATTTGGCGGGCTTTGTCCTGGTGAGTGCCCTGCATGTCTCCCTGCGGATCTCTTCAGACACACTGGAAGGTAGTGTGTTGACCACTTGCTCAACTGCACCGATGAATGCAGCCACAGGTACGCTTCTGGGAGTAACTGCAAAATTGAGCCCCTTGCTGAGTACTTTTGAAGTGGCCTCATCGAGCTGCTTGTCACTCAGGTTGACCACTGTCCTTATGTCCCCGTCCTGTTGTAACCTTTTGTTGAGGCGCTCAAACTTGGCCTGTTGACAATCTGTTGATTTCCTCATGATGCATTCAGCCAAGGACCAGGAGACACCATCAACCTGGTCCCAGTCTTCTCGGGTCAGGGTAGCTGCTATGGAAAGGTGGAGATACAGCAATTCCCTGGACGTGACATCAAGTCGATGGTGCATGTCACGCACTCTTTCTCTTACCAGCGCAAGGCTAGCTCGGTGTTTTATCCTGTTCGCCGCTCTGGTGTTAACATGATGCTTGAACATGGCGAAAACTGGAACTACATCCCCCTCTCGGCATCTTAGTAGGAAACTGAGAGAACTCAGCATCCTCCCCTTTCTCTGCTGAAGCTTATCCAGCTTCTTGATGTTAAGGTACATCTCCTCCCCGTAGAGTCTTCTGATGTAATTCTTCATGCTTTCCCGGCGAGATCTTGACATTTTGGATAAACGGGATTACTGCTGGATGTATGCGTCGTTCTGGCACAATATTTCGGCCGCGTAACTCGCTGCCTTCTTCAGGTGCTACCTGAGACTGCCGTTTTTGGAGGACCTGGTCCAGTATTTATGCCCAGCAGACGCTAGGCGCTCTGTCTGCGGTCCGCGCCCAGCTGGCGCTGCTTGTAGGGTGCTGTCTCTTCCCTGGCGTTCCATCGGACATCCGCGCCCCAATCGGCCGCCATCTGTGGCAGCGGCAACTCTCTGAGGCCCCTCCCACGTTGGGTGCTCCTTCCGCGGTCCGCGCCCGTCTGGCGCAGCTCCAGAGGTGTTGTGGCTTCCCTTGTGCTCCAACGGACATCCGCGCCCATCTTGTCCACCATCTGTGGTCGGTGCAGCTGTCTGAGGCCCTTCTGGTGTCAGGCGCTCTGATCTTGGTCCGTGCCCGCCTCGCGCCTCTCCTGAGATGTTGTGGCTGCGCAGATGCTCCAACGGACGTCCGCGCCCACCTCGGCCGACATCTGCTGCTATAACAGCTGTTCGAGGCCCCTCCTGCATTGGGCGCTCCATTCGCGGTCTGGGCCCGCATGGCGCTTCCTCTGAGGTCATAAAGGAGGCCATCGAAATAAAGGTCACTGACAACCTAATAAACCGAGATAGCGGTTACCAGCTAAGCACAGCGTGGAGTCCGGCTCTGGAACTTGTTAAGGCCCAGCGGAAGGGACCAAATAACTCCACAAGAAGTAGAAACAACTCAGAAGTGGCGCTAAGCGGGCGCGGACCAAGTATGGAGCGCCTGAAACCGGACAGGCCTCAAACACCCGCCATAGCAGCAGATGTCGGCCAAGACGGGTGCGGACGTCCATTGGAGCATGTGGGCAGCATCTCAGGAGCAGCAAGAGGTGGGCGCGGACCAAGAACAGAGCACCTGACGCCAGGCAGGCCTCAGACAGCTGCCCTGACCACAGATGGTGGACGAGCTGGGCGCGGACGTCCGTCGGAACAGCAGGGAGGTTTCAACACCTCAGAGGAAGCGCCATGCGGGCCCGGACCGCGAATGGAGCGCCCAATGCAGGAGGGGCCTCAAACAGCTGTTATAGCAGCAGATGTCGGCCGAGGCGGGCGCGGAAGTCCGTTGGAGCATCTGCGCAGCCACAACATCTCAGGAGAGGCGCGAGGCGGGCACGGACCAAGATCAGAGCGCCTGACGCCAGAAGGGCCTCAGACAGCTGCACCGACCACAGATGGTGGACAAGATGGGCGCGGATGTCCGTTGGAGCACAAGGGAAGCCACAACACCTCAGGAGCAGCGCCAGACGGGCGCGGACCGTGGAAGGAGCACCCAACGTGGGAGGGGCCTCAGAGAGTTGCCGCTGCCACAGATGGCGGCCGATTGTGGCGCGGACGTCCGACGGAACACCAGGGAAGAGACAACACCCTACAAGCAGTGCCAGCTGGGCGCGGACCGCAGACAGAGCGCCTAGCGTCTGCTGGGCATAAATACTGGACCAGGTCCTCCAAAAACGGCAGTCTCAGGTAGTACCTGAAGAAGGCAGCGAGTTACGCGGCCGAAATATTGTGCCAGAACGACACATACATCCGGCAGTAATCCCGTTTATCCAAAATGTCAATAAATTATGTAATCTTAGTATAAAATAAATTTCACTTATCTTTGGCAATTTTGGTTTTGCTGCAACCCTCGTACCCAGACATGAACTGGGTTTGTTATTTTGTTGTGCAAATACTTCCTCCTTTGGCCACAACATCCCGAACAAGATTTTGTAACCCCCTGGGGGGTCATGACCCACAGGTTGGAAAACACTGATATAAACTAATACAATTCATATAAAATTGTCACATTTATTAACTAGGAGTTAGTGTTTCATAACTAATCATTTGCTTCGGTATCTCCTTCTGATAACTTATATTATACATTTAACCTATTTTAAGACATTACTCTATTACAATATTTCTGAATATCCTGAATATTTTTAATACACCCTAAATAAGAAGCATGTTTTGTGATGGATAAGAAGGTTAGTAGCATTGAGGTTGTGACACAGGAGATCTATTTGATGTCTAGGTTTTGGGTGTGGGAGGGGCTAAGAGGGCTACTTTTGTCTTTGATAGCCTTTGAGAGATCTCTTCATACTGGGCAGGGATTTCCTATCATTACAATTATTCCATCCACACATGGACAGACTAGATGGGAGACAAACCACTTGCTTCAATGTTCCTCATCCAGTCCCACCCCATTACCATCCCTACTCATTCCATTACAACCTGAATCTCTCTACTTATTGAATACTTACCAGGTGAAGGAGCACAGGAAGTGATAGCAGCACAAATAAATTAAGAAAAGCTTTCTACAGTATGTCTGCCTAGGTGTGCTTGTGTTTGTGTATTTGTTTACCCTCCTTTTTTCCCCCAAGGTAAGTCTTTCCTGTCCCGGGATTGGAATGACTCCTTACCCACTCCCTTAAAACCTCATCATTTCCTTTTCCCTCTCCTTCCCTTCTGCCTGAAGAAGCAGCTAGGCTGCGAAAGCTAGCATTTGTGTGTGTGTGTGTGTGAATTTATTAATTTATTTGTGCTACTATCACTTCCTGTGCTCCTTCGCCTGGTAAGTAATCGTCATCTATTTTTTTATGTATATTTTTCTACTTATTGGTGTTGACATCACCTATTTGCACATGAAACACATCAATGCCCTCAATGGTATCAAACTCTTCCAATGTCGTTCCAACTCCAGACCCACCAAATCATTCCTCATACTTCCAATAACTACATCCTTTCTAATGTCACAGTATCATTATTAATAAGGAGTATATTTCATTAGTAATAAGGAATATACATATCTACATTACATACACACATATCAATTTCATGTTAAAAACAGGAATGCTTCTGTCACACTTGTCCATTCCATGTAATGTATTTGAAAGTAATTACAGATAATAATTACAGATTTACCAGCACAGAATGATTGTGAAACAACGATTGCACTGATTCTTCAGCACTTTTTGAGTCTTGCAACCCACTTTTGCAAAGTTTACATCAATAATTTATGCCTGAACAAGAGAAGAATATATTGCACTCATTCCCTCTTTATGAGTATAGCACAAACTCAAATATTTACTACTGTTTCATATTCATCTCCCCCCCCCCCCTCTCCACCCCCGGTCCACCCGCCATGCTCTCTTACTCCTTCCTACTTTCAGTTCTCCTGTATTTTGTTTCTTGTTCTCTTTCCATTAGCTTCCCTAGTTATGTACAGCATTAAATAAACAATATTTCAATCTTAAGATATATAAATATATAGCAGTGAAAAGTTTAAGTTTGAAAGATCTTAAACTGATTCCAAGATGACAAATGTTAAAGATTTAGAACTACACCGAGAGTAATTATTCCATTGAAACTGGTGCACAAAACTAAATGACTACATGACATATTAAGTATAACATACAACAAGAAATATAAACTGAAATAACAAGCTTTGTTGAGATGTTTCATCAAAATTGTCTGAACAAATGATCTTATCTTTATTAGATGAAACATTTGAAACAGATGAGAGAGATATTAAGCTGGATGAAACAGGTAGTATTTATATAGATTTTTAACTGGTTAAATTATATTTACTAGCTTTGATGACTAGTTTACAAACAACTGATATTAACTAGGTTTCCAAACAGCTGGTATTATGCAAAGCAGTGGAATGTTTAACTAAGCTGTGAAACAAAAGTAGAAACATGAGATAAGTAAGAAGGGGAGTGCAGAGAGCATGGTGGGGTTATGAGTAGATTCTGTGGTAGAAAGGGTGAGCATTAGAATTGTATCTGATATTTCAGTATCAAATTTTAAAATTTAGTTGCAACATAAAAACCCAGACCTCCAAGATTGTGTCTTCATCTTTTGCTCTCTATATCCAATCAAGTATCTCTCAATATCTCTTGTTAATTTTCCCTCCTAATTGATGACTAAATGAATTATTAATATTATGGAAATGATCTCCATGCCTGATACAGTTATATCAATTTTTAATATATAAATGTGAATTTATGTATACACTGATGACGTAACATTAAAATCAACTGAAGAGAACTGGTAATAAATGGTTAAGTTCCTTCTATATTGAAATATAAATGTTGTAAAATAATACCTTGTGATTGTCCTGATGAGGGAATCAACTTCTTCTGGAGGTGGAACAGCATCGCCAGAAAACATAAGATTCACAGGATCAAGGAGACGAGACACTGACCTTGATAGGTATGCATTTTCAAATGATATTACAACCTGACGACTGCAAAAATAAGGAGAAAAGTACAATGATTAAAACTTTTAACAATATGAAGCAAAGCTAAGGACATATATTTTACTTTCATATGAATATCAACAGTATACACTACTGAATAATTAATTTTTTTTCCTGAAACAGATGTAGTCTTTATTTTATCAATCACTAGTGATCGCTAATATGTATGGCAATTCGATACACAACCTAATCTCCTTTTCCTCCCCACTCTCTCTATCCCTCTCCTCCTCCTCTTTCCTTTGTCCATTTCCTCCTATCCCTCTATCTACTTCCGCCTTCATCTACTCCTCCTGCATGTATCCCTTTTGTTTCTGTAAATCATCTTCTCCCCTCATTCTGATATAAACAGTGTATGTGTGATTAACAGCAACATTTCCTACATTATGTATTACTTCAAATCTTCCAAAAGTCCATCCGCTTCTCTCAATCTTCACATGCTCCTTTCCCCTTTCTCTGGCCATCTCTTCTTACCCCTCTTTCTGTACATCTACCTCTCCCCATCTCTACCTCGTCCTCCCTGCTATCTGTGGGGAAATTACATAAATCTGCCAACATACTTGGTGAGTGATCAAAAGTTGTCAAACCCTGTTACAAGTTACCACACACCATACAGCGTAATAAAGGATTACATTTCAGAATTTCTCTCTCAGTTTACCTCTGAATGATGTCTGCAATCTTTGTCCACTTCATTGACTACAGTATATTATCACATACTAGAATTGTGTTGCGTGTATGCTGACCAATATTATGACACATAAATGGGCCACAGTCTCTACTCAATTTGTGTGTAACACACAAAACTATCACAAACTGACATAAATGCTATCTTTGAAATGCTACCAAGACATGATCACCAACAATAACACAGTTAACACACTGAAATGTCACTTTGGACTGTATTCTTCTTTGATAAATATCAATATTCAATGTGGAATTTACTGTTGTACTGTTCATACACCGACCAATGTTTTGATGTCTCCTCTCTGGTTTATTTTTTTTTTTTTTTTTTTTTTTCTAAAGAAATAAATCACAAATAGAAATCAAATGAATGTTTGCAATAAACCATATTACCAAAAATGACATCAATTCAATCAGTACAGCATCAAATGTATGATCACCAACAAGAACACACTGAACTATTGCTTCCAGTCGTATTCTCTCATAACATCAGTATTCAATGCAGATTGTTATTGTTATGAAAACACAACAGCAGAACTGAACAACTAAACTTTACTTTATGAAGATAGGTGACAGTAGAACTGTCAAACTGATAATCACACTTATTGAGATTTTCATACAAAATACTTACAAAAATTTAAATGGAAAATCTGATTAGAACGTCAATAACGCAAGATAGATAACAACATTCACCGTAAAGAGGCTCGCTGAGCTACTGACAGTCACGAAAATAGATAATCACATTCACACAACTTAAATTTTTGGCCATGGCCTTTGTCAGAAAAAGAAACACACACATTCATGCAATCACTCAGACAACTATAAACACACAACCACCATGTCTGGCCACTCCCGTGCCACAAGCATCTAGACAGTGAGTGAGGTGGCGAGTTGAGGGGAAGATTGCCGAGTAAAGGTGGGGATGCAAAGTTCTTCGTTGCATGATGGACTGTAAAGGCTCTGATAGGCGGGAATTTGTATTGTGGCAATGAATACAGTGAAGTGAAGGGGTGGGGAAAGGATAAAAGGGAAGTGTAGAGGAGTGTGGGGAGGGAGATGGGGGATTTGAAACAATAAGAATAATAGGGACAAAATAAAAAAATAGGGACAAAATAAAAAACAGGGACAAAATAAAAAATAAGTAAAAATAAAAAGTAATTAATTAAGGGGATAGTGAATGTGGCGACACACAGTTGCAAGGAAGACATGAGATACAGGATAATGAGTGGGGGAAGGAAGAGGGGAGGAAAGATGTTAGGCATAGGGTGCAGGGCTAGGACGAGGTTGAGGCCAGGATGGTTGCGGGACCATAGAATGTGCTAAAGGGACAACTCCCATCTATGCAGTTCAAATTCCCTCCTATCAGAGCCTTTATAATCCATCATGCAATGCAGAACGTTCCATATCAACCTTTACATGGCATCCTTTCACCTCCAGTCCCTACCTCACTTATAGTCTAGATGCTTGTGGTGCTGGAGTGACCGGACATGGTGGTTGTGTGTTTATAGTTGTCTGAGAGATTGCATGAATGTATATGTTTCTTTTTCTGACAAAGGCCATGGATGAAAATTTAAGTTGTGCGAATGTGACTATCTACATTTGTGTGTGTCAGCAGCTCAGCAAGCCTCTTTATGATAAGTTGTTATCTATATTCCATTATTAATATTACAAAACGTTCAGACTTTTCCACTGGATTTTCAGAAACTGTTCTTTCATAGAAACCTTGCCCTGACAATTACCAACACAAGAACAATAATCTTAGTCAAATTGGTTGTCCATTCTGGAGAGATGATCTGGCATAAAAATCTATTGCAAGGTACCCTCAACTCTGTACCATATGATGGGTTGCAGAGCATAAAAACCTTCTCAATGAAAAAGTACAGAAATGTGCAAAATACGATAGTTATTGCTTAAACCAAATATGTTCTCTCTATTGCCAGCTACGATGGAGAGTACAAACAAAAATTATGATTTTTGTTGGAATTTTCCAACTTTCCTTTGTAACTGTGGTGGTTGCTCCCCCCCACCTTTGCCATTTCTGAAATGTTTTCAGGATCATAAAGAACAAATCAAAGAAAGAATTAACCTCTCAAATGTCCAAATTGCGAGTTCTGTTGAGGTCATTCATAAACATACTGTAACATGCACTTTAAGTTTCTCTCAAATTTTCCAATTTTCCAGTAGATTTTCCAAAACCTTGTCCTGAGAATTACAAACACAACAAAAAAGATGATCAACCAAATCAGTCAAGCTGTTGTCAAGTGGCACACTTACATACATGTGGAAACTACCTTCATTAATAAAGATAATGAATATAGACTGAAGCATATATTAAAATATGTTTCAGGTCCAGGATAGAATCCCAAGTCCTGCTCACTAGGCAGATGCTCTTACCGGCAGCAATACCCTCACTCGTTGGCAAATGCAACTGCACAGAATTTAAAAAATGGGGAACATCAAGATAGGATGAGGTGGCATTAGTGTTTGTATTAGGGAAGGAGATGTATATGGATATTCCTTGCAGTTGTGTTTGCCGATGAGCCAAGGTGACACAGACAGTAAGCACTTATGCCTAGTGAGCAGGAAAACCTGTGTTAGAATTCTGGCCCTGATGCAAACTGTAATTATATGTATCAGCCCAGAGCCGCTTTAGGGTGGGGCAACCCGGGCGGTTGCCCAAGGCACCAATGAAAGTCTATTCCTATTACATGCACCCATCCATGGGAGCTTTGTCCAATGTCATAAGCAGCCAGATGGGAGTTAAGACATCCACAACACCTCTCTCATTCGTTTCAATCAGTGGAGAACAATACTGACCAGTTTGGCCTCACTGTTCATTGAAAATGTAGTGTGTTTACATCACTTTTTACACCTCTTCTCATTGTTTTGAACTTCTTTTTTTCTGGAGTTTTTATAAACTTATTTGTACAGTGTAGTACAACAAAAATTTTTAGACAATTTTCCAAAACATGACTGCTCAAACAATATATCACTGCTATAATGAATGTTACGACAGCAGCAGCAGCATGTATGACAGTGACGTCACAGGCAACACAAGACTCAAATGGAGAGACTTAGAGGACTTTCAAATTAAATGGAATACATTTCTGTTTCTTATTTTTATACCTTTTTATTAAATCTTGAAATTCACAAGGAAAAAACATGTTATGAGCATAAGAAGACATAATTAACCATTTTGACAATTTCTAGAAAACAAATACCCTGTTGCAAAGCACTGCCAGGTTCGCTGTTTATATAATAGAGTGCGCCAAGTGGGCGACTGACCCGTGGTGACTGGACGGTTAAGGCTGGCCCTGATTCAGCCTATATTCGTTACCACTATACTCTGCATAAAAAAATTCAGAGAATATGTGGGAGGGAGGGACTGGAGGAAGAGGGCAATTAGTAACAAATAAATGAGGACATTCTCACACACTGCAGCAGAGAGTAAAATAAGTAAAAAACATTGAGAGACAAAATTATAAGAAGAAACACCACCCCAAAAATTAATAGCAGTTATCTTTTTGTAAATATAGGCTATTTACTGAAACTTTAGAGTGGCTATACAACAACAACAACAACAACAACAACAATGTTATACAATCAAAGATTTCATAAACATTTTAGCTGCTTAATGTAGACATTAAATAAAATTCAATGAGGCAGTTGACAATTTGTGCCCAGACTAGAGATCAAACCCAGGTCTTCTAGTTCCTAGGCAGATGTTCTACCAACCAAGGCACCTGAAACATTGTAGATAATGAAGTAGCAGGAACTACTATGGCATGCTATCAGCTAGACACAAATCCTCAACAGAGAAAAGAAAGAGAGCACTGACAAGGGAACATCATCAACTCGACCTCATATTTTCTTGAGAAAAAAACAGATGAGCCAGATATCAACCCCAGATCTAGAATACGATTTGATTACATCATCAACTTGAACTCATATTTTCTTGAGAAAATATCAAGCCCAGAAATCAATATCACATGAAAATTTGGGCCATTATTCAGATACTATGCAGTTACGGCAGCTTTTAAACATTCATGCTCTTGGGTTGTTTCTCACTCGGCCCGCTTCACTGTGGTTGCTTAATGCCCAAATGCGAAGTGCTGTGCAATGAAGGGACAACAGCGTGTCCCCCGAAAGGTGAAATTTGAAGACCTATGGAAATGGAGAAGGAAATAATAGTACAAGATTAAACATATGTACTGTAACTCTTTCAAGTTTACACCACTTCAATAATGTCAGCTTTATATATAACAAAATGATGTGCATAAAAGGTATTAAAATTAAATTATGTTACACTGCTTGTTGAAAAACTGTCGGCGGAGTGGCCGAGCATATTGAGGCACTATGCTCCAATGCACGAGGCCATTTCCCGTTGGAGGTTCGAATCCTCCCTCGGGCATGGATGTTTGTGTTGTCTTTAGTATAAGTTAGTTTATAATTTTAGGGACTGATGACAATGCAGTTAAGTCCCATAAGGTTAACAAAAATTTGAACATTTTTTAAAAAAACCGTCTCATTCGTTTCCACCACAGTTGTGAAGCAATATAAAAATGTTCAAAGCAAAGAGACCTTCGACACCAGCTACCTGTTAGAAATTGTGCACTTTAAGGTAATCAATGTAACACTCTACCAGTGTGGTGTGAAAACAGTATTTCACAGGATACAATGACCAAAGGTGATTGCAAATGCCCATCTGCAGATATCGCTGGCATTATTGTGTAGCTATGAGTCGTATTACTGACGGAATTGCATGACTGTTACAGCATCTTTTGTCCCCTTTTTGCAAGAGATCAATCTAACATCATTTCTAAATTAAATCCACTTTGATCCATATTGTAAACATTACGTGTACCGACCACTTCAATAACAGCTCTGGTATCAGTGACGATATTTTCATAAGCATTAATTATGGCTGTTTCATTATGTAACTTTTTTCTTGTTGTAAAATGAGTTATCTTTCATTACACAGTACGATATTTCTTCTTGAAAACACCATACTATATTCGTTCTTGAAACCGTAAACCCACCCAGCAGATTCCTTGAAATTTTTTAGGCCCACCTCTACAGTGGCTTGAACACCCCACTGCTGTATGTTAACGCCATTGATCGGCAACTTATCACTGTATTCATTATTAAATTTATCGGAACAGATTAAATTTACTTTTGCAAGCTTTTGATGATGTGTACTACAGTTTTCAATGTATTTGTTCCAAATGTACAGATCTCTTTTCTGTTTTAATAATTAAAGTTCCTCTTGAGGGTCTTGAAAGATAGATTCCCCTTTTTTCCACTTTTCCAAAACGCAACGGCTCATTGCATATATTCTGTTATGGAGATGGGCAAAATGGTACTCGATAATTTAAAATCATCAAAGCAACTTCACCATTACTGATGACCTTAATTCCATTCCCAAGCCCCATTGAAGCAAATCTGATGGTGGTGAAATGGCAACGTTGTTATTGTCGATGTCATCCTCTTGTAAATCTGCACCAAATGTCAACCCGCTATTTTATTTTATATCCAGCACGTCTTAATCAGTGCAATTTTATATGATGTCTGCAACGCAGTTGAAAGATATATGGAAAAGCATAAAGAAAGTGTCATGTATTTTCTTTTCCCGTATACAGAATGTCTCTCAACTGCAAATGATTATGCTTACCAGTGATGACTTTAAACAGCTGTAATTCTTTGACATTTAATCATTTCAGATTAGTCATCATTCTGTACTGCTCTTGGAGGTGTTGCACGACATCCTGTGGGTTAATTGACATCGAGAACACAAACCTCTTAGTAGACTCTTCTCACAGTAACAGTTGTTCGGGCATTAAGCAACCGCAGTGAAGCGGGCTGAGTGAGGAACAACAATTGAGTGTGTGAATGTTTAAAAGCTGTACTTTGAGGAGACCATAACTCTGTAGTATCTGACTAATGGCCGAAATTTTCACATTACATTGATTTCTGGGGTTGATATCTAGCTCATGGTTTTTTCTTAAGAAAATATCAGTTCAAGTTGATGATGTAATCAAATTGTATTCTAGATCTTGCGCTTCACTTAAGTTAAACACTTGGTCCCAAATAGCTCAGTTCTCAATGAGCCGTTCTATGTCAACCAACATTGTGTCTGAGTATGAGCCTTCTCTGTTTTCAGTCATGACAGCTTATGGCATGCAGTATAGAAGTTTTTATTGTACACACACACACACACACACACACACACACACACACACACACACACACTGTGTTCTAAGAATCCATCTACTCTACCAGTTCTCAAAAGTCATTAAAAAGGTAGCTGCTATTACCATCATGAATTTCTTTATCTCGTGGTTGAAGTTGAGAAATTTATAGGAAGTAATGATATTTGCCAATCTGATGTGCTCAGACAAGTGTGGTCTTAACATAATAAGAAAAACAAGCTCATTATGTTTGGCAGTTTCTACAGCTCTTGGCTCAAATTGCATTGTGTTCAATTTGTCACGTAATGGAAAAGACTGCCCTTGGCCACCCCATCTGTTATAGAAAGAACAAATCAAAAGAGCTTTCTAAAGACTGTGTCAAACTTCTTGCCAAATAATGTGAAATGTGATTTATTCATCTCATTACATACATTACATTTTCAAATCATTTGATTTGCGTTCAAGAGATATGTCAAGTTAAACAAAGCAAGCATATTATAATACACAATTTTATATACACATATCAGTTGCAGTTTCAAAATATTTATTATGAATGTTATTGCAAAGAATGAAAGCAATGAAAGTGTCCTCAAACAATTCATTGGCAGAATAGTAGCACTTTTGAAGCAAGAGAGTGAAGAGCCTTCATTTCAGTGAACCAAGCTCAATGTTGAATATATTACTGCCCTCTTTTTATTGTAAATTTGTAGTACCTTGTACTCTGGTGTTGGG
The DNA here is from genome assembly GCA_026315105.1 of Locusta migratoria. Classification (NCBI taxonomy): domain Eukaryota; kingdom Metazoa; phylum Arthropoda; class Insecta; order Orthoptera; family Acrididae; genus Locusta; species Locusta migratoria. The sequence continues at coordinate 159,636,128 of CM048751.1, read as the reverse complement.
GCATTGAGTTTTAGCTGGTGTGTTGGAAATATCAAGTTCTCTCTGTAGCGAATGATATAGTTTTGGTGGAAACGGAAAGTGTCAAGCATGTGTTGGTTTTTGTATAAGAAAATCAACAACTCATAAATATAGAGAGACGGAATAGATATTAGTTTTAAATTTTTTAACCGTGGTCAACAAGACACCAGGTATTTGGTAACACACATATAACTACTTGTAATTATTTTCTTTTATAGTACTTATAGTCTTTTGACACATTTGCTGAATTTACCCAATAGATTACAATGAATAACTGCCTCAAAGTTAGTAGTATTAAACTATCTTTCAGATGTCAATGTTTGTGACACCCAAGAAAATACTAATTGCAAATGCCAAGCTATTTAGTTTATCTGTTAGGTAATCAATGTGTATCTACCAATTTAATTTTTTTTTATCGAGATGTAGGCCTAAGAACTTTATGTGTTTTGCTTCTGTAATATCCTGATAATTACAATTTATATTTATTTCACTCCTTTTTACTTATCTAGCTTCGAACTGTGTAATTTTGGTTTTAACAATATAGTAATATGACAGTCTGCAACTCACCATGAAGACGTGATGATGAGCTGCGACAGGCATATAAAAAGAGACATACACTTACAACACTTCCAGCTATTGGCCCTTCTTCAGTAATAGGAACATTCACACAATCACATAGGCACACAACCATCATCTCCAGCTGCCACAATACCTTTATCCAATGAGGAGCATAATTTTTAGTAAACTCATTGATGGCATTTAAAGTACTTTTCCTGGTTGGAATCCAAACTGATTTATAAAAAGTATGTCATATAAAGTTAGAAATTTTGAAATTGCTTTGCTGCAATCTTTTCAAACAATTTAGAGAAAACTGGAAGAAGGGAGAGAAGGCAGTAATTTTCCATATCCTCAGTCAATCCCTTTTTGAATAATGGTTTTTTAACGGCATATTTCATTTTGTTTGGAAAACACCCCTCCACAAAGGACTGGTTTATGATAGTTGACAGAGGCGGTGAAATGACATTGTGTACATTCTTTATTAAAGATGTGGATATTTAATCCCATCCAGATGAGGTTTTGTTTTTAATTATTTTTTCAAACTGTTTAAAACAGGTATTCTTATTTTTTCCAGACTTATGAAATTTACCTCGTTTTTATAGGGTGCCATATCTATATCTGATCTTGTTACGACAGGCACATACAAAAGACACACACATACAACACATTCAGCTATCGGCCATGGCCTTCTTCAGAAAATAGAGCACTCACGCAATCACACAGGCACACAACACAGTCATACAACCATCACCTCCGACTGCCACACTTCGACTGCCACAATTCGAAGTGTGGCAGTCGGAGGTGATGGTTGTATGACTGTGTTGTGTGCCTGTGTGATTGCGTGAGTGCTCTATTTTCTGAAGAAGGCCATGGCCGATAGCTGAATGTGTTGTATGTGTGTGTCTTTTGTATGTGCCTGTCGCAGCTCGTCGCCACGTCTTTGCGGTGAGTTGTAAACTGTCCTCACTATATTATTTATTCCAACCTGGACTTTCCATTATTATATTCTGATCTTGTTACATTGAAAAAGAATTTATTGTAACAATAACTGAGCTTACAACAATATCAATTTCACAGATAATTTTCTGAATATCTTGACATTGGCTCCTAATTCTGACTGGGCAACTGATCACGCTGCTTTGGTCTATTTTTATGTTGGAGCATGAATGTATTATTTGGACGTTTTTCCAGCCAGTACAACTTTCTTGAATATAGCTTTACAGCATTTAACGTATATAATGAAATCAGGGTTTCTGTTTGATTTTAGTTCATTGTGAAGCGGTCTTTTCCTAGCACAAGAGATTTTTATTCCTGCTGTAATCCACTTCGGCTTACAGCTCGCTTTCATTAGAAAATTTATGAGAGGAAAAGATTCACTGAATGCATCTAGGAAACTATTTAAGTAATTGTTATAGTTTCTAGTGCATGAACTGTTGCCTACAGGCAGTTGTACACAATATGTTTGCTGTGGAAAGAATCCATGTTCCTTTTGCTGAAATTCCTTTGCTTTCTACAGTATGTCTGACTAAGTGTACTTGCGTCTGTGTTAATGTGTGGGTGTGTGCGTATTTGTTTACCCTCCTTTTTTCCCCCCAAGGTAAATCTTTCCTGTCCCGGGATTGGAATGACTCCTAACTCACTCCCTTAAAACCCTCATCATTTCCTTTTCCCTCCTCTTCTGCCTGAAGAAGCAACTGGGTTGCGAAAGCTTGAGTATGTGTGTGTGTGTGTGTGTGTGTGTGTATTCATTTATTTATTTGTGATGCTGTTACACCTGTGCTCCTTCGTCTGGTGAGTAATCTTCGTCTATTTTTTATATTATATATATAAAATAGGTGAAGTCCACTTACCAGGCGAAGTAGCACAGGCAGTGATAGCAACAAATAAACACACACACACACACACACACACACACACACACACAAACGCTAGCTTTCGCAGCCTAGCTCCTTCTTCAGGCAGAAGGGAAGGAGAGGGAAAAGGAAATGATGAGGGTTTTAAGGGAGTGGGTAAGGAACCATTCCAATCCTGGGAAAGGAAAGACTTACCTTGGGGGAAGAAAAGGAAGGTGAACAAATACACACACACCCATACATTTACACAGATGCAAACACACACTTAGGCAGACATACTATAGAAACCAAAGAAGTCTGAAAGACTGTGTCTGTGTAAATGTGTGGGTGTATGTGTGTATCTGTTTACCCTCCTTTTTTCCCCCCAAGGTAAGTCCTTCCTGTCCCGGGATTGGAATGACTCCTTACCCACTCCTTTAAACCCTCATCATTTCCTTTTCCCTATCCTTCCCTTCTGCCTGACGAAGCAGCTAGGCTGAGAAAGCTAGCGTTTGTGTGTGTGTGTGTGTGTGTGTGTGTGTGTGTGTGTGTGTGTGTGTTCTATTTATTTTGCTGCTGTCACACCTGTGCTCCTTCGCCTGGTGAGTAATCTTCGTCTATATATATCCCAGGAGTGGAAGGACTTACCTTAGGGGAAAAAAAGGAAGGTAAACAAATACACACACACACACACACATATCCAAATGCAAACACACCTAGTCAGATATTTGTAAAAAGCAAAGAAGTTGGACAGAGATACCACTTGAGGCAGAGGCTCTGTCCACAGGACCTAGGCAAAGATGCTAAAGATGGTGGGTGCAAATTTGAATTTAGTGGATGTTGAGACCAACGGAGGAGAGAATAAGCTGAAGGGCAAGTTCCCATCTCCGGAGTTCTGAAAGGTTGGTGTCGGTGGGAAGTATCCAGATAACCCGGACGGTGTAACACTGCGCCAAGATGTGCTGGCCGTGTACCAATGCATGTTTAGCCACAGGGTGATCCTCATTACCAACAAACAATGTCTGCCTGTGACCGTTCATGCGAATGAACAGTTTGTTGCTGGTCATTCCCACATAGAACGCTTCACAGTGCAGGCATGTTTGTTGGTAAATCACGTGGGTGCTGTCGCACGTGGCTCTGCCCTTGATCGTGTACACCTTCCGGGTTACTGGACTGGAGAAGGGGTGGTGGAAGGCTGCATAGGGCAGGTTTTACAATGGGGGTGGTTGCATGGGTAGGAGCCAGAGGGTAGGGAAGGTGGTTTGGGGATTTCATAGGTATGGACTAGGAGGTTATGAAGGTTAGGTGGGCGGCAGAAAGACACTCTTGGTGGAGTGAGAAGGATGTCATTAAGGATGGATCTCATTTCAGGGCAGGATTTAAGTAAGAACCCCAGAAGTGCCCCTTTTGTCACCGGATACTTTCTGGGACTGGAGCGGACTCTGAATGTGGCTCTCCAGCAAGGATATGACTTCCTTAAATCCTGCCCCGAAATGAGATCCATCCTTAATGACATCCTTCCCACTCCACCAAAAATGTCTTTCCGCCACCCACCTAACCTTCATAACCTCCTAGTCCATCCCTATCAAAGAGCCACTTGCGATAGCACCCACGTGATTTACCAACTGACATGCCTGCACTGTGAAGCATTCTATGTGGGAATGATCAGCAACAAGCTGTCCATTCGCATGAACGGTCACAGGCAGACAGTGTTTGTTGGTAATGAAGATCACCCTGTGGCTAAACATGAGTTGGTGCATGGCCAGCACATCTTGGAGCAGTGCTACACCGTCCGGGTTATCTGGATACTTCCCACCGACACCAATATTTCAGAACTCCGGAGATGGGAACTTGCCCTTCAGCCTATTCTCTCCTCCCGTTGCCCACCTGGTCTCAACGTCCACTAAATTCAAATTCCCGCCCACTATCTTTAGCATCTTTGCCTAGGTTCTGTGGACAGAGCCTCTGCCTGAAGTGGAATCTCTGTCCAACTTCTTTGCTTTTTACAAATGTCTGTGTAGGTGTGTTTGCTTTTAGATATTGTGAGTGTGTGTGTATTTGTCTACCTTCCTTTTTTTCCCCTAAGGTAAGTCCTTCCACTCCTGGGATTGGAATGACTACTTTTTCACTTCCTTAAAACCCATATCCTTCCCTTTCTCCTCTCCTTTCTTCCTCCTTTCCTGAAGAAGTGACCAATGGTTGCGAAAGCTTGTATGTGTGTTTGTGTGTGATTTTATTTGTGTCTGTCGACGAGCCTGTCCTTTGGGTAAGTCATCCGTTTACACACAGGGTACGGCCAAACTTTCAGGAAACAATACTATGAGCAGTTATTACACAGTTACAAAAATTAACACATTGTGCAAATTATTACTACAATGGGAGGTCACTTTGTAATGTAGTATTCATATCAGAAATGATATGTAAAAATGAACAGTTCTTGCTACATAACAATATTCTATGGGACACTTACTTGACAGGAAAGCTCACTGTTGATTTTGTTGTCTTGGAAGGCACCTCACTGATCATAGTAGGTTCAGACTGATCCATAACACTCATTTTATTTGACTGTAGTCGTTTGCATAGATCTAGGTACAGTCGAAGAAATTTGGGATATTCACCTTCGAGGGCCTGTTTGAGAAATGAGGAACCTATAAAAGCACAATACAGCTAAATCTTTAGCCATCAAAGCAGCACACTGCACAGAGATTGTGTTAACTTCTACAATTTATGCTACTAAAATATTATCTCAGATCTCACAATCCTGTACCATCTTCAGTGTATGGGCAACAAAAATTTTATTTTCATTATTTCATGTAATTATTGACAAAATTTAGAAACTTGAAACATTTGTTTTTCTACTGTCAAATGTCAGCATTAGGCATTAATTTTTAATTTTGCTACCAACCCTATTCACAATACACTTTTCTTACAGAATCCACATACCCCTCTGAATGTACCTGCAAAATTATATCACTGTAGGACACAGATCACGAGCAATGACATCATAAACATTTAGGTATGTTAAAAATAGCTTTAACTTAAAAATTAGTGCAAATTACCTTGTTTATATCTATCCACTGTTTTACAATGAGAGAATAAAGCAACTTACAACAAACAATAAATACGAGTCAAATTGTTCCCAATCTTTCTCCCCCTTACTTGTATTAAAGTAAATATTCAACATATTTACTAATTTGTAATGTAATCAGACATTTGAAGCTGTTTTATATATGGTAGTTTCATTCTTTGAAGAAACAAATGTTTACAAGTATACATCTAATTAAGGCACATCCAAGGAAGAAAGACATGGAAAAAACAACAGATACAGTTAGAAAGTCTACATCTAGACCAGTCAAATTAATTATATTCCTTTAATTAAATTATTTTATTTTTGAGATGCGTAGGCTGCTACACACAAACACACAAGCACCATCTCCAGCCACTGTGGCCAGTCTGTGGGACTCAGTATGGCAGAGGAGAAAGAGTTCACTAGTTCCTGCCCCACCACTCTCCCCTCCCCTTCCCTGCCCACACTATACCCTCACATAGGTCATCCATTCGCCACACAGTCCACTCCCTCCCCTTCTCTTCTTCCCGGTTTGTCAGACAGCACTGGCATTACCCCTCACGACCATGGTGCATCCCTCCCCTCCCTTTCTGTTTCCCTCTCCATGACGCTTCCTCACCCCCTTGCCTCTGGATGCTTTCACCACAAACATGCAGAATCATGCAGACTGACCACAGTGGTTGGAGACAGCGCTCTCGCGCACGAGTGCACGTGTGCGTGTGTGCACGCATTTCTCTCTGAATGAGCTTTTTAAAGTTGTAATTTTTTATGTGTGCCTCATTGAGACAGCTCTGTGGTGAGTAGCAACCTATCCTTCTCAAAAATATTATTGAATCCTTCCTTAAATTTCCATTCTTTAATTTTATTTTTTTTATTTTTGTTTTTATTACATTTTTACTTTATCATTTTTCAGTTCCTCGCCCACCCGTTTCCCAATACACCTCTATGAGAGGTGGCCGAAACGTTTTTAACCCAAGGCGCAGATACCACAATGTCTCACAAAAGCACTACCATCCACTTTTATGGTGGCCCTTTGTGGGCAAGTCAAATTTTGCAGGTCCAGCTCTGTTAGTTTTGCCACTAGGATGTGTTGTTACCATAGTGTAAGTGAAATGGTGAATATCAAGAGAAACAAGAACTGCACTGTGATTGAATATCTTCATTCGAAGGGAATGGTGCCCGACAAAATTGCATAGGCCATGGCGAATACACTTAAGGACACTGCTACATCTTATGCAACAGTGATAAACTGTGTGTCTGACTTCAAATGTGGAACATTTATCAAGGAGCGGAAGGCTGTGATGAAAAAGTGACTAAATTCATGATACGATAATGCAGGATCATTGATCAACATTGCAGCTCAGTGAAATTACATTTTGAATCTCCCATTTGCATGCTTATGACATTGTTGAGGATATTTTGGCAATGCGGAAAATTTCATCTTGGTGGGTCCCAAAAGATTTGAGTGCAAGATCAGAGTCAGGAGTGTGTGCAGGGTTGTCAAGAAATTGTCCATCAGTTTGAAGTGGATAAAGAGAGCTTTGTTGCAAGATATTTGGTAATGGACAAAACATAGGTTCAACACTTTGATCCAGAGGAAAAGAGAGAGAGAGAGAGAGAGAGAGAGAGAGAGAGAGAGAGAGGTCACAACAACGGAAACATCCTTCATCCCCTCCAAAAGAATGCATCAATGTTCTGGGATGCAGAAGGGGTAATTATATGTTTTACTTATAAAAGGGCACAACTATCATTGCATTATATTATTGCACCTTTCTGCACCATTTGAGAAAAGAGATAAAGAAAGAAAAAAAAAAAAAGGCACGGAAAATAGCACACAGAGTTCTTTTGCATCGCGATAACACATGGGAGCACAAAGCCCTCAGAAGGCTGGAAACACTATGTGCCTGTAGGTTTGAATTTTTAAACAATCCACCACAGTCTTCAGATTAGGCCAATCAAACTTTTTTCTTTTCCCAAACCTAATAAAAAAGACATAAAAGGGCAGTGATTTGATATTGATGATGCAGTGATTGATGCTGTGACTTGAAATAAAAGATCTTTTATTTGAAAGGTTTGCAGAAGTTATCTGAGCATGCCCCCAAGTGTATTAGTGTAACTGCGTGTTATACTGAAAAATAAATTTGTAATATGAAATTTCTGTCTTTCTTTATTTTTTAGGCTAGAAACTATTCAAGCCCTCCTCATACACCTCCCCTTTTCCACTCTCCCATCTCTTCTGTTTACTGCATCTCATGCTCCATCTCTCATCCCATGATGTATCTCATATTCCCACCTATCAGGACCTTTACAATCCATCATGAAATGAAGTACATTCCATCTCCATCCTAACCCAACATCCTTCCCCTTCTGCTCCCCTCTCCTCTCCTCTCCTCTCCTCTCCTCTCCTCTCCTCTCCTCTCCTCTCCTCTCCTCTCCTCCTCACTCACTGTCAAGATGGTTGTTGAGCTGGAGAAGCCATAGATGGTTGTCAGTGGTTGTCTGTGGTAGAATTATTGTCTTTGTTGTAAGTTGCAAGCTATCCTCATTTTGTTTTTGATTTCAAACCTCGCAATAGAAAGTACAAATGAGTACATTTTTTCATATATATTTGTTAGGAGAGCCAGTCACGGAGAAATGGTTTCACCTGCTGTGCAAGATGTATGAGACAGGGAAATACCCTCCTACTTCAAGAAGAATATAGTAATTCCAATTCCAAAGAAAGCATGTGTAGACAAATGTGAAAATTACAGAACTATCAGTTTCATGTCATGGATGCAAATTATTAACAAAAATTATTTACAGATGAATGGAAAAATTTCTGGAATCTGATCTCGGGGAAGATCAGTTTGGATTTAGGAGAAATGTAGGAACACGTGAGGCATTACTCACATTACGACTTATCTTAGGACATAGGTTAACGAAAGGCACACCTACCTTTTTAACATTTGTAAATCTGGAGAAAACATTTGACAATGTTGACTGGAATACACTCTTTCAAATTCTGAAGGTAGCAGGAGTAAAAATAGAGAGTGAAGAGTTATAGTCAACTTGTACAAAAAACAGACGGCATTTATAGTCGAAGGGCGTGAAAAGGACACAGAGGTAGGAAAGGGAATAAGACAGGGTTGTACCCTTTCCCCAATGTTGTTCATTGTGTAGTCTGAACAAGTTGTAAAGAAATGCAAGGAGAAATTTGTAAAGGGAATTAAAGTTCAAGGAGAAGAAACAAAAACCTTGTAGTTTGCCAATGACATAGTAATTCTATCAAAGACAACAAAGGACCTGGAGGAGCAACTGAACAGAATGGACAGTGTCTTGTAAGGAAGGTATAAGATGAACATTAACAAGAGTAAAACAAGGATAATAGAATGTAGTGTCAGAGAATTAGGCAATGCTGATGGAATTAGATTAGGAAATAAGACTGTAAAAGTAGTAAATGGGTTTTGTTATCTGGGTAGCAAAATAACTTCTAATGGCTGAAGTAAAGAAGATATAAAATGCAGAATGGCTATGGGAAGACAAGTGTTTCTGAAGAGGCGAAACTTCTTGACATCCAATATTAATTTAAATGTTATGAAATCCATTCTGAAGGCATTTGTTTGGAGTGTATGAGGGTGAAATGGGGATAAGGAGCTCAGGCAAAAAGAGGATAGAAGCATTTGAAATGTGGTGCTACAGACAAATGATGAACATTAGATGGGTAGATCACATAAGGAGGTGCTCAACAGAACTGGGTAGAAAAGGAGTTTCTGGTGTATCCAGACTAAGGGAAGGGATAGGTTGTAGAGACACATTCTGAGACATGAAGCAATAGTCAACTTAGCATTAGAACAAAGTGGTGGGGTAAAAATCATAAAGTGAGACTGAGGGATGAAAACAGTAAGCAGATTCAAAAGGATGTAGGTTACCATTCTTATTCTCAGATTAAGAGGCTTCCACAGGACAGTGTAATGTGGAGAGCTGCATCAAACCAGTCTGCAGACTGAAGACTATAACAATGTGTCCAATATACAGGTGAATTGGTTGATTGCTTAAGCTTCACAGTCTTCAGTGATAGTGTACATTTTGATTCCTGTAAAACTGGTACAAAGTATCAGTAATGTGAATAATACAATCTACAGGGTGTCTCACGAAAGACACCTGCCAGGCATCCGCGGATCACACGGTAAGGCTCCTGGCCACCGCCACCGCATCTGCCGGCCACAGCAGCGCCCGATTCTCGGACTCTATTGTGCCATGGGTGCATACACTGAGTTAAAGTCTAAAAAACATTGCCATCTGAGTAACCTAAGCTTACCTTTATTTACAGTAAATGTTCAAAATGATGTCCCTCTACGGAAAGAGTGGCCCGACATCTCTTGAACACATTTGCGAACACTTGACAAATTTCAGCTGCCAAAATCTATTAAATGACTAGTCGAATCCTGTCTTCCAACTCTTCGAGTGTATGGGGATTGCTTACGTACACCTTGTCTTTTAACATTCCCCAAAGATAAAAGTCACAGGGATATAGATCTGGAGAACGAGGAAGCCAGTCAACTATCCTATCATCAAAAACACTTCGTATTGCTGCCGTAGAAGCATTGGCAATCTGTGGTCTGGCATTGTCCTGCATGAAATAAGCGCATAGCTTTTTGTTAGGTAAAAGTTGTTGAAAAAATGGGATGCAGGATATTGTTCACATACCTGTCAGATTTATTGTTTCGTGAAAAAAGATTTGGCTTGTCATTTCCCAGATTTTGGCAGCCGAAATTTGTCGAGTGTTTGTAAATGTCTTCAAGAGATGTCAGGCCGGTCTTTACTTAGAGGGACATCATTTTGGACATCTACTTTAAATAAAAGTAAGCTTAGATTATTCAGACGGCAATGTTTTTTATACTGGCACAACAGAGTCTGAGAATTGGGTGCTGCCGTGGCCGGCGGATGCAGTGGCGGCAGCCGGGAGCCATACCGAGCGATCCGCAGATGCCTGGCAGGCGTCTTTCGTGAGTCACCCTGAATGTTAGAGCAAGCAAGTGGAATTCCAATAATTAATTTTTAGGGTTGTGTCCGAGTGGTTTGGCCGAATCCATTATTCGCCAAATCTAGCACACTGGCTTTGGATTCAAGATTTGGCGCATAATGGCCGAATACTACCGAATCCCGAATCCAAAGTCTTATATGGAAACCTTCAGTTACGAATGTTGTAGTTTACTTTGCATAACGGGTCGCTTTTGTTTGCGTTATTTACTTTATTTTCCACAGATTCGCTGAAAGACACTGATGTCATAAAACGAAAAGATCTCACTTAAAGTTCCGTTAAATGGCACTAAGACCCGCCATAAGTAACATTTCCCATCTAATATAAGCAGTGCTACACAAGCTTGCTTAGCAGGTGCAAAGATAAATACTGGCTAAAACATTTGCGCTCGTAAAAAAAAAAGAGCGCCTATAATATATAAGTAGCCACAAAAATAAATTTCTTCACGTAAATACCAATAATACATAAGGCTTTAGGATTTTTGCATGAGTTGCCTCATTCTCATTTCACGTATTGTTTCGTCGAATTTTGTGAAGTGCTACTTCTGGCATATGTGAACTGTAATGTAACATTAGGATTTCAAGTAGAAAGTTATTTATTATGTGGAAAATAAAGTTCTAATCGTGCACCATCCAGGTGGGATGACGTCAATTCAGCGACCACTTGAAGTCTGTTTCAATTAATCGTTTAAGGTCAAGATTTAAACATATGTACACCTACTGCCTTTCGAAAAGTGACAGATAACTGACACCAATGGGTCACGTAAAACGCACAAATGTGCTAATGGAATGATGATACCTGGAAGTGGGTTCCATATCAGATTGCGTAACAGGCATTTAAAAATGTTCGAGATCAAATGCACTAGATTGTACAAGGGAAGATGCTCTGTGGTACGAAAGGACTGTGTAAAAAGGAATCAACTTATAGTGATTCAGAATTACCGTACCGATATCTAATTGCTATTATAAACATTTCGTAAAATTTGTGTTATAAGTCTAATAAAATTGTTTTATATTTTCGCATTTAGTTTCACACAATAGCTGTACATTTGAAGTCTTATCTAAAAGCTACTACGTTAAGCCGACTGGCAAGCCTGTGTTGCATCAATATGCCTGACGCTACATCCTCTGCCTTCGTGCTGCAACTTACGTGTTTTTCTATTAGGGGCAACGGATTGTTCCTATGAATCGTGATTCGTAAATTCCACACTCTTTTCGCCATAACAATAATACAAATGTAAACATTATGCCATGTAATCTTCTGTGTTAGCTGTTACCAAATTTAAATTCCATCCGCCTAACAAAGCCGAAAGATAACGGCGAAAGCGGAAGAATATACGTATGGTATCTCATTAATGTTTACATTTGTATTATTCTTAGCTGAATGGAAGCATATAGCAATGAAGCATGGCAACTAACTTCTAGTACAGATTTTTTAAATCTTCTACAAATAAAAATTCTGTGCAGACAAGTTACGTGATCTTAAATGTTTGAAAGAATAAATAAATCTACAAAATACTGTTGCTTAACCATCCGGAAACCACAATCTGCGTGTTAAGTACTTTTCACAGTTCTGAAGTGTCTTTGTGGCACTAACAACTAGACACACATAGAATAAACACAGGTTTCTCTGTATCTGAATGTCCTGTCCATCACTCATGGAATGTCTGAAATGTCACTATAAAATTATTTAACATTTACACATCCTATTTTTTAAGAATCTATTTTTTGACTTCTAAAATATCTACTCATCTTTTCAGGTTTTATTTTTGAGTCTTCCCCTTTGAAAAAATAATTTAAAAAAATACATAAATGTTTTCCTTTCATTATTTTTTATTTCAACAAAATGAAACATTTTGTAAGAGTGTGAAGAAAGTTTATTATCTTTTAGATCATCTAAACAACATATATACCGAAATTTTTCATACAAATTTCTTTTAGGGCGGAAGGTATTAAAAAATCCTTAAGATTTAAAATAAAAATCTAAATGAAATTTTAATTTCTTGAATTTATAGTTTTCAAAATGACAAGCCAAGATCGCACACTAACAATTTATTAAATGACGACCGTTTTCGGTGCACTGTGTCACCATTATCTGGTCACATATATGTTATAATCTGCTCATCTTGTTAAAAAATTTGGGTATAAAATAACAAGTGCAACTTTGCACTTACTCACTATATAAGAAATACATAAGTTAAAAAATGACAGCTTACAATATGATATACATAATGATATGTCCTAGCAAATTGGTAAAGGTACCACAAGTTGGAGTACCCTGTACATTGTGTAATAAAAAGGACAAAAAGAAAAACCCATCATATGAGTATGGAGCAAGAGTGTAAATTTAAAACTTGGGAAAAATTGAAAGTGGCTGTTAACATGAATCTATGACAGTTACTTCGAACCCTAGCTTCACTTAATGTCAGATCAGGCCTGGTTTCATTTGTCACAATTGTAAACGTACAGTATTACTGATACTGGTCGGAGGACAACCCACAGATTATCTATGAAGAATCTCACCACTCATAAGTTTGGTCTGTGTTGCCTGGCATGTGCATTACTAGCCCCATATTTTTCAATTAAACATTTAAAAGTGCCAGGTATTGAGAGATCTTTTTCTACATAAAATAACAGATGCAGAGAAGCTGTGTGCAATGTTCGAATGAAAGTATTGGCCACATCACCAGTGTGTTCCCCAAAGACAGAATTGTCAGTAAAGACCTCTGGTCCCCAAGGTCCCCAGCCTAAACATTGTAAGATTTTTATTGATGTTGCACACTTAAATGCAAACTGTACAATAAATGAACTTAAATTGAACATTCTAGATACATTTCACGTTTTGTATTAAAGGTATATTCATTAGATTCTTTTTCTGAAAAAATGCAGTTTCACTGTTATTATTAATAGTTATGGATTAAAAGAAATAAATTAACATGAAAAAATGTTACTTGTGCCTAATCAGCTCTCCTGGTAAAATTTTGCATTTCCCATCATCTGGTTAAGAGTTATAGGGCAAAGTTTTATTTAAAAATTGTGAAGTAAGGGTACCCCCCTAAACTATAACAAAATGGAAAGAAATTAAAATTTAGGTAGGGCCAAAGGGTCACTGCAAACAACATTTTATTCAAGTAAAAATTTTGGTGTGAACTGTTTTGAACCTGGTATCACATGTAAAGACAATGAACGGTTTTCACCCTGCTGAACAGTATGCAGTTTTGAAACTCTTTGGTAGATTGAATCTCCATGCCAAACTGGCAAAAAGTTTTAATTGGGCAGGAAGTTCCAAAACTATTAATCCATAAAAATTTCACTGAAATGTCTTTAATGAAGCTTAAATAAATATTACAGCAGCAGGGGGAAAAGCATTTCACGAATATGATTAGTGTTTTTCAACCTTCCTGGCACCTGTAGCAGAACTTTAACTTCATCTTACCTTCAGCCGCTTGGTTCAACTTTTTTGCAAGAGTTTCAGTGACACTGTTCCAGAAGTAAGTGGCCAAGTTCCTCTTGCTTCCAGGTAACAGTTCCAAATATGATGGACTGGGCAATGAATCTCGAGTTCTGCGACACAGAACTCGCTGCAGCAACATCATCTGCAAAATGAGAAACTACATAAATAACGCAGTTTTTCGTTAACATAATTGAATTCAAGATTCTATTTTTCACATGGGAATAATAGTCAGTATTACAATGGTCCTGTCATAACAAAAGCACATACTTTTTGTACATGTGTGTATTTATTTACTGTACAATATCTCTCCACTATCCTCAAATATTGTCTCCCTGCTTCTCAGTAACTGAAATCAACATTTTCCAAAATTTTGTATTGCATCAGAGACATCAAATATGTTCATTTGCCTTGTGGCTTGCAATAATAACAGCACAAAGTTCTTACAAAGAAAAAAGCATAATATCTACACATAGGATGTTTCAATTTATGAAATACTAGCTAATATGACCATGCTTCGCAACAGGTGTTGAAGGAAGGCCTGCGTGTATCATGGCTTTTTAGGGTTGCGGACCTCAGTCAGTAAAAATAGAATCCTTGTTGGGTCGCTCTGTCATAAATTCAGTTGTCCTAGCCAAGATGTCAAATGTAAGTAAAAGTCATTGACCTAAACAATGTATCTTCATAAAGATGTCAAATGTAAGTAAATGTCTTGAAGAAACGATGTTTCTTCATAAAGTTTTTGATACAAGAAGTGAAACATGCCAAAATTAGCAAAGAACTATAGTTAAGTATTTAATACACAAAGCGAAATCAGTAACACTATATTCAGTTTTTGTCAGTCACACTATGTTCAATGTTTGTTGGTATTCATAGACATAATATTGCTTAATTCTGTCACAGACATTTGCTTTCTTGTTGTACTACCCCATACTTATTTGCAGCAGCGGTGTTTATTAGTTCTTTGGTGCACTACAGCGCCTCTATCGCTTGTTTGCTGTACTATGCAATCCATACTTCAAGCATAACCTACATCTAAAACAATTTCCCTGATTCCACTTTTATGAAACAAAGTTGCTCCATGCAAATCTGTGAAGTAGTTCAGGAGATTAGGTATTTCTAATAGATGAACAGACAGTTACTTAAGATTGTGATGTATCTTTCTTCCGTGATCTGATTTTGATGAAATCATGCCTATATGTTGCCCCAATCTTAGCTCTAATTTCCTGTGAAAACCATGAAAATGTGTCAGTAGCTGTATTTAATATGTTTTTGAAACATGTTAGAAATAGGCATATCTTCATGAATATGATGTAGCTTACATCACACATCAGTTATATTCGCCATTTAAAACATTTATTTCATGATCATTCATATCTCTAGACAGTGGGCTGAGGCATGGAAAGCTGAAATATAATAAGTAATAAGTATTTCCTTAATGAAGTAAAAATATCACTGAAAATGATAATTATTCTTACGGTTGGATCTCTTTCCGTTAGATGAGCTATTGTCGCTGCAAGCGTGAGACTTAAACTTCCATAGCAGTTGTACATATACGTTAGACTGTGATATCAGTATGTAAATATATGGATTAAACATGGCGAGGATTTTATCAGTTTCATTTTCATTGCCTTGAATCATATTTCGTAGAACATAGCAACCATAAAAACGATATTGAGAAATACGGCAAATTTGAAAAGTCAAAGAGTAAGTAGTATTTTCAAGGGTAATAAACCGATCGCTGCCCCGAACTTCACACGAACACCTGCAGCGCTTTCTATTAGTTCTTTGCTGCATTACGCCATTCTTCCCAAGCATGAAATACACCTAAAACTTCAAATTACGGTATCTTTTACTTTCCTGATCTGATTTTGAAGAAAAGAAGCCTATATGTTGCCCCAGGATATTATTTATTTATACCCCCATGAATGTTCATTTAGTACTTTTGGAGATTACTCTCTACAAATAGACACATGCCTTTGCTTTCAAGAGATGTTTAAACTGTAATTTCTTACTTTTTCTGATCCGATTTTGTGAAATAAATTGTTTCTTTTCCTGTGAAAAACCCCTGAAAATTTGTCTATTAGTTTTGGAGATGAAAGAGAAAGATAGACAAGACGGTTGTCGATGAAAAACATTAAATTGTGAT
Source organism: Locusta migratoria (assembly GCA_026315105.1). NCBI lineage: Eukaryota > Metazoa > Arthropoda > Insecta > Orthoptera > Acrididae > Locusta > Locusta migratoria. Next base: position 159,620,034 of record CM048751.1, on the reverse strand, counting down.
TTTATTCTTTCCATGATCCGATTTTTATTAAACTAATTCTATATGTTGTCCCAAGATACGCTGAAGTTACCTTGAAAACCTCATGCGGATTCGTGAAGTAGTTTTGGAGAAGTGGTTTCTAATAGATGAGCAGACAGACACGGCGGTCTATGAAAACACATCATGATTCTATTTTGATGAAATCATGCCTAGATCTTGAACCAATCTTCGCTCATATTACCTGTGAAAACCACATGAAAATACATCCAGTAGTTTTGAAGATTGAAGCTAACAGCGACAGGCCTACATTTACAGATTTATTAATAGTTTAAATATGTTGTACAGTTGGAAAATTTTGCAGGAATATATTGATTTGTATAAGTGCTGTATGGCAGTAAAATCTGTTGCGAATATGGTTAGTAGTAAAAAAGTAATAGATTAAAACGTGATGCTTGATGGGGCGGTTTTCCATGAACATCACTCTTTATGTCCTTATATCTTATGAACTACGTGTCGTACTGTGATACAATTTCGTACATACATTCAGCTTTAAGAGTGTATTCTGTCTGCAAAATTTCCTGTGAGTACAATTGGGGGGTAGAAATTATAAATTGTAAAGTTATACCGAATGTCATAGTTTTGCTACATGAACAGCGGAAAACTAGTAAGTGAGAAACTTTTTTCCTTTCGTTATTTTGATGTGGTTGTTTGCAAGAAAAAGTTTAATAAAGGTTTGAAATTATGTTTATTGCAAGTTGCCAAGTACTGTCATTCTCATATAGTGTAATTATAAAGTCTCGTCGCATTATGGAGCAGTTTTTTGCGATTCCTATTGTTCATGACGTTATATCTCCTGAATTATGTGTCGTACGTGGTTTATACTCCTGCAGCAGTTGTACAAAATATGTGCACCAAATTTGCTTGAAATCGGTCCAGTGGTTTAGGAGAAAATGTGCATAATTGTCGTTTCACGCAGCAGTTTTTCGCGTATCTCATTGTGTATGACGTCATATCTCCTTATGCGTGTGTTGTATGTGATTCTTACCCCGACAGCGATTGTTGCTTGATATTAAGGAACATCTGTACCAAGTTTGGTTAAAATCGGTCCAGTAGTTTAGGAGGAGATGTGGAACATACATACATAAATACATACACACATACAGCCCATTTTATAAAATGTAAGGTGTCAAAATCTGGTAGACACATATCTGTAGTGTAGGCCGTATGAAGACACTTCCCCACCAAAAATATATAGCTCTTTTATAGTTCTGATGTGGTAACAAACACTTTAACCTTCAAGCAGATGTCCAATTTTTTATTTATTTACTTTTTTCCCTTCTTTTATAAGTTATAAATTCCTTGGAAATGAATTAAATGTTTATATTTTGCCGTAATATTATTACATAGTTGTTTCAAAAGCTTTATTCAGCTCCTGAATAAAGTAATTCACAAAACAATTATAACAAAGGAAAGGAATGCATTATTTAACTTATATGAGACACATTCAACCTAAAGTTCATATAAAATGACCAGAATATTTAACTTTAATTATTGTAAGTTAACTCCTCTCAACCATATTATATCTACAATAACTTATCAGTCAGTCTCCTCTTGATGTCATATAACGCATATAGGCTCTTATCAATTGTGCCGGACAAGTAAACTTATTGTACTTCACATAAACTTTTGTCGTGGAGTTATTATTTTTTCTTCTTCACAAATGGCAGCTGTCTTTGTTCCTCCTCTCTGACAGTCATGCTGTGTTACTGATTTCTTCGGATGGGTACTTCCTCTTAAGGAGTTCAGAAACATTGGTCATCAGTGATATGACTACCTCCTTTTTAAGTGTGTGTTCATCAATGCAAATGCTGAATTCTTTGATCATTGTAATAAATGCTGTTGTGAAAAGACTTTTTACAAGGTCATATTAAATGAAAATGGCAAACACATTCAAAATTGTCACAAAGAAACTAGATAGCACAAGCATATGCATAGGGTACAGAGTACCCCACTACCATCTTCCTTGCGAAGCAACGAAATACAAAGGGCTCTCAGTCATGGCAGGAGGGTGAGAGAGAAGGAGAGGTGAAAGAGAGATAGAGTAACAAATAGCTGGACCTGCAATGTTGAATGTCTCTGCATTATGCTGCAGCACTACGAAATTCTCAAATGGGGGTACTCAATACCAAAGTGTGCCCGCTCGGAAGGTTAATGAAAGATGAGAGCTTAGTTTTGAGGCACTCTGCAGGGATTTTACAAAATAAACCATAGTACTAGGCTGCCAGGCCTCATTTTCTATGAAATTCTTTTTGTCATGATGATTTTTAGTTACTACACACAAAAATAATTGTGTGTTTAACCTTCAACTGAGTCAGTCAAAATTTGTTTGGTCATGGCAAAGGTAGACCTCAATAATTTATCGATTTTATTGGATTGTTCAGCTTTGTGGCTGTGGATTATATTACTTTATTTTTATAATTAACAGCAACCAGTCACTTTTTTAAATGACGAAATTATTTCGCCAAAATGCGTTTCGGGTTTGACCCATCATCAGTTGGTGTTCTTTTTGTACATTATTCTTCAGTGGGTACAATTTGGAGGTGTCAACATCAGTTTGGATGCTGTAGCTTGCATTCTCCTGTGTTGGTTGTTCAAGGCCATTTCTTCATAATTTAGGTGGTTCTTACACTTTTTAATGTTTATCTTGCACCACACACACACACACACACACACAAACACACTGTAGCATCAGCCATGTTGTTGACTAACAGTAATTTATTTATTTATTTATTTTGACCAATGAGTCTAATTCTGGGATGTGGCTTGCATTCGAGTAAATATGGTATCCATTTCTCTTTTCAAATTTTCTAACTTCACTACTTGCTTAAGGGATAAAACATTCCACACCCTGATCCGTAGAATGCCTGTTTTGTTTTTCTTGATGAGGACATCCTCCTGAGTAGTCCCCACCCGGAGATCCAAATGGCGGATTATTTTACCCAAGAGCTGCCTGTCCTAAGGAAAATTAACAACTGTAGTTTCCCCATGCTTTCAGCCGTTTGCAGTAACTGCGCAGCAAAGCCATGTTAGCTGATGTTACAAGGCCAGCTCAGTCTATCAACCAGACGGTTGCCCCTGTAACCACTGAAAATGCTGCTGCCCCTCTTTAGGAACCACACGTTTGTCTGGCCTCTCCACAAATACCCCTGTGGTTACACCTACGGTAGGACTATCTGTATTGTTAAGGCATGCAAGCCACCTCACCTTGGCAATGTCCGTGGTTCATGAGGGTGGTTCCTCGAGGAGTGCAGTGCAGGCGCGAGGTATACAGTGCATTCTATACTCCAAATGGGATGGTCACTGGAACAGTTGACTCACTTAAAGGAAGGCGAACAATCATCTTCATCATGAGTGACCTTAGCACATTTTCTGCAGGTGTGTTCACCATTACACCCCAAGGTGGTATGCCCAAAGCACTAGCATTTGAAGCAGCACATTGGGTTGGGTTAATAAGGTTGGACTTTTAACCGAAGGAAACCTGCCTTACCATGTTCCAGGAGCTTTGGCGTATTAAATGTTAAGATAAATGACTGATTTTACCAACTCGCCATTTATCCTGTTCATGATATTGTGGACATCTACAATTCCTTCCGAAGCCCATTCTTCTTGAGGCATGCCCACCAGATCACTGCAGGTGACTACACCTTTGTTGTAGATGAAGGTGTGATGTAGCTTAGATTCAGTGGCATACTCCCCAAGGTATTGAGCCTGTTGGATATTAGTTACCTTTTGTGATGTGAATGTCTCCACCAACAATGTCCCATTTTGCAAACGTTTCACGGTCTTAGAATTACCAGCAATGCTCTCTAGTCCCTTCTGGATATAAAAAGGTGAGATCTTCTCAAAAGTGTCCTCTCTTATCTTAATTATTATAAACATTTTCTGCAGAGCAGAAAGTGCTCTTTTACTATTGATAGTTCCCCTTTTGTTCATTCCCAAATCCAGAGGACTGGCGACCCGAGTATCTTCTTGAATGGGTGTTAGTACCCCCCCCCCCCCCCCCCCCAGTGGTATACCCATTCCACTAAGATGTTAAAAATCACTTGGTAGTTCCATTTTGGTCCCACAAGTAGTTAGGGAACTAAATGTCCACATAGACATTACGTCTCATGCCTAGGTAAGCCTTATACAATTGAATTGAGTTGCTCAGCTAACGGCGGCCAGTGCACACGTGGCCAGCAGGAGCTCTAGATTTTACGGTAACCGGGTTCTTAATAGAAGCGACTTATTTTCATTTTGTGTGTACTTTCTTTTGCAGCTCTTTATACTTTAGTGTGCTCGCATGTTTATTTATTAAGAATTGTGTTTAGTTGTCAGTTCAGTTGTTGATTTTTTGATTTATCAGCTCGCGTATATATTTTTCAGATTCGCCGTAAACAAACAGTTCAGCGTTAGGTTTATATTTTTCAAAGCTCACTGTTTATCAAACTTCTGTGTCCTCAGACGTACGTACTTGGAAGATACATAGGTCTTTAGAATGGCTAGGAACTGTGACTGCTGCGAACAGATGGAGGCAGAGTTGGTGACTCTTCGCTCGCAGCTTCAGGCGGCGTTGGCTTCGCTGGCAACACTTGAGACTGCGGTGGCTGGGCGCCGCTGTTGTGGGCCGCTCGCGGGGGTTCAGCAGACGCCCTGTGCGTCTGTTGTGCCCTCTGATCGGCCTGCGGCTGTGGTCAGCCCGCTCACTGCCTGCGAGGAGGTTGCCCCCCAATCCGTGGTGGATTGGGAGGTCTCCTCAGCGCGTGTCAGGCGGCACTTCTTCGAGCAATATCATGCGGCTTCGTAAATCAATGGTTTTCAATGGGTCAGTCTTAGACATGACTTGCAGTAAAACTAAGCAGCTTAAGTGTATCTGCCGGTATCCACAACAATCAGCACACGAGCAACTCGTTGCTATAACTGACTCCCTCAGGATCCTATAATAAAATGGACTACCGAAACAGATGGTAACATACCGGTCCCCAGCAGGACCATACAAATTTATACTGCTTGACTAATCACACTACCGCCTTTAAGTCACAAAAATCTTGTAAATTTCTAGGCCCACCAAAATTCAGTCTTTACACTTTTCCCTTTAAATAGCATTGAACTATGAGGCTGGTAATTATTAAACAACGGTTGGTATAAAACTTAAGCACTCAAAACTGTCACTGCAATTTTCATTACAATTCAATCAAAACCTCCCTGGTAACCAATTATTATTTAGTGTACACTTCAACTCCCACAGGAAAGAAGCTGATACCTAACATTTATCACACGATTTCGTTGCCACAGGGAGAATAAGTACTCCCACTCAAACTGAGGCAAACAAAAAAAATTAAATTAGCCCATTTATCAAAAGAGCAACTATTTAGGTGACAGTTCATGATCTATCAAATTCCATTACCTTTACCGTTTCTAAACCCGAATATACTTTAACTGCAACTGAGCAGTATGAGTGCTAAACTGCAACCACCCTTTCCATACTAGCTGGACCATTAGTATAAATAATGAAATATCTTTTCCCTTCTTTACAGAAAAGGGCATTGTTAATGGCTCACCATTGTCTTCATATAACAGCCATTTTGTTATTCTTTGGTGCACGCCACTGACTTTCTCTCTGCCCACCTCAGTGTTTGTGACGGCATATGCAGTAAATTTACTACAAAAATTTATAAAATTGTTTTCACTCCCAAATATTTGTAATTATAACTAAAACTCGTAATAAGTTGCAGCGATCAGTTGAGGCTTCTGTAACGTCTTAATAAAATGTCCCGTTACAAAGGGCCAAAAAATTTTAACAGGGATTGTAGATCATTTTGGATTTTTGGGATGGGGTCATCCTGGCACAACTTATAGGTGGAGGAATCAGACATCTTATATAGGCCTTCGGTCACATAATCACTGTGATTCATCCCAACAGTGCCTGCCTCCATAGTCCAGTGGACAGCGTGGTACATTGCAGCGGAGGGAGCCTGTGTTCGATTCCCTATCCGATCGGAGATTTTCTTCACTCGAGGGTTGGGTATTGTGTTGTCCTCATGAACACCAATGTGCAAGTAGCCCAAGTGGTGTCACATAAGGACTTGCACCAGGCTGGCCCAACATGGTCCCAGGTGGGGTCTAACAGCCAAAAATGCCACACCACATCATCAGCATCACCACCACCATCATCATCTTCACATTATTTCCAGGAGGATGATTAGATTGTGATCTATTTGAGGTTGTTTAAGACTGTCCTTTCTTCTGCTGAAAGGTTAGTATTCTAAGGAAGAGACTTGAGGAAGGATGGTGATGCCAAGTTGGATGTGAGGAATTCCTGGAAGGTGGCCAGAGGTTGGTTAGGTGGAAGTGACGGAGGATCACAGTTGGATGGTGGTATGAATTGGAAGAGGCATGGTTCAATGTTGGAATTAGATTTGTTTTGATTGGAGGGATTGGTGGCAAAGTAGTTTTTCCACTGTACGGATAGGCAGAAGGAGAGGAGGTGTTTAACAAGTCCAACATAGTTAAATTTGAGTGTGGGACTGAAAGGTTAACAACAGTATTCTAGGATTGTTTAGGCTTTTGTTATTGTGGGTTGTTGGTGGTGGGGGGGGGGTTGGGGGATGTGGAAAGTGGAAAAGGCCTGCGAGGCAAGGTCTAGGTGCTAGAGGGGTTCACAGGGAGGAACACTTTGGATAAGATAGCAGCTGGCTAGTGGAGCACCAAGGCGGCAGTAGTATGTCAGCAGACTGGATAATTTATGGAGGTGGTTTCTAGAATGCTCCTCCAACTGCTGTAGTGCAAGAGATTCAATTTGGGATATGAGAGTTATGTAGTGGGGATTGCACATTAGAAATACCTTTTGGACGGAGCAGAGGTAGTTCAGGGATGCCTGTGCCATGGAGCGACAAGGGATCGGCGGAATTTGAAAAGGTGAAGGTAATTGTGAAAGGAGGGATGGGGTCAGTTAGGTCATTGGAAGGGAGTCCATGCTTTAGGCAGAACTGGAGAAATAGAATCAGGGAATGGGTTTTGGCCGAGGACAGAGAAACTACACTGAACTGGTGCAGGGATCTACTGGAGCAGGGATGCTGTTAGAAAACGGAATATGATTGAGAAATAGGAGGATGGGATGGATGATGCATAGCAAGAAGGGGCATGCCTTCATCTGCCAACTTCTCCATCATTTCTCATTTTTCAACAGCATTGTATCATATTCCCGTGGAAGACCCCGATGTAAAACATGTCCAATCTGCCGACTCAGCACTTCCTATTGCAGTCCTGTCACAGGCTTATCCTAATGCTGTAGAGGTTGGACCACTAGTGAAAGCAGCCATGTGATTTACTGATTCTGCTGCAATCACTACACGGCATTTTATATGTATGACAACTAACCAGCTGTCCATCAGGATGAATGACCACCACCAAACTGTGGCGAAAAGCAACATGGAGCACCCTGTGGCACAGCTTGCGGTTGAACACAGCAGGCAGCTTCACTACCCAAGCCATCTGGATCCTCCCCTCCACCACCAGCTTTTTTTAACTGCACGGATGGAAGTTCAACACATAGTATGGTCCTACAACCATCCTGCACTCAACCTAAGATAAATTCCCATTCCTACACACTATGCCTAACATCTTGGCCCTCCCCCTCTCCTTCTCCATTCATTGCCCTGATCTGTGCAATTTATGTCTTCCTTGCAACAGTGTGTAGTCCCTTTTAATATCCCTTTAATTAATTACTTTTAATTTTTTCCTTTTTTCTTCATATTTTTATGTTTTCCACATTATTTTTATCATTCCAAATCCCCACACTCCTCTACACCTCCTTTTTATCCTGCCCCTTCTCTTCAGTGTATTCAAATTCTCACCTGTCAGAGACTTAACAATCCATCATGCAGCGCAGAACTTTCCATCCCCACTTTTACGGCAACCTTCCCCCTCATCTCCCCACCTCACTCACAGTATAGATGCTTGTGGCGCTGGAGTGGCCAGACATGGTGCATAGTTGTCTTGAGTGATTGCATGAATGTATGTGTTTCTTTTTGTGACAAAGGACAGGTCCAAAAATTTAAGTTGTTTGAATATGATTATCTATTTTTGTGTCTGTCAGCAGCTCAGCGAGCCTCTTTATGGTGATATGTTATCTATCTTCCGTTATTAATTCACTCAATTTTTTTTTGTACTTCTAAAATGATGCATCAGCCAACCTATTTATTAATATTAAATATAGCTCTTTAAAACGACTTCTCTCTCTTTCTCAAAAGTCTAATTTGTACAGTAGCGGCTATTATTGTAATTTTCACTTGTCTGCAATTTTACTGCAGACAAATAAGTCTGATGTCTCCTGCACACAAGCAAGCAGCCCTTACTGGCTAACTTTTTATTTTTATTGGCTTAAGCTTCATCACTGATCTATAATTTTATTATGTGAGTTGTACGTACTGCTTCCATGCTATACATCCAACTAGTATTTACATTTTATTCTTAAAAAACTGTGTCTCTTTAGAAAAATTGTTTTGTTATAAGCATTAAAAATAATAAATAAATAAATAATCTGATGAAGGCAATCCTAGTAATTACTGAAACTTGGTACAGTAAATTTTATCTCCACGACTGAGAGCTGTATCACCATCCACTGAAGTTACAAGTAAACTATTACTAAGCAATTAGTGTTGCTACCTTTGCACATTCAGAATATACAGACTCAAAAAGTTGCTCAAGTGATGACCAGAGGCGGGTGCGGAATGCTGACGTATTTCCTGGAGATGGCATTGCAGCACGTCCAGGACCAGCTGGAAAGATAAATGAAAATTCATTTCGTAATAATAGCATAAAAAATGAAAAATAAATTTATATATACTTAGTATGTCAGAAAAATCACTGAAAACAAAAATCAGGACTTCTCTCATTTGGAGTGAGAGAGGTATGGTATACTACAGTTTTACAAGTTCCAGGTGTCTTTTCTTCCCTCTAATCTGACAGGATGAAGGCACTCAATTATAAAGGTTTTTATTACATCAATGTTCTGACATTTCCTTGCTCTTTCCAAAAACTTTAACATAGAAAAAATGAAAAAAAGGTCATCAGATTAACTGCAATTTGGAAAGTATGTACACCGCATGACTGTAGTAAACTTCAAACTAGGGCACTTAGATGCAATCAGTTGTAGTTGAGATTTCAACCTTACTTACAGCACATCAGATTTCTGTTAGTAATGGCTAATTACATGCCAAAATCTGGATTTGCTTTAATAAAGTTTGAAATCTGATTCCTGCCAACCAACCTAGTTAGAACTGTAAAGAAATGATACTAAGACACAATGGATCAGTGGGTAAGTGGCAGATACAAATCCAGATGTCCAGTGTGTAATACCTAGTTGAAATTTCAAGAATTATATAGCTGGCTGAGTTAGTTGAAAGGAGGTAGAAAGGCAAGGGCATATTACTTCCAATACTGCCAAACATAACAAATCATGGTAGTATCTTTGGATCACCACCAGTTTTCATTGTAATTTGTCTAGATACTAATGACCAATATATATATGTGTTTACATGTGAATATTGGAAGTGTCACGAAAATTGAATTAAATATTAAAATTTAATTGCATTTCATTTAATTGTCCATAAAAAGTAGTTGTTGGAACTGTGCATTGCCAATTATTTCTAGTAATCAGCCATAATCTTAAAATGGCTAAATGTTGAATCAAAGAAGACAGTATGATAACAATCATGATTGTCAAAGGCCTCCGTGCTGGTCACTATGCAGCAGATACAATTAAGTTCTTTAAATAATAAAACCCACAATTTATATTAATGTGGTCAAATATTCAGCTTCAGAGCTCTGAAATGAAGGCTGCAGTGTACAGATAAAAATTATTATATGAATGAATGAGGAGATCCCTGAAAAACATTAGAGTATCAAAGTGCTGATTTTGGAGAATTTGAGGCTTTAATTGAGGGAGATAATCTCTGTAAGCTAAACAACAAAGAGTAAAATGTTTGGTGAGGATATTAAAAAAACGTTCTGCATATTGGAGTAAAGAAAAATGCTTTTTGTTACTGTAAGAGAAAATACAAGTTAATTTTTTCTCCACTGGGTCTGCACCATATTTGTTGTTGCTGATGTGATCTTCAGTCTGCAGAGTGGTTTGATTCAGATTTCCACAGTACCCTGTCCTGTGCAAGCATCTTCATCTGAGAATAAGAACAGCAACCTACATCCTTTTGAATCTGATTACTTTATTCATCTCTTGATCTTACTGCACTGCGCACTGAACTTACACTGCACACTTCCTTATAATGCTATGTTATTGATTCCTTGATGTCTCAGAATGTGTTCCACCAGCCTATCCCTTCTCTTAATCAGGATATGCCAGAAACTACTTTTCTCCCCAATTCTGTTGCGCACCTTCTCATTAGTTACGTGATCTACCCACCTAGTCTTCATCATTCATCTGTAGCATCACATTTCAAAAGCTTCTATCATCTATTTTACTGAACTCCTTATCATCCAGGTTTCACTCCCATACAATGCTACACTTCAGACAAATGCTTTCAGAAAGGACTTCCTAACATTTAAACTAATATTGAATGTCAACAAATTTTTCTTCTTCAGAAACACTTTTCTTTGCATAGCAATTTTGCATTTTATATCTTCTTTACTTCAGTCATCAGAAGTTATTTTGTTATGCAAATAACAAAACTTATCTATTAATTTTATTGTCTCATAACCTAATCTAATTCCTTCAGCATTGCCTGATTTTCTGACACTACATTCCATTACCCTTGTTTTATTCTTGTTAAAGTTTACCTTATACCTTCCTTTCAAGATAATGTCTACTCCATTTAATTGCACTTCCAGGTCCTTTGCTGTCTCTGACAGAATTACTATGTCATCAGCAAACTGCAAAGTTTTTATTTCTTCTCTCTGGACTTTAATTCATTTACAGCTTGCTTAGTATACAGATTGAACAACAGTGGGGAAAGGCACAATCCTGTCTTACTTCCTTCCCAATCACTGCGACTCTCTCATGCCTTTGTCTCTTTCACGTTTGCTGTAAATTATATTTATTCAGCTTGTGCTAGCTGTTTCCACTACAGGGTTGTTTCTGCTATTGCCATTATCAAGTGGACCTGCTGATGTTCCAATAATATAGTTACCTATGTCTATAAGTTACATTTCATACAAAATTTGCATGACAAATGATTTGTTGTGGATACGAAGGGCAATGGGTCAATTTTTTTTATTTTTTATTTTTTTATATATATTCTGTCAACCGAATCTAGACACCTCAGAGAATCTACAGATATATTTTCCATCTTGTGTTCGCCCATATTTGCCTCTCAAAATACACAGAGAACAATAACACGCTTGCTGGAAACTGTCATAGGATGATGAATATGAAAGGTGAACTCAACATTTCACACCTCCATTGGCTGGTCCACTGGATGATGCAATCCTTTGTTTATTGTTTAATTGGCTCGAGATGCTTGTCCCAAGTGGTGTGTTCATGAGTGTTAGTAATCTTGCATGCAATAATGGATTTTGGTGGTATGAATGCATTTTCTGGATACTCCATAAAACAAATGAAAAGGGAAGTGGCTTGGAAGAAAGTGGAGGCAAAAAAGAAGAGGAATTCTGGCAAAGAATACGTAACTAAACACAAGTCTTCAGTGGTATTGGCATGTCAAATTGGCGAGGCATGTAGCTTCCAATGTTTCCAAAATGTAGGCCAAGATAATGTAGAACAGATTTTTATGGCTTTTTGGGAACTGGGTAGTTATGACCTACAAAATGCCTTCTTATCAAAATCGGTGCAAACCAATGATAAAAGGTCGTATGTAAAGGGAAGGCCAAGTTGTACTTTACAGCGTCTTGGCTACGGTGTAGTGATATACAATTTGAAACACATTGTGTGCCATAAAGTATTTCAGTGTTCATGGTGTTTTTGAAAAAAATGCATGTTTACTGCTCTTAATAAAACTACATTGACTGGAACTGTTGTTTCTGACCAAAGGGAGAAAGTGGCTTCACATTGTAAAATGTCAGATTTTTAGAAGGCTACAGTTAAAGAACACATTACGTCTTTACCAACCCATTACCAACTGTATCATGTCATTACAGCCATGAAAAATCCTCATTGCAAAAACCATCCTGTTGGATTGAACATTAAATCACTGTTTTCGATGAATTTAGAGTGGCTGCATGAAAAATATCTGGAAACAGAGCCAGTCACCATGCATTATTATTGTGATATTTTTAATGCAGAATTTAACATCTGGTTCGAGACTCCTGGTAGTGGCACGTGCAACTTCTGTGAGGAATCTGACATTGCTTTAACTAATCATCATCATCTTCTTCTTCTTCTTTTTTAATTTTATTTTTATATAGAGATGGTTTAACTTACCAGGCAAAAAGGCACACAGACAAAAAAATCAAGCTTTCACAACCATTAGTTGCTTCTTCAGGAAAAGAGGAAGGAAGGAGGGGATAAAGGAACAGATGCAGGTTTTAAGGGAGTGGATGAGGAGTCATTCCAATCCCGGGAGCGGAAGGACTTACCTTAGGGGAAAATAAATAAATAAAGGAATCCTTGCATCTCAAGAAAGCCAAAGCTTCTCAATGTCTCATAAAATCTTTGAAAAATTATACCGGTCAAGAGGTACTCGCTATTGCATTTGACCTCCTCTCCCCACTCCTAAATTGACCAGTGATATCCAATTTTATAGATGGAAACTTTGGACATATAACTTCTGCATTCTTAACATTAAAATAGGAGTTTCTAAAATGCATTAACTTGATGAAACCACAGAAATATGTGACTCATGTGAAATAGCGAGCTGTGTTGTGCACTTCGTCAATTATTGTATTAAAAGAGCAACTACAGTATGTTTAATGATAACTGCTTCTGGCATTGAAATTGTTTTAAAAATTCTACACATAATACCTCCTGGCCATGTTTGAAACATTCTGGAACAATTGGAAATTTTCACACACATGAATAAATACCAAAATGATATTCTCAATTAACAAATTGATTCAAAAGAAAAAAATGTTTAGAGTTTGATATTTTGAGAAGAATAGGTTGCTACTCACCACAGAGATGTCCAATGCACAGCAAAAAGGCACACAAAACGGAATACAACTCATTTAAAAAAGCTTTTGGCCATTGCAGCCTTCATCGATGAGTGAAAACACACACACACACACACACACACACACACACACACCTGCCCTCTCCGGAGGTCACTGTGGCCAGTCTGAGACTGGCCAAAGCAGCTGGAGACGGTGGAGCAGTTGTGTGTTTGCACCCCCCCCCCCCATTATTATTATTATTTTTTTTTACGTAATGGCTGAAAGCTTTTGTAAACAAATCGTATTCTGATATGTGTGCCTTTCTGCAGTCATCAGACATCTCTATGGTGATTAGCAACCTATCCTTCTTAAAATCCGTAATAAACTTAAGAATATTTCTTCAATAAAAGCCATCTTGGTTACAAAGTGTTAATAATTCTTTAATAACGCATATTGTCCTTTTGCAGGGCATCCTAAAATCATCTGCATGACAGAATTTACACAAGAATTACAAAACAGGTCGAGTTGTTGGTGGGTTGTGGGTCATGGGCTTATTTTGTGCTAAGCAGATTGTATAAATAGTAAACGAAACTATCAAGGTACGCTTCGTGGTGTGATATGGTTTGCTGGTTTGCGGTACCTAACATTTTCTGCATTTATGGATTTCTTCGCAGCCCTACAAATAAGCCCATGTCCCACTACCCCTTCCACAACTCCATTTTGTAATTCTTGTGGAAATTCTGTCATGCAAATAATCTGAAGATGCCCTGCTAAAAGGTGAATCACATCATTAAAGTATAATAAAACACTCTGCAAGCAAGATGGCTTTTATTGAAGAAATATTTCATTTCACTGCTTACTGTATATCATGAATTGGAAATCATTTTATAAACCTAAGAAGATTGTTTAACTCCTAAAACATGAACGTTCTGCCATTAGAACCTCCTCACCATAATGAGCACAGCCACATTCTTATAGAAGTGATTGCATGAAAAAGACTGGTGAAGTAACAGATCTAGATCAAACGTCAGCCCCAAGCCTTTCAGCACACAATTTAATACTTATGCCTGGCTCCATGCAGCCATCAAAGGTCAAATCATAGAAACATGAAACAAATAGACTGTGACAGTAAAACAGCTGACTGCTCAGCCGATGCTCACAGCATCAAATAACTACAAAACCCATGATCGATGGTAAATTTCTGAACTTACAAATAACCTCTTTTCCCTTATGACAAGCATGCCCCAATACATTCAATCCATGTAAGAAAGGCCCCTGCAGCATGGTTGACAAAAGAATGACATCAAATGATGAACAATAGGAATGATGCTCATAGATGATTCAAGGCAAGTCCGGAACCCAAACATCTTGAACAAAATAGAAAGCTATGGCATGGCATAAAACAATACATTCTAAATGGCAAAATTAGATATGCTCATTGTTTCATATGTGGCAACACTACTCCATCAACCTTGTGGAAGAATTTCCGTAACTGTAACATTTGAAAGGATACATCAGAAACTATTTTTCATATCTCAGCTGAAGAAAGAATTTTTCTCTGGGTCCATCTACTGACAAGCACATATACACAATAATCCTGAAGAATCCCCTAGCCACATAACTAGTAATAACACATTCCACAGTTAGCAATAGATACACCAAGGTAGGCAATAATGACAATTTATTTTGAAACGATAGGCAATGATGGTATTGGGCAGGAAGGAAAGCATGCCTGGATAGTCTAACTGGTTAAGAAGACTGCAGGCCCAAAGCAAGAAATCAAATTTAAATCTTGGTCCATCACAAATTTTCAACTTTGCTGTTGTGTTTATTTCAGTGCCCTGAAAGGGTCGAAATGTTTCAATATTTCGGAATCATAAAATTATGGCTATTAATATGCAACAATTGTATATATACCATCAACAGGCAGTTGACAATATCAATGCGGACACAATAATGTGGTTGATCCCTTGCATGAATCTGGTATAGGCTGAGAGCAAGAGAAAGTAATGGACAGGGGGCACTTCCATTGTAGTGTGCTACAAGTTGAGAATTTGGGCATGAAGGAAACCTTGCCTGATAGCCTAATTTGTTTAGGCAGCTGCTAGCCTGGAGCGGGAAATCCATATTCAAATTCTGGTCCAGTACAAATTTTCAACTTTGCCATTGAATTTATTTCAATGTCCTGAAATGGGTGAAATGTTTCAATATTTTGAATTTGTAAAATTATGGCCATTAAAGTCAACCAATGGTGTCTGTTCTTTCAGACAGGTCCGAAAGAATAGACACTTCCTTACTGGACCTTCCATTGTTGTTACACCATATCAATAATTAATATAGTAAGGACAGTTTACAACTCACCACAAAGACGTGACGACGAGCTGCGACAGGCACATACAAAAGACACACACGTACAACACTTTCAGCTATCGGCCATAGCCTTCTTCAGAAAATAGAACACACACACAATCACACAGGCACACAACACAATCATACAACTATCACCTCCGGTTGCCGCACTTTGAATCACGCTCTGCGGCGAGTAAATCGTGGCCGAGAGGGGAGTGGAGAGGGCATAGGAAGGTTACATCACGGTGGTGGGGATGGATTAGATGGGAATAACGAGATGCAGCTTTGAAATAGAGTGGACACTGCAAGTACGCAAGACCGCACACACACACACACACACACACACACACACACACACACACACACACACACACACACACACACACACACACATGCACGCAATCTCTCTCTCTCTCTCTCTCTCTCTCTCTCTCTCTCTCTCTCTCTCTCTCACACACACACACACACACACACACATGATCGCCCATTCACGCACCACTCAAAATAGGTGAGGTTTGGGATAGAGAGGCAAGAACTGTAAGGTATGGAGAAAAAGAAAAAGAAAAATGGGAAGTTATCGTAGGCTGAGGCTTGGTTGATTTCGGGATCGGAGAATGTATTGTAGGGAAAACTCCCATCTGTGCAGTTCAGAAAAGCTGGTGGTGGATGGGAGGATCCAGATGGCCCGGGTTGTGAAGCAGCCATTGATATCAAGCATGTGTTCTGCTGCATGCAGTGCCACAGGGTGGTCCACCTTGTTGTTGGATAACTGGTTGGTGGTCATGCCAATATAGAATGCTGCACATTTCTAAAGCCCTTGAATACATTATTCATGACAAAATTACTCAACACATTTGCAAATTCAGCTTTTTTGACAAATATCAGTTCAGTTTTTGTAAATACCATAGCACAAAAACTGCACTAATCAAGCTGACAAACTGAAATTCACCATGAACAACTGCAAAGCTACTATACTGACACTACTAGATTTCAACAAAGTTTCTGATATTGTCAGTTTTGACAATGTGACAACTAAAGTGCATTGATGCGATTTGGAGAGTGCTTCAAAATTGACAGTCAAGTGTTGCTGTGGGAATGAAAAACCCTCCTGGAGAAATGTTCTTTCTGAAGTGACAGTTACAGATCCACTTTTATTCTCCTTGTATGTCAATGATATTTCACTGGCTTTTGTCTTCAGTCAAAACATGGGCAAAAAACCTGGGACTAAAATTAAATGAAAAAAAAAAAAGGCACAAGTAATGTTAGTCACCCAACATAAAATAAATAAGTTCTGAATTACATAACCAGTTATCTCCTACTCAACTTCATAGTACCCCAATACCATATCAGCAAACAGCTAATAATTTGGATGTAATTATCAACAGACGTTTAAATTGAACAGACAATACTGTCACCGTATACAGGAAGACCGCTGCTATGCCTTCAAAAAGTATCAGAACATCTTTCACAAGATGTAAAATGGAAACTGGTGCAATCACTTGTTCTACCGAACCTTAATTATTGTGATATGATTCAGTATGGTACAAGTAATGAAAATACAAGACGGTTACCGTTAACTATGAATGCTACATATGCAACAATTGTTAATATGACCATTTTAGTGTTTTATACAACCAGTTAGGGTTGCTACGGCCAGACTAACTACGGGACTACCACACTGTGCCAGCTACATCGGCTGCTCAGTGAACAACCATCCCAGTATCTTGCATCAGAATTTCAACATATTTTATGGCATCATAGTATTAACGTAAGATCCCACACTATGTAACATCCTATCTGTCCCCCTTCATAAAAGGAAAACATTTGCAAACTACTTTACTGTCATTACTGTTCACCTCTGAAACAATCTGCCCTGCGTTCTTAGCACAATTCAGTCACCTGCTACATTAAGAAAAAGTTGAAACATATCCAACTTTATCCAAAACTGATACAGACAATTTCCTCTCTGTCTGATAGTAAAGCCAATGCTCTTCCATTATATCACCTTATTTCATATTATTACTATTACTTTTCTCTCTCTCTTCCATCTCTTTCTCCATGCCCATAATTAAAACCCATTTTGTATACCTGACATGTTTGTTCTTAATCAAATACGAATGTAACTGTGTGTATGGCTTTTTGGTTTTAATTTTTCTAGATTTAGTATAACTACTGTAAATTGGAAATGTAAAATATGAAGGTAATTCAGTAAGTAATGCCCCACATAAAAAAAGGATATTAATATACATACAATCCTTGTCTGTGCTTCACATTTAATATTTATTCTGTGCACAGATGACGTTTCGAAGCATTCTAGTAGATGGCAGGGTCATAATACAATGTCAAAGTGGCGAGTACATACGACTCATATTACAAGCACTGTGTTGTTATTGAATTCTTGTGTGCAGAAAAAGAAATCAAGATTCATACACATTTGTGTGCACTGTATGCTACAGTTCATAGGAATGTTAGGCGATGGGTAAAGAACGTTACGGCCTTGGGAACTGCAAAACCAGAGCTCCATTATCAGCAAACTCTCAGGACATCCTCTCACAGCCAGTGCTCCAGGTAAACTGATTGTGCAGATGTCATTATTAGTTCCGAATGGCGCATCACAGCTCAACAATTGGCTCTACAGTTGTCAGTAAGCATTGTAAGTGCATCTTCAATGATCAATACTATTGAATTCACAGAGGTGCTCAAGATAAGATTCCATAAACGCTCGCAGTAAACCGCTAGATTAAAAGAAGGGCATTTTTCATATGAATTGTTGGAGCATTTTTGAGACCAACGGAGAGGTCTTTCTGTCACAGATTGTTACAGGGGATGAAATCTGGGTGCACCACCTAGTGCCAGAAACAAAAAGGCAGTCCATGGAATGGCATCATCCTCATTTACCACAAAATAAGAAATTCAAGACAACCCCTCAGCCAGAAGCATTTCAGAGGCGAGCAGCTGTATTTGTTACTGGTAGGTTTGACCAATGTCACGGATTTCTCCAGCAACTCAATTGGCGATCCCTGGAGGAAAAACGACATTCTTTTTGTGAATTTCCATTGAGGAAATTCATAGGACCGGAATTTGAAGCTGAGTGTAGTACGATCTTGCTGCCTCCTACTTACATTTCGCGTAGGGATCACACAGACAAGATAAGAGAAATTAGAGCTCTCACAGAGACATATAGGCATTCTTTTTTTCCTCGTTCTATTTGGGAGTGGAATAGGGAAGGAAATGCCTAGTAGTGATACAGTGTACCCTCCACCACACACCTTACGGTGGATTGCGGAGTATGTAGATGTAGATGGTAACAGTATTCTGGGAATGTGATGGCGTCATGCTGGTGGGTGCGATGCCAAGAAGGTCAGCCATCAATTCAGAGGCATATGTGTAGACTCTGAATAAACTGAAAAACGATTTTCAACATGCCTGATCAGACAAGAATCCAGCAGAAATCTTGCTGCAACATGATAATGCACATCCACACAAAAGTCTGAGAACCCTGGAACACACCGCCAAACTGGGTTGGACATCACTGCCTCATCTACCCTACAATCCAGACCTGGCATCCTCGGGCTTCCATTTCTTTGGGCCACTTGAAAATTCTCTATGGGAACACACTTAGAAGATGACAAGAATTTCAGTCATGCAGTGAAAAAATGGGTATGCCTACAGGACAAGAGCTTTTACGGGCACGGGATGCATTCTCTCCCACAACATCGGTGTACAACCATAGAACATGATGGAGATAACTAAGAAAATTAGGACATGGGCAAGACACGTTGATGTATATTGTCACCAAATTATGACTCTTAACGATAAGTATGTTCTGAGAAAAAATTCTGGTTATTACTTACAGATTCTGACCATAAATTATTGGTTACAAACTGCATATTAAAACTGAAAAGACTGCAGAAAGGTAGAATAGTTAGGAGATGGAACCTGGATAAATTGAAGGAACCAGAGGTGGTTGAGAATTTCAGAGGGAGCATTGGGCAAGGATTGGCTGAAACGAGGAAACGTAATACAGTAGAAGAAGAATGGGTAACTCTGAGAGATAGGGTAGTGAAGACAGCAAAGGATCATATAGGCAGAAGGACAAGGCCTAATAGAAATCCCTAGATAACACTGAACTTTATTGATGAGAGGAGAAAATATAAAAATTCAGCAATTGAAGCAGGAAAAAGGGAGTACAATCGTCTGAAAAATGAGATTGACAGGAAGTGCAGACTGGCTAAGCAGGAGTGGCTAGAGGACAACGCAGAACCATAGAAAAACGCTTAACTAGGGGAAGGAAAGATACCACCTACAGGAAAACAAGATAGACATTTGAAGACAAGATAGGCAGCTGCATGAATATCAAGAACTCAGACAGAAAACCAGTACTAAGCAAAGAGGGGACAGCTGAACTGTGGAAGGAATATATAGAGGGTCTATACAAAGGAAACAAACTTGAAGGCAGTGTTATAGAAATGGAAGACAAAGTGGAGGAAGATGAGATAGGAGTTAATATAACTGCGAGAAGAATTTGACAGAGCGCTGAAGGCCCCTGGAGTGGATGATATATCGTTAGGAGAGTCAGTCAGTCAAAAAAAAGTTCCACCTGGTATGTAAGATGTATGAGACAGGGGAAATACCCTCCGACTTCACGAAGAATATTGTAATTCCAATTCCAAAAAAAAGCAAGTGCAGGCAAGTGTGAAAATTAAAGAACTATAAGTTTAATAAGTTATGGATGAAAAATATTAAGACAAATTATTTACAGACGAATGGAAGAACTTGCAGAATATAACCTCAGGGAAAATCAGTTTGGATTTAGGAGAAATGTAGGAACACGGGAGGCGATACAATACGACTTATCTTAGAAGATAGGCTTAGGGAAGGGAAACCTACATTTTACCGTCTGTCGATTTGGAGAAAGCTTTTAACAATGTCGACTGGAATTCTGGAGGTAGTTGGGGTAAAATATAGGGAGCGAAGAGTTATATACAACCTATACAAAAACCAGACAGCAGTTACTAGAGTCGAAAGGCAAGAAAGGGACGCAGAGGTTGGGATGGGAGAAGACAGGGTTGTAACCTTTCCCCAATGTTGTTCAATCTGTACATGTAGAAGGGCAAGAAAGGGACGCAGAGGTTGGGATGGGAGAAGACAGGGTTGTAATCTTTCCCCAATGTTGTTCAATCTGTACATTAAGCAAGCAGTGAAGGAATGCAAGGAGAAATTTGGAAAGGCAATTAAAGTTCAGGGAGAATAAATAAAAAGTTTGCAGTTTGCCAATGACAGTAATTTTGTCAGAGACTGCAAAGGATCTGGAAGAGCAATTGAATTGAATGGGCAGTGTCTTGAAAGGAAGGTATAAGGTAAACATTAACAAGAGTAAAATGAAGTAATGGAATGTAATGTCAGAAAATCAGGCAATGCTGAAGGAATTAGGTAATGAGACAATAAAAGTAGTAGATGAATTTTGGTATTTGGGTAGCAAGATAACTTCTGATGGCCGAAGTAAAGAAGATATAAAATGCAGACTGGCTATGGGAAGAAAAGCGTTTCTAAATAAGCGAAACTTGTTAACATCCAATATTAATTTAAATGTTAGGAAGTCCTTTCTTGAAAGCATTTGTCTGGAGTGTAGCATTGTATGTGAATGAAACATAGACGATAAGGAGTTCAGACATAAAGATGATAGAAGCTTTTGAAATGTGGTGCTACAGACAAATGATGAAGATTAGATGGGTAGATCACATGACTAATGAGGAGGTGATTAACCAAATTGGGGAGAAAAGGAGTTTTTGGCATATCCTTACTAAGAGAAAGGATAGATTGGTAGGACACATTTTGAGACATCAAGGAATTGTCAACTTAGCTTTAGAAGAAAGTGTGTAGGGTAAAAATCATAGAGGGAGACCAAGGAACAAATACAGTAAGCAGATTCAAAAGACGTAGGTTGTCGAATGTATTTTCAGATGAAGAGACTTACACAGGAATGGGTAGCGCTGCATCAAATCAGTCTGCGGACTGAAGACAACCCTCCTAAGTAGAATGCCTGGTTAGATGTAAGAGAGGGCATGAAGGCCCCAAACTTACCGGGTTAAATAAATAAGTAAATAAATAAATATAAAACAATAAATAAGGGATCAAAGGAGCAGAAACTGTCAAATTATTTATTTATCAACTATTTTCAATATGGAGATAAATCGTGTATTACAGAGCTTGTTACACAAAAGTCACTGGCTCCAAAATTAATTAGTAGAAGTAGATAAAAGTAAAATTGTAATGCAAAATTTGTATAAAATGTAATTCAAAGATGTGGGTACTTTATTATTGGAACACCAACAGGTCCAGTTGATAATGGCAGTTGCTGAAATAAGCTCATAGGGGAAACAGCCCCAGCACAGGCTGAATAAATACAATATGCAGAAAACTTGGATTCAATTTCTATTACGAAAATAAGAATTATAATAATGGAAAGTCCAAGTTGAAATTAATAATATAGTAAGGACAGTTTACAACTTACCGCAAAGACGTGGCGATGAGCTGCAACAGGCACATACAAAAGACACACGCATACAACACTTTCAGCTATTGGCCATGGCCTTGTTCAGAAAATAGAACACTTACGCAATGACACAGGCACACAACACAGTCATACAACCATCACCTCCGGCTGCTGCACTTCGAAGTGTGGCAGCCGGGGGTGATGGTTGTATGACAGTGTTGTATTCCTGTGTGATGGCGTGAGTGTTCTATTTTCTGAAGAAGGCCATGGCCGATAGCTGAAAGTGTTGTATGTCTGTGTCTTTTGTATGTGCCTGTCGCAGCTCGTTGCCACGTCTTTGCAGTGAGTTGTAAACGGTCCTTACTATATAAATTTAAAATAAGAAATAGTCAGAGCAATTTGCACCTGTGTTCATTTTACAATGGTGCTGCAGGAGAGAATATTTTAATGGCATATTCAAAAACCAACTAGAGGTTTGGCCACTGGCTTGTCCATCATCCAAAAGATATCTGCATTGTTACAAGAAATGAGAAAAATATATCCTAGGCAGTTTTCATGTGCTGTGATGCTTTTGGCAAGAGCTATGTCATGATCACATATAATAGAAATTGATGGAAACACTGATGGTTACGGCTGACACTATGTTTGGACAAAACTAACAAACAATTGAGCCGTTGTAGCTCCTTTCCCTCCGCTCTCCCCTGTTGTGCCAGTTCCCATCATCGATCTTCGCCATCATTGTTATGGTTCTCCTCTCATGTTATGGTCTTTGCTTGGTGAAAAAGGGGGCATGCCATATCCTCTGGATGTCAGTTGTGGTTAGACCATGGAAGAGTGCAGGTTGCTGGGGCTATAATAGCTTAGGTTGGTTGTGTGGTCAACCTGCCGCAACAACACTTAACTTTCAAAATTCAACTGTCTGGCTGGATCGTGTAAGTTGCTATGACACATGAGAGCCTTTATTCTAAGCTAAATATTTGGAGCACTCGGTACTTTGATGAAATCATTGTAACGTAGATTACTGACGGAACTTATCAGACTGGAAGAATCAGAGTGTCCTTTACTGTTCATTATTCCAAGTTTGATTTACATAATGGAACTCTATTATTTAAGTAGTGATTAAAGTTACTTTGAAGTTACTTTTGTCTGGACTGTACCTTGCAGTATGAGTTTTGGTAGGTAGTCTACCACTGTCATAACCTTTGTGACCTTTCTTGTAATTTCTTTTATGATCTAGCTTAGGTAAGTTGATAATAAATTTACTTTTGTCTAGTCTGTCCCCATTTATATCAGTTTTGGAGAAATTGGCTCTGCTGTTGTGTTCATCTGCTTCATTCGTAGTTGTAGTCATTATCTGGGGTGCCCACCCGGCTTAATAAACTGATTTGTATTTCGATATATGTTTATGTTTACTGAGTTGGGTGACAGTTGCACCTTGGCAACTCCTGGACAGTGCTGGTATTGTAAAAAGGGGGTCTGTTATGTAAAAAGCTGATGAGGCAGCAGGTTTCTAGCCTATTTCCTGTAGTTAACTAGTAGTTTCACTACTCCTAAATGGGTAATCATATTTAAAAATTTCAAGAATCTTACCAGTGTAGACATTTTATTGTATCCCTTTGATTGAAAGTTATTTATGTTGTTAGCTGCCCCGTTCATTAAGCATTCACATTTAAAATTTCAAGCTGTGCTGTCATTTTACTTTGTGCCCATTTTGAGCAGCTTACCCACAGTAGTCATTCTATTGTCTGCCTTTTTTGGTCAAATTATTCAAGCTGTAAGCTACCCCGTTGATTAAGTACTCATATTTAAAATTTTAAACAGTTTACCAGTATAGATATTTGCAGTATTACACAGTAATTATTTGAAGTTTAAAAATACCCGATTCTCACCCTATGCGACTCCACATAAATAAAAATTATTCAAGTTGTAATCTCTTCTGAAATTGTTGTTTGCTTTAATCTTGTGTACATGTCATTGACAGTTATTATTTGTTATGGTCCCAATAAAATGTGTGCAATTAGAAATGGCAAGTGATCACTTTGGATCCTAGCCTTCCGTTCATTTCCCATAACATCCAAATTTCAAGGTTTCAATAATATTTTGGCCTCACACTAGTCCTATTTTAAATAGCTTACTACAGATGGAGCACAGTTAGAAGAGTCTCCATCAAATTTCCCATGTAACAACACTGAGCAATGTTACTGTAGCAATGATACAAGCAAATAGGGGTGGGGTGTGGCGAGGTGTGATTTGGGGGGAGAGGGGGGGTATAGTTTAACTGTAAATTAATTGAATAGAGGGGCAAATGGAAATAATAGTGAGAAATTTAAAGGAGATTCTTTAATTTTTTGTGCCTCATAGGTTGTGTTAGTAAATCAGCAATATAATAAGGATAGTTAACAACTCATCAAATATGTGTGTTGAGCTGTGGGAGGTACAAGAAAAAGACATTTGTACACAATCATATAGGCACAGAGTGTGCCAATGTGAGTGATGTCTTTTCTGGTGAAGAATAATGGCTGAAAGCTTGAATTCAATGTGTATCAGTGACTTTTTTATGTGCCTGTTGCAGCTTAATATATATCTTTGCCATTAGTTGTAAACTATCCTCATTATATTGTTGAATTACAACCTGGACTTGCCACTGTTAGCACTTTAATACTGCTCTTTCGACTTTCAGCTGCAACATCGAGTGACACAAGATTGTATACACCATTAAGGTGAGCAATGTATGCCTCACAAATATTTATACAAGTATTGTATTCTACAATCAGATTTTATTTCCCTGCACCCTTTGAGGACAAGAAGTTCTTCAGGGTCTTGTTAAATGGTTAGCTTATTTTCCTTTTCTTCTAACAATAAGTCCAGGAGAAAAGAGTATCTACCTCCATCCACATTTTTTCCTTGTGTGTGTGTGTGTGTGTGTGTGTAACTTGCTTCCTGCATGCTAGCACCTCAAGATTCAAGGCATAGTAATTTTGGTTTTGAAATCAGTGCCAAGTATACTGGAAAAATAATATGTACAACTGAGTGGATGAGGTATAAGAAATAAAAAGAGAGAAGAATAAAAAGTATATATATACATATATATAAGTATACTGGAAAAATAATATGTACAACTGAGTGGATGAGGTATAAGAAATAAAAAGAGAGAAGAATAAAAAGTATATATATACAGAGATACCACTTGAGGCAGAGGCTATGTCCAGAGAACCGATGCAAAGATGTTAAGAAGGTGGGTGGGAATTCAAATTTAGCGGAGATTGAGACCAGGTGGGCAACGGGAAGAGAGAATATGCTGAAGGGCTAGTTGCCATCTCTGGAGTTCTGAAGGATTGGTGTCAGTGGGAAGTATCCAGATAACCCGGACGGTGTAGCACTGTGCCAAGATGTGCTGGCCGTGCACCAATGCGTGTTTAGCCACAGGGTGATCCTCGTTACCAACAAACACTGTCTCCCTGTGTCCATTCATGCGAATGGACAGTTTGTTGCTGGTCATTCCCACATAGAACGCTTCACAGTGCAGGCATGTCAGTTGGTAGATGGACACAGGCAGACAGTGTTTGTTGGTAACGAGGATCACCCTGTGGCTAAACACGCATTGGTGCACGGCCAGCACATCTTGGCACAGTGCTACACCGTCCCGGGATTGGAATGGCTCCTTACCCCCTTCCTTAAAACCCTCATCATTTCCTTTTCCCTCTCCTTCCCTACTGCCTGAAGACGCAACTGGGTTGCGAAAGCTTGCGATTGTGTGTGTGTGTGTGTGTGTGTGTGTGTGTGTATTCATTTATTTATTTGTGATGCTGTCACACCTGTGCTCCTTCGCCTGGTGAGTAATCTTCGTCTATTTTTTATATTTTATTTTTCCTGCTAGGAATTTTTCGTCTTAATATTCGTATCATATATTTGAATTCAACAATTACTTCCGTCCTTGCTCTGTTACTTTTCGAAATCTTTTCTGTCATCTTACTTTCCCTTTGGTTTTTTATTTTTATTGTTCATTTTTTATTTATTCATTTTTTTACATTTTACATATCAGTTCCTTTCTACATTCACTTCTTTGTTTACTGTTCATAGTTCGCTAATTCTTACAACAATAAGTTTTCTTCCAAACCTTTTCCTATTAGTACGTTTATTTTGATATTTACCACTTTCATTACTCCTGCTTCCGTCTGTAACACGCCGCTCATTCAATTTTCTCGTTTAAAATCGTTAACACTCTTTCCTAACAATAGTTTCTCTATTGTTTATAACCATTTTCGTCATTTCTTAGTCACCTTACGATTGCTTCCATTCCCGTTTTTCCACATTTCTGTTCATGTTTAATACTTTTCCAATCAATTTCAGCAACTTTCCGTTGGTTTTGATTCCACCTTTCCTTCGTCAGACTATTTCAGCCTCAAAATCGTAATCTGCTACTATATAACCAATCCTGTTTAGATAATATAGTGAGGACAGTTTACTACTCACCGCAAAGACGTGGCGACGAGCTGCGACAGGCACATACAAAAGACACACACATACAACACATTCAGCTATCGGCCATGGCCTTCTTCAGAAATAGAGCACTCACGCAATCACACAGGCACACAACACAGTCATACAACCATCACCTCCGACAGCCACACTTCGAAGTGTGGCAGTCGGAGGTGATGGTTGTATGACTGTGTTGTGTGCCTGTGTGATTGCGTGAGTGCTCTATTTCTGAAGAAGGCCATGGCCGATAGCTGAATGTGTTGTATGTGTGTGTCTTTTGTATGTGCCTGTCGCAGCTCGTCGCCACGTCTTTGCGGTGAGTAGTAAACTGTCCTCACTATATTATTTATTCCAACCTGGACTTTCCATTATTATATTCAATCCTGTTTAGACGTTTTCCTTGCATTTTCATGCAGTTTTCTCGTTCTTTTCCGATTTTCACCTTCCTTAAACTCTTTTTTCACGCCATACCACTACCCAACCCTTTTATACTACGTTGTTGATAACTAAAGTTGACCACAGTATCAACAACAAATTTTAAAAACTTTTCCTATTTCCTTTCTTTTCTCATACCTGAATTTCTGCCCACTTTCATCTCCCTCCTGACATGTAAATATATTTTTACACTTATTTTTACTTTTTATTTGTTCACTGCAGCCTATTACATAGCCCATATTTCCCACTCCTCCTTCATCCATATACTATGCCTCCCTCACAACATCCCTATAACAACCCCATCCATTTTTATGTACATTCCCTCCGAAAACATGCTTTCTCCCTAGCCAAATTACGCTCCCACATTCTTCTTATGCAGGCTTGTCTGACATTTGGAATCACTCCCAAGGGCCTCACACTAAAAGTTCCCATCTCTGGCTGTAACCCATCCTTTCATCCCGCCCTATACCAATTCCAAACTGAACAATAAATAGCCCTCACCCGACTAATCCTTAACCTACACATCAACTCCGCTAATGAACACACCTGTCAACTCCTATCGCTAATCAAAATCCTCAACCTTTCCTCTCCCACATCCACACCTACTGTTCAGAACATCCTCCTTCAGGCCAACCGCAAATTAGAACAATATGCCACCCACCACCTCAAAAAACTATCCAATCTCCTGGTCACCCACCTCCGGAAAGGCAATACTCTCTCCCTCAACAACCTCTCCAATAAACCTCAACCTCCCCTTATTGCACACAAACCCAGTCTCTCCCATCTACTCAATCTCCCACTCCCAACTCCTCTCCCCCCTAAACCTCAAAACTCCAATCTACACAATCTGGAACCACAACATCCTAATTCAGTAATCAACCTCTCCTCCAAACCTCTCTCCCAATCTGAAACCTCTGTCCTATCCAAAGGCCTCACCTTTAGTCCTACTCCCAAATTCAACCACACAGCTCTCGTCAAAGATCTACTTTCCTATACTCGTAGTCTTTGCTGGAGATACCACTTTGCCACGAAGAAGAATAATCCTACTCCCTATGACCCAGCTCTCCAAGACATCATTCCAATTGAACCCTTCCTAGAACAGTTCTGTCCTCCATCACAGCGAGACCCACCTGCTCTTCCTCAAAACCACCCTCTTCAAACCTTCCAGGAATTCCTTACTTCCCACCTTGCCTCCCAGTCGTTCCTGAGAAACCTTAATCCTACTCCCAACATTACCACAGCTGAATCCCGAGCTATCCGTGATCTGAAGGCTGACCATTCCATCATCATTCTCCCAGCCGACAAGGGATCCACGACCGTGGTACTTGATCGGCGGGAGTATGTAGCTGAGGGACTGCGTCAGCTCTCAGACAGTACCACATATAAAGTCTTTCATGGCAATCACATCCCCGATGTCCAGGCAGAGCTTCAAGGAATCCTCAAAACCTTAGGCCCCCTACAAAACCTTTCACCTAACTCCATTAACCTCATGACCCCACCGACACCCCGCACTCCCACCTTCTACCTACTTCCCAAGATTCACAAACCCAATCATCCCGGCCGCCCCATTGTGGCCGGTTACCAAGCCCCTATAGAACGAATTTCTGCCTACATAGACCAACACCTTCAACCCATCATGTGCAGTCTCCCATCCTTCATCAAAGACACCAACCACTTCCTCGATCGCCTGAAATCCTTACCCAGCCTGTTACCTCCAGAAACCATCCTTGTAACCATTGATGCCACTTCCCTATACACAAATATCCCACATACCCAGGGCCTTGCTGCGATGGAGTATTTCCTTTCACGCCGACCACCCACTTCCCTACCTAAAACCTCTTTCCTTAATACCCTAGCCAGCTTCATCCTAACCCACAACTTCTTCACTTTTGAGGGCCAGACATACCAACAACTAAAGGGAACAGCCATGGGAACCAGGATGGCCCCCTCGTACGCAAACTTATTCATGGGACGCTTAGAGGAAGCCTTCCTGGATACCCAAGCCCATCAACCCAAAGTGTGGTACAGATTCATTGATGATATCTTCATGATCTGGACACACAGTGAAGAAGAACTCCAGAATTTCCTCTTCAACCTCAACTCCTTTGGTCCCATCAAATTCACCTGGTCCTATTCCAAATCCCATGCCACATTCCTCGATGTCGACCTCCACCTGTCCAACGGCCAACTCCACACATCCGTCCACATCAAACCTACCAATAAACAACAGTACCTGCATTATGACAGCTGTCATCCAATCCATATCAAACGTTCCCTTCCTTACAGCTTAGGTCTTCATGGCAAACGAGTCTGCTCCAGTCCTGAAGCTCTGAACCAGTACTCCAACAACCTATTAACAGCTTTCACATCCCGCGGCTATCCTCCTAATCCGGTAGAGAAACAAATTGTCAGAGCTACTACCTCATCCCCCCAAATTCAGAACCTTCAACAGAAGAATCCCAGAAGTGCCCCTCTTGTCAACGGATACTTTCCGGGACTGGAGCGGACTCTAAATGTGGCTCTCCAGCAAGGATACGACTTCCTTAAATCCTGCCCCGAAATGAGATCAGTCCTTCATGACATCCTTCCTACTCCACCGAGAGTGTCTTTCCGCCACCCACCTAACCTCTGTAACCTCCTAGTCCACCCCTATGAAATCCCCAAACCACCTTCCCTACCTTCTGGCTCCTACCCTTGTAACCGCCCCCGTTGTAAAACCTGCCCTATGCACCCTTCCACCACCACTTACTCCAGTCCCGTAACCCGGAAGGTGTACACGATCAAAGGCAGAGCCACTTGCGATAGTACCCACGTGATCTACCAACTGACATGCCTGCACTGTGAAGCGTTCTATGTGGGAATGACCAGCAACAAACTGTCCATTCGCATGAATGGACACAGGCAGACAGTGTTTGTTGGTAACGAGGATCACCCTGTGGCTAACCACGCATTGGTGCACGGCCAGCACATCTTGGCACAGTGCTACACCATCTGGGTTATCTGGATACTTCCCACTGACACCAATCCTTCAGAACTCCGGAGATGGGAACTAGCCCTTCAGCATATTCTCTCTTCCCGTTGCCCACCTGGTCTTAACCTCCGCTAAATTTGAATTCCCACCCACCTTCTTAACATCTTTGCATCGGTTCTCTGGACATAGCCTCTGCCTCAAGTGGTATCTCTGTCTAACTTCTTAACTTCAATAACTTAACTTCTTTGCTTTCTACAGTATGCCTGCCTAGGTGTACTTGTGTCTGTGTGAATGTGTGGGCATGTGTGCATTTGTTTACCCTCCAGTTTTTCCCCCAAGGTAAGTCTTTACTCTCCCGGGATTGGAATGGCTCCTTACCCCCTTCCTTAAAACCCTCATCATTTCCTTTTCCCTCTCCTTCCCTACTGCCTGAAGACGCAACTGGGTTGTGAAAGCTTGCGATTGTGTGTGTGTGTGTGTGTGTGTGTGTGTGTATTCATTTATTTATTTGTGATGCTGTCACACCTGTGCTCCTTCGCCTGGTGAGTAATCTTCGTCTATTTTTTATATTTTATTTTTCCTGCTAGGAATTTTTCGTCTTAATATATATATATATATATATATATATATATATATATATATATATAAAATAGACGAAGATTACTCACCAGGCGAAGGAGCACAGGTGTGACAGCATCACAAATAGATAAATGAATACACACACACACACGATCGCTAGCTTTCGCAGCCTAGCTGCTTCATCAGGCAGAAGGGAAGGAGAGGGAGAAGGAAATGATGAGGGTGATCATTCATCACTTCCTTCTCCCCCCCCCCCCCCCCCCCCCCCCGCCCGATGAAGCAGCTAGGCCGCAAAAGCTAGCATTTTTGTGTGTGTGTGTGTCTGTGTGTTTATTTGTTGCTATCACTGCCTGTGTCCCTTCGCCTGGTAAGCGTACCTCATATATATATATATATATATATATATATATATATATATATATATATATATATATGAAACGATTATTAAGACGAAAAATTCCTAGCAGGAAAAATAAAATATAAAAAATAGACGAAGACCACTCACCAGGCGAAGGAGCACAGGTGCGACAGCATCACAAACAAATAAATGAATACACACACACACACGATCGCAAGCCTTCGCAACCCAGCCGCGTCCCCAGGCAGTAGGGAAGGAGAGGGAAAAGGAAATGATGAGGGTTTTAAGGAAGGGGGTAAGGAGCCATTCCAATCCCGGGAGAGGAAAGACTTACCTTGGGGGAAAAACTGGAGGGTAAACAAATGCACACATGCCCACACATTCACACAGACACAAGTATATATATATATATATCCGTGATCTGAAGGCTGACCATTCTATAATCATTCTCCCAGCCAACAAGGGATCCATGATCGTGGTATATGATCGGCGGGAGTATGTGGCTGACAGACTGCATCAGCTTCCAGATAGTACCACATATAAAGTCTGTCATGGCAATCCCATCCCTGATGTCCAGGCAGAGCTTCAAGGTATCTTCAAAACCTTAGGCCCCCTACAAAACCTTTCATCTAAGTCCATTAACCTCATGACCCCACCGACACCCTGCACCCCCACCTTTTACCTACTTCCCAAGATTCACAAACCCAATCATCCCGGCCGCCCCATTGTGGCCGGTTACCAAGCCCCTATAGAACGAATTTCTGCCTACATAGACCAACACCTTCAACCCATCATGTGCAGTCTCCCATCCTTCATCAAAGACACCAACCACTTCCTCGATCGCCTGAAATCCTTACCCAGCCTGTTACCTCCTGAAACCATCCTTGTAACCATTGATGCCACCTCCTTATACACAAATATCCCACATGCCCAGGGCCTCGCTGCGATGGAGTATTTCCTTTCACGCCGACCACCCACTTCCCTACCTAAAACCTCTTTCCTTAATACCCTAGCCAGCTTTATCCTAACCCACAACTTCTTCACCTTTGAGGGCCGGACATACCAACAACTAAAGGGAACAGCCATGGGAACCAGGATGGCCCCCTCGTATGCAAACTTATTTATGGGACGCTTAGAGGAAGCCTTCCTGGAAACCCGAGCCTGTCAACCCAAAGTTTGGTACAGATTCATTGACGACATCTTCATGATCTGGACCAACAGTGAAGAAGAACTCCAGAATTTCCTCTCCAACCTCAACTCCTTTTGTCCCATCAAATTCACCTGGTCCTACTCCAAATCCCATGCCACTTTCCTTGATGTCGACCTCCATCTGTCCAACGGCCAACTTCACACATCCGTCCACATCAAACCTACCAACAAACAACAGTACCTCCATTATGACAGCTGCCATCCATTCCATATCAAACGTTCCCTTCCCTACAGCTTAGGTCTTCGTGGCAAAAGAGTCTGCTCCAGTCTTGAATCCCTGAACCAGTACACCAATAACCTAATAACAGCCTTCACATCCCGCAGCTATCCTCCTGATCTGGTTCAGAAGCAAATTACCAGAGCCACCTCCTCATTCCTCCAAATCCAGAACCTTCCACCGAAGAATCCCAGAAGTGCCCCTTTTGTCACCGGATACTTTCCGGGACTGGAGCGGACTCTGAATGTGGCTCTCCAGCAGGGATACGACTTCCTTAAATCCTGCCCTGAAATGAGATCCATCCTTAATGACATCCTCCCCACTCCTCCGAGAGTGTCTTTCCGCCGCCCACCTAACCTTCGTAACCTCCTAGTCCATCCCTATGAAACCCCCAAACCACCTTCCCTACCCTCTGGCTCCTACCCATGCAACCGCTCCCGTTGTAAAACCTGCCCTATGCACCCTTCCACCACCACTTACTCCAGTCCAGTAACCCGGAAGGTGTACACGATCAAGGGCAGAGCCACTTGCGATAGCACCCACGTGATTTACCAACTAACATGCCTGCACTGTGAAGCGTTCTATGTGGGAATGACCAGCAACAAACTGTCCATTCGCATGAACGGTCACAGGCAGACAGTGTTTGTTGGTAATGAGGATCACCCTGTGGCTAAACATGCCTTGGTGCACGGCCAGCACATCTTGACGCAGTGTTACACCGTCCGGGTTATCTGGATACTTCCCACCGACACCAACCTTTCAGAACTCCGGAGATGGGAACTTGCCCTTCAGCTTATTCTCTCCTCCGTTGGTCTCAACATCCACTAAATTCAAATTTGCACCCACCATCTTTAGCATCTTTGCCTAGGTCCTGTGGACAGAGCCTCTGCCTCAAGTGGTATCTCTGTCCAACTTCTTTGCTTTTTACAAATATCTGACTAGGTGTGTTTGCATTTGGATATGTGTGTGTGTGTGTGTGTGTATTTGTTTACCTTCCTTTTTTTTCGCGTTCTATGTGGGAATGACCAGCAACAAACTGTCCATTCGCATGAACGGTCACAGGCAGACAGTGTTTGTTGGTAATGAGGATCACCCTGTCGCTAAACACGCCTTGGTGCACGACCAGCACATCTTGGCGCAGTGTTACACCGTCCGGGTTATCTGGATACTTCCCACCGACACCAACCTTTCAGAACTCCGGAGATGGGAACTTGCCCTTCAGCTTATTCTCTCCTCCGTTGGTCTCAACATCCACTAAATTCAAATTTGCACCCACCATCTTTAGCATCTTTGCCTAGGTCCTGTGGACAGAGCCTCTGCCTCAAGTGGTATCTCTGTCCAACTTCTTTGCTTTTTACAAATATCTGACTAGGTGTGTTTGCATTTGGATATGTGTGTGTGTGTGTGTGTATTTGTTTACCTTCCTTTTTTTTCCCCTAAGGTAAGTCCTTCCACTCCTGGGATTGGAATGACTCCTTTTCCACTTCCTTAAAACCCAAATCCTTCCCTTTTCCTCCCCTTTTTTCCTCGTTTTCCTGAAGAAGCTGCCAGTGGTGGCGAAAGCTTGTATGTGTGTTTGTGTGTGATTTTATTTGTTTCTCTCGACGAGCCGGTCCTTTTGGTAAGTCATCTCTTTTCATATATATATATATATATATATATATATATATATATATATATATATATATATATAGCTTGTATGTGTGTTTGTGTGTGATTTTATTTGTTTCTCTCGACGAGCCGGTCCTTTTGGTAAGTCATCTCTTTTCATATATATATATATATATATATATATATATATATATATATATATATATATAGAAAAGAGATGACTTACCAAAATGACCGGCTCGTCGAGAGAAACAAATAAAATCACACACAAACACACATACAAGCTTTCGCCACCACTGGCAGCTTCTTCAGGAAAAAGAGGAAAAAAGGGGAGGAAAAGGGAAGGATATGGGTTTTAAGGAAGTGGAAAAGGAGTCATTCCAATCCCAGGAGTGGAAGGACTTACCTTAGGGGAAAAAAAGGAAGGTGTGACATGCTGACGGAAGGAATGTAGATAAAATTTGATGGGGTCAATGTAGGGTGACATGAGTAGTATGGAGGAAAAAAAACTATTGGTAGAATAAGGTTGAAAATAATCTACCAAATGAATAGCAGTGAAAACGTGTAGAAAAAAGATTGGAAAAGTCGGAAAAACAGACGGAAATATCGAAAAACGGGAATGGAAATAATCGGAAAGTTGCTGCGAAATTCCGAAAATTGTTATGAAATGAAAACGTGTAGAAAAAAAAAAATGGAAATGTCGGAAGAACAGACGGAAATATTGAAAAACGGGAATGGAAATAATCGCGAAGTTGCTTCGAAATTCCGAAAATTGTTATGAAATGAAAACGTGTAGAAAAAAAGATCGGAAATGTCGGAAGAACAGACGGAAATATTGAAAAACGGGAATGGAAATAATCGCGAAGTTGCTTCGAAATTCCGAAAATTGTTATGAAATGAAAACGTGTAGAAAAAAAGATCGGAAATGTCGGAAGAACAGACGGAAATATCGAAAAACGGGAATGGAAATAATCGCGAAGTTGCTACGAAATGCCGAAAATTGTTAAGAAATGTAAACGTGTAGAAAAAAGATCGGAAATGTCGGAAGAACAAACGGAAATATCGAAAAACGGAATGGAAATAATCGCGAAGTTGCTATGAAATGCCGAAAATTGATATGAAAAGTGATATGAGTGGCATGCTGACGGAGGGAATATATATATATATTCCATTAAGGATATTAGTTGCCAACTCTCTTTCAAACTCAATGACATAGTTTTATAGCAAATAAATAAATATTTATTTCAAGTGTAGTGGTGACATTTAATTTCTCCTCTAGTTTGTGTTATTTGTTTGCTTCCAAAGTAATACTCACCCCTTACTCGTCCTGCTGGTGTACTACTTATATCAGCCATGGAACTTTGGCTCAAGACTTGTACATCCAGTGCCCTGTCAATAGCAGCTGCTACACGACCTTGTGCAGCTGTAAGAACATCTTCAACTACAGCTGGCAAATTTCCAAGACTGTGGAAAACCTGAATGGATGTGCAAACCTGTGAAATACATATATCATGTATTTATGTAACTGCAGTAATTCAACATATTTAAAATAAATGCTACCATGTGCTTTTATTTCCCATATAGCAAAAGAAGAAGAAATCCTAAATCCTAGTGAACCACTCCATTATCATCTTCCATCCATTGTACTAGTTTATCTATTTGCAAACTCTACAGATGAACAAAAGCCCATAAATTGTTATTTAATAACTTTTAAAAATATCCGCATTTGTTACCCCTTACTGCAGAGTAAATCTTTGTAAATCTATGGGACTCAACTGCTTGGTTATTAGTCCCCAGTTTAGAAAATACTTGCCGTCATATTCTTTGTTTGTTGTGAACCTAGCCTTTACACTATATTACACAGTTCATCAGAATTTATATCAGTGTTCTTCACGACCTGTTACAAAGAAAATGGCAAGATGTGGTGAGTGTACTGATGAAGAAATCATGGAGGTTCTTTCGAGAAGTGACAGTGAGGATGAACTATTTGTTTTTGATGAAAGTGATAGCTCTTCCACAGAATCTGAAAACTGTGGTAATAAATCATCCACATCAGCAGGGGTGTCAATACAGTCTCATGTTTCAGCAACAGACGTTAGTTGTTCTGAATCTGAAGAATCAGAAAGTAATAGTGAAATGCCTATGAAGAAATCATATCTCAGTGACAAATTTGACTAGAAAGAAAATGATTTTTGGCCAGTAAATAACGCATTTGATGATACACTATCACAACATCTGCGTCAAATAGGAAATGAGCCAAGTATTCTGTCAGTTTTCATGTTATTCTTTACAGAACAACTGATGAAATATATAGCTGATGAAATGAATCGATTTATTTATTCACCAAGGAGGATACTCCAGAATCAGTACATTCTTGACTATCAAAGTGGAAATATACTGGATATGAAGAAATATATTGTTTCATAGCTGCGTCTTCTGATGCCTCACGAAAAAAAAAAAACTGAAAATTAGCAAATACTGGACCAGAGATGTTCTAAATACTCCTATTTTTAGTGAACTCATGTCAAGGGACTGCTTTTTGTTACTAATGAAATGTTAAATTTCAGTGGCAACGTAGCCAATACTGTTGGAGACAGATTGTTCAAAATTAGAAAATTAGGATGTTTGGTACAGTGTAAACATCTAACACAAATTGCCTACATGTGTTGTGTCTTCATAACTGTGTTCTTGTGTTGTGTGTGCCAGATAACAAGATTATCATCAAAACTGAAAGTAAATACTACAATATAACAATCCAGAAGATATAATCACGAAATATACATACTAAAATAGCTGTATCTTTGTGAACAGGTTGAAACGTCCAACCAAACCTCACTGTTTGCCACAACACAAAACATAAGAAAACAGTAATGGACCTGTAACTGTGAAATGCACCCAATGATGGCAGCTTGCTGCTGAAACAAGTCGTGTTTATAAAAATATAAGTAAAAAGTGACTGCTGCTGTATAAATTATTTAAAAAAGTACACTGTCCTTATTACTGTATTGTTAATTCTAACAGGACTTTCTATTATATATATACATCCACAGGGAATAAAATAATGTTAGCCATAGCATTATGAGGCTTAAGTTTTTGAAGACATAACTCTGAAACAAAAATAACTGTACTGCAAAATATAGAAAACCACAAAAACCACAGCATGTAGTAACATATAGTAAATAGCAATTTTCCTTATGATTAAAACAAAGTAGCTTCGGCATGTCTAAAAAACTAATAATTACAAAAAAATTAAATAATATAAAATAAAATGGTTTTTGAGATTACAGGAGGGAGATCAACCAAAAACAGATTGTCAAAATAAGTTACTCAAACTCCTATATTAACTATTGTATTAGCTGACAAATTAAAGCAAAACTGAAAATTAAATATGCTGAAATAACCATTTAGTAACACAGATGTTGACATATCATCTAAACAAAACAGTTAAAGCACTCACTTGCCCATTATTGTTTGTAGAAAGACCCTGAGCCAATAAAGCCTGCCCTTTCTGTTCAACCTGAGCACGATGGTTCTGAATTGCTCGCTGGTCTGCTTCCAGCATTTCAAGACCAGAGAGATCAACATCTTCTGCCAATTGGGCTGCAAACAAACAAAAATAAAAATGTCATAAGGAGGTGGACAGGTCTGTGAGCCTACAACAAATGCAAAATGTAAACAAAATGAATTGGTAGGATTGATACGATACACAGTTACTTACATCTATATAAAAAATGAAAGTCAAAGAGTTAAATATGGACGAAAGTATGGAGTAAAGATTGATACATCGTCAATGTTTTGATCTGTCTTGCGAGTGTGAGGCGTGTGCCCTCTGGCAAAGGGGAAAGGAGGTCAGTTGGTTGATAGCGAGGAGTCTGCTGTATGTGGAAAGTGAGGTAAATGGGCACAGCTTAGGGTGAAACCCGCCCAAGGATCAGCAGTTGGTGGACAACATATTGAGTGGCAGAAAATTTCCACTCAGGCATTGTCACCTCTGGTGAGGTTGGATAAAACCCAGGGATTGCCGAGAGTGCTGAGGTGCCTAATTCTCATCAGGAACCAGGCCGTTGATTAGCGGTGAGAACTGTCCTTGTGGGCTGCACCAGCAGCGGTTGTACCCAGAAGGAAAGTTCCTATACATGGTATTCGGTGCATGCGGGCTGAACTTGTTGGGTTGTCTCGCTCAGTGTTACCCAACTGCATGGTACTTTCATTTGTGACCTTGTTATGTGCTGATTTGTACTAGAGTAATAATTTCGGCATCCTGCTATTGAAGAGCAGGTTCAGTAATGAACACTTGGTTCCCAATTTAAATCTCCCAGAAGTTGTTCACCGTGCAAGTATTTGTTGTAAAGCCCATGCATGGCAGTCATGGATTGGTGATACACATTGAAGCGTGTACCGATTGCTTCATAGCAATGAATGGGAAGTTATATCAACCATCATACTATTCTTTCTTATGCTCCTAAGACCTACATAAATTAATCATAGAGTAGAACCCGTTATGTGTTAATAATACTACTGCGATTACTGCTCCACTGTAGGACATACGGAGTTGCTACTTGTTGTAGGGCGTTACATTAAAATTTGCAAATGTGTTATAGTAAAGTTGTTTTGATGTCAATTTGGCTAGTGACAAATTCTTGAAACTATTGAACTGGCAGGGGGCTGTGACTCTAATGTTGAAAGATCATTGATTGCCCATATTATTTAAGGCAAGAGTCTGCAAGAAAAAGGATTTTTACAAATGTCTGTCTAGGAGTGTTTGCGTTTCGATATGTCTGAGTGTATGTGTATTTGTTTACCTTCCTTTTTTTTCCCCTAAGGTAAGTCCTTCCACTCCTGGGATTGGAATGACTCCTTTTCCACTTCCTTAAACCCATATCCTTCCCTTTTTCCTCCCCTTTTTTCCTCTTTTTCCTGAAGAAGCTGCCAGTAGTGGCGAAAGCTGGTATGTGTGTTTGTGTGTGATTTTATTTATTTTATTTGTTTCTATCGACGAGCCGGTCCTGTTGGTAAGTCATCTCTTTTCTATAATCGAATAACTTACCCAAAGCATAGGCTCGTAGATAGACACAAAAACACAAATAAAAACACATTCAAACTTTCACAACCGTTGTCCGCTTCATCAGGAAAAGAGGAAGTAAGGAGAGGAAAAAGGGAGGGATGTGGGTTTTAAGGGAGTGGAAGAGGAGTCATAGAGGGATTGGAATGACTCCTCTTCCACTCCCTTAAAACCCACATCCTTTCCAAAGGCCCCCACAAATTCAATCAAACAGCCCTTGTTAAAGATTTACTGTCCTTACTCGTAGTCTTTGCCGGAGATATCACTTTGACACTAACAAAAATAATCCTCCTCCTAATGATCCAGCTCCCCAAGACACCATTCAAATTGAACCCTGCCTGGAACAGGTCCGTCCTTCGTCACAGCGAGACTCACCTCCTCTTCCTCAAAATCACCCTCCTCAAACCTTCCAGGAATTTCTCACTTCCAGCCTTGCCTCTCAATCTTTCCTGAAAAACCTGAATCCAACTACCAACATCATCACAGCTAAAGCCTAGGCTATCCGTGATCTGAGGATTGACCAGTCCATTGTCATTCTCCTGGCCGACAAGGGATCCACAACTATGGTACTTGATCGACGGGAGTATGTGGCTGAGGGACTGTGTCAGCTTTCCGATAGTACCACATATAAAGTTTGTCAAGGCAATCCCATTCCTGATGTTCAGGCATAGCTTCGAAGAATCCTCAAAGCCTTAGGCCCCCTACAAAACCTTTCACCTGACTCCATTAACCTTATGACTCCAACAACAACCCGCATCCCCACCTTCTACCTACTTCCCAAGATTCAAAAACCCAATCATCCCAGCCAGCCCATTGTGGCCGGTTACCAAGCCCCTACAGAATGAATCTCTGCCTACATAGACCAACACCTTCAACCCATCATGTGCAGTCTCCTTCCTTCATCAAAGACACCAACCACTTTCTCTATCACCTGAAAGCCTTTCCCACCCTGTTACCTCTAGAAACCATCCTTGTAACCATTGATGCCACTTTCCTATACACAAATATCTCATATGCCTTGGGCCTCGCTGCGATGGAGTATTTCCTTTCACACCGACCACCCACTCCCCTACCTAAAACCTCTTTCCTTATTACCCTTGCCAGCTTCATTGTAACCCACA
Source organism: Locusta migratoria (assembly GCA_026315105.1). Lineage (NCBI taxonomy): Eukaryota > Metazoa > Arthropoda > Insecta > Orthoptera > Acrididae > Locusta > Locusta migratoria. Next base: position 159,580,067 of record CM048751.1, on the reverse strand, counting down.
ACTTCTTCACTTTTAATGGCCAGACATACCAACAACTAAAGGGAACAGCCATGGGAACCAGGATGGCCCCCTCGTATGCAAACTTATTTAGAGGAAGCCTTCCTGGATACGCAATCTGTCTACCCAAAGTTTGGTATAGATTCATTGATGACATCTTCATGATCTGGACTGACAGTGAAGAAGAACTCAGAATTTCCTCTCCAACCTCAACCCCTTTGGTTCCATCAGATTCACCTGATTCTATTCCAAATCCCATGCCACCTTTCTTGATGTTGACCTCTATTTATCCAATGGCCAGCTTCACACATCTGTCCACATCAAACCAACCAACAAACAACAGTACCTCCTTTATGACAGCTGCCATCCATTCCATATCAAACAGTCCCTTCCCTACAGCTTAGGTCTTCATGCCAAACGAGTCTGCTCCAGTCCTGAATCCCTGAACCAGTACACCAATAACCTGATGACAGCTTTCAGATCCCTCAACTACCCTCCTGATCTGGTACAAAAGCAAATAGCCAGGGTCACTTTCTCTTACCCCAAAACCCAGAACTTCCCACAGAGGGACCCTAAAAGTGCCTCTCTTGTCACCGGTTACGTTCCAGGACTGGAGCGAACTCTGAATGTGACTCACCAGAAAGGATACGACTTCCTTAAATCCTGTCCCAGAATAAGATCCATCTTTAATGACATCCTGCCCACTCCACCAAGAATATCTTTCTGCTAACCACCTAACCTCCGAAACCACCTAGTCCATCCCTATAAAATCCCCAAACTACTTTCCCTACCCTCCGGCTCCTACTCATGTAACCACCCCCGGTGCAAAACCTGCCCTATGCATCCTCCCACTACCACTTATTCAAGTCCTGTAACCTGGAGGTGCACACAATTAAGGGCAGAGCCACTTGAGACAACACCCACGTGATTTACCAAATGACATGTCTGCAATATGAAGCATTCTGTTCATTCACATGAATGGTCACAGGCAGACAGTGTTTGTTGGTAATTAGGATCACCCTGTGGCTAAGCATGCCTTGGTGCATGGCCTGCACATCTTGGCACCGTGTTACACCATCCAGATTATATGGATACTTACCACTGACACCAACCTTTCAGAACTCCAGAGATGGGAACTTGGCCTTCAACATATTCTCTCTTCCCGTTGCCCACTTGGCATCAACCTTCATTAGTTTCAAATTTCTGGCCTCCAATCTCTGGACAGAGCCTCTGCCTCGACTGGCATCTCTGTCCAACTTCTTTGCATTTTTCATACATCTGCCTTTGCGTGTGCACACATGTATATGTGTGTGGGTGTATGTGTTTATTTACCTATCCTTTTTCCCCAAAGGTAAGTCTTTCCTCTCCTGGGATTGGAATGACTCCTCACCTGCTCCTTTAAACCCACTCCTTTCTTTTTCCCTCTCCTTCCCTGCCTGAAGAAGCAACAAATGGTTCCCTAAGCTTGTGTTTATGTGTGTGTGTGTGTTTTATTTATGTTACTGTCACTACCTGTGATCCATTGCCTGGTAAGTAAACTCCATCTACTTTTATATAAATTTCCTGCTAGGAATTTTTTCTATATAAAATAAAGATTTTTGACTTACCTAAAGTACAGGCTCGTCGACAGAAACATATATGTTTTGACTTACCTAAAGTACAGGCTCGTCGACAGAAACATATGTTTCTGTCGACGAGCCTGTACTTTAGGTAAGTCAAAAATCTTTATTTTATACATATTTTTCCCACCAGGAAAGTCTATATATATATATATATATATATATATATATATATATATATATATATATGCACATGCAAATATATATTTTTATATTAATTTATCCCACCAGGAAAGTTTCATTCTATAATTTTTATATATAAAGATTGACACACAAACATTCTTGCTTTCACAACCTTTGGTCACTTCTTCATGAAATGTGGAAGGAAGGAGAGGAGAGGAGAAAGGGAAGGATACGGGTTTTAAGGAATTGGAAAAGGAGTCATTCGAATCCCAGGAGAGGAAGAACTTACCTTAAGGGAAAAAAAGGAAAGGTAAACAAGGGCGCACACACAGCCACACGCAAACACAACAAGGTAGATATTTGTGGAAAGCAAAGAGGTTGGGCAGAGATAACAGTTGAGGCAGAGGCTATGTCCAGAGAACCGTGGCAAAGATGTTAAAGTGGTGAGCGGGAATTTGAATTTAGCGGAGGTTGAGACCAGGTGGGCAACAGGAAGAGAGAATATGCTGAAGGGCAAGTTCCCATCTCCGGAGTTCTGAAAGATTTGTGTTGGTGGGAAGTATACAGATCTCCTGGAAGGTGTAACACTGTACCAAGATGTGCTGGCTGTGCACTAAGGCATGTTTAACCACAGGGTGATCCTCATTACCAACAAACACAGATGGGACATTCTGATGGTTTTAATTATTGTCAAATCCAATATTAGTTTGAATCTGCTTCATTGGTACGTCTTTATTTTGATTTGTGGAGCTCCTGGCTCAAGGAGCAGTGATAAGTTTCCAAATTCTAGTTTTCCTCAGAGTCGGCAGCTAAGTGCCCCACACCATGCGGCCCCTCTATATGAAATCCCACCATCAGGACTTGAGAGAGGATTCCATGAGGATCTCAGGAGGTGGATATAGCACAAAGAAAGGGAGGGAACTGTTGTAAAATTATTAGGTGTAACATATATGGTGTTCCATTTTATTATATACATATACAAGACTGTGTACAGTCCACACAAAGTTTTAATTCAAATCTAGTTGATTTACATCTATACAGTCTGGCAATTAGATTTCTCACCAATAGACGCAGAAGACAGGAAGAATCTGTGCAGAAGGGCTGATCGTGAGCACAACAGTAGTGCTAACGTAACAGCTTACAAAACACCAAAAATCAGTTTTGAATCTTTGGTTGGTAAATGTGAACACCATATCAGGAACTCAGTTTGTGGTAACTATAAGGGCCAGCTCAGATCTCAAGGTCAGTTTTGACACTGTATCTCTTTTCACTAAAGTACCACTAAAAGAGTCATTGGAAGACGTGGAAGCAGCTAGGTTTGTTACTGGTAGGTTTGACCAATGTGCAAATTTCACAGAATTGCTCCAGGAACTAAAAAGGGGATCACTGGAGTAAAGAAAATGTTCTTTTCGAGAAATTCTGTTAAGGAAATTTTGATGGCCGGAATTTGAAGCTGAATTTAGAACAATCTTCCTACTGCCTACTTACATTTTGAGTAAAGATCACAAAGACAAGATAAGAGAATTAGAGCTCATGCAGAGGCACATAGACATTCTTTTGTTTCCCTCATTCTATTTGGGAGTGGAATAAGAAAGGAAATGCCTAGTAGTGGTACAGTGTACCATTCACCACGTGCCTTACGGTGGACTGCAGAGTATATATGTAGATGCAGAACTTATAGGGAAGAAATTGTGGTCCATATTGACTCAACTTCTTAGCTTTGTCCTCATACCCACATATTTACTTTTCAATAGAATTTTTGTGACTTACCTATGAGTAGCCCTCAACCACATGTGGTATCCAATACATACATGAGAAACCAGGAGGAAATTCAATAGACTCAGTATAATTGCAACCAATGTGTTTTTACAGATATGTTGGCATTACATTTGTCATTTGGCATCTTGGGGATGATGACAAAATGAAATCTGAAGAGAGAAAAGTTTTGCACAACACATCTCTCTTTGGGGATTGGGTATATAAGGAGGCCATAGAAAACTGGCTACTTGCGAACCTCATCAATAAGGACAACAGATTCTGTGAATTTGCTCCACAATGCTCAATCAATTGATCATCCCAAGAGATTTTCAAACACCTTTTTTGCAAGTAAGAAAAAGGGGGGGGGGGGAGAGAGAGAGATAGAGATACAGATAGAGAGAGAGAGAGAGAGAGAGAGAGAGAGAGAGAACACACATATCACCAACACTGTCTGAGAAGATAACTATTTCAATTACTATGCACATTGTTCTTGCCTTCCCAGTTACTCTGTTTAAATTGTAGCTGTTATATTATGAGCTCTTTTATGTCCAACTTTCTGCTTCCCTTGTGAGTGACATAAAAAGGGAAAAGCAAGAAAATCATAATAAATAAATTTATTTATGTGGAAAATTTTACATCTCATTCCAGTAGTCGAACAATATATACTCAGATGCATTACCTGGTCCCATTACATGATTTGGAACAATTTTTAAGATTTTTAAGCAGTAACATGTACAACTTATGTTGTACTGTTACCGTATATTTCTTCTATGTTCTGACAGTACAATATTCTTCCGTATGAGTAATTCTCGATTGTGATATAAGGAAGTTTATTGATTCCTTCTACAAGGTCTGGCTAGTATGTGTCTTGTATTAAAGAAATAATTTTTATAAATCAGATTCTTCTCCGAAGATATCTTCATATAACCATTAGCACACCTGGAAATTTACTTCTCAATTCTACTGATAAAGTATTTACTCTTCTTTCAGATCATACAGAACTTTATTCTGTTCAGAACTAATACATTAAAAGGATATTAACAGTTCTGATGTATATCTGATGGAACCTTAGTCAATAATAATTACCATAATGACTGCATATAAAACAAATGATAATGAATCACAGATGTTATAGTCTTATTTCTTCCTTGGCACTATGCAGTTACTTTATTCTGTACAAGTGAGCTCCTATTCCCAGGCCAAAACCTGCAGAAATAAATTCTGTCTGGCAGTATTTGCAAACAAAGTGCCAAACCCCTTATATAATGAACCATTTCAATATCTTGGGTCAAGCTAGGAACAAGTAGTGTACAATGATACACTACAGATCCCCCCACTCAGACACAAGATATCAAATTGCTTACTATGAAATCTCCAAATACATTGTTTACATTATAAGTACAATCTTTAAACATAACAATAAGGTAAGTAGTTTTACAATTGGTCATTAATTGCTGCTTATTTGGTATAAAAAATAGTATTCAAGTCTATCAGGAAATGTGTACTTTAATGGATGGGTACCTTCATTTAAAGTTTTTATTTCTTCTTCCCCCCCCCCCTCCCCCCACCTGCTTAAAATATTTCCTCTCTGAAATCTCACTGATACCTCATTCAGGGTAAGGAATAGCAGGTCTACCTTGTCTGCTCTCTAGGTGACAGCAAGTCTTTCCTTGACTGTAAACCCTCCTGGATCAGTCAGGTTCTCTCTTTTAGGCCCCTGACATAGGATAGCAGCTTATTTCTTGGGTCTGCTTACCCTACTTAAAATCCAGAACAACCATTCATTTCAGCTCTTCGTTCACTTAGGACAACTCCTTTCTACCTACTTCACTTCTTGATTACACATCTTCTGCCCCTTACCCAAACTTATTTCTCTAGTTTACCTTCTTACTTTACAAATGTGCACTCGTAATTCTCCTTATTACTTCTTCCCCACACCCGAAACGAGTGTACACAGAGTAAAGGAACCCAACATACCAATTCCATCAGTTCTCAACCATACAATGAGTATCCTGTTATATCCTGATCATGTGTGTTTTCTTGTGCACTACATCTCTATAACTATTACCTAAACCTAAATCTCATGTATGTGTGTGTAATCTTATGTGCTGTTGTATTATAAGTGTGAATATGTAAGATTTGTGTCTAAAATGTGTGTGTGAATGGACACATGTGCATGAGTGTAGGTTTGTAAAAGTGTAGTGTGTTATTCCTCAGGCCGACCCTCAGGGTAATCACTGAAGTTGTAGTCAGACAAAATGGACAGCAAAAAAACTTTCTGACTCAGTAACCGGGAAGTATCTCTACCGAGATCTATGTGCATTGTGGAAAGAGGGAGGAAAATCTCACGAAGAGAAGATAGAAATGGAAAAGTAGAAAATCAGGAAGTTGGAGCGAAGAAAGAAAGACAGATAAACCCCAAAAACTGGAAACACCCCTCCCCCCCCCCCACCCCAGGAAACCCCTGGTCCCTTCAGTCCTTCACTATGGCACTGGAGGGCAAAAGATGGCAGGCTAGGTATGAGAAACCCCATTACAAAACGGAAGTCATAGCTACACTTCCAGGACCCCCTGAAGAAAAGTTCCAACTCTCATTACTGCAATGTGTTGAGAATTAATTATTTTTCTATGTCTTTTTATATGTTGTGCAAAGTGCTTTTATATATGTTCCATGAAATAATAATGCTGTACATAGTAATTACTCTTTGGTTAGTTGTCTGTTGTTTCTTTGTAATGCATATTGTAAGTGAAAGAAAAAGTTAGTGTGTCTCCTTTAAAGAAAAATAAAATAGTTGCTTATCTTCAAAACAAGAATTTATCATCAGGTTATGGGTCCAGATACATGCAAGCAGAAAATAAGATACGTAACTATTTGTCAGCTATTATTAAGGAGCACATAATCAGGTCAGTGATGCATTGCATATCAGTATATGGTCGAAAGTATCATCAGCTGGGAAGTCTGTTTCAGTGAATTAAAAATCTGGAATTAATTTGGAAATTGTCAAAGTTCAGTCAGAAAAACTATTTGAGTTTATTAATTTCACCGACAGTAAATTTGTCTGTTATCAATGGATTCTATTAAGTCACAACTGGAACTATTGTCAGAAGATCATTATGGAAATGTCAATTATGTCTCTTGGCGATTTAAACTAGACTTAACATTAAAGACGAAAAAGTTGTATTCAGTAGCAACTGGACAGGAAGTTAGACCGACAGGAGGAGAAACTGAACAACATGTAAAGTCTTGGATCGAGAAAGATAATGAAGCGCAAATTTTTATAGGTCTGAATGTCAGTAGCAACATAGCTAAGAAAATTGCAAATTGCAAGTCTGCTAGCCAAATGCTTAAAAAGTTAGATACGCTGTATGGCAGGAAGTCAGATTTAACAATTGAAGGTTTACAGAGAAATTTCTTTAGTTACAAATACAATACTAGTAAGTCAGTTATTCAAAACTGTATGCAGATTCAAGAATACGCGGAAGATTTAGTGGCAGAAGGCGAAGCTGTTAAAGAGAGCTGGATTATGTCGTGAATTCTCAGAATGTTACTGCCTAAACTTCATCACTTCCGTACTGCATGGGATAATGTAGCAGCTTCTGACAAAAATATCGACACACTATTTGAACGCTTGCGCCTGGAAGAAGACAGATTAAATGAGACAGAACAGTCACACGTGTCACAAAATGCTCTTCTCTCAAAACAAAACAAATGTTTTGTCAAAGCAAGTCAGCAGGAAAAGCCTACAGTTCAATGTTTTAAATGCGGCAAAAATGGGCATGTAAAGAAACACTGTAGAAATAAACCTTGTGCCAAATATTTAGCATACTGTAGGGACAATTATTCATGAAACAACTGCAAACAAAAGGGTCATTTTGCCAGGGAATGTCCAAATGTAACATTAGACAGAAATGAGACAAACGAAAAACTTGACAGCAAAGAATCAAAAGGTTTTAAACGTAAAGCATTAGTAAATGTTGGATTATCTATTGCCAATATAAATGAAATAAATTTGCAGTCAAATCGAGAAAATACTTGGTATCAAGATTGTGGTGCCACGCAACACATGACATTTAGAAAGGACTGGTTAATAAATTATGTAAAATTAGATCATTGTACGAAAGTTTTGATTGGTGATGTACTGAATTAGAATGTGTTGGAGTGGGAGACATTGAATTAGAAGCGTTTGATGGAGAACAGTGGTATGACATAGTTTTGCAGAATGTTTTATATGTGCCAAATATAAACTTTAATTTATTTTCTGTTACACAAGTTTTAGATAAGGGCTATGTTCAGAGTGCAAATGCAGACATTTCAGTTTTCAAAACTGCTGACAATCTGGAAACTATGGCAATAGGCAGACGCGAGCAGCAGCTGTACAAAATGTTATTTCGTACAGAGTTCAACAAATGTATGACAGCAATTTCAATTAAACAGTGGCATGAAAAATTAGCACACCAAAATGTCACATATGTTAGAGACGTACTAAATAGAAATGGCATTGATTATATTGATGACTGGAATGATTATGTTTGTGTTGGTTGTATCTACGGCAAACAACATCGGAAATCTCATCAAACAAACATGAAGATCGCTGAAAATACACTGGATGTAATTCATGTTGACTTGTGTGAAATGAATCTCATGTCGTTAGGAGGAGCAAAGTATTTTCTGTTGTTTAAAGATGATTTTTCCCATTTCCGAAATGTTTATTTTCTCAAGACGAAAGATGAAGCTGTTGCCAAATTAGAAGCTTTCATGAAAATGGTAGAAAGTCAGTTTGGCAAGAAAGTAAAATGTTTAAAGTCTGACAACGGACCGAAATCAAGAATGCTGTCACTAAAAAGCTACTAGATGAAATTAGATTTTTTCACATCAGGACCAACATGTACACTCCTCAACAAAACGGAAGAATTGAAAGAGAAATGCGCACTGTCGTCGAGTCAGCACGATCGGCAATACATACACGAAAGCTGAATGAGAATCTGTGGGCCGAAGCAATAAATTATGCAGTCTTTACGTTAAATCAAACTGGAAGAAGTTCAGTAAAAGGAAAAAGTCCTGCTGAATTGTGGTTTGTACGAAGAATAGATCTCACTAAAATGAGAAGTTTTGGATGTGACTGCTATGTTTTGATTGAAGATCATAAACGAAGAAAGACTGAAAAGAAATCGAAAAAGGGGATCTTTGTTGGTTATGATTTGGATTCGCCCTGTTACAGAATATATCTACCTGATGAAATGGACGTTGTTGCTTCTGACAATGTCATATTTGACGAAAGAACAGAAGATAAAGAAGAAGCTACTGTAGTAAAAACCTTCACAGGAGAAAGGAGAAATGAAATAGAGTACCAGCATCCAGAAGGAAACCTGATATCTAATGATTCACTGTTTGATGACTCTGAAGAGTGCAGCGTGTATAATCATCTGATTATAAAATACAAAATAGAGTCTCGCCACCAAAACTACGTGATCGACAAAATCTTAGACAACCTGCTAGATTTTCAGACTACGAAATGGATTTTATGCACCGCAATAATAATGCAAAATTCGGTATCATAGGCGAAGTTGAAAACATTTCGATTTCAAATGCCTTGAAAGACAAAAATTGGTACAAAGCAATGTCTGATGAATACAAATCCCTAATAAAATTGAAAACTTGGACACTTGTAGAACTTCCAAAGAATGTAAAACCTTTAACCTGTCGCTGGGTATTACGTAAAAAGCAAGATGGACGTTACAAAGCCAGACTAGTTGCAAGAGGTTTTGAGCAAGAAGAAGGACTGGACTATACAGAAACCTTTAGTCCTGTAGCACATTACGAATCAATTAGACTGTTTCTTAGTCTTGCAGCTACAAATAAAATGAAAATAATAACTTTTGATGTAAAGACAGCATTTCTATACAGTGAGCTGCAGGAGGAAATCTATATGCACCAACCTGAAGGATTCAATTATGGTAGAAATAGAGTTTGTAAACTGAAGAAGAGTTTATATGGCCTAAAACAAGCTCCAAAGAACTGGAATGAGAAATTCTCAAATTATCTAATGACATTAGGATTTGTTAACACTGATGATGATCCTTGTATCTACTACAATGAAGACAGAAGTATCATTATAGCCTTGTTTGTTGATGATGGGCTAGTTATTGGAAGGAGGACAGACAGCATCACTGAAGTGTTGAACAAGCTGACTCAGAAGTTTGAAATAACATTTGACAGAGTATTTCATAATAAAATATCATATCTTGGCATGGAAATTAAAATAAGTTCAAGGGAATTTTTGTAGACCAGTCTATGTATACAAAGAAAATCTTAAAACAGTTTAAGTTTGATGAATCCAGTAGCTACACCTATGGAGCGTGGAATGGTGACGGATAAAGAGAATCTTGTTAATGATGCACCACTGGAAAGCAATGAACCATATAGAGAAGCTATTGGGAGTCTACTGTACCTTGCAACAATATCTCGTCCAGACATCAGTTTTGCTGTCAATTACCTAAGCAGATTTAGTAATAAATCAATGGTTAGTCACTGGAAGATGGTAAAACGAATTTTTCAGTATCTGAAAGGAACTATAAAGTTTGGTATATTCTTTGATGGAGGTTCAACATTGCTTGCCTATGCTGATTCTGATTATGGAGGTAATATCTCAACTAGATGCTCCACTAGCGGAGTTCTTATTATGCGAGGAGGACCCATTGTCTGGTATGCTCGGAAGCAGCATCTTGTGGCAACTTCAACTGCTGAAGCAGAATATCGAGCTGCTGTCTCTTCGATCGATGATATATGTTGGATACGGCGCCTTGGTCAAGAACTTAGAATTACTGGTTTGAATGAACCGACAGAACTGTGCATTGACAATCAGGCTGCCATACATATGTTGAAGAGCGCCTGTGAAGGAAAAATAACAAGAGGCAAGAAACATATTGACATTCCACATTTCCACATTATTCAGCAACATATTGGAACGACTATAAAACTGAAACGTGTGGAAAGTTCAAGTCAACTTGCTGATATACTGACAAAACCACTGACTCGTAAAGTGTTTGAAGAACTAAGAAGAAAAATAATTAAGGAGGAGAATGTTGAGAATTAATTATTTTTCTATGTCTTTTTATATGTTGTGCAAAGTGCTTTTATATATGTTCCATGAAATAATAATGCTGTACATAGTAATTACTCTTTGGTTAGTTGTCTGTTGTTTCTTTGTAATGCATATTGTAAGTGAAAGAAAAAGTTAGTGTGTCTCCTTTAAAGAAAAATAAAATAGTTGCTTATCTTCAAAACAAGAATTTATCATCACAATGTCATGAAGAGTGAATAATGCCGCTCGTTTATGCAGTGTGTGTGTGTGTGTGTGTGTGTGTGTGTGTGTTTGTTTTAGTTTATACCTACCCTCAGCTACAGCACACCGGGCTGTAACAGAATTCCTCCCCAAATACAAAATACATACAAATCCACCCTGGTTTGCAATCAATAATATATTATAAAAGTTACAAAACTTTAATTATTAAAATCTTAATGTCGAATTGAATGACTTATTATTGAGTCAGTCTTTTTCTTCTAGAGACAGACATGGTATTCTGTACCATAAACAAAACTCTGTATATAAATAGACAACACATGTAGAAACATAATTCTGTATATATTACTATCATATATGGAGGTAGTTCAATTCGTGTTTATAATTTCTATGAAAACAGCAAATACTACTGAACTGCTATATCATAACTCTGTATAGTGTCATATTTAGGTTGAAAGATAGTAAAAGAAAATTAATCACAGAATAAAGGATAGTTAAAAAGAGATAGTTATGCTTGGAAGAAAACTAAAAAAAGAAATATCCAAACATAAGACTAAGGTCTGACAGTTCTCACTCCGTCAAATTGACATAGATGTCAATTCCCCTAAGGGTGTTTGGTACACATATTCCTTACTTGCAATAACAATTGCTGTAGGGGTAAGAACCACATACAACATATGGTTCAGCAGATATATCATCATGAACAATAGGAATCGCAAAAAACTGCTACATAATGCGATGAGATTTTATAAAGACACTATATGAGAACGACAGTACTTGGCGACTTGCAACAAACTTAAACATAATTTCAAACCTTTACTAAACTTTTTCTCACAGACAACTGTATAAAAATAATGAAAGGAAAAATGTTTCTCGCTTACTACTTTTCTGCTGTTCATGGAGCAAAACTATGGCATTCGGTATAAAGTTACAGTTTATAATGGGGAAGGAGAAGGAGAATTGGTTTCTGGAGAATATAAGATGATTTACAAGGGAGGAGACCGCAAAGGAGGAGGAGTAGGCTTATTGTACAAGAAGACTCTCGATAAGAACATAATCAAAGTAATCCCTGTCAGTGAAAGGGTGGTAACAATGAAAATATTAATGGAACCTGTAGACACCTTAGTTGTTCAAGTGTACATGCCTACATCAGAAGCAGATGAAGAAGAGGTGGACAAGATTTATGAACAGATAGAAGAGGTATTTGAGGAAAACAGTAAATGTCAATTAACAACAGTGATCAGAGGAGACTGGAACAGCGTGGTAGGAAGTGGAAGACATGGAAACATTGTCAAAGATTATGGACTGGGGCAACGAAATGACAGAGGAGATAAACTGTTGTTGTTGTTGTGATGGGGGGTTTTAGGGGGACTAGACTGCTATGGCCATCAGTCCCCCGCTTCATATCTAGGCAACACAGAAAAAACAGAACGATAAAAAATGTGCCTGAATGAGATTAAAAACAAAGCAGAATGAAAGAATGCACCGTCAATGAATTATTGACTGAGTCAACACGAGACAATACGAAAGACACCAGACACACAGAAACAAATATGAGACAAAAATGACAGAGCCAGTGAATGTGGTTGACCGACCATGTGTATAAAAAGGGAAAAGCCAACCACATAGCGTACAAAATAAAAACAGTAGTCTAAAGACACGTCAAGGAGAACATAGAAAATTATCTAAAAAACCATCCAAAAGGACTCACAGCAACTGGTAAAACCCCGCAGCACGAAGAAATCGTAAAACCAAATTAGCCACAGAGGCATCGTCGCCGAGCACCAAAGAGAGAGTGTTCGGGAGGTTAAAAGAATGCCGCAGTGGGGCTAAAATGGGACAGTCGAGTAGGAGATGGACCACAGTCAATGGGGCACCACATTGGCACATGGGCGGGTCCTCTCGACGGAGGAGGTGACCATGCGTCAGATGGGTGTGACCAATGCGGAGACGGCAGAGAACCACGGAGTCCCTACGGGATCCCAGCTGCGACGACTTCCAGACAGATGTTGTGTCCTTTATCGTACGCAGCTTATTGGGCACGTCCAGAGCGGACCATTCGGCGTTCCACAGGTCGCGTATTTTAGTGCGAAGCAACGGGCGGAAGTCTGCTTCTGGGAGGCCAATCGCCAGAGGGCGGCAAGTGGTAGCCTGTTTGGCTAGCTGGTCAACGCTCTCGTTGCCCGGGATGCCTACATGGCCCGGGGTCCAAACGAATGTAACACAGTGACCGGAGTCACTAAGAGCCAGTATCGACTCCTGAATGGCCCTGACCAATGTATGACGAGCACAACACTGATCAAGGGCCTGTAAACCGCTCAGCGAGTCGCTACAGATCAGAAAGGAGGTCCCGGGGCACATGCGGATGTGGTTAAGGGCGCGGTATATAGCCACCAGTTCTGCAGTGAAAGCGCTGCTGCCGGGTGGCAAAGAGCGTTGTTCAACATGGGCGCCATGGATGTAGGCATAACCAGTGTGGTCGCCATCTGAAGAACCGTCTGTATAAATGACCTCAGAGTTACTGAACTCACGGAGCAGTGCATAAAACTGATGCCGTAGGACCAGAGGAGAAGTAGAGGTCTTCGGCTCACGGGAAAGATCCAGCCGAATCCGCGGCCGAGGAACGGTCCAGGGAGGAGCATGGAGAGTTGAGCGGAAGGGACGGTTAAGAGGTAAGGAGTCCAGGGTCGACAGTAGCGATTGGACACGCGCTGCTATCGGGAGTCCCGACCGAGGTCGCCTCTGCGGCAAACGAGTAACCTCCCCCGGAAAGAGGAGTCTGTTATTCGGATGCCGAGGGGTACAGTGAACTCTAGCAGCATACTGGGCGAGTAGTTGTTGGCGCCGGTATTGCAACGGGGCGACTCCAGCCTCTGCCAAGAGACTTGTGACAGGGCTTGTACGAAAGGCTCCAGTGGCCAGACGGATGCCTGTATGATGCACTGGGTCGAGAACTCGCAGTGCAGATGGAGAGGCTGAGCCGTAGACCTGGCTTCCGTAGTCTAGACGTGACTGCACCAGAGCATTGTACAGCCGCAGGAGGACAGGGCGTGCTGCCCCCCAGACAGTATGGCTGAGGCAACGAAGGATGTCCAAATACCAGGAACACCGTTGCTTAAGCTCGCGCAGATGAGGGAGCCATGTCAAACGTGAGTCGAAAAGGAGACCCAGGAAGTGGTGTGTGTCCACAACCTGAAGGAGCTCACCATCAAGGTAGAGCTCTGGATGCGGATGTACCGCCCGTTGGCAACAAAAGTGCATTACCCTAGTTTTTGCAGGGGAAAATGTGAAACCATGGGCAGAAGCCCAATTCTGCGCCCGATGGATGGCTGCCTGCAGTCGTCGTTCGGCTACACTTGTACTAGCAGTGGAATAGTACATGCAAAAGTCGTCTGCATAGAGGGAGCAGGAAACCGATGGCCCCACCGCAGCCACTAGGCCATTAATGGCCACTAAGAAGAGGGGTACACTGAGGACGGACCCTTGTGGTACCCCATTCTCTTGGATATGGGAGGAACTGAAGGAGGTGCCAATGCGGACTCTAAAGCGGCGCGAAAGTAAAAAATTCTGAATAAAAAGTGGGAGGGAGCCACGAAGACCCCACCCATGTAGTGCGGCAAGGATGTGATGGCGCCATGCCGTGTCATATGCTTTCCGGAGGTCGAAAAAGATGGCGACGAGGTGGTGACGTCGGGCGAAAGCAGTACGTATCGCCGACTCCAAAGAGAGAAGGTTATCAATGGCAGAGCGACCCTGCCGGAAAGCACCTTGTTGTGGGGCGAGCAGACCCCGATACTCGAGAACCCACAGAAGTCGCCGGCTCACCAAACGTTCAAAAAGTTTACAAAGAACGTTTGTGAGGCTTACGGGATGGTAACAGTCAACGTTCAATGGATCTGCACCTGGTTTTAACAGAGGGATAACGATACTCTCCTGCCATTGGGACGGGTATGCTCCCTCGACCCAGAGACGATTAAAGAAATCCAAAAGATGGCGTTGCGAGTGTTCAGAAAGATGTTTCAGCATTTGACAGTGGATTCGGTCCGGTCCTGCAGATGTATTGGGGCAACTGGCAAGAATAGTTTGAAATTCCCACTCTGTAAATGGCGCATTGTACGGCTCTTGGCGGTTTGTGCGAAATACCAACTGCCTTCGCTCAGCCCGCTCTTTTAAGGTACAAAAACCTTGGCTGTAGGCAGTGGACGCCGAATTAAGCAAAGTGCGCTGCAAAATACTCGGCAATGATGGGCGGGTCGGTATGGATTGTACCGCGGATAGAGAGACCCGCGACCCCTGTCGGTGGATGGTGACCTGATATACGACGAATCTTTGTCCAAATCTGGCTAGAAGAGACACGGGGTCCAATTGTGGATACATATTCCTCCCAGCATGCTTGCTTGCGCTGCCGGATAAGCCGGCGTGTCTGGGCCCGAAGACGCTTAAATGCAACCAGGTGGTCAAGGGTGGGGTGGCGCCGGTACTGCTGCAGAGCCCTGCGGCGATTGCGGATAGCTGCTGCTATCTCCGGTGACCACCAGGGCACTGGTCTTCGCCGAGGTAAGGCAGAAGAAGATGGTATCGCGGACTCAGCAGCAGAAACGACAATGGAAATAATTTGCTCAACAGCCATTGTCGCATCAGCAGGGAGAGGGGTATCCAACGTTGCAGCGGAAGTGTATGCTGCCCAGTCGGCCCTGTGGAAGGACCAGCGGGGTAGGCGTGCGTGGCGGTGGTGGTGGGGAAGCGAAAGGAAGATGGGAAAGTGGTCGCTTCCACAAAGGTCATCATGGACCCACCAGTTAAGTAGTGGACGTAAGCCCGGACTACACACAGAAAGGTCTATGGCGGAAAAGGTGCCATGGGCCACACTAAAATGGGTTGGAGCTCCTGTATTTAGAAGACAAAGGTCAAGTTCGTTAAAAAGTAGTTCAAATTCTTGACCACGTCCTGTAGTCACGTTGCTCCCCCATAGGGGGTGATGTGCGTTAAAATCTCCTAAAATAAGAAATGGTGAAGGAAGTTGACCGATCAAGGCTGCCAGGTCAGCTGGTGCCACTGCTGCATCAGGAGGGAGATAAAGGGAACAGATGGTAATGTCCCGTGATGCTCGAACCCTGACAGCGACAGCCTCCAGGGCTGTGTGAAGTGGCACTGGGGAACTATAGGCAGAGGTATGTACATATAGACATACCCCGCCCGACACCCTATTGTAGATGGTGCGGTTGTTGAAGTACCCCCGGTAGCCCCGAAGGGTGGGGGTCCGATCACTAGGAAACCAGGTTTCCTGGAGAGCAACACAAAGTGGTGGAAAAGAGCTCATCAGCTGACGCAATTCGGCCAAGTGACCGAAAAATCCTCCACAATTCCATTGGAGGATCAGACTGTCTCCTGGTTGACGGTGCATGAAGATGAAGATGGAAGAGGGATGGCAGGAGCACTCGTCTTTGGCTGTGAAGTCTGATCCTCCGTCTCCATGGCATCCCCGAGATCTGCGAAGGCCAGATCTTCGGGCGTCGCAAGAAGGATGACCTCATCCTCCGGTGTGTCACGTGCAAGGGTTGGGGGCACCGAGGCCGCCAGCGTTTCCTTGCGCTTCACTGTCTTTTCCTTCTTGTCTTTTTTGTCTTCCCGTCGTTCCTTGGGCCTACCGGAGGAGGGGGGTTTCTCCGGCGGGGCTTGAGGAGCGTGGGAAGACTGAGGAGCCAGGCGGCGTTCTGGCCGAGTGTCCTTCAGCCGCTGGCTGGAGTCTAATGTGACACGGGTGGAAGGGAAGAACAGGTTCCCTTCCCAGAAGAAGAAGCCAGAGAAGGTGAACCCTTTTCTGGCTGGGGAGTAGGGGTAACCACTCCCGACGTGGGGGGCAGTATAGGCCCCGCAGAAGATGGTGTGCCTCCAGATGTCTGGGAGGCCGAGGTAGAGGGGCGGCCCATAGGGCCCACAGATGGAGTTACAACAGTGCGAGAAGTGGCCAATGGTTGTGGCGCCATCGATGTAGCTGCAGCATATGAAGAAAGTAAAGTGACTGGATGCAGCTTTTCGTACTTCCTCCGAGCCTCTGAGTGGGTTAGCCGGTCCAAGGTCTTATATTCTACTATCTTCCGCTCTTTGTGTAGAGCGGGACAGTCCTGCGAACAGGGAGAGTGGTGACCACTGCAGTTGACGCAGTAAGGAAGAGGAGTACAGGCAGCGTCCGGGTGTGAAGGACGGCCACAGTCCCGACAGGTTGCAGCAGCGTTGCAACGAGAGGACATGTGTCCGAAACGCCAACACTTGAAACATCGCATTGGAGGGGGGATGTATGGCTGGACGTCACAGCGATACATCATGACCTTGACCTTTTCGGGCAGATTGTCACCCTCAAAGGCCAAGACAAATGCGCCAGTGGCCACCCTATTATCCTTGGGTCCTCTAAATACGCGCCGGACAAAATGGATTCCGCGTCGTTGTAGGTGCTCGCGTAACTCATCATCTGTCTGTAGCAAAAGGTCTCGATGGTATATCACCCCCTGTACCCTATTTAAGGACTTGTGGGGCGTTACTGTGACAGGAATTTCACCTAAATGATCATATTTTAAGAGGCTCCGTGATTGAGCAGGGGTCTCCGCCTGTATTAGGACCGAACCGTCGCGCAGTTTCGACATTCCGGCAACTTCGCCAAACCTTTCTTCGAGGTGTTCGGCGAAGAAGGAAGGCTTAGTTGCCTGGAAAGATTCCCCATCCTGTCTGGTACACACCAAGTATCTAGGTGAATAAGTCTCAGCCTGCTTTGTGGACCCTCGTTCCCCCCAAGATTGAGTTAGGGAAGGAAACGATTTGGGGTCGTATCTACTGAAATTAAATCTTCCAACCTTCGAGACACCTGACTTAGAGCCAGGATTTTCTGAGGCTTGTCTCCTCTTCATTGCGGAATGTCCGCCCCGATGTCACCCACTCCGAAACAGGGGCTCTCCTCAAGGGCGCCACCCAGCCACAGCAACGCCACCTGGCAGGATGACCGTTGCCGGGAGTCCTGATGCCCCGCAAAGACAAGCATTGACTCCTTGGCATTCATGAGGAGGTCACAGCTCAGGCATCGGCAGTGTGATCCCTGTGCAATTCAGGGGGCTCAACCATGAGGGTACATAACAGCCCCACCACACGGACTGGCTACCGTGCTGGTGACCTAGCGGGGGAGGGGGCTACGGCGAGGAAGGGATGTGGAAGGAAAGGGTAGGAATCCGCGCCGTAGGGGCTAGGTTGGGAGTTCTTCCCCAAATGGCTCACACTTAATCAGAAAATTTTGGTGGAGGTCAAACCACAATGGGGACCTAACTGGGCCGAAAACTGTGAACACGGCAAACAAAGACACAATTGCCAAACCAACAGTACCATGGGAATAGCCGGGCCATCAACACGAGAACACCTAGAGACGGGGTTGGAGAAGGGTAGGGTGGGAAAAAGGATTAGGAAGGGAGGGAACCAGGGTGAGGAAAAGCGGCCTGGGAAACAGGAAGGAAGGCCGCAATGGCTCGGGGACCCGTGCGCGCCACACACGTACCCACAAAAGAGTTGTGGGCCCCCTGGGGGGGGAGATAAACTCATAGGGTTTTGTGAGAGTTTTGACTTTTGGATTGCCAACACCTGGTTCCAAAATCATAAAAGAAGATTGTACACTTGGAAAAGCCCTGGTGATAGAGCCAGATACCAGATAGATTACATCTTAACAAATCAAAGGTTCAAAAACAGTATAAGGATGTCTAAAGCTTGCGCTGGAGCAGATGCCAATACAGATCACAGCCTGCTTATAGCAGACATAAGAACCAAGATGAAACACATTAAAAACAAAGAACTTGTAAGAAATGGAATCTGTTGAAACTGAAAAACGAAGATGCCAAGTCGTTTACTAGTAGTATCGAAGAAAAATTTGGAATGGCAAGACCGAAACTCGATGTAAATGAAGAATGGCTTTCCATTAGAGATGCAATACTGGAAAGTTTAGAGAACGACGTTGGAAAAATGGAGGAATAAAAAGGAATAGATCACACAGAATGTATTAGATAAAATGGCAGACCGGAGAAAATGGAAAAATGACAATGTAGAAGAAGGGAAAGACAGTATAAGAAATTGAATAACGAACTGAGGAGAATTACCGACAAAGCAAGAGAAAACTGGATGATAAAGCAATGTGAGAAAATAGAATATTTGGAAAGACAAGGAAAAACAGACAAAATGTATAGAGCTGCAAAGTTTATAACAATGAAAGAACTGCAAAAAATTACCAAGCAGGGAATACTAAACAAGATGGGAAAAATAACAAAGGAAACAAAATTGTTTGGAAGACATACACAGAAGATCTATACAATTCTGCAGCTGATCACGAAGGACTGGTACCAGAGGATAAACAAGAATGTGATGAAAATAACTGGGGACCTCTAATAGAAAAATGGGAGGTGGAGAAGGCAATCCAGGATCTTAAAGAAAGGAAAGCACCAGGCTGTGATCAAATACCAACAGAAGCACTGAAGGCATTAGGGAATGGTGCTATAATCAGACTTACAAATCTGGTCAACAAAATATGACACAGATATTTGGCCTAAAGAACTCATAAAAACTATAATGGTTCCATTACCAAAGAAATGTAATGCCAAACAATGTAAAGATTTTAGGACAATTAGTTTTATAAGTAGTGTTACGAAAGCTGTGACCAGACTAGTGCTAAGAAGAATAGAAGGAAAATAGTGAAGCATATAGGAGAAGATTAGTTCGGATTTAGAAAAGGAAGAGGAACCAGAGGTGCAATTTGGTGCCTTAGGATGTTGACAGAGAGATTTTTCGAAGTGAATAGAAGAATGTATGTCTGTTTTGTTGACTGGGAAAAGGCGTTTGACAGAGTTAACTGGAGTGTGTTTTTGAAGATTTTGAGAGATGCTGGTATAGATTGGAAAGATAGAAGACTAATAAAACAACTTTATGTTGGACAGAAAGTGGTAGTTCGAGTAGAAGAAGATGAAACTGAAGAAGTCAGTATCGGAAGAGACGTGAGGCAGGGATGTTGTATGTCACCAGCACTTTTCAATATATATGCTGAAAAGCTAATTGATGAGGCCTTGGAAGAAGCAAAAGGGCTTGTAGCGGGAGGAGAAAAAATAAAAACTATAAAATATCCAGATGATACGATAGTATTAGCAGAAACAGACGAATCTTTCCAGGACATGATGGAAAATATTGTAAGCGTGGGTAAATATTTTGGAATGCAGTTAAACATTGATAAGACCAAAGTCAAGAAAATTGGAAAAGAAGATGACACAATAAAAATATCATTAGAGGGAAGAGTATTGGAACAGGTGCAATTGTTTCAATATTCAGGAAGCATGATAACATCCATGGAAGTTGCACAGAGGAAGTAAGGCAAAGAATCTCTATGGGAAGGAAAGCTTTCAGGAAAGTAAAAGATTTGCTAACAACCAAAAGTATTCCCATTACTCTAAGGAAGAGGTCCGTCAAATGTTGTGTGTGGAGCGTGGTGTCATATGGATCTGAAACGTAGACAATCAGACAGAAAGAACCAAGATATTGAAATGTGGCTATGGAGAAGAATGGAAAAGAGAAGTGGACCGACAGAATGAAATGTTCAAATGTTTGTATAGTCTATGGGACTTAACTACGGGGTCATCAGTCCCTAAACTTACAAACTACTTATGAACTACTTACGAACTAGGACGGCACAAATATCCATGCCCGAGGGGGGATTTGAACCCCCGACCGTAGTGGCCGTGCAGACCGTGACTGGAGCGCCTCAGTCTCCTCGGCCACCGTGGCCGGCATACAGAATGAAAAATGAGGTGGTGTTGTGCAGTGTAGGAGAGGAAAGGACCATCATTAGGACAATCCAGAAGTTGGTTGGGGCACGTATTATGTAGGAATTGTCTGCTACTAAGAATAATGGAAGGAAAAGTAGAAGGAAGATGAGGGAGAGGAAGGAGAAGACTTGGAATGCTGACTGACCTGAAGAAAGGAAGGAACTACAGGAAAATGAAGGAGGATGCCCAGAACAGAGCGAAGTGGAGGAGATCCAGTTGAAACCTGTCTGAGGACAGACCTACTCAAAGAAAAAGGAGAAGAAGAATAAGACTACCAATTGTACTCACAGGAAATTTTACAGACAGAACACACACTTAAAGCTGAATGTACATTCGAAATCGTATCACAGTATGAAACGTAGTTCATGAAATAAGAGGACGTAAAGAGTAACATTCATGGAAAACCGCCCCATCAAGCGTCACACTTTAATGTATTACTTCTTTACTACTAACCATATTCACAACAGATTTTACCGACATACAGCACTTATACAAATAAATATATTCCTGCAAAATTTTACAATTGCACAACATATCTATACTAATAATAAATCTGTAAATGTACGCCTGTCGCTGTTCACTTCAATCTTCAAAACTACTGGATGAATTTTCAGGCGGTTTTCATAGGAAATATGAGTGAAGATTGGTTCAAGATCTAGGCATGATTTCATCAAAATATAATCATGAAGTGTTTTCATAGACCGTCGTGTCTGTCTGCTCATCTCTTCTAAACCACTTCTCCAAAACTACTTCACGAATTCGCATGAGGTTTTCACAGGTAACTTCAGCATACCTAGGAACAACATATAGATTTAGTTTCATAAAAATCAGATCACAGAAAGAAGAACATCACAATTTAACGTTTTTCATTGACAACCGTCATGTCTGTATTCCTCTTTCATCTCCAAAACTAGTAGATGAATTTTCAGGGGTTTTCACAGGAAATGTGAGCGTATATTGTGGTTACAGAAATGTTTCATTTCACAAAATCGGATCAGAAAAAGTAAGATACCACAATTTAAATATTTCTCTGAAAGCAATCGCATGTGTCTATTTGTAGAGAGTCATCTCCAAAAGTACTACATGAACATTCATGGGGGTATCATAGATAAATAAATAATATCCTGGGGCAACATATAGGCTTCTTTACATCAAAATCAGATCAGGAAAGTAAAAGATACCGTAATTTGAAGTTTTAGGTGTATTTCATGCTTGGCAAGAATGGTGTAATGCAGCAAAGAACTAATAGATAGTAATCGGATTATCACCCTTGAAAATACTACTTACTCTTTGACTTTTCAAATTTCTGGAAATCATTTTCTTGGTTACTATGTTCTACAAAATATGATCCAATGCAATGAATATAAAACTGATATAATCCTCTCCATGATTAATCCATTAATGTACATACTGATATCACAATCTAATGAACATGTATAACTACTATGGAAGTTTAAGTCTCACGCTTGAAGCGACAATAGCGCATCTAACGGAAAGAGAGCCAACCCTAAGAATAATAATTTTTTCAGTGTTATTTCTACTTCATTAATGAAATACTTATTACTGATTATATTTCAGCTTTCCATGCCTCAGTCCAGAGATATGAACGATAGTGAAATAAATGTTTTAAATGGCGAATATAAGTGATGTAAGATGTAAGCTACATCATATTCATGAAGATATGCCTATTTCTAACACGTTTCGCAAATGTATTAACCCTCGGGTGGAAGTGCCAATTATTATAACTTCGGCAGCAGCACGGTGCAGGTTTGCTACCACTGTGTAATCCGAGTTACAAACCTAGTATGTAGCTACTAAGTGATCGTAATGACAAAAATAGTTTAATGTACAGGTAGAAATATCACATTTGTTAATATCTGAATTAGTGTATCAATTACCTTTGGTGTATAAATATAACAACTGCAACATTATTCCGAAAGGGGAGAATAATCATGTGTAATAGACCCAGCAGTACTATCATTTCCTCTTTCATTACTTCCCTGTAGTTCCTGTCTTTTGAGCAATTAGTGTCAGCTTTTTTCTGTGTTGTGTGGAACTTAGTACACATAATTACCTCATCAATCATATCATCACCTATCATGAATGAGAGAGCTTGTGTCTCTAACCTCACACCCCTTGAGTTCCCTTTTGAACCACAGAAGACTTTTGTGATATTCTTTTTCACTGTTTTGGAGTGCTGCTTGTATGTTGTTTTACTCTACAGAGTGATACCATCTTCAATATCAGATTCATTGCATCTGAAAACTGACTGCATGTAAATTTTACATTTTTGGCTCATTAGTTTGTTGTTTAGTCTCCATTTTTTAGCTTTGTGATTTTTCCACAAGGCTTTTAGTTTGGAAAGCATCTCATCTTCTATTTGAACTCCAACTACTGTAAACACATTCAATGGCACAATTGTGTAGGAGTCTTCCAAAGTTTGCACATCTTTTACATTTATGACACACCTGATTATCTTGCATATGCTTTTCAATTTGTTGCCTAGATACTGATGGTACTGGTATTTTAGGGAGAGGATGATTTGGAAACCTGCTGAGAACGCTACAGTTTTGAAAATCTCTCTCAATATCAGATTTATAATCTGCATCAGTAAAATGTTCACTGCAAACCACTGGGGAATTTCATAGTGTATTTGGAATAAAGATTTATCTAAGACTCGTGTGTAACCGTGTATTTCTTAGATTATTATCAACTCCAAAGTCATGTTAACTATTGCTGCTGGCATTTTGTTTTTGATTCTTACATAAGGGCTCACAGCAGTAAGGCATCTGTAAGGAATAAGGAGCGTATTTCAGATTATTGCACTATATGGTCACAGATATTCAAAACAAGCAGCAATACAAATGTAAGTACTAAATCATTTTCACTATTACTCACTTCCTGTATTTTTTACCTTCATTAAATAATATAGTGAGGACAGTTTACAACTCACCACAAAGACGTGGCGACGAGCTGCGACAGGCACATACAAAAGACACACACATACAACACATTCAGCTATCGGCCATGGCCTTCTTCAGAAATAGAGCACTGTGTTGTATGACTGTGTTGTGTGCCTGTGTGATTGCGTGAGTGCTCTATTTCTGAAGAAGGCCATGGCCGATAGCTGAATGTGTTGTATGTGTGTGTCTTTTGTATGTGCCTGTCGCAGCTCGTCGCCACGTCTTTGCGGTGAGTTGTAAACTGTCCTCACTATATTATTTACCTTCATTAAAAGAAGACTTCAAGCCCAATTAATGCAGAAAAACATATATTACTTATTCACTATTTACATGTTACAAGAGCATGCATGACTTTGAAAGTAACAATTTAACAATCCAGTAAAACCTGGGTATAGTGCACTAGCCAAAAGTACTAATAGCCGAGACAACAGTCAGTGTGGGAATTGAAGCAAGAGGCATGTGCTGCAAAGGCTCCTGTGGAAAGAGACCAGAAGAAGAGCACTCAAGCACCCAAACGATCATCACAAATAAATTATTACATGCAACTGGTTGCTGCATTTTATGAATTAATAACAAACACACATTATTCACTTTTTATATTTTTCAGGGGCCTAGAGAGTATTTTATTAAACTGCTTGTACTGGCAGTTTTTCTGTAATTATACAACTTTTCTTTTTTCTTTTTAAAAAAAAAAAAAAAAAAAGAGAGAGATTGTTTTCTGATATATTGAGAAGAAAAGAAGCCTTTATCATCATTTATGAGAACTCACCAATTTCATTAAGGGAATGAGCAGCCTTGCTTATATCTCCAGCTTGAACCTGGGCTTCAAGCTTTCTAGCAAGATGTTGTGTTCTTGCTGCATGGCGCAATGTGTCGGAGGTGGCATGCAGACGTGCCAGGACTCGGGTCTGACGCTCCAGACGCTCATAAGGCTCCTGCACTTGAGTTCGAAGGCGCTCCACTGATGACAGGACTCCCTGCAGGCAAAATATACACACCAAAATCAATGTAAAACTGTCCACTATTTGCCGCTGAAGCACTACAACAGTAGTGTAGTCACTAAGTTGTGTCTGATAGAGAACATGCTAAGGTACTTCCTGCAATATCCACCGTGTCCTAGGCGGCTTAGTGGTTTGAGCAACTTCCTACTAAGCAGATGACTTGGGTTTGATCTCCAGTCTCCGTACAAAATTTCAATTGCCTCACTGAATTTAATTCCCATAGCAGCTAAAATATTTCTGCCATCCTTGATTGTATTTCATATTAGCTGTGAAGGACTAAGGTGTCGGTTATTTTGGTCAGACACCACATAATTATTATTGTTCCTGTTATTGACATTCCAACCAGGACTTTCCATCACCTGTTTCTTTCACAAACCATTCTAATTTCTCCATCTATTATAACACAATCACCAGGAAAGATATAAATGGCATTCTGTCAAGTGGAATGTGAAATAATATAACAACACACAGGGTCCCATTCTACCCTTTTGCTGCTCCCCTCTGATCAGGAATGTTTATTTCACCGTCCTGTCTATTAATCTCTGAACAGAGTGGAGGAGAACAATAGAACCTTTTATCTTTTGTCACTTCTTCTAAGTCAACCTGGAATCAGACCTGCTTATCCCCTTCTTTTTCGCTGCAGTAAATGATGAGAGTTGAGCATGGTTTACTTAAATAAAGTGCTTAAAGATTTTTTTTATCATCATTTAATAGACTTTATCCTCCCATTTCTTTTTTCAGTAATTCTGTTTCATAAATGATTGTAGTTTGGCCGCCATTTTCGCAACCTGGATCTTGTGCTGCTATTATTACCGCAATATGTCATCATTCATAAATTTGGGCTGATAGAACCTGCAATTTTCTTTTATCTCCTGAGTGCAGTTATTATTATTATTATTATTATTATTATTACTACTACTACTACTACTACACTAATACTGCAAATCACAGATGTATTATGTTACTTATCTACAGACGTACACCAGGTAATGCTGAGACTGGCATCTAAGTTATTAATTACAATAAATAATATAATGAGGACAGTTACAACTCACCGCAAAGACGTGGCGACGAGATGCGACAGGCACATACAAAAGACACACACATACAACACATTCAGCTATAGGCCATGGCCTTCTTCAGAAATAGAGCACTCACGCAATCACACAGGCACACAACACAGTCATACAACCATCACCTCCGACTGCCACACTTCGAATCACGCTCTGCAGCGAATCGGGGATGGGAGGGGAGGGGAGGGGAGGGGAGGGGGAGGGGATAGAAAGGTTACGTCACGGTGGTGGGGATGGGTTAGATGGGAATAACGAGATGCAGCTTAGGAATGGAGTGGGGAGGCGGGTGAGGGGAGAAAATAAAATAAAATAAAGTAAAATAAAATAAAATAAAATATGAAAATTCATGCACACTGCAAGTGCACAAGACCACATACACACACATACGCACGCACGCACGCACGCACACGCACACACACACACACACACACACACATACATACATACATATACACACACATGATCACACATTCACACACCACTCAAATCAGGCGAGGTTTGGGATACAGAGGTAGGAACTGTAAGGTATGGAAAAATATATATATAGGGAAATTATCGTAGGTTGAGGCCTGGTTGATTTCGGGATCGGAGAATGTATTGTAGGGATAACTCCCATCTGTGCAGTTCAGAAAAGCTGGTGGTGGATGGGAGGATCCAGATGGCCCGGGTTGTGAAGCAGCCATTGAAATCAAGCATGTGCTCCGCTGCATGCTGTGCCACAGGGTGGTCCACCTTGTTTTTGGCCACAGTTTGGCGGTGGCCATTCATCCTAATGGACAGCTGGTTGGTGGTCATGCCAATATAGAAAGCTGTACAGTGCTTGCAGCACAGTTGGTAAATTACGTGGCTGCTTTCACAAGTGGCCCGGCCTCTGATGGGGTAGGATAAGCCTGTGACAGGACTGGAATAGGAAGTGCTGGGTGGGTGGATTGGACAGGTCTTGCAGCGGGGTCTTCCACAAGGATATGATCCCTGTGGCAGTGAGCTGGGTTTCGGGGTGGCATAAGGATGAACAAGGATGTTGTGAAGGTTGGGAGGGCGACGGAACACTACTTTAGGAGGGGTGGGAAGGATCTTGGGCAGGATGTCTCTCATTTCAGGGCATGAGGATAGAAAATCAAAACCTTGGCGAAGGATGGAATTTAGTTGTTCGAGACCAGGGTAGTACTGGGTGACAAGGGGAGCGCTCTTTTGTGGATGGTTACTAGTGTTAGGAAGAGGATTTGGGGTGTGTGAGGATATGGCACGGGAGATTTGTTTGCGGACTAGGTCTGTGGGGTAGTTTCTGTTTGTGAAGGCCTTTGTGAGACCTTCAGCATATTCAGAAAGGGAATTCTTGTCACTGCAGATATGCCGTCCACGGGTGGCCAGGCTGTAAGGGAGGGATTTTTTGACGTGGAAGGGATGGCAACTGTCAAAATGTAGGTACTGTTGGTGGTTGGTAGGTTTAATATGGACGGAAGTGTGGATGGAGCCATCAGTGAGGTGGAGGTTGACATCCAGGAATGTGGCATGGTTGGTTGAGGAAGACCAGGTGAAGTGGATGGGAGAGAAGGAATTGAGGTTCTGAAGAAAGGAGGATAGGGTGTCCTGGCCGTGAGTCCAGATCATGAAAATATCATCAATGAACCGGAACCAGGCCAGAGGCTTGAGGTTTTGGGATGCTAGGAAGGATTCCTCCAGACGGCCCATGAACAGGTTGGCATAGGAGGGTGCCATGCGGGTGCCCATGGCTGTGCCTTGGATTTGATGGTAAACTTTCCCCTCAAAGGAAAAGTAGTTGTTAAGTAGGATGAAATTGGTAAGGGTTATGAGGAATGAGGTATCAGGCTTGCATTCAGAAGGACGTTGGGAGAGGTAGTGTTCCAGAGCGGCAAGGCCATGGGCATGTGGGATGTTGGTGTATAGGGAGGTGGCATCCACTGTGACAAGTAAAGATCCAGGAGGCAAAGGGGTGGGAATGGTGGAGAGTCGGTGAAGGAAGTGGTTGGTATCCTTGATGTGGGAAGGTAGATTTTGGACAATAGGTTGGAGGTGTTGGTCAACTAGGGCTGAAATTCGTTCGGTAGGCGCACAGTAACCAGCCACAATAGGGCGTCCAGGATTATTAGGTTTGTGGATTTTGGGGAGCATGTAAAAGGTGGGTGTGCGGGGTGCTGCTGGGGTGAGGAGGGAGATGGATTCAGGGGAGAGTTTCTGGGAGGGGCCATAGGATTTTAGTAGGGATTGGAGATCTTGTTGGACTTTGGGGATGGGGTCAATCTGGCACAACTTGTAGGTGGAGGAGTCAGATAGTTGGCGGAGCCCTTCTGCCAGGTAGTCACTGTGATCCATAACTACAGTGGTGGAACCTTTATCAGCAGGGAGGATGATTATGTCAGGATTAGTTTTAAGGTTTTGGATGGCTCTTCTTTCTTCTGCTGAAAGGTTTGAGTTCTTGGGAAGGGACTTGGGAAAGGATGGTGAGGACAAGTTGGAGGTGAGAAACTCTTGGAGGGTAACCAGAGGGTGGTTAGGTGGGAGTGCAGGGGGATCTTTGTTGGATGGTGGTATGAATTGGGACAGGCAGGGTTCAATATTGGGATTAGGTAGATTGCGGTCAGAGGGATTGGTGGCAAAGTAGTGTTTCCATCGTAGGGATCGGGAAAAGGAGAGTAGGTCTTTGACAAGAGCAACATGATTAAACTGGGGTGTAGGACTAAAGGTAAGACCTTTGGATAGAACGGAAACTTCAGTGGGGTTTAGGTTTTTTGTGGATAGGTTGACCACAGTGTTCTGGGGTTGTTTTGGTATTGGATGTTGTGGAGTGGTGGTAGGGAGTTTGGAGGGATGAGGTAGGTTCAAGAGGTCAGCTAAACATGGTCTGGGACCTATGAGGGGCTCATGAGGAGGAACACTGTGGTTCGGATAGGGATTGGATATGGGTGCTCCAAGGCGGCAATATGATGTCAGCAAGCTGGATAGTTTGTGGAGGTGGTGTTTGGAATGCTCCTCCAGTTGCTGGAGAGCAAAGGATTCGATCTGGGAGATGGGATGTAGGTAGTTTTGGTTACACAATAGTAATATCTTACGGAGGGAGAGAAGGTAGCTAAGGGATTTATGAGCCATGGAGAGGTGATTTTGTAGGACTAGGTTCGTGAGGGATAAGGATTGGTGGAATCTGAAAAGGTGCAGGTCATTGTGGAAGGAGGGGTGGGATCCAGACAATGGAATTTTTAATGTTAGACCGTTGGGAGGGATACCATGACTTAGACAGCATTTTAGGAATAGGATGTGGGATTGGGTTTTGGCCAGGGAAAGGGATACTTTCCTGAACTGGTACAGATAGAAGGAGCAGGGGTCCATTGGGACAGGAATGGTGCCGGGAAAGTGGAAAGTGAGGAATGATGGGAGAGACAGTGGATTATGATGAACCTGGGAAGAGGTTCCTCAACACGCAAAATACGCACCAGACACGCAAAAGTTCGTAAATTCGCGCACACAACTACACAGATACACACCCAAGCACGCAGATTCACGCCCAAGCGCACTAAATGACGGAAAATACGCAAATTACGCACCAGACACGCAAAAGTTCGTAAATTCGCGCACACAACTACACAGATACACACCCAAGCACGCAGATTCACGCCCAAGCGCACTAAAAGACGGAAAAAATGCAAAATCACGAATAAAATCAGTACCAGAACGCAATATCACGCACTAAAACGGGAGATCTCACACAGGAGCAAGCAGCCCACCGCAAAAATGCGTGCAAAATTTCCGTACTTATGCGTTGTTTGGGTTTTTGCACGCATTTTTGCGGTGGGCTGCTTGCTCCTGTGTGAGATCTCCCGTTTTAGTGCGTGATATTGCGTTCTGGTACTGATTTTATTCGTGATTTTGCATTTTTTCCGTCTTTTAGTGCGCTTGGGCGTGAATCTGCGTGCTTGGGTGTGTATCTGTGTAGTTGTGTGCGCGAATTTACGAACTTTTGCGTGTCTGGTGCGTAATTTGCGTATTTTCCGTCATTTAGTGCGCTTGGGCGTGAATCTGCGTGCTTGGGTGTGTATCTGTGTAGTTGTGTGCGCGAATTTACGAACTTTTGCGTGTCTGGTGCGTATTTTGCGTGTTGAGGAACCTCTTCCCAGGTTCATCATAATCCACTGTCTCTCCCATCATTCCTCACTTTCCACTTTCCCGGCACCATTCCTGTCCCAATGGACCCCTGCTCCTTCTATCTGTACCAGTTCAGGAAAGTATCCCTTTCCCTGGCCAAAACCCAATCCCACATCCTATTCCTAAAATGCTGTCTAAGTCATGGTATCCCTCCCAACGGTCTAACATTAAAAATTCCATTGTCTGGATCCCACCCCTCCTTCCACAATGACCTGCACCTTTTCAGATTCCACCAATCCTTATCCCTCACGAACCTAGTCCTACAAAATCACCTCTCCATGGCTCATAAATCCCTTAGCTACCTTCTCTCCCTCCGTAAGATATTACTATTGTGTAACCAAAACTACCTACATCCCATCTCCCAGATCGAATCCTTTGCTCTCCAGCAACTGGAGGAGCATTCCAAACACCACCTCCACAAACTATCCAGCTTGCTGACATCATATTGCCGCCTTGGAGCACCCATATCCAATCCCTATCCGAACCACAGTGTTCCTCCTCATGAGCCCCTCATAGGTCCCAGACCATGTTTAGCTGACCTCTTGAACCTACCTCATCCCTCCAAACTCCCTACCACCACTCCACAACATCCAATACCAAAACAACCCCAGAACACTGTGGTCAACCTATCCACAAAAAACCTAAACCCCACTGAAGTTTCCGTTCTATCCAAAGGTCTTACCTTTAGTCCTACACCCCAGTTTAATCATGTTGCTCTTGTCAAAGACCTACTCTCCTTTTCCCGATCCCTACGATGGAAACACTACTTTGCCACCAATCCCTCTGACCGCAATCTACCTAATCCCAATATTGAACCCTGCCTGTCCCAATTCATACCACCATCCAACAAAGATCCCCCTGCACTCCCACCTAACCACCCTCTGGTTACCCTCCAAGAGTTTCTCACCTCCAACTTGTCCTCACCATCCTTTCCCAAGTCCCTTCCCAAGAACTCAAACCTTTCAGCAGAAGAAAGAAGAGCCATCCAAAACCTTAAAACTAATCCTGACATAATCATCCTCCCTGCTGATAAAGGTTCCACCACTGTAGTTATGGATCACAGTGACTACCTGGCAGAAGGGCTCCGCCAACTATCTGACTCCTCCACCTACAAGTTGTGCCAGATTGACCCCATCCCCAAAGTCCAACAAGATCTCCAATCCCTACTAAAATCCTATGGCCCCTCCCAGAAACTCTCCCCTGAATCCATCTCCCTCCTCACCCCAGCAGCACCCCGCACACCCACCTTTTACATGCTCCCCAAAATCCACAAACCTAATAATCCTGGACGCCCTATTGTGGCTGGTTACTGTGCGCCTACCGAACGAATTTCAGCCCTAGTTGACCAACACCTCCAACCTATTGTCCAAAATCTACCTTCCCACATCAAGGATACCAACCACTTCCTTCACCGACTCTCCACCATTCCCACCCCTTTGCCTCCTGGATCTTTACTTGTCACAGTGGATGCCACCTCCCTATACACCAACATCCCACATGCCCATGGCCTTGCCGCTCTGGAACACTACCTCTCCCAACGTCCTTCTGAATGCAAGCCTGATACCTCATTCCTCATAACCCTTACCAATTTCATCCTACTTAACAACTACTTTTCCTTTGAGGGGAAAGTTTACCATCAAATCCAAGGCACAGCCATGGGCACCCGCATGGCACCCTCCTATGCCAACCTGTTCATGGGCCGTCTGGAGGAATCCTTCCTAGCATCCCAAAACCTCAAGCCTCTGGCCTGGTTCCGGTTCATTGATGATATTTTCATGATCTGGACTCACGGCCAGGACACCCTATCCTCCTTTCTTCAGAACCTCAATTCCTTCTCTCCCATCCACTTCACCTGGTCTTCCTCAACCAACCATGCCACATTCCTGGATGTCAACCTCCACCTCACTGATGGCTCCATCCACACTTCCGTCCATATTAAACCTACCAACCACCAACAGTACCTACATTTTGACAGTTGCCATCCCTTCCACGTCAAAAAATCCCTCCCTTACAGCCTGGCCACCCGTGGACGGCATATCTGCAGTGACAAGAATTCCCTTTCTGAATATGCTGAAGGTCTCACAAAGGCCTTCACAAACAGAAACTACCCCACAGACCTAGTCCGCAAACAAATCTCCCGTGCCATATCCTCACACACCCCAAATCCTCTTCCTAACACTAGTAACCATCCACAAAAGAGCGCTCCCCTTGTCACCCAGTACTACCCTGGTCTCGAACAACTAAATTCCATCCTTCGCCAAGGTTTTGATTTTCTATCCTCATGCCCTGAAATGAGAGACATCCTGCCCAAGATCCTTCCCACCCCTCCTAAAGTAGTGTTCCGTCGCCCTCCCAACCTTCACAACATCCTTGTTCATCCTTATGCCACCCCGAAACCCAGCTCACTGCCACAGGGATCATATCCTTGTGGAAGACCCCGCTGCAAGACCTGTCCAATCCACCCACCCAGCACTTCCTATTCCAGTCCTGTCACAGGCTTATCCTACCCCATCAGAGGCCGGGCCACTTGTGAAAGCAGCCACGTAATTTACCAACTGTGCTGCAAGCACTGTACAGCTTTCTATATTGGCATGACCACCAACCAGCTGTCCATTAGGATGAATGGCCACCGCCAAACTGTGGCCAAAAACAAGGTGGACCACCCTGTGGCACAGCATGCAGCGGAGCACATGCTTGATTTCAATGGCTGCTTCACAACCCGGGCCATCTGGATCCTCCCATCCACCACCAGCTTTTCTGAACTGCACAGATGGGAGTTATCCCTACAATACATTCTCCGATCCCGAAATCAACCAGGCCTCAACCTACGATAATTTCCCTATATATATATTTTTCCATACCTTACAGTTCCTACCTCTGTATCCCAAACGTCGCCTGATTTGAGTGGTGTGTGAATGTGTGATCATGTGTGTGTATATGTATGTATGTATGTATGTATGTGTGTGTGTGTGTGTGTGTGTGTGTGTGTGTGTGTGTGTGTGTGCGTGTGCGTGCGTGCGTGCGTATGTGTGTGTATGTGGTCTTGTGCACTTGCAGTGTGCATGAATTTTCATATATATATATATATATATATATATATATATATATATATATATATATATATATATATATTATTTTATTTTATTTTACTTTATTTTATTTTATTTTCTCCCCTCACCCGCCTCCCCACTCCATTCCTAAGCTGCATCTCGTTATTCCCATCTAACCCATCCCCACCACCGTGACGTAACCTTTCTATCCCCTCCCCCTCCCCTCCCCTCCCCGATTCGCTGCAGAGCGTGATTCGAAGTGTGGCAGTCGGAGGTGATGGTTGTATGACTGTGTTGTGTGCCTGTGTGATTGCGTGAGTGCTCTATTTCTGAAGAAGGCCATGGCCGATAGCTGAATGTGTTGTATGTGTGTGTCTTTTGTATGTGCCTGTCGCATCTCGTCGCCACGTCTTTGCGGTGAGTTGTAACTGTCCTCATTATATTATTTATTCCAACCTGGACTTTCCATTATTATTAATTACAATGATTTATATAACAGGGGATTGCATGCTCTGCAGCAGATACAACTGTCTTAGTGACACCTCTACCATTATGTCGATTGTGTCATTTGGGAGAGATCCAAGAGAAGCAGCAAAACTGAAGTAATCCCAATTGGCCTCATTTAAAGCCCATCGAGGAGGGCATCGAGGACACCAATGATGGGGTAGTGTCAGAAAGATAGAAAAGTGGTCACTATCACACAAATCATTGCGTGTCCTCCAGTTGATAAATGGTAAGAGGCCTGGGCTGCAAACTGACAAGTCAATAGCTGAGAAGGTGACATGTTCCACACTGAAATGTGTGTGGGCAGCAGTGTTTAAAAGACAGAGGTCGAGCTGGGATACGGGTAGTTATGTCATATGGTACCTTTAATCTGACCACCACAGCTTCTAAAGGTGTCTCAAGGGGCACAGGTTTACTGTATACAGAGGAGGATGTACACGAATACTCCACCTGACACCCTGCAACTTTTGTAGTATACCCTGTACCCACGAAGGGAAGGGATTCGCATTGCCAGGAACCAGGTCTCCTGGAAGGCAATGCAGAAAGCAGGTGTTGTGCTTAAAAGTTGGCGCAAATCAGTCAGGTCTCAGAAAAATCCACCACAATTCCACTGGAAGATGGTCTGGGAAGACATGAGGTACTAAGGAGGGCATTTATACCTCAGGATTACTTGCAGTCACTTCTGGAGTGGCTGTTGGATCGATATCTATCATTTCTGAGGGACCATCAAGAGATAGGTCCTCAGGGTACACTAGAATCTCCACCTCATCCTCGGAGGCAGAGGTATGGAGCAGTGGTGTGGGAACCACTGGTTCTCTTTCTTTTTAACACCTTTCTTCTTCTTCTTTTGTGCCTCTCGCTGCTCCTTCATCTTCTCTTGTCAGGAGGCCTGCATGGACTCAGTCTCTGGGATTGAGGATGACTTCAAAGCCCTCTGACCAACCTTTGCTTGCACTGTCTGCCACTCGTTGGTGTCTGCTTTTTCAGCGGAGCAAGCTGAGGAAGGATGGGATTCAAGTGATGTGTGAAAGGAGCCAGAGGAGGCTGCTCCTTCTCTGGCTTGGGGGTGGGGATTGATGTCCACTGTGTTTGGGGGGAGGGGGAGGGAATTGCTCCCAAAGTTGGAGTTTTGGGACCAACACAGGAAGAGGTTCCCCCAATCATCTGGGGGGAGGGCGGGGGGGGGGGGAGGGGTGAAGACTGTAGGGCCTCTCGGACGACTGCAACTGGCTGAACAGATTGTGATCTTGTCGCCATTGGTATTGACGAGGAAGCGGCTGAAGCATAGGAGGTGATCATGCTTATTACAGCTTCAGGTACTTCAGGTAGCCTCAAAATGTGTCAGCCTGTCGAAGGTCTTATATTCCATGATTTTCCTCTCTTTGTGCATTACTGTGCAATATGACGAGTAGGGCGCGTGATGCTAGCTGCAGTTGAAGCAGACTGGAGGAGGGGTACATGGAACACTTGGATGAGATGCATGTCCACATTTCCGACAGATGGGATTGGTATCACACCAAGATGACATGTGCCCAAACCTCCAGCACTTAAAATAATGCCTAGGGGGAGGATTGTAGGGTTTATCATCGCACTGGTAGATCATCACCTTGACCTTCTCAGGCAATGAAACACCCTCAAAGGAAAGATGAAGGCACCAGTGGCAACCCTGTTATCTTTCGGACCCCTATCAATATGTCGGATAAAATTAACGCCTCGGCAGTCTAGATTTGGTCTTAGTTCATCATCAGACTGAAACAAGAGGTATTTATGAAATATAATACCTTGCACCACGTTTAAACTCTTGTAAGGTGTTATTGTAATGGGAACATCACCCAGCTTGTTACTAGCTAGCTGTGCCTATGACTGCACTGAAAATGACATCGTTTTGACGACTGCTCTAATCTCATTTTAGACATGCCCTTGACATCTCCGAAATTGTCCTCAAGGTGCTCCAAAAAAAAAAAAAAAAATAAAGGCTTTGTTGAGTTGAAGGATTCTCCATCTGTTCTGCTTCAGACCAGGTATTTAGTGGCATTAACCTCACCTTGTTGATGGGCTCTAGGTTCCTCCCATAGTGTGGGCACAGAAGGGAACAAGTGGGGGTCATACATTGCTGTATTTAAATCATCTTCCTCACTTAGAGACGGCGGTTGTATGTCCACCAATGTTTCAAGATTTTTTCATGGTGTTCCCAGGAGCAGCTTGGGAAATGAGATTGAGGTGGTTTTTTTAAGGTTTGTACCGTCCTCGCGACTTGTTGATTAAGCTGTACAACGTTTCACCATCATGCTGTATAGTGGTCGCTGAAGCAAGCACAGAGCTTACGGTGTGGCAGACTGTTGGTGCAACACAGTCCACAGCTCAGGAACCTGGGTTTACCAAGCCCCCACTCAGAAAATTAATGCTGAGCCCATGAGGGGTCACAAATTAGATTACATGGGAATTTTTGATGATTTATTTCCCTCCTGTTAGCTCGTGTAAACAGGTAATGACATAATACTGGCTCCCTGAATTGGATTGGAAGGTTACAAAATTTGAAAAGAGAACTAGACAGGCTAATGTTAAATATGGTGGGGATTAATGATGTTTGGTGGCAGGATGAACAAGACTTCTGTTCAAATACGTACAGAGTTATAAATGAAAAATCAGTTGGGATAATGTAGATGTAGGGCTAATAAAAAATATAAGGAAATATGTTTCATGCTGCCCATTTTCAGAGGTTATCTTCAGTTCCTACAGGTGGATGACTGATTTCGAAAAGGCATTTAGCCTTGATCGTGGGGTAGAAACAGGGCTATTGATTAGTAGCATATTTGATATTCTTAAATAGATTTATAAATAATTTTTCATCTACGAACTTCTGTAGGTGCATTCAAGAATGCTCAAAATGAAACCAGTCACAATATCCACTAAAAATGACAGTACTTCACACTCACACAATGATGCTCATTGTTTACGAAACAATCCAGATAAATTGTCAGAAGGTGACAAAAGCAATAATGGTGTTGAAAGTAGAAGACAAGAATTTTATAGTGACTTAAGAAGAGACTTGAAAAGGATGTCCAAACCAAATCCCAAAGACTGGATGAAAAGTATCAATAAAATTCTGAGAATACATGGACAAATATATAATGGATTCAAATGAAGTCAAAATGGCAAAATCACTCATGAGGCAAAAGAATTAGAGCCAATGAGTACTTCGAAGGTGTGTCATAAATCTGTTCAAAGAAAGTGTCATCAGTTTTCAGCTATTGATAGGTGGTCAGTATTTAACACATTTTGGAAATGATGCCATGGGATCACAGGAAGATTTGCATAATCAATATTATGGATGTAATTCCAACAGAACATCCAGGGAAGAAGGAGAAAAGGCAAGCTGATTTATTAACTGAGAAATGATCTGGGGAAACAAAGTATACAAAAAGACATTTCTCACTAATCTTAGGATTAAAGAATTCGCTGTCCAATATTGGATAAGCCCTGATTTAGAATTGGCATGATCTCAAATGAAGCAGAAGAAGAAGAGAGAAACTTCATAAAAGAATTCATGGGTTCTCTTCCAAAACTTCTGTCACACTATCCACAGTGACATGCTGACAACTAGGTTCATGACTTCATGGATCTAATCCACACTCAAACCTAAACATCAGCTTTTTCCAACTGAAAATGAGACTCCTAATACCAAATACAGTAAAACCTCATTTTTACATTCTCGGTTTTTATGTTTTCCCGCCATTTACACCATTTTTTGTCAGTCCCGTCAAATTTCCTATGTTCACAATGTTAATTCGCCCTCGTTTTTGCATTAACATATTTACACTTTTCCCGCGTTTTACACTTTTCGAAAGCACGTAATGTACATAAATTGACACTAGCATGGCTTTCCCCTTAAAGTATAGAACTTAAAAATTATTTGCATTTGAGTTTCTTGACACTTTGCGCTTATCCAAACTTGTATTTCGCGCTTCGTTGTTGACTTAAAGACGCGCCGATTTGTGGCAATGTAGGTCTTCTTTTCACCAGCTTCTTTGGCAGAGTGCCTGGCATGTACTCAGACAAACAGAACGGTTTGTTAACGAGACAATAATGCTGATTTGTGGCGGTGTAGTTCGTCTTTCTGCTAGCTTCTTTGCCAGAGCGGCTGGCGTGTACTCAATCGGAACCAGTTGCTTTGTTGAAGTGAGAATAAATAGTTGCGTTGTTTTTGTGATACTTATTTCTGTCGCAGTTGGGAATCATAATACCAACAATCTCAAAAAAGTGATAATAGTGAGAGTTGCCGATCCTATGCAAACGTCACAAAAATACTTATGCATATGTTTGTACTCGAGAACACGAATAAATTCTCTAATATTGTCGTGTGAAACATCGAAAAAATACAAAAAGAACGGAACTGTAGGAGTTTTACTATGTAAATAATTAATTCCGGTAAAAGGCAGTAATTTTGAAGATGTGTTACATAGCCTAGCAGCGGCGTCCACACGATATCTATCGAAGCGGTTCAGGTAATTTTGAAGATGTGTTATAGCCCAGCAGTGGCGTCCTCGATTATAATGAATGAAATTATATAAAAAATTTCTACTTCCCATAAAATTACCAGTTTCGCCTGGCGCTTAAAATAGTAAAAATTTGGATA
Organism: Locusta migratoria; assembly: GCA_026315105.1. Taxonomy (NCBI): domain Eukaryota; kingdom Metazoa; phylum Arthropoda; class Insecta; order Orthoptera; family Acrididae; genus Locusta; species Locusta migratoria. The sequence goes on along the minus strand of CM048751.1, from coordinate 159,542,045 downwards.
ATCTTTATTGTACAATCAACTCTCTGGCGAGTATTTAGATGTCTATTATGTACATATATCACACATAAACTACGAAAATGCAATGCTGATCCAGTAAGCATATTTTACCATTTAAAACATTATTTCCTGCATTTTACACTATTTCACTGAAGTCCCCTGAAAAGTGTAAAAACGAGGTTCTACTGTAATTGTTTTTCAGGTATCAAGGGTCCAACCAATAAGGTCATGACCTCAGAAGAAGTGGTGTCATCCTGTTAGCACAGGCATGGAAGTTGGTCATCTAATGCTATAGTCCATTAACACGAAATTCCACTGCACTGTCCTAACAAATATGTCCATGGTATATTCGACATTGAGTTCTGCAGTTACTTCACATAGTGATGATTGTTCTTAGCACTGTCAATGCTACAAAAATGCCTCTGCTCACAGACGTTAAGTAGAGATGGTTGGCTACTGTGTTATCCGTGATAAGAAGTAATTACTGACACGGTATTTACAACAAACTCTTGACACTGTTGATCTTCGAATATGGAACTGCTTAATATATACCGAAATGGAGTTTCCCATGCATCTAGCTCTAACTACCATACCACTTTCAAAGAACATAAACTCCCATTGTGGAGCCATAATCTCGTCAGAAACATTTTCACATAAGTACAAAGCACTTCTCTTTTATACCTTGTGTCTGCAATACTACCACCATTTACATCTGTGCTCATTACTATCCCATGACTTTTATCACCTCACAAGGGAATGATCAGACTTGTCATGCTGAACTCTGTGTTGCTATTTTTACCACTGTGAGTTAACATTGAAGGAAGTCTGTATGCAGACTGTTAGCTGCTGACATGACCTGGAAGTCTGTAAAAACTTTTATGAAGTATGATATTATTGTCGCATGGTTTCTGCACTTATAACTGCCTGTTGTACAAATCTGACCTCTCTCACTACGTTATACCAACACCATCTAGGGACAAGGTGGCGTTAGCCACATGTCGCTCTCCTGCCACAGCAGTGAGAGAGCTGATTCGCCCAGTGAAAGCAATTGTACGATAATTAATAAATACGATAATAATAAATTTGTTGACAAATGTAGCTGATATGTTATCTACAACATTCTTTCCAAATAGCTATCAAATAGACACAAATACATATACAGTTTAGAACACATCAAACTTTTATTTCTTGTAATTACCGCAAAAATGCGAAATATTGATACAATGTTCAAAACATAGGCTTTTCGTACACCAAGAACATACAAGCAAAGATGACATATGACAGCCCAGTGAATCACAGATGTTGTTAGACGTCCGTAGACAAAACTCAACTGGTGTTACGAAGAAATCAGGCCTAATATCAGGATATTTCGAGGCGTGCCATGCATATTTAATCACATTTCAAAACCGTGGGGAGGAAAATTGATAATGTACGACTGATTGCAACTAGAGAAATTGTCACAGTGATAGACAGGAAACTGCAGTGATTTGCACACAATAATTTTCTCTGTTAGTTTTCTGTAAAATGCCTTCCACTGAAGGAAAAAATTCATTCTCTGTCTAACGGTTGAATTACGTTTGGCGTGCCAGGTGGAATCTGAAGTATCTCTACTTCTTTTTCAGGTTGAACTCGAAATACAGCTTTTAATGAATCAGAACTTTTATGACCTGACCGTGAATCTAGAAGGAGAAGAGATTTGTTCCCACAGAACGGAAGAAAAGCATGACACATGAAAAGTATAACATTATCATTTCCCATTTTTCCAGACTTCGATGTGTCTACCACAAGATTGTATGCATAGATTATTGTTTGTTTGTTACATGGTGCAAAACGTCCAGTTGGTACACATACAGTTTAGGCAGCAACGAACCATCCAGACTAATTATGGGCATTATAGTGCATGAAGGGTAAGTGCAGTCATGGACTGTGCAATTGCCTCAATATGTTTTTCTCCTTTGAATGACAGTGTTCCTTTTGCACACATTTCCTTTCGAAAACCTGACTGATCTGCATTGTAGATGTAAGATTCACTAAAACTGGTGATCTTATTACTTCTACCATTTCCATTTGAATCACTTCATTTTCCGAACTGTTTCTCGATACAAATTTTGTTATTTTTCGTGGCACAATTTTATGTGATCTTTTGAAACGACTAATCCAACTTTGAGAAGCTGTCAATTCTTTAGTGCCCATCGTGTTGGCAATCTGTAATGCCCAATCACGCAAAGTTGTGTCACTGACACTCAATGACTGTTGTCTGGCATCTCTAAATTGCTCAAAAAGTCGCACATTTATCTCCATCACAATTTCCAGTTGACTCTTACGTTGTCCAGCGACTTCCTTTTTCCATCTATACAATTCACGTTCAGAACGGACAAAGCGATACCTATTTTGAACAGTACTGACACATAGGCATTTTTTACCACTTTCGTTCAACCAATACTTCACCGCTTTTTCTTTGTCTGATAATGTAATTCTAGTTATCGGTGTTGATGATGGTGTGTGGCACTATCACTCGAAGAGTCTTCATTTCATGTGTGCAACTTTCTTCTGTTTCTTCGCCATCTGTAGATTCACAGTCTGCAATATCGAACGTTACAGATGTTTCTAGCCACATGTCTGCACTATTTACATGCTCGTCTAGAAGTTTAACTACTATATTGGACATCGCACAGTCTTTATGCGTGTTTTCTGTTGATTGCTTCGTTTGGCCTCTGTGGCATATATCCATGGCAAGCAGCAAAACATTTACAGGCTTTGCCATCACCTGTGAAGGGAGACTGAATGTTCACCGTAAATTGGCTTGCGGAGTATAGGTGTAGATATACAAAATATCTTTCACATCTCTAGCCAGTTTCAGGATGGTATGTTTTGAAATACTTACCAGTACTGAAAAGGAAGTGCATGCCACAGAAACGAATATTCATTTCCCTTTTCCACCAAAACCGTACAACGATATTCCTCTTTAGTGAACCCCATGATAAGACAGCCGCACCTCCCGACCATGCACACAACGCTCACCATAACAACAGCTCGCAACTCGCCATTTCCAAGGGGTGGCCAGCCGTCACCGCAAGTGCCAAGCAGAAAAAAACAGCCATTTTTGTGATTTTTTAAAGGTGATTTTCAGGTCATGTCAGCAGCTAACATTCTGCATACAGACTTCCTTCAATGTTAACTAACAGTGCTAAAAAAAATCAATACATGTCTGACAAGTCTGACCATTCCCTTGTCAGTGTATTTACTTGATGAGGAGCTTGTTTCAGTATTTACTGCCATTTTCAGGGATTCACAAGTACAGTATGTTGTTATTATTTTTAAGTTACATAGAGGAATCTATAAATTTTACAGTGAATATATGATACAACAAAATACCTCACAAGAAAAATAATGTCAATGTATGAGTTTCACTTGAATATGAAAAATAATTGCTGAAACAAGCTCAATGTATGTAAATTTCTTCCAACAACTGCATATTTCTCAAACTTGAGTCTTTCATATTTCCATCTTTCAGAATATAGAGTCAATTGCAGTAAAATATGGATGCATTTATGAATTATGATCTATTTCTTAAGCATCCTCAATAGTCCGAAAACAAATCTTTATAAATAAATTAGAGTGCTCATGTTTTTATGGGTTTGTGTGTTGGTATTGCATACAAATAAACAGTTTTGTTGCAATCTTGATGAAATTTTGCACCTCTGACCTTCAAAAACAAGATGTCAGTGACTGTCTACATACAATTTGGTATGGTGCATTTTGGAGAGTACTTTATCTATCACCTTTGACAAAATCTACAGTTTTATTCTAATCTTGATGAATTTTCACACACTTGACCTTCAAACCAAGATGCAAGTCTCTTTCTACACATTATTTCATATGGTGCTTGGGGGAGGATACTTAACTTATCCACTAAGAGAAAATCTACAGTTACATTCCGAGCTAGATGAAATTTCATACACTTTGTGGTGTGACCGTGTAGAATTTTACTAATGACCACCACATGATTGTTGTGTAGGTTGGTTCAGTCTTTTGGAATATAATTTTTTCTTTGTAATGGCCCAGTAACATTGTTCCTCTAACAAAGTTTCTTCTTATATTTGCTCAGACAATCTTCACAGAAGGTATCCAGTGGATAATAATGAAGAAGATTTCTAACTATATATTAATCATTTCACCATTAAATCAAAACTCTTCAAGAATTTTATACTGAACAAAACATAAGGGTTTATTTGTACCGAACTCATACATTTCATCAATATTAAACAGTCTTAACAGTTCTCACTCAAGCTCCATACATTACATAAGTTCTGAGCGCATAGCTCATAGCAGTCCAATAATCAATAACAAACGAGAATGATTGTCTTAAGTTCATTGATCACATATAACACAACAATATTTCTTCTTAGGCTTCACAATTATTCTGGATCCTGACAGCTTTTACAATATCATTGAGACTTGTGGTTTAACTGCCCGGATGTTCACGTGGACAAACAAAATATCTGGGGCAATAAACAATTATTAAATTATCCCCAAAAATAAATTACTTGGTCATCTTGAATCATTCACTAGGAATGTAGTGTAATTTGTTACACTACATTCCCCTCTCCTCAGACACAAGTTGCAAAATTATTTATTACATCCCTTCCCATTATAATTTACATAAAAACTTCTTTCACCAGGTTTTTCATAAACCTTAGTATCAATAATATTTTGATGTAGTATCTTAGTATTTCTACTACTTTAGACTCAACCTTTTGCAGTTGATTGTGCTAAATACGAGGCTTTGTATACAGAAAGCATAAATATTTGATTCAAATAAATACAGGTCCAGCACCTCTGTTAAATGTCCGTTGTTCTGAATGGTAAGAGAATTATCTTATTATTAAACCAAATTCTCTCTCTCTTTTTATGTTAAATGAAAAAAGGTTCACGAAGACGATTCTTTCAACCCATATCTAAACCTGAACTACATTGGTATTTTCAACATCAAGATATATGTGAGTATTGAGCTCAACACTTCAGTTTCCTATGTGAATCATCCAACTGGAAACCAGGGAGCAACATTAGAAAAGTAAAAAAAGGTAAGGTGAGGTCCTCTTACTCCCATCTACTAGTTTTTTTTCCTGGTGACAGCAAGCTTCTACTTGCCCACCCCAACATCTATTTGGGTTAGGCCCTCTCACTAGGTACCTAAACCCGATCAGGCCCTCCCATTAGGCACCTGACCCTGGGTAGTAGCCTCTTCTGTGGGTCTACCTAGCCTCGCCAACATCCTCTAGCCACTAATTCCATACCATTAGAGATCACATTTAAGGGCACCTCCCTTTTCTCTCTCTCAGCATTACTCCTGTTCCTTAGTTATTTTCTACATCTCCTATGTATTACGAATGTACGTCCACAAATAAAATTTCTCCTTTACCCACTCTACTCTAACAAGGGAATGATTCAATAAGACATGTCGATACATACCATGAAATTTTTTGCACAGAAAGAAAACAACGAAAGAAATGCACTCCTAAAATTTTAGCTTCTAAGAGGCACTGCAAGTATTTTTTTTAATTTAAAGTTACGCATTTTTGCCACGTGAAGAACAGCTTATAACAGCGGTTTGTACAGCCCTGCCCGATTAGCGTTGCACCTCGGCAAATCACTCACGCAGCACCACATAGTGGAATTATACAGAGTTCACAGTCACCAACATTAAGCACCTAAAGTCTGGTTTACACAAACGAAAGAGCATTTGCAGAAAATTCACTACCATTTGCTTGTATATGGGTTGAATTGTTTATACTAGAGGGAACGAAAAAGAACATGAGGTAGCAAACATTGCCTGCCGACGGTGCGTTATTGGTTTTTAGTTTTTGGAGGTAATATTCGGCATACAGCATACAACTATACCCTATTAGAGCCAGAGCACAAAACTTTGCTATTCAGTGAGGAGTATTGTGCATGGCGAGCTCACTATTTTTGACGGAGTATGCAAAATGGCGAAGGGAAGGAAGAATTTGTGTGTCTCAATTTGTATGGAAGCGAGACACGCATTGAGATCGTGCACTTTACATGGAATTCAATTCCATCTCCCCTTAGCACTGGTCCAAAATTTTCCTTGTATGTCAGCTGCAATTTTTCTCTGGCTTCTCATTAGCATTGAGCAGATTTTTATAAAGAGAACACTAATTACCGACGTCGAGCATCATCTAAGGAGGTGACACGGCTGGCGCTAACACTATGCATATCAGGTCTACTGGTCAAGTGGCAAAGTGTGCTCTTTGTGAACCAGAGAACGCGGGATCAAATCCCGTTCTGACAAAAAAAAAAAAATTTCACTATGATTTTTAACCGAGCATTCACTGCTCGAAGATGGTGGAGTGGCTACGAAAGAAATGCAGTTCGGATTACACGTTAAACTGCAGGTCTCTATTTTCTGATCAGGTAACTGGGAAAGGCTTGGGACACCTAAGCAGCTGCAGTGGCATCCAATTGAAAGACCTGCAAGAGGCCTACCATGTACACCAGATAGAATTTTGTTTGTCTTTAACGATGCAAACATTTTTTGAATAACTTGATACCACCAGTTCAACTCTTGCACATGAAATTCTGATAAAAGTGGTTAGCAGAGAAAATAAATTCATGTCAGTGTTTGATGTCATAAACGACTTCCGTATGAAATGTGTCTAGCAGTACCACATTTTATAACAGTTCCTGTCAGCCATTCCTTAAAACAATTTTTGAATTTTGTGCATTTGACTATCAGCGAAATAGTTCTTTGTTTCTTCCACGTAGTCATCACAAAAATGCGAAGTGTCTATTGAATGACAAAAACAAATATTTTTCTTGCACCAGGCACACCAGACAAAGGAAAAATTGATGCATTCAGGCACTTCGCAGTAACCACTAGTTTTATTTAGACAGAACTGGGACAGTGTCAGAAATGGTCCTGGCCATTGTTCTGCATATTGTGCTGCATACCAGGCATACTTGATCAAATTCATAAAGTGTGGTGAAGAAAACAGGTAATGCACAAATGACTGGAGCTTAAGAATACTGTTCAGCTGATAAACCTGAAATGAGAGAGAGGTATCGGAAATTATGTTGTCTGATAATTTCCTGAAAAACGCTTTCCACGGTCGAAAAAATTCTTTATTGAGAGGTTGAATCGCACTAGTAGTTCCAGGTGGAATCCACATTACATCCACAGATTTTTTGCCATCCTCCACAAAAACAGAAGCATCATTATGTCCAGACCATGAATCCAACAAATGTAATGAATTAGTTTCTGTAACTGGTAGGAATACGTTTCAAACGAAATGTTGAAAATTATTCTTCCCATTTTTCCAGATTTTGATAAGTCAATTACAAGATTTTTGCAATTAAATAGTCCATTTTTTATTTTTGGTCCTAAATTGCCTTGAGGTTCTTGAAGACAGATATACAGCTGTGGAAACAGTAAACCACTCATACTTATCACTGGCATTATCGTATATGAATGTGTCATTGCATTTATTGATTGGGCAATCGACTCTGTCTTTTTTGCACACCAAAATGATAAAGTGCAGTGTGCACGCAGTTCTTTCAGGAAACCTGACTGATCAGCGTTATAAACAGCTGTTGCAGGGATAACAGCAAGTTTCATCTTTATGTCACTTGTTGTTGTTAAGGTCTTCAGTCCGGAGACTGGTTTGATGCAGCTCTCCACCCTACTCTATCCTGAGCAAGCCTTTCCATCTCCTCATAAGAATGGCAACCCACATCCACTTGAATCTGCTTACTATACGCGTCTCTTGGTCTCCCTCTGCGATTTTTACCCCACACACTTCCCTCCAGGGGTATGCCAAAAATTCCTTTTCTCACCAAATCTGTTCAGTACCTCTTCATTAGTTATGCGATCTACCCATCTAATCTTCAGCATTCTTCTGTAGCACCACATTTCAAAAGCCTCTATTCTCTTCCTGGCCGCACTGCTTATCGTCCACGTTTCAGTCCCGTACAAGGCAACACTCCACACAAATGCCTTCAGAAAAGACTTCCTTACTCTTAAATTAATATTCGATGTTAGCAAATTTCTCTTTTTCAAAAATGCTTTTCTTCCCATTGCCATTCTGCATTTTATATCCTCTGTACTGCGACCATCGAATGTTATTTTACTGCCCAAGTAACAAAACTCATCTACCACCTTCATTGTTTCGTTACCTAATCTAATTCCTTCAGCATCACCTGATTTTCTAAGACCGCATTCCATTATTTTTGTTTTGCTCTTGTTAATGTACATTTTATACGCTCTCTTCAACACACTGACCATTCCATTCAACTGCTCCTCTAGGTCCTTTGCTGTCTCTGACAGAATTACAATGTCATCAGCAAAACGCAATGTTTTTATTTCTTCTCCCTGAACTTTAATCCCTATTCCAAATTTTTCCTTACTTTCCTTCACCGCCTGCTCGATATACAAATTGAATAACATCGGAGAAAGGCTACAACCCTGTCTTACTCCCTTCCCAACTGATGCTTCCCTTTCATGCCCTTTGAGTCTAATAACTGCGGTCTGGCTTTTGTACAAGTTACAAATAACTCTCCTTTCTCTGTATTTTACCCCTGCTGACTTCGGAATTTGAAAGAGTGTATTCCAGTCAACATTGTCAAATGCTTTCTCCAAATCTACAAAAGCTAAAAATGTAGGTTTGCCTTTCCTTAATCTATCTTCTAAGATAAGACGTAAAGTAAGTATTGCCTCCCGGGTTCCTATGTTCCTCCTGAATCCAAACTGATCTTCCCCGAGGTCAGCTTCTACCAGCTTTTCCATTCTCCTGTAGATAATTCGTGTTAAAATCTTGCAACCATGCCTTATCAAACTGATAGTTCTGTAATTGTCACACCTGTCTGCGCCTGCTTTATTTGGAATGGGGATTATTACATTTTTCTTAAAGTCTGAGGGCATTTCGCCTATCTCATGCATCCTACACACCAGTTCAAATAGTCTTGTCATGGCTGGCTCTCCCAGAGACTTTAGTAGCTCTGAGGGTATGTCATCTACTCCTGGGGCCTTGTTCCGACCTAGGTCTTTCAAGGCTCTGTCAAATTCATCTCTCAGTATAGTATCTCCTATTTCATCTTGATCTACTTCCTTTTCCCTTCCTACAACATCGTCTCTAAGTTCATTTCCTTTGTAGAGCTGCTCTATGTACTCTTTCCACCTTTCAGCTTTCCCTTCTTTGCTGAGAACTGGTTTCCCATCTAAGTTCTTGATATTCGTAGAGTTGCTTTTCTTCTCCCCAAATGTCTCTTTGATTTTCCTGTAGGCGGTATCTACTTTTCCCCTTGTTATAAATTCTTCTACAGATTTGCATTTGGCTTCTAGCCACTCCTGCTTAGCCATTTTGCACTTCCTGTCAATCTCATTTTTTAGTCGTCTGTACTCCATTTTGCCTGTTTCATTTACTGCATTTTTATATTTTATATTTTCATCGATTAAATTTAGTATTTCCTGTGATATCCAAGGATTTTTTGTACGTCTTGCCATTCTACCTATTTTGTCCTCTGCTGCCTTCACTATTTCATCTCTCAATGCTACCCATTCCTCTTCTACTGTTTTATTTCCCCCTGTTTCTGTGAATTGTTGCCTAAATCTCCCTCTGAAATTCTCCAGAACTTATGAACTTCTATATGGCATTGTCTATCACTAGTAGCTGCTCTACACGTTTACGTGATGTAAACTTGATAACTTTGCGACTTCCTATTCTGTACAATTTCTTGAACCTTTGTAGCCAGGTCGACGAAGCCTGGAAATTAGAAATGTTCATGTCACATGCAATTTGGAGGGTCCAGTCTTGTAGATCTCCATTGGTAACGGTGCATTGCCTCTCATGAGCAATTCTAAATCTTTCAAACAGTTTTTCTTTCAGATGTTTTTGAGTTTCCGTTTGGCGCGTATTTCTTACTTCATGTAATTCTTTCTTCCATTTATAAAGTTCACGCTCAGATTTTACGAAACGAAAACTCCTTTGCACACTGCTTAACTTCAAGCATTTTTTCCCTCCTTCGTTTAACCAATATTTCACTGCCTTTTCTTTGTCGCTGAAAGCTGATGTAGTACGTGTTTCTTTTAGGCTTGGAAGGTATTCTTCTTCAGAACTATTACTGGCACAACTGACATCGTCCGCGTCACAATTTGTGGATTTGTCACAGTTATTTCCTATTTCTTCTAACGTTTCCACAATTTCAAATGAAATGTGGATATCATTTGAATGAATGTCAAAGAAATCAATCAACAAATAACACACATGTACGTTCTCAGGAGAAGTAGGTGATTTCGGCTGGAAACCACGTTCTTCGTATTTCATCTTTGCTACATTGAGAACGTTAATTGGATTCCACATTACTGTGAAATTGGGAGAGGAAAAAAAAGATACTACAAGCAGGCATGCCTGACAAAAGCACAATAAATATTAATTCAGCTTTATCTTTATTGTCAATACTTACCAATACTGCAAAACTTAACTGATAATAGTTAATAGATGAACAATAACCTGAAACATCCTTTACAAAATTACGATCAGGTTGTGTCATGTTTCCTGTTTACAATATACCACCGACCTCAACTGTGTGCATCAGTGTGTGCACACGCGCCTAGTTGCGCATGCAGTGTTGCTACAGCGCCAGTAGGGGTGTACATTTCTACCGCCACATGGCGCGCTACGAACTTGTCAATTTTCAGATATTTTAAAAAAATACTTGCAGTGCCTCTTAGCAGCTAAAATTTTGACAGTACATTTCTTTTGTTGTCTTCTGCCTGTGTAAAAAATTTCAGGGTAGGTTTCCACATGTCTTATTGGACTGTTCCCTTGTAAGTGAGCGTACCAATGAGTAAAACAGCTTTACCACTACCAGTAAAATCATTATCCTCACTACCTAGCATTTATTCCATACCATTTGTTATGACTAATAACACACCCATGCACGTTATGCCAGCTACAAGCATCATCAGGATCCCGAATCATTCCATAGAAGTCCAACGCAATCCACGTCTGTGCACACCTACTCCTAGCTATTACTATCGTCCAGAGACACAAACACGTTCATGAGCACAGTAAGCATACAACTGAGGTGAAGTACACGGCTGGTCCAGTGCCTCTCTCAAAACACCGCGCAGCCGGCAGGGCACAGCGCGGTAGTCCAGCCAGCGCCGCACAGCGGCCAGTCCTGGTAACAGGCGGCACACCGTTCAAACACACGCACCGTGCATTACCACATTCCTCCCCCTTCATGGTGTAATGTCCAGGGGTGCCAAACGCACTCAGGCTACATCCATGGGTGATGCCTAGTCCATCGCCGGCTGCCAGTGTTGAGCTGGTACTACCCCATAGGGTCATTAATGTCCTGATCGTCTTTGCAAGGAGTTGCTGGTACCTCTGTATATGTTGCTTGCAATTACCCGGGGATGAGAGAGCACCGTCCGCCCCCAGAAATGGAGATAAAAAAGGAGCGGTTTCATTACTCTAAGGTTGATTCACGACCATTTCGGGTGTTTGGATGTCCATAGCATCGGAAGTGTCCAGCGCCGAAGGCTCAGTGACGGAAGCCGAAGTTGGTGGCGGCCCGGCGCCCAGGGATAGAACCGCTGGGACTGGCGTCAGAGCCGGGAAGGTACCCGTACCACTGACGGAGCTCAGGTGGACACAGCGTGCAGTGCAGAAGTCAGCTTCTCAGAAGACGTCGGCATGGAACACGCCGGTGAAACAGGCCCCGGAGGAGGCACGGGTTGAAGTGGCGCCTGTGGATCTGCCGGGAGTCACAGGCGCAACTGATCCCAGTGTCAATGAAGAATGCCCATAGCCATGTCCACAGTGCAGAGGCGAAGCCCGAGACATGACTTCACCTTACCAGGCAGCCAACGAGGATGCCAGCCAAACCCGTGCGCCCACAAAAGCGACCCCGGAACATAACGGCCTGATGGTCGTGTGGGCACACTCGATGGCTGAGGCAACAACAAATGAAAAAGAGTGCGATGTTGCTGGCCATGAAGCAATTCCGCTGGGCTGATTTCCCCCGCCAGGGTGAATCGATATGACATCAAGAAATGGATAATAGCGTCGTCCACAGAGCAAGAGGTCACATACTTGCGCATTTGAGCTTTAAACGTATGCACAAACCTTTCCACTTTGCCATTAGACTGGGGATGAAACAGAGGGGCCGTAATATGGCGAATGCCCAGATGAGCACAAAAATCTTAAAAAACAGAAGAGTGAAAAGAGTGCCATTATCAGAAACAAGTGTGTGTGGAAAACCCCTCCAAAGCAAAAACCTTAGACAGTGATTGAATAGTTACAGCAGTGGACATGGTATGGCAACGAAAAATGTATGGAAAGTTTGAATAAGCATTCACAAGAAAAAAAAAAACCAATAAGAGTTCCGGAATGATCCCGTGTAATCGATATGCAACCGTTCCCACAGCTGTTGGGGCTGCGGCCAAGAAGAGCGACACGCCCGAGGTGCCACTGCTGCAAAGCGCACAACGAGCACTTAGACATCAGCCTCGTAATTTCACCATTGTGCCGGACCAGATCACATGCCGGTGAGCCAATGTTTTCATGCGGGAAACTCCCCAATGTCCTTCATGAAGCATCTGAAGCACCGGAATCAGCACCCGCGGAGCCTGTCCATCTGTAGCCAAAAGAAAAACCCCGTCCCATTCATACAGATGAAAACAGAAGAAATAATAGTTATGGAGAGGATATGAAGCCCTACGTGGAGGGGCGTCTGGCCAGCCCACATGAATGTAGTGAAGAATGCACCGCAGCACGGGATCGGACGACACTGCCTCGGCCAGTACTGGAGAGGTAATAGGAAAACCATCAACAGTAGCCTCAGCTTCCTCATCTCAATCAAAGTCAGGATCAGGACCCACCGGAAGGTGCGATAATGTGTCTGCATTAGCATGCCGTGCTGTGCGATGCAAATGGATTTCATAATTATAACGGGAAAGAAAGAGAGCCCAACATAGCAACCTATGAGCTGCCTTGTCGGGAAGTGCTGCTGTAAGGTGAAATAGATATACCAAGGGCTTATGATCAGTAATAAGATGATATTTGACCCCATACAAGCAAACGTGAAATTTCTTCAAAGCATACACAATGGCTAATTACTTTTTTTCAATTTGAGAGTATCGTTGCTGGATAGCCGCAACGTCTTAAGATGTGTACGTGATGGGGCGTTCCAACCCAACGGGATACTTATGGGCCAAAACTATCCCAATGCCATGTTGTGACGCATCTATAGCCACAACCAAATGTTGCCCAGGAACATAAGCCGTTAAACAAGGGGCAGAAACCCGTAAGCGCTTTAACATGCAAAATGCCCGTTCACAATCAGACGACCAGGCAAAGGGAACACCCTTGTGGAGCAGACGATGTAAGGGATGCGCTACCGAACAGCCCCCGGTAAAAAACGGTGGTAAACCTGTACATCTTTAACAGACACAGGAAGCAACAGGGACTGTACCGTGGCCACACGATCCGGCAAAGCGAGGACACCAGCTGAAGACACTTCAAACTCCAAATAAGAAATAGAAGGGTGGAAAAAAGAGACTTGGCCAGGTTGCAGCGGAGACTGGCTGCTTGAAGGACAGAGAAAAGTGCCCGAAGGTTTTGTAAATGTTCGTGGGGTGGCCCTGGTCACAACAATATCATCTAAGTAGTTAACACAGCCCGGAACCGGACGGAGGAGCTGCTTTAAGTAGCGCTGAAAGATAGTCGGGCCACTAGCGACCCAAAAGGGAGTCTCTGATATTGGTATAAAGGGAGTGTTGACGACCAATAGACGTTTAGTGTCGTTGTGCAAAGGAAGCTGAAGATGGGCTTCCGCGAAATCTATGTGAGAAAAAGTGTGTGAACCAGAAAGTAAAGCAAGGAGTTCATCAATATGAGGCATGAGGTATGAGTCAATGACAGACTGCGCATTGATGGTGACTTTAAAATACCCACAGATACGTAAAGACCCCCCAGGTTTCTTCACAAGAACCAGCAGCGTAGCCCATTCACTGGAAGAAATGGGAGTTAAGACCTGCAAGTCCTGTAGGCGATCCAATTCAGCCTTAAGTTGGTCACGCAGGGGCACCGGCACCTGGTGTGCATGAAAAAACTTGGGTCATGCCGTCGGTTTCATAGTAATGTGGGCAGTAAAGCCCACGACACAATCCAGTCCACCCGAAAACAAAGATGACAATTCCCGACAAAGAGCATCCAACTCTGAGAAAAGAACCGAATCCGACAGGAGATTGACAGAATCATCGATAGAAAAACTAAAAGCATCCAGGCCGAAAATGTTTGCAGCCGCAGTGTCATCAACAACAAGAAAAGTGACCGGTCTGATGACAGATTTATGCGCTGTGGAAGCCATCAATTGATCCAGGATAGGGATGCATTGGCGGCTGTAGCCACACAAAGAACGGTTGACATCTGCCAGGGGAGACGAGTCAAGCTGTACATATGTGAGATAATTGAGAAGAGAAACAGAAGCTCCCATATCGACAAGTAAGGTAACCGCCCTGTCAAAAATCTGAACTGCAACAAAAAGTTTGGAAGATGGAGAGTGAACATTCTGGACAAGATTAACATCCATCTCATCATCGTGCTCAGTTGGCCGGGAACTGCAAACAGAAGCCATGTGGCCTTTTTCTTGCACAAGTGATATGTAACCCAATGCTTGGGGATATCTGCCCTGTCATGCTGTACAAAACAAAGGGAACAAGATGGAAAACGTCTCTGTGTACGAGCGGGAGTGTGCGGCATGGCCCGTGCCTGCCGCGAAGCCATGCCTGCCGCGAAGCTGTGGCCTGTTTAAGACCGCGCGAGCCTAGGGGGAAGCTCCCGAACGAAAGCGATGTCTGTGCAGTCCAAAGGTGCTGAGCCCGACTGCGAAACTGCAGCGACATCACTCCAAGTCTCAATTTGGTTCCCTGCAGCCCGTGAGACTTCAAAAGACTGCGCAATGTTTAAAGGTAGGATTTTCCAGCTGTAGGGCACGTTGGCGCACTTCCCTATTGGGAGCGAGCCGGAGAACTGCGTCCTGACCCATATTGTCCGCATATGACTCCTTGTGGGTCAGAATAATGTACATACGCCGACGGCTAAGACCATGAAGCTCTGCAGCCCATGCCTGATAGGACTGAGTGGGTTTCTTATGCCACTGGTAAAATTCAACCCGCATCGCAATGACATGCATACGTGGGTAGTAATGGGCTGACAACAAACGACACATCTCATCAAAAGACAAAGCAGCTGGTTCCTGCAGGGGGACTAGTTGATGCAAAAGTTGATAGATGTTCGGGGAGACCCACAAAAGAAATAAAGCCTTAAACAACGCCGGGTTGGATATGCCAAATGCAAGGAAATGTTGACACAGGCTGTTTTCATAAGAGTCCCAATCTTCTAAAGAATCGTCAAAGACAGAGAAGGGAGGCGGAAACACTGTAGCAGGAGACACAGAACTGGAATCAATTGCAGGCCGAGGAGGTGACAGCAACCGCGACACCAGGGAGTCAAAGCGGTCCGCCTGACCCAACACAATCATAGTTAACTGCTGAACGGACTCAACCAGACTCTGTAACGATTGCTGCAGGATTTGGCCATGGGGGTAGCTGAAAGTCCGCCGGACCCAGTCCTTCATTTTCCACCATCGTGCACAACGGAGCACATGCCAATTCAAACACCACTTTCTTTGCCAATTGTGTTATGACTAATAACACACCTATGCACATTATGCCAGCTACAAGCGTCACCAGGATCCCGAATTGTCCCATCGAAGACCAATGCAATCCACGTCTATGCACGCCCACTCCCGTCTTAGCTATTAGTATCATCTGGAGACACAAACACGTTCGTGAGCACAGTAAGCATACAACTGAGGTGAAGTTCACAGCTGGCCCAGTGCCTCTCTCAAAACGCCGCGCGGCCGGCAGGGTGCAGCGCGGTAGGCCAGCCAGAGCTGCACTGCAACCACTCCTGGTAACGGGGGGGGCGCGCCATTCAAACACACGTGCCGCGCGTTACCGCACCATTCTAACAGAAAATCAAAAGCCTGTATCTACCTATTATCTATGTGTATGTGTGTAAAAAGAATGTACTGTTGTATTGTGTGTGATTATCTGTATACCAGTGTAAGTTAAAGAGTTTGTGTATGTGTATGTTTGTATGTATATAATTGTAAACGCGTTAATGTGGTTCCGCAGAAGATATTATGCTTGCAGCTTCTGCTACTGGCAGGGTATTATCTTTTGTTTCAAAAGGTATACAAAAACTATTATCGTTGGCATTTCCCGTAATGTTATGAAGTCGGAAATTGACATTTACTTCATATTTGTTCAACCATTCAGTACCAAATAATACATCGGTATTAATCTTAGGCACTATTAATAAAGGAATCATAAACAGTATGTCAAATACTTTAATAGGTAACCGAATTTCACTCCTTATTGGTTGACTTTTAATTCCAGTAACACCAATGATGTTTACACCTGATACTGGAACTATAGGTAACATGTGATTCCTTAATAGCTTTTGAAACACAGCTTGTGAAATAATAGATATATCACTACCACTATCAATTAGTATTGTAAACAGGTAAGTCATAAATATAGCCAGTTATCAAAAGTTTATAATATATACAACTTCTGTGTTTTTATCCTCCTGTAAAAGCCATTGCTTCGTAGGAATAGAGTGTACACTATTTACTGTCAATTTGTTAGGCAGATCCACAGTCAATGAACCACATCTTGGAAACAGATCCATTTCCCAAGATGTATTTAGTTTACATTATTTTCTGTCTTCTCCCTACCAACAGATCAGTAATTATTAATTTCGGTTTGAGTTGACATTTGACTCAGATTGCTATGACTTTTAGGATTTACATTTGAATTTTGGTTCTTATAAAAGTTTTTTTTAATTGTTTTTAGGACTTCATTGTTCCTGTTTTCTGTGCATTACACACAGATAAATTTGTTTCTAAGAATCTCTACTTGACTGAAGACAAAATTTATTACTCTCACCCCTGACTTTGTCTAAAGTGTCAACTCCTTCTGCAGCTATTAACAATTCTTTTACATTTCTCCAACCTCTACACCATATTTCCCTCTGTGCATAAGAGAGAAGATGTCTAATTAAGACATTTGCTAAATATTCCTCATCTACGTATTTTGCTTTAATCAGGTGGGTTTGAATACTGTATATTGTTTTATACTACCATTTTGTCTTGAATACATTGGCGGGTCAGATAATTCTATCTTTAATTTTTCTTGAGTATTAGCTGACCAATACCTGTCTCTAAATGAGCGTTCCCCCACTGACTCACCTCTTTCACTAAATAACACAAAATCTATTTTCTTTGTATCATCCCGTCTACTGAGTAAAGATCTAGAAAAGATTCGAATAAAATGGTTAGGGTGTACTTCACCATCTGGTCTGAATTTTGGTAATTGTTCTGAAAAATTAATTCCAGAAAGGAAAATATAATCTCCCATGTTGCCTCCTATACTGAAGTTACCACCTTTGTCACTTCTCTTAACACTTGACTTGGCTTTAGACCTTTCTAATTCTTTGCAACTTTTTTCTAACTGAAGGTTAGTGATTTCTGATTCTGAACTTTTGTCCTAAGTTCCCTGAGAACTCTCAACCTTCTCATTAAATTTTCTATTAAAAATTTCCTCTACCTTTTGTTCCCAGTTATTTAATTCACTTATAGGCAAATTCAGATCCATATATTTTTGATAGCTTTCAAAAACATTAACCTTATTTACCATTTCTGTCACTATACGACTGACTTGTGAAAGTTCAGATCTAGAATTGGATTCTAACTCTTCAATCCTTTGATTGGTTGAGACTACCTTCAGATCTAAAGCATTTAATTTATCTGAAACTAAACTGTCTTTTTCAGAAACTCTATTCATCATATCAACAAAAAGATTTTGTGCCTCAAATGAATTTTGTTCATCAAAAAATTGCTTAGAAATTACAGTAAAACCTCGTTGTTATATTCCAGGTTTTTACATTTTCCAGCCATTTACACCATTTTTTTTGTCAGTCCCGTCAAATTTCCTGTGTTCACAATGTTAATTCGCCCCGGTTTTTACGTTAATTTATTTACAGTTTCCCGCATTTTACACTTTTAGAAAACATGTTCGTGAAGAAAAAAATTACGTAATCTATATAAATTGATGCTGGCATGGCTTTCGCCTTTAGGTATAGCACTTAAAAATGATTTGCAGTTGATTTTATTGACACTTTGCATTTATTCAAACGTATATTTCGCATTTCATTGTTGGCAGTATGCGTGTAGTTGACTTACAATGCGCCAATTTGTGGCAGTGTGATTCCTCTTTTCACCAGCTTCTTTGCCAGAGTGCCTGGTGTGTACTCAGACAAACAGAACGGTTTGTTAACATGAGAATAACGTCACTTTGTGGCGGTGTAGTTCCTCTTTCCGCCAGCTTTTTTGCCAAGGCGGCGGGCGTGTACTCAAACAATCAAAACCAGGCTTTGTTGACATGAGAATAAAAAGTTGCATTGTTTTTGTAATACATACTTCGGATTAATAAAGAATATTAATCTGTTAAATTTGGGTATCATAATACCAACAACCTCAAAAAAGCAATAACAGTGTGAGATGCCCGTCCTATGCAAACGTCACAAAAATACTTATGCATACATTTGCACCCGAGAACGCGAATAAATTCTCTAATATTGTCTTGTGAAACATTGAAAATACAAAAAGAACGGAACTTTAGGAGTTTTACTAAGTAAATAATTAATGACGGTAAAAGGCATTAATTTTGAAGATGTGTTACATAGCCTGGCAGTGGCATCCAAACGATATCTATCAATGTGGTACAGGTAATTTTGAAGATGTGTTACATAGCCCAGCAGCGGCGTCCTCAATTCCAATGAATGAAATTACATCAAAAATTTCTACTACCCATAAAATTACCAGTTCTGCCTGGCGCTTAAAATAGTAAAAATTTGGATAACCTTTATTATATAATAAACTTCCTGGCGAGTATTTAGATGCCTATTATGTACATATATCACAAATAAACTACGAAAATGCAAGGGTGATCCAGTAAGCATATCTTACCATTTAAAACATTATTTCCTGTGTTTTACACCATTTCACTGAAGTCCCTTGAAAAGTGTAAAAACGAGGTTCTACTGTACTTCTACTTGTTCCCTAGTCAATAATAGCTAACTTACTTTTACTAGTCTACTAACCAGTTGTGTATAATTCTCCTTACATTCTTTTACATGAGACTCTAGCTGTGAACTTAAGGTGTCTAGTCTCTCGTATGATTATGCAAATTCTTATTCACTTGGTTAGCGAATACATCAAACCTTTTATTTAACTTATCTTCTCACTCCTCTAATTTATGTTCGAAATTTTCTATTTGCTGTTCAATCTTTTCATTTAATGTTGATTCTAATTGTCCTACCTTTTCATTCAATGTAGATTCTAATTGTCCTACCTTTCCATTCAATGTTGATTTTAATTGAATTAATTTTTGATCTAATTTTTCATTAAATTGAAGAAACCAAAGTGGAACAGTTTCCTCCCTTGTTGACATCTTTCTGGTAACTGGCATTCAGCAATCTTTCACAATCTAAAGTAGCTACTTCACTAAATTTACACTTATACAGTCAAACTCAAAGAGTAAAAAGAGATCATGAATATGTTACTCTCACTACGGACTCGTCGCGTCGAACTGCGTAGCTCAATCACAGGCGTAGTCAGGAACAGTAGATCAATTCGCTGTGGCCACCCACCACGTACTGCATCGAAGTAATATTTCATTGAACTCACGTCGAACGGCTCGGCTACAACTGCAGTAATCTTCGCAACATCCAGATTTTGAAATAATTTATCCGTTTTCTGATATTAACTTCTTCTAAATTAAGTGTAAACTTAGGCTTCCACGGCCACTGTCATTGTTGATAAAACTCTCCTGGGTATTGGACCGCATCGTCAATATATGTTGCCAGTTATGATTGGTGGTTTCAGGTCTCTTTCATTGGTGTTTCCTTTATTACTTCCTATTGGCGGAAAAGGAAGTCCCTGATTGGTGTTTGCATTGATGTTTTCCATTGGTTGATACGAGGAATGAGGAGTGGTGGTAGCAATGATAAAGCACTGATGCTTTGCGCCGGCTAGAGCGTGCTATTTGCTCCGTGTACACGCGGCTGCTGTTTTTTCCGGGTGGGCCCCTGTGGACTGCACTGCGTGCGGTGTTGTCGCGAAGCGCTGCTACTGCTTTCAGCCAAGACGACGGAAGTCTATACCTGTCTTCTCTGTTCATATTTCCGGGTCGCTTAGCTACTTCTATTGCTTCCCTGATTTTTCTCTTCAAAGTGAAGTGTTGTTTTTCCAGTACAATGACTTCCTAAAAACCTATCTGTTTGCCGCACTCTTCCTGGTGTTCTGCTACTGCCGACTTCGTATGCTGTCCCAGCCAAATGTACCTCTAGTGCTCAGCAATCCTTGTGTTAATCGGCCACCCAGTTTCTCCAATGTACACCTGGTCCCATTCACAGCCGATTTCAGAGACTCCGGCTGTGTGCAAGTTATCAGTTTTGTCCTTCATCGAGCCTAGGACATCTCTTATTTTATTGTTGCTGTGAAATATAGGTTTGATGGGCTCTCGACGAAGAATTTTGCCCACACATTCGGTGACTCCTTTTCCATATGGCAATAGGGCGATGGTTTGTTCTTCCTTTTGCTCTTCCCTTTTATTTCCATCATTAGATGTCATAGTTTGCTCAATCATCCTCTTCCCATAACTGTTTGCTTTGAAGATGGTCCTGATGTTTTGTAATTCTGCTTTCAGGTGCTGTTCATCGCTAATCCAATGGGCCCTCTTAGTTAGAGTGTGGCGCATGGACTTCTTTTGCGTAGGATGATGGTGGGAAGTTACGTGAAGGTACGTGCCTGTGCTGGTAGCTTTTCTGCATACCCGATGACCTAGTTTGCCCTCTGGCTTCCGGTAAACCTCCACATCGAGGGAAGGGAGCACCTTATTCTTCTCAATCTCCATGGTGAACTGGATCTTGTTGTGCTGCTGATTGAGGAGTTGATGGAAGTTCTGCAGCTCCTTTTCTCCATCAGGCCAGATGACAAACGTGTCGTCTACATATCGCAGCCAGCAGTCTGGGCGTAGTGGTGCGGACTGGAGAGCTGTTTCCTCGAATGCCTCCATGAAAATAGCGGCTGCAATGGGCGAGAGAGGTGAACCCATTGCAACTCCATCCATCTGTTCATAAAATTCCCCTAGTAGATTGTTCTTTATTGATTTCCATTGCTATTGGTAAATTGTACATCTGTCTACAGAGTATTTATAATACATCTGCGTCTTTCCATAACAAATCCACGCATTATCTTCTTCCATAATTTTAGTAATGACCACCATATAATCTTTTTGTAGGTTGGTTCAAACTTTTGGAATATAACTTTTTTTTTCTTTTGTATAGGCCCAGTTACACTGTTCCTTTAAAACAGTTTCTTCTTGTATTTGCTCGGACAATCTTCACAGAAGGTATCCAATGGATAATAATGAAGGAAAAAGAGAGAGCCTATTTCTTGGCTTACGTGCAGGGCGTCCCAGACTCGGAAATCGTGCCCGCACAGACGGGACTTGTGCAATCATTGTGGAAAATTCAGACACATTGCCCGAGTGTGTCGCTCCTATGCTCAGGGGCGCAAAAAGATCTCTCACCCTCACAATTTCGACGCGTCGCCCATGGATATTAATAAGGTCAATTCCGTCAGTGTACAGCCACCAAAATTGTTTATTGACCTCTGCATTCTGCAGAAAACTGTCACGCTTCAAGTGGACACTGGCACAACAACATCACTTCCAAGTTCGGCTAATCATTAAGCATTAGGCTTCCCCATTTAATGTCCGGCGCCTCACTCGTTGGTTGGCTACGGCGGCCGCCCTATTCCACTTTTGGGGTCATTTGTCACGGAAGCTACATATCAGAATATTAGGCGCGCGGTGCACTTTGTGGTAGTAAATAGTGCAACGGCTACGAATATCTTTGGCCTCGGTGCTTTCCAGGCATTTGGCTTTACTATTACTGATTGTGTCGGCTTGGTTTCGGATCAAATTCCATACAAGAGTCTCACGCAGCTACGCGGAATTCTCAGCCTTGTTTGTGCCGGGTCTGAGGTGTGCTAAGAAATTCCGTGCCACTATTACACTTAAGAATACAGCTCACCCTGTGTTCTGTCGGGCTTGGCCCCTCCCGATCGCCCTCCGCAGTGCTGTTAAAACCAAATTAGATTGACTGACAGCGGAGGGTATTTTGCTTCCTGTCATGGCAAGCGAGTGGGCCTCACCTCTCATAGTCATATGCAAGCCCTGTGGGGCCCAGCACTTACGTGGCAACTTTAGGAAAAAGTAAATTCCCACTCCATCATTGATTCTTTCCCAATGCCTCACCCAGCGGAATTGATAAATCGGCTGTCAGGGGGCCAGTATTTTTCGAAGATAGATTTGGCAGAGGCTTATCTCCAGTTGCCTTTAGAGGATGCCTCCAAGCAGGCACTGGTAATTTCTACGCCCTTTGGCCTGTATCAATATCAGAGGTTGCCATTTGGGGTAGCCAGTGCTCCCGCAATCTTTCAGCGTTTTTTGGAGCGGTTTCTAGCACCGGTTCCCTGTTCTGCGAACTGCATGGATGATAGCTGGTGACCATATTGCCAACCTCCATTCCTTGTTTTCAGTCCTGGAGGAGGCTGGCCACCACTTTAATTTCCAGGAATCTTCTTTCTTCCAACCATCTATCGAGTACTTGGACTACGAGGTATCCAGGTCGGGGGTGCGCCCCATGGCTGACCACAAGTGTGTGGTCGCAGATCTTCCCCGTTCTGCAAGTATTCCTGGGCAAGATTGCCTATTATCACCACTTCCTCCCACAGGCAGGTACAGTGGTTCACCCCCTGCACCAACGGCTTCATAAGGGCATCCCGTTCTGCTGGTCTACAGCTTGCGAGTGGGATTTTCAATCACTTAAAGCGGCCCTCCTTGAGGCTCCATGCCTTGCTGCATACACCCTGGGGAGTCCCACTAGTGGTGGCGGCAGACGCCTCCCAGCATGGTGTGGGGGCGTCTCCCACACAAAAAGGCTTGCCCATCTAAATGTATATTGGCCAGGCATAGATGGGGACTTAAATCGTCTCATAGCAGGATGCTCTTCTTGTGTGCCCCAACAAGCAGCTCCTCACTCATCTCTCTCTCCATGCCCACTCCGTCCGCACCTTGGGAGCAGCTCCATGTCGATTTTTTGGGGCCCTTCTTAGACAGCTATTGGCTCCTCATCGTTGACGCATACTCGAACTTCCCGTTTGTTGTTCCCCTGGCCTTCACGTCCGCTACACACAAGTTATTACACGTTTCCTGTTAAAGATATTTTCGATTGAAGGCCTCCCGGCCGCATTTGTGACAGGTAACAGGCCATAATTTACTTCACAACACTTTCGCAATTTTTGTTCTATGCCATGTCCTTGCCCCACCTTTTCATCCACAGTCGAATGGCGTGGTGGAGAGATTTGTCCGAACTTTCAAGACGCAAATGCGCAAGTATGTGTTGTGTCTTTCAAGGAGGATGCCCTCCTTCGATTCCTGTTGTCTTATCCCTTTCCTTCGGCCGGTCAGCATAGCCCCTCCGAGCTCCTTCACAGCCGCCCTCATTGGCTGCTGTTGTTCCTCTAGCATCCGGGCTTTCCCACATCCCTTCCTCATCCTCAGGTGGGTTTTGCCCCAGGCTCGGCTGTCTGGGTTCGAGACTATGGCCTCCATCCTCATTGGGTCCCGACCCTGGTCGTTCGGGGGCGTGGCCGTTGTTCTGTGAGGTCCGTTCTCCCACTGGTACTCTCACCCACCAACACGATCAGCTCCGGGTCCACCATCCTTCTCCCACAACTACAGTCTCTTCTCCCTTTTCCAGGTCATTCCCCACTCTGTCTGCAGCACTGTCAGGGGACCGTTCTCTACGAACTTCATTTCCACTGAGGTCGGCCGATTGGCAGGGGGTGTCCCGCCGCCTTCGGCGTCCAGGGCCCACTTCCCTGCCGCAGCGGCCAGCTCCAAGGAGTGGACAGCTCCGGCTGCCGGCAGTGGGGGGCCCTTGCTTCCAGCCAAAGGGGACCCAGATTGGCTGATGGATGTCCCACAAGAAGAGGGATGGAAGACCCACCGCCATCACCAGTGCTTGAAGCGGCAGGACGTCGCTCACGAGGGCGAACGCTTTGTCACGCAAAGGGGTTTCATCCGTACGAGGTGGTTCCGGCTAGGGAGTAGACGGAGCCACCTGACGATCGGATGGAGGAGTCCCAGCAGCCAGACTTCTTCGCTGCTGGTCCGGATTCCGCCTCCTCGCCCCAAATGGGGAGGCCTATTATGGCCTAGTGGGCCATTCGGATCACGTGCTCCCATATTATGCTCTGTGGCTTGCGCCGGCCTGGCCGAAATAGTTCGCGGCCTAGGCACGGGAGGGCATCGTCATCTAAGACAGCTGACATGAGCTGCGCACCATCTGTTGGCAGCGCACTTGCAAACAGCCGGCAGTGACAGCCGGCTCATTCTTCGAGTAAACTCGGGACGTGCTATAGAGTGTTTATACCAAACGGTGTTTACTTCAAAAGTACCACTAAAAAGCGGTACAAATATATGTCCTGTAAGACATATAGGTGGGACACGAGACATTGGTTTCAAAATCGGTATTGTCCCACTAAAAGCGGGATGTCCAGGATCTCTAGTCACAGCAACACTTATGATGGTTATTACTTACATTATTTAAAAGTAAAGTACATAGAGTAAAGTGCACAGATTTGAGTAGTTACTGTAGAATTAAAGTGTGCGTTTTGCAGAATCTTTATGTCTAAAATCAAATATCCACAAGGTTTTTAACAAACTGTTAATTTATTATTATAGTTTTTGTTTACCACATGCATCAAACATTCAGTTCATTAATAGTATTCCAAAGAGACATATGAAAAATAAATCACATTATCTTTAGAAAGACAACCTCCCCTTCTTTCTTACACACTTTGTTTGTATGATTCATCTATCCCAGCATAAGAACATTTTTCAATAAGAACATCTAATAGACAAACCTGCACATGAGGGAACATTGTTGTAAGTACATCTTCTAATTTCTCCACCCAGTTTGCTTGTGACAAGAGTTCTTCCAAATTCCCCAGAACTTGCTGCTGTAATTCTTTGTCCAGGAGAGCAATTCCTGTAGTGTGAAAAGACAGGAAACAAATGTACAAGTTACATTCCAAGAATTATGGTAGTGGTTCAATTCTGACCTTGTATGAAGGTAAACATATGACTAAAATAAAGGAAAATGTGCAGAATAAAAAGTACCTTCTGTTAATTTTTTCAGCTGGTCTGCAACAACCAAGCCCTGTTTTGCTGCAGACAAATCATCACCGGCCTTTTTCTTGTTAATAAACTGCTTGTAGAATTCTGGAAAATAAGGAGAAAATAGTTATAGCTATTTATTTTCACAAAATGCATAGGTAAACGTTAAGAAAGAAATATGGGTAATTTATATAATTTTAAGCTGTGACTTGTTACATAGATATAATCTCTATGTTGTCTAATAATGACCATAAGGTCAAAAGCGGCCAACAGCAAATACCTGGAAATTTGTACAGTCCATTCACAAATATTGTATGTGAACCTGTGTACAAAAAGGAGTAAAGAGGTAATTTACATTCCCCTGGCAGTGGAAAGTGGATCTACAATATTCATCTATTAACCTATGATTTAGCAACAATTTTAAAAATATTTATTAAGCAATGAATATGAGGATGCACAGAGTTCATCAAATAAAAGAGAAACTAGGAAGTTCTGTTCTACAGTCATACAAGTGACTCCTGATATGTTGGAAGAGTAATCTGTATCGTAGTCTGATTACAATGAAAATAAGCTGCAAGTTTTATCTAATGGCAAATGAACTTGTAAGGTAAAACCCCCTGCTTAATATGTCAAAAGCAGACATATTAAACATGTCACAACAATGCGGTCAATGTGTCACAAAGTCTGTTTAACTCTTTCATGGAAACACTCCTGATGTCACCCAACATGTGAGAAAGGTCCCTGTGACAACAAACTGCAATTTGCAACTGGTCGCAGCAATTGTAATAGAAGGTGCGGGAGGGGTGAGGGTAATGGAGGGGGCACTGGATGGTGGGAGAGGGGAGGGGTGGTTACAGATGTTTGTAATGAATACCTGGCAAGCAAACGGATCAGCTGGAGACAGTCTGGGCAAAATTGTTTAGCTGTCACAGTTACCTTAGCACTACTGATCCTTTCTTTGAATGATGGTGGAACCAGGTAGCTGGTGAAAACACCCAACTATTAACTTTATTTCACCTATACCTGTTACATGTGTCCAGGTAACCTCACAGTCACTTCAACTTCAAGCTCATTAGAAGGATATTTTTGTGGTCTGCAACGACCCCCCCCCCCCCCCCCACCACTCTGAACGTGCCTGGTCTAACTTTGTGATATATAACCCATTCTGCACAAAATATTTCAGAGATTTCAATGTTGGGATTCAGCCAACTCACGGTCCCAAGGATTATTCGAGCACCACAAATTTCCTGCAATGCAGTAAATTCCGGAACTTCGTTTCTAATAGTATGAAAATTTACTGCTAATATTTTGACTGTTGAAGAGTTGTTTTGAATGCAACCTGATTTCATTGTCTGTAGTGTTACAAAGAACTATCGCCTACCCAAAAAGAAAGAAAGAAACAACCATGTGCACTCCACAAGTACTCTGCTTCCTGAGTAACTGTTTCCTTTGTGTAGTGCACCCTTGCCTGCTGAGAGTACAGCCTTGATTTTTTTTTTTTTTTTTTTTTTTTTTTTTTTTTTTTGAACACCCCTCATACATTATTATACTTTATTTTTTCTTTCCATTGATATCACTGTCAATTTCATCGTGATGCATTGTCAACAAATGCATTATTGATTTCTTCTGTTTTGTTACATATGAAAGTAATGTGACATCTTCCTGAAAATCCAAACATTCTTCATCATTCTTCTTTAGATTTTTTGGGGAAAAAAGAAATTCCACACTTTTTTAAGTACTGACAACAGCAATACTCTTTCTTTGTAGTAGTCAATCATTCAGTAGCTAAAAAATGACTGCCTTGACTCTAATGGCAAATGTACATCCATCACAGCTCGAATACTTCCAGGCAAATGCATGATAACTATCTATGACACCTTGTTTAAACACTTTCTGAGATTCAAGTTTTTCTCCATTTAGTTCCTTTGGTCCTTCCTTTATAAAAGTATATAAGTTAGATGATTACCCAAGTCAATTAGAGAAGATGTACTTGTATCAACAACAGTAGCAGTGGTGCTGGCAGAAGGCTAAACATCTTCCTTTCATCACCACTTACTTCACTATTGATATTTATTTCATAGTTTGAGGCCACATCAGAATCATCTCCTTCACTGTTGTCTACAAAATTTTGCAAATTTCACTATATGGAAGAATTTCTCTGCCATTTTATATTGTAAACAACTGACAGTGATGTTTTGCTGTTAGGACATCACTAATAATTCATAAAGTAACTAGTAACTCGATGACACACCAAATAAAA
Source organism: Locusta migratoria (assembly GCA_026315105.1). NCBI lineage: Eukaryota > Metazoa > Arthropoda > Insecta > Orthoptera > Acrididae > Locusta > Locusta migratoria. The sequence continues at coordinate 159,514,383 of CM048751.1, read as the reverse complement.
ATGTTCTCGTATTGGCATAAATCAGTAATATAAAGAATCAGGCTGCATCTGACAGACCCGTATGCTATTTGAAAGACTTCCAAACAATGAGAAATTATGTAGCTCTTCAAGCACACCCAATGATCTGTAGACATGATGAGTGATCAGGACTTCTGCCAGATGTTTGCATTATTCTGGCATGATATTTTGATGGTGTAGCTCACTGTCTTCTTGAGGAGATACCTAAGAATGGCCCTCACCCGATACTACCTAATGGCAAGGAGAAATGGCCTCTGCTCTTTGCTGTATTACACCTGGAAAAATGTTGATTACTGTATCTACTATGAGAAAAGCAGTGCAATGGCAGAGAAAGTTTATTCCTAGACTCTGCTTTATTCATTTGCTTAACCAAAGGACTGTGCGCTCGCTTTGTGACCACCTATGTAACTTGGGCACATCGGCTCCCAGAAACCCCAACCCTTTCATGCTAGCAAACAATGTGCTATGGCAAGAACTACATTCCACTTCTAATATGCGCCATTCACTGACGAAGGCTTCCTTGGAAACAGCTAACTTTCCATGTAACCAAGATAACTGTGTCACATCAGATAAAGAGGGGTAGACTTTGCCAGAAATGTCTTATCTGTGGTAATTGAATAATTATACTGCTAATATTGCAACCCTTGTAAGAAATGCCACACTGACGCGAACTTTGCAACTCCATTATCCATTCTGTGTTATGACTCACAACCCACAACTTGAGGCAGGCTGGTCTGACATTTCATTAATCCTCAAAATGCACAGACACTGCCATACACCACACATGAAAGTCAACAAAGTGGGGTACATATGCAGACAAATCTTTTGCACACACCAAATTATGCAGAAAGGCACTAAAAATAGGAGTGTACTCACATTTACTGGGTCACTAACTTTTCTAACCATACATTAGCGCTAAAAACATTTCAGGTAAGTGTCTCACATTTCTCTACCTACATCAAAATGTCCAAAAGCATCAGGTGGGATAGGGAGCGAAGGTGCCTGTTCCTGTGGTTGCTCCCAAGCCATCTACATTTGTAGAATGTTTAGCATGTTTTTGTTGTAATTGTTGCTGCTTTAATTGCAACTGCTGCTGCTGTCATTCCATAAGCTGGTCATCCACAGTGTTGCAATAGACATATGAGTCAGATTCAACTCCAACAAGGTATGTACAAGGAAGTGTAAACCATGATGTAGCAAAAGCATGATGCTACCAGCAAAACCAACCAAAGTTACAATGGTGAAGCAAACCGGACGTACTTCAAGAACTCGTGCCAAAACAAGATGTCAATAGCAAAGTGATTTGAATAAATTTTTGTTGATTCAAGTCATTTCTCACACGGTGTTATGTAGGTGCTCAGTGGCATGGAAACAAGAAAAATGAACAAACAAATCTAGCAACACAGTATGAGTAAGTTTCAGCCAATATGACCTTTACACTAATGTAGAATCAGGAGCTGCCCTAACTTCTTACTTTGGCCACCTAGGTGTTTTGCAATGGACTCGGCACTGTTGCACACTCTCATCTGCTGCCGGGAAGTCTTCACTGATGGCCTGCACTGTTGGATCTGTGTCCTCTGTTTCCATGGTATCCTCAGTGGGCCCAGATACAGAAGCTAGAACTGTGTCTTCTGCTGCCATGTATTCATCATCAGATGCACATACCAACAGCATCAGCTGATGACAACTACCAACAAATTATGCCTGTGAGCTAGCCCAAGGGCAATAGGACATGCAAAAGTGCTAATGGTGTTTGTTGTCTGGACATGTGTAACAAGTACAGGCAAAATCAAGTTAATAGTTGTGAAAGGTAGTGTTCAACAGCAGCAAGGCCATGAGCATTGGGAATGTTGGTGTAGAGGGAGGTGGCATCAACTGTGACAAGCATGGTACCAGTTGGTAAAGGAACAGGACCTGCGGAGAGTCGGTGGAGGAAATGGTTGGTATCTTTTATATAGGAGGGTAGGTTGTGGGTAATCCACGTTCTCCTCCAATCACTTCACCTGGTCCTACTCAACCCAATGAGCCACCTTCCTCGACATTGACCTGTTCCTCAAAGATGGCCTTATCAGTACCTCCGTCCACATCAAACCTACCAACCATCAACAATATCTCCATTTTGACAGCTGCCACCCATTCCACACCAAAAAGTCCCTTCCATACAGCCCATCCACCTATGGTCGTCGCAAATGCAGTGACAAGCAGTCCCTCTTCAAATATGCCAAACACCTCATTTAGGCCTTCACTGACTGACATTACCCTCCAAATCTTATCCAGAAACAGATCTCACGGGCCCTGTCCATCCGGTCACCCTCTAGCTCCCCCACACCCACCATCCGGCCGCAAAGAAGTACCATTCTTGTGACCCAGTATCACCCAGGACTGGAGCAGTTAAACCAAATTCTCCGCCAGGGTTTTGACTACCTTTCATCCTGTCCTGAAATGAGAAATATCCTACCAAATATCCTCACCACCCCCAGCTCCCCTACAGTGGTATTCCACCGCCCAGCAAACCTATGTAATATCCTTGTCCATCCCTATTCCATTCCTGCTCCCAACACCTTACCCAATAGCTCATACCCCTGCAATAGACCTAGATGCAAAAACTATCCTACCCACCATCCCACCACCACCTACGTCAGTCCTGTCACTGGAATTTATCCCACAAAAGGCATAGCAACCTGTGAAAGCAGTCATGTTATCTACAAATTGAGCTACAACCACAGTGCAGCTTTCTATGTGGGCATGACCACATAGAATGAATGGTCATTGTCAAACTGTGGCCAGGAGACAGCTAGACATCCTGTTGCAGAGCATTTAGCACTGAACAGTGTGACTCACTTCAATGACTGCTACGCATCCTGTGCCATATGGATCCTCCCCACAAACATCAGCTTTTCTGAGTTGCGCAGATGGAAACTCTCCCTTCAATGTATCTTACAGTTCCACAACCCCCTAGGCCTAAAGCTTTGCTAATTCCTGCCTCTACCACCCTTCCACTCTTTATCCTTACATTCGTCTTACATCCTGCCACACATTTCATTCCCTTCCTTTCCTTCCGCACTGTTCATCAGACAGCACTGGTGTATTCCCCCACCCATGTCGCACATCCTCACCCCCTCCCCTCTTGTTTCCCTCTACTTGCCACCTCCTCACCCCCACCACTGATTGCTTTAACCTAGGATGCTGGGTAGCGTAGATCGGCCACAGCGGCTGGAGATGGCGGTCGTATCTGTGTGAGTGCGTGTGTATGTTTGTGTCTCTAACTGACGAAGGCCGAAAGCTATAATGTTGTTGTCTATCATTTGTGCCTTACTGCGGCTCATCAGACGTCTGTGGTGAGTAAGCAACCTATCCGTCTCAAAAATATTATTGAATCCTTCCTGGAATTTCCATTATTACATTTAATAAATCATTCATGCAGGAGGACCATGCAAACAAACCTACATTTAAAATCTTAAAAAATTTTAATGCAGCTGGTTAGCTGCTATTTATTCTAAAAATTTATACCTTCATTTGATGGTCGCACTAACTACCAAATGTAGGACATAGTAATAGGCATAGGTGGTGTAGAGAAGCAACTGAGAGAGTAGAAAACAAACAAGTCGGCAGGTCCAGATAGGGTACCAATCTGGTAAGAGAACTCAGTGACATTGACTCATTAGTTAGGACATATTTATCATGAATCTTTGATCCAGCACAATGTGACGAGAGAAAGGTGCTGGTAACTCCCATGTATCAGAAATGCTAAAGAATGGACCCACAAAATAACAGACCTATATCATTAACATCAGTTTACTGTAGAATTCTTCAACATAGTCTCAGTTCTAATACAGTAAATTTTCTTGAGACAGAAAAAGCTTCTGTCCACGTATCAGCATGGCTTTAAGAAGCATCAGTCGCAACAGGCAGACTATATATGTCTCAATTTTAAAAAGGCATTTGACATGGTACCGCAGTAAAGACTGCTAACAAAGAAATGAGCTTACGAAGTAGGAACCCAAATATGTGAGTGGCTTGAAGACTTCTTAGGTAATAGAACCCAGTACTTTGTCCTCGATGGTGTATGTTCATCAGAGACTAGGGTATTGTCAGGGATGCCCAAGGGAAGTGTGATAGGACCATTATTATTTTCTATCCATATAATTGATCTGACGGACCGAGTTCGTTGCAATCTGCGGCTGTTTGCAGATGATGCTGTGGTGTACAGGAGGGTGTCGTCATTATATGACTGTAGTAGGCTGCAAGATTACTTGGACCACATTTCTAGGAATGGCAACTAGTGATTAAAGTAGAAAAATGTAAGGTAATGCAGATGAGTAGGAGAAACAATACCATAATGTTCAAACACAGCGTTAGTAGTGTGCTGCCTGAAAGAACCATATCAATTAAATATCTAGGTGCAACACTGCACAGCAATATGAAATGGAACAAGCACCAGTTGTGGGGAAGGCAAATGGTCAACTTCTGTTTATTGGGGGAATTTTGGATACGTGTGATTCGTCTGTAAAGGAGACCACATATAAAATGCTTGTATGACTCCCGTCTTGAGTATTGCTCAAGTGTTTGGGATCCCCACCAGATCAGTTTAAAGGAGGAAATAGAGGAAGTTCAGAGGCGGGTGGCTAGGTTTGATCAATATGCGAGTGTTAGTGAAGTGCTTTGGGATCACAAATGGGAGTCACTGGAGGGAAAGCAACGTTCTTTTCGAGAAACACTGCTAAAGAAATTTAGAGGGCCAAAATTTGAGATGGACTGCAGAATGATTACACTGCCGCCAACCTACATTTCGCTTAAAGAGCACAGAGATAAGATCAGAGAGATCAGGGCTCATACAGATGCATACAAGCATTTGGTTTACCCTCTTTCTATATGGGAGTGGAACAGGAAAGCTGGTAACTAGCAGTGGTGCTGAGTACTCCCTGCAGCACAGAGTATGTATGTAGATGTAGAGGCTCACTGTCTTTTTTTGACATCCAAGGTCCAATATTCTACAAATTCCTCAAGTATGGAATAAATATTAACACTGATGTATACTGTGAGACACTCTGTAGCCTATGCAGGTCTATCAAGAGCAAATGGCCTGGTCTGCTCAAAGAGAGAGTGATTTTGCTCCAAGATAATGCATGTCCACATGTCTCCAGTCATACAAACTTTACTGGCCAACTTCAAGTGGGGGCAGCTTGAGAATTAGCCCATCAACCCCATGACTTACATTGGTTTGGTCTGCTAAATAAACATCTCATAGGAAAGCACTTCAACTCGGACAACAAACTGAAGACACAGTGGTGGACTGGCTCTTGTCACAGCCACAGGAATGCTGGGAACAGGGAGTCCTTCAGCTCGTTAAATAGTATGAGAGTTGAGCTCAGGCCTCTGGTTATTACTCTTGAATAAAGACTTATTATACCCACATTTTTGTTTTGTACCTTTTCATTTGAGCTCCCCTCATACTACAACAAATCCAAGAGTGGCAGAGATATTGATGGTGTTATGTGTGATAACTTGTTGCTAGAGGGACATGATGCTGGCTTCTCCATCTTTTTTTCAGTTGTTGAATATTGCAGCTCTCAATGGTACATTGTGGTCAAAGCAAACCAAAATGTTTCAGTTAGGCAAGAATGCCTCAGAACCCTAGGACTATATTTGACAATGTTTGGTACCCAGCCAAACCTCCCTCACGAAATTTGCCTGCTTGCTGTTAATCTGTTTGGCACCCAATAAAGAAGATCAGTTGAAGATCCCACAATGAGGGAAAATGGAAAGCTCCTTCAAGTGCACTAACAGCAAAACTAAATTATACTTCTGCGATGTTTGGTGGTGTGGTTATGCTTGGTGCATTCAGAAATGGCTTTTGGCAACTATTTTGAAATGTGGTTATTTTAGAGGATGGTATCACACAAAGTACTGATTATGCGCATAGTTTAGAGTCATAGCACCTAAAAAGAAAAGTCAACATTTCTGCTTATAAGTTCTGCAGCTTATTTTCCTTTATGTATTTATATTTCAATCAAATCTGCTTGTATTTCCAGTATACTTACATTTATTACTACAAAGAAGTATGTTTTTTAGGTTTCTTTTCAATAATTGTTGTAGAATTCAGAAAGTTGAAATAATGTCCCTACAGCATTTAGCAGTACCTAAACAAAATAAACATTTGTAGTTTGATGTAAATATACAGTTCATCACTTGTTATAAATTATAAGTGTTTTATTTATTGTATCCCAAAGAACCAGCCCAATTGTTCTTGAAACTATTTTTTGCCTGACTGTTCTAGGGTTAAGCAATGAAATTAACTGTAGTAAAACATGTTAAATAAACAGCAAAATATTAGGAGACACTGGGTCCAAAAATCATACAGAAAAGTAAAGAAATTACACTCTAGAGTGATATAATGCACATCACACAAATTTCCATATCAACTGCACACAGAACTACAGCTAGAACAGCATTGATAAAAGTTAACATCATGATCAGCTGCATGCTGTACTAATGTGTATTGGTGTGACAATTTTCGCAACGGCTGCCATGTGGCACACCGGCAAGAAGCAGTGTGAGTCAGTTGTTTATTTAAGTGCACCAAATGAGAAGTTATGTTTCTTCAAAAATATGATGAAATATCAACTCCAATTTCCTCTGCTAATGATCAATGGTTCAAGGGATTAATATTTGTTAATTAAATCATGGGGCTTGGTGAAAGTAAATGGATCAGTTTGTATTGTAAAAATTAACACTTATACACAAAAGAGGAACCTCCACTGCAAATGAACAATGATTCAAATTATTAATGTTTTCAAATTAAATCATGGGGCTCACTAGGTGGATGAGTGAATATAAATGGGCAGATTATATTGTGAAAGTCAAAATGGCATATCACTAGCTATGTAAAATATGGTGCACTGCCAACCTATGCATGCTATGGAAGTGGCACCCCCCCAGGATGTGATCTTGACTTTAGCCACAAGTGCTGGTGAACCTCAACACACTTGCTCAGATTTCCAATCAATCAGATGATGTGCATCCATCTACAGACTTGGGAACCATTTTTGTCGGAACAAAGAGCTCTCTTAAAAGAATTAAACAATATAATAAGTACAGTTTACAATTCACACAAAGTCGTAATGATGAACTGCAATAGGCATATAAAAAACACACACACATACAACATACTATGAATTGTGCCTGTGTGATTGCATGAATGTTCTTTATTCTGAAGAAGGCCATGGCCAATAACTTATGTATTGTATGGTTTTTTATGTGTGTGCCTGTTGTAGCTTGTCGTTACATCTTTGTGGTGAGTTGTAAACTGTCCTTATTATTTTGTTTGATTGCAACCTTGAGATTCCATGATTAACACTCTTAAAGGGTTGTTTTCTCTAACTCCATCTTCAACCTTTTGCCACCTGGGCTATTGTTGCCTCATTGCATCTTCGAAAGATTGAGTGCTGGGTTCCTGGGAGAGCTCACCTGGTATCCTGTGTCATGGTGAATGAGATTTCCATGACGTTAATCACAATGGTTTCCTTTACGACGCTATCCCAATACCATAGTGTTTGTTTTATAATCTTGGCATCTTATAGTTCATATAATAAGTTCTAAACAATGTTCAGCAATGCTGATTTGGTTGACTGGCTAAGTCTTGTGTGCCTTTGGTGTTCTTTGCACCTGATATCAACAGTCCTAGTCGTCTGGTCGATGTATGCCACACCAGATTGACAAGGTATGTGGTAAACACTCACGTTTCTGTAGATTCAAGTAATCCTTCACACTCCTGATCAGAGCTTTAATCTTGGCAGGTGGATGGAACACTCTTTTGATATTATGTTCGAGGTTGATTTGAACCACCTTGAGTCCAGGCCAGGACACCCTATCCTCATTCCTCAACAACGTCAACTCTTTCTCACTCATCCGTTTTAGTTGGTCCTTCCCAATCCGACATGTCACCTTCATGGATGTTAATCTGCATCTCTCTAATGGCTCCATCCACACCTCTGTCCACATTAAACCCACCAACTCTCAACAGTACCTTCACTTTGACAGCTGCCATCCTTTCCACATGAAAAAACCCTCCCATATAGCCTCGCCACCAATGGATGACATATCTGCAGTGATGAGAACTCCCTTAACCAGTATGCCGAAAGCCTCACAAAGGCCTTTCCAGACAGAAATTACCCACCAGACTTAGTCCATAAACAGACTTCCCTTGCCATACCTTCATACACCAACAGTCCTCCCTTGACCCTACTAACCAGCCGCAAAGGAGTGCCCCCTTGTCACCCAATACCACGTTTGACTGGAACAACTGAACCATATCCTATGTCAGGGCTTTGATTATCTGTCAACATGCCCTGAAATGAGAGACATCCTAACTAAGATCCTCCCAACCCCCTCCCTAAAGTGATGTTCCGTCACCCACCCAACCTCCACAACATCCTAGTCCATTCCTATGCCACTCCTAATCCGAACCCCTTCCCACAGGGAACATGTCCCTGTGGAAGACTCCGATGCAAGACCTGCCCAATCCACCCACCCAGCACTTCTTATTCCACTCCTGTCAAAGGTTTGTCCTATCCCATCAGAGGCCGGGCCACATGTAAAAGCAAGCACATAATATACCAACTCTGCTGCAATCATTGTTCTGCATTCTACATTGGAATGACAACTAACTGGCTCTCCATCAGGATGAGTGGCCACCGCCAAACTGTGGCCAAGAGCCATATGGACTATCCTGTGGTGCAGCACGCAGCAGAGCACAACACCGTGGACTTTAACAGCTGCTTCACCACCTGAGCCATCTGGATCCTCCCCTCCTCCACCAGCTTTACTGAACTGCGAAGATGGGAATTATCCCTACAGCACATCCTATGGTCACGCAACCACCCTGGCCTCAACCACAGATAGCCTAACATCCTACATTCCATGCCCCACAGCCCCCCCCCCCTCCTCCCATCCTACAGTTCCTTTCGATTCAGGCCCCTTTCCCTACTGTGTGGTTCCTTTCTTTAAATTATATCTATACTAATAATAAATCTGTAAATGTAGGCCTGTCACAGTTTACTTCAATCTTCAAAACTACTGGAAGAATCTTCATGCGGTTTTCACAGGATACATGATAAAAATTTGGGTCAACATATAGGCATAATTTAAAAAAAATCAGATCTGCCCCTCCCCCCCCCCCCCCCAAAAAAAGGCGTAATTTTAAGTGTTTTCAGTCACCATCATGTCTGTTTCTTCAACAATTAAAAACCTCTTATATCCAAAACTACTTCACGAATTTGCATGGCAGTTTTATAGGTAACTTGGGCGTAACTCTGGACAACATAAAGACATAATTTCATAAAAATTGGATTACGGAAAGAAAGAATATCATAATTTAAATTTTTTTAATCTATGGCAGTCATGTCTGTCTGTCTCTTTGAACACTTTTATCTCCAAAACTACTTGATGAATTATCGTGGGGGTTTTCACAAATAACTTGAGCATATCGTACCATTACACAAAGGCTTCAATAATTAAAATCGGATCAGAGAAAATAAAGATATCATAATCAAAATATCCACGGGTGTACTGCCAGTCTATAGTGTCCAACGGGTACAATATTTTGGCGATCATACATGTCGCATCATCAGGTGAACTGATGGACTGAGCTCCTGGAAACGCGCCAGCACGGAGATCCGCACGCTACGGCTGCTCGAAGGGAACTGGGTTCTAGCACGGTAGCGGGCGATTTAAATACTCTCAGCATGCGGAGCGACCTCTCCACGGTCCGCGCCCCGCGCCGCGGTCGCTCAGTTGAACCGATTGCGACGGCGTCTGAGATGACGTTGGTGTGAGGGCTCTGTCCGCCGTGGTCGTCACTTCGTTACAATTGCTAGATTTACTCTTAATTAACCAAGTTGCTGGTTACCAAGCTTTGCTAAGATTATATCCACAGTCACGGTTTATGAGGTCATCACTTGTGCGAATTTCAATGGCCTCTCTAACGACGCAGTCCCAGTATCTCGACGTCTGTACCAGAATCCTAGTGCATTCAAACTCCATCGCATGATTCTCCGACAAACAATGTTCAGCAACCGCCGACTTGCTCGGATACGTCAATCGTGTGTGCCTCTGGTGCTCAACGCATCAATCCTTGAAGGTACGCATCGTCTGTCCAATATATGACTTTCCACTCTGACTGAGAATCTGGTACACGCCGGCCTTCCTCGAACCGAGATCATCTTTGGCGCTCCCCACCAGAGCACGAATTTTATTCGGCGGACAAAAAACAGTTCCAACCTGGTGTTTTCTCAAAATGCGGGGACCTTCCCCGAGAGTGCGGCGGTATATGCAACGAACGCAGTGCCTACATCCTCCTTCGTGTTTTCATCCATTTCCACAGGTTGTGATGTAGTGGTTGGGCGGAGAGCCCGCTGAATCTGCCACTCTGAATACCCATTTTTTCGAAATACAGTTCTCAGGTGTTCCAATTCCTGGGGTAGACTCTCTGCATTGGAGATAGTGCGCGCCCTGTGTACTAGAGTTTTAAGTACCCCATTCCTCTGTGAAGGGTGGTGACAACTGTCTGCATGTAAATAAAGATAAGTGTGCGTTGTCTTCCGATGTACTCTATGACCCAGGGTGCCATCAGCTCTTCTCTTGACCAAGACTTCAAGGAATGGCAATTTACCCTCCGTTTCAGTCTCCATAGTGAATTTGATGTTGGGGTGTATGGAGTTCAGACATGTAAGGAAGTCAAGGAGTTTGTCCATACCACGTGGCCTGATGACGAAAGTGTCGTCCATGTAATGGAAAAAGCAAGTCGGTTTCCATTCAGATGATGCCGAGGCTTCCTCCTTGAAATTCTCCATGTCCAAATTTGCGACCACAGGGGAGAGTGGGCTACCCATGGCGACTCCCTCCTTTTGTTCGTAGTATTCGCCATTGAATAGAAAATACGTGGAGGTCAAGACATGCCTAAAGAGTTCGGTGGTCTTCTCGTCAAATTTCTGACCAATCAAATCTAGTGACTCTCGAAGGGGCACCCTCGTAAACAACGAAACGACGTCAAAACTCACCATGATATCTGACTCATCCAGCCTAAAGCTGTTAAGACGTTTAACAAAATCCAAGGAATTACGGATTTGTTGAGGGCATTTACCCACATAAGGACTTAATATTCCCGTCAAATATTTGGCCAACAAATATGTAGGTGCTCTGATGTTACTGATAATGGGATGTAATGGCACCCCATCTTTGTGAACCCTAGGGAGTCCATAAAGTCTTGGCGGTACCGGACCTTGAGGTAGCAGTTTCTTGGTGACACCCTCCAGTAAATCCACATCTTTGAGAAGCACCCTCGTCTTGTTTTCCACCTTCTTTGTGGGATCAATGCTGATCTTCCGGTAGGAATCGTCATTTAGCAGGCTCTGCATCTTTTCAGTGTAGTCCTTATGGGACTAGCATTGCCTTTGTCAGCAGGTGAGGCAACAATTTCAGGGCGCTCCCTCAGGTCACAAATGGCCGCCCTCTCTTTACTAGTGATGTTCGACTTCATGGGCTTGGATTTCGTCAACGCACGACAAGTTTCATGATGTATTTTCTCAGCTGATTCAGGAGGAACTCGAGCTGCAACCTGTTCAACAGCACTAATAATTTCTGCGACCGGTGTGAACTTGGGGGTAGGAGGAAAATTGAGTCCTTTCTCACTCAACTTCATGCCACTCAGATTGATGACAGTTTTGCACGGAACCTGCAGAGAAGGTTTGTCAAGGAGGCATGAGAACTTAGCTGTTTGATGTCCCGTTGCCTTCTTGTGGCCGGAATCGGCTACAAGCAAAGTAACACCATCAAACCAAGCCCAGGAAAAAGACTTGAAGTGACTAGCCAGTTGCAAATACAGTTTGAATAATTCCAGTAAGATGAACTCAAGGCTAAGGCAGGTGAAATGCACTCTCTCACGAAGCAATGCAAGGCTTGCCCGTTTCTTAATTCTCTTGGCTGCTGCAGAATTGATGTGATGCATAACCTTAGGAAAATTTGGAATAACATTCTCGGAACGACATCTCTTTAGAAAAGCAAGAGTACTTAGCAAACGACATCTACGGTGGCGCAACTTTTCATGCTGCGATACATCTCTTCCCCATAAAGGTGTATGATGTGATTCCCGGCGTATTTGATAATCAAAATATCCACAGGTGTACTGTCGGTCTATAGTGTCCAACGGGCACAATATTTCGGCGATCATACATGTCGCCATCATCAGGTGAACTGACGGACTGAGCTCCTGGAAACGCGCCAGCATGGAGATCTGCACACTACGGCTGCTCGAAGGGAACTGGGTTCTAGCCCAGTAGCGGGCGATTTAAATACCCTCGGCCCGCGGAGTGACCCCCCCGTAGTCCGCGCCCTGTGCCGCGGTCGTGCAGTGGAACCGATTGCGATGGCGTATGAGATGACGTCGGTGTAAAGGGCTCTGTCCGCCGTGGTCGTCACTTCGTTACGTTTGCTAGATTTACTCTTAATTAACTGAAGAATCACAAAGATATCATAATTTAATCATTTGTTTAAAAGCCGTTGTGTATTTGTCAAGGGTAATTTCCAAAAGTACTACACGAACTTTTATGGGTTTCCATAGGTTAATTGAGAATACTTTGGAGAGTAATATAGGCTTCATTTAATGAAAATCAGATCAGAAGATCGAAAGATATCGTAATTTGAAGATTTTTGTGCATACTATGCTTGTAAGTATGGCATAGTACAGCAAATCTCCATGAGTACTATACAAACTTTATGGGGTTTCATAGGTCAAGTGAGAGTATCTTGGGGCAACATATAAGCTTCGTTGTTGTTGTTGTTGTGGTCTTCAGTCCAGAGACTGGTTTGATGCAGCTCTCCACCCTACTCTATCCTGAGCAAGCCTTTTCATCTCCTCATAAGAACGACAACCCACATCCACTTGAATCTGATTACTATACACGTCTCTTGGTCTCCCTCTGCGATTTTTACCCCACACACTTCCCTCCAACGATAAATTCACCATTCCTTGATGTCTAAGAATGTGTCCTACCAACCTATCCCTTCTTTTAGTCAAGGTATGCCAGAAATTTCTTTTCTCCCCAATTCGGTTCAGTACCTCCTCATTAGTTACGCGATCCACCCACCTAATCTTCAGCATTCTTCTGTAGCACCACATTTCAAAAGCCTCTATCCTCTTTCTGTCCACACTGCTTATCGTCCATGTTTCACTCCCATACAAGGCAACACTCCATACAAATGCCTTCAGAAAGGACTTCCTTAGGCTTAAATCAATATTCGATGTTAACAAATTTCTCTTTTTCAAAAACGCCTTTCTACCCATTGCCATTCTGCATTTTATATCATCTGTACTGCGACCATCATTTGTTATTTTACTGCCCAAGTAACAAAACTCATCTACCTCCTTTATTGTTTCGTTACCTAATCTAATTCCTTCAGCATCACCTGATTTTCTTACACTGCACTCCATTACCCTAGTTTTACTCTTGTTAATGTTCATCTTATATGCACCTTTCAGCACACTGTCCATTCCGTTCAATTGCTCTTCCAGGTCCTTTGCTGTATCTGACAGAATTACTATGTCGTCGGCAAAACGCAATGTTTTTAATTCTTCACCCTGAACTTTAATTCCTTCTCCAAATTTCTCCTTGCTTTCCTTTATAGCTTGCTCAATGTACAAATTGAACAACATTGGGGAAAGGCTACAACCCTGTCTTACTCCCTTTCCAACCGCTGCATCCCTTTCATGCCCTTCAACTCTGACAACCGCTGTCTGGTTTTTGTACAAGTTGTAAATAACCTTACGTTCCCTATATTTTACTCCTGCTTGCTTCAGAACTTGAAAGAGTTTATTCCAATCAACATTGTCAAAAGCCTTCTCCAAATCTACAAAAGCTAGAAATGTTGGTTTGTCTTTTCTTAATCTATCTTCTAGGATAAGCCGTAAAGTGAGTATTGCCTCCCGTGTTCCTACATTTCTCCTGAACCCAAACTGATCTTCCCCGAGGTCGGCTTCTACCAGCTTTTCCATCCTTCTGTATATAATTCGTGTTAATATTTTGCAACCATGACTTATTAAACTGATGGTTCTGTAGTTTTCACACCTGTCTGCACCTGCTTTCTTAGGGATGGGGATTATAACATTTTTCTTAAAGTCTGAGGGTATTTCTCCTGTCTCATACATCCTAGACACCAGTTCAAACAGTTTTGTCATGGCTGGCTCTCCCAGAGACTTCAGTAGCTCTGACGGGATATCATCTACTCCAGGGGCCTTGTTTCGACTTAGATCTTTCAGTGCTCTGTCAAATTCATCTCTCAGTATAGTATCTCCTATTTCATCATCATCTACATCCTCTTCCCTTCCTACAATAGTGTCTCGAAGTTCATTTCCTTTGTAGAGCCCCTCTATATACTCTTTCCACCTTTCAGCTTTCCCTTCTTTGCTGAGAACTGGTTTTCCATCAGTGTCCTTGATATTCATAGAGCTGTTTTTCTTATCGCCAAATGTTTCTTTTATTTTCCGGTAGGCTATATCTATTTTTCCCCTATTTATACATTCTTCTACAGATTTGCATTTGGCTTCTAGCCATTCCTGCTTAGCCATTTTGCACTTCCTGTCAATCTCATTTCTTAGTCGTCTGTACTCCATTTTGCCTGTTTCATTTACTGCATTTTTATACTTTCTCCTTTCATCGATTAAATTTAGTATCTCCTGTGATATCCAAGGATTCTTTGTAGGTCTTGCCTTCCTACCTATTGTGTCCTCTGCTGCCTTCACTATTTCATCTCTCAATTTTACCCATTCCTCCTCAACTGTTTTATTTTCCCCTGTTTCTGTCAATTGTTGCCTGAAGCTCCCTCTGAAATTCTTAAGAACTTCAGGTTCCTTCAATTTATCTAGGTCCCATCTCCTTATTTTCCTACCTTTCTGTAGTTTCTTCAGTTTCAGCCTACAGTTCATAACCAACAAGTTATGGTCAGAGTCTATGTCTGCCCCTGGGTATGTCCTACACTTCAAAACCTGGTTCCGAAATCTATGTCTTACCATTATAAAATCTATCTGGTATCTCCCGGTGTCTCCTGGTCTCTTCCACGTATACAACCTTCTTTTGTGATTCTTGAACCAGGTGTTTGTTATAACTAAATTATGTTCCGTGCAAAATTCTACCAGGCGGCTTCCTCTTTCATTCCTTTTGCCCAGACCATATTCACCTACTATCTTCCCTTCCCTTCCTTGTCCTACTACCGAATTCCAGTCGCCCATAACAATTAAGTTTTCCTCTCCCTTAATATAAGCTTCATCTCATCAAAATCGGATAAGGAAAGAGAAGATATTGTAATTTGTAGCTTCTGGTGTATGCTATGCTTGAGTTGCAGCATAATATAGCAAAGATTCGACAGAGGCCAGAGGCGCTGTTACTTACACAACGTACCAAATAACTAATACATGGCGATTCTGCGTTTTTTTTAATTATTATTCACATAACTAAGGTGTAATATACTCCAACAAGGACTACAATTTTCATCGTGGCAGCGGTGTAATGTACTGATGTTTGCAATGGCCATTGAATCGTTTTGAAAAGTCAGTCACGTAAAATGTGGGGAATAATTCTTTGTGTTGATAATGAAATAAATAATTAATATTGTTCCAATCAGTAAATTAATGATCCCCCTAAAGCGAATATTTCATGGCCAACGTTAACAAACTAAACTGCTGCCACTGCAAGTAAAATTTAACCAAGGTACAACACAAGAAGATAATTTTTTTACTAGCCCCATCCCACATGCATTTCAATGGCATGGAAAAGAAAAAAATTGCTTCTTTCCGCGGGTATTGTATGAAATTAAAACATAAAGTTCCTTCATGTCTATCAATGTTTTTGTTTACTAAGAATTTTTTTGTAAGCAAACATGAATTCATGTTGTTTCCTCTCTGATTTCAGTGCGAACTTATTACATCTTGAGTTAATTCTGTCTAGGAATGCCTAGAAAACAGTGCAGTACAGTGCGGAACAAATAGAGGCCCTGTTGGTTATGTAGTGCACCAAAAAACTAATAGTTGCGCTGCTGCATTTTTCTTTTCTTTTTAATTTATTTTCAAGATTATGCCACAGAACAGCAACGAACCACAAAAGGTGCTGTTGGTTTTGTATTACTGCAAAGAAACAATACATGATCGTGTTGTGTGAATTATTTCAATACCAGAGTATATTGAATTAACAGCCACTATCTTATCTCTGCAAATAAAAACTAACATTGAACAGTCTACAACTTTTGACATGGAACATTTGAATTTAAAACATAAAACATTTCTTCGTGTCTATCGATGCTCTAATTTAAATAAGAATATTTTGCAAGGAAAATCAAATTTATGTAGTTCCCTTTCTGATTTCAGTGTATCCTCATTACATTTTGAGTGTGTTCTGTTTCGGAATTCCTCAAAAACGCTATAATACAGGAAAGGGCAAAGTGAGGTGATGTTAGTTACATACTACATCAAATAACTAATTATGGCATTGCTTCATCATTTTTCATTTGGATAACTACAGAATAATAAAATACAAGAAGGGGTAAAATTTTACTTATGGCAGCGGCATTGTGTGCTGATGTTGGCAATGGTCGTTGAATGCTTTTTCGAAAATCAGTCACGTATAAGAAGGGGAATAATTCTTTATGTTCATGATTAAATAAATAATTTATGCTGTTCTGGTCGGTAAATTAATCATCCTCCTAAAGCGAATAGTTTTTTGCCAATGATAGCAAACTAAACCGCTGCCACTGCAAGTAAATTTTTTTTTCTGCCTAGATGTATCCCATATGCCATCCAGTGTCATGGAAAGAAAAGAAGTGCACGTTTTGATGAGTATGACCACTAAATTGTATATAGGGTAGAAATATCTATGGAGGGAGCATTGTGTTCTGCCCATCCTCTCAACATTAAGCTAGAATTACCAAGTGATATTAAGACAAATCCACTATTTCCACACAATTGTTTGCTCTTGCGATTGGTTTGTAACGCGTTGTCTGCAAAGAAGCACCACTTCCTTTTCACAGCGCAACCACATAACATGAAATAACATCTAAATAAATGTATCACAGAAGCAACAAGAAAGTTGAGGAAGCGTCGCTAAAAAGGCCATTTGCACAGTCATCTGTCTTAACCGAACAAAATAGGACCAATATAAATTCAGCGATTCGTAGATTCTTTCCAATATCATGTGTCATTTCCACCTTAATGTTGAGGACACAAAATCTGTTCTGCGCATCTGAATGCTCACTCCAGAGACATTTCTACTCTGTGCCTGCCACTAGAGGTAATATATACAAGCGACCGACAAACTCATCAGTACATCTTTGCTTTCATAATTATTAGGTACAATGTTGTAATTAAAATTTGAAATTACTTAGTTTTGGTGAGGACTACCTTAAGATAGAGAAAGACAATTGTATTTAGAGTTATAATCTGACTTCTAAATATGTAGTTCTATTACACAAGATCATTTTCAACTTCGTGCTTTACGAAGTAATCACTGCAGGATGTGGGGACATGTATTAGCTGAAAGAGTAGTTGTTGCTGCTAACACAATCAAGACAATCACTGGAAATACTATATTTAACGGAAAGTTCTATACAGACAATCAGCTGACGCCATTCCTTCAATGATTATCCAGACTTACTTTATTGCATATTGATACCACTGTGATGTCTTATTTAAACAGATATGAACTGCTCTGTTGATTGAATTACCAGACTTTCAGCATTCTTTGAGTATTAGATACTAGGGAACACTGCATACAGAATAACTACATTGTTCCCAGTGTGACACTGTAACACACTAATACTTCAGCATACATTTACAGTTTAGTACTACATGACAGAACCAATACATGGCGCTGTTATTATTATTACTGTTTCTCATTTGAACGAAAGAAAAGTTTTTCACAAGTTTACGCCAAAACGGAAAATTACATACCGCGGTCTTAATTTCATGAACACAACCAAACATTGAATTTACATCGTTCTGGCGGATGGACTTAAAGTAATTTTACTTTTTGTATGAAAAACTTTTTGAACATTCACTGTTTTCGACAATGACTTCTACTTAAATTTGACATCTTAGCTAGAAGAACCGAGTTTACTGATAGAGCGATCCAACAAGGCTTCTGTATTTGCTGACCTAGGTCTGGCACCCTAAAAAATCATGATATGCACAGCTCCCATTTCAACAACCATTGCGAAGCACGGGCATATAAGCCAGTAACACATACACACACCTTTTTCATACTGCATCTCATTTTCCGCCTGACACCGCCTCTGTTTGTTACATTCCCACGTTTATCTTCCCTCTCCACTTCTAACCCTCCACCACTCTTTCTCCCTCACAACAGATTCACTTGCCGTGTAGTCAGACTGTGTTGGGCTGCCAGAGATGTGTAGATGAGAGTGCCTGAGTGATTGTGTGAATGAGTGTTCTCTTTCTGAGGAAGGCCGCGGCCAAAAATTTAGAATTGTGTGTGTTTGTGTGCCTTTTATTTGTGTCTGTTGGTGGCTGAATGTTCATCTTTACGATAAGTTGTTCCCTATCTCTATATTATTATTAACATCCCTTATTGGACCTTCAATTGTAGTTAGGTTGGTAGGAAGTGCAGACTGGCTAAACAGGAGTGGCTTGAGGAGAAATGCAAGACAGTAGAAGGATGTACAACTAGGGGAAATACAGATACCGCCTATAGGAAAATATGAGAGACATTTGGAGACAAGAAAAGCAGGGGTATGAATATGCAGAAGTCAGATGGAAAACCAGTACTAAGCAAAGAAGGGAAAACAGAAAGGTGGGGGAATGCCTATAGAAGGCCTGTACAAAGGAAATAAACTTGAAGGCAGTATTCTAGATATGGAAGACAAAGTAGAGGAAGATGAGATAGGAGATACTATACTGTGAGAAGATCTACATCTACATACATACTCCGCAATTCACCGTAAGGTGCGTGGCGGAGGGAACACTGTACCACTACTAGGCATTTCCTTTCCTATTCCACTTCCAAATTGAACGAGGATGCCTATATGCCTCCGTATGAGCCCTAATTTCTCTTATTTTGTCTCTGTGATCTTTACGCGAAATGTAAGTAGGCGGCAGCAAGATCGTACTACACTCAGCTTCAAATTCCGGCCCTCTAAATTTACTCAACAGAAATTCATGAAAAGAACGTCGTCTTTCTTCCAGAAATCCCCAACTGAGTTGCCAGAGCATTTCCGTAACACTCGCACATTGGTCGAACCTACCAGTAACAAATCTAGCTGCTCGTCTCTGAACCGCCTCTATGTCTTCCTTTAAACTGATTTGCTGCAGGTTCCAAACACTTGAGCACGTGGTCGTACAAGTGTTTTATACACGGTCTCCTTTACAGGTGAAGTACATCTTCCCAAAATTCTCCCAATAAACTGAAGTCGGCTGTCCGCCCTACTCACAACTGTCCTTACATGCTCGTTCCATTTCATATTGCTCTGCAATGTTACGCCCAGATATTTGAACGACACGACAGCATCAAGAAGCTCACTACTAATACTGTATTCGAACATTATGGGATTGTTTTTTCTACTCATGCGCATCACCTTACATTTTTCCACATTGAGAGCTAGCTGCCAATCTTCGCACCAACTAGAAATTTTGTCTAAGTCATCCTGTATGCTATTACAGTCAGTTACAGACAACAACCTCCCACACACCACAGCATCATCAGCAAACAGCCGCATATTACATCTTACTCTGTCCACCAGATCATTTATATAGATAGAAAATAATAGCGGTCCTGTCACACTCCCCTGGGGCATGCCTGGCGATACACTCGTCTGTGATGAACACTCGCCTTCGAGAACAACATACTGTGTTCTATTACTTAGGAAGTCTTCCAGCCAGTCACAAACCTGTGAACCTATTCCATAACCTCTTATCTCCGTTAGCAGTCTGCAGTGTGGCACCGCGTTGAACGTCTTTTTGAAGTCGAGAAAAACACAATCCGTCTGTTGCCCTTCGTCCATGGCTCGCAAGATGTCATGTGAGAAAAGGGCAAGCTGAGTTTTACATGAACGATGTTTCCTAAACCCGTGCTGATTCATGGAAAGAAGCTTTTCCATTTCAAGGAAATTTACTATATTCGAACTGAGAATATGCGCCAAAATTCTACATGAAACTGATGTCAACGATATTAGCCTATAATTGTGTGGATCAGTTCTCTTTCCTTTCTTATAAACGGGAGTCACCTGCGATTTTTTCCAATCACTAGGAACTTTGGGCTGAATTAAAGATTCACGATAAATGCAAGCTAAGTAGGGGGCCAATGCCGCAGAATAGTCTTTGTAAAACTGAACCAGTATTCCATCTGGACGAGCAGACTTTTTCGTATTTAGCTCTCTCAGCTGTTTCTCTACACCGGAAATACCTATTGCTATGTCCCCCATTTCGGAATTAGTACATTGATCAAATGATGGTACATTTGTGCGGTCCTCCTGTGTGAAAGATTTCTTAAAGGTTAAATTTAGAACTTCAGCTTTCCTTTTGCTTTCTTCTATTACTGCCCTGGAATGATCAACGAGTGACTGGACAGTGGGCTTTGACCCACTTATCGATTTTACATAGAACCAGAATTTTTTCGGGTTCTCGAAAAGATCTTTTGGTAAGGTATGGCTGTGATAATTATTGTATGCTTTGCGCATCGATCTTTTTATAGACGCACGAATCTCTACTAGCTTTTGCCTGTCATCATTTGCGTATTCTTTTTTGATTAGAGAGTGCAACAGCCTTTGCTTTCTCAGCAGCTTTCTAACATTATTATTATACCAAGGTGGATCTTTTCCATCCTTAATCGTCTTTACTGGCACATATTTCTCTAACCCTTTATTAACAATGCACTTAAATGTAGTCCACAATTCCTCTACATCCATAGTCCCGGAATTAAACGATGTCCATTCATTTTCTAAGTGCGATCGTAACATTTGCTTATTGGCTCTTCCCAACAAAAACACGCTCCTAGCCTTCTTGATTGGTTTATGAACTTTAGTCATCATCGACGCTATGACAATATCATGATCACTAATTCCTGTCTCTACACAGACATCGTTAATAAGGTCAGGCCTGTTTGTGGCTAAAAGGTCTTGAATATTTCCATTGCGCGTGGGTTGCCGGTTTAACTGCTCAAGATAGTTTTCGGAGAATGTGTCCAAAATTAGCTCGCAAGACTGCTTGTCTGTTCCACCTGAAATGTAACTAGCGAGGTCCCAAACTATACTCTTAAGGTTGAAGTCTCCTCCGACTAATATTACATGGCCCGGATACCTACGCACTACCTGGTGTAGACTTTCTTTGAATGATTCTAAAACTGCTACAGCAGCACTGGGGGGGGGGGGGTAAAAACAGCCAACTATTAACTTTACTTCTTGTAGACCTGTTATACGTGCTCAGATAACTTCACAGTTACTTTCAAAATCGATCTCAGTAGAAACAATATCTTTATCCACAGCGATGAACACTCCTCTGCCAGTTGTATCCGATCTATTTTTCCGATATACATTCCACAGACAGATTTGACAGAGAACTAAAAGATTTGAGTAGAAACAAGACCACTGGAGTAGATGTTTCGTCTGAACTGCTATTATCGCTAGGAGAGCCAGTTATGAACAAATTTTTCCACCTGGTATACAAGCTCTATGGGACAGGAAAAATACCCTCAGGAATTAATAAAAATTGTAGAAATTTCAAATGCCTAAGAAAGCACGTGCAGACAAATATGAAAATGACAGAACTATCAGTTTAAGAAGTCTTGCTTGCAAAACACGAACATGTATTATTTACAGACGAATAGAAAAACTGGTGGAATCTGTCCTTGGGAAATATCAATTTGGATTTAGGAGAAATGCAGGAACACGCAAAGCAATACTCACATTACAACTTATCTTAGAAGAGAGATTAAGGAAAGGGAAACCTATGTTTTTAGAATTTGTAGATCTGGAGAAAGCTTTTGACAATATTTACTGGAATACACTTTTTCAGATTCTGAAAGTAGCAAGGGTAAAATATAGGGAGTGAAGAGCTATATGCAACTTGTACAAAAACCAGACAGCAATTATTAGAGTCGAAGGGCATGAAAGAGTCGCAGTAGTTGAGAAGCGAGTTAGACAGGGTTGTAGCCTTTCCCCATTGTTGTTCAATCTGTACAACTAACAAGATGTGAAGGAATGCAAGAAGAAATTTGGTGAGGGACTTAATGTCCAGGGAGAAGGAATAAAAACCTTGTGGTTTGCTGATGACATAGTAATTCTGCCAGAGACAACAAAGAACCATCATCATCATTAGAGACTGATT
The DNA here is from genome assembly GCA_026315105.1 of Locusta migratoria. Classification (NCBI taxonomy): domain Eukaryota; kingdom Metazoa; phylum Arthropoda; class Insecta; order Orthoptera; family Acrididae; genus Locusta; species Locusta migratoria. The sequence continues at coordinate 159,491,990 of CM048751.1, read as the reverse complement.
ATGCCTTTCAGCGTTCAGTCTGGAGCATAGTACATCTAATAAAATTCCTCCATGATCCCCTATTCAATGCTAACATTGATGCCTCGTCTGATGTTATGCCTTTTACTTCAAAATCATTTTGCACAGAATCTAAGAACTTTCTTCTTGGTCTACCTCGACTCCTCTTACCCTCCGCTGCTAAGCTCATGAGTCTCTTAGGCAGTGCTCTTTTTCTAAAAAAAAGTTTGGGGGTACTCAGATATTAGATATAATGAAGTGAAAATTACTCGTAACTGAATCATGGGATACCACCCGTCGACCTTCACCCATGACAGCATCAACATGTCTAACTACGAAAAACAGGTATTGGACTCTTCAATTGACTTCATTACACATATTTTGACCTATAAAACACCACTAAAAGACACAACAGAACAAAAACCATCGACACCTATCAACAACAATAAAAACTACACTAAAAATCTTTTGTAACCTTGTTTGGCTCCCGAAATAGTAAATATGGGTGGTGTCCCATGATTCAACTGAATCAGTTTTTAAGACAGATGAAGATTTAACTAATAAACTACAGTGTACCTTACATTAATAGTGGTGGATTTTTTTAAGTGAAATAATTAGGTACTCAGGACTTTAAAGTAATACTGTATTGATATGTTTTATTGGTAACAAAACTTCGCTACATAGTTGTTTAAATAGGAAGTAAGGTCTAAATATGTTAATTACTTATTCATCTAAAATTGATAAACTAAAATAAATTTTAACTTATAAAAACAAATTGTACTTCACATGTGTCCCACGTGTGACAATTCCTTGTCCCACACATGACGCTCTTTCATTGCAGTTTTTATAAGTTTTAATGATGTAATATTTATTGGTGTTTCATCATGTAGAAAATTGTTTTATCTGTGGGAACACAATGTTTTCAAAACAAACAAAAAATGCAAAATTCAAAAGATGTCCATTTGCTGTCCCACCAATGACAAATTTTTGAAGACTTTTATCAGCTCACATTGTAAACTGTTGATATTCAGATTTAAATAGAAGTTAAAACAACTGTTCACATGATCACCAATCAATTTTTAATTTGTTTCTATTTATACTTTTCTTTTTATTACGTTTTGACTGTTGAAAAATTAGGGGCCCAGAGAAAAAGGGGCACATGTTACCTGTGGTATCATTTTGTTTCCAGCACAGTGGCATGTGCCCATTCATTGAAAAAGAGAGCATATTATATATGCTGTTTTTGTTTAGGACAAACACATTCCCAGTGCAAAAGTGTTTCGTAGTGCCAATGATATGCTACAGTCGGATGTTCGAATCCTCCCTTCGGCATGGGTGTTTGTGTTGTCCTTAGCGTAAGTTAGTCAAGTAATTAGTGTGTAAGTCTAGTGACTTATAACCATGAAGTTTGGTCGCATAAGACCTCACACACATTTGAACATTTTTGCCAATGATACAAGCTGCAAAACCAGTTTCTGCAAATAGTCAACATTGAATGAATAACAGAAGGACGCAATATTTATTGAGCTTTATCGGTTAGGAGATTATAATAAGCAAAATGCTTATTTATTTGGTTTAGTGCGGCCTAATAATTGCAACAAAGTGCATTCAAAGAAAAGGAAGGCTCAAACAGTAAATCAGAGGGAGGTTTCTTTCAGGTATTTTATTCTTGACTCTCCAGTTACAGAGGTTGAAGTGTGTAGAACTGCATTTTTAGCTGTTCACACCATTTCTGTTAAACATTTGAGGACTGTCCGTAGCAATTAAGAATGTGACACTGAGAGTCATGAATCTACAACACATGTAACTGTACATGAACCTAGACAGGATAGAAGAGGCAAGCATTCTAACAGATCTCATGCCATTGATAACGAGAGAAAAAAATAAGGTTAGAAATCACATTGAAATGTTTCCAAGGTACACATCACGCAGAATCCAAGCAGGTCCTACATAATATTGGTTTTAAATTGCCGTAGAGTGATACATGTCGTAATTGTGATTCTGCTAAGGCACATAATAACACCAAATCCACAGACATCAAACTACACCTTGAGAAAGCTGAAGCTGCATACAGTGCTCTGAAAAATGAGGCCAAACAGGGTGGTTGGGATGCACTTGTTTTGTGCATGGACTTACAAGAAGCACTGACAACACCATATACTGTATTTCGACTTAGGCCATATAATTTCTGTATTCACCGTTGTAGTGATGAGAAGTTTTTGTGGTCTGAGAATGTTGAAGTAGCTAGCTGCGTTTTAAAGGCTTTAGACATGGTGAAGGAAGAACGTTATCAAAAGCTCATCATTTATTCTGATTCGTGTGTTGGACAAAATAGAAACTATATTATCCTAGGTCTGTGGTTGTACCTCCTAGATAAAATAAGTTTTTATGTTGTTGAGCACAAATTTTGCTCCCTCGTCACACGTTCGATAAATTTCAGGGATTTTTGAGTTATTGAGAAACTGAAAACAAAGACACAGGGCTTATACACTCCAGCAAAATGGGTTGAATTTATAAGAAACAGCAAGCGAGCGAACTCATTAATAATTATGAAATGAAGGAAGACGACTTCGTGTCTTTGTCGTCTATAACAACAGTATCGTCACACGTAACGTTACTGTTGACAAAAAGCCTGCAGACATCAGAAATACAATGGTGGTTAGATTAGTGAGTGGTGAACATTCTGTATATATAAAATATTCATAGAATCAAACTGAGAAACCTGTGGGAGTTAGTTTAGAGAAGTATCGTGAACGATTTACAAAGCTTGCAGACTGACAGTTAGATACTAAGTATCCAAATGGATGTAAAATTAAGGCAAAAAATTTCAAGGACCTTCAAAGCTTACTGCAATTTAAGCCTCCAATATATTAGAGTTTTTATCAGTCATTGATAACTGACGGGAGTGACGATACAATGGAACAGGAAAACATTGATGAGTAGTTTGACTATTAATGACCTGCTATGTGATGTGTCTACATCTCAACGATTTCATTTTCTGGACTTGAAATTGTAATAAAGTTGCCTAATATTTAATATTATTTGTAAAACACGATCTAGTTACTGTAACAACTTGTGGTATCACAGCAGCAGTTCAACATTACTATTCCTTAATTACCATTTCCTGACACATCATACGCTGGACCCCTCAAAATGTAGGCTACTGCAACTGTCCCACCTGTGACAGTAAACTCCCCCTTAACTATAAATCTAGCGGTACATTGTAATTAACATCACCGCGGCCGAGCGCATTGAGGCGCTACGTTCCGATGCGCGAGGCCGTTTTTCGTCGAGGGTTCGAATACCCCCCCCCCCCCCACGGGCATGGATGTTTTTGCTATCTTTAGTATAAGGTAGTTCATAAGTAGTGTTTAAGTTTAGGGACTGATGGCCCCATATTTGTCCCATAAGCTTTACAAACATGTGAACATTTTAATTAACTTCACCTAGCATTGCAACAGATTCCAAATCAGTTCATGACTGCTGTAGTCAGCATGCCTTCTTACTTTACTCTTGGTATTAGTAGCGAGATGTCTCATATACCAAGAGTGTACAAAGCCCGTGGGTTGAAACACCTGCAATGGAGGACCAACCAATTTAACAAACATCAGATTGCTGACAGTAGAGAGATGGAGTGAAGCTCTTGTAGATGTGATAATTAGGTTTATTTGCGAAAACCCACGTTCACATTCGCTAGTAGAAATGCGAACACATTTCACTGTATTGAGAAGAGGAAGAAGCGATGCTGGCATTTTCTTCTCCATCAAATAATCTCTAAATCCTCTACACCTCACTTTCTCCGGAAGACCAAACCGACAACAAGGTTTTTACACTTGATTCACCATATGTTACTGCAGGGCTTTCAGGCCTAGTCGATGAGTCCAACACTTCTGCACATTCAGAGTTAGCATTATCTTTTGTCTGCAAAAGTTTCTCCATTCGCTATTTCAGGCAGTCATAAAACCTGCTGGGTTCAAGATGTCTGCTTTTTGCTCTTGTTTCAAGTGTAATTCCTCCAATGTTCAGCTCTTCTACTGCCTTGAGAGCTTCACAATTCTGGAGCGTCATGTTGGGGATCGCGCGGCCTTCCGCGTTGGAGGTTCGAAACCTCCCTCGGACATAAAAAGTTTAGGGGGATGCGTCCCCCCTGAAAAAGAGCACTGCTCTTAGGTAACCTTGCTTCACCCATGCATGTAACACGACCCCACCATCTCAGTCTGTTTGCTCTAACTGCTTCATCTATGGTGTTCATTCTCAGTTTTTCCTTGATTTCCTCATTATGGACATCCTCCTGCCATTGTTCCCATCTATTAGTGCCTGCAATCATTCTTGCTACTTTCAAATCTGTAACCTCTACCTTATGAATGAGATAACCTGTATCCACCCAACTTTCCCTCCCATACAACAAAGGTGGTCGAAAGATAGAGCAGTGCACCGCTAACTTAGTCTTGGTACTTATGTCCTTCTTGCAGAAGAGAGTAGATCTTAGTTGAGCACTCACTGCATTTGCTTTGCTGCACCTCGATTCCAGTTCTTTCACTATGTTGCCATCCTGTGAGAAAATACATCCTAGGTACTTGAAACTGTCTACCTGCTCTAACTTTGTTCCTCCTATTTGGCAGTCAATCTGCTTAAATCTCTTTCCCACTGACATTACTTTCGTTTTGGAGTTGCTGATCTTCATGTCATAATCCTTGCACCTCTGATCGAGCTCTGAAATATTAGTTTGCAACCTTTTGATTGAATCGGCCATTACAACTAAGTCGTCCGCATATGCGAGACTGCTTATTTTGTTTTCACCTATTTTAATCCCGCCCTGCCAGTCTACTGTTTTCAACATATGATACATGAATAGCATGAACAGCAGTGGTGACAGGTTACAGCTTTGTCTTACCCCTGAAACTACCCTGAACCATGAGCTTAATTTGCCATCTACTCTAACTGCTGCCTGACAGTCTATGTAAAGCCCTATAATTGCCTGCAGAAGTTTGCCTCCTATACCATAATCTTGTAGAACTGACAGTAGCTTCCTCCTAGGGACACGGTCATAACCCTTTTCTAGATCTATGAAACACAGATACAATTCCCTGTTCCACTCATAGCACTTTTCCATTACCTGCAGTAAGCTAAACATCTGGTCCTGACAGCCACTAAGAGGCCTAAACCTACACTGATTTTCATCTAACTTGTCCTCAATTAATACTCGCACTCTCCTTTCAACAATACCTTAGAATATTTTGCCTACAACGCTGATTAAAGAGATACCTCAATAGTTGTTACAATCCTTTCTGTTTCCATGTTTGAAAATTGGTGTGATTACCACTTTTGTCCAGTCAGACGGAACCTGTCCCGATTCCCATGGCTTCTCAGTTATCCTGTGTAACCATTTGAGACCTGGAAGAGTAATTAAACGGAATGGACAGTATCTTGAAAGGAAGGTGTAACATGAACATTAACAAGAGTAAAATGAAGGTAAGGGAATGTAGTATCAGAAAATCAAGTGAAGCTAAAGGAATTAGATTATGTAATGAGACAATAAAAGTATAGATGAGTTTTATAATTTGGGTAGCAAGATAACTTCTGATGACCAAAGTAAAGAACATATAACATGCAGAATGGCTATGGGAAGAAACACGTTTGTGAAGAAGCAAAATTTGTTGACAGCCAATATTAGTTTAAATGTCAGGAAGTCCTTTCTGAAAGCATTTGTCTGGAGTGTAGCATTGTTTGGGAGTGAAATGTGGACGATAAATAGTTCAGACAAAAAGATGACAGAAGCTTTTGAAATGTGGTGCTTCAGACAAATGATGAAGATCAGATGGGTAGATCATGTAACTAATGAGGAGATGTTCAACAGAATTGGGGAGAAAAGAAGTTTCTGGCACATCCTGACTAAGAGAAGGGATAGATTGGTGGGACACATTCTGAGACGTCAAGGAATCGTCAACTTAGCATTAGAATATAGTGTCCATCGTCATTCTTCCTGCCGATAAGTGCTCCACGACAGTGGTACTTGATCGGCGGGAGTATGTGGCAGAGGGAGTGCGTCAGCTTTCAGATAATACCACATATAAAGTTTTTCAAGGCGAGCCCATTCCTGATGTCCAGGCAGAGCTTCAAGGAATCCTCAAAACCTTAGGCCCCTACAAAACCTTTCACCTGACTCCATTAACCTCATGACTCCACTGACACCCCACACCCCCACCTTCTACCTACTTCCGAAGATTCACAAACCCAATCATCCCGGCCGCCCCATTGTGGCCGGTTACCAAGCCCCAACAGAACGAATCTCTGCCTACATAGACCAACACCTTCAACCCATCATGTGCAGTCTCCCATCCTTCATCAAAGACACCAACCACTTCCTCGATCGCCTGAAATCCTTATCCAGCCTGTTACCTCCTGAAACCATCCTTGTAACCATCAATGCCACTTCCCTATACACAAATATCCCACACGCCCAGGGCCTCGCTGCGATGGAATATTTCCTTTCACGCCGACCACCCACTTCCCTACCTAAAACCTCTTTCCTTAATACCCTAGCCAGCTTCATCCTAACCCACAACTTCTTCACTTTTGAGGGCCAGACATACCAACAACTAAAGGGAACAGCCATTGGGACCAGGATGGCCACCTCGTACACAAACTTATTTATGGGACGCTTAGAGGAAGCCTTCCTGGACACCCAAGCCTGTCAACCCAAAGTATGACGACATCTTCATGATCTGGACTCACAGTGAAGAAGAACTCCAGAATTTCCTCTCCAACCTCAACTCCTTTGGTCCCACCAAATTCACCTGGTTCTATTCCAAATCCCATGCCACTTTCCTCGATGTCGACCTCGCCCCATTTGTAAAACCTGCACTATGCACCCTTCCACCACAACTTACTCCAGTCCCGTAACCCGGAAGGTGTACACAATCAAGGGCAGAGCCACTTGCGACAGCACCTAGGTGATTTACCAACTGACATACCTGCACTGTGAAGCATTCTATGTGGGAATGACCAGCAACAAACTGTCCATTCGCATGAATGGTCACAGGCAGACAGTGTTTGTTGGTAATGAGGATCACCCTGTGGCTAAACACGCCTTGGGGCACGACCAGCACATCTTGGCACAGTGTTACACCGTCCGGGTTATCTGGATTCTTCCCACCGACACCAATGCTTCAGAACTCCGGAGATGGGAACTAGCCCTTCAGCATATTCTCTCTTCCCGTTGCCCACCTGGTCTCAACCTCCGCTAAATTCGAATTCCCACCCACCATCTTAACATCTTTGCCTTGGTTCTCTGGACAGAGCCTCTGCCTCAAGTGGCATCTCTGTCTAACTTCTTTGCTTTCTACAGTTCTACAGTATGTCTGCCTAAGTGTACTTGCGTCTGTGTAAATGTGTGGGTGTGTGTGTATTTGTTTACCCTCCTCCTTTTTTCCCCCCAAGGTAAGTCTTTCCTGTCCCGAGATTGGAATGACTCCTTACCCACTCCCTTAAAACCCTCATCATTTCCTTTTCCCTCTCCTTCCCTTCTGCCTGATGAAGCAGCTAGTCTGCGAAAGCTAGTGTTTGTGTGTGTGTGTGTGTGTGTGTGTGTGTGTGTGTGTGTGTTTATTTGTTGCTATCACTGCCTGTGCTCCTTCGCCTGGTAAGTACGTATATATATATGATCACAGGTCTCAGTCCAAAAATTCGCTCCTTCGGCGCTCACATGCAAGGCGTGGAGGGGGGGGGGGGAATAAAAAAAAAATCTCTAAACTAACCTATACCTATCAGAGGGAAGCGATAGATCACTTTTTAAATACAAAATATTAACCTATAATCTGTTCTGTTTGTAAACAAACTATCATCTTTATCTAAGCCACCACATAATTACTCACGCCTTCTGCAAACAAGCACGCACCTCAAAATTACCGTGCTGCGATGGCGTCATGGGTCAAAGCTGACGGGTGGAATCGCATACTATAAATGACCCTCATCATCTGGTAATTTTTATTTATTTTATTTTAGTCATTGTTTTTCAAAAGAGATAGATTGGTTGACCAGTACTTACTTTTTTGCTGTACTGCCGATAGTTACATACACAAAGAAAAAAAGGACGAAATAAAAAAAGCTTTTGAAACTGTGTTCCTTCTTCAGGTAAGAGAGAAGGAAAGATAAAGGAATGGGAAAGGAAGCGGAAGGTAATTCACGACTTAGATCATGAGGATAGTGTTTGAGGATTGTGGAAGTCAGAGATACTGAGTAGTAGTAATGGTCAGCCAATCTATCTCTTTTGAAAAATGATATAGCCTACCATCTCTGTGGAGAACTCCCGTCATTAATCAAATTTTTATTTTATTCATCCATCTTTAAGCATTTTCATAAAATTGATGTCATCATGTGCTGTGTAGACTACAAAAGATTTTATATGGTACCGGTACAGTAAGACTGACATAAAGTCAGTTTGGAACATTGTATAAAGCCTAACTATGGTACACACAATACATTAGCATACACAATACATTAAAAAAACTAGATATTGTTCAATTAGGCCTACTTACAAAGTTAGATACAAGTAAAAAGGCACATCATTTACAAAATTGTTGTATTAAAAACAGCTTTTTTTTTTTTTTTTTTTTTTTTTTTTTTTTTTTTTTTTTTTTTTTTTTGCTTACCTTGAGGGGGAGAAGCGGGCTGTTTGAGAGCGAGCTTGTGCTCTTTTCAGACTTGGGAGGGTTCCCACACGTGTGGGATATCTTGTCTCTTTATTAATTAATTCATTTCTTTTGCCAGGGTGCAAGTATCATTTGTGTATATGTTTTCTTGTGTGATTGGGGGGGGGGGGGAGGTTTGTCCCAATTGGGAATATTCCATGGGCATGGGGACAGCTCCGGTATTCGCCTTGCAGCCAACAGGAAACCACGGAAACCTGTTCCAGAGTTGCTGGTGGTAACCACCTTGTGTATCGATGTGCTCGTTCATTGTGTTTGGCTTGTCAGGGTCTCCTTCGGCGTTGGCCGTAGTATCCCCTATTTTCTTTTTTGTCCTCTTCTTCTTGAAGCCGCTTCAGGGCTTCTGTTGTGGCGGCTTCTCAAGGGGGATCACCATAATCTTCCTGAAGGTGGTATGGAACATACTCCTTCCAGTAAGGCTTGTGGAATATCTTCCTCTGGGGCCACTGTCCATCAGCCTTTTCTTGGTAGAAGCGTTCCTTCTCCCGATCGAAGCTCTCTGCCATTTGGAGCTGATGCCTACAGTTAAGGACCTCCTCCGTCATCAATATTTAGTTCGTCATCTTCTTTGCTGAGGGGGCAGGGTCTTCTGCCTGTGTCCCTTTCTCAGCACAGCTGATGGTAGCTGTTTGTTCTGCCAGCGTTCGTGTCTTCAGGCGGGGCATTTGCGACCACCTGTCTTCTTTCTTTTCCGCTCTTTCGGCGGCGCCTTCCATCATGGTTCCGGCGTCTCATGTCGTCTTCTGCTGTTGTAGCAGCAGAGATTCACGCAGACGGAGACATGCTGCCTCCATCTCTGTGGGGAGGGCCATGCGGAATCTCGATTCCGCTCCATGATGGCCGCCTCCACTTCGTTGTTGTCTTCTCCTCCACGGGGCGTGCCGTCGCTGCCTTCTGCCACTTCCTCGGCTTCGTGGCAGACAATTGCGGTGTGCTGATGTGCTAGAGTGCACACTCGGCCCCCCCCTCCACTGCTCTCACCGGTGGCGGGGTCAGCAGGGCGCGTGGGAGCACTGGTACCTGCAGTCTTCTCGCCCTTCTCTGCTGGCGGCTGGGCTACACCAATGGTGTGGTTTTCCGGCCGCTTCCGATGCTGGGGCGCTGTCTCCTCCAGTCAAGGGTTTGTTGTCTTCTTGTGCCTTCCCCGTTGTCTTTGTCGCCAGCGCTTTTCTGCGGTTGTGTCCGCCGATGCGCCGCCAGGTTGGTCGCAGCTTGCGAAGGCCCGGCAGCCCCTCCAATTGGCGACTGGGGCCCGCCACAATGAGCACAAAATGGCGCGTCCTCTCGCCGTATATCACAGGTGCGTCTGTCGTGTTCCCCTGAACACTTGACGCACCTTGCGGTGTTGCGGCAATACTTCGCCACATGGCCTTCACCCTGGTATCTGTAGCACTCTGGCTTACAGTCCAGGTCCAGTGGGAGAGATTCTGCTTTCACAGGAAAGCCTAAGAGCTTCTGCAGCTCAAAGATATCTTTAAGGCTGGCCATCGTTGGAATAGCAACGACAAACAGGGGCGGCTTCTTTTTGTTCGTCCGATTGTGTCGCCGTACCCTGCACGTCACAGCCCTTCCTTAACAGCAGATTCGTCCAGAATCCATGGCAGTCCTCGCAAGAGTGCCTTGGTGAGCTTCTCTCATCGCTTTGGCGGCTCAATAACGATGTGGTTGCCCACGACGTCTTGTAGCGCCTCTCAGTTGATGGTGTTTGCCACTGTGAGTCTGATGGTACCGTCGAAATCTAGAGATTCAATGGTAACTTCCAGTGCACAGCAGTTCCCAATCCGTTCGTACAGGTCAAGCCATTCAGCGCCCTTGCAGCGGATGTAAACTGGGAGGGTGACTGCACGGTCCTCTTCTGTATGCTTGCTTCTCTCTTCGTCTGCTGAGTCAGTGGCCTGTACAGCTGCTGTCGTCTTCTCGCCACGATTTTTCTGTTGGCCGCTACTTTTGCCCATGATGTGGTGCGCTAACACAACCTATTTGCTTTTTTGTCCTGAAAACGACAAATGACAACGACAATTTGCTAAGCGCTTGCCACAACATGTGCTCGCCCTAACAGCTCTCGCACACAGCCAAGTTCGGGAGCGTCTCGCCAACGATCCGCTCGCTACCACTGCTCGGATGCGATTACGCGACGGATACCTATATTGTATGTTTGCTAAGTGTTATGAGTGTGAATGGACTTGCTAAGGTTGTAGTTGTTGAGATTTTCTTTTACATATAGTAGGCAGCTATATATAAAGTGGGAAGGAACTGTCATTATCTGTAATTCTTTGAAATAAAGCCTACATGACACATTGCTGTTGTCAATCCAACAGAAGCTCCCGAGAATTTATTCTGACAAAAATATTACTGACATTTGGAGATGACCCCACAGAAGAATACCATAATTTAAATGGCAATGAAAGAAGGCATAGGCCTAATAGGATTTAATCAGCAGATTTTCTGAAACACATATGGGTAACATTTTAAGTAGAAAGATGACATGAGAGATTTGACGAGATATGTAGTCTCCGCAATCATTGAATAGAGTGACTTGATGACTTTTTCATAGGATAGAGGTGATGTTTTAGGGCTCAATGTGGTGTCCTCCTTTTCTGCCAGTGCTGCTGATGCTTTCCTAGATAGTGCTGATAGCATAAATTACTTCTATAGCTGCTACTGATAGTTCTTCAGTTCTTTGCGATGGTTCAGCAGCAGTATTACCTGTTCTGTTGGGCGTATCATAAAACTTAACTTAATTGTGCCATGAATATGTTTGATGAGCCTACACTTTATGTCAATTCTTATTACCAGGGAACTTTTGATGGCATTCAGTAAAAATTGTAGCAGAGTTTCTTTTTAACTTATTGTGCTTGTGAAGTCCAAGCATAGGGAAATCTTTCCGTTGTAGGAAGCTGTTTACATCCAACACTCTAACATGATAACTGTAAGATGACTTCTGCATCAAGTAGCTATTTATTTCGAATATTTTGTGACTTTCACTTGGCTTGTCAAACCTGTATTGTGTTGTGTGCAAAATTAACCATATGTGCTTAGTTTTTGTGATTCTCTTATTCAGTAATGTTACAAAGCCATTTTTTGTTCCATTAATATCATTTGTACCAGCTCAGACAACAAAATAATCCCCCCCCCCCAAGCTAGATGTTTTGTTTTGAATGTCGTAAGTTGCATCTTTGAACATAGGATTCAGTTTGATAGAACATGTAAATTTATATCTGAGTGATGAAAATTCGTTCAGAATTTTTGCACAGTTTCTGCCATGACTGATAATAGCAATACCTGTATTTTGTTATCATAACTGTTTTTTGTTGCACGATGATTTTCAAGTTCTCTATATCCTTCCGCAGTTTGTGTTGTTGTAGACCTAATGTTACCACGTTCATTATTTATATGATTTGAAATTGCCAGTTTTGCAAGCTTTTTATCCGTGATTTGCTCGTTACACTCCTTGGTGACAACAGGAGATGGGTGTGGAGAAGGTAGTTCTGGGCTGGTACGAAGAAATACTTGAAACACACGGAAGGCGTGTTGAAATACGTGCAACTCTATAGTGTCATACGTCTCTCTACACATAAATATTACTGTACTGTACCTCAATCCGATATGGCTACAAGTTTAAACTGCAGAAAAAAAATCACTCAGTACTGCTGTGAAATCGTTCTTATGATAGCGACTAACTCATCCGATTAATTATGTTGCATGTCGAGAAAGTATCATACTCACCATCCTGTTCAATAGATTTTAATACATCCTGGTCCGGCATAGCTTTTTTGGTATGTTAAGTGATTGTCATAAGAAACTTACAAAGGAAAACTAAAGTACGATCTACTGACTCGTTATGCTTGGCTTTAACGCACCCACAGAAAAATTAAAAATGCGTCTATAACAACAAGACAATACGCAGCACACACTAGAACCAAATATAAACAAACAATCTACTATCGTAGAGTACCACATGTGCATAGGATGCGACCGTCTTTTGTCGAAACAGTTGACAGATGTAGGTACCAGGTACGTCTGTTGGCAAGTCTGACAGGAGTGTTGTGAAGAGCTAAGACTTGTAAACAAAGTGTTATGTGTACGATTTGCTGGTTTTGATTATGGCAAATGTCGAAGAGGAAGACATTCAGGACGAAGAAATTTCCGAAGTCTTAATTAATTTTCCGCCAGAAGTTCAACGTGCCATTGAACAAGTAAGCAAAAGAATACTGTCTAGATTTTAGATTGAAATGCACTCAAATGTATTGTAGACGTGAAATTCAAGGATTTTTATGTTAATATAAAGTTACACATGCTAATGAACATTTTTCACTGACGACAAATAACACCCATCTTTCCATAGGTACTTCCAAGCACTGACCCGTTGGACAAACCAGATTTCAATGCAGTTGACTATATCAATACACTGTTCCCGACGGAACAGTCGCTCTCAAATATTGACGATGTTATTGGCAATATGCAGTACAAGATAAGATCAATTGATGATGAAATAAGATCAGTAGTTAGAGGCCAAACAAACGTTGGGCAGGTGGGTGGAGAAATGTGTGTTCCAGATCTATGTAGGTTTTCCTTACAGTGCTAAACGTAAGTCATGATTTAAAACTAGATTCTTACTTTAGGATGGACGTGCAGCTTTGGAGGAAGCACAGCGTGTTATTCGGCAACTGTTCGTCCATATAAAAGACATAAAAACGAAGGCTGAACAATCTGAAGAAATGGTGAAAGAAATAACCCGTGATATAAAACAGTTGGACTGTGCCAAAAGGAATCTTACTGCAGCCATCACAACACTGAATCATCTACATATGCTGGTTGGAGGTGTCGACAGTTTGCAGTGAGTGATCTAAAGAAAAATTTTAAATGTAGAATGACACCTGCTGTTCCTTTAATGTTACCACTTGCTATGGCGGCTATTAATGTCTTAGTATCCAGACTGTTTTGATGCAGCTCTTCACCCTACCCTATCCTAAGGAAGCCTATTCATTCCCTCATAAGAATGGCAACCCACATAAATTTAAAACTGCCTACTGTATTTGTCTCTTGGTCTCCCTTTTTTTCGATTTTTACCCTTGTCCTCCCTGCACTTCACACCAATGCTAAATTGACGATTTTTTGTGTATCTAAGAATTTGTCCTACCAACAGATTCCTTCTTTTGTTCAATATATCCTAGAAATTTCTTTTCTCCCCAATTCTGTTCAGTACCTCTTCACGATCTGCCCACCTAATCCATATTTCTTTATTAGTATTTCTGTGTCATTTACCAGTCATGACTGGACAGACTGTGCCAATATTATATACATTATCATTTTGTCCAGTCACTTTCATCACTGTTGAAAAATTCACCAATTGAGTATAGTGGGTGCTCTTTCAGGTCCTGTGCAATTTTCGTTTTGAATGGTTCGGTTGCAGCGATTGCACTTCTTTTGGCAGTGAGTTAAACATTTTCAGTGCAACCATTGGAAAACTTGTCTTGTGTTCCAGTCAGACAACAGCTTGGTATTTCAATGCTCCTCTTGTTAGGGGTGTCATGGTTATGTATATCTTGCCTCATGCTGAACTCCCCTTGGTTTTCTTATGCTGATGAGGCATAAAAACATATACTGGCTGAAGATTGTCATAATACCTAACCGTTTGAATATTGGCTTGCAGTGGTCCAATCTTTTGCTTGATGTAATTATTCTGACAGTCTTTTCTTGTAGCATCAATACATCTTTACAAACTGCAGCATGTCCCCATAGCAGTAGGCTATAATTAATATGGCTATGAAATAGTGCATAATACACTGTTACAAGGTATTGGTCGGTTAATGTAGCCTACCTTTAAGCCTTCTCAGAAGGAATACTGCACGGGAGAGCTTGGAGCATACGTACACTGTGTGTTCATTCATTGTAAGTTTGCTGTCAATCGTGAAGCCTAGAAGTCTGACATCCTCCATATTCTCATGACAGCCAATGTTGCTATTCTGCATATAAGATGCTGTATTTTTCCTTCATTCAATTTCACCTGTTGCTTGGAGAGCTTGTGGTGGTTTTTCCTTTGGCAAAAAGAGTGGTGTCATCATCAAACTGTAACATGTGGTTGTTACAGCCCATATCATTTACATGTATTAGGAACAGGAGAGGACCTATGATGGATTCTTGGGGTACACCATGTTCCAACTTTTGTTCTTGTGATAAGGCTCCATGAACTGACACCACCTGCTTTCGGGTTTCCAGATAAGACTGGAGAGTTGCCAGAACAGCACCTCCAACACCATAACAGTTCAATTTATTGATGAGTATCTTGTGTGAGATGCAGTCAAATGCCTCGCCGAGGTCACAGTGTGTCAGTGCCACACTTTCTCTGTCTTCAAATACCTGTCTTATTTTTCTAGTCAAGTCCAGTTCTGCCATAAATGTCGACTTTCCCTTGTGAAAAACATGCTGTGTGTCCTGGAAGAGCCTATTTTCTTCAAAATAATTTTGCAACTGATGTTTCATTGCAGTCATAACTTTAGCTAGGATGGGGATGATTGAAATGGGTCTTTAGCTGGACACTTCACATGGATCACCTTTTCTGTAGACTGGTACTGTCCTTGCCAATTTCAGGAATTCTGGAAAGACACCAGAGGATAAACATTTGTTAATTACTATGGCTAGTGGTTGGGCAAGCTCTGGAATTATTTTCTTTACCAATGTGCAAGACATGCCATAGATATCTGCACTCTCTGAATGCTTATATGATCTCACTATTTTTATTATGTCCTTAGGGTGCACTTACTGTTACTGTTTACAATACTGTTTACAGCTTTCATTTTTTATATCACTTGTGAGAATCAAGCCTGAGTCTGGGATTTCACTGACAGTATTCTTCACTATCCTAATAAAGTACTGATTGAAGGCATCAGGAATATAGGAATTTAAGGCAGAAGTAGGCTTCTTCCTGTGCTCATTTACTAGATTCCAAGCTGCTTTACATGGATTGTGGGCCTCTTTGATGAACTTCGCTTTTGAGTATTTACAGTTAAGCAGATCTTTAGTTGGAAGATCTTTAGCCGTCTTCATACAGTCCCTGAACATTACTACAATGCCTTTTAATCTGTCTAGCTCAGGAGTATACCACATCTTCGCTGTTATAGGTTTGTCCCTTTCTGTTATAGGTTTGTCCCTTTCTTTTGATTTGCCTGCAGGATCCTTCTTCTGGATTATTGGAAACAAACCATCAAATTTTGTTTTTAATGTTTGGAACAGACATTCAAATAAGTCACTGGCTCCCATTTCTGCAATTTTCTGCTGCCAGTTTACACCAGACAGGACAGTTTTAAGGTCATTTGTAACTTTCTTCTCTGATAACCCTTCTACTGAATGTATAGCTTGAGTGCCATGTGCTTGGTTGTAGTTTATTGTTGCCATTCATACTGATTTCCATTACCAATGCACTGTGGTTTGCAATCATTGGTTCAACTACATTGATATTATAATCCCAGGTATTTAGGTTTGGTGATAACTGTATCTAGACAGGCATCACCTCTTGTTGGGAGTCAGTTTGCTACAAATTGTCCATAGCTGTTTATTAAGTTCATGAAGACTCTCTCTTTGATACATTTATCACCTATGTGCACATTGAAGTCACTACATAATTGAATTTTACATTTAAGGCGTGTTAGGTAAGACAAACAGTTCTCCATTCGTGCAATAAAGTTTTCAAAATTACCGTCTGGTGAGTGGTACACAGAGATAACGAGACCAATATTTGTTAAGACTAGTAAAGCCAATTCGAGATTTAGGTCTGCAGAGAAGCTTTTTAGATCTATTTCCTTTACACTAAGATTTTTGTTTGCTTACACAGATACTCCACCATGAATTTTAGTTGTTTGATACCATGCATTTACCACATTCAAATATTCAATACATCCGTAATAGTCACCTTCTGATTCAGTCAACCAGTGCTCACAGTTACATAAGACATCTGGTTTAATGTCTTCTACAAAGAATGATAAAAAGTCTATTTTGGTTCTTAAACTCTGCACATTGACAATTGCAATAACTAAAGGTGTACGACTGTCATCTCTATTGTTGTGATAATTTGGGGATCTGGTTTACACTGTTGGAGTCTATTTTATTGGGGCACTGGTCTATCTCTGGAATAAAAAACGCCTGATTACAATGTTCTTTGGTCATATAGCAGTGTCCATAACCATGTCCTTTAGATGGAAGTCACCACCAATCTTGAAGCTGTTGTTCATACCCTTTGTTTCTAGTTTCTCAACTTGAAAGTTGCTGTATCCTGGAAAGATTTTTCAAGAAATTTGATTACATTTTCAGTTGTTGTACCATTTTTCACTTTTCCTAAATGTAACCATGCTCTTTTCTCTCCATATAGCATTCCTTGCTCATCACCAGTGCCTAGACCATTATCAGATTTTTTCTTGCTGTGGTACTTGAATTTCTGACAGGCACTGTGGCAGAAGCTTCTGGTTGGGCTATTGGTATTTCTTTCTCTACCATTTTCTGGAGCACAGTATCATACAGCATTTTTGGTCGTGCATATGTATTCTGTGTAATTTCGTGCGTATTGTTGGTTTGTTGGTTTGTTGTTTTGCTGTAGTGGACGTAATTTGTTTATCCACACAACGAGCAGTTTTCCTGTAATGAACATCACTCCAATTTCTATCTATATTGGATTTATCTGAAGTATTCAAAGAGTTGTGAAGACTATGTTGATCATTACTGACTCTAGTTTTCGATCCAGTGCTGTTTCACTGACCTGTAAGGTCTTTATCAGTATTGATTTGTTCCAAATTGTTACATACAGGTGTCACAGTTGAAATGTATTCTTGTCCTGTTTTTGAAATAGTAGGCCTATTCACAGATGGATCCTGCGCTACATCATGGACTGTACACTTCATATTATTTATGCGTTTTGACTTGAGTGTCCCATACAAGGCAACAATCCACACAAATGGCTTTAGAAAAGACTTCCCAACACTCAAATTAAAATTTGATGTTAATGAATTTCTCTTCCTCAGGAATGCTTTTCTTTCTGTTGCCATCCTGCATTTTATATTGTCTGTAGGCCTAGTGTGATCATTGTGTATTGCTGCCCAAGTAACAAAACTCTTCTACCACCTTTATTTTCTCGTTACTTACCGTAATCTAATTCCTTCAGCATCACCTGATTTTCTTAGAGTGTGTTCCATTACCCTTGTTTGGATCTTATTAATGTTCATCTTATACACTCCTTTCAAGACACTCTTCATTCCGTTCAATTGCTCTTCTAGGTCCATTGCTGCCTCTGACAGAATTATAGTTTCATAGGCAAACTGTTAAGTTTTCGTTTCTTCTCCCTGAACTTTAATTCCTTTTTCAAATTTCTTCTTCTTTCCTTAACAGCTTTCTCAAAGTATAGATTGAATAACATTGGTGAATGGCTACAACCCAGTCTTACTTCATTCCCAACCAGTGCTTTTCTTTCATCCCCTTCAACTCTAATAACAGCTGACTGGTTTTTGTACAAGCTGTAAATAACCGTCTGTTTCCTATATTTTACCCCTGCTGCTTATGAACTTGAAAGTTGTGTTTCAATCAACTTTGTCAACAGTTTTCTCCATATCCATAAATGCTAGAAATGTAGTTTTGTCTTTCCTTAATCTGTTAAAAGGTGAGTATTATCTCATGTGTTCCAACATTTCTCCTAACTGGTATTTCTTTGAGGATGACTTCTTTCAGTTTTTCCAGAACTGTT
Source organism: Locusta migratoria (assembly GCA_026315105.1). Taxonomy (NCBI): domain Eukaryota; kingdom Metazoa; phylum Arthropoda; class Insecta; order Orthoptera; family Acrididae; genus Locusta; species Locusta migratoria. Next base: position 159,473,558 of record CM048751.1, on the reverse strand, counting down.
ATTTTACTGTTTTAAAGTTATTGATTCACAGATCATCACCCATAAGTCCTTTGGTCAGTTTTTTCTGCACACTCCTGCCTTGAGTTAGTACTTCTCCTATCCCTTCTCTGTCTGTCCATCTCCTTTTTTCTAAAAACATGTTATATTTATTGGAGAATATAGAAGAAATAAGGCTGTCTTGCATAATGTACATAATTATACGTGCAGAACTCAAACATAGAAAGATAGCAATCAAAATACAAATGTGTCATTCCACATCAAGGGCACCAGGGCTCCCAAATCGACCATCTCCGAATCTAATGAAATTTGGTGTTAAGGTTCTATATGGTCTTTGATACTTACATACCGCATTTCAGTTCAGTATCTACAATAGTTGAATTTTTAGGTAATTATAAAGAAACGCTAGTCATCTTCATGTCATGTATGAAGGTGCAAAAGTGCCAAGTTTGTTAGGCATTTTTGAAAGTTCTAGCAAACATTTGGTCATTTTCTTTAATATACATAGATAACTCTATACAGTGATTCACACTTTGGCAAAAATTAGTGGTTTAGCCTCACCTAAATACAGATACAAGCCTCGAAAATGGCAAAAAAATTTGCCGCACTGTTCTAAGAGCCAAGGTTTGAGAGACCACTGCTGCTTTTTATATGAACCAATCACACAGAACTTGAGATGGTGATTCCCACCTATGATATCTACATATGGATCAAATTTAATTAACACTGGATGATTACACTTATATGCATCTGCAAAGTAGCCAAAATTTTCAATGTGCAAATTTTTTGGTGTTTTTAGGGGCCAATATCTCAACTGTGTCATTTTAAATCCTTTTTCTCTTGCCACCAATAAAAAGATGATACCTTAAGCTTTCAAAGCTATATTGTTTAATTTCTGGATCTTGTATTTTGATGAGGAAGAATATCTTTCAAAAGCAGGGGAACTGGACTATCGATAAATACAAAACATTGCTAAAATTGAAGTTGTAAATCAAAATATGACTTTCTTGTAGTGTCTTTTAGTAGTATAAGATGTGCCTGTGGATTAGGGAATTAACTAAGCTAATGAGAAATATTTTTTTTTATTATTTTACAGTATAAAAGATAAATATTATAAACCTAAAAATGCTCTTAATTTCTGCATCTTGCATTTTAATAATTAAGAATATCTTTGGTAAGTTATTGAAAATTACATATTTTGCTCAAAATTACGTATTTTGCTCAAAATTACATATTTTGCTCATTTAGTATAACACTTGCAACTATTTTTAAATTCGAGTTTATGTATATATCAGTTTCAAACATTAATTTAACACAAGCCATAAAAACAAGTGTAATACACAACACAGCAAGTTTTCAAAACAAAAATATTAAAAAGTCATTACCATACACATTACCAACCTACCAAACATCATTGTACAAACATGCAACATACTGTCTTGTTTGAAAACTTGCAATTGAGACTGCTGGAATTTCTTCATATGCTTTGAAGACATTACTGCTGTAGCATCACTGAAAACTCTGCTTACTCTGAGCTGATTAAATAAAATGGCTTAAATTTGTGATTTTCTCTTGTTCCAGCAATTATATACCCCCTAGAAAATCTTGTTTCTCGAAGAGGCTGATTTTTTTCCGTTTCTTCTTTTGGAAAAACTCATGTGGAGTCAATATTTGGTTATCTGAGGGCGTCTGTAGACTAGCATAAGCTGCTAGTCTTTTTGTTGTTCCTCCAATCCCGTCACAAGGAGATTTACCATCACTTGTTCCCAACAAATTCAATTCAGCAGTGATATCAAAATCCTTTTCCTGAAGACATAAATTGATTAAAATTTTGTAATTCTCCTATTGGACAGCTGAACCATCACTAAAATAATAAATGTTCTCAATCTTTGTTTATAAAGATGCTGTTAACTTTCATTGAAAAGCATGACAGCAGTGGTATCATGCCGGAGGCAGTCGCTGATCATACAAATGCTAAGACTTTGACGCTCTTTGCCACCACAATAGACAACAAATGAATGTAATGTGGCCTGACTATTGTCACAAAGAAATCCTTGCACAGAGTCTTGAATCACAAATGAATAGTTCTCATCAAAATCCATCAATATGATTAATTCATTTTCTGCAAGATTTACTTTTAACTGCTTAAGGTATGAACTTGAAGTGATTGCTTCTTAAACTGATAATTTTTTAAATCAATATAGCCATGAAATCTGCAAGAGTTCTCTGACATGTCTCCAATGTGTCTCAGTCAGTGTGTATCATTGCTTGTAGTCTATTGTTTCTTCAAGATCATAGTCATTTTTGAGGTTTTATTATATTTATATTTTATACCGTAAAATAATGTAACTATATTTCTTGTTAAATTAGTTAATTTACTAAACCACATGCACATCTTGTACTATTAAGACATTACAAGGTAGTCATATTTTGATTTACAACTTGAATTTTAGTAATGTTTTGTATTTATCGATAGTCCATTTCCCCTGCTTTTGAAAGGTATTCTTATTCATCAAAATGCAAGATCCAGAAATTAAACAATATATCTTTGAAAGCTTAAAGCATGCTCTTTCTATCTGTAGCAGGAGAAAAATGATTTAAAATGACACAGTTGAGATACTGGCCCCTAAAAATGCCAAAAAATTAGCACATTGAAAATTTTGGCCAACTTTGCAGATGCGTATCTGTTAGCGTAAGCATCCAGTGTTAATTAAATTTGACCCATATATAGTAATATAGTGAGGGCAGTTTACAACTCACCGCAAAGACGTGGCAACGAGCTGCGACAGGCACATACAAAAGACACACACGTACAACACATTCAGCTATCGGCCATGGCCTTCTTCAGAAAATAGAGCACTTACGCAATCACACAGGCACACAACACAGTCATACAACCATCACCTCCGACTGTCGCACTTCGAATCACGCTCTGCAGCGAATCGGGGACGGGAGGGGAGGGGAGGGGGAGGGGATAGAAAGGTTACGTCACGGTGGTGGGGATGCGTTAGATGGGAATAACGAGATGCAGCTTAGGAATGGAGTTTGGAGGCGGGTGAGGGGAGAAAATAAAATAAAATAAAGTAAAATAAATATATATATAGAAAATGCATGCACACTGCAAGTACACAAGACAGCATACACACACACATACACATGCACGCATGCGCGCGCGCGCGCCCACACACACACACACACACACACACACACACATACACACACATGATCACACATTCACACACCACTCAAAATAGGCGAGGTTTGGGATAGAGAGGTAGGAACTGTAGGGTATGGAAAAATATATATATAGGGAAGTTATCGTAGGTTGAGGCCTGGTTGATTTCGGGATCGGAGAATGTATTGTAGGGATAACTCCCATCTGTGCAGTTCAGTAAAGCTGGTGGTGGATGGGAGGATTCAGATGGCCCGGGTTATGAAGCAGCCATTGAAATCAAGCATGTGCTCCGCTGCATGTTGTGCCACAGTGTGGTCCACCTTGTTTTTGGCCACAGTTTGGCGGTGGCCATTCATCCTAATGGACAGCTGGTTGGTGGTCATGCCAATATAGAAAGCTGTACAGTGCTTGCAGCACAGTTGGTAAATTACGTGGCTGCTTTCACAAGTGGCCCGGCCGCTGATAGGGTAGGATAAGCCTGTGACAGGACTGGAATAGGAAGTGCTGGGTGGGTGGATTGGACAGGTCTTGCAGCGGGGTCTTCCACAAGGATATGATCCCTGTGGCAGTGAGCTGGGTTTCGGGGTGGCATAAGGATGAACTAGGATGTTGTGAAGGTTGGGAGGGCGACGGAACACCACTTTAGGAGGGGTGGGAAGGATCTTGGGCAGGATGTCTCTCATTTCAGGGCACGAGGATAGAAAATCAAAACCTTGGCGAAGGATGGAATTTAGTTGTTCGAGACCAGGGTAGTACTGGGTGACAAGGGGAGTGCTCTTTTGTGGATGGTTACTGGTGTTAGGAAGAGGATTTGGGGTGTGTGAGGATATGGCACGGGAGATTTGTTTGCGGACTAGGTCTGTGGGGTAGTTTCTGTTTGTGAAGGCCTTTGTGAGACCTTCAGCATATTCAGAAAGGAAATTCTTGTCACTGCAGATATGCCGTCCACGGGTGGCCAGGCTGTAAGGGAGGGATTTTTTGACATGGAAGGGATGGCAACTGTCAAAATGTAGGTACTGTTGGTGGTTAGTAGGTTAGTAGGTTCTGATGTGTCTGGTTCATATAGAAAGCAGCAGTGGTCTCGCAATCGCAAACCTTGGCTCTCGGAACAGAGCAACAAATTTTTTAGCCACTTTCGAGGCTCGTATCTGTTTTGAGGTGAGACTAAACCTCTAATTTTTGCCAAGCTATGAATATCACTGTATGGGGTTGTCTATTTATATTAAAGCAAATGACCAAATGTTTGCTAGAACTTTTAAAAATGCCTAACAAACTTGGCACTTTTGCACATTCATACATGATGCGAAGGTGACTAGCTTTTCTTTATAAATTCCTAAAAATGCAATTATTGTAGATACTGAACTGAAATTTGGCATATAACTATAAAAGACCATATAGGACCTTCACACCAAATTTCATGGTCGAGTGGGGACACTTTTTAATATTGGTCCCTTTCACATGGAATTACCCAAATGGCATATAAAATTTACAGGATCTCATATTTATTGAGTTATATGTAGTACAATTGTATAATTTTTCAGGTATAGTATATTCATTTGTATAACTGCTGTATGTCTGTAAAATCTGTTGTGAATGTAGTAGTAAAGAAATAAGAGATTAAAACTTGGTGTATGATAGAGGGGATTTCTATGAACATTACTGTTCATGTGCTTATATCTCATGAACTATGTGCCATAGGGTGATGCAATTTTGAAAGTACATTCAGCTATATGTGTGTATACTGTCTGTGAGATTTCCTGTGGCTACAATTTGTAGTGTAGGAATTATAGATTGAAACATCATACCGAATGCCGTAGTTTTAGTCCATGAACAGTGAAAAAGCAGTAAGTGAGAAACTTTTCTCCTTTCATAATTTTGCTATGGTTGTCAGCAAGAAAAAGTTGAATAAAGGTTTGAAATCATGTTTAAAGTTACAAGTCACTAAAAACTGTCATTCTCATACAGTGTGTGAATAAAATCCCGATTCATTATGTGACAGTTTCTTGCAACTATATTGTTTATGATGTTGCATCTCCTGAATCACATGTTTATGTGGTTCTTACCTGACAGCATTGTTATCTCATGGTAAGGAATATGTGCACCAAATTTGGTTGAAATCGGTCCAGTGGTTTAGGAGGAAATGTGCAACACTGCAGCAATTTTTTGTGTACTTTGTGTGTTTATATTCTATTGAAGTACTCAAGGTACTCTTCAATATTTTCCTGTTTCACTTTTATCACAGAATAACATTTAAATTTATTATGAGTTAGCTTTGGTTCATGATATTCAAATGAAACTTGATGTATACTCATGTGACACCACTATAATGTGTGTTTTGTTTCTCTGTTCAGTAGATGTACTCCATATGAAGCCCGTGTTTGATTTGCATATTTAAAATTACATGTTGTTGTTGTTGTTGTTGTGATCTTCAGTCCGCAGTCTGGTTTGATGCAGCTCTCTATGCTACCCTGTCCTGTGCAAGTCTCATGAGAATACATTTGGCAACCTACATCCTTTTGAATCTGCTTACTATATTCATCCCTTGGTCTCTCTTTATGATTTTTACCCCACACGCTTCCTTCTAAAGCTAATTTGACAATTCCTTGATGTCTCAGAATGTGGCCAACCAATCTATCCCTTCTCTTAGTCAGGATATGCCAGAAAATTCTTTTGTCTCTGATTCGGTTAAGCGCCTCCTCATTAGTTACGTGATCTACCCATCTAATTTTCATCATTCATCTGTAGCACCACATTTCAAAAGCTTCTATCATCTTTTCATCTGAACTCCTAATCATCCACATTTCACTCGCATACAATGCTACACTCCAGACAAATGCTTTCAGAAAGGACTTCCTAACATTTAAATTAATATTGGATGTTAACAAGTTTCGCTTATTTAGAAACGCTTTTCTTCCCATAGCCAGTCTGCATTTTATATCTTCTTTACTTCGGCCATCAGAAGTTATCTTGCTACCCAAATACCAAAATTCATCTACTACTTTTATTGTCTCATTACCTAATTCCTTCAGCATTGCCTGATTTTCTGACATTACATTCCATTACCTTCATTTTACTCTTGTTAATGTTCATCTTATATCTTCCTTTCAAGACACTGTCCATCCCATTCAGTTGCCCTTCCAGATCTTTTGCGGTCTCTGACAGAATTACTATGTCATCGGCAAACCGCAATGTTTTTATTTCTTCTCCCTGCACTTTATTGCCCTCTCCAAATTTCTCCTTCCATTCCTTCACTGCCTGCTCAATGTACAGATTGAACAACATTGGGGAAAGGCTACAACCCTGTCTTACTCTCTTCCCAACCTCTGCGTCCCTTTCTTGCCCTTCGACTCTAATCACCTCCGTCTGGTTTTTGGTTTTTGTATAGGTTGAATATAACTCTTCACTCCCTATATTTTACTCCTGATACCTTCAGAATTTGGAAGTATGTATTCCAGTCGACATTATCAAAAGCTTTCTCCAAATCGACAAACACTAAAAACGTAGCTTTCCCTTTGCTTAGCCTATCTTCTAAGATAAATCGTAATGTGAGTATTGCCTCCCGTGTTCCTACATTTCTCCTAAATCCAAACTGATCTTCCCCGAGGTCGGACTCCACAAGTTTTTCCATTAGTATTTTGCAACCAACACTTATTAAACTGATAGTTCTGTAATTTTCACACTTGTCTGCACTTGCTTTCTCTGGAATTGGAATTACAATATTCTTCTTGCAGTCAGAGGGTTTTTCCCCTGTCTCATACATCTTGCATACCAGGTGATACAATTTTTTCACGACTGGCTCTCCTAATGACGTCAGCAGTTCAGACAGAATATCATCTACTCCAGGGGCTTTGTTTCGACTCAAGTCCTTCAGCGCTCTGTCAAATTCTTCTCGCAGTATCATATCTCCTAGGTCATCTTCCACCATTTAGTCTTCTATTTCTAGAATACTGCCTTCAAGTTTATTTCCTTTGTATAGGCCTTCTATATATTCCTTCCACAGTTCAGCTTTTCCCTCTTTGCTTAGTACTGGTCTTCCGTCTGAGTTCTTGATATTCATACAGCTGGTTTTCTTGTCTCGAAATATCTCTTTTATTTTCCTGTAGGCGGTTTCTATCTTTCCCCTAGTTATGCATTCTTCTACAATTCTGCATTTGTCCTATAGCCACTCCTGCTTAGCCAGTCTGCACTTCCTGTCAATCTCATTTTTCAGACGTTTGTACACCCTTTTTCCTGATTCACTTGCTGAATTCTTATATTTTCTCCTCTTATCAATTAAGTTCAATATATCCTGTGTTACCCAGGGATTTCTATTAGGCCTTGTCCTCCTGCCTAATATGGTCCTCTGCAGCCTTCACTACCCTATCTCTCAGAGCTTCCCATTCATCTTCTACTGTATTACTTTCTCCTGTTTCAGCCAATCCTTGCCTAATGCTCCCTATGAAACTCTCAACCACCTCTGGTTCCTTCAATTTTTCCAGTTTCCATCTCCTAACCTTTCTACCTTTCTGCAGTCTCTTAAGTTGTAATCTGCAGTTCATAGCCAATAAGTTATGGTCAGAGTCTACATCTGCCCCTGGATATGTCGTACAGATTAGAACCTGGTTTCTAAATCTATTCCTTACCATTATAAAGTCAATCTGGTACCTTCCAGTGTCTCCTGGTCTCTTCCAGGTATGCAGCCTTCTTTTATGTTGATTAAACCAAGTGTTGGTGATCTTTAAATTGTGCTCTGCGCAAAATTCTATATTACTTTATTTTCTTGTGTTTTATAGGGTACTTATTAAAAAGAGACAGTATGGTGAAATTGAACTTCCATTACAAGCAATAATGGAAGTAATGAAACATTTCCACAATTATATGGACATTCCACAGATCAAACAACTAGCAGAGCAGGTGAGTTATATTTCTACTAGACAGAGATGACAGTTGTGTGACTGTGACGTGTGCCTGTGTGATTGCGTGAATGTTCCTATCTCTGAAGAACGCCATGGCCGATTGCTGAAAGTGTTGTAGGTGTGTGTCTTTTTTATGTGCTTTCAAAGCTCATCGTCACATCTTTGTGGTGAGTTGTAAACTGTGCTATCTTTTTTTTAACAGATAGGGGACCAACTATGACTTTTGTATTGTTGCTTGCCACATATTCTTGGACGTTTTTGCAAATGTATCACGGTTTTGAGGGTTAACAATATTTTACTCTTCATTGTAACAAATGTTTAACTGTTTGAAAAGATGTGGGGGAGAGCATCCTTTGCGCATGTTTAGGTTTAAAAATGGGTGCTGCTTACAGTGTCACGTGACCTGAAAATAGCTTGTCTCTTCATCAAAACAGATGCATTTTGTTACAGTCACTTAACAGTGTAATCCTTAATGTGTTGTAGTGTTCATGTGCATAGTTATGTTCTTGGTGTTTATTATCAAAGAAAAATTATCAATGTTCAGTACCTTGTACAAACAAATTTTCCAGCTTTAATCTTGAAAGAAAAGTGTGAAATAAAGAAGCTTGGTAGGCCGATGTCTCAGCTCGAGTTGAAGGGAACACAAACAAGCTGAGGTAAGACAATCTGTAGATCTTTTAACAAAAATATATCTAAATGTTGGGGGGGGTGGGGGGTCGGCAAACTGGGGCACTTTCCCCGGTGCCACACGCCGAGGTGGGCCAAATTGTCTCTATCAAGATCTGGCACTGGAAGAAGTAACTGCCAGTCATCTGAAACACCAGCCACCACTGCTACTAATATGTCCACCCTTATCAAGTGCACCAACCACCAAAAGTACTTCTCTTTTGATAGTGCCACCCATTCCATATATATAAAAAAAAGAATCTCTTCCCATCATGGACACCACAACTGCAGTTGAAAGTATTAGTTGTCAAAATATTACTAGAGTCTTTAATGACAGATAATACCCTATCCAGCTCATCCATAATCAAATCTCCCATGCCATGTGTTTCTTTTATACCAATACCGTATTTGCTCGAATATAGGCCACACTTTTATCCCCAAATTTCGGCTTACAAAATCGTGGTGCAGCCTATAATCGAGATTCAATCCTCGTCCCCCATCCGCTGCTTTTCGCTAAGTCGTTAGTATAAAAAATTACATGCTCATATTTGTTTTGGTTTGAGAAACATAATAAGCTAGATAATTTTCAAAAATGCTACAATAACAGAACTGCTTATACGTTGTTGTACACATTCACGGAAACGGCGTGGGAATTCGTGGAAGTCGATATTTCAATATAAATCAAATAGTGTCATTTGGTACCGCAGCCAACAAAAGAAGCTGACGACTGTTTTTTTAACACGTCCGTGCGACCTTAAAACAAAAATAGTATGTAACACACACTTCCTAAGCACACAAATGAGTTTAATTTGATGTAGTCAATGAAGCTAGTCTTCGCGCTAAAAGTTTAGTGTGTGTCGCGAGAGGTTTTACCGTGACGTTTACATTGGTATGCCTACCATGAGCGGTGATGGGAGGTTAAGATAGCAGAACAACTGATTTGTGTAGCTAATGTTGATGTTGAGTTCCAATGCTATGTTTTAAAATAACATACTTTACTGCAAACAGATTTCCTGGTTTCACGTTCATTGGGGGTTATTACCATGGGACTCGGGTCTATTTTGCAGCCTAGCAACTGAATCATTTCTGTTGTAACAGCAAAACCACAGCTCCTGTTTTGAATTATGAAGTCAAGCAAACTTGGAGATATTTACATTTTAGCCCTTGAAATGCACGACGACTCTCCGAACATTTTAATAGTTTGTCCTCACACACCAGCGTCGAACTTTTTTTTGTCAGCGTCAAATTTACGTCGAACTTTCCATTTTCCACGTCCTTTACTGTGACTAGGCAACATGAAGCTTACATTCAGCAGTGTAACTCGTACATTCGTTTCCCGTTACAAAACTTACAAGCCAAAACATTGTCTCTCTCTCTCTCTCTCTCTCTCTCTCTCTCTCTCACACACACACACACACACACACACACACACCGAAAAAACTATATTTTCGCAGCACACGCCTGTGCTTTACAACACTTGAAATGCCCAGTAACACGCCTTGGTTCAGCGTCCCCTCACTTGGGGTGCCCGGATCGGCCTGTCGTTTCGCTTTCTTATTCATTGATTTACAGTTTTGCGTATTTGTTTTGAGTTTATTGAAAAGAGAATGTTATTTTGTTAACATTGTGTTTCTGATTACAAAAGAAGTTCAATTATACAAAAACAAAAATAAATAAAATAAAAATTAAAAAACTTACGGCCTATACTCGAGATTTTTTTTTTCTATAATCTCATGTCAAAAGTTTAGGTGCGGCCTATATTCGCACGCTGCCTATATTCGCGGAAATACGGTATTTCTGTTCAGCCAATATCACTCCTGATCAACCACATCCTCCCTCTTTCTTTAACAACATTTTGTCTAGAATTGAACCATTGGCAGTGGATTTTTCTTATTGCTCATAGATTGGCAACACACCACATTTCACTTAGCTAATGGTGTCCCTTTTTACATACCCATTGATAGGTGAGAAAAGATGGACTGAATGTAATTTATAGAACTGAAATTTAAGTGATTTTCTGGTTTTCTGTTTTTGTGAGTTAATATTTGCAATTCCAGGTTTCATTGAATAGCTCATAAGTCCACTATACACAGGAAGCAGCTACACGGGTAGCGGGGGCTGTCTGGCATGGACTGGGCAGTTTTTTTAGGATAGAGGGCTTTGGGGAAAAACAAAATGGGCAATCTCAAAGGGTGCAGGTGGATCACAGAAGAAATGTTTATCTAGGAACTATCGGTATAACAGTTGTAAATTATCGTAGCTGTGTCAGGAAAGTACCAGATCTCCAAGCGTTAATAGAAAGCACTGAAACACACATCATTGTTGGCAGTGAAAGTTGGCTCAAGCCGGAAATAAGTTCAACAGAAGTATTTGCAAAAGATCTAACTGTGTTCAGAAAGGATAGATTAAACAAAATAGGTGGAGGCGTATTTGTTGCCGTCAAAAGTAGTCTTTCATGTAGCGAAGTTGAAGTTGATAGTTCCTGTGACTATTACGGGTAGAGGTTGTACCTGAAAATCGTAAGAAGTTAATAATTGTTTCCTTTTACCGGCCTCACGACTCTGACGATACAATAGCATAAAGGTTCAAAGAAAACCTGAGTCAAATTACAAAAACATACCAGACTCAAATGATTATAGTAGGCGGTGATTTTAATTTACCCTCAATCTGTTGGCAAAATCATATTTTCAAATCAGGAGGTATGCATAAAACATCATGTGAAATTGTACTTGATGCGTTATCTGAGAATTACTTCAAACAATTAGTTCAGGAGCCAACTAGAATTGTAAATGGATGTGAAAACACACTTGATCTCTTAGCAACAAATAATCCTGAGCTCATAACAAGCATCAATACGGATACAGATATTAGTGAACGCAGAGCTGTCGTAGCAAGATTGAATATCGAAAGTCCCAAAGTTACCAAAAATAAACTAAAAGTATATTTGTTCAGGAAAGCAGATAGAAATACAATACATAGCTTCTTGAAATACAGCTTCCACTCGTTTCCATCACTAAACATAGGAGTAGGCCAGATGTGGCTCAAATTCAAAGAAGTGGTATCGACATCAATTGACAGTTTTATACCAAATAAATTAATAAAAGAAGGAGGTGATCCCCCTTGGTACACAAAACAGGTCAGGACACTGATGCAAAAGCAACAGAAAATACATGCTAAATTTAAACGAACACAAATTCCCCATGATTGGCGATCCTACACAGAAGCTCGAAATTTAGCGAGGACTTCAATGTGAGATGCCTACAATACTTATGACAACAAAACACTTTCTCGACATTTGACTGAAAACCCTAACAGATTTTGGTCATATGTTAAATATACTAGGGGCCAAACGCAAAAAATACCCACACTACATGATAGTAATAGTGATCCTGCCGATGACAGCGCTACTAAATCAGAGTTACTAAACATAGCTTTTAGTAACTCATTCACCAAAGAAGACGAAACCAATATTCCAGATTTCGAATTATGAACAGAGGCCATAATGAGTAACGTAGAAGTAGATATCATTGGAGTAGTGAAGGAACCAGAATTATTTAACAAGAACAAGTTTTCTGGTCTGGACTGTATACCACAAGTTTTCTGGTCGGGACTGTATACCCATTAAATATCTATCTGATTATGCTGAAGCAATAGCTCCTTACTTAACTGCCACATACAACCGCTCTCTCAAAGAAGGATCTGTACCAAAAGATTGGAAAGTTGCACAGGTCACACCTATATTCATGAAAGGCTGTAGGAGTAACCCATTAAGCTACAGGCCTATTTCATTGGCATCAATTTGCAGCAGGGTTTTGGAACATAGCTTGTATTCAAATATTATGAATTATCTCAAACAAGATGATTTGTTGGCCCAAGGTCAACATGGATTTAGAAAATATCGTCCATGCGAAACACAACTAGCTCTTTACTCACACGAAGTGATGGGTTCTATCGACAAGGGTTACAAATTGATTCCATATTTCTTGATTTCCAGAAGGCTTTTGACACCTTACCTCACAAACGGCTTTTAATCAAATTGCGTGGTTATGGTATATCGCCCCAATTTGTGACTGGATAGGGGATTTCCTGTCAGAGAGGACACAGTTCGTAGTAATCGACGGTAAGGCATCAATTGAAACAGAGGCGATATTGGGCATTCCACAGGGTAGTGTTATTGGTCCTCTGCTGTTCGTTATTTACGTAAACGATATAGGGGAAAATCTAAGTAGCTCTCTTAGGTTGTTTGCAGATGACGCCGTCATTTACTGTCTAATAAAAGCATCTGAAGATCAAAAGAACCTGCAGAACGATTTGAATAAGATATCACTATGGTGTAAAAATTGGCAATTGACTCTAAATAATGAGAAGTGTGAAGTCATCCACATGAGTACGAAAAGAAATCTGTTTAACTTTGTTTACAAGATACATCAATCAAAAGTGAAGGCCATAAACTCCACTAAATACCTAGGAATTAGTATTACTTCAGACTTAAATTGGAAAGAACACATAGATAATGTTGTGGGAAAGGCGAACCAGTGACTGTGTTTTATTGGCAGAACCCTTAAAAGATGCAACAGAACTACTAAAGAAACTGCATACACTACGCTTGTCCGTCCTTTTTTGGAGTATTGCTGCCCAGTGTGGGATCCTTATCAGGTGGGTTTGACGGAGGACATTGAAAGAGTCCAAAGAAGGGCAGCTCGTTTCGTATTGTCATGATACAGGGGAGACAGCGTTACGGAAATTATACAGGATCTGGGATGGGAATCATTACAACAACGGTGCTTATTGCTGCGTCGTGGGCTACTTACGAATCTCCAATCGCCAACATTCTCCTCCGAATGAGAAAATATATTGTTGAATCTCACTTACTTAGGTAGAAATGATCATCAGAATAAAATATGAGAAATCAGAGTTTGAACGGAGAGATTCAGGTGTTCTTTCTTCACGTGCGCTATTCAAGAATGGAATGGAAGATAAAATAGTATAACGGTGGTTCGATGAACCCTCTGCCAGGCACTTAAATGTGATTTGCAGAGTATCCCATGTAGATGTAGGTGTGTCATACTTTTTCCTTAAATACACAATATTTGTTTTGTTGCAAATGTGACATTACTGTAGAGCTGATTGATGAGCTGCAGACAGGTGTGTAGAATAGACACTGCTAGTCAGTGCCTCCTATAAATGGGATGTGCCCAAAGTCAATTTTGACATCTTCTCTTTCTAAAGCTAGTGTTGGAGACAAAGTAGTAATTTCATACCTAAGTATCACAAAGGACAACTATTTAACTTTATAAATAATTTTGAATTTATTCATTCTAGTGTATAGATGTAATTTATTGTTGTAACTAGTCTACCAATGGAAAGTCCAAGTTGGAATCTAACTTGAGCAGACATCCAATAGAATTACAATACATGATGTCACATATATGGATCAAAGTCACTTCTAACTATACAATTCATGTAACATTACAAATTCATTTGTTTTTTGGCTTACAATCCTAATGATTACAGTTATCGTTTGATATGCTTGACAACTCCAAGAATCTTCGTTACATAAACAGATGGAGCCATGGAAGGTGTTTGCATGCCTTTTGCATCATATCTCGACACAATCCTTCTATCTTCCTTTTCTTTCTGTGAATATGGGAAGAAAAATACAGCACAAAGTATTTGCTGTGCAACCCATTCTTTAACTAAAATTATTTTGCAAGTTGCGATTATAATTACCGTATCTTTCCTCTGCTTAAATGAGGGAATGTGCCAAATCATCTGCTCTATACCTCACATCAAGCTACACTACAATGTTTTTATAATGATTTGTTGATTATTAATTTCAATATCAATTTAAGATTGAAATCCCAAACAATTGCTTACAACATATAAACATTCCTCTCAGTGAGATAACATAATATTGTTTTCCATGTAAATACTAGTTATTATGAAAGATAAAAAATAGTGTCACATCTCTCAGTGTATGTGTACTAAAATCTTGTTTAGAGAAATTGGATCTGTTTTCAAAGTTTGAATTTTTTGTGGTTTTTTTTTTATATTTATTTATTAGGTTAACAAGATTCATTTGGAATTAGCAACGCAGATAACAGCAGATTTTCGAGATGCTTTTTCTGGTCCTAATGCCAAACATTTTGCACCTAATAAACAACTAGCAGAAGCCTGTCGAGTTGTATCAGTTCTAGATCCAAAAGTGAAGTAAGTATCATGTATTTTATATTAAATATTGGAAATAATCATACATTTTTTATGTTAAATCTGTAAATGTTTTTGATATATTTATCTTTCTGAAGTTCATTTGTTGATAGGTTGTATGAAGAGTTGTTTCACTTTGATAAGAATAGCATCTCATTGCAGTCATGAGTCTCAGATTGCACTCTCTTTTTTATTCTTGAAATGTGCTACTATTCTTTTATGATTTGGGGAGGCACATAGAACAGTCTTGCCATTGTTATTTGCCTAACCTTGGTCAGTTCATTTTCAGTTTAAACATGATTTCTCCATAAAATTTACCTACATTTAAGTCACATCTGTACATTTCCCCTTCTGAAAACCATTTCTCCTAGAATCACAAAATTAGTTAACTCAGCTTGTCATTCTTTCTACTGTTATTCTCTCTATAAATTCATATATATGACAGAACAGATATAAGGCTCTGCAACTTCTTGTATTACTTGAATGTTCCAATAGTTTGATAGGTATAACATTTTCCAACTTGTTTAGGGTTTATGTAGGAGTAAATTTTTGTTATATAAATTTAGTCACAGACCCAAATTGTTTGATTTTCATTTTTTATTACAATGTAATTTGATTGATTTTGGATAGACTTATTATAGGTCATCCAGTTTTGCATCTTGATAATCTCCAGACTTTTATACCACTTGTTCTGTATCTATTTGTGCATCCTCTTTATTCATTGTTGTTGTTTTATATTGTCTACAGATATCAGGATCTCTTGGTTGGTAGCTAAGTATTTGCATTAGAATGGATTTTTATCAAACTGCTTGTATTAATCAGTTAGCAAAGATTTATTAGGGACAAGTCTCAGAAATAACAGGCTGTGTAGAGCCCAATGGACAAATACTTTATAGTCCCACATAATAGCACCCCTGAATTGTCATATGCCTCTGGAACAGGGTTGACAGCCTTGATGTTGATTTCAGGCAAGTCATAAATTTGCCTCTTTTTGAGTTTTATTTTCTTCCTAAGGAAAAACTACTTTCTAGAAGACAACAACAGGCACAATATGGGTGTATGTGGCATCTTTAATGTTGAAGGTAGATTTCATGCATTGATGAGATGCTCTTTTATTGAAAATTATAAAATCTGAATTGGAACCAGACTCTCACCTTCACTTGCCGAATGAAAGTTTCATTGATGATAATAATTTCATGATATGCACTCAGGGCCAGGACAACCAATTCTCTTTCCTTCAGAACCTCAACTGCTCCTTTCCCTTCAATAACCCAGCAGACCACCTTCCTTAATGTTAACCTCCACCTCACTGACAGATCCATCCACACTTTCATCCACAACTAAACCTGCTAATTAGCAATATTACCTGCACTTTGGCAACCCAATATAAGGCCTCCACAGACAGACCTTATTCTCCTGACCTAGTCTGCAAACGGATTTCCTACGCCATATCCCCCCCACGCCACTTTTCTTCCTTCCACCCCTCTAGTTACTTAATATACCTTAATATACCACTTTGTCCTGAAATGAGCAACGTCCTATCCTTCCGATCCCTCCTAAAGTGGTGTTCCCCCACCCATCTAACCTGCACAATATCCTAGTTGATACCTACACCATTCACAATCCCAATCTCTTATCCTCATGGAAGACCCAGATGTGAGACATGCCCAATATACCCACCCATCACTACTTATTCCAGTTCCGTCACATGCTTATCCTACCCGCTCGGAGACTGGGCTAACTGTGAAAGCCTCCATGTGATTTAGCAACTCTGCTGCAATCATTGCACAGTTTTTTACATTGGCATGACAACAAATCAACTGACCTTCAGGATGAATGTCCACCGTCAAAGTGTGGGAAAAAGCAAGCTGGAGTACCTAGCGGCACAATTGCTCAACACTACATACTAGATTTCAATGGCTGCTTTACAACCTAGACAATATGGATACCCTCCCCCTCCCCCCTCACCCCCTATGCCAGCAGCTCCTCTGAACTGCACAGATGGGAGCTGTCCCTACAACACAATCTATGGTCCCACAACCACTCTGGCCTCAACCTAAGATAACTTATCATCCCTATAGCCCATGCCTAGAGTCCCCTAACCCCTTTTACTATTCTATATTCCTCCAATTCAGTTCTTTCTTCCAAACTCTTTATTGTATTTTATTATTTATCTTTCTTTAAAATTTCAATATCCCTTTGATTACTTAATTTTGTTTTTATTGTTTTACAGTAACCTCCTCTTCCACCCACATGACGCACACTTCTACACCTCCCATTTTTCACTCTCCTGCCCCTTCCCTTTATTTAATTTCATGCTTTATCTTACATTCCTGCCTACCAGAACTTTTACAATTCATCCTGCAATGCAGAAAATTCCATCCTTACCCTTACCAGGCATCCTCCACCTTCCTGTGCATCCTTCCTCACTTACCGTTGAGATGCTTCTTGTGCTATAGTGGCAGGAGATGGTGGTCATGTGTGCATAGTTATGTCTGAGTGATTGTGTGAGTGCATGTGTTTCTTTTTCTGATAAAGGCCACAACTGAAAAATTAAATTGTGTGATTGTCTTTCTCTATTTTGCATGCCTCTCAGTGGTTCAGTGATCTTTACAGTGAGTTGCTATTTATCCTCTATTATTGACATTCCAATCTGGATTTTCCATTGTTAGAAAGGAAAGAAATAGTTTGATATTTGGCATGATGGCCAGCTAATTGTGATGTACCCATTTTAAAACAGCTTTTCCAGTTCCACCATGTTATGAGTTACTGTGCTGATTTTTAAAGTCACCAATTATGGAGGTCTCTTCCAGTATAACCACGTCATTGTATTTGGAATGAAAAGCATACATTTAGTAGTTTCTTATTTGAGAATATTATTGTAATCATCAGTTATATTCCAATATTTTATCACTTTACTCAGGTGTCAATGTACAATTTTATAATTGTAGTTATGAAGCAGTAAAGATGAACTGTCACACTAATCATGTGGGCATTCTGTTACTGTCCTGTGACCTATGTCTCATATGCGATCAATATCACAATTTTACTTCTGGCATATATTGATCTCTCACAATGGGGGAGACAGACATCATACAGCTAATACAGCTGAGGCAGGTACCATGCTGCTGAAGTGACTGACTTAGCCACTGTGTTACTGAAAAGGCTGACTCGGGTGCTATGCTACTGAAGTAATTGACACAGGTGCCACATGCTACTGAAATGATTGATGCAGGCACTGCGTTATTGAAGTGATTGACGCAGGCACTGTGCTACCAAAACAGCTATGACAGATGCAATGCAATGAAACATCTGTTTTGTTTCTCTAAGATTTGTTCGTACATACAGGGGCTTGCTTACTTGGCCTTTATCAGATAACCAGCTGTTACCTGATGATAGCCTAATAAATATTTTTGATTAATTTGATGAAAAATCCCCACTGAGATGCAAAAATATTATTCAAAAGTGATAGAGTGGCTGGCCAGTACTTAACTTATTTTTGTACCACCAACAGTCTTACAAAAATGACACTAGCTTTTCTGAAATATTTTCCTTCATCGGGTAAGGGAAGAAAAAGGGAACAGTAAGGAAAGGTTACTCACAACCTGGGCTATGAGATGCGGATGGGTGATGTGCGGAAGTCAGAGATATTGCATGATAAGTATGAAGCCATGCTAATAGCAAACCAAAGGTAAAGAGAAGTGAACCATATAGTGCTGAATGTGGGATGGGAAAGGGGGGGGGGGGTTAGGTAAAATATTTTAAATTAATTAAGAAGGAAAAGATGTATACAGAAAACACACACACACACACACACACACACACACACACACACGCACGCATGTAACAAGAGGAAGGCAGAAGAGGGGTTGAGGAATGAATAATGGATATATGAGTTAAGGATGCTGGATGGGAGAGATTAACGTAGGTTTAGTCTAGGAGGATGGCAAGAGGAAGATATGTTTAAGGGCAAGTTCCCATCTCTGTAGCTCCAATTGAACTGGTGCTAGGTGGGAGTATCCAGATGAATCATTTGGTGTAACTCGTGGCAGTGCCCCTGAAGTCTTGTTGGACAGTGTGCTCTGCTGCAGGATATTGATTGTCCCCTAGGCACAATCAGATCTTCAAACAAATCAGGACAGCTAAGGAAACCTGGATGGCCCCTTCCTATGCCAATCTTTTCATGGAAGAGGCATTCCTTAAGAGCTACATTTGCACCCACTGGTTTGGTATAGATTCATAATGGCATCTTTGTGGTCTGGACTCATGGTGAAGAAACTTTTCTGAACTTCCTTCAAGACCTCAACTCCTACTCTAACCTGACATTCACCTGGTCCTTCTCCAGAACTCAAGCCACCTTCCTTGATGTCGACCTTCACCTTGTTAAGTCCCGCATGCACACTTCAGTTCTTATTAAAACCACAGACAGGCAACAGTACTTCCACTTTGATAGTTGCCATCACTTTCATATGAAACGATCCCTTTCCTACAGCCTAGGCATCCATGGCAAATGTATCTGCTCCTATGATGAATCCGTCATCACCTACACCAACAACCAGTTCAGTGATTTCCTCTCCTGCAGCTACCCTACAGACCATTTCCACAAGCAGATCTCCCAAGTAGTCCATTCCTCCACTTCCAGTAACAATATTCCTAATTCCAGACCACCCATAAGCATTCCCTTAGTCACCCAATACCATCCTGGCCCAGAATGCCTTAACAGTTGCTCTATCAGGACTATGAGATTCTCAAGTCATGCCCCAAAATATCACTCCAAGGTATTCTCCCAACACCACCCAGAGTAGCCTTTCACCTTCTTTGCACCCTCCACATCATCACTGTCAAACCTCACAACATCCCAAAACCACTCTTCATAGCTAATGGCTCCTACCTCTGTAACCGACCCTGACAGAAAGTCTGTCCCATGCATCCCCTCACAATCTCCTGCTCCAGCCTCACCACACACAAAAACCTACACCAACCAAGGCAGGCCACATGCAAAAAAAAAAAAAAAAAAAAAGGGGGGGGGGGGGGGCAGTCAGATATCAACTGTGTTCACTGCATATCCTTTTATGTTGGTATGACCACCATCTAATTGGCTGAATGCATGAGTGGCCACAGACGAACTGTTCACCTGGGAGATAATCAATATCATGTGGCAGAGCATGCCATCCAACATGATTCCAGAGACCTTGGCATGTCTTACACCATGTACCAGGGCCACAGTGGAGTGGCCGAGCACATTGAGCCGCTATGCCCCGATGTGCAAGGCCGTTCCCTCTCGGGGGTTTGAATCCTCCCTCAGGCATGGATGTTTGTACTGTCTTTAGTATAAGTTAGTTTATAAGTAGTTTGTGAGTTTAGAGACTGATGACGCTACTGTTAAGTCCCATAAGCTTAACAAACATTTGAACATTTTTTGACTACCATGTACCATCTGGATACTCCCACCTAGCACCAGTCCCTCAGAGCAGTGACAATGGGAACTTGCATTCCGACATATCCTCTCCTCTCGCCATGGCCTAAACCTACATTAACTTGCCCCCCTTTGCCATCCCCAAATCACTTATTCATTTCTCACCTCCTTTTCTGCCTTCTTCTTATTATATATTTGTGTGTTTGTTTCTGTATATCTTTTCCTTCTTTATTAATTAAAATTATTTTACCTAACCCTCCTTTCCTGTCACCCTCTCAGAATCATTCTGTTCACTTTTTGTTACTTCTTTATGTATTTCCTTTGATTTGCTATTGGCATGGGTTGGTACTTATCACGTAATATCTCTGACTACCAACCAGTCTTATCTCATGGCCTTGGTTGTTCCCTTTTTAATCCCTTCTCTCCTGCCTAATGAAGGAAAGTATTTCCAAAAGCTAGTATCCTCAATTATTTTCATGTCCATTTCCACTTTTTTGGTGGACTATCAGCAGTACAAAACTGAGGTAAGTCCTGGCCAGCCACTCTCTCTCTTTTCAATAATAAAAAATATTTTTCAAACTGTAAACACAGTTTATATGTTTTCACTTTTATGTCTATAATTGTTTTACAAAGAAGTGGCTAAAGAAACATTCAGATAAACTGTGCCAGCACCCTTTTTAACTTCATTGTTTTGTGGATATTTTTGTTTGTCTTTTATTAACAGTGACATATATAGGACTGTTTGGCACACAGTTGGTATGTGTATAAACAAGTGTTGCAAAAAAATTATGATGTAAACTAGAAATTCCTAGAAGCTGGTATGTACCACAATTTAAACCTTTTTTTCTCTGTGTCAATAGTACCATATATACTTTTGTCATAATTTTCTGCAATTATAATTCACAAATTTGTGTTCAATTTCAGGCGAGACCTCTTAAAATGGTTCATTGGTCTGCAGCTGGCCGAGTATTGTCATCTCTTTCAGGAAAATCAAGATACAGCGTGGTTAGACAAAATAGATAGGCGCTATGCCTGGCTTAAGAGACATTTACTTGACTTTGAAGACAAATTTGGATCGATGTTCCCTGCGGAATGGGAAGTATCAGAACGCATCACAGTAGAATTTTGTAATATTACCAGGTAAATATTGTTGTATATATACATGTGGCATCTGTTCCAAATGAACAGACTTCACTTCTGATCCTGCAGTGTTATTTTTTCATATTCATATTCACAGTTGATGTCATGTATTCTGTAATATTCATGTAATATGAAATATTATTGTAATGTCATTTTTTTCATATAAGATCCAAGGTTTCCCCAGTTTGTTAACATTGTTTGTTTGTTATATCATTTCTTTTGTTGCTTGACACACCCAGTATTTTATATAAGAAAAATAGTAGATTGTTTCAGATATGTTACCACCACTGAAGTCTTGCATGGCTTGATGCCTAAAAAGTGATGAACATTAAAGCAAAGTAAAGTGTTCTTAATTAGCAAACTACTTTTGCTTTTTGCACATATTGTTTGTTTGAGGCTTGGTATAGGTAAAAATTAAAATTTAACACACACAAACAGAGAGAGGGAGAGCATTCTATTGAATGATATTTATGAAGACACAAAGGGAAAAGAGAGGGAGTCAGCAATATGGGACAGATTTACCTGGGTGAGGAGAGATCCCATAGTTGCAAGCAGAGGTAGTAACAGTATTGTAGTTGGTGAGCAGTTCAGAGCAAAAATACAAGGCTTGTCTGAAAAGTTCAGTAAGTGCTCTTAGGAAATACAGGAAACAAGAGTTACAAACAAAATACCTTTACTAGCCTTTAAAGTAACTGACATCGGCTACAATAAATTTCTGACATTGGCTGTGTAGCTATTGGAAACTGCCAACAAATGAATCACTCGAAGCACAGAGATCATGTAACCACTGAAAAATGCATCATATACTCACTGTTTCAAAACCATACACTTGGGCTAACACCCCAGGGATCTCCATTGCCATTTTGGATAATTTGAAACAAAAGTTGATGTTAATGCATTGCTCCATTTTGCACTCCATGTTGCAAGGACACGAGTTCTCACACTAACACTGTTAGCTGGGTTGCAGCATGTACCACGTTTCACTACAGTGCTTTGTACGATAGGGGGCACTTGTTGAGATGTCCCTTAGTGTGTATGCACAGACACCTCATTGTCGCCAGTACTGTTTGTAAAATGTGGGATCATTCACGAAATTTTCCATATGCACCTTGTAGTTAAGAACAGTGTGGAGTGGTGTTATTGTGATCTTTAGACCACAAGCTACCTTGAAGTAATTCTCCACATTGCTCTCCCCTATGCAAGCTTCGTACTCTCCAAATAACTGCCAAAACCCACATACATTTGAACCTGCTTACTATAATTGTCTCTTGATCTGCATTTACAGTTTTTAGCACCCACACTTCTCTTCAGTCCCAAGTTTAAGATTTGGCGCACTAAAAGTGGGCCTTTGTGATCGTCTTTTGACAGCTCAAAATTTAAATGAAAATAATGGCTTAACCATTCATCTGACACGAAAATTGGATAACCGAATTTGTAGAGGAGAAAATTCTCTATAACTTTGCTCTCTTATGTTTTTTTTTCATATCTCATATCATTTTAGAGATATTTGCAAAAATAATGGAGATTTGACACCCTCCATTGAATTAACAAAAACCAGCCATTCGGAGGTGTCATGTGACATTCTTCGCCCAGAACTCTCTCTGGCATACACCGCTTTGCATTGCATATTTGATTATTTTCTTATTGTAACCTACACATTGTCATTTCAAAGCAATGGCACACTAAAGAATTAACAAAAACCCGTAGTGCTTCGTACGATAAATGATAATCTAGTGTCTAAAAATGCCATATTAACAACAGTTAACAACGCCCATCGATAGTACAAGATTAAAGAACGCAACATCTAATTGTTAGCCGTAGCGTAGTGGGCAATGCGTTGGTCTGTTATGCTGAAGGTCAGTGGTTTGTAACCCGCCACTACCTAATTTTTTTCCCTAAAAGGGTTTCAGACACTCTTATTAATTAATTAGAGCTATGTTCTTCAATGTTTAGAGTTGTGCTCCCTCTAAAATGTGTCTTTGTTCTATTTCGTGAACATGCTGTGAAATACGTAACAACGAATCGAACAATGGTCTTCTGAAGCATATGTATGTAAACTGGGAGCATAATGTAGTAATGAACATTCTGCACAAAGTGTAGTTCCTTGATCAAACAGAAGGGAAGTGTATACATTGCAACAAATTACCTTGCTTATTTTTTTTCTAAGTGTTTATTCACTATTTGTGGAATGTATTGAAAGTCATTAATTAGAATCAATGCATCTACTAAAATGTTTGTCTTTGACATGGTGGCTAGGGACGCTTTACCTGTTGTTCAGATATGACTTCGTTACACTGTTCTGCGCTAAAATAAAGAGCAAATATTCTATTTCAAACCTTGATTATGTTTTCTTTTACAGCTAAAATCACAAACTGAATAAGTGTGGTAATAATGAATTCCACATAACTATATATATATTACTTACCAGGCGAAGGAGCACAGGCAGTGATAGTAACAAATAAACACACACACACACACACACACACACACACACACACACACACACGCTAGCTTTCGCAGCCTAGCTGCTTCGTCAGGCAGAAGGGAAGGAGAGGGAAAAGGAAATGATGAGGGTTTTAAGGGACTCCCTTCTGCCTGACGAAGCAGCTAGGCTGTGAAAGCTAGCGTTTGTGTGTGTGTGTGTGTGTGTGTGTGTGTGTGTGTGTGTTTATTCACTGCCTGTGCTCCTTCGCCTGGTAAGTAGTCTTCATTTATTTTATATATAGTCATTGTAACAGTATCTCCCCAGTACACGTGTTGAAGAAGTCTGTGTTTACAATTCTTTGCTGTGTATTTTGTGGCATGTTCTCGAAACAGAACAAATGCGCTTTTCAGAGAAAGTGTTGTTACTTTTGAACAACTCAGAATCTTGCAGAGTACAGTTATGTTCAGTTAACAAGAGCGTGTGAAAACCTTTTAGGAAGCAAGCCAAAAAATAAAGTGGGACAAAAAAATTGACAGTGGTGGTTATTCTTCAGTGAAATCGATGCTTTGCGGTCGTTTGTTCATATTTGTTCTGGGTTGTTCATTGAGAATTTTACTCGGATTTTTATTGGTGTTGAATCAACACCATCTGAAGTGAAGGCCTGTTCACTGCCGTGGCACGCCACGTCATGCAGAGTAGGTCATAATCGCGTAGCTTACTGGCTGGCTGATGGGTCACAGTCCACCACCTCACAGCGGCCAGCCAGTGAGCTACACGATCAAGATCTTCTCTGTGAGATGTGACGTGGCACAGTAGTGTACAGGCCTTCTCTTCAGATGGTGTTAGTTGAACCACCTTGCATTTTCCCTCATTTGATTGATTCGTCGGTTTGACGGGTACTTTGTGGACATTGGTTTGTTTTGTCGTATTTTGATCGTTTCAGATAACTCAGTTCTCTCATTACAGAGGGCGTCGAGCTACCATGCTGGCAACCCTCTGACTGAGCGCGCTGAGCAACCGTGCTTTAGCAAGTTCCGAACCACCATGTAACATGTTCGTAAATCACAAACTAAGTCCTCGCCTATTATGCTGTGATGAACAGCTGCGAGAGTAATCAGTGGTTCTCGAACTATCGATGGCAGGTGTTACCTAACCAACCAACATTAGGTTATAATTCATTGTCCTAAGAATGATGTGTTTTTGATAATTTTCAGTGCGCCATTGCTTTGACATGACAACGCTTGAGTTGTAATAACAAAATCATCAAGTAGAGAAAGCAAGATGGCATATGCAAAAGAGATTTTGGGGTGAGGAATGTCACGTGACTGATTTACGAACACCAAATATATGCTGTGTTCCATCCAAGCAGTCACTCGTACGGATGCCAAATGTACGGTACGTTCGATCCAGCTTATAGTCATTCATAACCAGTACAGGCAAAGAAAATAAACTGTGAACTACCAAGGCATAACAGGTGATAATATTTTAACAGAAAAATATAATGAAAATGTGGGAGAGATATTAAACTGATAGTTCAAAGAAGTAAAAGTTCGAAAAAGAGTATGTTTGTTGAAGCTAAACTCAACATATAATTTTGCCTGTTTGTTAAAATACGGTCAGAAAGAATATTATGTGTTGGGTGCATAGATATTACCACAATAGTTGAGTTGTAATCTTATCACCAAAATTTTTATTATGTAGATTATTAGTTTGCTCCAAAATGTTTGCAAAAACTTATAAAACTACAAATCTAAAGTGGGCCATAAAACTTGTCAGTATGATTTTTTTCTTGATAACTCAAAATGTGACGTATAAACCAAGCCTTTCTTTTCATCTGTTTCATTTTAGGAGGCCCACATGGTAAGAAAGTCCAATTTGGAAATTTCGTAAACAGAATACTAATGTAAAAAAGCAATTAATAAATGTTCCAAACTGAGTTGCTGGGTATGGGTGCTGCTCTTGCACATATCTTGACCATGAGTTTCATATATAATGTTTTTAATAGATAATTTATGTTAGTTAATTCATGTGACACAGCTGCAACATTTGTATTAAAATAACCAGTACATAAAAAATGTTAACCAATACATTAAAATACAAACCATTAAATTAAAATCCAAACCGCTATGATAAATTGCACCCTCCTACTTTTACTGCATTCCAACCTGCATTTCACATTCCCATCTCTTAGAGCCTTTACACTTAACAATATTTTTTTGAAGGATAGATTGCTTACTCACCATAGAGATGTTGGATGAGCCACAGAAAGGCACAAATAACAGAAAATAACATTATAGCTTTCGGCCGTTTAGGCCTTTGTCGGTTAGACACACAAACATACACTCACTTACACAAACGTGACCACCCTCTCCATTCGCTATGGCTGATCTACAGTGCCCAGCATAGCCAAGGCAAGAGCAACCAGGTGTGGGGGTGAGGAGGTGGCAAGGAGAGTGAAGCCGGAGGGTAGGGTAGATGTGTAGCATGGGTGAGGGAATACACCAGTGCTGTCTGACAGACAGTGCGGATGGAAGGGAAGGGAAGGGAATGAAATGTGTGGCGGGATGGAAGACAAATGTAAAGATAGACAGTGGCAGGATGAGGACGGTAGTATAGACAGGAAGTAGCAAAGGTTTAGACCTGAGAAATTGTGGGAGTGTAGGATATATCGTAGGGAGAGTTCCCATTGTGCTCAATTCAGAAAAGCTGGTGTTTGTGGTGAGGATCCATATGGCACAAGCTGTGTAGTTGCCATTGAAGTGAATCACATTATGCAGCGCTACATTCTCTGCAACAGGATGGTCTATCTGTCTCCTGGCCACAATTTGACGATGGCCATTCATTCGGATAGATAGCTGGGTGCTGCTTATGCAAAGGTTCCAACCAATACGATTTTATCATAATTGTTACGAAAATTGTTTAAAATTACAAGTTTACGATTAGAGTGGTTTGAATTCCGATTTTCAAGTTTAAATAACAAATCAATGTCATTTTTTTCTGTCGTCAAAACTTTTTCTTTCTAGTTCATTTGTATAATGTTATCAACAAAAATAAACTGCTTATAAGCAACACCTTCTAGCATGTTCTTGTGGAAATCACTACTACTGTCAGGAACTTCTAAGAACTCGAAAACTGTGTGATACGGCATAGGGGATGAATCCAGAAAGGTGAGCCATTGTGGAATCTAGCAGCAGCCAAAGAAAAGGCGGCATTTCACTTGACTCCTAACTGTGCCCCTATGGGCAAAATCTTGATGTGTGTGGGCAATAATAAACAACGCTCATCATACATCCTAGTTCATTGATCTGTGTTCAGAAGGTGAAATTGTTTTTTATTGCATCGTATCTACTGATACAGCCATTTCATGTTTGAGAATGTGCTGTGCCACAGTGTGTGATGAACATTTATTTGTTAAATAGAGTTCTAGGAGAAAATCACCAAAAAATGTTACCTTGTTCATAACTGGTACAAACAATTAAAACGATTTATTTAAAAATGCCATCAGTTAACATTTACCATTAAAAAGTTGACTGATGCCAAGAAAGTGACTATGTTGTGCAATTAAATTTTGAAAAGCTCCACTGTCACTTCAGGTTCTCTCTCTGTCTCTCTCTCTCAGTGCTGGAACTTTCAGGAATGTTAAAATAAGGAAATGGATTTCATTAGGCTAGTAACAACTTGGAAGAATAGGACCCAGTTGCAGACATCAAAATTTGACCACTTATATATCAACTAGCTCTGCCAATGAGGAGGAGATCAAATAAATGTATGAGGAAGTAAAGGAGATTATTCAGACAATTAAGGGAGCAGAAAACTTAATTGTAATCGGAGACTGGAATTCGGTAGTAGGAAAATGAAGGGAAGGAACAGTAGTGGGTGAATATGGACTGGGCAAAAGGAATGGAAGATAAAGCCACCTGGTAGAATTTTGCATGGAACATAATTTAATCATAACAAATACCTGGTTTAAGAATCACGAAAGAAGGTTGTATATGTGGAAGAGACCAGGAGACACCGGAAGGTACCAGATGATTTTATAATGGTAAGACAGATTTCGAAACCAAGTTTTAAACTGTAAGACATACCCAGGGGCAGATATAGACTAAGACCATAACTTATTGATCATGAACCGTAGGTTGAAACAGAAAAAATTGCAGAAAGGTAGAAAAATAAAGTGATGGGACTTGGATAAATTGAGGGAACCTGAAATGCTTAAGAATTTCAGAGGAAGCTTTAGGCAACAATTCACAGAAATGGGGAGAAATAAAACAGTACAAGAGGAATAGTTAGCATTGAGAGATGAAATAGTGAAGGCAGCAGAGAAAAAAATAGGTAGAAAGGCAAGACCTACAAAAAATCATTGGATTTCACAGGAAATGTTAAATTTAATTGATGAAAGGAGACAATATAAAAATGCTGTAAATGAAACAGGCAAAGAAATGAGATTGACAGGAAGTGTAAAATAGGTTAGCTGGAGTTGCTAGAAGGCAAATGCAAGTCTGTAGAACAATGTATAAATAGGGGAAAAATAGATTCTGCCTACAGGAAAATAAAAGAGACATTTGGAGACAAGAAAAGAAGCTCTATGAATATAAAGAACTTAGATGGAAAACCAGTTCTCAGTGAAGAGGAAAATCTGAAAGGTGGAAAGAGTATATAGAGTGGCTCTACAAAGGAAATGATCTTACAGACAATATTGTAGTAAGGGAAGAGGAAATAGATGAAGATGAAATAGGAGATACTATACTGAGAGAAGAATTTGACAGAGTCGTGAAAGACCTAAGTTGAAACAAGGCCCCTGTAGTAGATGACATTCCCTCAGAACTACTAAAGTCTCTGGGAGAACTAGCCATGACAAAACTATTTCACCTGGTACATAAGATGTACGAGACAGGTGACATAACCTCGGACTTCAAGAAAAATGTAATAAACCCCATTCCAAAGAAAGCAGGTGCAGACAGGTGTGAAAACTACAGAACCATCAGTTTAATAAGTCATGGTTGCAAAATTTTAAACACACATTATTTACAGAAGGATGGAAAAGCTGGTAGAAACTGACCTCAGGGAAGATCAGTTTGGATTCAGGAGAAATGTAGGAACATCGGAGGCAATACTCACTTTATGGCTTATCTTAGAAGATAGGTTAAGGAGAGGTAAACCTACATTTCTAGTTTTTGTAAATTTGGAGAAAGCTTTTGACAATGTTGATTGAAATACACTCTTTAAATTTCTGAAATCAGCAGGAGTAAAATATAGGAAATAGTAGGTTATTTACAATTTGTACAAAAACCACACAGCAGTTGTCAGAGTTGAAGGGCATGAAAGGGATGAAGAGGTTGGGAAGGGAGTAAGACAGGTTTCTAGCCTTTCCCCAATTCTATTCAATTTGTACATTGAGCAAGCTATAAAGGAAAGCAAGGAGAAATTTGGAGAAGAATTAAAGTTCAGGGTGAAGAATTAAAAACATTGTGTTTTGCCAGTGACATTGTAATTCTGTTAGAGACAGCAAAAGACCAAGAAGAGCAGTTGAACAGAATGGACAGAGTGTTGAAAGGTGGATATAAAATGAACAGTAACAAGAGCAAAACGAAGGTAATGGAGTGCAGTCTAAGAAAATCGAGCAATGCTTATGGAATTAGATTAGGTAACAAAACAATAAAGGTGGTATATGAGTTTTGTTACTTGGGCAGTAAAATAACATATGACGGTCACAGCACAGAGGACATAAAATGCAGAATGGCAATGGAAAGAAAAGCGTTTTTGAAAAAGAAAAATTTGTTAACATCGAATATTAATTTAAGTGTAAGGAAGTAGTTTCTGAAGGCATTTGTGTGGAGTGTTGCCTTATATGGGAGTGAAACATGGACGATAAACAGTATGGAAAGGAAGAGGATAGAGGCTTTTGAAATGTGCTGCTACAGAAGAATGCTGAAGATTAGGTGGGTGGATCGCATAACTAATGAAGAGGTACTGAACAGAATTGGGGAGAAAAGGAATTCTGGCATACATTGACTAAAAGAAGCGAACGACTGGTAGGAAACATTCTTAGACATCAAGGAATCGTCAATTTAGTGTAGGAGGGAAGTGTGTGGGGTAAGAATCACAGAGAGAGAGACCAAGAGACACACCCTGCCACAATGATCCCATCCCATAAACCCAAAAGGATCTCCAGTCCCTCCTGAAATCCTTATGACTATCCCAAGACCTCTCCCCAGATTCATTATCTCTCCTCACTCCTCCTACACCCCGCACCCCCACCTTCTATATACTCTCTGAATTTCACAAACCCAACCACCCTGGACATCCCATAGTGGCCGGTTATGGTGCACCCACTGAGAGAATCTCGGCTCTCGTGGACCAACACCTTCAGTCTATTATATTACCCACAACCTACCCTCCTATATAAAAGATACCAAACATTTCCTCCACCGACTGTCCACAGTTCCTGTTCCGAGGTGTCCAGTGTCCTGGAAAACCAGAAATACTAATGGAATTTTTTTGTTCTGGAAATCTCGGGGGAAACTCAGGCAATTTTTGTATTTTTCCCAAAAACCTTGGAAAAGTCGTGATACTCAATATGCTTTTCGGCAGAAACATTTGCTTGCCTACCGCTTGGCTCTATGCATTTTCTGAAAAACAGGTTTGTTCAAATTGCGAGAAATTTACCAGTCGACAGTTTCTTACTACCTTTAACACGTTGGCTGCCACGATGACAGAGGCATGCCAGAGCAGCCTGCTGTGGCCGCCACCGGCCACACAGCTTCCAATGTGCTACTGTGCATATGAGGCCTTCGCCAGTTACAACTCCAAATGCCAACTCGAAAGCCTATATCTCATATATCTCGTGCTTCATGTTTTGGCCACCTGTAGCTCTAGTTGACTCGTTTACCTGCGTTGATGAAATGTTTACATGAGCCTTTATTTATTTTTGAGAAGCTACACTGTAGATATCTACTCTGACCAACAGAAGCATTGTTTCTTTGCAATCTTTTTATTGTAGGTCAATCAGTAGTACTGTAATTTTGACCAAAACATTTAGCACTTCTGTTTCTTCACAATTAGGTACTAAAAGAACACGGGTACATATTTTTGCATACCAAGACTTTACTGCAATAGCGGTTGTGAATCTGTATTCATGTTAATTTCGTCAATTGTAATGCATGCAGATTGCTACATATACCAACATCCCTCTAAAATAGAGCATGTTAATGTGCACATGTCACTTATAGTTATGTGTGTAGTATGTGACCCGCAGTTGTTGGATTTTGAGATCCAATCCCTGTAAATAGAAAATCCTGTCACAAACGGTTGTAACTCGTTCCGCACCACAACTGGAGTGCCTCACTGGCAGTCATATTTAGTTTGAAATGTTGGCAACTGAAACTCGAACGCCTAAGGCTCTATTTACATGAGGATACTCAAGTCTCGAGCGACTGAGATACTGTGCGACCATGAGATGCTGCATGTGTATTTAAATGGGGCCATTCACATGGAGATACTTGAGTAGCAACATCGCAAGTTGCCATGACTCGGATACTATGTGACCCAACATGCTGGTCGCATTCTCACAGTCTCTTGGCTGCAGTTGCAACATTTGGTTGTGCAACTTACGGAAAAATGTTTGATTTGAAATTTGAGGTAGAAAATATTTGTTATCTTCCCAATGAGTTATAGACTTAAAATATTCAATAGCTCTGCACATGATGAATGTTTTTTAGGAGATGTGTAGCAGAGTTCACTTTCTGTACCACTCCTAGGGTGCGCTCACACTGCACGCCGGAACGGGCTGAGACGAAAAACAGGCGGAAACGCACTTTTCCAATTTTCACGTTGACAGTATATAAGACCACCCCACATCATTTTATCAACTTTTTTTTCCCCTTTCAAACTTTGGTTTGCCTGTGAAAAAATGTTTTTCATTTTGTGTGAGTTTTTAATTTCTTAACGCTTCTTAGTCGATTTTTATGAAAGTTTGCGGTTAAAAAATCCAATTTGTTGGACAAGTGGTAGTAAATTATCTCAGGTTTCTAATAAATCATTCACCTTTTTATAATTCATAACAGTCGTTTTCAAATGATTCTGTTTGTCAAGTGCATGCGCTTAATGTAAATCTTGTATTGAAAACGTTGAATAGCGGGCAGCTTACTGTTCTGTGCATTTTAGACCATCATTACAGCAGGTGAAATGGAACTAAATGAACAGAAGAGTTTTTGAAATGGTGGTCGTTCTGATATCTACCACCTTTCACAAGTAATTGTGAGTTATCTGAGCGGCGTTATGCCGCGACTGCAAGCCTCCGATCTCAGCAGATTTTGGCCGTAGCGTGAAGCACTGCAGTGCCAAAAAATTTGAAATGCTAGCCCTTTGTGTCACTCTCTCGTGGTGTGTTAATCATCCATAACCAGAAAACAAGTATAAACTATTTTTTCTTGGGTGGCGATCGATTACAATTGACAATGATCTACTATGGCTTTACGTGAGGTCATACTTAGTGAGAGGCATAAAACTGATTTGTTTTAAGTTAATGTTAACTGCGGGTTTGGTGTTGACGGACTGAAATAAAATTTTCTGACATTATATGTATTTGCTTTCTAGTTGGAAATGATAAAAGGTAGAAGCCCAAAATTATACTGAAATTTATAGCTATATCTACACCTAAGTCATATATAATCATTTTCTTTGTTTTTTTTTTTTTTTTTTTTTTTTTTTTTTGTTTTTTTTTTTTTTTTTCAATTTTGTAGCTCTCTGAAAATGATTTAGTTTAGCCTCAGACACTACAGGTCATGTCAGTAAAAGATGAGAAGTGTGTGCCACTTCATTTCTTGTTGTGTTTTGCTTTTTGCTTCTTGGTGGGCTCATCCCCAGTAACAAGGTACCTTCACCCGATGTCAGCTGAAGATCGAAGAAAACACGGTGGTGACCAAAACTTATTCACTGTCGTCTACTTGGAGCTAGCTAACAGTTCATTGATTTTGTTATTTTATTCCTATTGTTCTCTCACTGTAGTGACTCATCGGATTTTAAGCACATAAGAAGCAAATGCTAAGGGACTCATCCCATGAATTTCGACTGACATTTAGGAGAGTTTTTCCTTATGTGAACAGCTGCAAAAACGTATCAGATTTTGTATTCATTTTATGGAATTAATAGTAACACAAGAAAAAATAAACAGAACATATTTTCACATGTGTTATTTAAAAAAAAAGAACCTATTATGCAGAGAGATTTATATTGGAAACAGGAGAGAGAGGAGATGTGAGATACTTGTGCTGCAAAAGCAACACCATAGCCCAAGCGGCTCGCGCCGGAAATATTAAACATTTTCGGCCGGCAATGTGAACAGTACAATTGAAAACAATGTGTTTAATGTCGCGGCTTGGCTTGGCACTGTGAACACGGCCTAATTCTTTCTTTACTTATTCCTGTCACTAATGTTTCACGGTAAGAACTATTGATGATAAACTCCATGTGAGCTCAAATCTCTCTAGTTTTTACCTTCATGGTCTTTTCGCAAGATATACATAGGAGAAGGCTATATATTGATTGACACATAGACAAAAACTGAAACTAACATGAAATTTTTCACACGTCTGCTGTAATCTAAACAAAATCTCCGAAATCGATTTAAAAATTTTACATGCACTACACCAAAAAACAGAAAATACTTCTTTAAATATTAAAGAAAATCAAAACTGTTTTTAAAACCGATTAAAAAGTATAATATAATTTCTCCTAAGTGCATACTAATTCCTAAACCCCATGCAGATAGCCTAGATCTAAAAATTTGTGATTGTGAATTTTAAACAGCTACGACAATACTTGTACAATTGAAAATGAAAAACATGTGGTACATGGAACATATAATAGTAGGAAGTAGAGGTTGCTTAGAGAAATCATATGACAGTACATAGCATATGTGGTGCAACAAAATCATAAGTGAGTTTGATGAACTATTCGTATCTCTGTTATATAATGCATGTGCCTCATGTTTTTTGTTTTAAATACCAGTATTTCAAATATTTAGTTAGCTATAAAAAATTGACAGGCACAATTTTCAAGCCTGTCTGCATATACTGGTAGTAATAATAAAACTGTTATAATATCACAGTCACTGCTGGAGTTACTAGATATTGTACTATGGGCAGCAGAGTAAACAAAAAGTGTGCTTACATCATGCTCAGGCAATAAAGCTGATTTAATTTTCTTTCACACCGCAAACGGCTTGGCAGTTCGGGAGCTCGAGTCGTGCCTGTTTCAATGTGATCGGCTACTTGAGTCATACAGTTTCCTGGTCTCCTAGTTGCCAGGTAGCTGGACACGCAATTTGCAAATCCCCGTGTGAATAGGGCCTAATAGGAACAAAGCTAATATTTCTCACTTATCTCTCTGTGAAGTGCAACAGCCCACTGTTGCTAGAATTCCTTACCCCCTTCCCTCTCTCAGTCCAATTCTGTGAGCAGACAGATTATTTGTAACAAGAGAGAGAGAGAGAGAGAGAGAGAGAGAGAGAGAGAGAGAGAGAGAAACACAAACTTACAGCTATATACAATAACGGTTCTCCAAGGAGAGTTACAATTTGAAATCATCTGTTGAATTACAATATTTATCTGTCAATAAATACATCAGTTTATTTTGTAAGGTATTTAAAGTAGTTATATTAAAATCAAATTGTGGTCTGTTCACCTTAGTTACCCCTCTTATTGATTTTTGTTGTGTAAATGATCTGTCTGTATAGACTGCTGGCATTCCACACACACTCTCAATGAGTGCTTTAAGGTTTTATAATCTGAGGAGATTGAGACATACTTAACTAAATACAAGTTTATGCTGAATTTCTTTTACAAATATGTTCCACACATGCTACAGGTGTTCACTCACAACAATACAGTACCCAAAAATTTGTGTTTTGTTATCTAAGGGTCAGTGGAGATGGAAATGGAGTAACATTTGTATGTAGATTACAGCTAAGCAGGAAGTGCACTGTCACTGCCTTCTTTTTATTTACAAGGTGATTATTTGCAGTAAGTAACTTGACACAATATTGTAATTGATTTCACTAGTGTTGGCAGCAGTTCCAATTAGTCTGTTACTGTTCTTTCCATAAGTCTTTTGTTCCAAATTAAAATTTAAATTCATTATTAGTTCTATTTCTAAAAAAGTGCAATTTTTTACTAAAGCAGGTAATGGTTTCTTTATGTCAGTGAGTATGCTCTCAACATCTTGAAAGGTAATTTTATGTGGGTTGGTTGGAAATACAAGGTAACATAGGGGGGAGAAAGGACGGTATGGAAATGGAGTATGCAAATGTTTTGTTCACTTGATATTAAAGAATAGGCATGGCTGACCCACCATCGAACATTTAATTAATTTATCCTCTAGTTTTCAAGTAATAAAAACCATCCAAAATAGTGTAAAGGGGTGTTAACTAATTTTAATGGTTTGAGTAAAGAAATTTGTTTTGACTCGTTTTATTCTCTGAAGTCAAATGAACACCAGAGTTGAAAGTAAGATACACATACAATTGAATACAGAACAAATTATATGAATTTACAAAACATAATATACATTCCTACAGCAAGTGACTGGTAAGTTGAAAATAGTTGTATTTGATTCTAAACACTTGCAACAACCTACATTTAACTGCAAACCTTGGTGTAATCGAGAGGAATATTCCGATACCAGATTTCTGTGAGTTTACCTAACATTTTCAACAGTCCGAAAACGTGAATACCCATTGAAACACTAGCAAATGCACATGATACTGTACCAAAACTGTGCTGGCTGGCAATGTCAGCAACACAATGGCTGGGCGGCAACTGCGAGTGTCGATAACTGCAAGTCGCGGACCTGGAGATAATTCAGCTTGTATCCCAGAAGCAATATTTAACTAATATCATCCAACTTCGACCCCAGCTGATCTTAGTGCCTACGATCTCACTCGTTCGGCTATGTCGTGCCACTACAGACAATTAACGTGTGAAACACGAATGTACTGTAGGCAGAAATGACACCAGAACTGTGACAATTGCAATTAGTGCGTCGGTGTGTCTAATATCAGGCAGGCTGACCTTGCTCTCAGCTTGCCAATAATCAGCGCTATTAGTTTAAGTTTTGGAGCAACTCCAAAAGATGTACCACAAACTCTTTAAGTAAAGCTACTCAACGACAAGTATGAACTGAGAGCAGAAGAGAAGCATCCGCTCTCCTCGGCTGCTCAAACACCAGTCTCCTTCTCTCCACTTCTAAAATCTTCATCTCGTCTCTGCATAGCCTCCAGGCTCCGCCTGTCTCTGTTGAAATGCCAATCCACAGTTAGGCGCCAAAGTACTGCCAATCATGGCTTGCATTCAGGAGTCGGTCAGCCGAACCCCCTTACTATAAAACAGCAGCCAATGGCCAGCTCTCCCGTGTTTTCACCGTTCGGGCCTCGCCCTTACGTCCAGATTTCTCACGGTAGCGGCGGATGGCCTTCAGGCACCTTTGAAAACATGGCCAGCAAGTTGTACCCAGCAAACGGCCAACTCCCTTGCTATTGTATAATTGTAGCACCTGCCAACTTGGCGCCATGGACGTACAATGTCCTAGCGGGTGCCACTCGCTCTCCATTCACAAAGCACCATATGCCGTGTATTGTATTGCTCCAGACACTCCCACCTACACAACGCCAGCGTTGGTGGCGCCAGCCAGATACTTGGAAGGCTCACGCCTCAGTCCTACCTGCTGTGGCCTTCGGCTGTAAGGCGTCTTCCAGGAACCGCTGACCCTCCGAATAACAGAGCCACCCTCGTGTTCACCACTGGTTGCCGTTAGCTCTGAATGCGTGTTTGCCCCCCTGTTACAGGCCTCACCCAACCAAGTAACAGAATATTTCTTTTTTGGCATAAGTTATTAAATTGATAACCTATGAAAAATCTAATAAAATTAACTATGTTGCATTGTCCTTTTACTGTTGGAAAACAACGTGGCAGCACTGAAATCTCTCAAACCGATTGGTCCTAATGGATTTTTAAATACTGTTTCACCTCATTTGCAACTTAGTCTCATTCCAGTTTTCTTGTAGTGTTATGTTTGTACCACTTTTGACATGTATTTCTGATATCAGATTCTGGTATGTTTGTATGAATGCCTTATTTCAATAGTGTTGCACCAACACGTTAACTAATGTTGATATAATGAGGTTTAAACATAACTGGGTGAAGATTATTCTGCGAATAAGACACCTGAAATATTACAAGCAATTGACTGCAGTATTTCAGGTATCTCAATCGCAGAATCATCACCCAGTTATGTTTAAGCTTCAGTATATCAACATGAGCTTAATTGATGGTATATCACTATTGAAATAAGGGTTTCAAATCTTGATTAAAATAAGCCATGTTAGATTATGTGTTTTTTAACTCGGTAAAACACTCATTATGCTCCTACATATAAACAAAATCTGCAGATTCTCCCACAAATTAATCAAATGTGGTTAGCAACAAAGCACTATATGACCTTAGAAAAATACAAAAATTGACTTGGAAAACAGGGAATTTTATTTTTAAGAATCGCTGGACACCCCGCTTTCCTTTACCATCTGTTTATTACAGTTGATGCCACCTCCCTCTACACCAACATTTACAATGTTCATGGCCTTGCCATTTTTGAACACTACCTTTCACAACATTCTACTGGATGTAAGGCCGCAACCTCCTTCTTACTTACTGTGCACATCCTCACCTGCCATTAACTCTCCTTTGCAGGTATCACCGAAAAACAAATTCGCGGTACAGCCATGGGCACCCATATAGCACCCTCCTATGCAGACTTGTTGAAGCGCCATCTAGAGGAATCCTTTATAACTACTCAGAATCCCAAACCCCTCATCTGGTTCAGATTCATTGATGATATATTCATAATCTGGACTGAAGGTGAGGACACACTATCCACATTCCTTCAAAACCTCAACTCCTCCTCCTCCATTCACTTCACCTGGTCCTACTCAACCCAATGAGCCTCCTTCCTTGATGTTGAACTCTTCCTCAAAGATGGTCTTAGCAGTACCTCTATCCACATCAAACCTACCAATAATCTGCAATACCTCAATTTTGACAGCTGCCACCCAATCCACACCAAAAAGTCCCTTCCATACAGCCTAGCCAACCATGGTCGTTGCATCTGTAGTGACAAGCAGTCCCTCTCCAAAATTGCCAGACGTCTCCCTGTGGCCTTCACTGACTGCAGTTACCCTCCAAACCTTGTCCAGAAACAGATCTCATGGGCCCTGTCTGTCCAGCTCCCCCACACCCACTGTCCGTCCACAAAGGAGTACCCCTCTTACGACCCAATATCACCCATGACTGGAACAGTTAAACCACGTCATCTGCCAGGGTTTCAACTATCTTTCATCCTACCCTGAAATGAAAAATACCATACCCAATATCCTCCCCACCACCCCCCTCACCACCCACTACAGTGGTATTCCGCCACCCGCTAAAACCTATGTAATATACTTTTCCATCTGTACTCCATCCCTGTTCGCAACCAATTCCCTCAGGCTCATATCCCTGCAATAGACGTAAACGCAAAACGTGTCCTATCCATTATCACACCACCACCTACTCCAGTCCTGTCACTGGCATTTTCTATCCCATAAAAGGCAGAGCAACCTGTGAAAGCAGTCATGTTATCTACAAACTGAGCTGCAACCACTGTGTAGCTTTCTATGTGGGCATGACCAATACCCAGCTAGCTATCTATCCGAATGAATTGTCATTGTCAAACTGTGGCCAGGAGACAGCTAGACCATCCTGTTGTAGAGCATGTAGCACTGCATAGTGTGACTCACTTCAATGACTGCTACACAGCCTGTGCCATATGCATCCTCCCCACAATCATAAGCTTTCCTGAGTTTTGCAGATGGAAACTCTCCCTACAATGAATCCTACAGTCTCGCAATCCCCCAGGCCTAAACCTTCAGTACTTCCTCTCCCTGTCACACACTATCCTTACACTCGTCTCCCATCCCACCACACGTTTCAGTCTCTTCCCTACGTTCCGCACTGTCCGTCCCCTCCCATGCCGCATCCCCCCCACCCCTCCGGCTTCCCTCTTCTTGCCACCTCCTCAGCCCCACCACTGGTTGCTCTAACCTAGAGCATGTTGGGTACTGCAGATCGACCACAGCGGCCAGAGAGGGCACTCGTGTTTGTGTAAGTGTGTGTATGTTTGTGTCTCTAACTGACAAAGGCCTAAACTGCCGAAAGCTATAATGTTATTTTCTGTGATTTGTGCTTTTCTGTGGCTCATTCGCCATCTCTGTGGTGAGTAAGCAACCTACTCTCCTCAAAAATATTGTTTAATCCTTCCCGGGATTTCCATTGTTTGATTTAGCTTTTACTCTTACTCTTAGCTATACAGTGAGGAACATTCTACCCCCACAGTTGCCCAGCATCCACCTCCTACCTTCTCCTGCTCTTTCCTCTCCTCTCCTCTCCTCTCCTCTCCTCTCCTCTCCTCTCCTCTCCTCTCCTCTCCTTCCCTTCTCACTCCCTATCAAGATGCATGAGTGAATGCATATGTATCTTTTTCTGATGAAAGTTTGTACTGGAAATTGAAAGTTGCAGAAATGTGATTGTCTATTCTACATGCATGTCTGTGGCTAGGTGATTGTTTTTACATTGAATTATTACCTATACTCTGTTACTGACATTACTAGGGGTGTTTAGTTTGTGAATGGACTAATTCAATTGAACTATTCCATGAAATGAACTGTAGTTCATTTCAGTTCACTGTGGTGAACTATAGTTCTTTTACACCTTGCTTTCCCAATCTGCTGGTAATTAGAAGGCACATGCTCAGATATCTCTTTCGTTGATAATGAGTAAACTTCATACCCAGGACATAAAATTATGTGTTTCAGAAGATGTAACTTATAACTGCGTAAACGTCTACAGTTCAGAAGACCAAAATAATTCACTTAGTTCAGTTGATGAACTAGTTCTGATATGTCATATCGAAAAACCAAAATAGTTCAGTTACCGTATTTGCCAGCATATAAGACTCACTGGTGTATAAGATGCACACCACTTTTAAGACACTTATTTTTTTTTATTTTTTTTTTTTTAGGAAAAATAAATCACAGCTAATACAACTATTGCAATATAATTACAATATATATGTTCATGTACATCAGATATCTAAGGCAGTGCCTTTAAGTAGTGTTCATACACTTTACACAGTAGAATGTCTTGACTTTTGCTCTTATTCAGGCAGATATTTTACCTTTCACTGTTTGCAGTACGTGCTGACTGTACAAGTGTCGTAAATGCTTACGATATTGTCACCTATGTTGCACTGCATACGATTGTTCCCATCAGCCACCATGCCGAGTATCAGTTTGCGCGCTGAGTAGGTGGTTTTTCATGTTTAACGTGACGTGTTTTAAGAATTTATTGTGAAGCACAAATATTTATGTAAGTATTTTTGTGATGTTCTTTGTATTGCTCAGTGCACTGTGTGGAGCACAGAACTTTACAACCTCTAAAAGACAATTACTGTGAGACGCAGATGCTGTGCAAATGTCACAAAAGTACTTGTGTACATGTTTGCACTTGAGAATGTGAATAAATTCTCAAATATCATCAGTTGAGACATGGACAAATTCGTGTGCAGTGTTTCATTACTCAAATAATGAATGACACCATTAAAGGATTGCCATAAACATCGATTATGACGAATGAAATTATGTTGAAAGTTTCTACTTCCAGTTTCTGTTACGCTTGGCATTAAAAATATTATAAAATTCATATAACCTTTACTATGTGAAAAAACTCATGACAGGTATTTTGGTGCACATTATGTACATACATCAAATGTAAACTACAAAAATGTGAGATAGAACCTTAAAGCAAATTTTCCCAGTTACACAATTTTTTTGAAATCCCTTGAAAAGAAATGGAACTTGTAGGTATCTACCTTAACTGTCAACCAGCATATATGAAGCATCTAGTTTTTGGACAATTTTTGTAGGAAAAACAGTGTGTCTTAATTGTGGGTAAATATGGTAGTTCATGTAGTTCAATTAATGAAGTAATTCCAACTGCATGAACTAAGTCATATTGAAAGACTGAAATAGTTCAGTTAGTTCACTTAGTTCAGTTGGTGAGCTAAGTAAACTGTGTAAGCTTGGAAAGCCGAAACAGTTCTGCTAGTTCACTTACAAGGAGAGTGTATGTCAGCCAGATTTTTTTATTGATCTTCATATATAAATGAGGTAAAAAGTATTTCTGCTAATGCAATTTTGCATCTAGAACTAAAAAAAAATGGTGTATGATTTTTCAGATGGACATTAAAAGATTTCAGAAATTCAACCTGCAAGGTGTAAAATAATTGGTGAGATGTTTTTTTCTTAAAATAAAGTGCACTGTGTCATTCATTTGAACTATTTCTCTTAATTATTTTACTGCACTTTTTCAGTTTAAGAACTGTTCCAAAATGAACGATTCCGTAAAAAGAACTACGTCTCCCACCTCTAGACATTACTACTATTCAGTTTACTACCTATCGTCTATTAGTGACATCACTATCTTATGTATAATGTAAGTGATTTTTCCCCCTTTTACAGAGATGAACTTTCAAAACTGATGCATAAACGGAAAACAGAAATTGATGTGAAGCTGCTTTTGTTTGTAATACAGAAAACAGCAAATTTTGAAAGTCTTCTTGCCAGAAGATTTACTGGTGTCACATTAGAGGAGACTGATAGGCCAACTGAGAGAAGATTGTCAGAGGTTTGTAATACCCCCACTCCCTCTTTTGATTTCCTTTCTTCTGTGTTAAAGACATCTAGTGACCTGCAAACACATAGATCCTGACTGAAAAATTAGAAACTTTTTTGCCTGTATTTTCTAAGCACTTCTTTTTTCCTAGTATGTTGTCTGAGCAAAAGTCAATTGAATCGACAAATTATATTGTCAAATCATCAGTGGTTATGTGCATGAGTAAGGGGTACCACAAGAAGATTTGAAATACAGTAATCATCTGATCGAAGCAGTCAAAATATTTATTTCTAAAAATGCAATGGGGAAACTTGAGTCATTACTTATGCCATTTTCCAGTCCTCTTAGACCAAGATACACATACCAAAAAGAGAGAGAGTCGTTACTTTCCCTGATGGCATGCAGCTCTGCTGTATTGTTCATTGATGCCATCCTCTTGGAAAAATATTTTTGAGTTAAAATAGTCTCTCATTCGAATTTCCAGATTATGTCTACTCAGGAAGATCATGTCTATGTCTACATCCAAACTCTGCAAGCCACATCATGATGTGTGGCAGAAGGTACTTTGTGTACCATTATCACTTCCTCTTATTCCAGTCTCGTATGGTATGCTGGAGAAGTGCCATATATACTCAAGTAATCTGCACACATTTTTTCCTGAATTTATGAACGAAAAACTACGGTGCGTGGATTAATTGAATTTAGGTTGGTGTTACTCCATCTGCAACAACAAAACACACCAGGTGGGGATTACCCCGATTAAAAATACATCCCTTTAGGCTCGTATTACACGATAATATTTTCGATCAAATCTTTGACAAAGAAATATTATCAAATATTCGTAATATTTCATCGTAGTGTTAAAAAGGGGTATTATTGTCGTCATATTTCAAGATAGCAGATAATAATAACTTTTTATTGTGCGCTGCCTTAGCTGGTCACAAACATAGTGGAGTAGCGTATTTTTCTGGCAGCTTCTTTGCCAGCATGGCTGGCACGTACGAACAGTTGAATTGTTGATGTAAGAATTAGTAGTTTAAGGTACCATCTTACTGAGTAATAAAGTATGTTATCTACGACGACTATATCTGGAGAAGACAGCGTTACAGCAATTTCTTGCTACTGCGTTTAAATGCTAATTACGGCACGGCATTACAGTTATGTTCAAACACATGCACACTTCGATTTGGCAACAACGATGCTAGCGCTCAGAGTGGATACATTTCCAGCGAAGAGAAGACAAGCAACTCGTATAATCAAATATACGGCGAGGCGCTACATTTGGTGACATTTCTTTTATGAAAAATACATGTATGTCGAAGCTCCTTATTATGCTATCATATATCTTTGATGTAAATACATGACATATAGACTTTTACAAAGATATATGACCATGTAATACCAGTCTCAGCTCCATTTATTTAACAGTTCAACTTCTATAAGTGCTAATTTTAGTGTGTTGCTATTGGTACGTTCTCACAGAAATACGTTACAAATGAAATATTTTTCAGTTTGTATGAGAACGTTTAGTAGGTAAAATACAAGAGTTTTATGGGGTTGGTGTGAGATTCGACCGCTCTGAATATGAAAACATTGCGCGCCTCTCTCTCTCTCTCTCTCTCTCTCTCTCTCTCTCTCTCTCTCTCTCTCTCGGGAGAAAGCAATATATCGGTTTAATCTTCATTAAATGTACAAATGCTCTTGGAACTTTGACAGAAGCTCATACCGCGATACATAATATCTCTCTTGCAACATCTGCTGCTGGAGTTTCCTAATCGTATCCATGACACTTTTGTGCTTAATAAATGAGGCCATTACTAAGCGTGCTACACTCCATTGGATCTTCTCAATGTCTTCTATTAAACCTACCAGGTACAGATCCCACACTGATGAGCAATGCCGAAACACTGACCAAATAAGTCTTGCAACCTACTTCCTGAAGATTGTTCCAATGAATTTCAGTGTGATTAAGTCCTTACCCACAAATGATTTTACATGGTATTTCCATTTCTAGTTGCCCCTTATGGCTACTCCCAGATATTTTATGGAAGTACCTGCTTCCATTGTTTGTCCTTCTATTGCAAAGTTTTATAATAAGTAGGGTTGTGTCCAAGTGGTTCGGCCGAATCCATTATTCGCCGAATCCAGCACACTGGCTTCAGATTTGAGTTCGGTGCATAATGGCCGAATACTACCGAATCCTGAATCCAGAGAGTTATCTCCAAACCTTTAGTTACGAATGTTGTAATTTACCTTCAATAACAGTGCGCTTTTGTTTGCGTTATTTACTTTATTTTCCATAGATCCGCTGAAAGATGTGACGTCATAAAATGAATGACCTCAC
Source organism: Locusta migratoria (assembly GCA_026315105.1). Taxonomy (NCBI): domain Eukaryota; kingdom Metazoa; phylum Arthropoda; class Insecta; order Orthoptera; family Acrididae; genus Locusta; species Locusta migratoria. The sequence goes on along the minus strand of CM048751.1, from coordinate 159,429,534 downwards.
TTTGAATAGTTCTGATAAATGGCGCTAGGAGCCACCACAATTAAGTTTTCCTGTCTAATATAAGTGGTGCTACGTAGGCTTGCTTAGCAGGTGCAAAAAAAAAAAATGAAATAAATAAAAAATAAAAAAGGAACATGAGTCTAATTTCCTTTTTATTTTCGACTATTGAATTTTAAGACACCATCCAACGAAGGAAATAGAATTTTAGGATTGCTCAACTTCAAATGTAGCAGCATTTCAAATATAAGTAGCAACAAAAATAAACTTTTTCATGTAAATAACAACAATACATTAGGCTTCAGGATTCTTGCATGAGTTGCCTTATTCTGATTTACCATATTGTTTTGTCGAATTTTGTGAAGTGCTGGGGTATGTGAACTGTAATAAAGCACTAGGATTTGAAGAAGAAAGTTATTTATTATGTGGAAAAGAAGTTCTAATTGTGCGCCATCCAGGCGTGATGACGTCAATTCAGCAACCACGCGGCCTATGGGAAATACAGGCCTCAGTGCAGACATCATGCCACATAAGCAAGGTAGTTCTGAGCGATCGCTAGCTCAGTGGCTGCCCGCTATGAGGCAGTGGGGTGTGCCCCAGCGGCTGGCCAATTGACTAGCAATCGCGCTGGCTCAGAACTACCTTGCTTACGTGGCATGATGTGTGCGCTGAGGCCTGTCTTTCTTGTCGGCCATGAGCACTCACTTGACGTCTGTTTAAATAAATCATGTAAGGTGCAGCTTAAACACATGTACACCTACTGCCTTTCGAAAAGTGACAGAAACTGACACCGAAAGGTCGTGCAAAATGTGCAAGTGTGCCAATGGAATGATGATACATGGAAGTGAGTTCCAAATCCGATTATGTAACAGGCATTTAAAAATGTTCGATGTTGAATGCAGTAGATTGTATGAGGGATGATGCTCTGTAGCATGAAGGAACTGTGACTCAGAATTACCGTATCGGTATCTAACTGCTATTATAAACATTTCATAAAATTTGTATTGTAAGACTAAAAAATTGTTTTATATTTCCGCATTTAGTGTCATGCAATAGCCGTACATTTGAAGTCTTATCTAAAAACTACTATGTAAAGCCGACTGGCAAGAACGTGTTGCGTCAATATGCCTGACGCTACAACCACTGCCTTTGTGCTACAACTTGCATGTTTTTCTATTAGGGTTAAGGGAGTGTTCCTGTGAATGATTCGTAAATACCACACTCTCTTCGCCATAAGAATAATATAAATGTAAACACTATGCTATGTAATGTTCTGTGTTAGCTCTTACCACATTTAAATTCTGTCCGCCTAACAAACGTGAAAGACAATGGCAAACACGGAAGAATATATGTATCATGTTAATGTTTACATTTGTATTATTCTTATGCTGAATGGGAATAGTTAGAAATGAAGCACGGAAACTGACTTCTAGTACTGATTTTCAAATCTTTTACGAATAAAAATTCTGTGCAGACAAATTACGTGATCTTAAATGTTTGAAACTATAAATAAATGTACAAAATATCCATGCTTAATCCCCAGGAATGCGCAATCAGCATGTTAAGTGCTTTTCACAGTTGTGAAATGTCTTTTTGTCAATACCAAGTACACAGACGTTGAATAAACACGAATTTCTCTGTGTCTGATGTCCTGTCCGCCACTCATGGAATGCCTGATATGTCTATATAATATTATTTAACTTTTACACACCCTATTTTTTAAGGATCTATTTTTTTAACTTCCACAATAGCTACTCATCTTTTCAGCTTTTATTTTTGATTCTTCCCCTTTCAAAATAGAAAAAAATATACGTAATCCATCCTTTCTAGGACTTAATTCTGCAATTATTTTTTATTTTATCAAAATGAAACAGTTTGTAATAGAGTGAAGAAAGTTCATTATTAACTTTTACAGCATATAAATAACATATATATCAGAATGTTTCATGCAAGTTTCTTTTAAGGGTAGGGGGTATTAAAAAATCCTTAAGATTTAAAATAAAAATCTAAATGAAATTTAAATTTCTTAAATTTTACTGTTAATATTGTCATATGGGATCCAATCCAGAAGGCTTTATCTTCATCACTGGCTGGGATACAGTCGTAATTCTTTTAAAATACATGTACTTAAGTGGACAGATTATTTGGGTTCAAGATTCGGAAGATTCGATTCGTGTTCGGTATTCGGCACATGTTTTATTTAAGATTCGGTATTCGGATTCGATTAGGTAAAATTGGGGTTCAACCCACCTCTTAATAAGGGATCTTTCTTTCTATGTAAATGCAGAACTTTATACTTGCTTATGTCGAGGCTCAATTGTCATTCCCTGCACCATGTGCAATACACTGCAGATCCTCCTTCATTGCACTATCTTTTTACAGTGTTGTGACTTATCGATAAACTATAGCATTTCTGCAAAAAGCTCATTGAACTTCCAATGCTATCTACAAGATCATTTATACATATTGTGAAAACTAATGATCCTTTAACACTCCCCTGGGGCATGCCTAAGATCAGTTTAACATCTAAAGACTTCCTTTGTCGAGAATGACATGCTCTGTTAGCTAGAAACACCTTAATACCCTCACACAGTTGGCCCAATGTTCCATATGCTCGCACTTTATTCATCAAGTGATGTTGCGGAATGGTATTGAACATCTGCAGTAGTCAAGAAACACTCCATCTTGAACATCTGCAGTACTCAAGAAACACTCCATCTATCTGGTGTCCCATATACTATCTTCTGGATCTTGTGAATGAATAGTGCGAGTTGTGTTTCACATGATCACTGCTTTGTACACCATGTGGATTCCTAACATAACATAATACTCAAACATAAAATGTGTTCCAAAATTATGCAATCTGCACTTTTTTCGAATGCTTAGGAACACTTAACTCTTGTAGAGACTGAAATATTACTCTGTAAAAAAAATATATAAAATATAATTTGAATATTTTAAACTGCATTTTAAAAGAAACTTTCAAAACATTGTTGGGGACTGTTGTATACCGAGCATGAAATACACTCCTGGCCATTAAAATTGCTACACCACAAAGATGACGTGTTAGAGATGCAAAATTGAACCTACAGGAAGAAGATGCTGTGATATGCAAATGATTAGCTTATCAGACCACTCACACAAGGTTGGCACCAGTGGCTACACCTACATCATGCTGACATGAGGAAAGTTTCCAACCAATTTCTCATACACAAACAGCAGTTGACAGGCGTTACCTGGTGAAACGTTGTTGTGATGCCTCGTGTAAGGAAGAGAAATGGATACCATCACATTTCCGACTTTTATAAAGGTCAGATTGGAGCCTATCGCGATTGCGGTTTATCATATTGCAACATTACTGCTCGCGTTGGTTGCGATCCAATGACTGTTAGCAGAATATGGAATCGGTGGGTTCAGGAGGGCAATACGGAACGCCGTGCTGGATCCCAACGGCCTCATATCGCTAGCAGTTGAGATGACAAGCATCTTATCCGCCTGGCTGTAACAGATCGTGCAGCCACGTCTCAATCCCTGAATCAACAGATGGGGACGTTTGCATGACAAAAACCATCTGCATGAACAGTTCAACTACATTTGCAGCAGTCTGGACTATCAGCTCGGAGACCGTGGTTGTGGTTACCCTCGATGCTGCTGCATCACAGACAGGAACGCCTGCAATGGTGCATGCACCAACGAACCTGGGTGCACGAATGGCAAACTGTCATTTTTTGGATGAATCCAGGTTCTGTTTACAGCATCATAATGGTCACATCCTTGTTTGGCAACATCATGGTGAACGCACATTGGAAGCATGTATTCGTTATCATCCTACTGGCATATCACCCGGCGTGATGGTATGGGTTGCCATTGGTTACATATCTCGGTCATCTCTTGTTCGCATCGAAGGCACTTAGAACAGTGGCTGCTACATTTCAGATATGTTAAGAACCATGACTTTACCCTTCATTCAATCCCTGCGAAACCCTACATTTCAGCAGGATAATGCACGACCACATGTTGCAGGTCCTGTACGGGCCTTTCTGGATACAGAAAATGTTCTACTGCTGTCCTGGGCAGCACATTCTCCAGATCTCTCACCAATTGAACACGTCTGGTCAATGGTGGCTGTTCAACTGGCTCATCACAATACGCCAGTCACTACTCTTGATGAATCGTGGTATTGTGTTGAAGCTGCATTGAGCATCTGTACCTGTATACACCATCCAAGCTCTGTTTGACTCAATGCCCAGCCATATCAAGGCCGTTATTACAGCCAGAGGTTTTTATTATGGGTACTGATTTCTCAGGAACTATGCACTGAAACTGCATGAAAATGTAATCACATGTCAGTTTTAATATAATATATTTGTCCAATGAATACCCATTTATCATCTGCATTTTATCTTGGTGTAGCAATTTTAATGGCCAGTAGTATAGATCTCACAAACAGATCTCACGAGCTGTCCATTCCTCTCCCTCCAAAAACAATGTTCCTAACCCCAGACCACCCAGAAGCACTCCCTTAGTCACCCAGTACCATCCTGGCCTGGAATGCCTCAACAAATTCCTCAAACAGGGCTATGACTTTCTCAAGTCATGCCCTGAAATGAGACCATCACTCCAAACTGTTCTTCCCACACCACCCAGAGTAGCCTTCCGCCGTCCTCCCAACCTCCGCAACATCCTTGTCCAACCTTACAACATCCCAAAACCACCCTCCCTACCTAATGGTTCCTACCCCTGCAACCGATCCCGCTGCAAAACCTGTCCAATGCATCCTCCCACTACCACATACTCCAGCCCCACCACAGGAAAAACCTACCCAATTCAAGGCAGGGCCACATGTGAGACAACGCATGTCATATACCAGCTGACATGTGTCCACTGTTCAGCCTTTTATGTTGGTATGACTACCAACAAATTGGCTGAGCGGATGAATGGGCATAGACGAACTGTTCGCCTGGGGGACACCCAATATCCTGTGGCAGAACATGCCCTCCAGCATAACTCCAGGGACCTGGGCACGTGTTACACCACACGTGCCATTTGGATAGTACCAACCAACACCAGTCCCTCAGAGCTACGGAGGTGGGAACTTGCCCTCCAACATATCCTCTCCTCCCGCCACCCCCCTGGCCTAAATCTACGCTAACCCCTCCCCTTCCTCCATCCTCAGCTCACCTATTCATTATCCGTTCCTTACCCCCCCCCCCCTCTCTCTCTCTACCGCCCTCTCGCTCTCTCTGTCATTCTCTCTATCTCTCTCCGTGTGTGTGTGTGTGTGTGTGTGTGTGTGTGTGTGTGTGTGTGTGTGTATCCATCCATATTTCCCTGTTTATGAAAAACGTTTTAGACACCCCCCGCCCCTCCTACACCCCTCAGCATCATTAATTCCACTCTCTTCTCTTCTCTTTACTACTTGATCTTTCCTTTTTAGTTATATTTATCCTCTCTGGCTTGGCTCAGTACATACATGCAGTATCTCTGACGCCCACACTTCCGAAACACCACCTTCATGACCTAGGTCGTGAACCACCTTTCCCTTCTATTCCCATCCTTTATTCTTCCCTTCTCTCCCACCTGACGAAGGAACTCTGTTCCGAAAGCTTGTCCCTTTGTCCCTTTTTTTCTGTTTTTTCATTTGGTGTTACTATCGGCGGTACAGCACAATGGTAAGTACTGGCCAGCCATTCTATCTCATTTCAACAATATTTATTATCTCTGAGGAGAATTTTCATCATTAATCGATTAAATAATTTATTTCTAAGTTACATCAAAATGGCTACGCTGATGGAGTAAAATTCCAATGATATATGATGCTTCTCAGAAACACAAAATTCATTGACTGAATTTAAAAAAAAAAACTGTCTGCATTTACTGATAGAATTTAAACTTAAAAAGATTACCAAATTCAGCATGACTGAGAAGTATAATTTCAAAAGCTGACAGATTGCTTAACACAATTCTGCTAATTATGGTATTTCTCAACTGAGATTTGAAATAATGTGCAAAAGAGATAGTGGCAGGCTAGTACTTACCATAGTTTGGTACCGCCATAGTACACACAAAACAAATGATGCAACGGCGATGAAAGTAAAGGTTTATTCTAGCTTTCAGAAATATATATTTCCTTCGTCAGGTAGGAGGAGGAAAGAGAAAGGGGACAGGAGGGAAAGGTTACTCACACCCTAGGTCATGAGATCGTTTGGGTGAATGTGGATGTCAGAGATGTTGCATGAAAAGTACTGAGCCATGTCCATTCATTTGTTCATGGAAAAGGATTTTATATTTTTTTAACTTACTAAGTTCCCTGCAGTCGACTCAGAACTACCAGCTTCCATTCTTCTAGAGACGGCCAAGGGCTTTGAGATGGCTGAATTATGTCATCCATCATTTTTTCTCACTCTTCATGAATTCCTGACATATGATATGCTCTCTGGCTGATTGGCTGATGTTCGCCAGTGTTAAACTTGTGTTTATCCTTCAACTGGCCTGAGTAACTTACCACTTGTGAATTGAAACACTCGGAGAACTCTTGAAGAACAGTGAGTAGCTTCCCCTGTTGGTCCACTGTTAAGTCTTGCAACAGTCAAGCATGAAGAACTTATATAATAGGGGCAGTACTAATCCCACCTGCAAACTCATCACAAGAGATGTCAATGACACTCAGATACACTTCGGGTAATGGCTGAGTGTTTGCAATGCACATGACACTTGAAAGGAGAGTGGCTCTCTGTGGCATTAACTATTCACAATTTCCCAATTCCATTCTTGAATGTAACAACAGAGGCTGGAACAAATATGTATTTCTCCTGTGGTAAGGTATTATTAGCTTATGAGGTCTATGGACTGATGTATTGAATGACACATGACTGTTATCTTTATAGCACTTATCGCAAGAGTAATGACTTCACCCAAACATTAGGATGCCCAACTTCCTCTACATAGGCTCTCATCTCATCTAACATAACCCCTGAGCTACCACAATCTGTAAGCATGGGAAGTCTTTAGGAAGTCTCATCAACAAATGGCATCATAACTGTATGTATCTAAAACGAGGAACTCTAAGTGCTACATTTGATCATTTGTATAGGTACAAATAATGCATATTCCTGTAGGTTACACATACTTCCCATCAGCCATCTTCAGCTGGATGCTTTTGTTGTTGGCAAAAGTGGTCTTCTGCAAATGGTAACAGTATATCTCCAAAATTACCTAATATGATGCCCCCGAGTCGACAAAAGCTTGTGTGAATTGGCTATCTATAAGGAAGTTGATGTAGTTACCTGCCATTCTGTAAGTGACTGGTAGAGGGGTTTGCTCTCTGGCAGCTTACCACCAAGGAAAGTTGCATCCTTTAGTTTTCTAGGTGGAATTGGCTGGAGCTCCTAAAGGCAATGGAAACCTTGATCGGTGTGATGGGAAGTGTCCTCTCCAATGGTTAACGTGTGGTGATGGTGATGTATGTTGTTTTTGAAATACCATCTCTACTCTTTCTTCTTGTGATTGGTATCATCAGAGGTCTGCTTGTAGTGTACTGGCACTGGCAGAAGCAAATATTTGCCACTGCTCCTAGCAGTATTGAACTGGATGCCCTAGTTCTCTACAGTGTAAACATATTGGCTGTTTGTTCTGGAGCCTCCAAACATCATTCTTCCTTGCTGCTTTGTAGGAACTTGAACCTTCCTCTGCCTCGACTGTTTCACTACTGTTGTTTTTTTTTACGCAATTGGACAGGGAGAGATTGGAGCCATTTTTTGTTCCACTTCTTCCCTTATTATTTATTGAAGTGTCACTATTCTCGGCTTGATGTGCACTCCAAGGACTTTTTAAATTTCTTCTCTAAGAATCAAGATCAGTTTCTTCCTGCATGGAAACCATCAATATGATATTCAGAAGCTGTTCAGACTTGTGTCCAGTTTGTTTTTGATGTGTTACCTCGGTATACTGGCACCATTTTATGAAGTTGACTGCTGTCAAAATCTCTTTCATTAGTTGTGCCTGGTTCATGTCTTCAGCAACACCTCTCATAAGATGTTCAACCTTCTCTTCCTCCTTCATCTTAGGGTTCACTATCTTCCACAGCCCCAAGACCCCCAAGACATCTTGAATGTAGCTTTTGTAGTGCCACCTTGAAGTTTCACCTTTTACTTCAGTTTCTCGTCAGCCTTACATTCTTGGCACTGTGCATCTTCAAAGTACTTCTGCAGTTCCATCTGGAATGCCTCTCACCTTGTCCTCACTATTTTCATACAATAGCTTGGCAGTCACCACCAAGTAGAATTAGGCATTAGCTAGGTTTACTGTGTCATCCCAATTGTTGAATTTAGATGTATGCTCATCTCCCTTCTGCTAGTTTTTTAGGACTTGGCCATTATCTCCAGAGAATACTGAAATATATCTCATGTGTTATCAAACATAGCCATCTTGTTAGTCATTCCTTCTTCTTCATCTCCAATGTTTTTTGAGTATGGTTTGAACTCTGATTTCTCACCATGTAATTGATTACTCTCTCGTTGCGTGATAGGAGCCACTTTGCTTATGAGGAAGCATATACTCCCAAGTTGGCTTTACCCAGTGTGACCACCAGAATAATATCACATACTGGTGTTGTAGGATGGACCTTGTTGATTAATGAACTCTAGGTTAAACTCGGCAACAATTTACTTACCAAATTCACACATATGCAAGAGCACAAAATGAACTGATTTCAGCTTGAGTTTTACACAGTATATATACACTTACAGAAACTAGTGGGTCATTATTTCTAGAAGGTACTAAACTGTATATTCAAATTAAAAAGTATAATCATGTTAGGTCTCAAACTCAGGACCCTTCAGATTCCAACACTTGGATCCTCCACTACACCAAACGTTTGCTGTCTTCCAGCACTTCATTTGTGACATTATGGATTGTAATAGAATTCACATGGAATTTGTCATATTAGTAGTAGATTCCAGATACTCAGAATTCTGCATGTGTTCAAAGTTATAAACTGTTGAGTTAATAATAATATATAAAAAATAAACGAAGATTACTCACCAGGCGAAGGAGCACAGGTGTGACAGCAGCACAAATAAATAGAACACACACGCGCGGGAGCGCGCGCGCACACACACACACACACACACACACACACACACACACACACACACACACACAAACGCTAGCTTTCGCAGCCTAGCTGCTTCGTCAGGCAAAAGGGAAGGAGAGGGAAAAGGAAATGATGAGGGTTTAAAGGAGTGGGTAAGGAGTCATTCCAATCCCAGGACAGGAAAGACTTACCTTGGGGGAAAAAAAGGAGGGTAAACAAATACACACACACACACACATTTACACAGACGCAAGTACACCTAGGCAGACATACTGCAGAAAGCAAAGATGTTAAGAACTTAAAGCTGACACAGTCCCTCAGCCACATACTCCTGCCGATCAAGTACCACGGTTGTGGATCCCTTGACGGCTGGGAGAATGACGATGGAATGGTCTGCCTTCAGATCACGGATAGCTCAGGATTCGGCAGCAGTAATGTTGGGAGTAGAATTAAGGTTTCTCAAGAAAGACTGAGAGACAAGGTTGGAAGTAAGGAATTCCTGGAAGGTTTGAAGAGGGTGATTTTGAGGAAGAGCGGGTGGGTCTCACTGTTACGGAGGACGGAATTGTTCCAGGCAAGGTTCAATTTGAGTGATGTCTTGGGGAGCTGGATCATTAGGAGTAGCTTGGGGAGCTGGATCATTAGGAGTAGGATTATTTTTCTTCATGGCAAAGTGATATCTCCAGCAAAGACTATGAGTATAGGATAGTAAATATTTGACAAGGGCTGTTTGTTGAATTTGGGAGTAGGGCTAAAGGTGAGACCTTTGGATAGGACAAAGGTTTCAGATTGGGAGAGAGGTTTAGAAGAGAGGTTGACTACTGAATTGGGATGTTGTGATTCCAGATTGTGTGGAGTAGGATTTAAAGGTTTGGGGAGAGTGGAGGTGGAAGTGGGAGATTGAGTAGATGGGAGAGACTGGGTTTCTGTGCAATAAGAGAAGCTTCAGGTTGATTGAAGAGGTTGTTGAGGGAGAGTGTGTTGGCTTTCTGGAGGAGGGTGACAAGGTGTTTGCATATTTTTTTGAGCTGTAGGTTGGCATGCTGTTCCAATTTGCGGTTGGCCTGTACAAGGATGTTTTGAACTGTGGGTGTGGATGTGGGAGTGGAAAGGTTGAGGATTTTGATTAGGGATAGGAGTTGACAGGTGTGTTCATTGGCGGAGTTGATGTATAGGTTAAGGATTAGGCGGGTGAGGGCTGTGGATTGTTCTGTTTGGAATTGGTGTAAAGCATGATGGAAGGATGGGAACTATTAGTGTGAGGCCCTTCGGGTAATGCCAAATGTTAGACATGCCTGAGTAAATAAAATTTGGGACCGTAATCTGGCTAGGGTGAAAGCATGCTTGCGGAGGAAATGTAGGTAAAACTTGATGGGGTCATAATAGGGTAACATAATGTATGGAATGGAGAAGTGAGAAATATGTATTGAGTAACAGACTACAAAGTGAAAAGAAATAAAAAAAATATATAAAAATGAAAATGAAATTTTAAAAAAAAGTGAAAAGGTGGATAGATAGCAGAAGGAATTCAGCAAAGAAAATAGAAATCTATAAAGTTGTTCAAGAGAGTTGTTGAAGTTAAACAAACTGTGGTCAACTAAAGTTGGTTAACAATGTAATATGCAATGGTTTGGTGGTTGTATTGGTGTCCAAAATGGGTTATAGGGTGGAGAAAGTATGGAAAAGAACAGTGTGAAAATGAAAGGAAAGCGTATTATAAGGACTGATTATGTGGTGGAAGATTACGATTATGAGGTAAACAATAATCTGACGAAGGAATAATAGGGTTAAAATGTATAGAAACTTGCTGAATAATGATCAGAAATGTCGGCAGAATGTACGGAAAAAAATGGGAATAGGAAATAATCGCGAAGTTGCTAGGAAAAGCCGAAAATTGTTATTATAGGTTATTGTAAAATGAAGTTGTGAAATAGTATTACCGCAGTAAATTGAAAAATGTGGATGAAGGGTAGATATTATAGAGGAGATGCAGTGATGAAAGCGGTAAATAAAATAATAAGCGTAAAATAAAAATAAAAAGACGTTAGCTGTACTTTCAGGTTAAGGCTCAGAAGGCAATACTGATTGTTGTATGCGGCTAATTTGGCCAGGAAAAAAATGAACTGTAAACTAAGATGAGAGCAAATATAGGGTGCAAATACTATGTAAAACATAAACAGAAGAAGAAAGTAAGAGGACAGAAAAGATTTTGAAAGGCAACAGAGGGATAATGAACATAGGTAATTGTTAGGTTCAAATGGATGAAACGAATTTTATAGAAGGAGACTTTCCTGGTGGGAAAAATATGTATAAAAATAAAGATTGTTTGACTTACCCAAAGTATAGGTTCACTGATAGACACAAAAAAACATAAATAAAAACACACACATACATTCAAGCTTTCGCAACGTTGGTCGCTTCTTAAGGAAAAGAGGAAGGAAGGAGAGGAGAAAGGGAAGGGTACGGGTTTTAAGGAAGTGGAAAAAGAGTCATTCCAATCCCAGGAGTGGAAGACTTACCTTAGGGGAAAAAAACCAAGGTAAACAAATACGCACACACTCACACATCTTCACACGCTAACACACCTAGGCAGACATTTGTAGAAAGCGGACTCTGAATGTGGCTCTCCATCAAGGATACGACTTCCTTAAATCCTGCCTTGAAATGAGAGCCATCCTTCCCACTCCACCAAGAGTGTTTTTTTGCCACCCACCTAACCTCCGTAACCTCCTAGTCCATCCCTATGAAATTCCCAAACCACCTTCCCTACCCTCTGGCACCTACCCATGTAACTGCCCCTGTTGTAAAACCTGCCCTATGCACCCTTCCACCACCACTTACTCCAGTCCAGTAACCCGGAAGGTGTACATGATCAAGGGCAGAGCCACTTGCAATAGCACCCACATGATTTACCAACTGACATGCCTGCATTGTGAAGCATTCTATGTGGGAATGACCAGCAACAAACTGTCCATTCGCATGAACGATCAAAGGCAGACAGTGTTTGTTGGTAATGAGGATCACCCTGTAGCTAAACATGCCTTGGTGCACGGCCAGCACATCTTGGCACAGCGTTATACCGTCCGGGTTATCTGGATACTTCCCACCAACACCAACCTTTCAGAATTCCGAAGATGGGAACTTGCCCTTCAACATACTCTTTCTTCCCATTGCCCACCTGGTCTCAACTTCTGTTAAATTCAAATTCCCACCCACCATCTTTAACATCTTTGCCTCAGTTCTGTGGACAGAGCCTCTGCCTCAAGTGGTATCTCTGTCCAACTTCTTTTCTTTCTTCAAATGTCTGCCTAGGTGTGTTTGCGTGTGGAGATGTGTGAGTGTGTGTGTATTTGTTTACCTTACTTTTTCTTCCCCAAAGATAGGTCCTTCCACTCATGGGATTGGAATGACTCTTTTTCCTTTTTTCTTAAAACCTGTATCCTTCCCTTTCTCCTCTCCTTCCTTCCTCTTTTCCGGGAGAAGTGACCAACTGTTGCGAAAGCTTGAATGTTTGTTTGTGTTTTTATTTGTGTTTTTTTGTGTCTATTGGCGAACCTGTGCTTTGGGTAAGTCAAACAATCTTTATTTGTATACATATTTTTGCCATATATGCCTTTGAAACTACATTACCTACCATTCTACTGAGTGTATTTTGTAGTTTTACTTTAACTTATTAGTACATATTTGTTGTAGTATTTTGAAATTTATTCGTAATTGTAAAAGTTGTAATTTTTTTTCGTTGCCCATGCTCTTGATAAATACTATATGATTTACAACTTTCTGTTTAAACATACTACACAGCGTGTGTGTAAAAAGTTTGGTGAATGGTCTCAGGAAATGGAGGAGAGAAGAGTTACAATCTAAAATATCTTTACTAGTCTTCAAAGTAATCGCTATTGCCTACAATACACTTCTGACATTGTTTCTACAGCAGTTGGAAACTGTCATCAAACACTTCTTGTGAAATTGCTCGAAGCATTGAGACCATGCATTGTTGGATCTCCCCAACTGTTGCATGTGTAAGCCTTTCAGGGCTAATTTAAGGCAGGGAAACAAAGAATCTTTTGACACCAAATCTGGAGAATAAGGAACGCGTGGAAGCACAGTGACCCTGCGTCTGGCGAGAAAGTTGACCATGTGGATCGCAGTGTGCAGACAGCTTTTGTCTTGCAGGAAATTACACTGTCCACTTTTGCACAGTTCTGGCTGAACCCTCCAGATGCGTTGCAACAGAAGCTTGAGAACTCCCTTGTAAACTTCCGCTTTGACAGTATGACCCTCGGGTACAAATTCGTGATTGCTCAAGCCCTTGCTATCGAAAAAGGCAACTAACATTGTCCTTATCTTGTATTTTGTCAGCCTACTTTTTTTGCGAGGGAATTAGTCAATGTACAACATGCCATTGACTGTTGCTTGGTCTCCAGATCATATTGGTAGCACCAGCTCTCATCTCCTGTAATGATGGTTTCCAAAAATTGTGGCTCCCAGTCAGACATGTTGATGAAATCTCGAGATGCTTCCCTCCAAGTTTTGTGCGGTACAAACCAGCTACAAATCTTCTGTTTTCCAAGATGTTCATGAACAGTGTCGCTTACACTGTCTGTGCTGATCTTCAACTCATCTACTATCAATCGCAAAGACAGCTGCTGATAATCCACAGGCATCTGTTGCACTCATTCGATGTTGTCGGGGACTGTGATTGTGTACGGTTGACCCAAATGTTGCTCATCCTAGACACCTTCCTTTCTGCCTCTTAAAGTGTTTAAATCACTCAAACTTACTCTTTTTACACACTGCTTCAACACAATACACTTGCACTAACATCCTATGGATCCCTATTGCTGTGTTGCCTAATTTGAAACAAAATTGATGTTAATGTGTTGCTCCTTTTTGTACTCTGTGTTGCAATGACACGAGTTCTCATACAGACCTTGTTAGCTGGGTCGCAGCATGTACCATGGTTCACTGCAGTGTTGATATGGTTTTCTATTTATATGTACGGGCACCTCATCCTCATCAGTGCAGTTTGTAAATTATAGGACCATTCACCAGACTTTTCAGATGAACCTTGTAACTAGTTATTCCATTTCAAATTGTTCTTCATATCCCTTTATCTGTTCTACTACATATTTGTGAGAAAATTGCCATTGCACATACAGTATTAGTGATCCATAAAAACAAACAGTAAACCCTGTCATATTTTTATGAAATTGTATATTTCTCATTTTCATTCCAGGCAGCTCCTTCAACAAATCCATTTGATGAACCTTCTGCTCCAGGTAACCCATTTGAGGAGGACTTAGAAGACTCAAAGCCTGGTAACAGTGCACCAGCAAAGCCAAAACTTTCACCATTCCAAGGCATCATTGGACGCTGTTTTGAGCCATATCTGTACATTTACATTGAAAGTATAGACAGGTATATGACCATTATTTTGATGTAATCACTTGTGCGCATGCGCGCACACACACACACACACACACACACACACACACACACACACACACACACACACACCTCCCCCTCCCCACCACCTAGCTCTCTCCCATCTTCCCTCCCCCTCCCTCCCTCCCTCCATCCCTCCATCCCTCCATCCCTCCATCCCTCCTTCCCTCCTTCCCTCCCACCCTCCCTCCTCGCTATCTCTGATACAGTCTGAACATATTTCAGTCTCATTATCTAAAATAGTACTCCAATATTTGTCTTTATCATTGAAGAAGTGGAAGGTAACATTTGGGATGGTACCACTGAAACAGTTGAAAACTGAACAAAGAAATGATCAATTCTGTGACTTGCTAGAATAACGCCCTGTCATGCTTGTCTCGGATTTAGTGGTTTGTTGACACAGTGAATAGCCTGTCAAAAAGTGAACACAGGTCAAATATGAAAGCAGGAGGAGGTGTGAAAAAAGAAGCAAATAACAAACAGTGATCGGTCCAAGCTAAAAATGTGCAACTTCTAGCAAGTGGCTTCAGTCATGGTGTCATTGTTATGTGTTCATGGTGCTTGAACTGTTGTCTTTCTATTTTGCTTCTTTTTTCACACTTCTATACAGCTTCTTCCTGTATTCATACTCAATTTGTGTTCAGTTTGTTGCATACCGCACTACTCACTGCACTAACTTAACTCTAAATCTCAGGAGGGAGGGGGGATAGGGAGTTTTGTAAGGTGTGCGCTCACTAGCTCACTACAAGTGACGAATACTGTTTTAAACTTTCATGGCATGATTTCAGTGAGATTATTCTTGAATTCCTAAGGGTATTTCTTCTCCATTAAGATAAGTAATTTCAAGCACAATAAGAGACGGAGGAGATGCTAGTGTAGCACAAAGAAGAATAAATATATATTTAATTAAATTCACCAATTTTTCAGTTTGGTATTTGAGTGATAGTCTCAACATGTAATGTGTTGTACATATGGTGATGAGCTGTAAAGTGAAGTGTACACTCAATTGTGCCAGATATTGTATAAATTTGAAATATTCTAACATCTCCACCATTGCAATGCATTGAAATAAATTCTGTGGCAAAGTTGAAAGTTTGTACTGGACCAGGATTCAAACCCGGATTTCCCGCTTCTGGCCAGTAGTTGCCTTAACCAATTAGGTTATCCAGATATGGTTTCTGACCTGTCCAAATTCTCAGCTTAAAGCACACTACAGTGATAGTGTCCCCTATTCATTAGCATTATAGTGTGCTGTGTTGTTGTGGTATTCACTTCAGAGACTGGTTTGGTGAAGCTCACCCCCACTCTATCCTGAGTAAGCCTCTTCGTCTACTCATAAGAATGTCAACCCACATCCATTTGAATCTGTTTACTGTACTTGCCTCGTGGTCTCCCTCTGCAATTTTTATGTCACACACTTTCCTTCAATGCTAAATTCGTGGTATCTTAATGTCTAAGAATGTGTTCTACGAATCAATCCCATGTATTAGTCAATTTATCCCAAAAATTCTCCCCAACTCTGTTCAGTACTCTCCTCATTAGTTATGCAATCTACCCACCTAATCTTCAACATCCTCTGTAGCACCACATTTCAAAAGCCTCTATCCTCTTCCTGTTTGAACTATTTATCATCCACATTTCTCTCTACACACATGCCATCAGACAAGTCTTCCTTACGCTTAAATTAATATTCAATGTTAGCAAATTTCTCATTTTCAAAAAGTTTTTCTTCCCATTGCCATTCTGAATTTTATATCCTCTGTACTGCAACTACCACATGTTATTTTATTATCCAAGTAACTAAACTCATCTGCCACCTTTACTATTTTGTTAACTTCTATAATTTCTTCAGCGTTACCTGATTTTCTGATATTACAT
Source organism: Locusta migratoria (assembly GCA_026315105.1). Taxonomy (NCBI): domain Eukaryota; kingdom Metazoa; phylum Arthropoda; class Insecta; order Orthoptera; family Acrididae; genus Locusta; species Locusta migratoria. The sequence goes on along the minus strand of CM048751.1, from coordinate 159,413,120 downwards.
TCCATTACCCTCATTTTGCTCTTGTTACTGTTCATCTTATATGCTACTTTCAACACACTGTCCATTCTTTTCAATTGCGATTCCAGGTCCTTTGCTGTCTCTGACAGAATTACAATTTCATCAGCAAAACACAATGTTTTTATTTCTTCACCCTGAACTTTAATTTCTTCTCCAAATTTCTCCTTGCTTTCCTGCACCGCCTGCTCGATGTACAAATTGAATAACATCGAAGAAAGACTACAACCCTGTCTTACTCACTTCCCAACTAATGCTTCCCTTTCATGCCCTTCGAGTCTAATAACTACGATCTGGCTTTTGTACAAGTTGTAAATAACTCTCCTTTCCCTGTATTTTACCCCTGCTGACTTCAGAATTTGAAAGAGTGTATTCCAGTCAACATTGTCAAAAGCTTTCTCCAAATCTGCTAAAGCTAGAAATGTAAGTTTGTCTTTCGTTAATCTATCTTATAAAATAAGTCGTAAAGTAAGTATTGCCTCCCATGTTCCGACATTTCTCCTGAAGGCAAACTGATCTTCCCCGAGGTCAGCTTCTATCATCTTTTCCATTCTTCTGTAAATAATAATGTTGAAATTTTCAGTCATGAATTATTAAACTGTTGGTTCTGTAATTTTCACAACTGTCTGCACCTTCTTTCTTTCAAATGGCGATTATTACATTTTCCTTAAAGTCTGAGGGTATTTCATCTGCCTCGTACATCTTATGCACCAGGTGAAATAGTTTTATTGTGGCTGACTCTCTCAGAGTCATCAGTAGCTCTGTGTGAATGTTCTGCTCTAGGGGCCTTGTTCTGATTTAGGTCTTTCAATGCTCTGTTGACTCTCTCAGTATAGTATCTCCTATTTCATCTGTATCTATGTCCAACATTATTTTCTTGAAGTTAATTTCCTTTTGTTGTGTCCTAACATAGGAGAGAGGAAAGGGGGTTGTAGATCAGACTCCAAGACCCGAGCGGAAAGGAGTGACTGTAGAAAGACAAGTAACAGACCTCTACGAGAGATTCAGATTTCGAGACTCAAGAGGATACTTGTTCCGGAGACTTTGGGAACTCCTAGATAAATTGGAATTATATTTATTGCATCCCATCTTCTAATACTACTACACTGAGGCTAATGATTTAGAAAAGCAAAAGAATAATCTTTTTACCACATCAGAAGTCATTGTTTATTTCCTTGGAGAAGAGCCTAATACAGCTACCCTTCCTAGCAGCATTCTATGGAAAGTTTGTGAGAAACAGACTGTCATTGAGCTTACCCGAGGATAGTAGCGAATGACACGGATCTCACACCCAACTCATCTGACTGAGGACTTCCCGCTTGATTGAAAAACCTGGGATTTTATAGGCCAGTGTGAGCACAATATTTTTTCCCACTTTCCAGTACCTAACAAATTCCTGTTGGCCACTGCTAATTTCAACCAACCTAACTTGTGGCTTGCCACCTCTACTAGTCCTTTAGCGAACCACGTTTCAGCCCTGTCCCCTCTTGCCATTCCATGAGTGAGGATGACTTGTTTTTGCAGTAATAAACTCCATACTTGGTAGCAACATTGTTCAGCTGAAAAACAAATGCCACAGTGCTACCCAGTATAGTCAGCAACAACAATTTTTTATGTCACTTGGTCACACCTTACACCCTCTACAGAGTGGGGAGCTGCTAACTAGCAATTTTCCTCCTTCACTCTCCTCATGAACCCACTAACGTTGCTGATCCCAGGGACTGGTACCAACTTTGCTATGTACATTTAGATGTGCCTCTTGGCACCAAGTAGCCAGCCGCAGTGGTCGAGTGGTCTGCGGTGTGCCAGTCACAGTCTGCACAGCCACTACGGTCAGGGGTTCAAATCTTCCTTTGGGCATGAGTGTTTGTGTTGCCCTTAGAGTAAGTTAGTTTAAGTTAGTCAAGTAATTAGTGTGTCAGTCTAGCGACTAATAACCATGAAGTTTGGTCACATAAGACCTCACACACATTTGGGACCAAGTACAAGAAGTACAAGTAACATCTTACAACAGTATCTAGATGTTGTATGAAGTTACATGCTTATTCTCCGAAAAGAAACCCCCCTACCCTGGGACGGTGGTTGAGGGATCTGCAGTTCAGCAGGAGATTTCTTTACTGCCTACATCTTTTAAGCTATAGGTGTCAATTTGTCTTGCTATAAACTTCTGAACGTCAATCATAAAAGCGAGTAGGAAAGGAGTAGGAAAGAGTCAAAGGAAGTAAGTGAATAGTGAATTATCAAAGTTGTGAAAACAGTTTCTGTAAGGTTGCAGATGAGGTATGCAGTAGGAATGTGGATGGATGGGACGGGGGAGGGGGGGGGGGGGTGAGCGAGCAAAACTTAATAACTAATTGTTTTCTTCAGAACAGAACATCTTAGACTTTGTGATTTTCTGATTAATATTTCCTTATATACATATCTGATTTTTTTAACTACTACAGCCCTCAGTCGCAAGTTACAATAGAATGTAACCTAGGTTTCAATGCAATGCAGTGGAATGCTTTTCAACCATCATAGTGACTGTTGCTACTGATCCTATTTTATGGTATGACTATCTGTCTACAACAGAATTGTTATTGTATTTTAATTTCTTTTCATTGGCATATAATTTTAACCCTCTTATCTCGTACTGTCTGAAGAAGGTGTCCTTTATGACAATGAAACCTAGGTTACATCCTATTGTAACTTGCAACTGTGAGCTGTAGTTGTCTAAAAAAGTATAATATAGTACAGTCGTTGAGCAACAGCCATGCATAAAGTATGTACATATCTCTATCTAAAATAATCTACTCATAAAAATTGCAAACACAAGATAGCATAAAATCATAACTTAGTTTTTTCACACTGATTCATAATCATCATTTTGCAACAAAAACTTCATTTTATGAAAAACAATGAAAAAAGATGACATTTATTTGTGATTTTCTCATAGAACTCTATTTTATAAATAAGAACTGTTCATCAGACACTTTGGCTGAGAACATCTCACACACAAAATAACTGTATTATTAGATATGATGCAATAAAAAAAACAAAACTTCAACTTCTGAGCACAGATTAACGAACCAGGATATATGATGAACGTTATGTATTATTGCCCACACACTTCAAGTTAATTCCTAGAGGCACAGCTACGTGTCAAGTGATATGCTGCATTGCGCGCCTTTGTGGATTCTCACCGTATGCCATATTACATAGTTTTTGAGTTTGTACAAGTTACTGTCAATGCTGATGACTTCCATAAGAACAAGCTAGAAGGTGTTGCTCATAACCAGTTTATTTTTCTCCATGATATCAAATGAACAAACTCAAAAGGAACTGAGTTTGCCAATGGAAAACAAATGACACTGATTTGTTATTTAAACCAGAATTTGAACCACTCCAATCATAAACTCATAATTTTAAACAATTTTCATAACAATTATAATGAAATCATAATGGTTGTAACCTTTGCACTAACTACCAAAGCCCGTGATCTGGCTACCAGACACACTGAGCTCAGTGAAGTAGATGATGACCTCGACTGAGCGTCATCAGTTGATCGAAGAACACGTCGACGACTATACTACTAACAACTTCATGCTCAGAAGAATTAAACGAAGCTTGTGCGGAGACAGTTACTTCATATACGTTGACAGTTTTTAACACATCACTCAAAGTAGGGTCCGAGGTTTCTAATGCTTTTGCACTAACTTTCCGATTGGGAGCAAGATGAATCATCATATCCCTAATTAATGAAAGTGCATATGATGTGCTGCACTTGCAACAGGAAAAATCACACTTGTGAGCTAAGCCTTGTAAATCTGCATAAGACTGGTTAAATTGCTTAACACACTGATTAAATTGGAGTCTAGCTGCAATGATGTTTTTTTGGTGATCTTAATATGTAGTCAGCAAACTGCAAACTTTTGAAAACTGCAAACTACTAGGGTCTGAGGCTGGTCATAATTTTTGCACCACTTCATATAGGGTACTACTGGAAGACAATAACAATGCGTACTGGCGAGCAGGATCCTGAATTTGACTTGGCTTGCAGGGGAGTTCAAAGTGCTATAAATAAACCTTCCATCTTTTGTTTGCTTTTTCAAAAGAAGCAAAGGATGGAGGGAGATGCAATGATACAGCAGACACCAACTTCTGATTTTGCAGAAGTTGTAATAGTAAAGCTTGCTGCTGTTGTTGCAATAGCTCCCATTGTTTTTGCCTTGCTGATGTAACTGCCATAACTTGAGAAATTCGGGATCCATGCTCACGAAACGAACTTGCACCGTGAGAAAGTCCTCATCACCACTTATCTATTGTGCACTGTGGTGCTACTACTATGGTTCATACACAACGTAACCACTCGCAATTGTATGGCTCACAATAGACTGTATAAACGCACTAAGACAGTGCTATCAATACTGAGCACCATGCCTTGTCTCCAGGCCTAGTCGCAGATGGTGGTCATGGGATGGCGCCACCTAACACTGTGTCTTCAGCAGTGGCGCCATGCAGTACAGCGGTCAGCGGTGGCTGCTCGTAATCTGTACACCTCTGATATTTCAATGTCGGCTGAAGGCGGGGAATCTGAATCACTATTGGATACTAAACTTCATACCATGCCTCAATCTGATTCCCATCAGCACGGGAAACATTGAAAGACTGTGCAATATTCAAAATGTAAGCAAGAGTCAGGTTTTCAAATTGGAGAGCATGTTGCCAAACCTCACAAACTAGCACCAGGTGCAGAATAGTGTTGCAAACCATGTTGGCCACATGGGATTCCTGATGTGTATGTGTAACAAAAATACAGCAGCGACAAAGGCCGTGGTGTTCAGCCACCCATGCATGACAGGATTGATGAGGGTTCTTCCACAACTGATAAAATTCCAAGCAGGCCGCAATAACATGCATATGAGGCTAGTAATAAGCACACAGCAATCAACACATTTCATCAAAGGATAAGGCTGCCGGTTCTTGGCGATGGGCGAGCTGACACAGTAACTGATAAATGTGGCAAGAAATTCAAGACAGAAAAAGAGCTTTACACACGTCCATATCAGAGACACCAAAAGCTAGGAAGTGTTGGTGCAACCATTTCTCATAAGAGTCCCAGTCTTTCAAAGAGTCATTGATCCCGATAAAACGGTGGAGCAAAATGAGCAAACATATGTCGGGTAGCAGAAGCAACCAATGCTGTGCCGCCTGAAGTCAACAACATAATGACAGAGGGAAGAAGTTTAAACGGTCTGCCGGAGCTGACGTAACCATAACAAGCTGTTGAACCATATCAACCATAGTTTGCTACCTGGTCTGATGTAACTGATCCAACAGAGGAAGTTGAAAGTCCAAGAAAGCGGTAGCTGGTTGCGAATCCGTAGACAGAGAAGTAGGCAGAGTAGACACATGGATGTTTGAACATTGATCATTACCAATATATGTGTTGTTGCTTGTAACTTATTTAACAATATAACACTGTTAAGTCACTAGACACAACTGACAATAGTTATCACAAGTTCGGCTGATAGCTAGAGCATAACTGGCCCACGAGTCCAGGTACATAGGCCCAATCACCGCGGGCTGTGGCGGCACTGCGGTGGAGCTGTAGTCGTCTGGGCCGCCATCTGGCAGCCAGTCGTGTACACATTTATTGTCTTGCATGCGTCACACTGTTATAAGAATATCTATAAAAATTCATGCATGTGTGTTCCCTATGTACTCCAAGATGGCTGCAGCAGTTTTGATGAAATGTTCAGGACATATTAACCCAGTAGTTGATCCTGTGAAGTTTGGTAGTGATCGGATCAAAATATTTATTAACATATACATGAAAGTTTACATCTGGTATTTAGAACAACAGTAGCCCTTCTAGTGGTGAAAGAGCCAACCATTTGTATCATGCCATTCTTCTGTTATGCAGTGCTGCCACTCACAGCAGTAGTGTCGCTTCAATGTCTGTTAGACAGTACATTGATAGTGTCACTACAATTGAACTTTCTGTGCAAGAGCCACTACTATCATTCCAAATGCCAAACAAAAACTTTAGCATATACATTAAAACTTTAACCAGACGAAGGAGCACAGGTAGTGAAAGTGACATAACTAAAACATACACACACACAAATGCAAGCTTTCGCAACCCAGTTGCCTGAAGAAGCAACTGCGTTGCGAAAGCTTCCGTGTGTGTGTGTGTGTGTGTGTGTGTGTGTGTGTGTGTGTGTGTGTTATTTATGTTAGTATCACTACCTGTGCTCCTTCACCTGGTAAGTAAACTTCATCTATTTTATATATGTCACCCTGAGGCTAAACATGCCTTGGTGCACGGCCAGCACATCTTGGCGCAGTGTTACACCGTCCGGGTTATCTGGATACTTCCCACCGACACCAACCTTTCAGAACTCCGGAGATGGGAACTTGCCCTTCTGCTTATTCTCTCCTCCTGTTGCCCACCTGGTCTCAACCTCCACTAAATTCAAATTCCTGCCCACAATCTTTAGCATCTTTGCCCCGGTTCTGTGGGCAGAGCCTCTGCCTCAAGTGATATCTTTGTTGAACTTCTTTGCTTTTTACAAATGTCTGTGTAGGTGTGTTTGCATTTGGATATGTGTGAGTTTGTGTGTATTTGTTTACCTCCCTTTTTTTCCCCTAAGGTAAGTCCTTCCACTCCTGGGATTGGAATGACTCCTTTTCCACTTCCTTAAAACCCATATCCTTCCCTTTCTCCTCTCCTTTCTTCCTCTTTTCCTGAAGAAGTGACCAACGGTTGCTAAAGCTTGTATGTGTGTTTGTGTGTGATTTTATTTGTGTCTGTCGACGAGCTGGTCCTTTGGGTAAGTCATCCATTTTCTATTTTTTGTATTTGTTTATCCCATCAGGAAAGTTTCCTTATATAAAGTAGATGAAGATTACTTACCAGGCGAAGGAGCACAGTTAGCAATAGTAACACAAATAAATAAAACATACACACACACATAACCGCTAGCTTTCGCAGCCTAGCTGCTTCTTTAGGCAGAAGGGAATAAGTGGGAAAAGGAAATGATGAGAGGTTTAAGGGATTGGGTAAGGAGCCATTGCAATCCTGGAAGAGGAAAGACTTACCTTGGAGGGAAAAAAGGAGGGTAAAGAAATACACTCACACCCACACATATACACAAACACATCTAGGCAGACATACTGTAGAAAGCAAAGAAAAGCAAAGAAGTTGGGCAGTTGATCTCTGACAAACTTCTTTGCTTTCTACAGTATGGCTGCCTAGGTGTGTTTGCGTTTGTGTATATGTTGTGTGTGTGTGTGTGTGTGTGTGTGTGTGTGTGTGTGTGTGTATTTGTTTACCCTCCTTTTTTCCCCCAAGGTAAGTCTTTCCTCTCCCAGGATTGGAATCGCTCCTTACTCACTCCCTTAAAACCCCCATCATTTCCTTTTCCCTTTCCTTCCCTTCTGCCTGAAGAAGCAGCTAGGCTGCGAAAGGTAGTGTTTATGTGTGTGTGTTTTATTTATTTGTGTTGCTATCGCTACCTGTGCTCCTTCGCCTGAAAAATTCCTAGCAGGAAAAATTATATATAAAAAATAGACGAAGATTACTCACCAGGCGAAGGAGCACAGGTTTGACAGCAGCACACACACACTCACTCACACACACACACACACAAACGCTAGCTTTCACAGCCTAGATGCTTCGTCAGGCAGAAGGGAAGGAGAGAGAAAAGGAAATGATGAGGGTTTTAAGGAAGGGGGTAAGGAGCCATTTCAATCACGGGACAGGAAAGACTTACCTTGGGGGAAGAAAAGGAGGGTAAACAAATACACACACACCCATACATTTAAACAGACGCAAACATACCTAGGCAGATATATCCAAAGCACAGGCACATTAACAGATACAAATAAAAACACACATGGTAGCTTCTTCAGGAAAAGAGAAACAAAGGAGGGGAGAAAGGGTAGGATATAGATTTAGGGAAGTGGAAAAGGAGTCATTCCAATCCCAGGAATGGAAGGAATTACCTTAAGGGGATAAAAGGAAAGGCAAACAAGCATGCACGCACACATACACACACAAACACAACAAGGTAGAAATTTGTAGAAAGCAAAGAGGTTGGACAGAGATAACAGTTGAGGCAGAGGCTCTGTCCAGAGAACTGAGGCAAAGATGTTAAGATGGTGGGCGGGACTTTGAATTTAGCGGAGGTTGATAGCAGGTGGGCAACAGGAAGAGAGAATATGCTGAAGGGCTAGTTCACACCTCCGGAGTTCTGAAAGGTTGGTGTCGGTGGGAAGAATCCAGATAATCCGTACGGTGTAACACTGTGCCAAGATGTGCTGGCCGTGCACCAAGGCATGTTTAGCCACAGGGTGATCCTCATTACCAACAAACACTGTCTGCCTGTGACTGCTCATGGAACTGGATAATTTGTTGCTGGTCATTCCCACATAGAATGCTTCACAGTGCAGGCATATAAGTTGGTAAATCACGTGGTTGCTATCGCAAGTGACTCTGCCCTTGATCGTGTACACCTTCTGGGTTACGGGACTGGAGTCAGTGGTGGTGGAAGAGTGCATAGGGCAGGTTTTACAATGGGGGCAGTTACAAGAGAGTAGGGAAAGTGGTTTGGGAATTTCATAGGGATGGACTAGGGGGTTACGAAGGTTGGGTGGGCAGCGGAAAGACACTCTCTGTGGAGTGGGAAGGATGTCATGAAGGATGGATCTCATTTTGGGGAAGGATTTAAGGAGGTTGAGTCCCGGTATATATCCAGTGACAAGAGAGGCACTTCTGTGGTTCTTTCGTGGAAGGGGGGATGAGGTAGTGGCTCTGGCAATTTGCTTCTCTACCAGATCAGGAGGATAGGTGTGCAATGTGAAAGCTGTTATTAGGTTATTGGTGTACTGGTTCAGGGATTCGGGACTGGAGCACACTCATTTCCCACGAAGACCTAAGCTGTAGGGAAGGGAACATTTGATGTGGGATGGGTGGCAGCTGTCTTAATGGAGGAAAGGTAAACAAGCGCACGGACACACACACACACACACACGCAAACAAAACAAGGTAGACATTTGTAGAAATGTCTACCTTGTCTTGTTTGCGTGTGTATGTGTGTGGGTGTGTGTGCGCTTGTTTATCTTTCCTTTTTTCCCCTTAAGGTAAGTCCTTCCACTCCTGGGATTGGAATGATTCCTTTTCCACTTCCTTAAAACCTATAGCCTTGCCTTTCTCCCCTCCTTCCTTTCTCTTTTCCTGAAGAAGCGACCAATGGTTGTGAAAGCTTCTTATGTGTGTTTGTGTGTGTTTTTATTGGTATCTGTTGATGAGCCTGTGATTTGGGTAAGTTATCCAAATTCTATTTTTATACATATATTTTAAAATGTAAGATTTATCCAGGGGCAGATAGACTCTGACTATAAGTTATTGGTTACTGACTTTAGATTAAAACTTAAGAAACCAGAAAAAAGTAAAAGAGTCATGACATGGAACCAATAGTTGTGAGAGTTTCAGGGGCAGCATTAGGCAAGGTTTGACTGAAACGGGGGAAAGTAATAGAGTAGAAGAAGAGGAGAATAGCTCTGACAGTCACATTTGTGAAAACTGGAGACAATCATACATGGAGAAAAGCAAGGTGTGAGATTACCGCCCAATAGAAATATTGATAATTAATAGCATTTGATAATTAAACAGTATGAAGTTCACAGCAAACATTGACCAAGCCAAAGCACTAAATGTTACACAATTTTAATCTTATTAATTATGGTAGCAATGTACATACACAGTTGGGTGACAACATTTATAGTTAGGCCATAAGTAGAAATTCTCCACTTTGAGATTTGCTGTGTGCTTGTAGCTGACGGGATGCCAGCGAGCAGGCCGACGTTGGTGGCTTGTTCCAGCTTAGGATTTTCCAGGTTCGTTTCCGGTGAGGGGGGAGAGGGACAATGGCGAGTGCCAGGCGCAATGCAGTGCACAGCGTGAAATAAAATATTCTAATACTACTGCCATTTGAAGTAATATGATGCAGTTAGGAACCTTTAAGGCCCTCATTACAAAATAGCCTGTTGACAAATAAACAATACTTTAGCTGATATAGTCACATCTGGCATAGTATGTTTAATTGACAATGAAAAGTAATAAATTACCAATGAATACAAGACAGTTACACAACTAGCATGGCAATGTTTGTTTATAAAAATAATATATTAACTATTTCTCATTTTATTTTCAATTAATCTTGTGTATTTTATCTTGAAATATTCAGTTAAATCACTTATCTGTGATATAAGAAATTGCACGATTATAATAAATAGTACAAAGGATGTTTATACCAATATAAAAACCTAAGAAGACATTTAATTAATGTGTAGTGTAATTATTTTGATTTTAAGTGAAGTTTTAGAAATGTATTGGCTGAGTGCTGTACCTTGGCAAGTCGGTTAGAACAGCTCACATGGGGAAGTTGGATGACATAGGGAAAAAACCTGGCAGTTGAGCTTCTGGCGCACGCGTGCAGGGCCCAGGAAGTGTCGAGTCGGGAACGAGTGTTGTAGCTGGCCGGGCGGCGTCGCTCTACTCAGTCGGCATGTGGATCTCCAGGTGGAGACTATAGATTTTCGGTGTGGCAATTGCCAGGTGTGGTTGCTCGTCGTAGACTGCACCAAGTTGAATCAAGTGCTACTGTGTGTTGTGAATATTTAGCCGGTGGAACAAGGTGTGCATCGCACTGAATTAAAGTGACTGTGTTTTGTTAATGTAACACGTGTCGTCACATAGGCATGAACATTAACGGTGTTTGAGACTGGCACATGGTGTGAAAACAATTTGCAACAAATATTCATTTTGTCTGGGGGCTCACAAGCTTTAACTTTATTTGATAAATGTGTCGACATACAGACGTATCAGCCACAGGGCTTTAATATGGTGTAATAAACAACTAAAAGTGAACTTTCACGTGTTTTCAAAAATAATGATAGTACACCCTTTTCTCACATGAACTTTATTATGAAGTTTTTTGTTAATCATATGCAGGGAAGGAAAGCTGTGAACATGTGATATCATCCCCTAAAAAACGAGTCAAACTGTAGCAATCACAGTTCCAATGTTTTTGCGTGTTTAGGAATTTGCTTCGCAGTTGGTGGTTGTGAGTTTTAAAAATTAAATTTTCCTTATTTAAACTCTCACCCCGATCTTCACCCTCGCAAAGGCCTAATGGTAATCCTTGGATAACACAGGAAATGTTGTATTTAATTGATGAAGGGAGAAAATATAAAAATTCAACAAGTGAATTATGCAAAATGGAGTGCAGATGGCTGAAAAATGAGGTTGATAGGAATTGTAGGTTGGTTAAGCAGTAGTGCCTAAAGGACAAACGCAAGTCCATAAAAGAATGTATTACTAGGGAAAAGATAGATACTGCCTACAGGAAAATAGCGGAGACATTTGGAGACAAAGAATAGCAGCTTCATGAATATTAATAATTTGCATGATAAAGCGGTTCTTAATAAAGAAGGAAAAGCTGAAAGGTGGAAACTATATATCGGAGACTTACACAAGGTACTGAATGAACTGAAGGTAGTATCGTAGGAATGGACGAGGAAGTAGATGAAGATGAGAGGAGATATACTGTGAAATGAATTTGACAGAGCACTGAAAGATTTGAGTCGAAAAAAGGCCCCTGGACTAGATGTTATTCCTTCGAGAGCTGTTGACATTGTTGGGAGAGGCAGTCAGGAAAAAACTGCTCCACTTAGTGTGCCAAATGTATGAGATAGGGTAAATAGCCTAAGACTTCAAGAACACATTAATTCCAATTCCAAAGAAAGAAGATGCAGACTAGTGTGAAAATTACAGAACTATCAGTTTAATAGGTTATGGTTGCAAAATTCTAACACAAAGTATTGACAGACGAGTGGAAAAACTAGTAGAATCCAATCTTCAGAAAAATCAGTTTGGATTTAGTAGAAATATAGCATCAAATGAGGATATGCACCTTATGACTTATCTTAGTAGATAGGATAAGAAAAGGCAAACTTCATTTTAGATTTTGTAGATCTGGAAAAAGCTTTAGACAATTTTGACTGGAATACACTATATCAAATTTTGGAATCATCAGGGGTAAAACATAGGGAACAAGAAGTTATTTACGACTTGTACTAAAACCAGACAGCAGTTATTAGTGCCAAAGAACATGAAGGGGAAGCATTGGTTGGGAAAGGAGTAAGATAGGGCCTGTAACTTTACCCCAATTTTATTCAATTTGTTCATTGAGCATGCTGTTAAGTAAAGCAGTGATAAATTTGGAGAAGGAATTAAATTTCAGGGAAAAGAAATAAAAACTTTGTTGTTTGGCAATGACATTGTTATTCTGTCAGAAGCAGCCGATGACCTAAAAGAGTAATTGAATTGAATAGACATTGTCTTCAAAGAAGAATACATATAAGATGAACATTAACAAGAGCAAAATAATGGTAATGGGATGTAGTCTAAGAAAATAAGACTATCCTAAGGAATTAGACTAGGTAATGAGATATAAAAGTACTACACGAGTTTTGTTATTTGGGTACCAAAATACCTTCTGGTGGCTGAAGTAAAGACGATTTAAAATGCAGAATGTCTCTGAGATTAAAAGTATTTATGAAGAAGTGAAATTTGTTGACTTCCAAAATTAATTTAGATGTTAGGAAGTCCTTTCTCAAGGCAATTGTCTGGCATTTAGTACTGTATGGGAGTGAAATGTGGACAATAAGGAGTTCAGACAGAATTATGATAGAAACATTTTAAATGTGGTGCTTTAAGCAAATGCTGAAGATTATATGGGTAGATCGTGTAACTAATCAGGAGGTGCTGAACATAATTGGGGACAAAAGAAATTTCTGGCGTATCTTGACAGAGAGAGGGAATCGATGGGTGGGACACATTGTGAGACATCATAGAATCATCAGTTTAACATTGGAGGGGAGTGTGTGGGCCGCACCAGAGTGGCTTAGCGGATTGAGGCGCTATGCTCTAATGCGTGAGGGCGCTCCCCGTCGAGGGTTCGAATCCTCCCTTGGGCATGGATGTTTGTTCTGTCATTAGTATAAGCTAGTTCATAAGTAGCTTGTAAGTTTAGGGACTGATGACCCACAGTTAAGTCCCATAAGCTTAAAACAACAACACAAAAACAACATAAAACTCATGGGGGGGAGGCCGAGAGATGAATACAGTAAGCAGGTTGAAAAGAATGTAGGTTGCTAATCTTATTCATAGATGAAGATGTTTGCAGAGGACAGGTTAGCATGGAGAGCTGCATCAAACCAGTCTTTGTACTGAAGACCGCAACATCATCCCTGGTGTATTAAAGCAAATTAATTCACTTAACAAAAGTGTCCCCTACTTTAGTTTGTATGCCATTTAGGCTCCTTTCAGAGTATGCTGATGGAATATCACTGTACCTAGCTATCATATACAACCACTTGCTCAGCAAAAGATCCAAAACCAAAGACTGGAAAGTTGCACAGGTCATTCCAATATTCAAGAAAAGCAGTAAGAATGATTTGCCAAATTACAGGCCTATATCTTTGATGTCTATTTGCAGCAGGATTTTTGGAACATATTCTATTTTCAAAGAACCTCAAAGAGAATGACATTTTTATCCATAGTCAATACAGATCTGGAAGGTGTTCTTATGACAGCTCTTTACTCACATTAAGTGGTGGCTGGTATCAACTAGGGAACTCATATATATTCCATATTTTTAGATTTCTGGAAGGCTTTTGACACTGTAACTCACAACTGACTTCTAATTGAATTGCGTGCTTATGGGATATCATCACATTGTGCAATTGGATTTGCAATTTCCTGTCAGAGGAAAGGATACATTATGTAGTAACTGTCAGAAAGTCATTGAGTATAACAAGTGATATCTGTCATTCCCTAGGAAAGTGTTATAGAGCCTCTACTGTTCCTTGTCTTTATAAATGATTTAGGATACAATCTGAGCAGCTTTCTTAGTCTGTTTGTGGATGATGCTGTTGTTTATCGGTTAGTAAAGTCACAAGAAGATCCAAAGCAACTGCAAATGATTTAGATAAGATATCAGCATGGTGCAAAAAATGGCAATCGACCCTTAATAATGATAACCGTGAATTCATCCATATGACCACTAAAAGAAGCCTGTTAAACTTCATTTGCATGATGAATCAGTCAAAACTACAGGCTGTAAATTCAACTAAATACCTAGGAGTAACAATTACAAAAAACTTGAATTGGATAGAACACCCAGAAAATATTGTAGGGAAAGTGAACCAAAGACTATGTTTCATTGGCAGAACACTTAGAAGATGCAACAGGAGTACTAAAGAAACTACCTACACAATGCTTGTGGATACTATTTTGGAGTATTGCTGCATATTGTGGGATGTCCACCAGGTGGGACTGATGGGAGATATAGAGAAAGTACAGAGAAAGGCAGCTTGTTTTGTATTATTGCAATATATGGGAGAGAATATCATAGAAATTATGCACAAGTCGGGGTGGAAATCATTATAAGAAAGGTGCTACTCGTTAACGTGAGATCTGTTTGCAAAATTTCTTTTGTCAGTTTTCTCCTCTGAATGCAAACATATTTTGGTGGCATCCACCTACATAGTGAGACTTGATCATCATAAAAAATGAAAGAAATCAGATCAAAAATGCTATTAGAGAATGGAAGGGTAGAGATTTATCCAGAAAGAGGTTCAATAAACCCTCTGCCATGCACTTAAATGTGATTTGAATTCATAAATTTACAGCTGTTAATGTCAAACAATAGCATCTGTTCTTTTGTATGTCCAAAAGAATGGACACCATATCAATAACTGTGTATTGATGTTTCTTCCATGGAACATGGAAAGAATAGTGCTTAAATGTCTTTGTGCACACTATAATTAGTCCAATCATGTCTCCTACTTTATGTGGTCAACTGCAATCTTCACAGTCGATGTGGGGTAGTGATTCATAGGGGCAGTAGTATATTTATAGACTTCTCATATAATATTGGTTCTTGAAACCTAATAAGTCTTGTAGGTTAGAATTATTCAAAGTACCTCATTTTTGCAGTGATTCAATGTTTTGTAAGTGTTCTACCAATGAACAGAAGTCTGTTACGTGCATTTCTTATGATTAGTGGGTATGCACTTATTGCATTTCACAATTCTAGATAATTGTACTAGTTTTGCTCGATTATAATTGTACTCATCATGTGTTTTCATTTTGTGAAGCACAAAATTTCACATTTATGAACATTTAAAGATGTAAACAGGAATAGCAACAACCCTGCTGAAATTTTGTACTTACCCAACAAACTTGATATGGATCCACTAAATATGGTTCCTCCAACAAGCTTTGTTTCATGTACCATCCTTGTCCAAGAGACCTAATGCTTCACACTTAATGACTTTGATCTAAGTTGGCTAATACTTTGTTTGTCTCGACATCTTTCCACCATTCTCTAGAGCAAGGAAGGATCACTGTGTCCTTTGTATTACTGATCATTTATTGAAAAGTTTGTGTTAATGTGATACCATAGGTTGTAGAGGGGACAATGTATATTTACATTAGTTGTGACTATCAGAGTGCCCTTCATGGTGTTGAGGAATTGCATCAAACAAAAAATACGTAAAAACAAGGAAGCTTCCATTCTCAGTTAGGTGACTGGGGAAAAGTACACTATGTGATCAAAAGTGTCCAGACACCTGGCTGAAAATGACTTAAAAGTTCGTGGTGCCCTCCATCAGTAATAGTGGAATTCGATATGGTGTTGGCCCACCGTTAACCTTGATGATTGTTTCCACTCACGCAGGCATACATTCAATCAGGTCCTGGAAGGTTTTTTTGGGGAATGGCAGTCCATTCTTCATGGATTGCTGCACTGAGGAAAAGTGCTGATGTGGGTTGGTGAGGTCTGGTATGAAGTCGGCATTCCAAAACATCCCAAGGATGTTCTTTAGGATTTCAGTCAGGACTCTGTTAAGACCAGTCTATTGCAGGATGTTATTGTTGTGTAACCACTCCTCCACAAGCTGTGCATTGTGAACAGTTGATTGATTGTGTTGAAAGATGCAACTGCCATTCCTGAATGGCTCTTCAACAGTGGGAAGCAAGAATGTAGGCCTGTGTTGTGATAGTGCCATGCAAAACAATAAGGGATGCTATGAAAAACATGACAATACCATAACACCACCACCTCTGAATTTTGCTAGGCATTACGCAAGCTGGCAGATGATGTTCACCTGGTATTTGCTATACCCACACTCTGCCATCGGATTGCCACGTTGTGTACTGTGATTCGTCACTCCACAAAACATTTTTTCACTGTTCAGTCATTCCAAGTTTTACCCTCCTTACACCAAGCAAGGCGTCTTTTGGCATTGATTTGTGTGATGTGTGGTTTATGGGCAGCTGCTCAACTATGAAATCCAAGTTTCCTCACCTGCTTCCTAACTGTCATTCTACTTGGAGAGGATCCTGAAGCAGTTTGGAATTCCTGTGTGATGGTCTGGACAGATTCCTGCCTATTACACTGTACGACCCTCTTCAACTGTTAGCAGTCTCTGTCAGTCAACAGATGAGGCCAGCCTGTATGCTTTTGTGTTGTACGTGTCCCTTCATGTTTCCACTTCACAATTACATCAGAAACAGTGGACCTAGGCATTTTTAGGAGTTTGTAAATCTCGCATACAGTTTTCTGAGACCTGTAACGCCCTCTCAAAATGCTGAATGTCTACTGAGGTTGCTGATATGGAGTACCTGGTATAGGTGGCCAAACAATACACCTAATATGAAAAACATATGTTTTTGGGGTGTTCGTTTACTTTTGATCACATAGTGTAGCTTCTATGTCTACATGCCTGATGCTTGTGTATAAGGGAGTCATAGAATACTATGACAGAGAGATTTTTCCAGGCATGATATTGAGCAAAGGGCTACATCCCTGCCTGCTGTTTCACATCTGCTGAGAAATACCATGTATAAATAAGAGAAAGTGTATGAATAGTGCATTGAAATCAAATACTTGGTTTCAGTGGATTTCCTCTTGCCCATTAAACCATGTTCTTACCATATCATCATCAGCAATCTGCTGCTTCTGTTTGATGCCATATTGTTGCATTAGGGTTAGAATAGCAGTACATACTATTCATGTGTTCACAAGTTTTATGTTTGTATGCATGTGTATCTCTGGTAAAAATGGCTTTTATGGTCAAACATATCTCTTTATCACACCTGTCTGGGGCTTGGCATTTTGTCTTTGTGGTGAGTTGCATTCTATCCTTTTCATAATAGTAGTGATATTTCAGTCCAATCCCCATCATTTTGATTTAATGTACCCATAAAAAATGCACAGTAGAGACATATATGAAATACTACTTTTCAAATTTCAACCAACAATATTTCACAGAAATATAGTCCATTTCCTCTTATGATTACTTTTTTTTTATTTTTCTGAGAATCTCTTGGAGTTTTACAGGCACAAAATAGCATTGTTGTGCATCTTTGAATGTCTTTACCATGTCATTCAAGGCAGTTTGAAGATGATTTTTCATACTTCTTGTAATGTAACTGCGTGCTTAATATTTCAGCAGAGGGAGAGGTAAGAACTGCTTCCAACCACTCATAGTTACTTCTCAAGTGATAAAATCTTGCTGTTGCCTGATGAAGAGCACTGTCAACTGTGGTTAGTTGTATGCTTGCAACACTGCTACATAGTAGCTTTGTATTAATTAGGTATATTTTAGGTAATTAAGTATTTCCTTTACTTCAATAGGCTATGGTTGTACTTTTCATAGAGTGATATTATTCTCATATTGTAAAATTATCAGATTTTCTGTACAACAAATTGTTTATCTTATTGTTACTGCTGATTTTAGCATTAGTATTATTTGGTATGTTCTTACATAGCATTTATGACAAATAGGCTGTTCATTTTATTCAGACTACTGTTTGGTCCTAATTTCTTTTTTCAAAAAGACTTGTGTAATATATGCATGCAACTTAATAGTGCTATTAATTGACAACTGACAGGAAATTTTATCCAGCTTAAAATGTATAACATATTGAAGACATTAAGTAAGATTGAATAATAGGCTGTCCAACTTGATGTCACAGGAATTTGGCTGAACTTATTGAGAGGTTCATTCAAGAAACAAAGGAACAACAATCAGATGGGATAAATGATGGCACAGGAAATGCGGTGTTGTCATCGTGTGCTGATCTCTTTGTCTTCTACAAAAAGTGCATGGTTCAGTGCACACAGCTGAGTACTGGGGAAGCCATGCTGGGGCTCACAGCCACTTTTCAGAAATATCTTCGAGAATACGCAGTAAAGCTATTGCAGAACAACCTTCCAAAGTAGGTATTTATAATTATGATTGTTTTAATTAGTACTGTCTCCTCAAGAATATAACTTTTCAGTATTTTTATACTATTAGTGGACATTTCTACTTTTGCAATTTAAATCAATTCTATGTGTGTCAATTTTGCTGCTGTATGTGATCACACTGAAGTGGTGCAGACAAATGCACTTTCTAGAAAACCAATAGTATAATGCTCATTTATGTCACACAGTATTGTAGTTACTTTCTATGTATGTTAACCAATGGAACAGCTAAACATTCACGGCAATGTAAATGAAATATTTATTAATCAAACATTGTCCGTTAGTCTCTATCCCAAGTGGAGAGAAGGCTTACTAACTTAGAAACCATCACCACTGACACTATTTTGTACCAATAAAATGAATATCCAGTAAAGTGTGAAAGTAAAGTATAAGTAGAATATGTCAGTGAATGATTTGAGAGGAAGAAGGATCATCAAGGTAACTTGTTTTACAAGTAACAGTGCTCTTAATGCCCAATCTACTAGGATGTTTGTTGATACTTCATAAGTGCCCAAAAGCAGTAGTACCACTCTTTTACTCAGACTGATACTCTGATGACAAGCATTGCATTGGCTAGCATTACTGCATTTTGCATGGTACCTGATACTAAAAACCTTATCATACATGTCTGACTGTTGCAGATAGCAAAACACTGCTACTGTCCTTACTACCTGACCAATCTGTCATAGAGGTTCTTTTTCCCTTGCCACTTTTTCTCTACTCTTGGAATCGCTGTTGTTTCAGAAACTTTCCATCCACTTATATCTCCTTATGAACTGTATTAGTGGAGAATCACTCCCAGAAATACGGATAACATCATATTCCTACGCTCCAGTAACTCCAACATTAACTTAATTACAAGTGCAGACGTGACAGTAGACCTATTGAGTTGATCACCACACTAGTGAGTGTGGGGGGGCTCCACTGCTTTATATTTTTAAATAAAAGTGTGTGATATTACTATTATTTTCGTTTCATCTAAATTGGGCCTGCACTATATATTAAGTAAGTAAATGACATATTAATATTTATTCTTTAACTTTTGCTGCACAATTATTTTTATTTAGTTGTTGTTTAATGTTGACAAGTAACATTTCGGTGTTTCACCATTCTCAAGCCATGTTTGCAGTCACTCCAACACAGTATACTGTGACAGCAAATGAGATTTGAGAATTTCAAACTGTTGAAACGAGACTTGTTAACATTAAATAACACCAAAATAAAAATAGTTTTGCAGCAAAAAGTAAGAAATAATTATTTAATATGTCATAATGATTATTAACTGCAACAGTACTATTGGAAATAGTAATAGTAGGTTACATTTAAAGGAAAGGAAAGGGGATTTTTCCAATATGGTTCCTGTTCTCTGCAGAATTTGGACCCATGATCTGCCACTGTTGGATTGTCGGTCTTATCACTTAAACACTTAACCAATGAGGGTGATTATGATGTGTACATTTTCATGCCACAGATCATGGAAATACAGCTGTAGAGTTAACAAATGTGATGTAGTCTAATACAGAGAAAAATGCTGTAAAAATGTAACTCAACGTTTTGTGACCTTCAAATAAGTATAATCATAATCTGTTCATCACACTATACAGCACTCATTACTACAGTAATGAACAGAAATGTAATGCACTTTTGTCATTTGACACAGAATTCCCGACATGTACTGCCCTTGTAATCAAAATTTAATAACTTTTCTCTTACAACTGCTGCTAAAGTGTCTCACAGATGCAACTCAGCCTACAAACTCTAGCATATTTGGTATTTTGGGGAATTTAGGAGCTATAATTTACAGTATAGTACCATGTGCCCTCTGATGCAACATTAGTTGTAATTGCATATTCCATTGCAGGCAGATATTTATGGTGAAATTTTTTCCCTCTTTTCATCATTTTTAAGAATCTATTTTGGTATATTTTTCGCAATTTTTATTTCATTTCATCAATAATTCCACTAAAATTTATTTCCACTTTTCAGCAATATTCATAACTTTCAGCTCACTACTCTTTATATTTTGCTATATAAAATAGCAAATTGATTCAAATTCCCATATTAATACATTAAGTAATATTACATTTATGTTCCAACTAGCTCTGCCGATTATGAGGAGATTGAAGAATATATGAGGAGCTTAAAGAAAATTATTGAGACATTAAGGAAGAAGAAAACTTCATTGTTATGGGAGAATGGAATTCGGTAGTAGGACAAGGAAGGGAAGGGAAGATAGTAGGTGAATATGGTGTGGGCAAAAGGAATGAAAGAGGAAGCCGCCTGGTAGAATTTTGCACGGAACGTAATTTAGTTATAACAAACACCTGGCTTAAGAATCACGAAAGAGGGTTGTATACGTGGAAGAGACCAGGAGACCCTGGGAGATACCAGATAGATTTTATAATGGTAAGACATAATTTCAGAACCAGGTTTTAAACTGTAAGACATACCCAGGGGCAGATATAAACTCTGACCGTAACTTATTGGTCCTGAATTGTAGGCTGAAACTGAAAAAACTACAGAAAGGTAGGAAAATAAAGAGGTGGGACCTGAATAAACTGAAGGAACCTGAAGTGATCAAGAATTTCAGAGGGAGCTTTAGGCAACAATTGCCAGAAAAAGGGGAAAATAAAACAGTGGAGGAGGAATGGTTAGCATTGAGAGAGATGAAATAGTGAAGGCAGCAGAGGAAAAAATAGCTAGGAAGGCAACAAATACAAAAAATCCTTGGATATCACAGGACATACTGAATTTAATCAATGAAAGGAGAAAATATAAAAATGCAGTAAATGAAACAGGCAAAATGGAGTACAGATGACTAACAAGGGAGTGGTCAGACTTGTCATGACAAAACATGTATTGATTTTTTTAACACTGTTAGTTAACATTGAAGGAAGTCTGTATGCAGAATGTTAGCTGCTGACATGGCCTGGAAGTCACCTAAAAAAATCATGAAAATGGCTGTTTTTCCTACTTGGCACTTTCGGTGACGGCTGGCCACCCCTGGAAATGGCGAGTCCCGAGCTGTTGTTATGGTGAGCATTGTGCGCATGGTCGGGAGGTGCGGCTGTCTTATTGCGGCGTCCACTAAAGAGGAATGTCGTTGCACAGTTTTGGTGGAAAGGGGAAACGAATATTTGTTTCTGTGGCATGCACTTCCTTTTCTTTTCTGGTACGTATTTCGAAACATACCATCCTGAAACTGGTTAGAGATGTGAAAGATATTCTGTACATGTGCATCTATACTCCGCAAGCCACTTTACAGTGAACATTCAATTTCCCCTCACAGGTAATGGCAAACACTGTAAATGTTTTGCTGCTTGCCATGGAGATATACCACAGACGCCAAATGAAGCAATCAACAAAGAAAACCCGTGAAGACTATGTGATGTGCAATATTGTAGTTAAACTTCTAGACGAGCATGTAAATAGTGCAGACATGTGGCTAGAAATTAGTAAAACACTCGATATTGCAGACTGTGAATCTAAGACAGAGAAGAATCGGAAGAAAGTTGCACACATGAAGACTGTTCGAGTGATAGTGCCACATACCATCATCAGTTATCTCCGAAAGCAACACCAGCAACTACAATTACATTATGAGACAAAGAAAAAGCGGTGAAGTATTGGTTAATGAAAGTGGTAAGAAACGCCTACATGTCAGTACTGTTCAAAATAGGTATTGCTTTGTCCGTTCTGAACGTGAATTGTATAGATGGAAAAAGGAAGTCACTGGACAACATAAGAGTCGACCGGGAATTGTGATGGAGATAAATGTGCGACATTTTGAGCAATTTACCTATGCCAGATGACAGTCATTGAGTGTCAGTGACACAACTTTGCATGATTCGGCATTAGAGAATGCCAAAGCGATGGGCACTAAAGAATCTACAGCTTCTCAAAGTTGAATTAGTCACTTCGAAAGATCATATAAAATTGTGGCACAAAAAATAACAAAATTTGTATCGAGAAACAGGTCAGAAAATGAAGTGACCCAAATGGAAATGATAGAAGCTTTTCTTACGAGTGCAAAAAATAAGATCGCCAGTTTTAGCGAATCTTATGTTTACAATGCAGATCAGTCAGGTTTTCAAAAAGAAATGTGTGCAAAAAGAACACTGTCATTCAGAGGGGAAAAACACATTGGACTGATGACCCCGTAGTTAAGTCCCATAGACTATACAAACGAAAAACACATTGAACGTAATTGCGCAGTCCATGACTGCACTCACCCATTCATACACTATAATGCCTATATTTATGCTGGATGGTTCATTGCTGCCTAAACTATATGTGTGTCTTCAAGAACCAACTGGACGTTTTGGACCATGTGTCTTACAAACAATGTTCTACGTGGACAATTTTGTGGTAGATGCATCAAAGTCTGGAAAAATGGGAAATGATAACATTACACTTTTCATGTGTCATGCATTTTTTTCTGTTCTGCAGGAACAAATCTCTTCTCCTTCTAGATTTGTGGTCAGGTCATAAAAGTTCTGATTCATTAAAATCTGTATTTCGAGCTCACCCTGACAAAAAAGTAGTAATACTTCAGATTCCACCCGGGACGACGAACGTAATTCAGCCGTTAGACAGAGAATTTTTCCATCAGTGGAAGGCATTTTACAGAAAACTAACAGAGAAAATTATTGTGTGCAAATCACTGCAGTTTCCCGTCCATCACTGTGACAATATTCTCAAGTTGCAATCTGTCGTACAGTATCAGTTTTCCTCCCCACGGTTTCAAAATGTATTTAAATATGTGTGGCACGCCTCAAAATATACTGATATTAGGCCTGATTTCCTGGCCGAGTTTTGTCTACGGACGTCTAACAACATCTGTGATTCACAGGGCTGTCACATGTCGTCTTTGCTTGTATGTTCTTGGTGCACAAAAAACCTATGTTTTGAACATTGTATCAATATTTTGCATTTTTGCGGTAATTACAAGAAATAAAAGTTTGACATGTTCTAAACTGTATATGTGTTGTTGTTGTTGTGGTTTTCAGTCCACGGACTGGTTTGATGCAGCTCTCCACAATACCCTATCCTGATCAAGCCTCTTCAACTCCTCATAAGAACGGCAAC
The DNA here is from genome assembly GCA_026315105.1 of Locusta migratoria. Taxonomy (NCBI): domain Eukaryota; kingdom Metazoa; phylum Arthropoda; class Insecta; order Orthoptera; family Acrididae; genus Locusta; species Locusta migratoria. The sequence continues at coordinate 159,389,652 of CM048751.1, read as the reverse complement.
CTACATCTGTCTGAATCTGCTTACTGTATCCATCTCGTGGTCTTCCTCTGCGGTTTTTACCCCACACACTTCCCTCCAAAGCTAAATTCACAATTCCTTGATGTCTAAGAATGTGTCCTACCAATCGATCCCTTTTTTTAGTCAAGGTATGCCAGAAATTCCTTTTTTCCCCAATTCTGTTCAGTACCTCCTCATTAGTTACGCAATCCACCCACCTAATCTTCAGCAGCACCACATTTCAAAAGCCTCTATCCTCTTCCTGTCTGCACTGTTTATCGTCCATGTTTCACTCCCATACAAGGCAACACTCCACACAAATGCCTTCAGAAAGGACTTCCTTAGGCTTAAACCAATATTCAATGTTAACAAATTTCTCTTTTTCAAGAACGCTTTTCTGCCAATAGCCATTCTGCATTTTATATCCTCTGTACTGCGACCGTCATTTGTTATTTTACTGCCCAAGTAACAAAACTCATCTACCTCCTTTATTGTTTTGTTATGTAATCTAATTCCATCAGCATCACCTGACTTTCTTAGACTGCACACCATTAACTTTGTTTTGCTCTTGTTAATTTTCATCTTATATTCACCTTTCAGCACACTGTCCATTCTGTTCAGCTGCTCTTCCAGGTCCTTTGCTGTATCTGACAGAATTACTATGTTGTCAGCAAAACACAATGTTTTTATTTCTTCACCCTGAACTTTTAATTTTAATTTCTTCTCCAAATTTCTCCTTGCTTGCCTTTATAGCTTCCTCAATGTACAAATTAATAACATTGGAGAAAGGCTACAACCCTTTCTTACTCCGTTCCCAACCACTGCATCCCTTTCATGCCCTTCAACTCTGACAACCGCTGTCTGGTTTTTGTACAAGTTGTATATGACCTTACGCTCCCTATATTTTACTCCTGCTTGCTTCAGAACTTGAAAGAGTTTATTCCAATCAATATTGTCAAAAGCCTTCTCCAAACCTACAAGAGCTAGAAATGTAGGTTTGCCTTTTCTTAATCTATCTTCTAGGATAAGCCTCCCTGCAGTAGTTCTTGCAATGGCCGTGCCTTGTTACTGGAGGCGAACAAAGACTCTCCATAGGTTGAATAATGTCTTCGTGCAACATCTTCTCCACTTCCTCCCGAATTATCTGTCTTTCAGCTGGCAACACTATACCAACACTGGCTAATTGGTGAATGATCCCCAGTATTGATTCGGTGCCTTATTGTGGGCCGTTTCATCTGACTTTTCTCCTGCTGGGGTGTGATGCACCAAAATATTGGCGAAGTACAGCTAACACCTGCTGGCATTGTTCCTTGATCAGTCTGGGGCCTATTGGCAGTTCCACAGTTGTTTCCTCCAGCATGTTGTCTGTGCTAACACTAGAGCATGGGTCTTCATTAATGACATTGACCTCACCATCCTGGTTTGGTTCACCTGTCCCGATACACATTCCTTTGGGGATAAGCTGTGACTGCTCACGACAATTAGTGATCCAAATCTCTCCTCGACCACCGGTAATGCTTATGATAGCCTCTGGTATGTAAATTTCTTTGGTGAACCTGAAAAACTTTTTACTATCAACAAGCACTCCACAGTTTAACCCATCATCTGTGTTTGTGACTGCATCTCTTCTCATTGCCAATGGCTGTATCATCACATTGTCAACGGCAAATAACTTCCCAGAAAATTCTGTATTCTGTGTACCCAATGGAACAATTTCTTCAACTTGCTGCTCAGATCTTCCACAGTCAGTGATAGCTTGGGATGCCTGAAGGAAGTCCCATCCGAGGATGACATTATGACTACATTCCGTTAAAATAACAATTTCAAACAGCTGGGTCGTGTTGTTGATGGTTATTCTTGCGATACAAGTTCCTGCTGGTTGGACGTACTTGCCATTTGCGGCCTTCACCACAATTGACCCCGTATCACAGAACATTGTCTTCTTTAGTGTGAAGCAGTAATTATCTGACTATACAGAGAAAGAAGCTCCTGAATCAACCAGTGCCCGGACAGGTTGGCTGTCAATTATGACATCGATGGGATTTCCCGACATCTTAGCGACTGTCATCCGTGGAGGATTTTCATCTGTGGTGGCCTCATCTCCATACATGGTCACCTCGCTTAGCTTTCTGGGTGCAGCGACTGGGGGAGCAGCTAGTACCTCTGTACGGCAATTGTTAATGGCAACGGCACATCGGGAGCGACCTTGTCTGGGGTACGGTGATGGACTTCTTCCCACAGGTCAACTGAACTCATCAGCAGGCAACTGCCTGGGATAGAACTGCTCTGATGTCTGACGTCTTGTGCCAAAATAATCGTCGCATACTCGCTTTTTCTCTCTGCAGTAGCTTGCGACCTGTCCAGGGCCCCCACAGTGGAAACACAGTAGCATGTTGTCTTCTGTCCTCCAGACATCTGTTCTTCTGTGGAGCGTCATAGTTGCGGGGGGAATTGGTTGTGAACGCGTCAGTCGGTTCATAGTCTGCTGTTTGGCGGCTGCAGTGTACATCATAGCAGGGCGACGCCATTATTCACGTTGGGTGCGACTGGTGGGGCAGACAGGAGCTAATGTCTGAAATACCTCTTCCTCAGTGGCGTCGGCTCCCTCCTGACTTACAGGGCTTACATCCATGGCCATAATCTGATGCTCACTCTGTCTAATAGTCCCGGCTGCTATAAACTGTTGTAATTCTTCTCTCACAATTAGTCATATGAGAGAAGCGAAGTCATGCTAATCTTCCACAATGGCCATTGGGGAGTCTGTCATTCTTCTTTCGTCCAACTCTCCTTTGTTGCAGCTCTTCAATATGTTGGCACCATTTGATGAACTCTTCTGTTGTAGCGACATCTTTCATCAGAAGAGCTTCGTACATGTCTTCTGCTATACCCTTCATCAGGTGCGTGATTTTGTCAGCCTCAGTTGTATTTGGATTGACAATGTTACACAGGGCCAAAACATTCTGTATGTATGGCTGTGTTGGCTCACCATGTCATTGGGCCTGGTTCTTTAGTTGTTCTTCCGCCGGGCTGATTTGCCACTGGTGGTCTCCAATGTCTTTTTGAGTTCCATTTCGAATGTTTCCCAGTCATTTAGTTAGCTTGTCTTTGTTGTTTTCAAACCATTGCTGGGCTGTTCCGACCAGGTAGAAATAAACATTGGCCAAGCACATTGTATGATCCCACCTGTTGTACTTGGCGACTCGGTTGCACCCTTTTAGCCATTTGTTGGGGTCCTGTCCAGCGTCACCAGAGAACACCGAGGGTGTCTGATGTGCAGCTGGCCTACTGCTGGTTTTGTGTCCATGGTTCTTCTGATGATGCAGACTTTTGGAAGGAGGTACTTGGTATATCCCTCGTATTTCGGTTCTAATCCATGTAAACAATGGCTTTTATGTTGCCTAATCGGAGCCACGGTGATACAGCTGTTGCACAGGGTACCCAACACCTCTACCAAACAATGTCGCATTGAAATGGAAGCAGGCTTGACTTCGAAGGCAGGGTTGTCAAGTGAACACAGCACTTATACTGAAAGCAGGTTTATTGTGAATTCAAACGTACACACAGCACTGACTGCCTCTCGGGCATAGTGCTCTGCTATTTATACACAGACCAAATGTACCAGAAATTAGAAGAATAATTACAATAAGAAACATGTAGAAATTACAAGTGAACATAAGAAACATGTAGAACATTCTGGAAATGATAATTACAAAGAAATAAATTGTAGCCGGTGGACGGGATTGAACCGAAGACCATCAGCTCTGCAATCAGTGATGCTATCCATTGCACCACGCCAGCGGTTGGTTACTTCGGGGTCTCGTGGCAATATTTAGATCTCGTTGCCATGACTCAAACAGAATTTCTGGTGTTAAATTTAAATTATGTGATTTAACGGAATTTCATCAATTATTTCACAATTATGTCTAAAGTTAAATAGTTAAGTATTTTAGCAATATTAGTAAAATTTTGCAACTCTCACTTTTTGAAAGGCAGATGCTTCTGTCCATTGCTACAATACTTTACCTGTTTTATAATTTATTTTTATATTTATTATATGGCAGGGATTAATTGATGATTTTTTAAGGAAGTTTTTTTCTGTTTTATGATAACAAACTTTTGTGATTTTTCATTAACTTTATCACCAGTATTAATCACACTCACTGGCAGAAGAACTTGTGTAAGTAAAGCTGTGATAGGGGATTGTGGATCATTCATGGATAAATTACTTAGTAAAGCACTTGCCTGAGAAAGACAAAACCACTGAGTTTGATTTCCAGCCTGGCACACAGTTTTAATCTGCCAGGAAGATTCTGCACAAGGAAATGTCATCATAATTTTTTGTGCCATACAGGTTAGCTGCACCATCATCAGGAATGTCAAACTTGACAAGGGACCTGAGAGATTTATCATCCGCAGGACTATCCACAGCAGGACTTATCCAAAACTTCCAAAGCCTTCTGAAGGAGGGAGAAGTAACAAGATACACACAAGATGAACAGGCAAGGGTCTGCAGGTTCGTGTGTTTACAAGTAGGTTAATATTTTTACTGTTGTCAATGTGTGTGTCACATAAAAGAACTTATTACTTTCAAGTGCTTCACTGAAGGTTAAGACATAGCTTCATATCACAGATTTAATTGTTTTGCAGCATACTTACAACAGCAGAATATTGCCTGGAAACAACTCAGCAGTTAGAAGAAAAGCTTAAAGAAAAGGTTGATCCTGGATTGGCTGAGAAGATTAACTTGTCCCAGGAACAGGATGTATTCCACAAGTAAGGAAGAACAAAGTACTTCATTACATCTAATTTCAGACTACACATAATTATCTTTTCACAAGAACTAATTAGGATTTTAAATCGACCCTAGACACACCAGCAACTAGAATTTCAGCTCTGAATATTAACAAAGAACACCAAACTGTAACTAAGCCGACACTTTGGGATCGGATGGAAACACTCTCCCCAGTGTACCCTATCTTGCTTCTTGTGTTTCATGATTTCCTTATTATAACTGAAATGTTTCCATTTCAAAGCAGTGGTGCATTGACAAATAGTAAAAAACTTGTCATTCTTATTATGATTAATTATAAAGTGGTGGTTACAAATGCCATATTAGCAGTTAAACCCTGCAATCAATGGGGCAGAGAATCTAGGGTGATATTTCCCGGAGTTTGCTGTAGCATTGTGGACTATAGGTTGTTGAAGTAAATAAGCATGCCTGCTGGTTTGTGGTCCACTACTGTTTTCTTCTTCTTCTTCACCTTCACCACTTTGGCTCCTTAAAGGTTTTGGATGATTATAATTAATTAAATAGAACTGTGTTCTGCAATATTACAGTTTGCCATTTGTTCTATTGTGTGAACATGCTATGGAATATATACCAATAAATTACAAACATAGTCTTCTGAACCACACTTTGATAAACTTGGTAGATATTATAATAATGAAAATTGTAATTGATGTGCTGATACTAATAATTTTATACATCCACTGAAAAATACAGATAAAACATTATAAGTATTTAAACTTCCATATTAGCACACTTATTCTGTTGTTACTTTAGTTTTTAAAGAAAACAGTTATAATTTGAAACAGAATATTTGTACTTTTTTTAGTTCAGAATGAAGTAACATGAACAAAGTCATACCTGAACTACGCAAAAGGTAAAGTAATCTACATATAAAGCATCCATATCAACCATGACAAAAATAAAGATTTTGGGAAAGGCTTTAATGACTTCCAACATATTACATAAATAGTGCAGGCAGAAACCAAAATCACTTGTAATTAATCAGGGGAAAAAAAGAAAATAAAAGGAATAAGGCAATTTGTTGCAGTGAATACACTTCAGTTTCATTAATAACTGTAATACTTAATCTATATATGAAATTATTAGTATCAGCACTTCATTTACAATATTCATTATTACAGTATCTCTCCAGTTTATGTGCTTGCGGTTCAGAAAACAGTGTTTGCATTTCATTGGCAAGTATTTTATGGCATGTTCACAAAATAGAACAAACACATTTCTATTATTTTTCAGTGGGCCATTTGGCAGTGCATTAGTTATAATAAAAAAATCATGAAAAATGAGAAGCAAGATGGCATATGCTAGGAAAAGAGTTTCTACCCAATCTTGAAGCATTAACCTTGTAACAGGTTGGTAATCTTCATTAACAATCTGAGCCAAAGCTGTCTGTAAGTTTGAGTGAATTTTGTTTTTCCTAAGCTTCTGTTTTGGTTATAGTACATGCAAATAAACTTGCACTTTTCACAATATTTTTTATCACTCATTAAACCTATAGAATAGTAAATTTTGAACCACTCTTGCTATACATTAACTAATCCATAAAAGATAACCTTCATTTTTCAATAATCAACAGGATTTCAGTAGTAGTTAGAAGTAATAAAGTAAACACCATCATGTATTTAATAAGTCATCTAGTTAATATAATATGAATTGTGCTAGGTATCATAAAATACTGTAATCAGTTACCATATAGTTGATCATGGTATTTAACAATAAATCTTAATTCTCAACTCCACTTAGAAACAATAAGAAAACTATAAACATAAAGATTTACATATATCATATAAGATTTAGTTGGTAAGAAAACAGAACTTGAGATGCAGATACATCTAAATCTCACTATACATGATACTTTCTTTCCACAGAATTGCCACATGTAACAAATAAAAAGCTTATTTCAAATGTAAAATATGGAGTTACGTTCTTTTTTTCTCAGATACGAAGTATAAAATAGCAGAGTTTCTTAGTGTTTTTATCAAAAATAACTATTTGCATAGTTAATGTTTATACATGTTCTAATGAGCCTAAAGTACTTTATAATGCTTTAAGAAAGTTGTAGCCTGAATTCCAGTGACATGTGTCTCCTTAGAGATTGGCCTTGATGTTACAGAAGGCACTGTGCAGCCAATCATAAAAGCCTGAATCAGGATGTCTGGACAAACATTTAACACTTTCCCTTTTGATTATAAATGTATGATGTAAAGCATTATCTAACAATGGAAAGTCCAGTAATAGAGGATAGATAACAATACACTTTTTTGCAATAGAAATAATATTTTTTATCCTGTCAGTAATATAAGAAGTAGCAACTAATCATAATAGCATGTAGAATAATCACTTTCGCATACTTTTAATTTTCGGCCTCAACCGACAGCGGTCCTGACTCTGAGTCCAAATAATGAAAAAATAATCAATGAACCTGAACCAGACTAGGGGTTTGGGGGTTTTGTGAGTTTAAGAAAGTAACCTGGCATGGTTAATTCAGTAATTTCTCATTTGAATAAGAGAAGTGAAACTTTAAACCTAAAATGACACTAGATTATCCATTACATTTTTATCGCTCTCATTTCTCCAGACAGAATGGATGAAACCATCTAAATGGAAATAAGGTGGCTGGAATGTTTGTGTGGCTCACGGAGTGCAACAGTACAGTCTTTCAACATCTAGTTGTTTGATCCCTTCTGAAGGGACTTTATAGCATTCTGTGTGCTTATTCACCATCACTGTCAAAAATACATCAATGAAAAAAACTGTCATTCATCCTACTCATTTCAAATTATGATGATTTTCCCCTCATTCATTATGAAGCTTGCTGATCTCCTTTCTCTTTGCACATATATCACGGTAACACATTGGGCTCCATCAAATATGCTGTAAATTTTCATTTCTCTTTTTCACTTCTTACAAAATTTAGATTGATTTAGCACAAATATCATGTCTTGTATAATAATTTTAGTATCAGACTTGTTATTGAGTCAAGAAACTACTGAAATAAGCATTTCTTTTCTCTCTTACAGTGTGATCTCTAACTGTATTCAACTCCTGGTACAGGACCTTGAATCTGCTTGTGAACCAGCACTGACTGCCATGAGCAAGGTATCTGGAATAAGTCACTAGTTCCAGCTAATAATTTTAGTACAATAGCTAGTAATTACAGCAATAATGGACTCAAAGGTGATTTGAAATAGGCCTAGCTTTTTATGGAGTTAATGAGTGAAGCATTGAGTTAATATTTTTCATGCCGAGGCCCCGATTCAAACATTGTCAGTTCTATCAGCAGGCTGTGGCAGAGCGGCCAAGTGCGTTGAGGCATTATGCTGTTTCCCATCGTGGGTTCGAACCCCCCTCGGGCATGGATGTTTATGCCATCTTTAGTATAAGCTAGTTCATAAGTAGTTTGTAAGTTCAGGGACTGATGACCCTGCAGTTAAATCCCATAAGCTTTACAAACATTTGAACATTTCTATCAGCAGTTGTGTTGACCACTGTGCCAACTTGGCTCTGTTGGTAATGCAGCTGCTCGGACTACCCTTGTACCTCTCCCTCCCCAAAATGAACTAATTCTTTCTAAGCCACCTTGATCTTCTTATTTTTAGTTTGTGTCCTTATTGCTGAGACACTCCTACATCGGAATAGCACCCGACCATTGAACAAAATGTGGACAATTCTGATGGTACCTATTTTAAATCAGAGCTTCACACTGTACTCACACTATTCTTGTAAATAATATTGATACTGAATACCTTTCAGAATCATGTCATTGATGATTTAGTGGAGGCATTATTTTCTTAGCAGTGTCCAGTTGTAGACCAGCATATCAAACAAATTACAGGAAGGTAAAAAAAGAGTCTGTATGCCAAAGACATATGGGCAAACCAAGACTCAGAATTGAGGCTGCGAGTGTTTGCATAGGACCTGCCTAACCTCCTTTGGAGGAAATGGGAGTTCAGTTTTACACTTTGAGGCCGGAACTGATTTCAATGACAGGCTTTCTGTTTGTGGCCGGCGACAACCTGAAACATCTGATGCACTCTTTTGCCGATAACAATGCCCTGGGTCTATTCAGGATTCTGGCTGAACATACTGGGTGACCAACTGTTGCGTGAAGGAATGAAGGACAAGACTGTCAGAAAGGGGGACTTTCCTCAATTTTCCAAGGCAGTTACATTTTAACTGTAATTATAAAACAAAACATAAAGAAATATTTTAATATTTTCAGTAGTCCTGAGTTACCAGTTTGCCCATTTTCGAGCAAGAGTACTGTTACATTAAATGTAGACAAATATAGTCACCTCATCTTTTTTGGACAATTTCTTTTCAAGTCTGTGAACTAAGTAAATCTAAATTGAAATAATAAAATAAATAAGCCTATTGAACATTTTTAGCCTTATTACATTTGTTTTAAGAAAATTGGAAATAGAATAAAAATACATATTTGTGGTACTTCTTAGTTTTATGAGTTATATGACCAACACTTGTTCTAAATTTCAATCTCTAGTTATAATTACTAAGTATAGACACACTGAAAATCTCTACATAAGTGAAACTTTTACAGTTTGCACATACTTATTTATTTGTTCCTTTTGTGCGGTTGAATGATGCTTTTTGTTTTTGTGACGTAGTAGAAGTACAGTCATTACTATCCAAAGCCGAATCTATTTAAAAAATTACAAAAACCTGATGTTAAAGTTTTACTTCTGGAACACTTTTCCATAAATCATACTGTTGGCAAAGGTTACACTACCTTCAGTTGAAGCTTGATGACAGGACCATATTTCCTTGCTTTGGTTATCAGTACAAATTTTCATAATAAGAAACATTCACATATATAACAAAACAATTACGGAAAGAGAGGCATATTGCTCCCTAGAAATGTATGTTGAAAAAAATGTCCGTCCTTTGCTAGGGTTAGTCAGGTTAGAACCAGGGGCTGAAATATTGTGCTGGGGCAGTTCCAGACTATACATTAAATGGTATGTCAGTGAGAGGCCAAAATACATGACATCATGTGATGACATTCATTCTGGTATTTCCTAATGTGCAGTGTGCAGAAGCTGCAGTATGCTGGGGCAGAACATGGACGAAACAACCACTTGACATTCAAAATCATCTACAGCCACCAAAATGCCCCTCTCAGTGATATTTGATATTGAGCTTGGCTCACAAGGAAAAATTAGTGCACCAGTCTCGAGTTGGCATCTTTACACAAGTGCTCTATCCAAGTACACCATATCATGGACAATGCCCTGCCAAGAAGTTTGTTACATTATAGATCCAAATTATTGTTAATATTGGCATCAGTAGCCACGCAGCTCAACTTATAATACATGAAACATTATGGTTGTGAACTACATCTAAAGTTAATGTACAAAGAGCCTTTTAGTCATAATTAGCTCATTTACTGAAAATTTAGTAATTTTTAATTCTGGACTGTTGCTAAACAATAAGGGTGTCACTGGAAGCAGAAAAATTTGGTGATCAAAAGTATATCAACAGACCCTGGAATTTTGCAGCAGCCTAACCACAGTTGATCCAATATTCTGCTACTAAATTAAATATTTAATTATCAGTATCTTTTGATCTAATTAGATTTATGCCAATCTATTCCTAATGTATTTACTTATTAGAACACACGTTATTATAATAATTACAATAACTTTTGTTTTCCATAATTTTTTATGAAACTAATGAGCTCATTATGGAGCAACAAACTGAACGATAAAGATATGTAGAGGGAAAATAGTTTGTATAATTTTTACTATTCATCTGTTCATTGTGTAAACTAAAACATTTTAATTCTGATTTACAAAAATAAAATAAAAATTGATTTGTGTTATAGCGGGCTTCATCCTAAATTCAAGCATGTCGCTAGCATAGTTTGCACCAGTGTTCTTAGAGGCACCTCATGTAGAGTGTCAGTAATCTCAGTGCTACCACTGTACCACGGCAACCACAAGAGGCATGCTACGTCACGAAAATCAGTGACAAATAAACTGCCGAGCAATAATGTGCTCTAGTTTCATGGTGTTAACTGAAAGTTATAACACTTTTTGGTGTCTTTATCTAAGTGTGTGTGGGAACTCCACCAGACATGGAAGAAGTAGTGCAGGCTCTTGGTGAGCAACAAGAAGTCACCACCAAGACTTTTCTCAAATAGCAAAAAGCCTTCCCGGCTGCCATCAACAGTTTGTCCACAACATTGTCTAACAGGGGTTATTCTATTGGTACTTCATCTAAACTATACAGTGAAGCCATAACATCGCAAATTGTGATTTATTTCATTCATTTGAACACTGTAATTCGTCATAAAATATATATAATTGTATACAAGCCGAGGCTGGGCTCCTGGCGACAATTAATTGTGTCTCGATACCTCATGGTCTGTTCTCCCTGATGCGGGAATACAGTATTGTAGCTGCGAGCATCATAGAATAAATAGGCTGTGGTATAGGAAAGAGACAGTGTGGCGAATGGAGATTTGTGTGTGGTGGGAGACGTGCAGGGAAGAGTCCTCTGCAGTCGGGCTGATCACTGTGTCCTCGGTGGCGGAGTGGTCAACGCGTCTGCCTAGTAAGTAGGAGATCCCGGGTTTGAATCCCGAACAGGCACAAATTTTCATTCGCCACAGTTTGGTATTTCATCTAAACCTAATACAGTGAAGCCATAACATCGCAAATTGCGATTTATTTCATGTCTATTTTTTATCTCAGATTTCTCCATGTCTTTACTAACCCCTTTCTTTTGTGGAAATGTATGATTTTTTGTCTGCTTCTTATCATAAACACACACACAATTGAGGCTCATTTTAAATTCTACTGCTGTTCTAAACTACTACATCAGTCCTACAGAGACTGGGTAGCCGAATTACACAGCCTTGGCTGTAAATTTACAGACACCATCATGAGTACTATGCGGATTACATGATTTGTGACGATGTTATTAGGTTGACTCCTGACAAGGAAGTAAGTTTCCAGAATGAAACTTCACTCTGCAGTGGAGTGTGCGCTGATATGAAACTTCCTGGCAGATTAAAATTGTGTGCTGGAACCGGGACTCGAACCTGGGACCTTTGCCTTTGAAGGCCCAGGCCTTTGAAGTTTTGCATACAATGGGCGATCAGATCGAGACTTGGTGTGATGTTGCAGCAGCAGTTGCTCCTGACACTGGCTACAGAGTATCCACCAGTTTTCATGTTGAGTAGGAAGTAACAGCCATTCAAACTTGACCTCATCATCGAATAGGCCAGCAACACCCAAAACTGCAACAACGGCCACAAATTTCTTGTCTGAAATATTTTGTGCGCCAAGAGAGAGCCACGTTTCCAAAGTGTTGGGCAGTCTACAATGCTTGCAGGAAAAAAGGACACATTTCATCTGTTTGACAGTCACAGTCAACTTCTACTGATACTGTTTTGGACATGAATAGGGACATCAGTTGTGTAACAGCAGTGCTGTGAAACTGAAACAAAATATTTATAGATGTAAAAGTATTTAATAAGAATCTACATATGCAAGTGGACAGAGGTGCAAAAGTAACATTAATAAATTTGAAAACTTAAGTGGATTTGGGGTCTCCTGCGTGGTCTCTGGTAAGTCGGCACCTTATGAGCTACAACAAGCAGCAGATTTCCAACCTAGGACAATTTACAGCTCCTGCTGTGTACAAATCTGTAATCCAATCAGTTACTTTCTTGGTTGTGGATGACATAAGCATGGAAATTCTATTCAGCGTGAATGCATTACACTGTTTGATTTTTCTATCTCTGTCATTGTTAACCTTGTTTCTGATCAAGTTCCATATTGACAACTAGAAGGATTGTGCTCTTATTTTCCCCATTATTTTTTAAAGGTTAGGAGTGTGCTAGGAATTTTAAAGCTCATATCATGTTGCAGCAGACAGCACAGACATTTTTTCAAGTGTGCCTGATACCAGTAGCTGTGCGCAACCACGTTAAACAGGAACTTGTTAGACTGATGACATCTTGGGCTATTCAGCCCATTTTCTCCAGTGAATGGTCTTCCCCTCTTGGTAATTGTACGTAATCCGATCAGACTACTGCAATTGTGTGGTGATTTTAAGGCTACAGTGAATGCCCAATCTATTATTGCTACCTATCCTATACCTCACCAGGATGAGCAGCGTGCAAAACTTGATGGAGGTCAGTATTTCTTTAAGACTGACACTGGAAGTCTATCTCCCAGTCCCCTTAGATGACATATCTAAAAAAAACTGTTGGTAGTCATCATACCATTTTGTCTGTACTGGTATCAGCACCTTCCACTCAATGTTGTCAGCGTGCCTGCCATCTTTCAGCACTTCCTAGAAGCTAGCTTCATCCACTCCTGATTGTATAAATTATCAAGATGATACTGTTGCCACAGATGCTTCCACTGAGCAATACCTCCACAACTAACGTGCTTTGTCTCAGATTAGCACAATGCTAGCCTAAAATTTTGGAAAAGTAAATGATAATAGACTAATTACATTCCTATCTTTTACAACGCAACAGTGGTATCAGGAGGTTCCATAATGCAAGCAGATGGGAATAAATCCCAACATGCTCCATTATAAGTGAGGTGGAGTTTGACATCCAGAAATGTGGTACATTAGGTTGAGAAAGTCCAGGTGAAGAGGATGAGGGAGAAGGAGTTGAAGTTTTGTAGGAAGCAGGATAAGATACCCTGGCCCTAAGTCAAGATCAAGAAAATATAATCAATAAAGCTGGACTAGGCCAGAAGTGTGGAGTTTTGGGTGGCTAGGAAAGATTCCTCCAGTCACTGCGTGGCCGTGGCCATTGCTGAGAGCACAGCACAGAGCAGGGCACACCGACTTGTGAGTGTAACCAGCTTCTTACTAGAACGACATATTTTGAGTGTTCTGTGATGTTATTGCTTTAGTTTAATAAATTTATCTTGTGCTCGTATGTATATTAGATTCAGTTTTGCTTAACTATCTGGTTAGTGTACTCCGCTGTGTGAGTCACGACCATCTCCTGTTTTTGTGCTCACGTGTATATTAGATTCATTTTCACGTTAAGTATCTTATTAGTGTCTTTTTCCACTGTCTGAATCCTGACAGCCATCTATTTTTGGATTAGAACCAGCCCTAGCTATCTTTGTTTACCTTAATTACCCTTTGTCAATTCTACACTGCATCTTTCTAGTCATCAGTTCTACTGGGTATTGAAATCATGAATAGGGACTGTGACTGCTGTGTGTGGATGCAGTCTGAGCTGGTGACACTTCGCTTCCTGCTTCAAGCTGTGTTAACCTTGGTCGAAGGGCGCTGTTGTTGTTGGTCGGTAGTGGGAACTGAACAGATTCCAGGCGTGTCCACCAATCGGCCTGCAGCAGCGACATTCCCTGCTACTGCTAGCAATTAGGCAGACACCCCACCCATGGTTGCATGAGAGGTTGCTCCAGTGCGAGGCAGGCGACGTAACACATTCCAGGGGACCGATCGTGAGTCCTCTCCAGTTCATCTTGCGAACAGGTTTGTGGCACTATCTGTTCAGGACAATGTTCCTGTGCTTGATGGTGTCTCTCATCCAGAAGTCAACATGCAGCCTGCACAATCTGGGCTTTCACAGAGGGTGGGTTTGCTCGTAGTTGGGAGCTCCAACATTAGGTGGGTAATGGAGCCACTTAGGGAGATGGCTGCCAAATAGAGGAAGAAGATCAACGTGCACTCCATGTGAATACCGGGTAGAGTCATTCCAGATGTGGAACAGGTCCTTCCAGATGCTGTGAAGGTTACAGGGTGCAGCCAACTGTAGGTGGTTGCTCACATTGGTACAAATGATGTGTGACACCTTGTATCTGAAGAGATTCTCTCAGGTTTTGAGCAGCTATCTGAAGACAATCTGCAGAAGATCCTTCCCAAACCTCCTAAAGTGGTGTTCCGTCATCCTCCCAACCTCCATAACATCTAGTCCATCCCTATGCCATCCCAAAACCCAGCCCATGCCGCAGGGATCATATCCCTGTGGAAGACCTCACTGCAAGACCTGTCCAATCCACCCACCCAGCACTTACTATTCCAGTCCAGTAACAGATGCATCCTAGTCTATCAGAGGCTGGGCCATCTGTGATAGCAGCCATGTAATTTACCAACTCTGCTGCAATCACTGCACAACTTTCTATATTGGTAAGACAACTAACCTGCTGTCCATTAGAGCACTTGCTTGTTTTCAATGGCTGCGTCACAACCCGAGCCATCTGGATCCTCCCACCCACCGCCAGATTTTCTAAACTGCACAAATGGGATTATCCATAAAATATATTTTCCGATCCCAAAATTATCCAGACCTGTGATAACGTCCCCTTTTTTTTCCATACCCAACAGTTCAAACCTCTCCTATTTTGAGTGGTGGTGGTGTGTGTGTGTGTGTGTGTGTGTGTGTGTGTGTGTGTGTGTGTGTGTGTGTGTGGGCGCGGGCGCGGGCGCATTTGTGTGTGCGCTTGTGTGTGTGTGTGTGTGTGTGTGTGTGTGTGTGTGGTGTTTTATTTTATTTTCCTCCCCTCACCTGCCTCCCCACTCCATTCCAAGCTGCATCTTTTTTCTCCCATCACTTTTGTAGCAAAACTTAGGGCCATTCGGGTGAGCTGATCAGTTACACTCAGCATACTTCGGATTTGCAGCTCGTAACGCTTCCTGGTGGCAGGCAGTAAAAGCTTACTACACAACATATACTAGTGAAATATCAACATGCAGCTGTGAAATTCGCACATGTATTACTTAAGTCTATAATCTCATCTGTAGGACCTACAGTTTACAGCAATTAAGACTTTTAAAAAAAAATTCAAAAACAAATCCCTGAAATAAAAATATAGGTAACTTCATATTCTTTTCAAATTAATGTCACAAGACAAATTTTCCAGTTCTTACAGTGGTAACAAAACATTTCTATTCGATTCTGACTGCAGAAGACAATGCAAATAAAGTGAACGGAATCTCAAGATTATCGTGAATATATACAGTAACCTCATGATGTTTCTGTATATATTCGCGATAAGCTCGAGAGTTATTTATGTTGTTTTCTTTCATTAACCTAGGGCTGAATTTGATTTTTAAGCAGCGGATATTTATGTATTGCTTTCTTGAAAAGCCTTGTTCGAATTGCAGTGTGTTATTAGAGCAAGAAATGCATAAGACCATTATTAATTGGGTTGGAGGTGTTGTCAGGATGGAAAGTGGGGCAGTGAAGGCGTGTGGACGCCCTAGGAAAGGGTGGCTGACTGGCAAATAAAAGATAGGCTCCGAAAACTGTCTTGAGCAGTTAAACCGGCAACCCACGCGCAATGGAAATATTCTAGACCTTATAGCCACAAACAGGCCTGACCTTATTAACGATGTCTGTGTAGAGACAGGAATTAGTGATCACGATATCGTCATAGCGTCGATGGTGACCAAAGTTCATAAACCAGTCAAGAAGGCTAGGAGCGTGTTTTTGTTGGGAAAAGCCGACAAGCAAATGTTACGATCGCACTTAGAAAATGAATGGGCATCGTTTAATTCTGGGACTATGGATGTAGAGGAATTGTGGACTAAATTTAAATGCATTGTTAATGAAGGGTTAGAGAAATATGTGCCAGTAAAGACGATTAAGGATGGAAAAGATCCACCGTGGTATAATAATAATGTTAGAAAGCTGCTGAGAAAGCAAAGGCTGTTCCACTCTCGATTCAAAAAGGAACACGCAAATAATGACAGGCAAAAGTTAGTAGAGATTCGTGCGTCTATAAAAAGATCGATGCGTGAAGCATACAATAATTATCACAGCCATACCTTAGCAGAAGATCTTTCCGAGAACCCGAAAAAATTCTGGTCCTATGTAAAATCGATAAGCGGGTCAAAGCCCACTGTCCAGTCACTAGTTGATCATTCCGGGGCAGTAATAGAAGAAAGCAAACGGAAAGCTGAAGTTCTAAATTTAACCTTTAAGAAATCTTTCACGCAGGAGGACCGCACAAATATACCATCATTTGATCAACGTACCAATTCCGAAATGGGGGACATAGCAATAGGTATTTCCGGTGTAGAGAAGCAGCTGAGAGAGCTAAATACGAAAAAGTCTGCTGGTCCGGATGGAATACCAGTTCGGTTTTACAAAGACTATTCTGCGGCATTGGCCCCCTACTTAGCTTGCATTTATAGCGAATCTTTAATTCAGCGCAAAGTTCCTAGTGATTGGAAAAAAGCGCAGGTGACTCCCGTGTATAAGAAAGGAAAGAGAACTGACCCATACAATTACAGGCCAATATCGTTGACATCGGTTTCATGTAGAATTTTGGAGCATATTCTCAGTTCGAATATAGTAAATTTCCTTGAAACGGAAAAGCTTCTTTCCATGAATCAGCACGGGTTTAGGAAACATCGTTCATGTGAAACTCAGCTTTCCCTTTTCTCACATGACATCTTGCGAGCCATGGACGAAGGGCAACAGGCGGATTGTGTTTTTCTCGACTTCAAAAAGGCGTTCGACACGGTACCACACTGCAGACTGCTAACGAAGATACGAGCTTATGGAATAGGTTCACAGATTTGTGACTGGCTGGAAGACTTCCTAAGTAATAGAACGCAGTACGTTGTTCTCGACGGCGAGTGTTCATCAGAGACGAGTGTATCGTCAGGCGTGCCCCAGGGGAGTGTGATAGGACCGCTATTATTTTCTATCTATATAAATGATCTGATGGACAGAGTAAGTTGTAATTTGCGGCTGTTTGCTGATGATGCTGTGGTGTATGGGAGGGTGTCGTCTGTAACTGACTGTAATAGCATACAGGTTGACTTAGACAAAATTTCTAGTTGGTGCGAAGAATGGCAGCTAGCTCTAAATGTCGAAAAATGTAAGGTGATGCGCATGAGTAGGAAAAACAATCCCATAATGTTCGAATACAGCATCAGTAGTGAGCTTCTTGATGCGGTCGCGTCGTTCAAATATCTAGGCGTAACATTGC
Organism: Locusta migratoria; assembly: GCA_026315105.1. Classification (NCBI taxonomy): domain Eukaryota; kingdom Metazoa; phylum Arthropoda; class Insecta; order Orthoptera; family Acrididae; genus Locusta; species Locusta migratoria. The sequence continues at coordinate 159,371,886 of CM048751.1, read as the reverse complement.
AGAGCGATATGAAATGGAACGAGCATGTAAGGACAGTTGTGAGTAAGGCAGACAGCCAACTTCGGTTTATTGGGAGAATTTTGGGAAGATGTACGTCAACTGTAAAGGAGACCGCGTATAAAACGCTTGTACGACCACGTCTTGAGTATTGCTCAAGTATTTGGGACCCGCAGCAGATCGGTTTGAAGGAGGACATAGAGGCGGTTCAGAGGCGAGCAGCTAGATTTGTTACCGGTAGGTTCGACCAATGCGCGAGTGTCACGGAAATGCTCCGGCAACTCAATTGGGGATCGCTGGAAGAAAGACGACGTTCTTTTCGTGAATTTCTGTTAAGTAAATTTAGAGGGCCGGAATTTGAAGCTGAGTGTAGTACGATCTTGCTGCCGCCTACTTACATTTCGCGTAAAGATCACAAAGACAAGATAAGAGAAATTAGGGCTCGTACGGAGGCATATAGGCATTCTTTTTTTCCTCGTTCAATTTGGGAGTGGAATGGGAAAGGAAATGCCTAGTAGAGGTACAGTGTACCCTCCGCCACGCACCTTACGGTGAATTGCGGAGTATGTATGTAGATGTAGATGTAGAAGTTAATATTTGGTATATTCTAAAGTACAGAATACATGGCGGGACTCACCCGTGTGTTTTACACTTGTAAAACTTAGGCGAAGTTTTGAAATAAAATTTTTGAATTATTTCCCTAAACCATTTTAGATGGTCTGGTCATCCTGTACAGTTTAAACTCACATTGTAAGTTCAGAATAACAGATGCCTGTGCTATGTGATTGCCCCTTGACTGTGCTACTAAATAAGAAGCGAGTGAAAAGTTTTACTAATAATGGTAGAGGCTAAGATGAACAAGTAAAACTGTCAAAGTACAATCTGTTATGGTGAGAATCATGATATAGTATAAGACAGTGTTCCTTTGAAAGGTTCTACTGTTTGTACACTTACTAATTGTCAGAAGTGACAGTTTTTATTTGCACATAAAGCAATATAATTTTTCCACATTTATCTTGTATTAGCGTGTTTTGCACAAACTTGAATGTTTTCACTATGCATACCATCACAAATATAAATCTGTATTAATCATAGGGATCATGAAAATATCTACATGTATATTTCACACAACTGTAGATTTTAAGAGAGAGTGAATGATGAAGTTTGTATACTTTTTTTTCTCTCATGTGAAAATTCTCTTAATGTTTGGCCAATGATAACATAGCATACAAGTTTTAAGAATAAAGAAGGGAATGACAAAGTTCTTGCTTGCATTTTGTACATATTTAATTTCTGTGATAACACATCTACCCACTAATTTTTGTTCTTTAAGTTATAAGTATTGGTTCTGATGGTTATAATTATGGAGCAATACTTCTGCCTTTGAATTAACACATTGTAATAAAGAGTCTCTTTAGTAGCAGCTGTGCAATTTCCTGTCAGATATTCAAATTACATTAACTAGTAATCTACAGCCCAGTTCCTTTTAATGTGAAATCTATGCCATTTGAATGAATGCAGATATTCGTACATAGACATATGAGTAACATATTGCTTGAGAAAGTCGGTCTCAGAGTGGAATATCCCCACAAAACACACACAAATATTTCGATATCACCAAGTGGATGCTTGCAACGGATGTGGTGATACAAGCCTTTGTTATTGATGTATGTTTTGGGGCACAAATTGCAACTATACTTCTCCATAACTACACAGTTTGACACCCGAAAAAAGAAATGTGCGAACAGTACTACAGACAGCCAGACCAAAATTAGCACGCGAACAGCCTTTCCTGTCTGTCACCAGATGGTAACGTATGAACTATAGATCTGAAGTTAGCCGATCGGCTCACCCAAATGGCCCCGACTTCTGCTATCCCCAGACACAAGTCCTCCCATCTAATACATGCATACTCTGAAAGGCTGTGCTGTATCCATACCCACCACTGTGACGCAACCTTCCTATCCCCCCTCTCCTCCCCTATTTACACACCGCAGAGCATCATTCGAAGTGCGGCAGCTGGAGATGATGGTTGTGTGACTGTGTTCTGTGTCTGTGTGATTGCATGAGTGTTCTGCTTTCTGAAGAAGGCCATGGCTGATAGCTGAAAGTGTTGTATGTTAAAAATAACAGTAAGCCATACAACAGACCAGGAATGTACTGGGTGAAAACTCCAAACCCATCTCAGTTAAATAAAACATATTAAACCTGGCTGGTTGCTGAATTTATTGAAATAAAATTTTAAAAGTGGCAATGTGCCACACTAAAAGAGTAATAGTCAATTACTTACCTCATGGTAAGGATGGGTTTTGTTAAACAGACATGGAAAACAAAAAAATTTTGTAATCTCAATGTTGTGGCCTCCTTTGCAAGATCTGGTTATGTGACAATTATTGTGACTGTGTATGACTATTTAGAAAGTTATTATTTTTTATTGTTAAAATATCAGTATTTACTAATTACTCTCCTTGTTTTTTTTTTTTCCAGATATCATGGCAGAACATAGATACAGTGGGTGACCAAAGTGGTTATGTTTCTGCTATCACTTCTCATTTGAGACAGACAGTTCCAGTAATCAGAGACAATCTTGTCTCATCTCGAAAATACTTCACTCAGTTCTGCATCAAATTTGCTAAGTGAGTATTGTCATACCTTTATTAATTTGAATTGTACTAATGCTCATGGTTGTTTATGAAGTTAACCATTTAGTAATTTCAACAATGGAAAATCGGATTGGAAATGTTGATAATGGAGAATAGGTAACAACTCAGCATAAAGAGGCTTGCTGAGCTGCTGATAGGTACAAAAATAGATAATCACATACACATACACAAAATAGATAATCACATACACATATACACACACTAAATTTTTGGCCATGGCCTTCGTCAGAAAAAGAAACACATATATTCATGCAATCACTCGGACAATTATACACACACAACCACCATGTTTGGCCACTCCCTTGCCATAAGCATCCTACTACATTCCTTTACATTAGTTTTATGAATATGTGGAATTATGACTAATATGCTATCTATAACCCCAAGGAAAATCGAACAATGTGCGATTTAACACTCTGAAACATCATCAGTTGACACTTATATGTCACTAAAATATTTGTAATTGCTATGTACAGTTCACGACTAATTCTGAATGAATGGTTTCTAAGGTGTATTACCAGAGAACATCAATATATTAGATGTGTAAGGCCCATGTCACAATATGGAAATCGAGAACAGCAGCAGATCCCCAAGTGGTGGGGACGTGCTTGTAGCACTGGAGTGGTGGATATGGTGGTTATGTGTGTATAGTTGTCTGGGTGATTGCGTGAATGTATGTGTGTCTTTTTCTGTCAAAGGCCGCGGCTGAAAGTTTAATTGTGTGTATTTAATTATCTAATTTTGTGCCTGTCAGCATCTCAGCAAGCCTCTTTATAGTGAGTTGTTACCTATCCTCCATTATTAATCATTTAGTTACATACATGATTTCTGATAGGGAGGCAGACTGATTCTCACAAAAATGCAAGCCAAGGAAGGAAGGACAGATCCAAGTATTCAATTCAAATTTCTCACAAATGATTTATTAAAATAAAAACAATGTAAAAGGAATTTAAATTAACAACCCACACAATTTTAAAGGAAATGGCTGAAAGTATCAATTAAAAGCACTGATGTGCTGGTAATAAAAATAAAAAAAAAGGCTGAAAGCCACTATAAATAGTACTGAAGTGTTGGCAAAATTTTAAATGAAATGGTGGAAAACCATAATAAATTGCACAAATGTGCTTGCAATATTTTTAAAGAAATGGCTGAAGGCCACAATAAATGACAATAGATGCTGGCACTAATCTTAAAGAAATGGCTGAAGGCCACAACAAATTACAGAAATGTGCTGGCAATTGTTTTAAGGAAATAGCTAAAACCAGGAAAATACGCTTACTTCCAGCACTAGAATAATTAAAAACCAAATCAGGCAATTAGCTACAGCAAATAAGTTACAGAAACTTAGTGTGTAAAACACATGTTGCTCCAAGAAACATTTTTTGAAAAATAACAATAACCAAGTGCCAACACCTCTCAAAGCACAAAGTGTCATCAAGCAAGCACTAAACTACAATCCCACAAACAGGAGATAGCACCAGGTATCAATAACCAAATTCAATCATAACATGGGTGAAGCCCCAACAAGTTACAGAATAAGTAAATATTATTGTACAGCACTTAATCTTTATCCCACAGAAGATACTAAAATTGTACAACCCATCCCATTGCTGTACGAATAAGATGGTTGGAGGCGTTGTCAGGATGGAAGACAAAGTGGAAAAGCTTGTGGGCACACTAGGAATGGGGTGGCTGAATGGCAAATAAAAGATAGGATTCAAGTTATATTTGGTAAATTCTGAAATACGGGTTACATATCGGGACTCACCCTGGGGTCGGATGCAATCAATGAGTGCCAGTCTTAAGTTAGCGGCTTAGAAAACGGAAAAGGTAAAGGCTATGGTTCACACAGTTGGTGGCTGGTACTGAACAGCTGCTAGGCGGAAGCGGACGGCCGTTCGCCCCGCACAGAGGCCGGGCCTCCGGAGTGCGTCTGTTCTGCACGAGAACTAAAACTGAAGAGAAGCCAAGGAGCTGTTTCTTGCACCTCTTGAGTCCTGCAGCAGTAGCGCACATGATCAAATGTGGGTGTCTGCTATTGGCTCCACAGTAGCATGGAAATGTCAGTAGTTTCAGCACGGACGCCAGAAGGATGGCGTGATTTTAGAATCAGCATTCAATACTGGTTCTGACTGGCTTTTTCCTGCAAGGTGGACAGCCTTGGTCATGTTGTCAAGGCGTATGTCGCAGTGGAATAACACTTGTAAAACTTAGGTGAAGTGTTGAAATAAAATTTTTGAATTATTTCCCTAACTATTTTAGACTGGCTGGTCATCCTGTACATTCCCTCCCCCTTCCCTAGAAGTGGTGACTCACAAAGTTTACATGGACGCCAGACACTCCTAGGAAGAATTGGTTGCCCAAAATGGACCTAGTAACTAAGGAAGGAATGTGTTACAATTCCAACTCATTTAGTATGAATGTGAGGAGTGTTACATGTAGTCACATTTGGTTTTCAGTTAAACAACAAAATTTGGAAATGTCATAACTCTTCAGAAATATATCAAACCATGAATTCAATAACGTAAAATTTCAAACCATTTAATGGGTGAATGTAGGGTTGTACTTCAATTAAAACTTGTCTCACATCTTATGTATCATTACCAAATTCTTAGAGATGAAAGTGTAGACACTGGCCGAACTTAATCAGCATGGGTCTTGCAATGGTTACAGATACTCCTAGAAAGATGTAGATGTTTGTGTTGTTTGCCAAATATTAATCTCGACAAATATAAAAATAAATCACACTTCAAATTATATAATTATAAGAGGATTAATGCATCTGGGTAACAACCATATTGAATCAGAATACTGCTCAAAAGTGAAATAAGTTTTCTGTCACGGAATCACGGTGTAAAATATAGTAAAATAAGAGACTCAATGGAATCAATCCAATGTAAACTGACAAATACACCCTATTTTAAATGCTTATACAGAGGCTATGCTTCCCATAGATTAACAAGGACTTGATAATTCAGTATAAATAAAAAATAAATTGTTAACTGTAATCCCAGAAAAGAACTAAAATCCATTGTAAAGAGTAATATTGGCTTTGACTTCATTAACTAATCAACTATGTTTAAGTAACAACCTTTCTGAAGCCAGGAACATCACTAATTACATAAAATATTGTGGAAGTGACAAAATTCACTGATGTAACTGAACATGAAATGTATGGGATTAAAAGTTTTTTTTTTTTTTTTTTTACAGAGGGATAGAACTTATATCAAGTAAGGAAGTAAAATATGGAAATACAACATAGGTTTTATCTACCTTAGTCCTCAGCATAATAGACACAGTCTAAAAATATAAATTGATACATAATACTTAATTATTCACTTTGAAATATTGCAAGTTACTTAAAAAGGGAACAGGGTCGTGTAGGATATCTACACAATAACATTACCACTAGATCAAAGTCACATTTCAAAAGTGATTATTACACAATGACCACAAATGTTGCTAACACCAAGCTAAATATGGGTGTCTTGATGGTGTATAAAACACATTAAGAACTAAATCACTTGATACTCTGACAAGTACAGGAAAAAGGGTACTCTTAAAAATAGTTATAATAATATCTTGGATAAAAATTGAGGTTTTTTTCTCCAACATGGCTGCTTGTAATAAACGTCTACAATCATTAGGCAAAAGAAGAGTTAATATTGCATATCACAAAATGAACGAATTCTTATAGAATTTTCGTAAGGTGTATCACTTGTGAGCCTCAATTGGTATTATTCCAAGAATCACCTGTGTCGAGACACTTCGCACGTAAATGCAGCTTATGCGGCACAGGGACGGTTTGTAAACAAACACAACAGTCAGACGTGCACGTGATGCGTAGGGCAGTACGGGAGGTGATAATCAGGAAAGTATAATGGCTGCCTGCGGTAGGTGGGGGGAGAGGGGAGGTAAGTTTGAAGTCTTGGCTACAAGCGTGGCGGGAGGGGAGAGAGGAGAGGCACACGAGATGGACGGGTGGCAGGCGGAAGAGGGGAGTGTGGTGGAGTGGCTACAATTGATTGCACCAGCCTTGAAGGAGGCAGATGATCTAACATCAGGTGACGGCGTATTAGCAGGGCCTTAACAATGCAAAGAAATAGAATTCTGGCGGCAATTCACACAGGTGCACTTAAAATAAAACGACGGCACAATAACATCAGCTACAGACAGCGGATAAAATAAATAATGTATCAGAGACTTGGAAATGAATTTCATTCAAATTAATGACATGTAATGGGCAAAGGTCAGGAGTTAAAAGTACACATTTTAAAATTTAAACAACGTCTCAAGGCTTCTATGCGTTGAATTTCAGCAAACACAAGGTTCCAAAACATTGGCCATTTGTTTCGAGGATCTGTCATCTGTATAAATATCATAACATAGTAGCTCTAGGATGATGGAATTGTCGATACAGTCTCTAAGTTTCGGTTGAATTGACACTAGTTAAAGCCAGAAAATAGGATGTGGCTTAAAATTTTATGAAGAAAGAGTTGAGGAAACAAGGCGGGTCGATGGATTTTAAGAATTAAAAAGCGTGCAATTATTTTTTAATCCTTATAATCACTAACATCAAATTTGAATTGACAGGCACTAAAAGGTCTCCAAGAAATAAAACAAAGAAGTAAGGTTGCACAGGAAAGGCAGACCACAACTGAATCACTCTAACAGTTGGAAATGTAAATGGTGAATAATGGTCCATTGACAGTAGAAGTAAACAGCATAAAATCCATATAGAAGCCTTACATTATGGATTTGGTAACAAAACATGGACTTTAAAATGGCAAATAAGAAGGGATAAATCGTAAATGGTTAACTCTTCCTCACTTAATGACAGCATATGCAACGTTCTCAAGGATAATTACGATACTCTAAAAATATAAGTGTGAACTCGACAGACATATATCTGAAAAACCTTACACACTAATAAATCTTACAAAAATCTATATTATGAGGGACTGGAACGCATTTTAATTGATAATTCATGCTTAATAATGTGGTCCTTTAAAAGAGAACAGGATTTACTAACATCTGGGTTACTCATCATTGCAAAATAGCAGTGGATCTCGCTACATAGGATAAGGACAACATATCTTTACTATTAACACATGATAACACATTATAAGTACCGCTCTTGGAGTACTGGATTCAAATTATTTACACATCAACTTAGGCTGTCTCTGGCCGTAACAACTGGAAATAACTTCTCATAATTTTTACGTGTGTTGTGTTCCAAGTGCATTTATTGCCAAGGTACTTAGAGAGGAAACTTAATGGGCTCTGTTACGGAAGTTTCAGAAATGGACAAAGAAAAGGCGTGTATGAGGTAGAACAGGAGGTATATAGAATCAGAATAGCAGCAATAGAAATACTGACAAAGTGGTTTTTCTTGGTCTTCTCGCTATGTGTAGCAGTTTTCATCTTTAAACTCCTCTTACGGATTTTACGCTCACGGGTGGTACTCTTGACTCACCATGTGCCAACTGGCACTACATATAGGCTCCATTACATCAGCTAAAACATTAGTAACTTTAGCTGCCCTCTGGAGGGTAACAGATTAAAAGGTTTTTTACTTGCACATCACTTAAGGTGCAGTAGGGATTCGGGTATCATCAAAGGCTATCTTAACACATCTCAACCAGGCTTCTCTCTGGTAAAATATTTCCGAAACAACAAGATTCACATTTCATTCCTAGAAGCTCACTGTTGTCACATGCTTTGGCAACCAGCTTGCGAAACTACCACTTTTACAGAAGGAAAAGCTCATACAGAAAGAAATACACAGGAGGAAAAGGAGAAACATGTAGAGAGTAGAGGAGGGAGAGGCGAAAGTTTACATCTTGCATTTACAATGAAGTGGATCAACACAGCATTGTAACAGATCCAATAGTTGCAGGCGCTAGTCGTGTGTATGACTGTTTGTGCAGCCACGGACTTCAAACCGTCTTAACTCGGCAGCAAATCTGGTAGAATCAACCGCGATTGAAAACTTTTTGTTTGTGGTTTTTCTTTTAAGACCTCAATGCTGGTATCACATTAGTGTTTCATCTTAAAGCAAAAGCACACTTCCTTCAAGATTGAGAATTTCGCACTTCTCCCTATTACCAATGATTTTTCAATTTCTGCCAGACACGGCTTGGAGGGGGTAATGCCTTGCTTTAACCCATCACATCTGTGGAGGGCGGAAATTTACTTTCATTTACGACACAGAAAATATTGATAGAAAAGATCAAGGAAAGAGAGATCGTGACACTGAAACCAAGTGGAAGAAATATCACAAAAATTCTGTCACTGTGGACACCAGGCTACATATTACTAGGGTTAGTGACAAACTTTGTCAAAATCATAAAACTGTGTCATTCATTAGACATGCTACAAATTAATTAAAAATGAAACTTTCATACTTCCAGCAATGCTCAAACTTAGATAATATAAGGTAAAGAGTATTCTGTAATATGATTGCAAAATGAGCAGGAAGAAACCAACATTAGCTAATCCAGTTACTCGGGAGAGAAACAACATTATGCCTTACTTAGCCTAGGGAAAGTACATATTTAAATTATTCTAGTAGTTTGAGACACCTCAAAACAGGAGGAAATAACAAATATTATAGTATCAGTCTGTACTTATGTCGGGACTTGGTGTGGCACAGTGAAGTACAATGGTGGTGCGGTGCATAGAGGGCAAAGGCGGCACCTGGACAGCGGGCGATGTGCGGTCACACACACACGACGCATGCATGGTTTCGACGTGGGTGGCGTGGCAGCAAGTGGACCTCACTGCTACGGGGTACAGGGGTTTGGAGCCAGTAAGGAGCCATCTTCGGCGGTTTGGTAGCACCGACAGGTGACGTGGGGTGGCGCCTCATCTGCACAGCACTTACAGACAGACGGCGTTGGTAGGCGATATATGTGGGCGGCGGCAGCGGCAGGTGGGCCCCGCCAACCAGGCAGGCACTTACATCCCTCCAGTGGGCCAAAACAGTAGGATGAACAGGGCGCGTAACTTTTTATGCCTCCTGCGTGCAGGTGAGCTGCGCACGTGGAGTAGTGTAGGGCGAGGTCGACTGTAGCAGGCCGCGAGTCACGCACATAGCACACACGTGCGCTGCCACAGCCAGGAACGCAGCACTGGACATTGCACCCAGCACGGAATGTGCAGATGCAGCGGCTGCTAGGATGTCACGGCGGTGGTGCTATGGCTCGGTGGAATAGCGGCTGTCGACCAGCCACACAACATAATGTGAACCAAATTTTTGCAGTCACCCTAAGGGCCGAAAGGTGGGTTATCGATCTCACCTCAAATTGTACATCAGTTAATCTTTATCCCACGGATGATACTAAAATTGACCAACCCATCCCACTGCTGTATGAATAAGATGGTTGTCAGGATGGAAGGTGAAGCGGTAAAGGCTTGTGGGCGCCCCCTAGGAAAGGGTGGCTGAATGGCAAATAAAAGATAGGATTCAAGCTATATTTGGTATATTCTGAAATACGGGTTACATATCGGGACTCACCCTGGGGTTGGATGCAATGAATTAGTGCCAGTCTAAGTAAGCAGCTTAGAAAACGGAAAAGGTAAAGGCTATGGTTCAAACAGTTGGTGGTTGATATCGAGCAGCCTCTAGGCGGAAGCGAACGGCATGCAGCCGTTCACCCTGCACAGAGGCCGGGCCTCCAGATTGCGTCTGTTCTGTACGAGTACTAAAACTGAAGAGAAGCCAAGGAGCTGATTATCGCACCTCTTGAGTCCTTCAGCAGTAGCACACATGATCAAATGTGGGTGTCTGCTATTGGCTTCATGGTAGCATGGAAACTTCAGTAGTTTCAGCACGGACGCCAGAAGGGTGGCGTGATTTTGTAATCAACATTCAATACTGGTTCTGACTGGCTTTTTCCTGTAAGGTGGACAGCCTTGGTCATGTTGTCAAGGCATATGTCGCAGTGGAAGAACACTTGTAAAACTTAGATGAAGATTTGACATAAATTTTTTGAATTATTTCCCTAAACTATTTTAGACTGGCTGGTCATCCTGTACATCATAAAAATGTAAATTAGAATACCTCCCTATAACCTAACACAGGAGCAAACTGAACTTCAATTAGCAGCAAAAGTCCGAACAAGTTACTCGTTACAAACAGCACTGAATATCACCAAAATTATTAACAGGTGAGATGACTCCATATAGAAGGGGAACTACAACCCTGCCAAGCTGGGACTTCATGCAAAGAATATACACTGAATTACAACTATGGGGCCAGCAATACCACGCAGAGGGAAAATAATCTGCAAGATGGTACAACCACTGTCCATGCAGATAAGAGTCAGTGGAGGGGCACAAACCAGATAAATTCCCTCAGTGGCGCTATCCAAATTAATTAATTTGAAGGTAAAGAGCACTTTGCACAAGGCAAGGGTAGTGAAAAGAGTTGAAATAAGAAACCAAAAGCTTCACGCAATGGTAAGAAACACTGAAAACACAAACTAATAAGGACATAGTAGAGGACGGCCCTTGGGTGGTAACGGGCACCGACCCTGACTTCAGCTCACGACAAACACAACTTCCCCAACTCTTAGGGAGACAAAATCACCAAAATAAAGTACTTAGCTTGTCCCAGTAATGGTGGAAATGATGAAGTCCTCCTTCCACATTGCCAACAGACCCCCAGTTAGCAAACTGTGAAGGAGAGGTCCTTGGAGCAAATACACAGAAATGCAGTTCACACAGCGGAAAAGCCCACAGGCCATAAGCTCAGCCTGAGCAGATAGGAAGTGTTGCCTACGTAGACACCAGGCAGGGAACTTCAGTCAGATTCAACAGTCACCAGGCCTGCAGCTGCACCACAAGTGGTAAAACGACGTAAACATGCCTCGCGCCCAACTGCTGCCCATACTGCCTTCTCGTGTTGCCTCCAAGAACCCAACTGACAGTCTCTCTCTCTCGACATAGCCATACTGCCCCAACTGACCATTCAAAACTGCACATGCCAGTACTAATAGCGCCACTTGCGGCAACGATGATGCACACTAGAAAGCAAGTGAGACATGAGAGTCAGTACAGTGCCACAAAGGGTGAAACAAGAGGAAGATCGATCCACACTTAGGCCAGCAAAGTGACACAGAGGAAACAGAGATGACCGGGGAGTGGGGGTAGAGAGAAAGAGTGCGAGCCAGGATGTCTCAATTTCTATGTAATATTTAAAAATGGGTAAGTCAATCATTCTGCATTTCTGTGTGTATATGCATTGGGAACACACACATTTAGTCGAAGAATAGTAGTCCACCGGAAGTAAGTAATGATAGTTGAAAGATTAGCACAGCATCCAAGTTAGTACTTCCAGAAATTTTCTGTTTGCATTATCTTCTTATTCATCTTTTGTTCAGATGTAGGCTAAAAGCTCTATCTGTTGTCTGTGGTGATGAGGTTGAATGTCATTGTTGATGGTTGTATGGCTGTAGAGCATAAAAGTTTATGATTCCTAACCAAAACGATTCATAGATCTCAACCAAACAAACTGTAAGACTTGCAAAAACCTTGACAGTTCTTGTTAGATAAAATGGTTTAAAAGATACTGATGCACTTTTTCCAGTAATGAAACTATAAACTAATGATAAGTGAAAACGGAAGGTTTTTGTAAGGTGTTAAGAAAAACTGACAATAAAAGATGGGAGGAAATCACACACACACCATTCTACTTATAAATGCTCTTATATTTTGGAAAAGTCATAAAACTTATGCATTAATTTTTTTAATTAAAGATATTAATTCAGTACATCCAAGCCTATTAACTAATTTACTACAAATAATTTTTATAGTTTGTTACTGATAGTCTCCAAGTTGTCCAAATATATTAAAAGAAAATCAGAAAAGAACCAATAAAGTAAAAATGGAAGAAGGGAGCAGCAATCGAAGATCTACAAAAGCATGAGAAAATTACACATTTTTGTAGCTCAATTTCCTGGCTTTTTGAATAGAGAATAATATACTGGCCGTATGTTATTTAGTTAAACTAATCATATATATTATTCAGTTGCTTGTCAGAAAAAGATAACTTACACTAGAAAAATAATTCTATACCCTAAAAGCTAATGAAATTTTTGTAGCCACATGTGCACATGTGCAAGTAAGCGATTGCTTGTCCTATTTTTGAGTCATAGATTAAATTATATTTTACATGGTTAAAATATCCATAGCATCACTTGCATATATTTTCTTTTTTATTTCAGTTCATTCATTCCAAAACTAATACATCATATATTTAAATGCAAACCAATTAGCACTGTTGGAGCTGAACAGTTGCTGCTAGACACTCACATGCTGAAGACTGTGTTGCTGGATTTGCCCTCCATAGGTTCCCAAGTGAATCGAAAGGCACCAGCAAGGTGAGTAGATTCACAGTTAGCAGCCATCTGTTGTGTTCACGCACAAACTCAGATTACTGAACTTTTTGTTTTCATAATGTTGCTAAAATTATTATCAATATGTTTCAGTTATGCCAAAATTGTTATCAAGGGAATGACAAAAGCAGAAATGATACTCAAGGTTGTGATGGCACCAAGTGAACCAGCAGCGGCTTTTGTAGATCAGTGCATCAAGCTGCTCCAGGGTGCAGATATTTCAGAGCTGCAAAAGATCCTCGATATGAAGGTATTTTAAATGTATATCCTCATTGATTTGATTTGAAATTTATGTCTTTGTTCAGTTTTAATGTGATTTCAAGAACAATTTGACATTTGTGAAATGGGGCTAAGGCAACAAGCTGGAGCAAATTTGGGAGATAAGATCCCAAACTGAGGCTTACCAGCAGTCATTTTTGCAGTGAACCATACAAAAATGGAACTGGAACAGGAAAAGGAAGTACTCTCTGCCACACTCACCTTGGAGTAGCTACCGGAGTATAGGTGTAGATGTAGATTGTACACATACTGATTTACTTAAATCAGCCATAGATGCCAGTTGTGTATCTGTGAAGTGTGATTGTGTAAGTAATGTCTTTTCTGGCAAATTCTATGGTCAAAAGCTTGAATTGAGTGAGTGTGTGTGTGTGTGTGTGTGTGTGTGTGTGTGTGTGTGTGTGTGTGTGTGTGTTTGTGTTCCTGTTGCAGCTCAAAGTTCATCTTTGCATTGAATCTTGAACTATCCACATTTATCATTAAAAAGAAAGTAACATATAAAATAATGAAGATTTGAAAATATTGTTCACTGCCTTAAAATTTTGAAACATATAATTTCTGCCTGGTGAAACAATTGTGTTCAGTGCCACATCTTTCAACACATTGAAAACCATTGAAAACCTTCTGTGTAAATTACATGATATTCCTTCTGGTCTCAACACATTAATCTCCTTTTTACACAACAGAATTTGAGTCATTAATTCCTCAGGCATTTACAGCTATGTATCCAATGGTTTGATGAAGTCATCGTCTTCTTTCTCAACAATTATATGGTGTTGATATTAATGGCCTTTTGTCTCTATAAAATTTGTCCATGGAGTAAGTTAAGTCAAATGTTGATCTGGAATATTTGTGCAACATTTAAAACATCCTTGCTAAGTGTTTTCCATTCAAAAAGGTACACTGTAATGCTGTATCATTATAATATTCCTTGTGGGCAGTTTATTGACAATAGAAATCCACATAACCTTGTTGGGACAAACTTTTTGTTCAAAAGAAATGAATTTTTTTTAGATTTCCTGTGGTTTGCAAGCTAAACTTTTATAAACAATGAAATTTATGTTTTAAAGCAGCAAAGTGTTTTACTTGGAAAGTGAGTCAATCAGGTATAAATTAAAAAGTACAATATAGTGTTTAAATTATATATGGTACAGTGAGATCTGATTTCTAGTTAGAATACATTCTTACTAGTTACAACTAATTTTTACTGAGCCATTTTTACAAAACATGTTTTGTCTAGTTAAAAGTGGTTTTAATTGCTATTCAATTTTGTCCAGCAGTAAATTCTAACTGAAGTGAAGGCAATCAGTATAAACTAGTTTTAGCTAGTAAGAATGGGTGGCAACTAAAAACAAGTTTTCACATTAAACTAGTTGTAGTCAAATAATTCAATCAAAAACCTTTAAGTGTTGGTTGATTAAAATATCACTTTCAACATTAGAAACATATTAATTGATAATGGCAATTCCTCATTGGAATCAACAACATAATAAGGATAATTTATAACTCACTGCAAAGATGTATGACTAGCTACGATAGGCACATAAAAGACACACACATAAAACACTTAAGCTATCAGCCTTTAGTCTTCTCCAGAAATGAGTGTTATCACACAGGCACACTTCAGTCAGACAACTGTCATCTTCAGCTGCCGCACTCCAAATCACGCTCTGTGTTGAGGGGATAGGAGAGGAGAGAGGCCCAAGAAGGGTGTGTCACACTGGTGGCAAGGCTTGAAGGGGGTTGTTGGAGGGGAGGGGACAGAACAGAATAGTAGAGGAGAATGTTGGGTGTGTTAGCGTAGAACGATACCCAGTGATTTGAATTTTGGAGGACATGATAAGATAGAGCAGAAACTGATGGGTTGGATGTGGAGAACAGTAATTTATTCAATTTCAGAAGGTTTTGTGGAGGCTTTATCAATTCTTTTTAAATTATTATTTCATACAGCCAGCTCTTTATCAACATCCTAAGCTTTCAACAGGAAATGTCATGAAACAGTTATTTTCACTTTTGTACCCAACAGTAGTAGCATTTTCCTTCTCCCTTGATTTGCCTCTGAGGGAAATTATCTTCTTCATTATAACTTATCATCTGAGACTTCTCCATTTTGTGGATGATCTATAAAAACAAATAATTTGAACTAGTGAAGACACTTCTCTGTAGCTACACTTAGTTCATTTAATGTCTGCCAAAAAATAGTAATAATAATGTGCCCAGCCAAGACCTATCCAAAACTCTGTCTTCCATTTTCAGTGTAAATCTATAACAACAAATTGTAAGGTTCTAAGAGTAACACATACATAATGATAAGACTGATGCCACCGTCAACATAGTGTGGTTGTGCAGACCAAAGCATTGTGCATATAATATGCATACATTTTCTAATAGATTGAGAGTGACCCTTTGTTTAATGTTTTTTTGGCAGTTCCATTTGGTGTAATTTTACACGACAAGGACCAGTGTTACTGTAATGTGACATTTCTTTTACATGTAATTTATAATGAAAACACCCTGTGCTGGTGTCGAAATAATGTTAAATGCGACAATTTTATCCTTGCAACCATTGGGCTGAAATCCCATAAACTTAAATTAGCTGTACAGTTGCTGTTGGCACAGTAAAAACATATTATTATCATATAATTGAGCCTGTTTTATTTTGTCATAAATGTGGGAGTCTTTCTATAATGAATCTCCAATGTTCAGTTTGCCTGTGGCAGTTCTGTAAATTTATTTATTTATTTTAAATAGAACTGCCTTCTAAAGGAATGTATTTCATTCATCTCTACAGCTAAGACTTTAGTCTGTGAATTTCCAGGGGAGGCTGTGCCCATCTATATGTACATAAACTGTCTAAATCGTAATGCTTATTGTGGGGATGTACAAACATCATCAGCCCAACTATGAACTTCTGTACTGTCCAAGATTAAGTTCAGACAACTGTCATAATAATTTCTTCAGTATTTTATGCACATTTCTCCATTTCTGCTTTTTAGGGTCTGCGACGGGCAGAACAGAGTCAGCTGGTGGAATTGTTTCGCCAAAAACTGCCACCACCTGCTCCACTGGGAGGCAGTCCCATGCTTGGACCACCAGGATCTCCACTGCCACCACTGGGGCTTGGCAGTCCAGATCATGAATCAAGTCGCATCAAGAAGCTTGAAAAACTCATTAAGAAAAGACTGTAACCTTAACCAAAGACCCAGACTGCCAGGGTGGCATGCAACTTGTGTGTGCTAGTAGTCATAAAACAGTAACTTATTTTTAGTAGTATCAGGAGAAGGACAATATTCAGCATAAAAATAAGAGCAATGGTAGTGGTTTTTCAATGGAATGCACAGTCAGTACGTTACCTGTCTTAAATATTTAGAACAAGCTATGGTTGGTGCAAAAGCAATGTACACTTTGTGCCATAGTATAACTGTAATTACCATCATGTGACTGGACCATATAAGTTGTGCTTCCTATTATTGGCTCTGTAGACCTTCCCCACCCCCCCCACTCCCCCACCCCCCACCCATTGTGTGTGTGTTCTTTTCACTTCACATGAAAAATATTTTTATTTATTGAGTTAAAATACCTGAAGCAGTGATTTCTTATGGAGATCCTGTGTCCCAATTTTTCATTTTTACATGTGCTTAAAGTCTTGTCCTTGTTAAAAATGATACTGGCTGTTTTTGCATTTATATTACTGGTCAATAACAGTTAGCCTATAAGTGTAATATGTACCTTCAGATGTCATGTTGTTAGTGATTTGTGTTGTTGTTATTTATTTCTTTACTGTGTCAGATCTCAGTGTTATGTTGCCTTTCTGATACATGTGTTACCTCTTAATTCGGTTTTAAATTGTAAAGAAAATATAGGTAGAGTGGTGCTTTTGAAAGTGACACATATTTATTGCTGATGTTATGAAAACAAGCTTTATCCCAAATCAGTCTCATTTCTGCCATTTATTTCTCTGAAAGATATGCATTTATCATTCTAAACACATTGACCACGACAAGTTGGCCTGTGGTCACAGCAGAGCAGTTTGCTGTGGCTGCCACCATTCTGATAAGTAGCATTTTGAAAATTTTGTGACTGTATAATGATTCTTCGACTATCCACAACTGTGCTTTATTATGCATTTAGTAGTACAGTACAGCATACCTTTCATTGTGTGAAAAGGGGTCCATCCCATTAACAAGTTGGCTGCCATGTGACAGAGCCATCCGCTGTGGCCCTTTGGTATCCAATGTGTAAAGTGTAGTTCTGTTCAGAGTACACTCTGCTCCCTAGCCCTTTCATTTCACAAATGCCTTCATACACTTTTCAATAATTTTCTCTCTACTTATACTTAAAATGCTTTGAAATTGGTATGGTGAGCAAATGATGTAATAAAAATCAGTAATATACAGTATACATTGGTTATTTCAAAATCAGATAATATTGTAAACTCGTGTCATCCATTCAGTCCGGGCCAAGTTACATCAAAAAATCTTCCACTTAAACTGAATTTTGAATAATTTGTATTACAAACTAAAATTTAGCCCCCACATCAAATATCTTATTATTCATGTAAACTGAGTCACTGGAGTGGAGCCCCTCCACGCTCACACTAGCTTGGTGACCAACTCAATAGTTCTACCGTCACCTCTGCATGTGCTAGTATTTCTAATAAAGGAGTGACAGAATCGGAAACTGAGATGTGTGCCGTACATGTGGGTAGGATTATCCATTAATACAGTCCTTCAGAGAATAGTAAGTGGTCAAAAGTTTTTAGAAACAAGCGATTTTAAAGGCAGAGGGAAAAAAGTGCCAAGGCAAGTTGCAAAGGGAAAAAAAAAACTCTGCGACAGTCATGGACGGGCAATAAGAGCAGTAGAGGATTTCTTGTTATCTGCGACAGATCATGCAAGGCTTTGGGTTATGTTAGTTACTGGATATTGTGCAAGCTCGGTACCATATTAATTGCGTATTTGTCACAAATTTGTCAATCCAGTTTGATGATTCGCCCCACCGCAGCTTGGCACTGAGATGTCTCCTGGGCCACCATCAGCGGTTGCTGGCTGCAACAAACAAGGTTGATGAGTGAGTGATCAAATTTGGTATCAAGCTCTGCATGTGTGGGTTGTGTATGGGATTTGTTTGTGTGTTGTACTTGTTCCTGTTCCCTGCTGTTGCCAGTCAGTCAGCTGTATTTTCTCATCTGGCATAGCCAGTCAGTTTGCCGATGTGCAGGGGTTCGACGAACAATGATTTTGTTTGTATTAGTTAAGCTTACCGTAGGTTCTTATCTATCCCTGAGAAATATTGTTTTAGGCGGTTATGCTTCCACCTATGATTATGATCGTAATTGCCCAGATTAAGGATGAAGGGTTTTTTGTATAGTCATGTGGCGTGTTTTTTTGAATACCTCGGTGTGGGTATCAAGGTGGTATTCACGGTGAAGGTCCGCTGTGCACGTGTATTTTTTAGTCTTGCTTATGATACATAACACCTGAATCTGTATGAGCTGCCACAGCTGTGTCAGTGCTGTGTAAGCCCAGCATAGAGCACTGTATGTCATCAGAGGTCTCACAAGTGCGGTGTACATGTTCCTCGGCACCAGCCTATTCAGTTTGCTGTGCCTATTAAGCATCAGGTAGAGTTGTTTGAGCCTCGTGTTTGTCCTGTTGGTCAAGTGTTGTATGTGATCCCTCCAAGTGAGTTTCCGGTCCAGCCAGACACCGAGGTATTTGACTTCTACACAGAAACATATTGGGTGTGTGTCGAATATTACTGGTCTGCAGTGTTGGTGTTTGTGCAGTTATTTCGGCCTACTAGTGAACAGTACCGCTTTGCACTTGTCAATGTTTACTTTCACATGCCATCATTCCAACCAAGGCTCGCAAGTACTGAGTGCAGTCTGTAGTCGTGAGCTTTTGTTTGAAGGTTTCCAATCTTGCATGAGGATGACTGTGTCATCTTCGTAGATGGCGACTGTCATGTTATGTGTTGTTGGAAAGTCATTAATGTAGTGATTAAACAACAGGGGCTCCAGGATACTTCCTTGGGGTACTCCGGCTTGTATACTGTGTCATGTTGACTGTTTGCCCTGAATGTCAGTGTTGAAACATCTGTCAGTGAGGTATGAGTTTGAGACGTACGAGCCCATCGGGAAAACCAGCTTCATTGAGTTTGCGTATAAGGCTGTTGTGCCATAGATGATTGAAACCCTTTTCGATATTCGGGAACACACCCCTAGTGGCTTTGCGTATGTTGTATCCATGTGTAATATTAAACTGAGTAAAAGTATGTGCTGTGTACTACAGTATTTTCTGTTATACATTTAACATAATTTTTCTTGATAATATACTGCAGTGTAATGTCAAAGAAGTGGCTCAATTACATGTTTGCTGCAGCACCAGAGACTTTGCATGGAGCGTTGCAGCATACTGCCTCTAACGTCAAGTGCAGCTGTTGATGTAAGAAGCTTTGATATGGCTGCTCTTCACTGCTATGGTGGGGTCACATGCCAACTGTTCGTATGCAATGACCCATTTCTTGCCTGGTCAGCAGCACTATGGAGTGGTATTGTATGATGATGGTACTATGGGAAGTAGTCCAAATACACTAGGATGAGAGGGTGGGGGACGCTACAATCCAGATAGCTCTGTGTCTCTGTTTGTAAACAGTGAACAAATCTCCACCCCTCCCCTTTCGCTCTCTCTCCCAATATGCTGTTAAATCAGAAATATGCTCTGATGATGAAACAAAAGTTGTAAGTTCTACATATGGTTGACAGTGGACAGAAAACCATGACACAGATTGCAGAACACTTTCAAATTCTGAAATCAACTCTTTCGTCAGTAATAAGTTCAAGAGGGGGAAATAGAGGCAAGGGTTTTTTTTTTATTTAGTGGCATCATCAAGCAAATTAGACCAGACAAACATGAAGAATTGGATTTACTGTTTGAATGCTTCCAACAAATACCACTGTCCTGGTCCATACTTTGAAAAAAGGCTCATGAAATTGACCACAAAGATGGACTTTCTGGGTTTTTCTGTTTTGAGGACTAGCTGTGGCATTATCAGAAGAGACTTAAAATAAGTGCTGCAAGTGTCTGCTAAACCCGTTGTGTGTGTGTGTGTGTGGTTTTTGGGCGCACAACTGCTGAGGTCATTAGCGTCCGAAAACTGAGATATACCGAAAGACAATAAGCCTATATGAAAACAGCTAAAAACATAGGGTAACATACAACAAAAGGAAGAGCTTAATGTCCTTTTACAAATTGGTCAAGTTTATAAAATTCAAGACTCGAGCAGCAGCTCTTGCTGCATCAGCAAAAATTTCTTCCAGTGTATCCAGTAGATTCAGTGCAATCCGAACAGGAGTAAAATTTGGTGCACCGTCAGCGGGTGACCACGGAATATAACAGTGCGGGGTCACCAGTTAGCAAGTAGCGGTGGCTGAACTGGCAATGTCCGATTCGCAATCGGGCCAAGATGACCACTTCTCATTGCGAGCAGCTTGAGGTGGTCCTCCAAGACACAGGGAGTGGTTTAATGGGTCAAAGCTTATTATTTGTGAGGACCACACATTATGCCACAACGATATAAGGCAACGGGAAAGAGCCCCTCAAATATCATTCAATGTGACTCAGTACATAGCTGTCCGAGCTAGGAGAGTTGCAGCCTTGGCCATGGCATCAGCAGCCTCGTTACCAGTATCCCTGCATGGCCAGGTAACCACAGGAGGTGAACGCAAGGGCCATCGGCAGCTAATAATTGAAGGGAGCAGTTGATTCAGTAGACAAAAGGATGGGTCAAAAAGGGGCCTCTCAGACTCTGGATGGAGCTCAGGAAGTCAGAGCAGATGACATAGGAAGGAGAATGGTGTCGGCGGATATATAGTACAGCCTGATAGAGGGCAAAAAGCTCAGCTGTGAAATTCTAGCAGTGGTCATTAAGCCTGTACTGAAAACCGACATCCCCAATGACAAACGCACATCCAACGCCTTCATTTGTCTTAGTACAGGCTCGTCGATAGGAACACCAAACACACACAAAAACACACAACCATTCGAGCTTTCGCCACCAGTGGTGGCTTCTTCGGGAAAAAGAGGGAGGAAGGAGAGGAGAAAGGGAAGGATACGGGTTTTAAGGAAGTGGAAAAGGAGCCATTCCAATCCCAGGAGTGGAAGGACTTACCTTAGGGGACAAAAAGGAAGGTAAACAAATACACACACACTCACACATATCCACATCCAAACACACTTACGCAGAAAATGTCTGCCTAAGTGTGTTTGGATGTGGATATGTGTGAGTGTGTGTGTATTTGTTTACCTTCCTTTTTGTCCCCTAAGGTAAGTCCTTCCACTCCTGGGATTGGAATGGCTCCTTTTCCACTTCCTTAAAACCCGTATCCTTCCCTTTCTCCTCTCCTTCCTCCCTATTTTTCCCGAAGAAGCCACCACTGGTGGCGAAAGCTCGAATGGTTGTGTTTTTGTGTGTGTTTGGTGTTCCTATCGACGAGCCTGTACTTTAGGTAAGTCAAAAATCTTTATTTTATACCATTTTCCCACCTGGAAGGTCTCCTTCTATATATATATATATATATATATATATATATATATATATATATATATATATATATATACGTAAAAAATAGATGAAACCTCGAGCAGTAAACAGCATTCAAAGTACTCTCCTTTGGGAGTGAGGTGAGTTCAAGGCGAATGCGAACTTGAGCCTGAAGCCAGAGTGGCACTGGGCTCTGACCTATTTGAAATGTGGAAGGGAGGGTAAATCGAGCTGCCAAAGCAAGAGACGAAGTTGTGGACGGCCCATGTTGGCTATCGAGGCCGTCATTAAAGAATGATGGATAGGTAGGGTGGTGGGTCATCGAAAGCAGACGGCATGTGTATCGACACAGCAGTATGTCACATCAATAGGTGAAAGGTAATTCGGCAACTTCGGCATCAAGGCTGTCAACAGTGCTAGTGTAAAAGGCTCCTCTCCCCAGGCGTAACCCCTGATGGTGAATCGAGTTTAGGCGGTGTAAAATGGACGGCCATGAAGAAGAGTACATGAAACTCCCACAATCCAGCTTGGATCTGATAGTAGACCGATAGAGGTGAAGCAGGACGGTACGATCAACCCCCCATGATGTAGCATTAAGAACACAGAGAACATTGATGGAACGAGTACAGCAAGCAGCCAGAAAACACACGTTTCCTGTCCAATGTTAGCCCTAAAAATATCAGCATCTCCACGGAGGGGAGAGCGATGGGTCCGAGATGGTGGAAGGAATTCTCTGTACCTCCAGAAGTTGATACAGACCATTTTCTCATGGGAGAAATGGAAGCCACTTGTGACACTCCAGGAATAGAGACTGTCAAGGCAATGCTAAAGACTAGGCTCCAGGAGACACATTCTCTGAGCGCTGAAATAGATTGTGAAGTCATCCACAAACAGGGAGCCTGAAACATCAGATGGGAGGCAATCCATAATTGGGTTGATCGCAATGGCGAAAAGTGCCACGCTCAAAACGGAGCCCTGTGGCACCCCATTCTCCTGGCGAAAGGTGTCCGACAAAACAGAGCCCACTCGTACCCTGAACAATCGATCTTTTAAAAAGGCACGAATAAAGAGGGGGAGATGGCCGTTAAGACCCCATGTATGCATGATGCGGAGAATGCCCGCCCGCCAACAAGTGTCGTAAGCCTTCTCCAAACAGCCACCATCTGACGCTTTCACAAAAAGTTATTCATAATGAAGGTCGGCAAAGTAATGAGGTGATCAATAGAAGATGACGCCTTCGAAACCCACATTGGACATTAGTGAGGAGATGTCGAGATTCGAGTATCCAAACCAGCCGAGTATTGACCAGTGCTCCATTACCTTACAGGCACAGCTGGTTAGGGAAATGGGGTGATAACTGGAAGAAAGATGTTTATCCTTTCCTAGTTTGGATATAGGGACAACAATTGCTTCACGCCAACAAGTGGGAACTTCACCTGCAGTCCAGACGTGATTATAAGTGCGAAGAAGAAAGCATTTACCTGCAGGGCAGAGGTTCTTGAGCATCTGAATATGAATGGCATCAGGCCCTGGGGCAGAGGACCGGGAGAGGGCAAGGACACGTTCTAGTTCCCGCATGGTGAAGGTGGCATTGTAACTTTCATGATTGGGAGATGTAAAAGAAGGCGTTCGTGCCTCCTCTGCCTGTTTTTGGGGGCGGAAGGCAGAGTCATAATTAGCTGAACTTGAGACCTCGGCAAAAGAGCGGCCCAAAGTATTGCGGATATCAACAGGTTCCATGAGAACTTGGTTTGTTATGTTCATGCCGGGGATTGGGGAATGGACCTTAGTGCCAGATAACTGGCTTAGGTTACCCCAGATGACTGACAAAGGAGTAAATCTTTTGAAAGAACTCATGAAAGAAGTCCAGCAAGCTTTTTTGCTTTCTTTAATGACAAGACGGCATTTTGCTCGTAGTCTTTTGTAATTAATACAATTTTCCAAAGTAGACCGGCATTGAAACAGGCATAGAGCACATAGCAGGGCTCGAATAGCATCGCTACATGCTGCATTCCACCAGGTAACTGGGACTCTACATGAATATGTTGAAGTTCAGCAGTGGTGAGGATGCGTCCGTGAGGTAATTGACCTGACTGTCACAGCTGGGGAAGTTCTGATCATAGAAAACCGCGATGGAAGAATAGAGCCCCCAGTCAGCTTTGGAGATGTTCCAGCTAGTGGAAGATGGAGAAGTGGTATGATGTACTAGAGAAATTATACAGGGGAAATGGTCACTCAAGTACCTATCAGACAGAACATACCATTTGAAATGGTGCGCAAGTGAAGTAGTACATATTGCGAGGTCCAAATGTGAATAGGTATGCGTTGTGTCAGCTAGGAAAGTTGGTTCGCCGGGATTTAGACAGACAAGGTTGAGGTGGTTGAAGAGGTTAGCCAAAAGAGAGCCCCTCTGGCAAGAAGCAGGAGAGACCCATAGAGGGTGGAGGGCGTTGAAGTCACCAATCAACAAAAACGGCGTAGGAAGCTGAGCAACAAGGTGCAGTAGGTCTGCCCTAAGAACGGCAGATGATGACGGGGAGTAGATATTACAAAGAGAGAAGGAGAATGTGGAGATGGTGACACGGATGTCAACCACCTGTAGGGGAATTTGCAGTGGGATGGGATGATAATAGACATCTTCCTGAATGAGCAGCATAGCACTTGCATGGGCAGGGATACCCTCCACAGGAGGTAAATCAAAATGCACTGCAGTATACTGTGGAAAATCAATATGATCAGTTGTATGGAGCTTCGTTTCTTGCAGACCGACTATAAGTGGGCAGTGCAGTCAAAGGATTAGTCTTAATTCATCGCAGTTGGAACAAATGCCCTTGATGTTCCACTGAAGGAGTGCCATGAAGACAGCGAGAGAAGAAGAAAAAAGGGAAAAAGCAAGAAGGGATCACCTGGATTGCCACTGAGGGCTTGGCTGTGAGGCGGCACTGCTACTGCAATCAACAGATGGACAATCGTGCTCCATGGGTTCAGGCAACTGTTCTGCCTCCTTTCTGGATTGATTGGAAGGGGCAACTTCCCCTGCCAGTGAAATGCCAGCAGATCGGCAAGCAGTAAAGCATCCTAGCGAGACAGAGGATGTCCGGGGCTGTCTACTGCTGGATGGCATGACCGACGAGTCACACTGTGGTGGGGAAGGAGAGGAACTTCTCTTTTTGTGTGCCTTTTTGGAGGCAGTTCTGTTTGAAGAATGAGCGGCTGATGGTTGAGAAGATGATGTTTTTAGAAAATCTTCGTGAACAGTATCTTTTTTCGAAGTACGGGCTTCCGACTTAGTGGCCCGTGATTTCTTTGAAACTGATGTGGACTGGAATGTAGAGTGAACAGAAGGCATTGTGGATGTCGAGCGGGCAATCTTTGGGCTGGCTAATCTGACAACTGTGTCGTTGTAGGTAAAGTCACACGTCTGGGCATTCTCGAGAATTAGCAGCATGGTCACCAATGCAGTTGACGCAGCTAGGGGATGGAGGTGGGCAGTCACCCTCATGGGCATCCCTACCGCAGGTGAAACATTTCGCTGCATTGGAGCATGACTGACGGGTATGACTGAACCGCTGATACCGGTAACATCTGGTGGGATTAGGGACATATGGCCGAATGGAGATTATTTCATAGCCTGCTTGTATCTTCGCAGGAAGGTCAACTTTGTCAGAGGTCAAGAACACTGTTTGGGGCAGTGTTTGGTGGTTGTTAACTCTTTTCATCACACAATGTACAGTTGTTACACCCTGGTCGGAGAGGTACTCCTGTAGTTCCTCATCAGAGTGGCCGTCAAGGGATCATGAGAACACTACCACCCAGCGCCACGTTTAGAATATGATGAGGTTCGACCTTAACAGGAAAGGTGTGCAACAGTGTAGTGCAAAGCAACTTCTGAACTAGGAAGGCACCTTAGGTTTCCAGTAACAGTGTCCCATTAGGGTGGCAGGAACAAGTTTTGACAGGACCTGCAATCGCATCGACACCCCGTTGTATTACAAAGGGATTCACGGACGAGAAATCATGGCCATCAGTGGGTGAAACGACAAGGAACTTTGGCAAGTTAGGCAAAATTTTCTTTTACTTTGATTCATTGAGTTTCATTTTCTGGGTAAAGGGCAAAGTAGAAGAAGTAGTAGTAGTCATTGTAAAGTTGTCCCTCATGATTACCGGCATCTCCAACAGCGCGCTCCTTCCTAATGGTGAACCCGCACTGAGGGCTCACCCGCCTTAGGTGATTGTCCACACCTCTCGAGAAACGGATGGAGGGACCAATCGGCACAGTCAAAAGGTATCAGCTCGGGTAATCACCCCTCCCTGGGCCTGGCCTTTACCAGGGGGCTGGGACTTACACATTACCCAGTCACCTGTTATGCAGTGAGTGCATAAGGAAACAAGGAAGTGGGAAAGGTTGAGTCTCGAAATCTAAAGGAGAAGAGGAAGGGTAGAAGAGTACAGTGAGGAGGGAAAGGCGGAAGCAAAGTTTAGGAGAAGAGAAACTGAGAATAGAAAAAAGCTGGTACATGAGGCGACTTCAAACTCACATGGGACACACGTCACCAGGCGAACGCATAAACAGGGGGGGGGGGGGGGGGGGGACTGCTGAAGCAGCCTGGAGTGGGAATGAAGACTGCTTCGGCTCGGGGCCCATGTGCACCACGCACATACCCACAAAAGAGCTGTGGGTCCCCTGGGGGGCTGCTAAATCTGGACCACTGCTATGCATATCAGGTTGATGACCTGAAACTTCGAACTCAGAAGCCATTTTCTTACCAGCTAATACGATGTGCCATCTGCAGCCATTGATTCCAGGAATAATCACCTCAATGAAATATAATTACAGATCATGACTTGTTAAAGCCACCAGCAGTACAATCAATCTAAAAGAAACAGTTCCACGGAATGTACTGCAAGCTATCCACAACATGTCTTTTTCTTAGGATGAAGTTACAATAAAAACAAAAAATGACTGTTTTAAAAAGAATGGGACTACAACAGATAACACTGCTGAAACTAAAAACACAACTAGACTTTCTCATAATCCTGATACAACTTTGAATTTGATACTGATCTTCTAAAGACGTACACCCATTTGGCACTCTCTTGCACTATAAATATAGAAGGATAGATGCAGACTGATGACAAAATCTGTATAGCTGAAGAAACATCACCAGTTCTGCTGGTGATGCAGAAAAGAATGATAATGTGTTACTCACATACAACACATAAGCTATCGGCTATGACCTTCTTTAGAAAATAGAATATTCATGCAATCACACATGCACACAATGCAGTCACCCAACTGTCATCTCCAACTGCTGCACTCCAACTCATGCTCTGCGGTGTGGAAATAAGGGAGGGGAAGGGGGTGGGATAGGAAGGATGCACCTCAGTGGCGGGGATGAATCCAGCACGGCTTTACAGAGCAAGTATGCATTAGATGAAAGGAATAAGTTGCAGGTTAGGAATGGAGTGGGAGACACATGAGGGGAGAAAAGTGCATGTGCACACACATACACACACAGAGAGAGAGAGAGAGAGGTGGGTGGAGGGGGGGAGCACAGCACATAAAATAGGAGAGCTTTAAGATGGGGAATAGGAACTGTTGGGTCTGGCAAAAAGGGGAGTTACAGGTTGAGGCCTGAATAAATTCAGGATTGGAGAATGTACTCTAAGGATAACACCCATCTGTGTAGTTCAGAATAGTTGGTGGTGGGTGGGAGGATCCAGATGGTCCGGGTTGTAACACAGCAATTCAAATCAATCACTGAGGAATAGGTCCACATTGAGGAAGATGGATATTCCTCAAACATGGCCTTATCAGTACCTCTGTCTACATCAAACCTACCAACCATCAACAATACCTCCATATTGACAGCTGCCACCCATTTCACACCAAAACGTCCCTTCCATACAGTCTACCTGCCCATGGCTGTTGCATCTGCAGTGACAAGCAGTTCCTCTCCAAATGTGCCAAGTGCCTCACTGAGGGCTTCACTGACAGCAGTTACCCTCCAGACCTTGTCCAGAATCAGATCTCATAGTCCCTGTCTGTCCAGTCTCCCACCAGCTCCCTCACATCCACCATCGGGCCACAAAGGAGCACTCCTCTTGTGACCCAGGACTGGAGCAGTTAAACCACATTCTCCGCCAGGGTTTCGACTACCTTTCATCATGCCCTGAAATGAGATATATCCTACCTATTATCCTTGTCCATCCCTGCTGTCAGACCCTTACCCCATGGCTCAGATCCCTGCAATAGCCCTAGATGCAAAACCTGTCCTATCCACCATCCCACCACCACCTACTCCAGTACTGTCACAGTCCCATAAAATGCAGGGCACCCTGTGAAAGCATTCATGTTATCTACAAACCGAGCTGCAACCACTGTGCAGCTTTATATGTGGACATGACCAGTGCCCAGCTGTTCTATCCGAATGAATACCCAGCTGGTCTATCTGAATGAATGGCCATTGTCAAATTGTGGCCAAGAGACAGCTAGACCACCCTGTTGCAGAGCATGCAGCGCTGCATAATGTTGCTCGCTTCAGTGACTGCTACACACCCTGTGCCATATGGATCCAACAGCTTTTCTGAATTGCGCAGATGGGAACTCTTCTTATAATATATCCTTTGCTCCTGCAATCCCCCAGGCCTAAACCTTCACGAGTCCCTGCCTCTACCACCCTTCCTTTTCTTTACCTGCCCAAACTCTAACCTTACATTCGTCTCCCTTCCTACCACACAGTTTAGTCCCTTCCCTTTCTTCTGCACTGTTCGGCAGACAGCCATGGCCTATTTCCCCACCCATGTCGCACATCCCTCCCTCCCCTTCTGTTTCCCTTTCCTTGCCACTTCTTCACCCCTACCACTGGTTGCTCTCGCCTAGGCCACGCTGGGTACTACAGATCAGTCACAGTGGCCGGAGATGGTGGTCATGTTTGTGTCTCGAACCTACGAAGGCCTAAACAGCCGAAAGCTCATATGTTATACTCTGTTATTTGTGTCTTTCTGCAGCTCATCGGACATCTCCGTGGTGAGTAAGCAACCTATTCTTCTCAAAAATATTGTTGAATGCTTCCTGGAATTTCTATTGTTTAATTCCTAAGAACTGTAGATACACTTTCTACATGACCGACACTGAAGAACTTTTACATAATTGTTAAAATTAGAGTTCAGAGTAACATGGATTGTGCATCCGATCAGACTCGTTTCAATATTCATTTACTTGGCGTGAAAACATCCTATTTATAATAGCTTAACAATTATAATGGAAAAGTTAACAATTACATACAACTGGCTACAGTATAAGATACCATAAATAATACTGAGTAAATTGATATATAAATCTCAGTTATATTATAATATTGCCTCACTTTCAAATACATTTAAATAGGCTTTTAAACAATTACTCTGGAATAAACTGCAATTATACAGAAACTAATGAGGGCAAAACCTTCCCAACATTCATTGTGAAGCACAGTAATATCTATTTTAATGTCATGCAAATATATTTTAATTAGTCTAATTAGAAATACTAATTAGCCTAATATCTGAACTATAACAATACACCTCTTGCAGGAACTAATTAATATTTGCCAATTAAACAAATCCCTGTGACATCAAATAATAGAAAATAACTTCAGCTAGTCACATCAGAAGAAAAGAATAACAAAAGTTTTGTAAAAGAAAATAATAGACTAATTACATTCATACCCCCCACCCCCATGAACCACAGACATTGCCGAGGTGGGGTGGCTTGCGTGCCTCAACGATACAGATAGCCGTACCGTAGGTGAAACCACAGCGGAGGGGTATCTGTGGAGAGGCCAGAGAAACGTGTGGTTCCTGAAGAGGGGCATCAGCCTTTTCAGTAGTTACAGGGGCAACAGTCTGGATGATTGACTGAGCTGGCCTTGTAACATCAGCTAATGTGTCCTTGCCATGCAGTTACTGCAAACGGCTGAAAGCAAGGGGAAACTACAGCCATTACTTTTCCCAAGGACATGCAGCTCTACTGTATGAAAATATGATGATGGCATCCTCTCGGGTAAAATATTCCGGAGGTAAAATAGTCCCCCATTCGGATCTCCGGGCGGGGACTACTCAGGAGGATGTTGTCATCAGGAAAGACAATACTGGCATTCTACGGATTGGAGCGTGGAATGTTAGATCCCTTAATCGGGTAGGAAAATTAGAAAATTTAAAAAGGGAAATGGATAGGTTGAAATTAGATATAGTGGGGATTAGTAAAGTTCGGTGGCAGGATGAACAGGATTTCTGGTCAGGTGAGTACAGGATAATAAATACAAAATCAGTTGGGGGTATCACAGGAGTAGGACTGATAATGAATAAGAAAATAGGAATACGGGAAAACTACTATGAGCAGCACAGTGATGCATTATCATTGTCAAGATAGATACGAAGCCAACACCGACATCAGTTGTACAGGTTTATATGCCAACTAGCTCTGCCGATGATGAGGAGATCGAAGAAATATATGAGGCACTAAAGGAAATTATTCAGAAAGTTAAGGGAGAGGAAAACTTAATTGTGATGGGAGACTGGAATTCGGTAGTAGGAAAAGGAAGAGAATGAAAAATAGTAGGTGAATATGGACTGGGCAGAAGGAATGAAAGAGGAAGTCGCCTGGTAGAATTTTGCACGGAACATGATTTAATCGTAACAAACATGTGGTTTAAGAATCACAAAAGAAGGTTGTATACGTGGAAGAGACCAGGAGACACTGGAAGGTATCAGATAGATTTTATTATGGCAAAACATAGATTCCAGAACCAGGTGATAAACTGTAAAACATACCCAGGGGCAGATATAGACTCTGACCATAACTTGTTAGTCATGAACTGTAGGCTGAAACTGAAAAATCTGCAGAAAGGTAGGAAAATAAGGAGATGGGACTTAGATAAATTGAAGGAAAGTGAAGTTCTGGAGAATTTCAGAGGGAGATTTAGGCAACAATTGACTGAAACAGGGGGAAATAAAACAGTAGAAGAGGAATGGGTAGCATAGAGAGATGAAATAGTGAAGGCAGCAGAGGACAAAATAGGTAGAAAGGCAAGACCTACAAAAAATCCTTGGATATCACAGGAAATACTAAATTTAATTGATGAAAGGAGAAAATATAAAAATGCAGTAAATGAAACAGGCAAAATGGAGTACAGACGACTAAGAAATGAGATTGACAGGAAGTGCAAAATGGCTAAGCAGGAGTGGCTAGAAGCCAAATGCAAATCTGTAGAAGAATGTATAAATAGGGGAAAAATAGATACAGCCTACAGGAAAATAAAAGAAACATTTGGAGATAAGAAAAACAGCTCTATGAATATAAAGGACTCTGACGGAAAACCAGTTCTCAGCAAAGAAGGGAAAGCTGAAAGGTGGAAAGAGTACATAGAACAGCTCTACAAAGGAAATGAACTTAGAGACGATGATGTAGGAAGGGAAGAGGAAGTAGATCAAGATGACATAGGAGATACTATACTGAGAGATGAATTTGACAGAGCACTGAAAGACCTAGGTCGGAACAAAGCCCCAGGAGTAGATGACATACCCTCAGAACTACTAAAGTCTCTGGGAGAGCCAGCCATGACAGAACTATTTGAAGTGGTGTGTAGGATGTATGAGACAGGCGAAATACCCTCAGACTTTAAGAAAAATGTAATAATCCCCATTCCAAAGAAATCAGGTGCAGACAGGTGTGAAAACTACAGAACCATCAGTTTAATAAGTCATGGTTACAAAATATTAACACGAATTATCTACAGGGGAATGGAAAAGCTGGTAGAAGCTGACCTCGGAGAATATCAGTTTGGATTCAGGAGGAACGTAGGAACCCGGGAGGCAATACTCACTTTACGTCTTATCTTAGAAGATAGATTAAGGAAAGGCAAACCTACATTTTTAGCTTTTGTAGATTTAGAAAAAGCTTTTGACAATGTTGACTGGAATACAGTCTTTCAAATTCTGAAGTCAGCAGGGGTAAAATACAGGGAAAGGAGAGTTATTTACAACTTGTACAAAGGCCAGACCGCAGTTATTAGACTCAAAGGGCATGAAAGGGAAGCATCAGTTGGGAAGGGAGTAACACAGGGTTGTAGCCTTTCTCCGATGCTATTCAATTTATACATCGAGCAGGCGTTGAAGGAAAGCAAGGAAAAATTTGGAATAGGGATTAAATTTCAGGGGGAAGAAATCAAAACATTGCGTTTCACTGATGACATTGTAATTCTGTCCGAGACAGCAAAGGACCTGGAAGAGCAGTTGAGTGGAATGGACAGTGTGTTGAAGAGAGCGTTTAAAAGGAACATTAACAAGAGCAAAACAAAAATAATGGAATGCGGTCTTAGAAAATTAGGTGATGCTGAAGGAATTAGATTAGGTAGCGAAACAATGAAAGTGGTAGATGAGTTTTGTTACTTGGGTAGTAAAATAACATGCGATGGTCGCAGTACAGAGGATATAAAGTGCAGAATGACAATAGGAAGAAAAGGATTTTTGAAAAAGAGAAATTTGCTAACATCGAATATTAATTTAAGAGTAAGGAAGTCTTTTCTGAAGACATTTGTGTGGAGTGTTGCCTTGTACGGGAGTGAAACATGGACAATAAGCAATGCGGACAGGAAGAGGATAGAGGCTTTTGAAATGTGGTGCTACAGAAGAATGCTGAAGATTAGGTGGGTAGATCGCATAACTAATGAAGAGGTACTTAACAGAATTGGTGAGAAAAGGAATTTTTGGCACACTCTGACTAAAAGAAGGGATTGCTTGGTAGGACACATTCTTAGACATCGAGGAATCATAAATTTAGCATTGGAGGGAAGTGTGTGGGGTAAAAATCGCAGAGGGAGGACAAGAGACGCGTATAGTAAGCAGATTCAAGTGGATGTGGGTTGCCGTTCTTATGAGGAAATGAAAAGGCTTGCTCAGGATAGAATAGGGTGGAGAGCTGCATCAAACCAGTCTCCGGACTGAAGACCATAACAACAACAACAACCTATTATTATGCAACACTGGTATCGGGAGGTTCAGGAATGCAAGCAGATGGCAATAAATCCAACATGCTTTGTTACATCACCCCCTCATTTAATTAACCAGATAGTTATTTGACACGCCGCAGTGGAGAAGCCGAGCGGTCTAAAGCACCTCGCTGCAGAGTGTGCAGTTGCTCGCCGTTGAGGTTCGAGTCCTCCCTGGGGCGTGTGTGTGTGTGTTTGTCCGTAGGTTAGTTTACCTACATTTAAGTAGTTTGTAAGCTACGGAGTGATGACCACGCAGTTTGGTCTGATAGATTTACAGACATTGAAAAAATAAATATCTGGGTAATTAACTGATAAAACCAAAAGCATGTTGATAAGAAAGTTTATACATTACTCCAAAGTTCATTGGCATGGTGTAGCAACAGTGAATCCATATTTGAATTGAAAAGTAGTCTCTGCTGCAAATAATAAAATTTATTTCTTTTCAACGCGTTTCGCGCCTTTGACGCATCATCAGAACACTGTAACAGGGAAAATATACAAATGTCAGTTTCATGCCGCGGACATATCCACTACAATATTAGGAAACAATGAATTGGGGGCGTGAACATACCTCAGAAACAACTGGATGGCATTAGTTGGCGTAAAAGCACACGAAGCTCAGAATTTTGGACTGGATGAAATCTGAGAATTTAATCAAAAGCATCGAGGTGGGACAAAAAGTTCCTAAAATGGAAGTTAGAGAATTTAAAAACAATCGTGAATGGACAGTGGTAAGAAGAATGAATATGGAGATGTGTAACTCACCACATCAGCAGCGTTGTGTTAGATAAGTCCGCGTTCACAGAATGAATATCGATACATCACTTTATCAAACGGAACTGCGCAGACAGCTGATAGTTATGTGACGTGAGATACTGGATTATAGCAAACGCCGCTAGGCGGCGCTGATAAACGCCGGTAACTAAGATTTGGGCGGTTAAATTTGAATGATAAAATCGATCAGCATGGTTAAAAATTTTTGAAGTATGGAATTAATTACAATGGATGGTAGTAATGAAGTGTAAAAGTACTTGTAAATCAGATTGGATGACAGTAATATTGATAATGTATGTTAGTAAAACAAACATGAAATTGTATAGTTGTCTATATGGAAATTAATTATAAATGTATGCAGCCATAGAACACAAACAAATATTGTTAAAATGCAGAAAGATTAAGTAGTGTGAGCCAGGTGGTGGTTAAGCTACAGAATCGAGCTCAAGCTAAGACGACAATTTGGTGGCGAAGGAGAGGGGGAAACGCTTATTAAGGGGGGGGGGGGAGGGGAGGGGTTGTGACTTTTCAATAAGAAGATCAGGTAACATTTTGTAGGGCTGACATCACTATGTCATAATAGTACTGATTTTTACTTGTCAGTTGGTCATTGAGGCTGAGATGGTCTTGCACAGAGCCCCAAAGGGGCTCCGTGCAAGATCTGGAGTGCATTGATTGTTTACAATATCTTTCGCAAGCCATCCACTAGTGATGCCATTATACACGCTTCTTCTTGTCATCTCTCTAGGAAAACTGGCCTCAGTATGCCAGGCGGAAATCACTGCCATCAGGGCGTGTGTGGAGGAGAATTTGCGTAGGTGCTACAAAGATTGTAGCATCTATATCTATTCAGACAGCCAGGCAGCCCTGAGATCACTGGCAGCTCCTGCAACAAAGTCTAAAATTGTTGCAGAATGTCACAGGGTTCTAGTGGAGCTAGGGGAAAGCAATAGAGTAAACCTATTGTGGGTCCCTGGCCACTCGGGGATCAGTGGCAAAAAACATGCCGACAGATTTGCCAGGATGGGGGCAGAGACTCCATTTATTGGACCGGAACCTGTCCTGACAATCACCAAGGCAATGATCAAATTGAAGCTACGTAACTGGCTTAGAAGACAGCACGTTGAATATTGGACAAAAGTCCATCAACAAAAACATGGCAATGTAATGATGCCAAAGCCATGTTTTAAAAGAAGCTCTGCAATCCTGGGTCTGAACAGGAGAGAGATTAGACTCGGTTGGGTTGCTGACAGGCCATGGGAATTTCAAAAAACACCTACATACAATGGGAATAACAGAAGAGGACCCTAAATGTAGGATCTGTGATGACGGTGATGAAACTGCATCACATCTAATCTTCGAATGCATTGCATTGGAGAGTAAAAGGCACAGAACATTTGGAACAACCAGACCCGAAGAAATTGTATCTAATAAAGAACTTGTAAAGGGACTCCTTGCACTGTTCAAGGGCATTGGTTGGCTTTACTACACGTACAGGGAGCGGTACCGCACAATAAACTCAGTTTCGGTGCGGGCAGTGGCGGGTTGGACCAACACTGTTTTGGCTTCCATAAAAAAAAAAATCAAATCAATCAATCAACCGCCCAAATCTTAGTTACACATACCGGCGTTTGCATTAATCCATTACCTCATGTCACATAACTACCAGATGTCCACGCAGTTACGTTTGATAAAGTGATGTATCGATATTCGTTCTGTGAACACGGACCTATCCAACACAACGCTGCAGATGTGGCAAGTTATACATCTCCACACTCATTCTGCTTACCACTGTCCATTCACAATTGTTTTTTAAATTCTCTAACTTCCATTTTAGGAACTTTTTGTCCCACCTCGTATAACTCTTGACGATGCTTTTGATTAAATTCTCATATTTTATCCAGTCCAAAATGCTGAGCATCGTGTGCTTTTACGCCAACTAATGCCATCCAGTTGTTTCTGAGGTATGTTCACGCCCCCAATTCATTGTTTCCTAATATTGTAGTGGATAGGTCCATGGCATGAAACTGACATTTGTATATTTTCCCTGTTACAGTGTTCTGATGATGCGCCAAAAGCG
Organism: Locusta migratoria; assembly: GCA_026315105.1. Classification (NCBI taxonomy): domain Eukaryota; kingdom Metazoa; phylum Arthropoda; class Insecta; order Orthoptera; family Acrididae; genus Locusta; species Locusta migratoria. Next base: position 159,336,119 of record CM048751.1, on the reverse strand, counting down.
CGAAACACGTTAAAAAGAAATAAATTTTATTATTTGCAACATAGACTGCTTTTCAATTCAAAAAATAAAGTTTATCATTCAGATAGCTAGGAATAATATGAAAGACAAACAAGTACAAAGTTACAGAAATAACTTTAATTTACATTACATATTCTATGTATTCTATGCTGGCCATAAAAGTATACAAAACCCAAATGCCCAATATAATTCAATCATTATTAACATAAATATACCAAAAATTAAAAAGTTTATTAGTTCTTGCAAGTGCAATATTTAATCAAGGGAGGACATGTTATCTCCCAGTCCTCTCACCATACTTCACTTAGCTTCACAGTGGGTCCATGCCTTCGTCAGGTCCAAAAATTGTTCTCCCACATGTCACAAAGTGTCCTTGTCTTGGAGGTGGTTCTCCTCCTCCATAGTACATGCAAAATTCCCTACATTAGTACCTTAACAAAACTCATCACTAGTTACACAAAAAATATCTAACCTTACCATAATTAATTACTTTACTACGCAAGAATAAACCAATATATACTTATTCTAAAAATACCATACACAACATATCTTAACTGCTATCATCTCAGAAAAAGAATTGTAACTTTCTTTGCACCACAAAAATCTCTATATAGGCTACACTGAAGCAAAAACTTGAAAATCATATTTGTTTTCTCAAATACCAAAATCTAAATTTTATCATCACACACACACACTTCTACAGACAGCATATGAACTGAAAGATATGGCCGCCACTTCTTACTTACAGATCACAGATACTGTACAACAAATAGTTGATCAAAATATCAAATAAAAAAGATGGTAGATTCTCAAACTAGTGTTACACCAAAAATTTGAACGAACATAGTACACGAAACCAGTTCTATCTGATGTACATCTGTTTAAAATCTTTCACTTCCAGACTCACAAATCTTACCTAGTTATCTGTAAGATAGAATACATAGAAAGTCTGCAATAGTAAATACAGGCTCCCTAACCATTATCATTGCTTCATTATACCTCATCAATTAATATTCATCATCATAATATTCCATTACCTTATTACTCATAATACCTCATTAGTGATGGAAATTCTCCTCAGAGATGATAAATTATTTTTCAAAAGAGATAGATTGGCAGACCAGTACTTACCTTTGTGCTCTACTGCCGATAGTGACACAGGACAAAAAGGACAAGCTTTCGGAACACAGTTCCTTCTTCAGGTGGGAGAGAAGGGAAGAAAAAGGGACAGGAATGGAAGGGAAAGGTAATTCACGACCTAGGTCATGAGGGTGGTGTATGAGGAGTGTGGAAGTCGGACATACTGCATATTTGTACTGAGCTCTCACCCATCTTGTCCTTCAACAGTATGTTGCCTTGTCGTACCGATACTTCCAACAGCTCCTCTCTCTCTCTTTCTCTCTCTCTCTCTCTCTCTCTAAAATACTTCCTCTCTCAGCACCTAGCTCAAACAACACTCTTGGGATCCATAATACAACAAGCCAACTGTAAACTTGAACTGTATGCCACCCTACTGGTCCATCATTTCAGAAGTGGTATCCCTCTTCCCATCATCCACAACATCCATTTTTACCAATACCGAATTGGTTTCACTCCTTTATCATGCCTTGCCTTTCTTCCTAGAGCCTTCTTCTTCATCATCTCCTTGGTCACCCTAATCTTTTCATCTTATCACATATAATGTTCAATGGTTTTTCTCCTAACATCAACTCACAAGGTGCAAAACCAGTTGATTCACTCCACAGATTGTTCATAATTTTGGATGTAGCTCGCCCATGCGTGTGTTTCTTGCTACCGCATATCCTGCAAAGCCTATTTATTTCCTTCATTACTCTCTCTGTCATGTTACCCTGAGGAAAGTATGTGCATATTTTAATATGTGGAATGCAGTGTATAGCCATACAGTATGTAAGCCTCTCAGAAACAAACTGTGGACCATTGTCTGATAAGAATGACTTGGGCACCCCCACATTCCAAAATAATCAGTTGTCAACTTCACCACTATGGTCTTGTTGTTAGCCCTATTGACTGGATATAATTTCACAAATTTGGAAAACGTATCCAAAACCAGAAATCCATGTTTACTATCCCCTGTTGATGCTGGTAACGGACCTAGCAAATCAACAGCAATGAGCTCTCTAGGTTCGTTAGATCTCATTAATCCTTTATATGACACACCTGCTTTCACTCCCTGCACTTATCAAATCCCTCTAGTCTCTGTTTAACTCTTCTCCACATATAGTTGAAAATCACTGCCTCTTGAATCTTTGCAACAATTTTCGTAGCACCATAATGACCATAACTGTCATGAAGATAGTCTATAAATTTATCTACATGTTAGTCAGGGAAACACAATTTACAATCCTGACTATCCAAAGATTTCCTCCTAAACAGCACACCATTGTGTATTGTATAGTACTGCTTTATTTTATTTGAATGGTAATACTGCTTGATCAAATTTGGATCCTCCTCCTATTCTCTCCTCATCTGTAAATTTTGCTGATACCCTCTTGAGTAGAATAACCTAATTTGATCTTGTTCCTCCTGTCTGACATGATCTTTCCTTCCTTCTGGCATCCTGGACAGAGCATTGGCAATGATATTATTCTTACCACTAACACACCTTACCTCGAGATCAAATTGTTGCAGCTACATGGCCCACCTCGTCAATCTACTATGTCACAACTTACACTTCTGTATGTAACTTAAAGCCTTGTGATCTGTGTACACAATTACCTTATGCCCTATTAATTAGTATTCAAACTTGTGACACCCAAAAATAATGGCTGAGCCTCCAATTCTTATATATACTAATTCTTTTCCTGTTCATGCATTGTTCGACTGGCAAACACAATTGTCCTACATTCAATACCTGTTTCAATTGGTATTGGCTGAAAAATCTCTTATCTCCAGACCACAGATACTAGCATCACTGCTCATACAAAAAAGGTTGCAAGAAATCAGGGTGATACAGCACTTTACTGTTGACCAACTCATTCTTCAGTTTCTAAAAGGCTTCCTGACATACCTCTGTCCAGTTCCATACTACATTCGTTTTCAATAAATTTCCTAAACAAGGATGATTAAATGATTGATCATTTACAAACATGCGGTAGAATCCGAATAAGTCGAACATCGCTTTAAGCTGTCTCTTTTATTCTTTGGTGGTGGAAAATCAGTAATAACAGTTAATTTCCAAGGTTCTCGGGTGTACAGCCGGATCCGATCGTCGAAGTTCCACGATATTTCGGCGAATAACCGCTCCGCCATCATCAGGTGGTGCTGATGGAATGATCTGTCTGCTCTCTGTCCGTGGTATTTATACCTGCCGGGTCCAAACTCGTTTCCCTGCGCCGGCGACCGGCCGCGCGCCGGGTTGTGGGGGAAGCCGCGGCGGCGTCGGGTGGTGGGGGGCGCAGTTCATCTCCAGTGGCCGTGGCGGATGGATCTCGCGTCCACGCGCACCGTTGCTCCATGATGGTGCTTAAGATTGGTTTCCAGGCCTTGCTAAGCTGGAATCCGGTGTCCCTGTTGATGAGGTCGTTCGTGACCCGTATTTCTATGGCCTCCTTGGAGACGCTGTCCCAATAGGTGTTTGTGGAGGACAGGATTTCTGTCTCCTCGTAGTTAGCGCTGTGGCCAGTGTTGATGCAGTGTTCTGCTAAGGCCGACTGGCTAGGTTGGCATAAACGGGTGTGGCGTTGATGTTCTTTGCATCGGTCCTCGACAGTACGAACTGTTTGGCCGATGTAGGATTTGCCACAGCTGCATGGGATCTTGTAAACGCCCGCTTTTTTTTAGGCCTAAATCGTCCTTTACCGTTCCCAGTAGGGCGCGCGTCTTAGCTGGCGGTCGGAAGACTGTGGAAATATTGTATTTCTTCAGTAGTCTTCCTATGACATCAAGAGACTCCGCCAACGTTCCGCGGTAGTGCCGAGGATGTATGGCCTTCCGAAGACACACAAAGATGGTATGCGTCCCATTGTCAGCAACATTGGGGCACCAACGTATCCTCTGGCGCAGCATTTGGCGGGCCTGCTACGACCTTACGTGGGCAAATGTGCGCACCATATCCGGAATTCGACGGATTTTATTAGCCGCCTGAAGGAGCTGACCCTACAAGACTCTGACATCATGGTGAGCTTCGATGTCGTGTCACTATTCACACGTGTGCCGCTGGAAGACTCTATCAGCTTAATCAGTGAGAAATTCGCACCTGAACTGACCCAACTGTTCAGGCACGTGTTAACGTCCACCTACTTCGTCTTCAATGGTCAATACTACGAGCAGACCGATGGAGTAGCCATGGGAAGCCCACTCTCTCCAGTGGTAGCCAACCTATTCATGGAGAATTTCGAAGATATAGCACTGGAAACCGCTGAATTGAAACCTGTATGTTTCTATCGCTACGTGGACGACACGTTCGTCATCTGGCTGCACGGAAAGGATAAATTACAGGTGTTTTTAAAACATCTGAATTCACTTCATAACAATATTCGTTTCACCATGGAAATCGAGGAAGATGGGAAACTACCCTTTCTTGATGTCCTGGTGGAACGTAGATCTGATGGCTCACTGGGGCACAGTGTGTACCGCAAGCCCACACACACTGACCTGTACCTACATGCTTCCAGCTGCCACCATCCGGCACAGCTTAATGAAATGCTCAGCACATTGGTACACAGAGCACACTCAATATCGGACGAACAACACTTGAATATTGAACTAAAACACCTTGAATCTGTGTTCCGAATGAATGGGTATGGCAACCGCCAAATCCGAAGGGCCTTCCAACAACAGAAGCGCAGCAGGGACCAAGACGAAGAGGAAACTGAAGAGGAGAGGAAAGCTCTGGCAGTTCTGCTGTTCGCTGGCAACGTGTCATCCAAAATAGGAAGACTACTGAAGAAATACAATATTTCCACAGTCTTCCGACCGCCAGCTAAGACGCGCGCCCTACTGGGAACGGTAAAGGACGATTTAGGCCTAAAAAAAGCGGGCGTTTACAAGATCCCATGCAGCTGTGGCAAATCCTACATCGGCCAAACAGTTCGTACTGTCGAGGACCGATGCAAAGAACATCAACGCCACACCCGTTTATGCCAACCTAGCCAGTCGGCCTTAGCAGAACACTGCATCAACACTGGCCACAGCGCTAACTACGAGGAGACGGAAATCCTGGCCTCCACAAACACCTATTGGGACAGCGTCTTCAAGGAGGCCATAGAAATACGGGTCACGAACGACCTCATCAACAGGGACACCGGATTCCAGCTTAGCAAGGCCTGGAAACCAATCTTAAGCACCATCATGGAGCAACGGTGCGCGCGGACGCGAGATCCATCCGCCACGGCCACTGGAGATGAACTGCGCCCCCCACCACCCAACGCCGCCGCGGCTTCCCCCACCACCCGGCGCGCGGCCGGCCGCCGGCGCAGGGAAACGAGTTTGGACCCGGCAGGTATAAATACCACGAACAGAGAGCAGACAGATCATTCCATCAGCACCACCTGATGATGGCGGAGCGGTTATTCGCCGAAATATCGTGGAACTTTGACGATCGGATCCGGCTGTACACCCGAGAACCTTGGAAACAGCACATACGCCGGGAAAGCCTCAGATCACAACAGTTAATTTCTTTGGACCAGATTGAATACCTGTCTCATTTATCCTGTGAACTAGAAATGAAATTTCCTTTTTCATAAATTCCGATTTATCTAGCTTCAACTTGATTCCTGACTTTGTCTACAGCCTTTAATGCTGAATCCAAAGTTTTACAATGTGTGAACCAGTCAGAGTTAGCACCAAGATATTGTCTACACACAGTTCTTTTATTTGCCAGAACTTCAAGTAACACTTTGTCAATAGCCCTAATAAAAACACACAGAGATATATTCAGTCCAAAAGGTACCACACAATATTGAGACGACATGTTCATGTAAGAAAGCTGTGCTGGTCTAGACTCCTTAGCCAGGCTAATATTCCAGTAACCACAGGTTACATCAAAAGACGTCAGACACGTCCAAGAAATTTCTGCAAAATTTCATCTAGTTTCCTGGCATCTAACAACACTCTAATACCATCATTCTTTTTTGGGACCAGAACCAAGGGATTATTATAGTAAGTAGTAGATCTTTCTATGATTCCCCATGCCAAAATCTTTTGAATCTTCATCCTCACTGGCTCTTTCTTAGACAATGGAATAATATATGTTTTTTTTTTTTTTTTTTTTTTTTTTTTTGAAAAATGGAAAATGATCTTTAAGTTCAGCTTGCAGTCAAAATCTTTAACCAACCCTGATCTATGAAAGAAAACATTACTATTATTATGTAATATTCCTTTAAACTCATTTTTGTGTTCATTAGAGATTCCTTCAATCTCGTCTACTTGTTTCACTATTTCTGACCTCACTCGGTCATCTCATACAAACATTCTGTTTGCAAAAACCTAAAAGGCAAGTCCAAACATTGTTCAACTCCATCTTTTGCCTCAAATAATACATCATCTATTTTATTATCAGACTTTAAAGTTACCACTAGCAAAATCAATAGCGACACAAAATTTACACAAAAATCGTGTTCCACAAATCTGTCAATACTAAGATCTGGTATCACTAATAAATTACACTCTAACTTTTGCCCAGTTAATTATACTGATACAAAGAGTTCCTGTTTCACACACTTGGGCAACTTAATAGTAGCACCAATAATCTTTATTCCAGAAACATACATAATCACTATTCCATCTGTATCTATAATTGATTCAAACAAAGCCTGAGAAATATCATTAAGATCATTACCACTGTCCAGCAAGCATTTTACAGGTACACCTTGCACACTATTGCATGCCACATCTGTTCAGTACTTACTACTGCTTCTTCACACAACAGATCTTCATTAATTCTCTCCCTGGATAAGCAATCGTACATTTCAGACAAATCATTTGACACACATTATAGTCTTCTTCCACTTCATTACTATTTTCTAGCTCTAGCTCTGCATTCTCTTCCTCCTAACGTATTACTTCCACGTTTGTCCTACTAACTACACTACTGGCCATTAAAATTGCTACACCAAGAAGACATGCAGATGATAAGTGGGTAATCATTGGACAAATATATTATACTAGAACTGACATATGATTGCATTTTCACGCAATTTTGGTGCATAGATCATGAGAAATCAGTACCCAGAACAACCAGCTCTGGCCTTAATAATGGCCTTGATACGCCTGGGCATTGAGTCAAAAAGAGCTTGGATGGCATGTACAGGTACAGATGCCCATGCAGCTTAAACGCAATACCACAGTTCTTCAAGAGTAGTGACTGGCGTATTGTGATGAGCTCAGCCACTATTGACAAGACGTTTTCAATTGTTGAGACATCTGGAGAATGTGCTGACCAGGGCAGCAGTCGAAAATTTTCTGTATCCAGAAAGGCCCATACAGAACCTGCAACATGCCGTCATGCATTATCCTGCTGAAATGTAGGGTTTTGCAGGGATCAAATGAAGAGTAGAGCCATGGGTTGTAATGCATCTGAAATGTAAAGGCCACTGTTCAAAGTGCCGTCGATGTGAACAAGAGGTGACCAAGACATGTAACCAATGGCACCCCTTACCATCACACAGGGTGATACGCCAGTATGGATATGATGAATACTCACTTCCAATGTGCGTTCACAGCGATGTTGCCAAACATGGATGTGACTGTCATGATGCTGTAAACGGAAGCTGGATTCATCCAAAAAAATGACATTTTGCCATTCGTGCACCCAGGTTCGTCGTTGCGTACACTTTTGGCAAGCGCTCCTGTCTGTAATGTAGCATCAAGGGTAACCACAGCCATGGTCTCCGAGCTGATAGCCAATGCTGCTGCAAACGTTGTCAAACTGTTCGGGCTGATGGGTTTTGTCATGCAAAGGTCCCTATCTGTTGACTCAGGGATCGAGACGTGGTTCCAAGTTCCATTACAGCCGTGCGGATAAGATACCTGTCATCTTGACTGCTAGTGATACGAGGCCGTTGGGATCCAGCACAGCATTCCATATTACCCTCCTGAACCCACTAATTCCATACTCTACTAACAGTCATTGAATCGTGACCAATGCGAGCAGCAATGTCGCAATACGATAAAGCACAATCACGATAGGCTACAATACAACCTTTATCAAAGTCGGAAACATGATGGTACGGATTTCTCCTCCTTGCACTAGGCATCACAACAACGTTTCACCAGGCAATGCTGGTCAACTGCTGTTTGTGTATGACAAATTGGTTGGAAACTTTCCTCATGTTAGCACATTGTAGGCACATAATTTCTTCATGCTGTCCTAATGATTGCCCACCACCAGAAGCCTTCTGGCACCTCTCATTTGACCTTCCCATGCTTTCATAATTCTCTTTCACACCAGACATAGATACAGTTCTACTTACACTATCATGACTATTGCTAGGTGCACGTTATTACTTAAGCTAGATTACAATTTCTGCTTACATGTCTATTACTATTTTCAATGGAAGGTCCGGTAAGGACTGTTAATAATAATATATAGATAGGGAACAACTCACTGTAAAGAAGACCGTTGAGCAGCCAACAGACACAAATAAAAGACACACACACATACAAAATTCTAAATTTTCGGACATGGCCTTCCTCAGACAGAGAACACTCATTCACACAGGCACACTCATACACACATATCAGCCATCTCTTCTGGCCACCCAACACAGTCGTGACTCACAGCAAGCAGAAGGGAGGGGGGGGGGGAGTGGAGAGAGAAGATAAGGTAGGGGGGGGGGAGGGGAGATGCAACAAACAGAGGCGATGTCAGGCGGAAAATGAGATGCAGTACAAAAAGGGGGGGGGGGGGTAGAAAAAAAAATTAAAAAACAGGAAGCACACAGTAGGGAAAGGGGCATGGATCGGAAGAAAATGTAGGATGTGAGGGGGAGGGGGACTGTGGGGCATGGAATGTAGGATGTTATTATCTGAGGTTGAGGCCAGGTTGGTTGCGAAACTGTAGGATGTGCTGATGGGTAGCTCCCATCTCCGCAGTTCAGAAAAGCTGGTGGAGGAGGACAGGATCCAGATGGCTCAGGTGGTGAAGCAGCTATTAAAGTCCAAGGTGTTGTGCTCCGCTGCATGCAGTGCCACAGGATAGACCGTATTGTTCTTGGCCACAGTTTGATGGTGGCCATTCATCCTGATGGAGAGCCGGTTAGTTGGCATTCCAATGTAGAATGCAAAGCAGTGATTCCAACAGAGTTGTTATATTACATGGCTGCTTTCACAGGTGGCCTAGCCTCTGATTGGGTAGGACAAGCCTGTGACGGGACTGGAATAGGAAATGCTGGGTAGGTGTATTGGACAGGTTTTGCATTGGGGTCTTTCACAAGGATATGATCCCTGTGATAAGGGGTTGGGATTTGGAGCGACATAGGGATGGACTAGGATGTTGTGGAGGTTGGGTGGGCAAAAGAACACCACTTTAGGGGAGATTGGGAGGATCTTAGGTAGGATGTCTCTCATTTCAGGGCATGATGACAGATAATCAAAGCCCTGATGTAGGATATGGTTCAGTTGTTCTAGTCCATGATGGTATTGGGTGATAGCTAGTTAAGTAGGGTTGGAAGGAGGACTGTTGGTGTGTGAAGATATGGCACAGGAAATCTGTTTATGAACTAGGTCTGGTGGGTAATTTCTGTCTGTGAAGGCCTTTGTGAGGTTTTTTGGCATACTGGTTAAGGGAGTTCTCATTACTGCAGATACGCCTTCCACGGGTGGTGAGGCTATATGGGAGGGATGGCAGCTGTCAAAGTGAAGGTACTGTTGAGAGTTGGTGGGTTTGATGTGTACAGAGGAGTGGATGGATCTGTCAGAAAGATGCAGATTAACATCCAGGCAGATGACATGTTGGGTTGAGAAGGACCAAGTGAAATGGATGGGTGAGAAAGAGTTGAGGTTGTTGAGGAATGAGGATACGGTGTCCTGGCATTAAGTCCAGATCATGAAAATGTCTTCAATGAAACTAAACCAGACCAGGGATTTGTGGATTTGGAAGGCTAGGAAGGTTTCCTCTAGACGGCCTATTAACAGGTTGGCATAGGAAGGTGCCATTCGGGTGCCCGTGGCAGTGCCACGGATCTGTTTGTATACTTTTCCCTCAAAGGAAATGTAGATGTAGTTGGCAAAAGCTATGAGGAACTAGTAGTCTGAAGGACGTTGGAAAAAGTAGTGCTTGAGTGTGACAAGACCATGGGTGTGAGGGATATTGCATCAATAGTGACGAGTGCCTCTCACCAAGTGCCAAGCCTTAATGGGAGAGTATTTTACTTTAAATGATTTGTGTGTGTACCATTACCTCTTCCTTTACTCGTATCTCTCGAGCTCCTCCTATCATTCCTATGCCAATTCTGACCATTCTCATTCCATCTGTTCATTTCACTACCATTGTTTCTACCATAATCCCATCTGCTCAACCCGTTTATCTGAAATTCTCTCTCCTGATGATTATTATTGCCTAAATCCCCTCTATGATCCTCTACATAAGGCCACTACTCATGTTCCAATAAGTTGGGACCAATTTATCTACGGTCCAATAAATTGGACATGTGGAGGCACTTCCCGATCTACTTTTCTTGTTCGATGGTTGGTTGGGCCTGACTGACATCTGCAGTTTAACAACTAGACACCAGAACAGGGAGGTACAGTAATCTTGGTATGCAGTTGCTTGGAATTTGTGTAGCCTGCTGTGAAATTGGTTGGTTGGCTGGTTGGGCGATAAATCGGAATGTGTGTAGTGGCCTTCATCCAAAAAGTCACTCATAGTAATTCTTGGGGCAGGTACAAGCAGCTCCCTAACTCCATGGGGCTATTTTGCTTCCAGTGCCATAATAATATCTACACTGCTCAGTATTTCGTCCAATACTGGCAAAACCCTTTCACAGTACCTCTTCAAGACTCATACCTTTCCCCATTCCAAAACTAACAAAAAGTTCTCTGTTGTTTTCCCCTAGAACAATATTTGTTGAAAAAATGACTTCTTAAATGCTTCCCATGAAGTACAAGAATCTGAAAATCCAGCTGCCCAACTGTAAGCACAACCCTTCAAGAATCACCTTACAAAAGATATTTTCTCCCTATAATTCCAAGTTTCAGGCAACCTATTAAATTCCCTAACGAAATCAAGATAATGCACATCACCATGAGATTCAAAGTTGGTTAACTTTTTATAATTAACAACAGAAACATTGCTACCCCCAGCTACTTTACCTTTCTACAAGTATAGAACCCACATCCTCAAATTTTTTTATCACGATACTGAGTTTCCTTGCACTTGATCCTCTACTGTGCCCAACCTAGTTTCCAATTCAGATTTTATCCAACCTATTTATTTATTTTGTTTCACGTGAGGTAATTTTGTTATGATTAGTTACACAGGACTTATTAATTTCACATTGACCTTTTCTTCTACAGTATTTATTTTATTTTCATAACTAGCTTCCACTTCTCCAATTTTCTTACTTAAATCTACTAAATAACTATTCAATGCAACAAATTCCTATTGTTTTAATCCAGTTTCTGGTTTAAATCATGATTCTTTTCATCCACTTTCTGATTTAAGTACTTTCAACATGACTCAATTTCTGATTGCTTTCGCGCATTTTAATTTCAACGTGACTCAATTTCGCAATTAATAACTTTGCCCATCCTGGAGGTTCGTTTGATACTGACTTTACATAACCACCACCACCTGTTCCATCTACATTACCTATCATAGTGGATGAAGATTTTGCTTCCCCACCCATCATTCCACTTAAATTAGACTGACTGTACAAATATACTGGAATAGAAAAGTGCTGGATGGGTGGATTGCGCAGGTTTTGCATCGGGGTCTTCCACAGGGATATGATCCCTGTGATAAGTGGAAGAGTGGCATGGGGATGGACTAGGATGTTGTGGAGGTTGGGTGGGGGATGGAACACCATTTTAGGGGAGTTTGGGAGGATCTTATATAGGATGTCTCTCATTTCAGGGCATGTTGAAAGATAATCAAAGCCCTGATGTAGAATATGGTTCAGTTATTCCAGTCCAGGGGGGCACTACTTTGTGGCTGGTTAGTAGGGTTGGAGGGAGGACAGTTGATGTGGCATGGCATGGGAAATCTGTTTATGGACTAGGTCTGGTGGGTAATTTCAGCCTGTGAAGGCCTTTGTGAGGTTTTTGACATTCTGGTTAAGGGAGTTCTCATCACTGAAGATACGCTTCCATGGGTGGCAAGGCTATATGGAAGGGATTTTTTGATGTGAAAAGGATAGCAACTGTCTAAGTGAAGATGCTGTTGAGAGTTGGTGTGTTTGATGAGGACAGAGGTGTGGATGGAGCTGTCAGAGAGATGCAGGAATGTGACATGTCGGGTTGAGAAGGACCAAGTGAAATGGATGGGTGTGAAAGAATTGAGGTTGTCGAGGAATGAGGATAAGGTGTCCTGGCCTTAAGTCCAGATCATGAAAATGTTATCATCCCCCATTTTTATACTGCATCTCATTTTTCGTCTGACTTTGCCTCTTATCTTCCCTCTCCACTTCCATCCGTTCCACTTTCTGTGAGTCAGACTATGTTGGGCGGCCAGAGATGGCTGACGTGTGTGGATCAGTATTTTTATAAGTTTAAATTTTGAGAAGCTGCGCTCACCACTGGCTACAGACACAGGAAGAGGCCACACTCTTAGTGCAGTAACTAAATTAGGTATGATGTCTATAAGTCCATTTTTACAAATATATCTCAGAATGTCCTGTGGCCCTGAGTTATGGCTTGTAATTCATTGCATAGATCAGTATCTTTAGACTCTTTGAGAGTTAGAGACTCTTCCAAATTAACACATTCTTCGAGAACAGAGAGGGTTCTTTTTTTTTCAAATCCCAAATCACTTCTACAATCTTCAAGAAAGATTTTTGTTTTTATCAGAGCATTTCTATAAGTGTTAAGATCAGTTTCTTTTCATTGAAGAAGTTTGCTAGTCAAATTTGCTTTGAACAACATATTGTACTATGGCAACAAGTGAAGCGATAAACTTGAAGTTCACTATTTTTTTAGCAATAGAATGAGCTTCAATAAGTGTTTGATTTCTAGCTGAGACAGTCAATGTATCATCTTCATTAATATCCACAAGTGCATCACGCACATTTACTAGCTGATAACACAAAGGACGCAATGCATCAATCCTGCTCTCCAATCTAGTATCGCTCACTCGTTTTAGCATCAAAGCAGGCACAAGACGCAATATGTTGAAGCAAAAAATTACACATAAATCATTTGGATCAAGTTGAAGAAGGGTGTGGCAGTGAAACAATATTTAGCAGCATCATTCACCACAAGATTTAGTGCGTGTGAACTTCACGGTACGAAGAACGCGCTTGGATTTTTAACCAATAACCTTTTTTTGGACATCACCATGTTACCTCTCACATTACTTGTATTGTCATATCACTGTCCACATAAATTAAATGCTTACTAGCAAAATTCTGAAGAGTCAAATAGAATGCATGGAACATTGACTTGCGATTTGTCTCTTGCCTGTTGCTCTCTTTATGTGCAGAGACCAGAAATTCATCACTCCTGGAACCTTAGCGCAACAGCAAAGTAAACTGCACAAGGGTTTTTGGTGCATGACAAATTTGCCACCCCCCAAATTTGAGCGCCCTAGGCAATTGCCTAGTTTGTCTATATGGATGGGCCGGCCCTGGTCCTTTTGTAAAAAGTTGTAGTGTTACAAAATAACTACATTCTCCTTCATGATCGACTTGAGTTTATCAAGGCTTTAATTTGCGAACGAACCACCAAGAATTGTAGTAGCTATTGCGAGAATCTCTTTGTTGCAGATATAATGAGCAATCAGTCACTGCACAGTGGATGCTAGGAGAAGGCAGAGAAAATCCACAGACTAAACCAATATGTAACCTCTGTTTTGTGTATAAACTGAGTACATTATCTTTTGTTTAAATTATTATTATTATGATTGCTGTTAATGAAATTGATTCACTTGGCAGTTCTGTAGAATCACACGCAATAAAATGTAACTGAAGAATTTACAAAAATGTTTTAGTGTGACGAGTTATTTCAACATGACTTTCACTCTCGTTGGAATCTAAAAAAAGGAAACAAAGTCTAGTAGCCTTAGTGGCAAAAGAATTTGAAGAAGTTTGAAGGCATAGTGTAGCTGAACTTCAATTCACTAATAATTTCTTAATCAAGACATATTGAGCCCAGAAGAAAAAGTCTAGGGATGTCAGGTCTGGAGAACGGACAGGCTATGCAATTGGCGCAGCACGGCCAATCCATTTACCTGGAAAACGGTCATTGAGAAAATCCCGGACATCAATCAGATAGTGTAATGGTGTGCCGTCTTTCATGAAGTAAAAACTTTGTTCTCCGTTGTCATCGATCTGTGGTATCAAAAATTGTTGCAACATATCCAGGTACACTATCCTGATGATGGTTCGTTCTTGGAAAAAAAGGGGTGGGGGGCAGGCTTACATTTTCTTCTTGCTCAACACACAAAACATGTTCACCTTAGGGTTATCACGAGCATGTTGCAATGTTTCATGTGGATTTTCACTGCCCCAAATCCTACAGTTAAGTGAAAAGTTGACTCGTCAGAAAAGATTATTTTGTCCAAGAAATGTTTATCATCATCCACTCGGTCTAACATATCCACACAGAAGCTCTTTCGGGTAATCTTATTAGTGTCTATCTGTACGGTTTCAAATGCAAATGTTTTCTGAACACACGCCAAACTGTTGTATGTGTGACTTGCAGTTCACGAGATGTGTGCCGGGCTGTTGACAAAACTCTGTTTCAGTTGCTCAACGACTTTGGCAGATGTGCTTGTACAACCTGGTACTTTCTTATGTCTTACTGAGCATCCCATTTCTACAAAACATTTATGCCACTCATAAATTTTAGGCGTACTGGGAGGATCTTTAGCATACTTGGTACAAAATTTACACTTCACTGTTGTTGCCGACTTCGATTCTTCAAACCTAAACACACAGCTAGCACGCTCGGGTCCAGTGAACGCAGCCATCTTTAACGTAACTGCCGCTAGCGCTTGTTGCGGCACGATTCTGCACTAGCGAACTACGCGAGTCAAAACTTGATGTATTTTCCTTTCAAACAACACTAAAACCATCTCTGTACCTCTTTTTAATAAATATATATTAATTTTTGAAGTTGTAAAGTTCCTTTTGAAACACCTTGTAGAAAGGCTGACAGTATTAACAATATGACAATGATTCATAAATATGACTTAATTTATTTAATATTGATGAAATTCAATTATTTGTTTATTGTCTATATGTTTTGTACCTAGTCATAAGATAATTGTCTCGTGTGATTTGTAATAATTGATTATTTTTATTATGTAAATAGGACAGATGAAATACTGTTGGTCTCCAAAAAGGGAGACGGACATCATATGAAGTCCTTGACAAGAAGACTTTTTTTTTTTTTTTTTTTTTTTGTACATTTTAAGAGATTCCACTGATAAAACTGCAATATCAGTTTGATAGGGGTGGTTTGTTTAGTTTGTAATCCAGCATGCAGAAAACTAATAAAAAGTTTACACACACAATTTAGTTAGTAGATATGGTAACATAGTTTACTTTACATGGATGTGAATGTTTATTATTGTTATTATTATTATTATTATTATGTCAGAAGGAACTTTGATCACGAAGTACACTTGTTTGAGGTTCGGGGAAAATAGAGAGATATAATTATTTTACAAGTGCACGTTGGGTAATTAAATGAATGGATGAAGGAAAATATGTTTAATTTGGGACAAAAAGGGGACAGGAGCTGAGAAGGGAAGTAACAATAAAAACTTATCTCTAGTAAACACTGAGGTAGGACGAGGATGTTGGTTGTTGGAAAGGTATGCAGACCCATGAAAGAGACTGCTACTTTTCATCAGGCATCTACAGAAAGAACCCAATATAATGTGGTGAGGTAGTTATCAACATAGTGTTTGATACTAACTGCTGGTTAGACAAGACACAGTTTGCTACCACCATAGTTTAAGTCAGATTCAAAAGGTTACGGTAATTCATATTTACTTCTAAAATAAAACTTCTCCTGACATTCTGTATTGAAGGTGTAATGCAGTACAGATAAATACCATATGTGCTTACTCCACTTGTAATTTCTTGTATTAAAAGTGAAAATGTAAAACAATTTTAGGCGAAAGGTGATAATTAATTTCATATCTTGTGTCTAAGTGGGGGGAGGGGGGGTGTATATGTAACGTAACAGGTTATACTGCTTGTCCTATATTAAATCCAAGATATCAAATAAATTTGTCTTGTGAGGATTGTCAGCATATGGAGGCAGTTACTGTCCCGAGAACTCTGTTTGTACAGGTTCTGGATCGCCTCCCGCACAGTGACTGACAGTCATGGAGAAGTATATCGGCAAGGAGCAGTCAAGTTCCAGAGAAGATTTATCCAACAATATATAATACAGCTTTCTTTTGTGTAGTTAGAGAGTTAGCCAGTCAGGTACAGATCATCCTACTGTAATGATCAGTTATGTATTAGTAAGGTTCAGAGGTAAAAATAAACTCTTCAGTAATTTAAGCCTTCTGTTGAATCATTTACAAATTTAGTATTTATCTCTATGTGAAGCAATTCAGACATAGAAGTTCGATTAAAATTATAAAAAGGATAACTTGGACTCCTTTATGGGCACAACATAGCTGGATCCATAAATTCAGAGTTAAATTAAACACACACACACACACACACACACACACACACACACACATTTACACAGATGCAAGTACACTTAGGCAGACATCCTGTCCCGGGATTGGAATGTCTCCTTACCCACTCCCTTAAAACCGTCATCATTTCCTTTTCCCCTCTCCTTCCCTTCTGCCTGACGAAGCAGCTAGGCTGCGAAAGCTAGCGATTGTTGTGTGTGTGTGTATTTGTTACTATCACTGCCTGTGCACCTTCGCCTGGTAAGTAGACTTCATCTATTATATATAAAGGACCGGCTCGCGATAGGCACAAATAATCACACAAAAACACACATACAAGCTTTCGCAACCGTTGGTCGCTACGTCAGGAAAAGAGGAAAAAAGGAGAGGAGAAAGGGAAGGATATGGGTTTTAAGGAAGTGGAAAAGGAGTCATTCCAAACCCAGGAGTGGAAGGACTTACCTTAGGGGACAAAAAGGAAGGTAAACAAATACACACACACACACACACACACACACACCTAGACAGACATTTGTGTCTAGGTGTGAGTTTGTGTGTATTTGTTTACCTTCCTTTTTGTCCCCTAAGGTAAGTCCTTCCACTCCTGGGATTGGAATGACTCCTTTTCCACTTCCTTAAAACCCATATCCTTCCCTTTCTCCTCTCCTTTCTTCCTCTTTTCCTGAATAAGCGACCAACGGTTGCGAAAGCTCTTATGTGTGTTTGTGTGTGATTTTATTTGTGCCTGTCGACGTACCTGTCCTTTGGGTAAGTCATCCGTTTTCTATTTTTTATATAAATTTAACCCACCAGGAAAGTTTCCTTCTATAATTTTCATATATATATATATATATAAAAGAAGAACATGCAAATAAACAAAAAAGGGGAAATGTGTGTTGATAACAGATACATGGTCACAATACAGGGGCGAGCTCATCTGAGATATGGAGGTGGCCTTGGCGATGGCTATTGAGCATACTGGGTCCAGTCTGCAGATTATTGATCATGTCGATACTAAACTCCATTACTTGGGTTCTCGGGACATTCTCAGATTGCATGGGCAGCTGGCAGAATTGGTGAAGACTTCTGGTCTCACATGCAAAGTGAAGCAAAGCTTTCAATTTGCAACATTGTTCCCAGAGTGGATCAGGGTTCTTTAGTTTGGAGCAGAGTGGAGGGTCTTAACCCAAGGCATCATTGACTCTTATGACTGTCATGGCAGCAGATTTCTCGACCTGCGTTATCAGGTGGGGAATTGTAGGGATCCCCTTGATAGATCAGGGGGTGAACTACACAAAGGAACCAGCTACTCACGAAGCAGAGTACTTGTGGTGTGCATATGGTGGTTCCTTTTTTTTTTTTTTTTTTTCACTCCTGTGCTTTGCGATATTTCTGATGAACACTCGTCAGTCGATATTCACACAGTGAAATTAGGCCACATTCATAAGGACTCTGAATGTCAAAATAATATCAGTAATTTTTCATAGTATTGGAAACAAAGATCTCGATTTGTTGCACTCAAATAATCTTGATAACTGAGTTGGCTGAATTCCGACGTAGAAAGCACAGAAATATTTAGCAAAGAATGGAATGTCTATCACAAATATAGATCATACGAATATTACGACGAAAAATTCCTAGCAGGAAAAATTAAATATAAAAAATAGACGTCGATTACTCACCAGGCGAAGGAGCACAGGTGTAACAGCATCACAAATAAATAAATGAATACACACACACACACACACACACACACACACACACACACACACACACACACACGCACGCAAGCTTTCGCAGCCTAGCTGCTTCGTCAGGCAGAAGGGAAGGAGAGGGGAAAAGGAAATGATGAGGGTTTTAAGGGAGTGAGTAAGGAGACATTTCAATCCCGGGACAGGAAAGACTTACCTTGGGGGGAAAAAGGAGGGTAAACAAATATACACACACCCACACATTTACACAGACGCAAGTACACTTAGGCAGACATACTGTAGAAAGCAAAGAAGTTAGAAGTTAGACAGAGATCCACTTGACACTGAGGCTCTGTAGATCAGGTACAATTGGTTGGGGTGCATTCATTGCAGTCAACAAACATATTGTTTATACTGAGGTTGAAATCAAGAGCGATTGTGAGGTTATCTGGGACACATATAACAGGTATGGACGAAACCAAGTTAATGGTTGGGTGTTGTTACTGGCTCTCAGTACTAGTAGTATAAAGAAAGTTTACACTCAGTAACACTAAGATACCTGGACCATGCATTATTTGCTGGGGTGACTTTAACAAAAATGTTTGTACAGCTTATAGGACTTAACTACGGGGTCATCAGTCCCTAAGCTTACTAACTACTTACGAACTAGCTAACACTAAGGACGGTACAAATATCCATGCCCAAGGGGGGATTCAAACTCCCGACCGTAGTGGCCGTGCAGACCGTGACTGGCGCACCTTGGTCCCCTCAGCCACCGCGGCCGGCGTGACTTTAACCTGACAAGTATAGACTCAGATGTCTATGATTTTGTTGGGAGGGAGGGGGGGGGGGTCAGACTAGTAGTCATGAAAACTACTGTTCAACATGTTTTCCGAACACTGCTTTGAGGAGCTAAATCATCAGCCCACACACAACAGCAATATTTTAGACATTATTGTAAGTGGCAATCAGCTGATTTTGTTTTTGCAGGTGAACCAAAATGAATTAAAGTGGTATACATGTGAAGCTATTCAAAGAAAAATATTATTTATTACTATGGTTACATTAGACATGTAAGTACTTTGCTTTATAAGATCTGAGAACAGGAAGTTCTGAATGGAATGCAGCAATTTGTATACCACAAGTTATCAACAAAATCTGGGAACATCAACTGAAACTTTCATCATATTTGAATGTGGCAATGCCAGCTGTCAATGATGGCACTGTAGAGACAAGGGTTAGTGATCATGGTGTCATAGCGACAATGGTCGCCAAAGTTAATAAATTGGTCAAGAAGACTACGAGAATGTTTGTGCTAGAAAGAGCAGATAAGCAATTGTTTGTGTCCCGCTTAAGGAATGATGGACAGCGTTTAGTTCCAGTACAGTGGATGTAGGGGAATTATGGGCCAAATTTAAATGCATTGTAAATAAAGTCCTGGAGAAATATGTGCTGACAGAATGGATTAAGGATGGGTAATACGCACCATGGTTTAATAATAATAGTCGAAAAAAAGCTAAGAAAGCAAAGGCAGTTGCACTTTAAAAAAGGTCAAGCAAATCAAATCAGGCAAAAGTTAGTATAGATTCACCTGCCTATAAAAAGGTCTCTGAGTGAAGCATACAATAACTACAACCATCATACCTTAGAAAAAGATTTTGCTTAAAACAAAAAAAATTCTGTGCCTATGTAAAAATCGGTAAGCGGATCAAAGGTCTCTATTTGATCATTCTGGGAAGGTGATAGAATACAGAAAAATTAAGGCCGAAGTTTTAAATTCAACATTTAAAAAATCATTCACACAGGAGGACCATGCAAACATACATTCATCTAACGGTCGCACAAACTCCCAAATGCAGGGTGTAGTAATAGGCATAACTGGTGCACAGAAGCAGCTGAGAGAGTTGAAAACAAACAAGTTGCCAGGTTTAGATGGGGTACCAATCCAGTAAGAGTACTCAGTGACATTGGTGCCTTACTTAGTTTGCATTTATTGCAAATCTTTCATCCAGTGCAAAGTTACAAGAAACTGGAAAAAGGCACAGGTAACTCCCATGTATAAGAAAGGCAAAAGAACAGACACATATAATTACAAAGCATTATGATTAACATCAGTCTGCTGTACAATTCTTGAACATGTTCTCCATTCAAATATAGTAAATTTCCTTAATACGGAAAAGCTTCTATCCATGCATCAGCACAGCATCAATAGTGTGAAACGCAGCTTGCCCTTTTGTCTCATGACATCATATGAGCTGTGGATGAAGGGCAACAGGCAACTGCATATTTATCAATTTTTTAAATGTGTTTGACACGGTGCCGCACTACAGACTGCTAATGAAGATACAAGCATATGGAATAGGTACCCAAATATGTGAGTGGCTCGAAGACTAAGTTATAGAGCTCAGTATGAAGTGGTTCA
Organism: Locusta migratoria; assembly: GCA_026315105.1. Taxonomy (NCBI): domain Eukaryota; kingdom Metazoa; phylum Arthropoda; class Insecta; order Orthoptera; family Acrididae; genus Locusta; species Locusta migratoria. The sequence continues at coordinate 159,315,229 of CM048751.1, read as the reverse complement.
CTCTCGTCATAAATGATGTGTATGTAGTCTAGCATAATAAAACCACCATAAAACAGTTGGTCTTCTTCTTGTATGTTTGACGCAAATAATTATACTTCTCAAACTACTTGAATGAGCATTCTTGTCCATTTACACCTGAGAAGCATATTTATTCATAGTTAACTTTAAATAACTAAACAATAAGGTTTTCATAGCCACAGTTCTAGCTCACTCTTGAGCAACCCTTTACATGAATCTATTGAAAGTACAATGAGTTACTTTTGGAATAAACAGAATGTCATTTGTTTAATAATGGATATACATGTTCCATAGTCCCAGCCATAACTTCTGGCATTCCATGCTGCTGCAAATCAATTAGACGCACTGACCACTTTGCTGCATTTCATATCACCAGAAACTGCAACACACAGACACTCTAGCGGCAGTAACAATTCAAGTGTGGTCAGAAATTGTCCAAAAAATGATAGGAGATGTTGGATTATATCCAGGCGATTTAGGCCTATTTAGTGGTTTGTTCCACTACACATAACCCTCCCCTCAGCCTTGAGATATCCACAAATCTCATAATGCCTACAACCAACATTATCTTCCACAAGGGTAAAATAATCAATACAGCAAAGGAACGACATATGAGTTTAACCATTCCTTATCTCGGTAGGGTAGCCAAAATAACTTAACTTTGCTTATGAAGGTATCTCAAAATTATTATGGTGTGTACTTCTCAAATTATAACTCACAAGGTTATAACATCTCCTCAAATTAGGGGAAAGGGAGCGGTGTAATTGAAACTCCAAAAACAAATTCATATGAGGCACCTTCAATTTACTACAAAGCATCAAATCAGAATGCGTGACAACATTCCCTGGACTGCCCAATGCCTGCGGCTCAAGGTTTCAGAAGGGAAAATAATAAAAGACAGACAATTTTGTCTTCGGTTAGTCACAGAGAAAAAAAAATTGAGTCTAAGCTCTCAGCTTGTCTGCCCAAAGGTGTCAGCCATCCCTTTTTGACTGAACACCCCTCCTAAATGTTAGGTTCTATTTATTGACACCTAACCAGGATGTAACAGCCTCACCTTTGGGTCTATTACTCGCAACAACAACACACACTTCCATTTCCGCTGTTTCACCAAATCAAACCAGTCTATTTCTCTCCCTCCTATCCATTTAACCTTTGCATTGGACCAGGTCTGTTTTGTGTCACACTCCCACTCTCTTTTATTTATTTAAATGCAATTGTTAACTATCAGTATTGGAATATCTTGCACTCGTGAACCACTTACTCATCTTTAACATACTCCTCATATTACCCCCCTTTTGAAACGAGTGTATGACATCTAAATCACCATCTTATATTTCATTTGGACATACAAACCAGGTTGTATGTGTATACAAAACCAATGTAGCCCTACCTATGATTCCATGTGTAACAGTGTTCCAGAAACATAGGACAAATGACATAAAAAAAGAAGAAGAAATAACCTACCTACTAAAAAAAAATCTGACCTCTGTGTAAGTGTGCGTATTACAAGTATTGTTGTAAATTTAGTGTTAAAGTCGTAAAAGTGTAGATAAATATGTTAATAGAAGAACGTGTGTATGTGTGTTTTTTTTAAGTGTGTATATGTGTATGGTGCGTGACTTAGACCTAACCAACCAACCCAAATACAAAATTTATAAACCTTTTCCCATTTCAACTTAAAAAAGTAGAAAAAATTTATAAAAGCCCCTACAAAACTAACTGACTAAAAAAAATATTAAAGGTAAGCAGCCGGTGTAGTAGCTGCTACACCCATACTGTCGGTTGGAATTGTTTATGACATCCAACAACATATCCATGATTTTCACTTTTGGAAAGCCATTGGTATCAGTTCATATAAACATATACATACATAAATGAAATGCATGATAAGGAGAAACTCTTAAATCTAAGTTTAAAAAAATCAATGTATGAATTGTAATAAAAATGCTTAATTTGTCACCATTTGGATAATCATTTACCAAATTTCATGTCGAGTATTTAATAGTACGTATTGTCCAAATAATCATTCCAGATCTCAGTCATGAATGAGTTGGGACTGATTCACTCAACACATTCACCTTATACCTGCTTACTGTACTCCAAACTTTCTGAGAACCATAATAGGAAATTATAAAATTATATCTATTCAGCAATCTTATGATTGTCATCATGAATAATTAATAAATTAATGAGTGTCATGATAAGGGAAATCCAATTCTTAACCTGAAGTTCTATTTATGATAATTCAGATGTGACTAGAGACATTTGTCATCTATAATATATATGTGATCAAACATTGTAATCGGCAATTAGACTTATCGGCTGTCAAGAACATCAGAGATTACGTGATATCAAGCTTAAGTTATAATTCCATGCAATTTTATATCTCTGACTTGCCAATATCTCACAAAAACTTGTCTTAATCGGTGCAAAGTACGAGAATGAAAATGAAAGGACAGAAGGAGAAATAGCTGTGTGTTGTCAAAACAAATTTAGGTGGAGAAAACACCACATAGAACTCGGGACCCAACAATCGTTAATTGTTTAGCTAACAAAGCATTAGCTCGCGAGGGGTCATGAAAACACTCTAATATAATGATGAGGATGGACATCGCCTCCTGGTTTGAATTTGACACTTGTTTTGACAAATTAATTCCCTCAGTGAAATTAAATGTATTGTAATTGAATTGAACTGGAGATTGTGCATGGTTGTTATTAGCAGTAACAGGTTTATTTGTGAACCAAGATGGATTATCTCTATTTGAATCCTCACAAACTGTATCAAAACAATGATTAGGAAAAATTACGTCTGATAAAGTATAACCAGTTTTAAGTTCATGAATTTTTTTCTCAATTAGTTCCGAAATTCGTTGTTCACAAATGTTGGACAACTCAAAGAAACCCTTTTCACTATGTTCTGATTGTGATTGTTTAAGTGCCTCTAATTCCAATTCAGTAGCCTGAACCCTTTCGCCAATCCGGGAAAATTTACTACAACACTCTGATAAAATCTTGTCCACTGACAATAATTTATTACCAAGTTCTTGATAAACAGGATCTGTATCAGAAGTAGTATCTTTAATAGTTTGTACCATATCTGAAACAAGATCTTATTTGTAGGGAAGAAATTTGTGACTATATTAGAAATCTCATCTTTAGATACTAGTATCTGTTTTGTAGATGTAATTTCCGATTTTAAATTATTGTAGTTGACCTCACATTTTCTGCATAAGATTCAAGGTATTTTGGAAAGGGTAAAGTTTTACCATATATAAATGTCACTTCCGGTCACTGTAGGACACAAAATCGCCCTGAAAATGGTTGGTTTATGAAAGTTCTTTAATGCGATGTTGCATCTGGAGTGGTATTTTTTTGTAATAGTGGAGTACAATTACGAAACTGGTGAAATACGGTGCGAGAGCCTAGCGAAGTGAAAAAGTGAAGTCACACTTTGCAATGTTCTTTTGTCAACCAATGAAGCCGAATCTACAGAGTCTGTTTAACCAATCGGAAAGCAGAGTTCAGGAGCAGCATATCAGCTTTCGCGAGTTTGTTTAAATGCTACGTAATTCTTCAAGTTTCTGTTTAAAAAAAAAAAAGTATTCACGGGATGGAGACAGATCGATCTTTTACTGCAATCACAGGATTGCTCAAATTAATGTAAGTTCAACCGTTTCAAAAAAATTAATGCTGTTCCTGTTCTACGGTTGACAGGTTCTCAATGTACCCTTGTCTGGTCAATAAATCAGCTATCCCCGTGAAACACTGCCCTCAGAATTTGCGACAAATTTGTGGAATTTAATTAATGCTGTTAGTGCTCTATGGTTGACAAAATGAATCTTCATGTTTCAGTTAATAAAAAAAAAAAATCTCACGGGATGCAGACAGATCCATCTTTTACTGCAGTCATAGGATTGCCCAGATTAATGTAAGTTCAACTGTTTCGAAAAATGTTATGTACGCGCTTTCGCATATGCATATTTCAACTTGAACGATAATCATTCATATTTGCATGTTGCCGCAGCAGGAAAGTGTAGTGTTGAATGATTACTATTGGCTGATTAATGCTATTACAGTGTGCTGTGGTTGGTCGACTACATCACATGGCCTGTGCTCAGTTAGCATAACAAAGGAACATCGCGTTGCGTAACCTTCAGTTCAAGGTAATGTACCGTATTTGACAGATTTCGTATTTAATCTTTCTTACTACTTAAATTTGGTTGGAAAATGAAACATCGCATTAAAGATCTTTCCAAAACACGCATTTTAAGACAAGGTACGTCAAGGTAAAATACCTAGAAGTGATTTTTATATACAGTAAAATTTGACCTTTGGAAAGAATCTACTTTTACATTAAATTCAGAATTAATTTGTGACTGATCAAATTTGTCCAATATTTCCAACTTATGGCTGGAAAGTTGATCTGTTAAACATGTCTTTTGAGCATTAAATTGAATGGAAAGATCAGTTATTTGTTTAGAAAAATCAGTTTTGAAGCTAAGTAATTGGTCCTGAATAGCTTTTAACATGTTAGCTACATCTGGTACACTTATATTTACTTCTGCCATTTTTGCCTGATATCTTGTTATGCTTATAACACTTCACGGTGTATTGACTAAAAGTTTAACTAAGAAAAAGAAAAATACTCTCACTTGTATGCTCAGTAGACTGGTGCATAAGGCAGTAGCTCGAGGTGCTGTTTGATGATGTCGGCTGCCCGTTGCTTCTGCTTGACGTGCAAAAATCTTTGTTTCTTCAAGCGTGTATTTGTGCGCAATATGTTTCTTCTTAGTTATGTGCAGATTTTAATTGGCTTTTTAGATGTACTGCCACAACCAATAGTTTTTGTATTATTGTTTAACATCCAGGTGGTATTGACTACATCTCTTGCCTCAGTCAAATTTCTTAACACATTTCTTCTGAGACTTGACCGTATTCTGCAGTTCGGGTGTCAAAGGTCGCCAATTGAGGTGGTTCACTCTCGTCATAAATGATGTGTATATAGTCTAGCATAATAAAACCACCATAAAACAGTTGGTCTTCTTCTTATATGTTTGACTCAAATAGTTATACTTCTCAACTACTTGAATGAGCATTCGTGTCCATTTACACTTGAGAAGCATATTTATTCATAGTTAACTTTAAATAACTAAACAATAAGGTTTTCACAGCCACAGTTCTAGCTCATTCTTGAGCAACCCTTTACATGAATCTATTGAAAGTGCAATGAGTTACTTTTGGAATAAACAGAATGTCATTTGTTTAATAATGGATATACATGTTCCATAGTCCCAGCCATAGCTTCTGGCATTCCATGCTGCTGCAGACCAATTAAATAGACACTCTGACCACTGTCCTGCACTTCATACCACCAGAAACTGCAACACACAGACATTCTGGCGGCAGTAACAATTCAAGTGTGGTCAGAAATTGTCCAAAAATGATAGGATAGGAGATGTTGGATTATCTCAAGGTGATTTAGGCATACGTAGCGGTTTGTTCCCCTCCAAGTACTTTGTCCTCAAGGTGAGTGTTCATCAGAGACCAGAGGATTGTCAGGAGTATTCTAGAGAAGTGTGATAAGACCATTATCATTTTCCATCTATATAAATGATCTGACTGACAGAGTGAGTTGCAATCTGCAGCTGTTTGCTGATATGTGGTGTTCAGACAGGACCAAATTTCTAGTTGGTGTGAGGAACGGCAGGTAGCTCTAAATGTAAGGTGATGCATACAAGTAAGATAAGAATTAGTAGTGTGCTGCTTGACAGAGTCGTGTCGATTAAGTATCTAAGTATAATGCTGCACAGCAATATGAAATAGAAGGAGCAATTAAGGACAGTTGTGGGGAAGGCAGTAGGTTGACTTCGGTTTACTGGGAGAATTTTGGAAAGATGTGATTCAGCTGTAAAGGAGACCGCATATAAGACAATTGTGCAACCCAGTCTTCAGTATTGCTCAAATGTTTGGGATCCTCACCAGATCGGTTTAAAGGAAGACACAGAAGCAATTCAGAGGCGTGCAGCTAGGTTTGATCAACGTGCGTTACTGAAATGCTTAACGAGCTCAAGTGGAAGACACTGGAGGAAAGGCAATGATTTGTTGACGAAATTTAGAGGGTCAGAATTTGAAGCCGACTGCAGAACGTTGCTACTGCTACCTGTTTATATTTATCGTAAAGACTACAAACATAAAGCAGATGATACAGATCATTGTTTAAGTCACAGTCGCTTTATGCTATTCGAGCTCTAAGAATTTGACAAACTTTAAAATAGTACTTGCAAAAATACAACACAGATGATGTTTTTGGCACTCCTTTCATTCCCTATCCAAAAGGAATGGGGTGGGGGGGGGCATGTGTTTAACTATATTCTTTTGAGCATTTTGAAAGCTGGCATTGGAGAAGTTATATTCCAATTAAGCTATAAACACGAACATGCCTTAAACAAGTGAAAAACCACCTTCCCTTTCCAAATGTAACACAAATCTACCACAGCAGCAAACAATAGAGACTAGAAATGCAACTTTTCAGGTTTGAAAAGGTCATAAAAATGTGTCACTCAAACAAGCCATAAGTCACTTTTCCTGACAGTAGCTAGATGCCATTACTGAGATGGTCTGTAGAGTTCACTTAATCTTGTCAAACACTGTGTATGTTTGTAAATTTTAAGAAGTGATGGATAAATTCAAGGTAGAAATGTGAAACTGAAAATGAACTTTTAAGAGAAACAAAACCTTATACAAAAATAGGTGTACCTTACAAACAATTAGTGGATAAGTGATGCGAAGTGCAGTATTCTGGAGAGTTTCCATTATTTGTGTGCAGTTCATTTTCGTAACGTTTAAGGTACATACAAAAAAATTCATGACCACTAACTGTTCTCTATTTTTCTTCTACATTCAAGAAGAGCCGATGCATTAAAGAGCCCCGAATATGTGGTACGATATAATGGAAATCAGTACTGACAGTTGATTGTTGTGTTGAAATGGAAGTGTGGATTGTCTGTTTAAGAAACTTTGATATGAAAGCCTCACATATAAGCAGTTGCCAACTAACAGGACAGAAATCAATGCAAGACAAACACTGTGGTCCCTATAATTTTGATTTCCACCCTTATTGTGAATAAAATGGAAAAATGGCATAAAATCATTCCCAGTTTCTCAGGTACAGGTCATTGTCAGCTGTAGCTGGCAGGTATTTTCATTGCTCAAGCTTTCACTGTCATCATCATCATCATTTTCATATACTGAGGAAGAATTATTAAAGACTAATGCTCGAAAAAATTATGTGTACACATTTTTATTTCTGTCAGTCACACAATAATATCACCCATGCCTGACTACATTCATTTAAGAAATAGTTACAAAATATCTCTCAGTATCACAGAGCACCACTGTGTCACAAAATTTTTAACTGATAAAAAATTTACAGTAATTATTGAAGACTTGATTATTTAAAATGACAACATTCTTCTGGTGCTCCTCTCCCCCTCACACACAAATGCAACTTACATATTTACAAATGTACATTTCACTCTGGACAAAAAAATAACAATATCACTATGCAACTTTCATTTACACATTAGTTTTTAGAACTACTACTAGTTCTTTGATGCTATTTTTGCTCGCTCCTCCATCCTGCAAAAGAAAAGAAAGTTTATTACATTGTGGAAATGAAGTAAAATAACATGGACTGGGAAAAAATCCCTAAGAGAATCAAATTAGTTTAGATGTGGTGCTGTAGAAAGTTGGAGGTTGAAGTTGAGTGGGGTGGATGAAGGGGAGAAAGAAATGAGGCAGAATGAGTGACCATGCAGCTGACTAGCTGTTTAGTTAGAGGCAGGCATTTAGTGTGGGCTTGTGATGCACAGGTGTCATATCCAATGGAGAACAGCACTAAATGAAAAGTGGACATGAATAGGGAGGGAGTGGTTGGAATAGAAGGTCGAGGAGATTATACGGCAGGAATGATTTTGGGAGCAGACAGAGTTCTTGGGATAGCTCTCATCTGTATGGCTCAAAAAAGTTGGTGGATGAGAAGAGGATTCGTATAAGCCAGGCTGTGAAGTAGCCATTCAAATCTAGCATGTTATGCTTTGCTACATGTTGTCATAACATTGTACAAATTGCTCTTGGTGAGTACATTTGCTCCAACTTGGTCTCACTGCCCTTCTGCAAGTCCCTAAGAATACCAGAAGAAAGGACATCCATACAAAACCTTAAATAATCATCCACTCCGCAGATAGAGGTTCCGAGTACCTGGCAGAAGGCCTCTATTAATTGTCTGACCACTCCACTTATAAACATCACAAGAAAAATCTCATCTCTGCTGAAATATTTACGCCTTTTCTAGAATATCTCCTCTGAATCAGTCTTCATCCTTATCCCAAATCCACCCTGCACACCCACCTTCTACATTTTCACAGGCTCCTCAAAACCCACAAATCCAACAAGCCTGAACATGTCATTGTGGCTGGAACCTTGAAATGAGAGACAGCCATCACCCACGAAACCTACACAACGTTCTACTCCATTCCTATGCCACCCCTACTTCCAACTCCTTGCCACAGTGATATATATCTTCATAGATCCAGCTATAATAGTTGCTCATCTACCCATACACCACTTCCTTCTCCAGTATTGTCATAGGCTTATCCTATTCCTTAAGATAGGAGGCTCATGCCATATCAGTTTAGCTGCAATCATTGCCTGTTTTAATAGTGGTATGCCTACCAACCAGCTGTCCATCATAATACATGGATACTGCCAAATTGGACCACCCTGCGGCACTAAATGCAGCAGAATATAACATATTTGATTTCCATGTGTGACATAACCAAGCTTATTTCACCAACTGCAATGAAACCACTTGACTTGAATTAGGCCACAAAGTTTACAGACCTACACAATATTCTGAATGGTGTATGTAAAGTGTTATCTTGTGGTTTGGTGTAATTTTGGTAGATCAACATGTGGCATAACAATAGTTTAGAAACCACTAGATCATGTTAAATACAAGCAGCTGGACTAACTTAAGGTATACGCTATTAATTTCAAATTATGCAGAGCAACACCAGGTAAGTTTGAATCCAACACTTTATTTAAACTTCTGATATAACATTTGTACAATGATCACTTTCAACAATTAAAGGTCAACTTACAGACGGGCATAGCGACTACCTCAAAATCTGATTTCAAAAACTTCGCTCCAATGACCTCTGCAGGCCACCTTTATATACAATTCTCAACAGTGCCCTACATTTTTGTTAAAACTATGAAATTATTAAATTTATGATCAGTTTTCTTGATCTTATTTAAATATGTCTTAATCTTTTAATAACATTTAAAGCTTCGTAAATGTTTCAAATTACCGAAAATGTACTTAAAAATGAGAAGTAACAAAGAATATTATATTAATCATAACAACTTAAAAAATATTGATAAGAACTGTTCTTAACATTTATGTAGCTATGAATCATGGGTATTTTCAATTTTGTAATGCTATTGAGTAGAAAGAAGTTTATGTACACAGTGGATATGACTTTAATGACTTAATTCATTGTTCTGATAAAATTTTGTATAAAAGTGATTGTTACTAAAAGCTTACATGCTGAGATATGATCTTATTTACATTACATTACTTTAATTGGTATTTGAGCTGAAATCGTGTATGTTTGTTCAGCTATGTGCTCTTATATATTTGATGATTTCCGCTGAACTATTTCATAATTTATATTCCTATCAATTCAAAGACTGTTTCATATTGCTTATTTATTTACTTTTGATACTAGCTAGATAATCTACTGTGTACTCAGATACGTCTCGTGAACCTTTGTTTCCATATAAAATGGCTGATTCACAACTGGGCCATCTGGATGCCCCACACTACCACACATGGAAACTGTCCTCATAACTCAAGGTACTTTAAGGGAGGGCAAAAACTCCAAGGAACAAAATATTGGAATATAAGTTACCAAGTTAATAACAGATGATGTTGCAGGCAACTGCTACTCTATGATGAAAAGGTTGACATAGGAACCAACTTCAAGGCGAGCCACATCAAAGCAGATAGAAAGCTTGGGAAAAGGTAATCCATTTTGGGCTGGTTTTCTATTCTCCTGCATTCATTTGTACACAAATTGGTAGATTTTACTTTAAATTTGCCTGCAAAACCTTTGCACTATGTTATTTTAAGTAGCAAGGTTACAATTTTGTTGGAATTCTGATAGGTGTAATAATGTGTTGGATTGCATACCTCAGTCCATTGTCTTGTTGCACAGCCCACATGCGAGCATAATGAGAATCTCTCCTGGCAAGAAGCTGACTGTGTGTGCCACGTTCCACAACACGACCTCCACTCAAAACAAGGATTTCATCTGCATCCATCACTGTAGAGAGTCTATGTGCAATGCAGATTGAAGTGCGGCCACTGGTAGCACGTTTCAGTGCATCAAGTATGTTCTAGAACAGATATCAGAAATTACAATATTAAAACTGATGAGTAATATAACATACTCTATTTACATACTATTTACAATAAGCCTCAATCTCTCTTTTGAAAGCTCTATATCACAGTCATTTCTTTTAACAGTATGTGTAAACACAAAATACTTTCAAAATCTTGTCTACTTCCTGGAAAGTACAGAAAAGAGGAAATTTCAGCAAAAACAAAGAAGAAGAAGAAGAAGAAGAAGAAGGAATGAAAGATGAGCATAAGGGAAGGGGGGGGGGGGGCAGCAGCAAGAGCATTGCCAAGTTTTGCAATTTAATCTCTGTGAAAAAGCAACAAAGGCAAATGTGTTTAGAGGAAATATTATGTTAAAGGGGGGGAGGGTGGAAATGAAGAAAAAACAAGAACTACAAATATTGACCTACATCACCATTCTTCAACTTCTCGTATATTTTCAAATATAGAAGAATGTAACAACTCTTTATTTTTTTATTGACTTAGTTTTAAAAAAAATGGTCGAATTAGCTTCTGGTTACACTGTGTCCAACTGTTGCCTTATGTATCACCATATGGGCCTGCACCCAGTATTATGGTTTGGCGAGGTGCTGGATTCCACTACTGCACTCCCATAGTAAACTTTGCCAGACACTAACCAGCCACTGTTACCACTAAAGTGTAGGAGTCTGTTCTAAACTTTTGAATCCTGTCAACCACCATATCGCAACAGGATAATGTATGACCAGATGTGACATATTTCTTGCCTGCTATCAGATTGCAAGCTGACCAGGTTTCCATGTTCTCCCAATCTCTCCCCTATCAAAAACATCTGGTCTGTGAGTGTTGAACAACTGGCCTGAGCTGCTACACCAGTTCTACGTTGGCAAAATGGAAGCGGCATTGACTCCTTGTGCCAACATAACATCCAGGCGTCATTGATTAAATGCTGAGGCATGTAGTAACAGTTTTAGCCAGCTATGGGGGCAGAACACTATGCCGAATGATGAAGAATTTATACTGGCCGAAATTAAATGTCAACATTCCCATCAGAGTAGAAATTTGGCGGGTGGGGTAGTCTAAAATATGTACACTACAATAAGAAGTATGTAACAATAGGTGTCACTACATTGGTTTTCGCATGGCCTAGCAAAACATTCAGATAGTATGCGCCCTGTCGACTTGCACCAACCTGGCCACGATAGTTTGCGGCCTGGCCACGTCATGTCACGGCCATTGATGACTGCAGAAAAAAATTACATCTGCCAGTGGCACGCGGTCAAACAGCCGGTAGAGACAAGCTGAAGGAATTCAGTCTGTGTACGATGAGGAGTGAATAAAGTGTTTGTTCCAAATTGCGTTTACTTTAACAGCGACAAAGTTACTGGTCACGTGGTCTTCCTGCCGGAGCCATGACAGAGCAACTTAGCGCTTTGCTGTTGAATCTTTGGTCATTGCTGGAAGTTTTGGCTCAACAGAATGCCTCCCTCATGGTGTCTATTGACACCTAGACTAGGGCTGTGTCGTTACAAGTCGGGATGTGGTCTTCTGCCCTGTTCCATCGTTTCCTCCGTTTGACAAAAATGCTGAGAATTGGTCTGACTGCGAGCAGTGCTTGCACCAGCACTTTGCCGCTTACCAAGTGTGTGATGATGGTAAGCACTGTTTTCACTGCCACTCTCACGTGGTGTCAGCTCACATTTCCTTCTACCATTCGCGTAAACAGCTGGGCCAGTCATACCGCAGTTGGGGCACAGAATTGCAGGGACTGCCTGTCATCGTCAGTTTTGGTCAGAGCCACATGCAGATTCATATGCGGACTCTATGGTCCACGATGTTTTATTCTGTTTTGTCCACGACCTGGACATTCACAAACAGGCTCTTCAATTGATGGCCACTCTTCAGTGGAGGTTGTGTGTATTGTGTGCTCATTTGGAATTTTTGAGGCAGTGGGGAGCCAAATTTCTGCACGAGTGGAGGTATCCTCTGTTGACGATTCGGCCCAGTTATTTGTGGCGCCTGTTTCTTCGGTGACTGTAGTTGTGTGCCCCCCCCCCCCCCCCCACCTCCAGTGGCTCAATGCCCACCCGTTTCTTACTGGTGGAGGGAACATCAACATGTGTCGCCCACTTCAGAGAGCAAGCGGATTGCTTTTCTTTTGTGCGGGGTGGCCCATTCTCGGGAATCATGACCCCACAGACAGGCCACATGTAATCGCTATGGAAAATTCAGACACATCACTGTAGTGTGTCGCTCCTCGATTTGGGGACCGCAACAATACCTCACGCCCTCGCAATTTAGGCAATTTGCTCGTGAATATTAATAAGATCGTTCCTGTAGGCGCACAATGCCAAAATTGTTTATTGATCTCCTCTACGGAAAACTGTCATGCTTGAAGTGGACATGGGTGCAACGACATAGCTTCTAAACTCTGCTACTCATCTTCGGCAGCTACCCTATTCCATTCTTAGGGTTGTTTGTAGCTGAGGCCACATATCAGAAAGTCAGCTGCGCAGTGCCGTTTGTGGTCGCTAACAGTGTGGCAGCTACAAATATTTTTGGCTTCAACACATTCCATACCTTTGGTTTCTATCTGCTTGGTTTCCAATCGAATTTCCGTATAAGGGTCTGTCAATTTAAACCTACAGCTCACCCCGTCTTTTGTCGGTCTTGGTCCCTTCCGATTGCCCTCCATAGCACTGTTAAAACAATTAGATCGCCTAAGGGCTGAGGGTATTTTGCTTCCTATCGCAGCTTACAAGTGGGACTCACCTTTAGTTATTACATTCATGCCCTCCGGGCCACTGCACTTACGTGGTGACTTCAAGACAACTGTGAATTTCCACTGCATCAATGATTCTTTCCCAATGCTCACCCAACCGAATTTTTAGACTGATTTTGAGGGGGGGGGGGGTTGACAGCATAGCTGCAGTTGCCTTTGGATGATATATCCAAGCAGGCTCTGGTAATTTTTACACCTTTCGACCTGTTCCGGTATCAACGGTTGCTATTCAGTGCGGCCAGTGCCCCCACAATCTTTCAGCGTTTTTTGAAGCACTTGCTAGCGCTGGTACCCTGTTGCGTGAACTACATGGATGATATTGTGGTGATGGGGTCCACACATGCTGACCAAATCACCAACATCTGCTCCTTGTTTTCCTTCTTGGCAGCTGGCATCCGCTTTAATTTCAATAAATCTTCCTCCTTACAACCTTCCATTGAGTACTTAGGCTATGAAGTCTCCCGGTCAGGGATGTGCTCCATGGCCAATCATGTTCATATGGGTGCGGACCTTCCTCGTCCTCTTTCTGTTCAAGGACTTCAGGTTTTCCTTTTCAAAGTCGCCTATTATCACTGCTTCCTTCCGCAGGCCGCCACAGTGGTGCAGCCCCTGCACAAGGGCCTCCCTTTCTGCCAGTCTAAGCCTTGCGAGCGAGCTTTTGGAGTACTTAAAGCAGCCCTTCTTGTGGGTGCTTGCACACTGCATACACCCCAGGGGTCCTGCTAGTGGTGGACACCTCCATCTAAAACACTTACAGAGGGTGAGCACCAATACTCCCAGGTGGACAAGGAGGCCCTAGCCATCGTTTATGCTCTCAAAAAAGTTTATGTTTATTTCTATTGGTCCAAATTCATCCTATACACATACCACTACCCACTAGTATCATTGTTCCACCAGTTGGTGACTCTTCCGGACAAGGCGGCCCATCATTTCCAATGCTGTGCCCAGTACCTACCACATTTTCATTATGAGATACAGTACCAGTCAATGATTCATTACATCAACGCCTTATCTCACCTTCCAGAAGGCCCCGACCTGGCCTTTGATGCTTGTGTGTTTTGTGGTTGATAGTCGGCAGCAGAAATAGTCATGGGTTTCCCTATCACTAGTTCACATATCACAGAGACTACAGCTGCTGACCCTGTCATCTGGATCTTACTTAGCCGGGTGCAACAGAGCTTGTCAGAGTGTCCTCCACGTCAGGCGTCAGACCCTCTCCGCAAATATGTTGCAATTCACCACCACCTTAGCACCTACGAGGGTATTCTACTTCTATCCACAAAAGAGGACTCCCACCAAGTGGTAGTTCCTGCGTCATTGCACCGCCGAAATCTACATGATCTACATCGGGACCACTTGCGGGTCTCCCGCGCTAAGATGCTTGTCTGTCGACACGTATATTGGATGGGCATAGATGAGGACATAGCTCACCTCATAGCAGGGTGCTCTTCTTGTGTTTCCCAACAAGCAGCTATCAACTCATCTCCCCATGGCCCGCTCCTCCCGCACCTTAGGAGCAACTCCATGTAGATTTTTTTTTTTTTGGGGGGGGGGGGGGGGCGGTTTCTCGACAGCTTATGGCTTGTGGTCTCAACGCACACTCAAACTTCCCGTTTGTTGTTCACCCAGCCTCCACATTTGCGGACGTCACTACGCACACACTGTTGAAGATATTTTCTATCGAAGGTCTCCTGGCCGCGTTGGTGACCAGTAAGAGGTCGCAATTTTTTTTTTACAACATTTTCAAGACTTTTGTTCTACCTATGGGATCCACCAAGTCCTCACCCAACCTTTTCATCCACAGCACAGATTTGTAAGCACTTTCAAAGCTCAAATGCGAAACTATATGCTGCATCTTTCAATTACGAACGCGCCCCACCTTCGGTTCCTGTCATCATATTGGTCCACCGCATCCAATCCGCATAGCCCCGCCAAGCTTTTTCAAGGCCGCCCTCATCAGGCACATTGTCCCTCTTACATCCTGGCTCTCCCACATCCCCTCCTATTCCCTCATCTCATTTTGTCCTATGTTTGGTAGTCTGGGCTCAAGGTTACAGCCACCATCCTTGCTGAATACTGGCCATGGTCATTCGGGGGTGTGGTCCGGGTCTCTGTGATGCCGGTTCTTACACCGGTAGCCTCACATGTCACCATGACCAGCTACGAGTTCACCATCCTTCCCTCTAACCTACAAACTCTTCTCCTTGTCCGTGGCATTCCCCCCATTTCTGCAGCGCTGTGAGGGGAGGGTTCTCTCCCAGTATCAGTCCCACAGTCGTCAGTTGGTCAGCAAGGGGAGGTTTCGTCGCCATTGGTGGCTGGGGCCCGCTTCCCCACCTCAGCCAGAAGCCAGCTATAAGGAGTGGACAGCTCCGGTCGCCAGTGGTGGAAGCACTTTGTGGCCCGCCAACATGGGCCCAGAGTTTTCAATGGAGGTGCCGCTAGAGAAGGTGGAGGAGGATCAGCCGCCGCCGTCTGTGTTAGGAGCAGCAGGGTGTCACTCACAGGGGTGTACCTCTCACCATGCAAAGTGGTTCCACCTGTATTAAGTGGTTCCAGCTAGGGATCTGGTGGAGCTGCCTGATGATCGGATGGAGGTGGAAGCATCCCAGCAGCCTGAATTCTCTGCTGCTGTTCTGGATTCCATCCCCCACCCTAAGGAGGAAAGGATGTTATGGCCTAGCAAGCCATTTAGATCATGTGCACCCGTATCATGTGTAGTTGACATGCCAACTAGGCCGTGATGGTTCACAGCCTGGCCACGGGAGGTCATGGCCGTTGAGGACAGCTGAGAAACCAGTTGCGTGCCATCTGCTGGTGGCGCTCAATCAAATGGCTGGCAGAGATGAGCTGGAGGCATTCAGTTTGTGTATGCTGAGGAGTGAATAAAGTGTTTGTTCCAAGTGGTGTTTACTTTAGTTTTACTAACCAATTGATCACTTAGCAGGCTTTCTTTACAGGAACACGAGTGTGTGATAATTTCCATCTCTCAACAAACACACAATCTTACCCTAAGCGAGCAGTATGGAGTACATTCATATCACTCAATGGCAGACTCTGGTGGCCAATTTATTTCAAGCGTTCAGCAAAGGCTGAGGGATGCTTACATTCCCTTTCTTATTTCATGGGTCTTCATTAAATCTGATTTAAATTAATGATACATTCTGTCAGTGAGCTTCTACTTGGTAGACATTGATAGAGAAAGAATTAGGCAATCAAAAACTTATTGCAGTTAGAAATGATTACAACCCATAGTTGATGAATTGTATGAACATAAGTCCTCAACAAATGACAGTAAATTCATAAGAGACTTATTGGTTCACAGTGTGAAATTTGTAAAGATACCATTTGTATGGAACCTCTCACACAGCCTAGCTAAGCTGTTTAAGAAGAATGATAATGGTTGTCACATTTTGTGCAATTAACTAGGTTCGACATCATTATATCCATACTGAAAAGCCATGGAAAGAGAAATACATATGTCCCAGTGTCTATAGTATGCAATGACTGATGCATCACATGTGGGAGCAGGGTAGGCAAAATGTTTAAAACCAGATTTTATGAACATTATTAAATAAGAGAGGACCAGTCAAGCATCACTTAGCCTTTGCTGAACGCATGAAATGGTCATCATCCTTCTACGTTAAGTAATATGAATGTACAGCGTACTGCTCACAAAGGGGAGATGATGTGTTTGTTGGAAGATATGGAAATCATCAAATAACCTGGAAGCAGTAAAAAAAAAAGGCTTCTGAATGATGAACTTAGTTTATAAAAAACAGTCTTCTATAATTTAATGATACCTGTTATTACAACCCTCCCATAGAAGTAGACATTTTTTCCTTAGACCTGACCAGTACAACAGGCTTTTCCTCAGTTTTCTTCTCTATATGTGAATGTTTATAGAGGGTATTTTAACCTTAGCATTCATTCTTTTATCTCTGAGATTCTATACAATCAAGGTATAACAAATTTCTTATAATGCACTGCTAAAATCCAATACCCTTAGAGGAAATTTACCAAGTTAATTACAGCTATTTTATAGCCATAGACCCCATAGTTTTAGGCACTGTTGCATAGGGCAAATTTTATATGCTCGACTGTACAACTCTGGCTTTTGACTCCCTTATGTAAAGGTAATTTCTTAAAGTTGTAATATCGTTCACATTACCTTTATGTGCATTTTTAGATGTTGAGCGGATCTATTTTATATTACTATTTTTGAATTTTTTTTTCTTTTACATAGCCTAATTTTATTAGTACAGTTTAGGCAATTCCTTAGCAGTTTTACTACAGCTGTGTGGCCAAATCTTTCTTTATCTTTTGCTAACGGACAATGTATAGTATCTGTAATGGTCAAGCCATTGTATCACATATCACAATCTATAAACATCAGAGTGGCAGACTCAGTCCCACACCTCACATTCAGTTTTGAGTTTTAGCTGGGCAGACCCACTTGCCCAAGTCTGATTACTGGCTATCAAATACCAAGTTTAATGTCCTTTTACTGGCAGCTGATTGAGAAAGCTCTGCCCTCACCAAATTTTTATGTCAGTTATGCATATTTACTGCCTGTTTATATGTATGGACACACAGTAAGAACTTTGACATTTTGTTCACCGTGCTCTTTACAATTGATTTCTCTATCTAGGGAAGCAAATGATACCTCACAATGGTGATTTTGTTACTGTAACTAATAAACTGCATAATCTCAACTAAGGTTGGAATTTCGATAATAGATACCAACTCACTATAAAGATGATCCCTGAGCTGCTGACAGAATGTAAAATAGACAATCACATTCTCACAATTTACACATTTTGGCCATGGCTTTTATCAGAAAAAGAAAGAAAAACACATACTTTCACACAACACTCAGAGTCACATGATCACCATCTATGGCCAAACCAGTGCAACAAACACCTTGACAGTGACTGAGGAGAGGAATGGGTGGGGAAGGATTCCAAGATAAGGGTCAGGATGTTCCACACTGGATGAAGGATTGTAAAGGTTCTGATAAGGTGGGAATGTGAGAAGCAGCATGCTGTAAATGGAAGATGCGAGAGAGCAAAAAGGGAAAGTGCAGAGATGTGTGGTAAGGAGAGATCAGAAACTGTTAAACAATAGAAATAATATGATACAGAAATAAATATGATTCTTGAATTTCACCCAGCGTATTTGATAATCAAAATATTCATGGGTGTACTGCCGGTCTACAGTGTCCAACGGGCACAATATTTCGACGATCATACATGGCACCATCATTAGGTGAACTGACGAACTGAGCTCCTGGAAACGCGCCGGCACGAAGATCCACACGCTTTGGCAGCTTGAAGGGAACTGGGTTCTAGCCTGGTGGTGGGCAATTAATACCCTTCGCCCGCGGAGTGCCCCCTCCATGGTCCACGCCGCAGTCGCACAGTGGAGCCGATTGTGATGGAATCTGAGAGAACGTCGATGTGAGAGCTCAGTCCGCCATAGTCGTCACTACATTGTGTTTGCTAGATTTACTCTTAATTAACACAATCACTGGTTCCCCAGCTTTATTAATATTATAGCCACAGTCACGGTTTATCAGGTTGTCACTAGCGTGAATTTCAATGTCCTCTCTAACGACGCGGTCCAGTGTCTCGACGTCTGTACCAGAATCCTAGTGCGTTCATACTCCATCGTTTAATTCTCTGACAGACAATGTTCAGCAACCACCGACTTGCTCGGATACATCAGTCGTGTGTGCCTCTGGTGTTCAAGGCATCGATCCTCAACGGTACACAATCTGTCCAATATATGACTTGCCACACTGACATGGAATCTGGTACACGCCGGCCTTCCTCAAACCGAGATTATCTTTGGCGCTCCCCACCAGTGCACGAATTTTATTCGGTGGACAAAAGACAGTTCCAACCTGGTGTTTCTTCAAAAGGCAGGCGATCTTCCCCGAGAGTGCGCCGGTATATGGAATAAAAGCAGTGCCTGCCTCCTCCCTCATGTTTTCATCCGTTTCCACAGGTTGTGCTGTAGTGGTTGGGTGGAGAGCCCGCTGAATCTGCCGCTCTGAGTATGCATTTTTTCAGAATACAGTCGCAACTCGTTGCCTGTCGCAACTCGTCGCCACATCTTTGCAGCGAGTTGTAAACTGTCCTTATTACTATAATATGAATTCCAACCTGGACTTTCCTTTATTAGGATTTAATTGGTTAGCGTTATAAGAAATGACACATGTGGGATATTGGTGTACAGCGAACTGGCACCATCAGTGGCAGGAAGTGGTTGGTATCTTGGATGTGGGAGGTTTAGTTTCGAACAATTGGTTTGTGGTGCTGATCAAGAAGGGTTGAAATTCTTTCTGTGGGAGCACAGTAACCAGCCACAATTGGGCATCCAGGATTGTTAGGTTTATGGATTTTTGGGAGCATATAAAAGGTAGGTATGTGATGTATTGTTGTAGTGAGGAGGGAGATAGATTTATGGGAAAGGTTATGGAAGGGCCATAATATTTTAGCAGGGATTGTATGTCATTTTGGACTTGGGATGGGTCATTCTGGCACAACTTGTAGGAGAGGAATCAGACAATTGGCATAGGCTTTCTGTCATAACGTCACTGTGATTCATCACAACAGTGGTGGAACCTTTGTCTGCGGGGAGGATGATTATGTTGGGGTCTGTCTTTTAGGTTTTGTAAGGCCGTTCTTTCTTCTGTCAAAAAGTTGGTATTCTTAGGAAGGAACTTGTGGAAGGATGGTGATGCCAAGTTTGATGTGAGGAATTCTGGGAAGATGTCCGGAGGTTGGTTATGTGGGAGTGAGGCAGGGTCACAATTAGATGGTGGTATGAACTGGGAGAGGTAGGGTTCCATCTTGGAATCAGATTGGCTTTGATTGGAGGGATTGGTAGCAAAATAGTTTTTCCACTGTAGGGATCAGCAGAAGGAGCGATGGCCTTTGGCAAGTTCAATGTGGTTAAATTTGGGTGTGGGGCTGAAATTGAGACCTTTGGATAGGACTAAAACTTCTGTGGGGTTGAGGTTTTTGGCAGAAAGGTTAACAAACATATTCTTTGGGTATTGTGGTATGTAGCAAGTGGGAAAGGTGTGACGCAAGGTCTATGTGCAATGAAGGGTTCACAGGAAGGAACACTTCGGGTGAGATAGATGTTGGCTAGTGGTGCTCCAAAAGTGGCAGTAGGATGTCAGCAGGCTGGATAATTTATGAAGGTGTTGTCTGGGATGCTCCCCCAACTGCTGGAGTGCAAGGGATTCAATTAGGGATATGGGATTTTGTAGTGGGGACTGCACATTAGCAATATCTTTTGGAGGAAGCAGATGTGGTTCATGGATGCCTATGCCCTGGAGATGTGTGTGTGTGTGTGTGTGTGTGTGTGTGTGTGTGTGTTTTTTTTTTTTTTTTTTTTTTTTTTTTTTTTTTAGTGCTGGGTGTAAGGGACAAGGATTGGTGCAATCCAAAAAGGTGAAGGTCATTGTGAAAGGAGGGACGAGGCCCAGAGACAGTAATTCCATGGTTTAGGCTGCATTGAAAAAATAGAATGTGGGACTGGGTTTTGGCCTAGGGCAGGGAAACTCTTCTGAAATGGTGCAGAAAAATGGAGCTGGGCCAGTCTCCAAGTATTAAAAATACAGATTAATTATTGTGTACTTACATGTTCAGTGATTGAATCAAGTGATGATGTTGCTTCATCAAAAACAAGTATTGGGGAACCTTTCAGCACAGCTCTCGCTATGGCTACACGCTGCTTTTCACCACCTGACAATTTCAGTCCTCTCTCACCAACCTTTTAAAACAAATGCATTAAGTTTTAAAATCAAAATATTCCTTTGGGCACTTACCATTTTATCAGCAAAAACAGAAAAACTTACCTGAGTGTTATAACCCTGTGGCCAATGACTGATGGAATCATGCAAGTCCGCTAATCTTGTTGCTGCATAAACATCATCATCTGATTTGTTGAGGTTTCCATAACGAACATTGTACATGATGGTATCATGAAACAACACAGAGTCCTATGAAATGTGGTTCATATTAATTTCATTTTCATATAATTCTAACATACACTTATGTCATTATCAATGCAAAGTACTATAAAACAATAGATCTTAATTCTCTATGAATTTAAATATTGTAGACAACAATGCTAGACACTGACCATATAATAGTGGCAATTTTTTCAATAGGCACAATGAAGAAATGAACTCTAGTAGCTTAGCTAGTGGACTTCTTAAGTTCACAGCATACAGACAAACATACATGGCTATATTGCCCCCAAAACTGCAATTGGGCTGTGTTCTCAATAAGTATGGACATTTGAAACCCATCATACAAGATTCCAAGTCTTCTTCGAGGTCCTATCTGCCACTCAATGCCTATCAGCACATATTACTTATTGTCTCTGTTTCACACAACAGGTTTGAGGAAAATCTTTTACATGAACTGCATTTTTAATTGTATTTCTACTGCTAGCAAGCAAATGAGAGAGTTAAGTATACCTGAGGTACAATTGCAATAGACTTTCGTAGACTGTCCAGATCAACATCACGAATGTCCTGTCCTCCAACTAAAATCTGGCCACTTTGTGGCTCAAAGAATCTGTAGAGTAACCTCACTATAGAGGACTTTCTGCAAAATAAAGAATGTATAACAACATATGCAATATCTACATAGAAAGTTTTACAATCATAAGTGTTCTCAAATACAAAACACAGTAGAGCTAACAGAATACATACCCAGTGCCAGATCCACCAACAATAGCAACTTTGCTTCCCGCAGGAATAGAGAATGAGAGTCCATTAAGAACACTTTTACCAGGCCCATATGAAAAATGCACATCTTTGAAATCAATAGTAGCAGTTGATGGGGTGAGTGACAACACTTGTGCACCAGGTTTCGTCTAAGGAAATGATAAACCACTGTTACAACTCTCAACTGACTGTTACAATTTCATCTTATTTTCCACATCTATAAAAGACCAGCTAAAATTATACTTATGCTTTTCTCCAGAGAATAAACTTCCAAACTAATGAAAAGTTGAGGCATTTCTACAAAATATTCAAATAAGTTCTTGTCAGACAATTCCAGAAAGTAAAAATACTAATAGACTCAAGCAATTAGAAAAATCTTTAGCTCTCTGAAAAACTTATTGGCTTATATGAAGGATGTATATGTACTGTTCACACAGAACACACTATGATACTTCGTAATAAATCACAAAACCAGAAAAACACACAGTTCCTGAAGAACCTAACAGCATGATGTCATATTGATAAGTTAATCTACCGATGTTATGGAAACAACCTGAACCACAGTAAACAAAGAGTATTCAGTCTGCAGTAACAGTGTAACATAGCACTAAAAGGCAAATACAATAAAGAGTGAGTTTCTGAGAAAACTGCCTATATGGAGGGTAAAAGTACTCAAAGCCAGTATGACAGTTTCAACTTTAAATATGCAAAACCTACTTCACTTGTAGACAAAGTTGTTGTTTGTTTGGGATAGGGGGACCAAATTGCTTTGGTTATCGGTCCCCCAGTGGGGAGGGAAAGGAGTGAGAATAGAAAAGGAAGTGAAGGGAAACGAAAAAGTAATGCAGTCCAGGGAGGTGTAGACAAAGCATAAATGATTTATGCAATCTTAAAAATAACAGATGCACGTTTATTTGACACTGCCTAATTCAAGGACTGGAGCAGGACTTCCTTGCTACCACAAATGAAGCAGTGTACAGGCATTTCAAACACAGTTTCAAGTCAAAACAGTGTGAAATAAACTTCCACCCTTGTACATCTTAAGAAAACAATTTAGTAAAACACCTTTTTCACCAGCAATTACCTTAATTAAAATGAAAAATTAATTTTCCTGTGGAGTGTTACAGAACATACACTGAAAACTATTTCACAGTTTAAAAATCCAGTGGCTTGGATGGCACATAATCTACATTACTTGAAGAATCATTATGTGAACACTAACACTGAAGTACTGATTTTAAATATTAATTATAAAAGGAGGCCAATGATATTCATATAATTTGAAAGGCACTTTCCCCAGGATATACACAAAAACTGTGTGTAAGTGGACACTTTCATATCTACAGATTTGATTATTAAAGTATTAAACTGTCATAATAAGTGAACATTGAAAATTGGAGTGCTGCCAACTGTTATTACCTGAGTACCAATAAGGTTCTATGCTAAAAATACAACATGAAAGTAACAGCATTTCATGCAAACGCATTAGGCACAATTGTTTTTAAATGGTTTGTTTTTGGTAACAATGCTTACTGGGCCACCACGATGCCACAATGGCTAGGTTGGTAGTTAGCAGTAGAACTGTATACAACATACAGCATGTTAACATGGGCTCTCAAAAAGGATTTCGTAAACCGATTTAGTAATTCCGCATATGATCCATCATGTAAACATTCTAAAATCTGTTCTGAAAATCCACTTCTGTAAAGTGATTTACCAATTCCATAATCAATTTTAATGTCCGTATAAATGAAACCATTTTTGAAATGTTCTTGGCTTCTCAGATTGTGTTTTCTTGTTGAGAATTTTCAGCTCATGTGGACAGTGATATTGTCTTCTGTGAAAGAGAAATATAAATATTATAATGAGCATGAATCTGCATATTTAAGTACAGAAAAATAGCGCTTGTGCTGACTAAATCAGGAACTGAATCAGCTGTTTTTCACCCACCACACTGAGTGGGCTAGGAAATTCGCTTCAGGCTAAAGCTATAGTGTGTAAACACGACAGAGAAAAACAATTTACGAAATTTGGTTTCTGTCTTACGGAAGGTGTGTAGCATGTAAACATAGTGATAGTAACCACATATGTAAATAACTTCATTTATTGGTGTCGTTATTTCATTAATTTTTATGTATGAGAAATTTTGTGATCATTTTAAGCAGATACTGTACCACCAAATTTGAAGTAAGTTCTTAAGTGGAAATGGACAGACAGAGGAGGGAGGAGGAGATGGAAGATACAAGCAAGGGAAAGGGAAGAGGTACAAAGAAGGGTGATGGATAAAAAGGGGGGGGGGGGGGGGGCAGAGACAAGTGAATGCTGCCTGTCTGTATCTGTATTATGGAAGATGTGTTTCATCGGTACATGTGAGCTATTAATATTTTATGTTAGTTAAATGGGTGATACGCCAATTCTGTGAGTGGTTATCTGATGTCAATACTCAATATAAAAATATTCTGGACTTTGTATGGAGGTAATATTTGCTTGAAACGAAGTCATTTGGATCAAACAAAGATGATTTTGATTTATGTACTGTTGGTAGAGGCACCTCTTTGTAGTGAAAATTTCTGCTCATTTTCTCATTTTTAAAAAGGTATTTTGATATATTTTTCACTACTTTTATTTTATTTCATCAATAATTTTGCTAATTTTATTTTCACCTTTTAATGAATAAAAACTATAGCAAAAAGCAACTGTAGCCAATTGCAGGATAACATCTTTTACTTTATTCAGAAAACATAAAAATTTTATATCTGATGAAAAAAAGATTTCAAGCTGCTAACGCGCACCCGCGCCCTCACCCCCGCCCACGCACACACCCAGGCACACACTTTATGATCGGATACAAGGTAGCACTTCACACACGAAATCCAGAATGTATACCATTCAAGAAAACTATTTATGGCCGCATCTAGTGGTATTTTTCAGAACTACCATTCACAAAACCTACTTATGTCAGCAGCAGCAGCATTTCATGAAACTTTGCTTCTGAATCAAGCCACAGGCGTATTTTAAGATCCTGAAAAGTGGAAAAATGAGTGCAGTTTGCATTTGGGTAAATACGGTTTGCTCATCAACTCACTGAGTTTCGGATGATTGACTTTATCCAATGGGATGTTTGTCTCGATGAAAGCTCGTGTTGTTGATATCATGGATTCTTCCTTGTTCACTTTCACGTGTTTTGCCTCTGCATAGATGTGCAAGTGTAACTTGTCTCTTGAAACCTGTCGACAGCACTTTCTCATTGTTCTTATGGGAAGAACTGCTATTTATGTGTGTCCTTTCTTTGCCATTCAACACACAAATTGCAGTATTTGCACATAAGTATTTTCCTTGTTTTATCAAAATCGTAAAATCCATCTGATGCGAATTCTCTTCCACGATCAAAAACTGTTACTAACCTGTCAATAACCTGCTGTACTAAAATGAATTACTGAAAGAACCAGTTATCAAAAAAGATTATGACCACACAGTACACTACCAATCACACGATCAAATAAAACACCAGAAACGGACTTCTTCACTGCACAGGAAATGAGGTTGGCAGGACACTCACGCAATCACACACTTCTAAGTGCGGCAGCCGGAGGCGATGGTTGTATGACGTGTGTTGTGTGCCTGTCTGACTGCGTGAGTGTTCTATTTTTATGAAGAAGGCCATGACCGATAGCTGAATGTGTTGTATGTGTGTGTCTTTTGTATGTGCCTGTCGCAGCTCGTCACCATGTCTTTGCAGTGAGTTGTAAACTGTCCTTACTATATTATTATTTTCTAATAGTTGAATTTTTGTGATTGTTTACAGTTCTATTTGCCCGAAATGTTCAGCTTACATGCTGCGTCATTTCAATCTGGGCTAAAACCTGCAAAGTTAATCATAATTGGCAAATTGTGGTAGTAATCTTCCGGTGTCATCAAAATCCATTGCCCTGGAGAAGTGTGTAAGAATGTGTGACACATTACCAACTGTTCAGCAAAGTTGGCAAAGACTGAAAATCTTGCACCAAGACATCCCCTCTCGAGCTGCATCTCATATTCCTATCAGTGCCTTTACACTGTGGAATGCTCGAACCTGATCCTTGTTGTATAGCCTTCCACCTTCCCCACCCCACTCAAATAAAATGCAAGGTGGGCAAAAGGCACCAGATTTGGTGGTTGTGTGTATGCTTTGTGCCATATAGTAGAACAAACAAAAACCAAAAATCAAGAAGGATGACAGAAAATCTAAATTTAATTATCTTCAGTATTTTTACATGTTGCATATGTATATTAACAGATGAATAAACACCACGGTTGTCATGTATTGATTTTCCACCAATAATACTTTACCATATTCATCTTTTTCACTTGTTTCATTACTTCTACCATTTCAAAATAACAAAGAGTTCACTGAAGATCCTTTTAGTTTTCCAGAATGTCAAATAGTAGAGTGATATTCGATTAATAATGGAAATTCTCCACAGACATGATAAATTATTTTTCAAAAGAGATAGATTGGCTGGCCAGTACTTACCGTTTTGCTGTACCGCCAACAGTTACACACAGAAAAAAAAAGGAGGAAAATAACAAGCTTTCCCTTCCTTTCCAATTCTTTTTTTCTTCTTTTTCCCCCTTCTCTCCACCTGAAGAAGGAAGAAAGTTCCGAAAGCTTGTTATTTTCCTCCTCTTTTTCTGTGTGTAACTATCGGCGGTACAGCAAAAAGGTAAGTACTGGCCAGCCAATCTATCTCTCTCGAAAAATAAATAGTAGAGTGACTGCATTTTGATAGTGAGTGCAGTTGTGTCCAAGTAATGGTGGTTAATCAATTTATAATACACTGAAACCTTGTTTTTACATTCCTGGTTTTTACATTTTCCCGCCATTTAGATCATTTTTTGTCGGTCCCATCAAATTTCCTATGTTCACAATGTTAATTCACCTCCGTTTTTGTGTTAACATATTTACACTTTTCCTCGCATTTTAAAATTTTCGAAAGCATGTTCATGAAGAAAAAGATGATGTAATCTATATAAATTGAAGTTGGCATGGCTTTCTCCTTAAAGTATAGCACTTATAAATTTTTCACATTCGAGCTTCTTGACACTTTGCATTTATTCAAACATATATTTCGTGTTTTGTTATAGGCATTAAACGTCTAGTTGACTTACGACGCGCTGGCCGATTTGTGGCGGTGTAGTTCCTCTTTCCACTAGCTTCTTTGCCAGAGCGACTGGTGAGTACTCAGACAAACAGAACTAGGGATTATTATTATTTTTTTTTTTTTTAATTGGTCCTGTGAATCCAGGGTACAATAGATATTGGGCCATTTCTGACCTAACATATTTCTTTTCTTGTGTTGTAATATTAAAAGTAGATTAACATTTTACTTGGTACGATTTACCACATAATGTTTTTCACTGCTAGAATTTTTGTTACTCTACATATTGAATAAAATCAATATTTGCCACTTTTACACAACATGATTACATTTTTTATATAAATAAATACATCTTAATAACTAATAGTAAATTTACATTTTATCTACACACTTTATCATAGACCTACATTTCTAGCTGATGCTATAATTTTGAAACTCCAAATATTCATCTTCTGAATAGAAGCAGTGTGTCACCAAGTAATCCTTGACCGCTGTCTTGAATTTGGTTGTGTCCGTTTTTGATTTTATGGCTTTGGGTAAAGCATTATATAGTCTAATCCCAGATTGTAGTGCTCCTTTTTGAAATAGTGCAGTGTTTGTCTGTTTAACATGAACATTATTTTTTTGCCTTGTGTTGTGGCAGTGTACTGTTTCATTACGGGCAATACATGGACTTATACTAATTAATTTTTCTTTTATAATAATTAGATTTTCCATTATGTACATGCTTGGAAGTGGGAGTAATTTTTTTAACAGTGGCTTGCATGATGTTCTTTGGTCCACTCCTTTCATTATTCTAATAATCTTTCTTTGTATCCTAAATGTTTTCATACTTGTTCCACTATTTCCCCAAAATACTATACCGTATTTCATTTGTGAGTGGGCATAGGCAAAATATATGGACTTTAGGTTATTATATGATATGCTGTTCTTTAATGTTCGCACGATATAACATGTTTTGCTTTACTTTTGATTAATATAATCTACATGCGAATCTCATTTTATATTTGGCTATATCCATATTCCTAGAAATTTTGTACACTCCGCTTTTTCAATTGTTTTTCCATTTATATCAATATTCGGGTTATGAACCACAGACATTGCCGAGGTGGGGTGGCTTGCGTACCTCAACGATACAGATAGCTGTACCGTAGGTGCAACCACAGCGGAGGGGTATCTGTGGAGAGGCCAGACAAACGTGTGGTTCCTGAAGAGGGGCAGCAGCCTTTTCAGTAGTTACAGGGGCAACAGTCTGGATGATTGACTGAGCTGGCCTTGTAACATCAGCTAATGTGGCTTTGCCACACAGCTACTGCGAATGGCTGAAAGCAAGGGGAAACTACAGCCGTTACCTTTCCCGAGGACATGCAGCTCTACTGTATGAACATATGATGATGGCATCCTCTCGGGTAAAATATTCCGGAGGTAAAATAGTCCCCCATTCGGATCTCCAGGCGGGGACTACTCAGGAGGATGTGATCATCAGGAAAGACAATACTGGCATTCTACTGAGCGTGGAATGTTAGATCCCTTAATAGAGTAGAAAAATTAGAAAATTTAAAAAGAGAAATGGATAGGTTGAATTTAGATATAGTGGGGATTAGTGAAATTCGGTGGCAGGATGAACAGGATTTCTGGTCAGGTGAGTACAGGATTATAAATACAAAATCAGTTGGGGGTATCACAGGAGTAGGATTGATAATGAATAAGAAAATAGGAATGCGGGTAAACTACTATGACCAGCACAGTGATCGCATTATCATTGTCAAGATAGATACGAAGCCAACACCGACAACAGTAGTACAGGTTTATATGCCAACTAGCTCTGCCGATGATGAGGAGATCGAAGAAATATATGAGGAGCTAAAGGAAATTATTCAGACAATTAAGGGAGAGGAAAACTTAATTGTTATGGGAGACTGGAATTCGGTAGTAGGACAAGGAAGGGAAGGGAGAATAGTAGGTGAATATGGTCTGGGCAAAAGAAATGAAAGAGGAAGCCGCCTGGTAGAATTTTGCACAGAACATAATTTACTTATAACAAACACCTGGTTCAAGAATCACAAAAGAAGGTTGTATACGTGGAAGAGACTGGGAGACACCAGAAGATACCAGATAGATTTTATAATGGTAAGACACAGATTTCGGAACCAGGTTCTACAATGTAAGACATACCCAGGGGCAGATATAGACTCTGACCATAACTTGTTGGTTATGAACTGTAGGCTGAAACTAAAGAAACTACAAAAAGGTAGGAAAATAAGGAGATGGGACCTGGATAAATTGAAGGAACCTGAGGTTCTTAAGAATTTCAGAGGGAGCTTTAGGCAACAATTGACAGAAACAGGGGAAAATAAAACAGTAGAGGAGGAATGGGTAAAATTGAGAGATGAAATAGTGAAGGCAGCAGAGGACAAAATAGGTAGGAAGGCAAGACCTACAAAAAATCCTTGGATATCACAGGAGATACTAAATTTAATCGATGAAAGGAGAAAATATAAAAATGCAGTAAATGAAACAGGCAAAATGGAGTACAGACGACTAAGAAATGAGATTGACAGGAAGTGCAAAATGGCTAAGCAGGAGTGGCTAGAAGGATGTAGAAGAATGTATAAATAGGGGAAAAATAGATACAGCCTACAGGAAAATAAAAGAAACTTTTGGAGATAAGAAAAACAGCTCTATGAATATCAAGGACACTGATGGAAAACCAGTTCTCAGCAAAGAAGGGAAAGCTGAAAGGTGGAAAGAGTATATAGAGGGGCTCTACAGAGGAAATGAACTTCGAGACATTATTGTAGGAAGGGAAGAGGATGTAGATATAGATGAAATAGGAGATACTGTACTGAGAGAAGAATTTGACAGAGCCCTGAAAGACCTAAGTCGAACCAAGGCCCCTGGAGTAGATGATATTCCCTCAGAGCTACTGAAGTCTCCGGGAGAACCAGCCATGACAAAATTGTTTCACCTGATGTGTAAGATGTATGAGACAGGTGAAGTACCCTCAGACTTTAAGAAAAATGTTATAATCCCCATCCCTAAGAAAGTAGGTGCAGACAGGTGTGAAAACTACAGAACCATCAGTTTAATAAGTCATGGCTGCAAAATATTAACGCAAATTATATACAGAAGGATGGAAAAAATGGTAGAAGCCGACCTTGAGGAAGATCAGTTTGGGTTCAGGAGAAATGTAGGAACACAGGAGGCAATACTCACTTTACGACTTATCCTAGAAGATAGATTAAGAAAAGGCAATCCTACATTTCTAGCATTTGTAGATTTGGAGAAGGCTTTTGACAATGTTGATTGGAATAAACTCTTTCAAGTCCTGAAGCAAGCAGGAGTAAAATATAGGGAACGTAAGGTTATTTACAACTTGTACAAAAACCAGACAGCAGTTGTCAGAGTTGAAGGGCATGAAAGGGATGCAGTGGTTGGAAAGGGAGTAAGACAGGGTTGTAGTCTTTCTCCATTGTTGTTCAATTTGTACATTGAGCAAGGAAAGCAAGGAGAAATTTGGAGAAGGAATTAAAGTTCAGGGTGAAGAATTAAAAACATTGCGTTTTGCCGACGACATAGTAATTCTGTCAGATACAGCAAAGGACCTGGAAGAGCAATTGAACGGAATGGACAGTGTGCTGAAAGGTGCATATAACATGAACTTTAACAAGCGCAAAACTAGAGTAATGGAGTGCAGTGTAAGGAAATCAGGTGATGCTGAAGGAATTAGATTGGGAAACGAAGCAATAAAGGAGGTAGATGAGTTTTGTTACTTGGGCAGTAAAATAACAAATGATGGTCGCAGTACAGAGGATATAAAATGCAGAATGGCAATGGGTAGAAAAGTGTTCTTGAAAAAGAGAAATTTGTTAACATCGAATATTGATTTAAGCCTAAGGAAGTCCTTTCTGAGGGCATTTGTAAGGAGTGTTGCCTTGTATGGGAGTGAGACATGGACGATAAACAGTGCAGACAGGAAGAGGATTGAGGCTTTTGAAATATGGCGCTACAGAAGAATGCTGAAGATTAGGTGGGTGGATCGCATAACTAATGAGGAGGTACTGAACAGAATTGGGGAGAAAAGGAATTTCTGGCATACCTTGACTAAAAGAAGGGATAGATTGGTAGGACACATTCTTAGACATCGGGGAATCATGAATTTAGCATTGGAGGGAACTGTATGGGGAAAAAAATCGCAGGGGAAGACCAAGAGATGGATACAGTATGCAGATTCAGACAGATGTAGGTTGTCGTTCTTATGTGGAGATGAAGAGGCTTGCTCAGGATAGGGTATTGTGGAGAGCTGCATCAAACCAGTCTCCGGACTGAAGACTACAACAACAACAACTGGTTATCTATTCTGTGTTGTAAATATATCCATTGCAACGATTTTTTCCACATTTATTATCAGGCCATTTGCATCAAAATAACCTCCAATATTTTTATTAATGGCTGCTATGTTGCTTTCAAATATTTCTTTTGTACTTCTGGTTATTAAGATGCTACTGTCATCTGCAAACTGGTAAAGTTTCCCATTTGTATTGTTTATGTAAAGATCATTCACATACAATAAAAAGAGCACTGGACCCAAATTGAGCCTTGCGGATCTCCATGTTTTACTACTAATGAATCATAATCATAGGTACTAACTGTGCCATTTGATTCATGTGTGATCTCTATGAACTGCTTTCTATCATGAAGGTATGATTTAATCCAGTTATGTGCTGCTTCCCTGATACCACAATTCTGTATCTTACTAAGTAATTTATTATGATTAATGATATCAAATGCTTTTGACAGGTCTAGCAATATGCTTGTGGTATGTTCCCGCCTATCTAGAGCCTGTAGAGTTTCGTAGAGAAAAGAAAAAACCGCCGTTTCAGTTGAGTGATTTTTTTCTAAAACCATGTTAGGATTCTGTCAATATATTATATTCACTTAAGAAATTGGACAGTCTTTTATAAAAGAGTTTTTCTAGTATTTTTGAGAATGCCGAAAATTGGAATACTGGTCTACAGTTGGACACCTCCTCCTGACTTCTTTTTTTGTAAAGTGGTTTCACTTTAGCAATTTTTAAGCATTTTGGAAAACTACCAGTTGAGAAGGACAAATTAGATAGGTCAGTGGTTCAGAGAGAAAGTCTGGACATTTTTTTACAATAAAATCTGGTATGTTGTCTATTCCTGATGAGTGTTTTGATTTTAGTAGCTTGGTTTCCTGCTGCACTTCCTTTGTATTGTTTGGAGTGAGGAATATAGTTCCTTTGTTGACGTGAGAATAAAGATTTGCAATGCTTTTGTGATACATATTTCTGATATTATCTGTTAAAGTTGGGTACCATAAAACTAACAACCCCAAAAAAGCGACAATGGTGTGAGATGGCCGTCCTATGCAAACATCACAAAAATAGTTATGCATATACTTGCACATGAGAACGCGAATAAATTCTCTAATATTGTCCTGTGAAACATCAAAAAATACAAAGAGTTTTACTATTGAAATAATTAATGCCTGTAAAAGGCAGTAATTTTGAAGATGTGTTACATAGCTTGGCAATGACGTCCAAACAATATCTATCAAAGTGGTTCAGGTAATTTTGAAGATGTGTTACACAGCCTAGCAGTGGCGTCCTTGATTATAATGAACGAAATTACGTCAAAAATTCCTAATTCCCATAAAATTACCAGTTCTGCCTGGTGCTTAAAATTGTAAAAAATTGGATAAACTTTATTATACAATAAACTTCCTGGCCAGTATTTAGATGACTATTATGTACATGTATCACCAATAAACTACGAAAATGCAAGGCTGATCCAGTAAGCATATTTTACCATTTAAAACATTATTTTCTGCATTTTACACTATTTCAATTAAGTCCCTTGAAAAGTGTAAAAATGAGGTTCTACTGTAGTTACACATAGAAATACTTTGGAAGTAAATTTGTCAAAAATTGCGAGTCTCCATCAAACTGGAAAATTTATCTTACCACAATATCCTCGGCTATCCTTATGCCACACAAACTTCCAACCCTTACAACGTGCCCCCAATGGAAACTCAGGTGTAAAATGTCCAATACACCCACTCAGTATATAACACTCCATACACCTCATAGGCTTATCATATTCCATCAGAGCCAGGGACACCTGTGAAAGGAGTCATGTCATCTCCCAGCTATGTTGCAATTTGAACAAAACCATTTTACTTGAGTGAAACAATCGGCCAGCTATCTACATAAATAAACGGCCACAGTTAAAGTGTTGCCAAGACTAAAGCTGACTATCTAGCAGTTGGTGATTACATACTTATGTTCAATGGCAAACTCTAAAATTCTGCCATGTAGATACTTCTAACACCCACTTCTCCATACTACATGCACTGCAGTTGTCCTTGCAACACAAACTCTGTGTTACATAAATCCACTGATGCTAGTAAGGGTCCTATTTCTATACTGTTTGTCTCCAGTGCTTTCATCCTGCAATCCCATTCTGTGCAGCTGCTGCCACCTCCTCAACAATCAACCACCTGCTCCAACCCTTCACCCTACCTGCTTCCTCTTTTCTCTCGCCCAGTTCACCTGACAACCCCTCACCCCAGTACTAGCACAATGTAACAGCAAACACTCAAGTGTATAAGGATTAATCCACTAGCTAACAGTCTCATTTATGTGCCAGTCAATGGATGGATGGACTGTTGAAGGATAAATCCACAAGAATAATGCACCTAGACCAATTGTTAACGTTACTGACAAAACTATTTATTTACTGAAGAAAGAACTGAATACACTATTGTGAGATCATTATACCTTTGAAAGCAGTTACTCTGTATAAAAATTAAATAAACAGTTACAAACTAATAATTCAACAAAATACATTTTGATTCCTCAACTAAATTATTATTACATTTTCCTTTTTAAATGCCTCTCATGTACAGCTACTTTCTCCTCCATTTACACGCCAACCCTCAATACTTGCAATTACATACGGGATCAGGTTAACCTTAGAATTATGCTTCCACTGATATTGTTTTTACAGGCCCTGAACGCTTATATAGAAAACTGATGACTTACCCAAAGGACAGGCTCGTTGACAGAGAAAAATAAAATCACACGCAAACACACACACAACTTTCGCAACTGTTGGTCGCTTCTTCAGGAAAAGAGGAAGAAAGGAGAGGAGAAAAGGAAGGATATGGGTTTTAAGGAAGTGGAAAAGGAGTCATTACACCCACACACCCACACACACACACACACACACACACACACACACACACACACACATCCAAACGCAAACACACCTAGACAGACATTTGTAATATGAAAAATTCCTAGCAGGAAAAATATATATAAAAAATAGATGAAGATTACTTAACAGGCGAAGGAGCACAGGTAGTGATAGTAGCAATAATAAATAACACACACACACACACACACACACACACACACACACACACACACACAAAAACGCTAGCTTTCGCAGCCAGCTGCTTCTTCAGGCAGAAGGGAAGGAGGCAAAAGGAAATGATGAGGGTTTCAAGGGAGTGGGTAAGGAGCCATTCCAATCCCGGGACAAGAAAGACTTACCTTGGGGGCAAAAAAGGAGGGTAAACAAATACACACACACCCACACATATACACAAACGCAAACAGACCTAGGCTGACATACTGTAGAAAGAAAAGAAGTTGGACAAAGATGCCACTTGAGGCAGAGACTCTGTCCCGAGAATCGAGGCAATGATGTTCAAGATGGTGGGCGGTAATTTGAATTTAGCAGAGGTTGAGACCAGGTGGGAAACGGAAAGAGAGAATATGATGAAGGGCAAGTTCCCATCTCCGGAGTTCTGAAAGACTGGTGTCGGTAAGAAGTATCCAACTAACTCGGACGGTGTAACATTTTGCCAAGATATGCTGGCTGAGCACCAAGGCGTGTTTAGCCATAGGGTAATCCTCATTACCAACGAACACTGTCTGCCTGTGACCGTTCATATGAATTGACAGTTTGTTGCTGGTTATTCCCACATAGAACGCTTCACAGTTCAGCCATGTCAGTTGGTAAATCAAGTGGGTATTATCGCAAGTGGCTCTGCCCTTGATCGTGTACATCTTCCGGGTTACTGCACTGGAGTAAGTGGTGGTGGAAGGGTGCATAGGACAGGTTTTACAATGGGGGCAGTTACAAGGATAGGAGCCAGAAGCCAGAAGCAAATTGCCAGGGCCACTTCCTCATCCCCCCACCCAACCCCCAAATTCAGAATCTTCAACAGAAGAACCCCGTAAGTGCCCCTCTTGTCACCGGATTCTTTCCGGGACTTGAGCGGACTCTGAATGTGGCTCTCCAGCAAGGATACGACTTCTTTAAATCCTGCCCCGAAATGAGAGCCATCCTTCATAACGTCCTTCCCATTCCACCAAGAGTGTCTTTCCGCCGCCCACCTAACCTCCGTAACCTCCTAGTCCATCCCTGTGAAATTCCCAGACCACCGTCCCTACCCACTGGCTCCTACCCATGTAACCTCCCCCATTGTAAAACCTGCCCTATGCACCCTTCCAGCACCACTTACTCCAGTGCAGTAACCCGGAAGGTGTACACGATCAAGGGCAGAGCCACTTGCGATAGTACCCACGTGATTTATCAACTGTCATGCCTGCACTGTAAAGCGTTCTATGTGGGAATGACCAACAACAAACTGTCCATTCGCATGAAGTCACAGGCAGACAGTGTTCGTTTGTCATGAGGATTACCCTGTGGCTAAACACGCCTTGGTGCACAGCCAGCACATCTCGGCACAATGTTACACCGTCCGGGTTATTTGGATACTTCGTACCGACACCAGTCTTTCAGAACTCCGGAGATGGGAACTTGTCCTTCAGCATATTCTCTCTTCCCGGATCACAAACACACCCATACATTTACACAGACGCAAACACTCCTAGCTAGGAGTGGAGTGTTTGCGTCTATGTAAATGTATGGGTGTGTGTGTATTTGTTCACCTTCCTTTTCTTCCCCCTAGGTAAGTCCTATATAAGACGAAAAATTCCTAGCAGGAAAAATTAAATATAAAAAAATATAGACGAAGATTACTCATCAGGCGAAGGAGCACAGGTGTGACAGCACCACAAATAACTAAATGAATATACATACATACATACACAGACGCAAGCTTTCGCAGCCTAGCTGCATCGTCAGGCAGAAGGCAAGGAGAGGGAAAAGGAAACGATGAGGGTTTTAAGGAAGGGGGTAATGAGCCATTCCAATCCTGGGACAGGAAAGACTTACCTTGGGGGGAAAAAAAGAGGGTAAACAAATACACACACACCCACACATTTATACAGACGCAAGTACACTTAGGCCGACATACTGTAGAAAGCAAAGAAGTTAAGAAGTTAGACAGAGATACCACTTGAGGCAGAGTAACGCTGTCCAGAGAATTGATGCAAAGATGTTAAGATGGTGGGTGGGAATTCAAATTTAGCGGAGGTTGAGACCAGGTGGGCAACGGGAAAAGAGAATATGCTGAAGGGCTAGTTCCCATCTCCGGAGTTCTGAAGGACTGGTGTCAGTGGGAAGTATCCAGATAACCCGGACGGTGTAGCACTGTGCCAAGATTTGCTGGCCGTGCACCAAGGCGTGTTTAGCCACAGGATGATCCTCGTTACCAACAAACACTGTCTGCCTGTGTCCATTCATGCGAATGGACAGTTAGTTGCTGGTCATTCCCACATAGAACGCTTCACAGTGCAGGCATGTCAGTTGGAAGATCACGTGGGTACTATCGCAAGTGGCTCTGCCTTTGATCGTGTACACCTTCTGGGTTACGGGACTGGAGTATGTGGTGGTGGAAGGGTGCATAGGGCAGGTTTTACAACGGGGGCAGTTACAAGGGTAGGAGCCAGAACGCAGGGAAGGTGGTTTGGAGATTTCATAGGGGTAGACTAGGAGGTTACGGAGGTTAGGTGGGCGGCGGAAAGACATTCTCGGTGGAGTAGGAAGGATGTCATGAAGGACAGATCTCATTTCGGGGAAGGATTTAAGGAAGTCGTATCCTTGCTGGAGAGCCACATTCAGAGTCCGCTCCAGTCCCGGAAAGTATCCGGTGACAAGAGTGGCACTTCTGGGATTCTTCTGTTGAAGGTTCTGAATTTGGGGGGATGAGGAAGTGGATCGGCGGGAGTATGTAGCTGAGGGACTGCGTCAGCTTTCAGACAGTACCACATATAAAGTCTTTCATGGCAATCCCATCCCTGATGTCCAGGCAGAGCTTCAAGGAATCCTCAAAACTTGGGCCCCCTACAAAACCTTTCACCTAACTCTATTAACGTCATGACCCCACCGACACCCCGCACCCCCACCTTCTACCTACTTCCCAAGATTCACAAACCCAATCATCCCGGCCGCCCCATTGTGGCCAGTAACCAAGCCCCTACAGAACGAATCTCTGCCTACATAGACCAACACCTTCAACCCATCATGTGCAGTCTCCCGTCCTTCATCAAAGACACCAATCACTTCCTCGATTGTCTTAAATCCTTACCCAGCCTGTTACCTCCAGAAACCATCCTTGTAACCATTGATGCCACTTCCTTATACACAAATATCCCACATACCCAGGGCCTTACTGCGATGGAGTATTTCCTTTCACGCCGACCACCCACTTCCCTACCTAAAACCTCTTTCCTTAATACCCTAGCCAGCTTCATCCTAATCCACAACTTCTTCACTTTTGAAGGCCAAACGTACCAACAACTAAAGGGAACAGCCATGGGAATCAGGATGGCCCCCTCGTACACAAACTTATTTATGGGACGCTTAGAGGAAGCCTTCCTGGATACCCAAGCCTGTCAACCCAAAGTTTGGTACAGATTCATTGATAGCATTTTCATGATCTGGACACACAGTGAAGAAGAACTCCAGAATTTCCTCTTCAACCTCAACTCATTTGGTCCCATCAAATTCACCTGGTCCTATTCCAAATCCCATGCCACTTTCCTCGACGTCGACCACCATCTGTCCAATGGCCAACTCCACACATCCGTCCACATCAAACCTACCAATAAACAACTGTACCTGCATTATGACAGCTGCCATCCACTCCACATCAAACGTTCCCTTCCTTACAGCTTAGGTCTTCATGGCAAACGGGTCTGCTCCAGTCCCGAATCACTGAACCAGTACACCAATAACCTAATAACAGCTTTCACATCCCGCAGCTATCCTCCTAATCTGGTAGAGAAACAAATTACCAGAGCCAGTTCCTCATCCCCCCAAATTCAGAACCTTCAACAGAAGAATCCCAGAAGTGCCCCTCTTGTCACCGGATACTTTCCGGGACTGGAGCGGACTCTGAATGTGGCTCTCCAGCAAGGATACGACTTCCTTAAATCCTGCCCCGAAATGAGATCCATCCTTCATGACATCCTTCCTACTCCACCGAGAGTGTCTTTCTGCCGCCCATCTAACCTCCGTAACCTCCTAGTCCTCCCGTATGAAATCCCCAAACCACCTTCCCTACCTTCTGGCTCCTACCCTTGTAACTGCCCCCGTTGTAAAACCTGCCCTATGCACCCTTCCACCACCACTTACTCCAGTCCCATAATCCAGAAGGTGTTCACAATCAAGGGCAGAGCCACTTGCGATAGCATCCACATGATTTGCCAACTGACATGCCTGCACTGTGAAGCGTTCTATGGGGAATGACAAGCAACAAACTGTCCATTCGTATGAACGGTCACTGGCAGACAGTGTTTGTTTGTAATGAGTATCACACACACAACACAAACTGTGTTTTCAGATACATCGAATGCTTCAAGACTAACTCATGGGAAGACAAAAAGAACTTCATTTTCTACCATGCACATCAGATTGAAACATTTGTTTCCATTGTGTGCAAGTCAATCATACAAATGTATCTCAGAGGCTGAAAGACTCAGTGACCAATACATGAGGCTGCATAGTATCCAAGTTGCAAAGACTCTACAATGCCATGCCGTTTAATTATGTATCCCCATCTGAATGAACCCACCTAATCTCTTCCGCAGAGAATCTCAGTCACTCCTAGACTTAGTACCTCCACGTGAACAGAGCCTAACTCCTAAATACAGGTAATTAAATTTTAAAGTCTTGATATTTATGTGGCATATATTCTGACAAGACCACACCGTACTACATCATGGTTTAAATGGTCAAACCTTTGCATAGCGAGTCCCATCTTCCATAGTATTCCATTTGGAAAGATGTTGAATGAACTCCCATTTGAAATACTAATTTGGCAAATGATACGCCTTATATACTATAGATATCTGGTCAAATATTCCAAGTACTGTAACAAGCAACTTCAGAAAAAAATGCAGCTTTTACCACTAAAAATGATAAATGCAATTCCTATAGCTCTTTGTTTCTCCGTCAAATACATAGCAGCACAAATGGATTTCAGTGATCTAAATCTGTAACTTTTTTTTTATCAAATGTTAAATAAAATCCACACTTTCTTTACCATACACTGATAGTGATGCAAATTTCAAATAGGAAGGATACTAGTCAACGATGGAGTAAAAAATCTCCAAGATGAGAGGGGTGGTGATAAAGTCCTGTCACCTTGAAAAAAGATCAAGCTGCTGTTCTGAAACTTTGTTATTATATTCTAATGGATAACCTGACAGACCTTATCAGAAAAATCATATTTTGGCTACAGACAGAGAGAGAATTAAGTCCTCAATTGAAAATTGTCATAACTTTTTTCTTATTATTTAAGCAATTTTGAGGAAACAAAAATATTTTGTTCATTTCAATGGTGGACTTGTGGACTTACATTATATCTCATTTAGGTAATACCAACTATAAGTGTTCGACCATAGTCCTACATCTAATTGTGCAGGAGAAATTTCCACTTGAATCCCAGTTCAAAGTATTAAGGGCCGTGGTACAGGTACAAAGATAGTGTCAAAGCAAGAAATGCGCTCATTCTTTGGTACATGCAAATATCATAAGGAATTCAATTTTGAAACCAATGGATACATGTTCTGTATGTTATGTCAGGAGATCTAATCAAATCTTAATATCCAGGTCAGAGGAAAATTACCAGCAGTTCAGGTAAAGTTCATTCTTAGTTCTCAGAAAAAACAAAGAGAAATCTTGCTAAAGTAGTTTAACATGGCATGCTAAACAAACCGTTTTGAAGAAAGAGCTGAATTTTTTCCATACAAACATCATTACTGATCATCAATACTGTTACGTGTCATATGAATCTGTGTTTCATGGAAATATGTTTGTTAAGTGGCATAACTGCTAGTACCCACACTCCTGACTTAGCCCTTTTGGGCAACAGAGGGTTCAAGGATGGTTGCTGAACAAAGCCATATCCATGCAAGTCATTGAGAGTCATGGGAACCTATCTCATCTGGTACACAATTGATGTAGAATGTTATGTAACTAAGTTTGAAAATCATGTTTACAATGTAGCATAGCTACCAATTATTAAGGATTTTCTGTATATGTTACAAGTTTAATCAAACAATGGAAATACCAGAAAGGATTCAACAATATTTTTGAGAAGGATAAGTTGCTTACTCACTACAGAGATGTAGATGTCCCACAGAAAAGCACAAATAATAGAATACAACATTAGAATTTTCAGTTGTTAAGTCCATCACACACACACACACACACACACACACACACACACACACACACACACACTAAACTACCTCCGTCTCCAGCTGCCGTGGGCAGTCTGCACCACCCAGCATGGTTGACGCAAGAGCAACCAGTGGCAGGGGTGAGAAAGTGGCAAGGAGAGAGAAGTAGGAGGAGAGGGGGTGCACGGCATGAATGGGAGAATAAGCCAGTGCTGTCTGACAGACAATGCGGAAGGAATGGAAAGGACAGAAATGTGTGGCGAGATGAGAGACGAATGTAAGGATAGAATGTGGACAGGGAAAGGGAGGGAAGGATGGTATAGGCAGGAACTAGTTAAAGTTTAGGCCCAAGGCATTGCGGGAACATAGAAGATATTGTAGGGAGAGTTCCCACCAACGTTTCTGAATTGTGCATGTGTGAACTCCCCCTGCAATACATCCTACACTCCCACAATCCCCCAGGCATTCGTCTCCCATCCCATGACACATTTCACTGTCTTCCCTTCCTTTCACATTGTACATCAGACAGTACTGGCATATTCCCCCACCAGCGCTGTGCATCCCTCCCCCATTACGCGCCTGCTTCCCCCCCGCCCTGCCACCTCCTCAGCTCCACCACTAGTTGCTCTCACTTAGGCCATGCTGGGTACTGCAGATCGGTCACAGTGCCCGGAGAATGTTTGTGCGAATGTGTGAATGTTTGTGCCTCTAACCGACAAAGGCCTAAAAGGCCGAAAGTTCTAATGTTGCATTCTATAATTTGTGTCTTTCTGCAGCTCATCAGACGTCTCTCTGATGAGTAACCAATCCATCCTCCTAAAAAAAAATTATTACAGGTTTATCACCTAATTTAAGGAATTACAATGAGTTTGAAAAAATATTACAGAAATAAGACACTTCACAATATGATGTTTGTAAAAAAAAAAAAAAAAAATCAGAAAAGTAACTGTTTACATTTCAATAATCATAATGCAACTAGAAGTTTTATAGATCATTTCCTTCTTAAGTATGTAACAAAGCTGTAACAAAATTTAATGTTAGTATTTTTGCTGTAAAAAGTACCTCCAAATGCATGCTCCCCCCCCCCCTCCCCACCAAACAGCTATATCAATAGGATCAGATTCAGGCTGCTAAGAGTGCAACAAGCACATTACTCAAGCGAAAATTGTCTTTATATCGAGAAAGAAGAGGAGGCAGTGGAGGAGGACGTACTGTAAATAATTAACGTATAAAACACAGACGACGACAGGCCTATCTTTTAATAATGTAATGCGAGTGGATTTTGTTACAGTAAACTCTCGATTATCCATGAGTGGATTCACAACTTTGCAAATTATCCGCAGCGTCTCTCTCTCTCTCTCTCTCTCTCTCTCTCTCTCTCTCTCTCTCTCTCTCTCTCTCTCTCTAAAAAAAAAAAACATTTACTTTTGCCTGTGAGTGGGATTATCTCTGTCAGAGATAATTTTGGGCTATAATACGAGTATAGTAATTTATGGGCAGCTTGACCAGTGAGTGCTGCACTAAGTAATGGTTGCAAAAGATGTACATATAGTGTGTCGACGACCTGATGAGCGAGCATGGGAGTACCGACGCATCACACTGCCACACGCCACCAAAGGCTAAATAACGACAACCATGTCAAATATAAATGTAAAATTGGAAAGTCCAGGTTGGAATAAATAATATAGTGAGGACAGTTTACTACTCACCGCAAAGACGTGGCGACGAGCTGCGACAGGCACATACAAAAGACACACACATACAACACATTCAGCTATCGGCCATGGCCTTCTTCAGAAATAGAGCACTCACGCAATCACACAGGCACACAACACAGTCATACAACCATCACCTCCGACTGCCACACTTCGAATCACGCTCTGCAGCGAATCGGGGACGGGAGGGGAGGGGAGGGGGAGGGGATAGAAAGGTTACGTCACGGTGGTGGGGATGGGTTAGATGGGAATAACGAGATGCAGCTTAGGAATGGAGTGGGGAGGCGGGTGAGGGGAGAAAATAAAATAAAATAAAATAAAGTAAAATAATATAATTTAAAATAATTCATGTACACTGCAAGTGCACAAGACCACATACACACACACACACACACACACACACACACACACACACACATACATATACACACACACGATCACACATTCACACACCACTCAAATCAGGCGAGGTTTGGGATACAGAGGTAGGAACTGTAAGGTATGGAATATATATATATATATATATATATATATATATATATATATATATATATTCCATACCTTACAGTTCCTACCTCTGTATCCCAGGCGAGGTTTGGGATACAGAGGTAGGAACTGTAAGGTATGGAATATATATATATATATATTCCATACCTTACAGTTCCTACCTCTGTATCCCAAACCTCGCCTGATTTGAGTGGTGTGTGAATGTGAATACAACATTAGAATATATATACAACATTAGAAAATATATATATATATATATATATATATATATATATATATATATATATATATATATATATATATATACGTAAAAAATAGATGAAGAACACTTACCAGGCGAAGGGGCACAGGCAGTAATAGCAACAAATAAACACACAGACACACACACACTCAAAAATGCTAGCTTTCGCAGCCTAGCTGCTTCATCAGGCAGAAGGGAAGGAGAGGGAAAAGGAAATGATGAGGGATTTAAGGAAGGGGGTAAGGAGCCATTCCAATCCCGGGACAGGAAAGACTTACCTTGGGGGAAAAAATGGAAGGTAAATAAATGCACATACACCCACACATTTACACAGACACAAGTACACTTAGGCAGACATACTGTAGAACTGTAGAAAGTATATATATATATATATATATATATATATATATATTCCATACCTTACAGTTCCTACCTCTGTATCCCAAACCTCGCCTGATTTGAGTGGTGTGTGAATGTGTGATCGTGTGTGTGTATATGTATGTGTGTGTGTGTGTGTGTGTGTGTGTGTGTGTGTGTGTGTGTGGTCTTGTGCACTTGCAGTGTACATGAATTATTTTAAATTATATTATTTTACTTTATTTTATTTTATTTTATTTTCTCCCCTCACCCGCCTCCCCACTCCATTCCTAAGCTGCATCTCGTTATTCCCATCTAACCCATCCCCACCACCGTGACGTAACCTTTCTATCCCCTCCCCCTCCCCTCCCCTCCCGTCCCCGATTCGCTGCAGAGCGTGATTCGAAGTGTGGCAGTCGGAGGTGATGGTTGTATGACTGTGTTGTGTGCCTGTGTGATTGCGTGAGTGCTCTATTTCTGAAGAAGGCCATGGCCGATAGCTGAATGTGTTGTATGTGTGTGTCTTTTGTATGTGCCTGTCGCAGCTCGTCGCCACGTCTTTGCGGTGAGTAGTAAACTGTCCTCAAATATAAATGTATCACCCATAATCACATCCTAAAATTTTCAATAAAATCTTTTACCATACTCACTAGTAATAACATACACAGAAATAATAAACAAAATGATGCCATATCTTTTAAATTCAATATGTTCTCTCTGAAAGAAAAATTTGTAAAGTTTTGTAAACACATAGTATTCTGAAGCATTGACAGATTCAGTAACTGACTATAATTCGTAAATGAAAAATAAAACCTAGTAAATAGTCAGTTGAAGCACTTAAGGCCTCTAAATACCATATGTACTGCACCCTTTATATGTGAAATTTGTAAAATTTTATTTATGTAAATTTATTTATCTACTATGACACATACTAATAAAAGAAAATGTTTTTGCAGAATCACCTAACGATGGCACTTAATGCTGAAGGTTATCTTGTGGTATAAAAATAATATAATTCATTATAGTCTTTTGGACTAACCTTTCACAATACGTCAACATACGACATTTTGAACAATGTGGGCCCAACATATAATACATTAATAGAAAGTTAATTATCATCCACCCCGTATGAAGGAATA
Organism: Locusta migratoria; assembly: GCA_026315105.1. NCBI lineage: Eukaryota > Metazoa > Arthropoda > Insecta > Orthoptera > Acrididae > Locusta > Locusta migratoria. The sequence goes on along the minus strand of CM048751.1, from coordinate 159,270,506 downwards.
ATACTATGAAGCATCTTGCTCCACATTCATTCTCAAAATGCACGTCATACAATAATTTCTTCATCTGATGAAAGAGAAAGAAGTCACTTTGGGCAGCATCAACCGAATTCAGGTGTTATGCAAAATTTGATAACCCAAAGCAGCAGCAGCCTGCATAAGTGTTTCCGGTTCTGAATGAGCTGAGATACTATGGAGCAGAACACAACAGGCAGTGGGCTTTTACAAACACACACACACACACACACACACACACACACACACACACAAACTGACCGGGAACAGCTGCACAATCCGCTGCAAGACACCTTACACTGTGCAAAACAAACTATGTATGATGAAGTCTCCAGCACTGGAAGACTAAATTTCTTGCAGAGAAATATGTCTTGGCACACAGCCTAATGTCTGAACAAATAATATCACAAAGTACAGAACTAAAAACCAATTACAGAACTGTCTTTTGCTGAAAACTTTATTATTAACGCCTTGTACTCTTTTCCTAAACACAAGACACTTACCAAAACAAATCCCCTACACTGGCTTATTTATTAAATCACCTACCTTGATACTGGAATCAACTGTCATTAGAGTGAACATTGTCTGCATGTCTATGAGAGCTTGCCGCACTTCACGGTATACAGAGCCCAAGAAGCCCAATGGGACAGACAGCTGAAAGAGCAGACCATTCACCACTACGAGATCACCAACAGTCATCTGTCCTGCACAAACAGATAGAACACTAGTAGACCAAAAGTGTTTATGAATGGAATTTTAAAGTTTGGATTCAGTATGGTAAAGGAAGTTAAAATCTATAGACTCTGATCATTAAACAAGTGCCAGCTATTTTCCTATTCCTATAGAAAACATGTTTTTGGTAAACTGTGCAACAATTCTAGCAATGTCAAATATATTTAATTTTTTCAAAATAAAATTTACAGGGCACACCATCTTTTCTGAACGGTTCACACAAACAAAAGTAGCCAAATCAAAGTGCAGTTAATTATGAAGGATAGAGAAGACATTCAAACTTCAAACTTAAAATGATGACTATAGTTTCATGAACTATGCATTGTGATGCTTCAACTGTTGACAATAACCTAATCTTAATTTGATATAAGAGCAAAGACTGTCTATGTATAGTGCTACAAAGTGATAACTATTCAGTTCTGAAAAATTTTGAGTGGTCATGTTGTGGTCTTCAATCCATGTTTGATGCAGCTCTCTATCCTTAGCAAGTCTCTTCATCTAATAATAAGAGTGGCAACCCATGTCAATTTGAATCTGCTTACTGTATTCATCTCTTGGTCTCCCTTTGCAATTATTATCCAAACACTTCCCTTCAATGCTAAATTTACACTTGCTTGATGTCTATGAATGTGTCCTACCAATCGATCCCTTCCTTTATTCAAGGTATGCCACAAATTCATTTTCTCCCAATTTCTCATTAGTTACACGATCTACCCACCTAATCTTCAACATTCCTCTATAGCACCACATTTAAAAAGCCTATATCATCTTCCTGTATGAACTATTTATTGTCCATGTTTCACTTATGTATAAGACAACACTTCACACAAATGTCTTCAGAAAAAATTTTCTTATACTTAAATTAATATTTGATGTTAGCAAAGTTCTCATTTTAAAAAACATTTTTCTTCCAATTGTTGTTCTGCATTTTATATTCTCTATACCATCAATCTGTGATGTAGTATGTTTTACATCATTTATTCCAGATAACACACAAGATATCCAATTTTATTTAGAGGGGATTTGCTCAAAAAGCTGTTAAAGCGAATAACACACCTATGCAAGCTACAAAAGTATTGAAATGTCTTATTTGGTCTGAGGACCTACAATGTGAGCTGTTCCCACACCTGTCCCTGAGAACAGCTCACTCATGAAGCACACATTAGTTCGTAAATACTGGTGAAAACCATACTGTGTAGAAGATGCTGCAGCTGGGCTGGCACCTCTCTTAAATGGCCGCACGGACAGCAGGGTGCAGCGTGATAGCCCAGCCAGCATTCAAAGGCCAGTCCTGGTAACAGGCGATGCACCGTTCAAACATACGCGCCGCATGTTACCACCCACATTCCTCCCCCTTCACGGTGTAATCTCCAGGGGTGCCAAATGCACCCACACTACGTCCATGGGGGATGTATCGTTCATATCTGGCTGCCAGCTTCAGGCCGGCACTAACCCATAAGACTGATAGTGTTCTGATCTTACATGCCAGGAGAGGCTGGTACCTCTTTGTATTTTGCTCGGGATCACCGGGGATGAGGGTGCTCCATCCGATCCCAGCACTGGAGAAAAAAAGGAACATTGAGAGCACTCACACATTGGTTCACGTCCATTTCGGGTGTCAGGGAGTCCATGACATCGGGAGCAGTGGCACCTCCCCCTCCCTCCCCCCCCCTTCCCCACCGTCAGGCGACAAAGGCGCAGACAAGGGTGCCAGAGACGGCATTGCCCATGATCCCGAGGCTGTGACTGCTGGAACTGGCGCTGGTGCAGGAGAAGGAGAAGGCAACTGCACAGCCGACGGTGCTCAGGTGGGCATGGTGCTTAGTGCTGGAGCCGGCACAACAGAAGATGTCGGCATGGAGCTTGGTGGAACAGGCCTCTGAGGCAGCGTTGGAGGAGGTGACAACTGCGGGTCTGATGGGAGTCACGAGCACAACTAATCCCAGTGACAACGAGGAGGGCCCACAGTAGTATCCAGAGTGCAGAGGCAGCGGCCAAGACCTGTCTTCACCTTACCCAGCAGCCAATGAGGATAATGTCCAAAACCTCGTGCCCACACAAGCGAACCTGAAACGTAGCGACCTGGTGGTCATGCCAGAGCACTCGACGGTTGGGGCAGCAACAAATTGACGAGAGTGCGTGGTTGCCTGCCATGAAGTAATTCCACCGGGCTGCATTCCCCTGCCCGGGTTAATTGATAGGACACCAAGAAACAGATAATAGTAGGCACAAGCCATTCCACTTCACCATTAGACTGAAGATGAAATGGAGGAGCCGGAATGTGGCAAATGCCCAGACAAGTACAAAAATCTTGAAAAACAGAAGAAGTGAATGGAGTGCCATGATCAGAAACAAGTGTAATGCAGAAAACCCTCCAAGGCGAAAACTTTAGACAGTGAATGAATAGTTACAGCCATGGACATGATATGACAATGAAAAATTATGGAAAATTTGAATAAACATACACAACAAAAAAATCAAAAAAAAGTTAATGAAGGGTCCCGTGTAATCCATATACATTCGTTCACCCTGTGGCCAAGAGAGGGAGACAGCCGAGGCGCCGCCTGTTGCGAAGCATACAATGAGCACTTAGCCACCAGACTCTTAATGTCACCATCAATACCGGGCCAAAACACATGTCAGTGAGCCAAGGTTTTGTTACAGGAAACTCCCCAGTGTCCTTCATGAAGCATCTGAAGTACTTTTGAATGAAGTTCCACCAGGATCAGTACCTGTGGACAGTATCCGTCTGTAGCCAAAAGGACAACCCCCCGTCCCATTCAGACAGACGAAAATGGAAAGAATAGTTGCGAAGGGGATCTGAAAGCCCTACATGGTGGGGCATCTCCCCAGCCCACACCGGATCGGACGTCACTGCCTTAGTCAGGACCAGTGCAGTAATAGAAAAATCATCCACCACCATTTACTCCAGTCCCAAGACCCGGAAGGTGTATATGATTAAGGGCAGACCCACTTGCAATAGCACCCACATGATTTACCAACTGACATGCCTGCACTAACCAGCAACAAACTGTCAATTCGCATGAACAGTCACAGGCAGACAGTGTTTGTTAGTAATGAGGATCACCCTGTGGCTAAACATGATTTGGTACACGGCCAGCACATCTTGGCAAAGTGTTACACTGTCCGTAATATCTGGGTACTTCCCACCGACACCAACCTTTCAGAACTCCGGAGATGGGAACTTGACCTTCAGCATATTCTCTCTTCCCTTTGCCCACCTGGCCTCAATCTCCGCTAAATTCATATTTCCGCAAACCATTCTTTAATATCTTTGCCTCGGTTCTCTGGACAGAGCCTCTGCCTCAACTGTTATCTCTGTCCAACTTCTTTACTTTCTACAAATGTCTGCCTAGGAGTGTTTGCGTGTGTGTATGTGTGGGCGTGTGTGTATTTGTTTACCTTCCTTTCCCCCCCCCCCCCCAATGGTAAGTCCTTCCACTCCCGGAATTGGAATGATGCCTCATCCACTCCCTTAAAACCCGCATCCTGTCCTTTTTCCCCACCTTCCTTCCTCTTTTCCTGTCGAAGCAACTAACAGTTGCAAAATATTGAATGTTTGTTTGTATGCGTTTTCATTTCTGTTATTTGTGTCTATCGGCGAGCCTGTGCTTTGGGTAAGTCAAATATATATATAAAAATACAGATTGTTTTATTTATCCAAAGCAGAGACTCGCCAATAGACACAAAAAATCAAATAAAAACACACACAAACATTCAAGCTTTCACAACCATTAGCCACTTTGTCAGGAAAAGACGAAGAAAGGAGGGGAAAAAAGGAAAGGATGAGGGTTTTAAGGAAGTGGATGAGGGGTCATTTCAATCCCGAGGCCAGAAGGACTTACCTTAGGGGAAAAAAAGGAAGGTAAACAAACACACCCACCCACCAACACACACACACACACACACACACACACACACACACACACACACACACACATGCTAACACAACTAAGCAGACATTTGTAAAAAGCGAAGAAGTTGGACAAAGATACCACTTGAGGCAGAGGCTCTGTCCATAGAACTGAGGCAAAGATGTTAAAGATGGTTACACCGTCCGGGTTATCTGGATACTTCCCACCGACACCAAGCTTTCAGAACTCTGGAGATGGGAACTCTTCCCATTGCCCACGTGGTCTCCACCTCCGCTAAATTCAAATTCCCACCCACCATCTTAACATCTTTGCCTTAGTTCTCTGGACAGAGCATCTGAAATTCTCTCTCTATCCAACCTCTTTGCTCTTTGCTGTCTACAAATGTCTACCTTGTTGTGTTAGCTTGTGTATGTGTGTGGGTGTGTGTGCACTTGTTTGCCTTTCCTTTTATCCCCTTAAGATCACTCCTTCCACTCCTGGGATTGGAATGACACCTCTTCCACTTCCTTAAAACCCGCATCCTTCCCTTTCTCCCCTCCTTCCTTCCTCTTTTCCTGAAGAAGCTACCAGCAGTGACGAAAGCTTGTTTGTGTGTGATTTTGTGTGTCTGTCAACGGGCCTGTGCTTTGGGTAAGTCATCCGATTTCTAGAGTAGATGAAGTTTACTTACCAGACGAAGGAGCACAGGTAGTGATAGTAACAAATAAAACACGCACGCACGCACGTGCGCGCGCACACACACACACACACACACACACACACACACACACACACACACACACACACACACACAAAAGCTTTTGCAACACAGTTGCTTCTTCAGGCAGAAGGGAAGGAGAGGGAAAAGGAAATGATGAGGGTTTTAAGGGAGTGGGTAAGGAGTCATTCCAATCCTGGGAGAGGAAAGACTAACTTTTGGGGTTAAAAAGGAAGCTAAACAAATACACACACACCCACATATAAGTACAGATGCAAACACACCTAGGCAGACATACTGTAGAAAGCAAAGATGATGGGCAGAGATACCACTTGAGGCAGAGGCTCTGTCCAGAGAACCGAGGCAAAGATGTTAAAGATGGTGGGCGGGAATTCGAATTTAGCGGAGGTTGAAACCAGGTGGGCAACGGGAAGAGAGAATATGCTGAAGGGTTAGAGTTCCCATCTCCGGAGTTCTGAAGGATTGGTGTCGGTGGGAAGTATCCATTTAACCCGGACAGTGTAACACTGTGCCAAGATGTGCCGGCCATGCACCAAGGGATGTATAGCCACAGGGTGATACTCATTACAAACAAACACTGTCTGCCAGTGACCGTTCATACGAATGGACAGTTTGTTGCAGGTCATTCCCCATAGAACGCTTCACAGTGCTATCGCAAGTGGCTCTGCCCTTGATCGTGTACACCTTCCCGGTTACGGGACTGGAGTAAGTGGTGGTGGAAGGGTGCATAGGGCAGGTTTTACAACGGAAGCGGTAACAAGGGTAGGAGCCAGAAGGTAGGGAAGGTGGTCTGGGGATTTCATAGGGATGGACTAGGAGGTTACAGATGTTAGGTGGGCAGCGGAAAGACACTCTCGGTGGAACGGGGAGGATGTCATGCCGCATGGAACTCAATTCGGGGCAGGATTTAAGGAAGTCGTATCCTTGCTGGAGAGCCACATTCAGAGTCCGCTCCAGTTCCAGAAAGTATCCGGTGACAAGAGGGGCACTTCTGGGGTTCCTCTTTTGAAGGTTCTGAATTTGAGGGGGATGAGGAACTGGCTCTAGCAATTTGCTTCTGTACCAGATCAGGAGGATAGCTGTGGGATGTGAAAGCTGTTATTAGGTTATTGGTGTACTGGTTCAGAGATTCGGGACTGGGGCAGACTCGTTTACCACGAAGACCTAAGCTGTAGCGAAGGGAACGTTTGATGTGGAATGGATGGCAGCTGTCATAATGCAGGTACTGTTGTTTATTGGTAGGTTTGATGTGGACGGATGTGTGAAGTTGGCCATTGGACAGATGGAGGTCGACATCGAGGAAAGTGACATGCGATTTGGAATAGGACCAGGTGAATCTGATGGGACCAAAGAAGTTGAAGTTGAAGAGGAAATTCTGGACTACTTCTTCACTGGGAGTCCAGATCATGAAGATGTCATCAATGAATCTATACCAAACCTTGGGTTGACAGGCTTGGGTATCCAGGAAGGCTTCCTCTAAGCATCCCATAAATAAGTTTGCGTATGGGGGGCCATCCTGGTTCCCATGGCTGTTCCCTTTAGTTGTTGGTATGTCTGGCCTTCAAAAGTGAAGAAGTTGTGGGTTAGGATGAAGCTGGCTAGGGTATTAAGGAAAGAGGTTTTAGGTAGGGAAGTGGGTGGTCGATATGAAAGGAAATACTCCATCGCAGCAAGGCCACTTCCATGATCCCCTGAAATCCTTACCCAGCCTGTTACCTCCTGAAACCATCCTTGTAACCATTGATGCCACTTCCTTATACACAAATATCCCACATGCCCAGGGCCTCGCTGCGATGGAGTATTTCCTTTCATGCCAACCACCCACTTCCCTACCTAAAACCTCTTTCCTTAATACCCTAGCCAGCTTCATCCTAACCCACAACTTTTTCACTTTTGAGGACCAGACATAACAACACCTAAAGGGTACAGCCATGGGAACCAGGATGCCCCCCCCCCCCCCCCAATACACAAACTTGTTCCTGGGACGCTTAGAGGAAGCCCTCCTGGATACACCAATAACCTAATAACAGCTTTCACATTCCGCAGCTATCCTCCTGATCTGGTACAGAAGCAAATTGACAGAGTCACTTCCTCTTCCCCCCAAATTCAGAACCTTCAACAGAAGAACCCCAGAAGTGCCCCTCTTGTCACCAGATACTTTCTGGGTCTGGAGCGGACTCTGAATGTGGCTCTCCAGCAAGGATACAACTTCCTTAAATCCTGCCCTGAAATGAGATCCATCCTTCATGACACACTCCCCACTCCACCAAGAGTGTCTTTCCGCCGCACACCTAACCTCCTAGTCCATTCCTATAAAATCCCCAGACCACCTTCCCTACCTTTCGGCTCCTACCCTTGTAACCGCACCCGTTGTAAAACCTGCCCTATGCACCCTTCCACCACCACTTACTCCAGTCCCATAACCCGGAAAGTGTACACGATCAAGGCAGAGCCACTTTCGATAGCACCCACGTGATTTATCAACTGACATGCCTGCACTGTGAAGCGTTCTATGTGGGAATCACCAGCAACAAACTGTCCATTTACATGAATGGTCACAAGCAGACAGTGTTTGTTGGTAATGATCACCCTGTGGCTAAACATGCCTTGGCACCCGGCCAGCACATCTTGGTACAGTGTTACGCTGTCCGGTTTATCTGGATACTTTCCACCGACACCAATCTTTCTTGTTTTGCTCTTGTTAATGTTCATCTTATGCACTACTATCACCAGAATGTGCATTCTGTTCAATTGCTCTTCCATGTCCTTTGGTGTGTCTGACAGAATTACAATGCTAAACACATTTTATTACTATTACTATTGTTGTTGTTATTTCTTCACCCTGAATTCTAATTTCTTCTAAAAATTTCTTTTTGCTTTCCTCTCTGGCTCAATGTACAAATTGAATAACATTGGAGAAAGGCTACTATGGTGTCTTACTCCCTTTCCAACCATTGCATCCCTTTCATGCCCGTCAACTCAAATACCTGCTGTTTGGTTTCTGTACAAGTTGTTATAACCTTCCGTTCCCAAACTTTTACCCAAGCTGACTTCAGAATTTGAAAGAGTGTTTTCCAATTAACACTATGAAAGCTTTCTACCAATCTCTACACAAGCTAGAAGTGTATGTGTGCTTTTCCTCAATTTATCAATTTATCTTCTAAAGTAAGTTGTAAGGTGAGTAATGCCTCCTGTTGTAATGTTTGTATATTTTTCGCATTCCTTACATCATGAGTATACATTCTGGCACTACCAACTTTACAACAAAATTCATTGTGGCCTGAAGTATGCCAAGGGAGTAATTTTTAATATTCTCGCATTCGTATTTACGAAACGATTTGTCAACACCGATTCACTTACAATACACATATAATGAGATTACAAACCATAACAATTGCATAACATGATTAAATATATCTGAAGCATACAATTATAATTTACCCTCAAAAAGTTGACAAAAATACAAAATTTTTCTGAATGCAAACTCTGAAAACTCTTTTGAGCAATTACTTCATGATCCTCTAGAATAGTAAATGGTTCAGAAAACACGCTGACAACAGATACAGTAATAGTTAACACAGTGCAGTAATTCTGGTCATATTTAAAGTACACTAGTGGCAAAACATAACGCCTTCTCTAAACGATAGCAATGGTGACATTACTGCTGCTATAAAAGTTGTTAAATACAGCTTTCCGGAATTCTTCCATAGAAGAAAATACTACAGAATTCAAATCAAGAACAGCTGCCAGCATGCATAATCTAGAAGTAAATATCATTGGAACTGTAAAACAACTGAAATCACTTAACAGGACTAAGTCCTCCCCGAAGAAATTAATGTAAAGAATTTTTCCTCCCCTCTTGCTGTCCACCACCAAAAATTATATGCTATATTCACCACTGATCCAACCCATATTAGTGGCAATACAAAAAATGGTTTTGTCATTGTTTTCTTTCTACAACAGAATACTCACATAATAGTCAAAGGACTTCTCAAGAGCTCACATGTATTTGCTGACCACAAACAGAAATGCTCGAAATGCTTAATTTTACATATGCACGGTATAGTGTATCAAACACTACATGCTCTGTGATTCTACAAGATGGCCAATTGAAGTAGTTTTTTGTATATTTAGGGAGGCCTTTTTGGGACTGTTACTGTCCTAGGCTTTGTTTATTCCACAGGTGAAGGCTCAGACAGGAACCTAAGAGGATGGAATGTGGAGGCGCAAAATAATGTACACAATACAGACTCTGAATTTCAGAAAGGAGACTGCACACAAATAAATAAATAAATAAAATAACCTGTGGTTGATAGTGTTTTGTTTTATAAATAGATACATCTTTTGAGTTGAGCTGAGCAGAATAAGGTCCAATCTGTAATGGTATCAGGTTGTATTTATGTAAATGAAATGCTTGAAATTGATTAACTATTGTATAAGGGTCAAATAAACCCATGTTATTGGTGTTCACTTATAATGGAACAGTCTTCTCATTTTATTAGTAAGAAAGTTGGAGTTTAGGTATCTCTCTCTTCTGATCTTAATTTATATGGAAAAGAATCCCGAACAATTTAAAAAAGAAAAAAACTGGAAGAGCCTTAATTTAGCGGCAATGAGTAGCAGGACCTGTATCTACAAATATCAATGACCTGGAAGAACACAACTCAATAATAAAATCAAAAACATGTGATGGTATTTCCAAAATACAGTGTACTCCCGATAATTCACAATAATTAATGCTTCAGCTTCCACGAATTATCGAAAACCGTGAATTAACCGATGTGTAGATGGCGCTGTTAAATTACGTGACTTTCGTGCACTCCAATTGGCAGGTATCGGTTTAAATAATTGAAGTAGCACTACTGTACAGTGTATAACACAAATAAGCCCTGAAAACAGCTCATTTTTTGGAGATCTTTAACGCGATGTAGCACGAGGACAAAATATTTTCGTAACCTGGATGTAGAGAAAAGAAAGTCATGAAATACGGCGCGAGAGACAAGCAAACTCTGAAAGTGAAATTACGCATTGCGACGTTCTTTTCTTCAACAAATGGAAGCAGAGGGCATGTGATGATGATAACCCATCAGAGGACAGAGTTCCAGTACAACATTACAAGGCATTGAAGGCAACACATCGGAAAATACATTACATGAGAGTTGAGACGCATTTCGGCATGGAACAGGAATGAACTGTGTCATTGTCTGCTCAGTAAAAGTAATTGCTCTCATAGAAGGAAGATTTGGAATAATTTGATTACTGTTTCGTACAGACCATAAAATAAAAAAATAATGCTGTTCTGCTCTATGGTTGACAGGTTCTCCACTCAGTAAAGTAGTTACTATCGTAAAACAAGACATTTCATAACAAAATGTTTTCGTTACTATGAAGACACACATAGAGGAGATGATAACACTTGTGACACGATGGATTTCATATTTTCTCTTCCATACTAAGAATGTTTGGAGGATAAATGGAACATACCATTAAAGATATTTCCAAAACACGCATTTTAAGACAAGATATGTCATGAAAAAGTACCCAGAAGTGCTACTTTTATAATGTAAAATGTAACCAACACGACGATATTTGAAAACAGATTGATTGTTTTCTGCTTGGCAGAAGTCTGTGTATTTTGTGCTTGTAGGAATCACTAACAACATTTGTAACTGGGCAGAAATATTTATAATTTTTAGTTTTTCACTAACAGTCAACCTCTTATATTTTATATTACGACCACTCGTACTGTATTATGCACTGGCATAATCAGAAGAAAAATTTAGTAGTGTGAAACTTCTCACAACAATATAAAATACAGTACAGCGTAAGTATAAGTCCATCCAGTGCTGCCAACTCATAAATCCGAGTAGGTAGGTTCAATATCAAACGTCGTAACATTTCGAAAGACAAAATGTTATTGGAGAAAAAATATGTTTTACTATTACCGGTACTTAATATTACAGGTTATTTGTCAACTCGATAAAATTTTAAAATTTCAAGTTTTGTTCAATAAGTTATTGACGTGCACGAGAAAGTATCCAAATTCGTAAGTTAATGTATCATGGATGCCAAAAGCCAACAGGAAAGTAGCAGTGTCACGTGATGCTATGCCAGCGCTGTGTTGTGGCGAAAACAGGAAATTGAAGTCACGTGTCTGTTTACAGCCGCGAATTAGCCGCAACATGAATTATCCACCTACGAATTATCGGATGTACACTGTAGGTGGAATTACATGGTCACATCACGCACAGGTATAAGCCATCTTTAATGCACATTGCACTGCGACATATTTCTCGTGGTATGACAAAATACTTTTATGAGTAGAGTACAAAACACTTATAAATAGTCAATATAACATCTATCGATAGCCGACCTGGCTCTTACTCCTCTATTTGTCACTCAAAATACCACTTGTATAGTCTTCCATATGACACTGTTGCCTTTGGGTAACTGAATGGATGGTTTGAGGAACCTGCTAGTCGGTTTCCTCTATCCACTCAAATGAATAGGGCTTCATTTCTTCTTACAGGGACAAAATAACATTGGAAAAAACACTTCGAACTGAGACTACAATTAATTCAAGACTTTTTTCATCTTAAGACATGTATTATAACATTAATTCTTTCTTACAACGTTGAATGCGTAAATACATAATGAGTAATTAAAGTTCGGAACTAGTTTCCGTCCGACTTTCACGGTATGTCCCTTAATACTCATAACACAAAAAAAACAATGTAAAAGAGATTACATCATTTCTCTTGCAATGTCTGTGCAGCGTCTTAATTATTCTTAGGCAGCGCACTGTTATTCACTGTGCGTCGCTTCCGTTTCCAAAGTCATCACTTGGATTCTTCTTTTAACATTTTCTTGCACCCTGTAAACAATATTACAGGTGCACAGTTTTCTGTTTCGTTGAAAAATGGTTAATAACAACTATCTTCTGTCGGGAATCTATAACTTATGTAACGACCATTCCATCGTTACATTACAACATGCAGGGGATGGACGACAGAACAGAATGGCCCACAATAGAACTGCGTGTAAAATCGAAGCACCACCTTCTGAAGGCCACCTACATCTCTTTTTTACAAGTGTGTGTCAGGGGGTTTATCTGAGAATCACCACTGTGCTTGGTCTAAATGTCACAATAAGAACATTGCCATCCATTTTACAATCATGACATGCTGCAAAAATAAATGCATGGATAATTTGCAAGTTTAAAGCCCGACAGTTTTTGCATCTTGCTAATATAAAGTGTATTTAAGGAATGGGTTCTTTTTAAGAAAATAGTTAGCACTCCCTGGTAATTTTTTGAAAACTAAGAGGTTTCTAGGGAGTATAAGGAATTTGTATATAAACTGCTTTCAGAGTATGCTGTTGTAATAGCTCCATACATAGCCATCACATACAACCACTTGCAGAGTGAAAAAGTAGTACCTCAAGACTGGAAAGGTGCACAGGGCACTCCAATATTAAAGAAAGAAAATATAGAATTGCAGGCCTGTATCACTGACATCAGTTTGCAGCAGGTTTTTGGAATGTATTCTTTTTTCCAACTTTGTGAACTACCTTGAAGAGAATGACTTATTGATCCATAGTCAACACAGATTCAGAATGTATATTTCTTGTGAAAGACAGCTAAGTTTTGACACTGTATCTCGTAAGTGCCTTTTAACCAAATTGCGTGCTTACAGAATATCTATCAGTTATGTAATTGGATTCATGATATCCGTCAGAAAGGACACAATATGTACTAATTGGCAGAATGTCATTGAGTAAAACAGAAGTGATATCCGACATTCCCCAGCGAAGTGTTATAGGGCCCTTACAGCTCCTTATCTTATAAACAATTTAGGAGACAATCTCAGCAGCTCTGTTTTTGGACAATCCTATCGCTCATCGGTTACTAAAGGAACCAGAAGAGCGAATGCAACTTGAAAACAATTTAGATAAGATAGATAGCTGCATGATGCAACAAATTAGCAGTTGACCCTAAATAATGAAAAATGCAAAGTCATCCATAGGAGCAGTAAAAAGTCTATTAAATTTCATTCGCACAAGTCGACAATAAATCAGACAAATTTAAAGACTATAAATTCAACTAGGAAGAACAATTATGAACTACTTAAATTGTAAAGAACACAAGAAATATCATGTGGAAGGGGAACAAAGGCTACATTTCACTGGCAAAACACTTAAAAAGCAACAGTTCTTCTAAAGAAATTGCTAACATTACTCTTGTCAGCTCTATTTTGGAGTATAGCTGTACAGTACGGGATCCTCACTAGGAGGTACTGACTGAGGGCACAGAAAAAGTTCAGAGACTGATAGTTCGTTTTCTATATTGCAATACAGTGGAAACTGAGTCTCAGAAATAGTGTGCAAGATGGAGTGGAAGTCATTAAAAGAAAGATGCTGTTTGTTCCTGCGAGATCTATTTGCAAAATTTATTCTGCCAACTTTCTTCAACTGTTTGTACGGCTTATGGGATTTAACTACAGGGTCATCAGTCCCTAAACTTACAAACTACTTATGAACTAGCTAACACTAAGGACGGCACAAATATCCATGCCCGAGGAGGGATTCAAACCCCCGACCGTAGTGGCCGTGCAGACCGTGACCGACGCACCACAGTCCCCTCGGCCACCGCGGCCAGGGCCAACTTTCTCCTCTGAATTGGAACATACTTTTTTAACATCCACCTACACAGGGATACATAAGCATTATAATAAAATAGGAGAAATCAGATAAAAAAATGAAAGATTTAGGTATTCCTTTGTCTCATGTGCTATTAACAAATGAAATGGTAGAGGAATATTATGAACACAGTTCAAAGAACACTCTGCAAGCCAATTAAATGTGATGTTCAGATTAAATGTGATGTTCAGAATAAATGGTAGATGTTGATCAGCAACATCTTGCTGTGTATGACCTGCTGAAAGTAAAGACACTATCTGAACTCTATCTAAGTGTTGGAAGCCTCTATGCGGCTTGTCACTGCACTGCTGTACACAAAATAAATGAAGCTACTGTCGATATTGGACTGCTCGCTGTGTGTGGTTGTAGCAGCATTATGTTTACATGGCCGGGAAATGGATGCAATGCATATCAGTGTATATTCTTTGTTAAGTTTAAGACACTTATTTTACAAAACTTATCTAACAATATTTTTTATCAGTGCTACTGAAGCAAATTTGTTACTGGGGAATATTTAAACATTTCTTTCAATAAAGTTATTACCCACTTTTACACAATATATTTTGTGGTTAAAGAATTATCACAAAAGACAATAATTTTTCACGTAACTACTCTTGGCAGGAACAGTGTAATATTGTTATTAAGGAAATATAATTTAACTCACCTGCAGCAATTTGTTTTGCAGCCATGACCATTATAAGGCTTAAGGCACCACTAAAAATTGCATTTTGGCCAAAATTAAGCAAAGCAAGACTGGTGCTTGTCTTCAGTGATGCTTGTTCATAATCTTTCAATACCTGGTCATATCTGTCTGCTTCATACTGTTCATTGTTGAAATACTGTGGAACACGAAAAACATCAAATTGCAATGCTCTAGGTCACATATACAATTGTGGCAACAGCATACTTGTATGTTAAACAGATTATAAACAACTGACCTGAAAGTCAGACAAGTTTATTTTACAGTTGCTACCTGACTTGAGCAAAATGAAAAAAATCTATCTAAGTAATTAGTGATATACGTAAAAAATAGATGAAGTCCACTTACCAGGCGAAGGATCACAGGCAGTGATAGCAACAAATAAACACACACACACACACACACACACACACACACACACACACACACACACACACAAACAAACAAACAAGACCCACTCCCCTAAAACCCTCATCATTTCCTTTTCCCTCTCCTTCCCTTCTGCCTGACGAAGCAGCTAGGCTGGGAAAGCTTGTGTTTGTTTGTTTGTTTGTTTGTGTGTGTGTGTGTGTGTGTGTGTGTGTGTGTGTGTGTGTGTGTGTTTATTTGTTGCTATCACTGCCTGTGCTCCTTCGCCTTGTAAGTGGACTTCATCTATTTTTTATGTATATTTTTCCTGTTAGGAATTTTTCCTCTATAATATAAGTAATTAGAGAATTATATTAATTTATTTTTTCTGAGGGAGTCATACTTACATTGGAGGCAAAATTAAAAATGTAACTGAAAACAGCTATTGGAATGAATTACTGGAAAAGTCTTTCAAATGTTCATAATTATAGCCAAGGATAGTTGAGGTTGGAATTTCAATAACACTGAAGATGAACACTGAGATGAAGTTAGGCACACAGAAAAGACAATCAGATTTATGCAACTTGAATTTTTGGCCACAGCCTTCACCAGAAAAGGAGCATAAAGACATTAACACAGTCAAGCATAACCCATGCTCACATGACTGCCATCTCTGGCCATTATTGATGTAGCTGTGAGAAACGGCAGTTGTGTGCATGGGTTTTGCTTGAGTGAGAGTGTGGACGTATGTATGTTCTCTTTCGTATGAAACTGAGCAAAGTGGCACTCATGTTCAGGAAAATGGTAATTCAAATCCACCTCCAGCCATCCAGATTTTTTGTTTATGCGATTTCCTTATATCGCACCACATTAATGCCAGGATTGTTACTTTTAAAGGGCACGACAGATTTCCTTCCTGATCCTAACCCTAACAACCCAAGTGTGAACTCCATCTCTAACGGCCTCTCTGTCAATGTTGTTGAATCCCAATCTTCCTTCTTCCCTCCTTATCTGATGAAGGATGTGGATGAAAAATTAAGGTGAATGTCACTGTCTTTTTTATGTGGCTATCTGTGCCTCAGAATTGTCTTTAAGGCACATTGCTACTTATTTTTAAATCATAGCTACGTGTGGGCTACTTCTAAGAAGCATTTAAAGCAGCAAAGAGCAAAAGTAGAATTCTAAATTGAACTAGGAATGGTATGTAACATGATTTCTTGGTTACAATAGAGGGTGTTCAGAAATCAAGTATTTATTTTTTAGGAAGTGCTGGTACAAGGGTAAGATGTATATGCTAATGCACTACAGGTGCATTGGTTATGTAAAAGTAGTTGCAGTAGTTGCTGACAATGATGGACTAACTTTACAGTACCAATATATGTGTTCTGTTATTACAGGAACCTGAAAAAGAGTGATGTTGACTGTGGATGGGAGGACACGGAGGGACATCCAAAATTGCCACATACTAATAGATTTGATTGCGGATTCCATAAAATCAGACCTGCTAATATGGCAATTCAATTATTAGTGAAAAAGTTCAAAAACATGGTTTTTTTTTAAGAAGGAGATGTCTAATCACACTGGCAAAATGTCAGTGGGATTAGCTTTTTCACACTTTATGGTTCATAAAGGGTTGCACCACACAATGAAAAAAAAAATGGTGTATCATTTGCAGATTTTCCATTAATTACAAGCCAAAGAGTTGGTAGAGCACAGAAGCATGTGGCTGGATTTGCTAAACGCAGATACATCATCAACAACTAGATTGCACTCTATGACATAGCAACCTTCACACTTTAAGTTTTAACTGAGCTGATGCACCACAAGTGGAGGAACTGGAATTACAGCTTACCTCCCCAAGGTAAAAGTATATGGGAATATCCACAGACAAAAGTTGTGACCCACTCTTCAAAAACTTCGCCATGAAACAATATCGCTGGATATGATACAACAGTCTGGATGGATGCATCCTCCAACGCTCACTGAAAAAGACTACTGCATCTGGGGATATATCATGAGACATTGTTTTCCCAACTCTGAACTGATCTCAGAGACAGAATTCGACTAACTGCTGCAGCTATAACAATTACATTTTTAAGGTATAGGCACTAAAGTGTGTGTGTGTGTGTGTGTGTGTGTGTGTGTGTGTGGGCGCGCGCATGCACGCGTCCTATAAATACAATAAAAACATTTAATAAGAAATAAGAACAGATTGACTATTTGCAATAGGGAACAGGAAATTGCACAGGAACACTGTAAATTTAAGGAGGGGACAAAGAGTCACTTCAAATCCAGGATCAGGAGTGGTTGCAGAATTTTACTGTTACTTTCCTCTATTTATTGGCAGATTTCTCTCTCCCAATTTAGACTGCCATTTACTTTATACTTTTCTTTACATCAACCATGTCTTTTTCATATACATAATTAAGAATCTACTTTTAAAGTCCAGAAAACTCAATACCTGTATTCTCTTACTACTTGATGCCTTCAGTAATGCAAAGGTTGTGTGTGTTTTCTCACTTCTTTACACTGAAATGGCTGGATGGATTTTGATGAAATTTTGGGTCGAGGTAGGTTATATCTGTGATTAAGATGCAAGCTAATTCCAGTAAGCCACCATATGGTGCTTGGCAGAGGGTACCTTGCAACAGAATTCCAACACCATTTGTTTTGACTAAACAGCATGGAAACTGGCAAATATATGTAATTTTTCATACAAAAGTTGGACAAAAACATGGATAAATAGCAGAAAGAAGAGGACAAGAAGGAACAAGGGAAGAGGAGACTGACAAAGGAAACGTGGTAGAGTTAAAACTGCAAGATTGTCTGTCCAGAATGCAAATCCTGAGAGGCTGTATGAGCAACAAAAACAGCTGATAAAAATCTCAAAAAGATAAGACATCAAAAACTAGACCATCTGCAAAAGACAGAAAAGGATAAAAAGTGGGAAGGATTCTACTGGCAATACACAATCAATACCTTTCTACAGACGATAGCAATGGTGATACCACCGATGACAGTTCTGCTAAAGCAGAATTGTAAACACAGTTTTCCAAAATTCCTTCACCAAAGAAGACAAAGCAAATACTCCAGAATTTTAATCAAGAACAGCCAACAGCATGTGTAATATAGAAGGGGACATCCCTGGTGTTTAGCAACTCAAATCACTTAACAAAAGTATTTTTGTGTCCCGACTTCGTCGCCGCTTTTGTGTCCCAGCCTCGTCGTAGGTGTCGTTGGCCGAGTAGAATGAGACCGACACGCTGGTGCAGGTACGGAGGGGAGCAGCCAGAAACTATAAACACTAGAGCAAATTAGAAAGATATATATTGCACAGAATGTAACAATACTTAACTTTTACATAGTACTGCAGAATGTTGACACATAGTTGTTAGAGGCCTGCCTAGTGCCTGTACGATAGCAAAGTCTTCAATGGTGCCGATCTGATTACGAAGGTCCTAACTCGTTGCTATCTCAGTCCGAAGTGCGAAGTGGCCGATGTCCTTCAGTGGTGGCCACGAGCGGCGTTGACGCAGAGGGCGCTCGTGGCTGTCGTCGTGAGAACGCCGCGCCGTGCGTGCATGACGGCGCGCGGCGAAAGTAGGTGGCGCGCACTTTGTACTTGTGCGACACCACACCCCTCCCCCCCAAACCGCCGCGCCGTCGTGGCGTAGGGCTGAGGGCCACGGCGACGGCACTGGGAGGAGGGCCTGGGCGGGGGCGTTACTGGTGGGACGGGCGTCGTAGCGGAGGCCGGGATCGAGACGCCGTCCGCGCCCCGGCATCCGCCTTGCGATCCTCCAGGGAACCCGCCGAAACCTGGGGAAGGGCGCCCGCCCCCGCCCAGAGGGAGCAGGTCATCTTCTTCTGAGGTGCGTGGCCCAAGCTGGGGGGGCCCGCACGGTCCCGGAGTCCCTCTCGGTGACGCTGTCATCTTCGGCGGCGACAGCGGCGGCGACGACTGCGTCGGATGTACGTCGACGTCCATAGGGATCTCGTAGTCCGGGGACGAACGATGTGGTTGTGCTCCCTGGCGGTGAACTGGGTCTGGAATCAAGAAACCGGAGACAGGATCGCGCGGTCTGTGCAGGCGCAATTGGTTTGCGTGGCGCCGCAGCTCCGACCCTGTGGAAGAACGTACAATAAACATATTGCGACCAAGCACGCGCTGAATGGTGCCCGGCAACCATGTCTTCTTGTTTCCAGCAAACACCCTGTACAGCACCGGCGTAGAAACCTGAAAACGCGTAGCGCCATACGAACCGACTCGGTGCGTGGGAGGCTGCAGCAGGTGAAGGAGAGTGCGGTGACGGCGGCCGTGTAGCAGCTCGGCAGGAGACGGGCCGTCACGTGGCATGCACCGATACGTAGACAGGAAAATTTGAAGAGCTTGCTGCCTGGAGTGCTGACCTTTCATCTTCTCCATGTGAGACTTGAATGTTCGAACGAAACGTTCTGCTTCACCATTGGACTGAGGGTGAAAAGGTGCGGTGGTGATATGCTGAATGCCATTCACACGACAAAACTGTTGAAATTCCGCACTAACAAACTGAGGTCCATTGTCACTGACGATAGTTTCAGGCAAGCCTTCGATGCAAAACACTGATGTTAAGGCACTGATTGTACTAGACGCCGTCGTTGAGTTCATGGCAATCACAAAAGGAAACTTGCTGAAAGCGTCTACAACAATTAACCATCGCGTATTCCAGAAAGGTCCGGCAAAGTCAATATGTAAACGTTGCCATGGTCCCTTGGGGCGTGGCCAGTCTGAGAAACGTTGCGGTGGAGCCGCCTGATGCTCCGCACAAACAGTACACTGTGACGTCATGTCCTCTATCTGAGCGTCCATACCAACCCAGGTACAATGACGTCTGGCCAGTTGCTTTGTCCTAACAATACCCCAATGTCCTTGATGCAGGAGGCGTAACACTTCACGTTGCAGGGAACGAGGAACAATCACTCTTGCTTGGTCGTTGTCGGTATGCAACAACAGTACACCCTGACTTAAAGATAATGCATGACGTTGTGCAAAATAACGTCGAACCAGAGGCCGATCAATGTCTTTGGCTCTGGCAGGCCAACCAAAGCGAACAAAACGTGCTACCACACTTAAGTCTGCATCCGCAGCCGTTTCCTGTGCAACCCGACGAGAGTTCAAAGGGAAATCTGCGACAGCGGAAGCATCTCTGGAGTCTATCTGACAACATGCCATTTCTGAAGAATCAAACGACACATCCTGGCCAACCGGAAGTCGGGAAAGTGTGTCCGCGTTAGCATGTTTAGTGGTAGGTCGGTACAAAATCTCATACTGATAATTAGACAATATCAAGGACCATCTCTGAAGCTTTTGTGCCGTTCGTGGCGGAATTGGCTTTGTGGGTGAGAACAACGACGTGAGAGGCTTGTGGTCAGTCAACAAATAGAATTTTCTGCCATAGAGATAATGATGGAACTTTGTGACGCCGTAAATGATTGCTAAGGCCTCCTTTTCTATCTGACTGTAATTCTGTTGCGTCGGCGTCAGTAGCTTGGATGCAAAGGCAATAGGACGATCGTGACATCCAATACGATGCGACAGAACAACACCCAGACCGTACGACGAGGCGTCAACTGCTAACACTACAGGCTTCTGTGGGTCAAAGGGAATCAAACATGCATCACTGAGTAGTGCAGACTTTAATTTGTTAAAGGCAACCTGACAATCTTTAGACCATACAAAAGGAACATTCTTCCTACGTAAGTGATGCAGTGGAGCTGCAATCTGAGAGGCATTGGGAATAAATCTGAAATAATAGTTCAGCTTCCCCATTACTGCTTGCAATTCGTGCACATTCGTAGGAGGAGGCAAGTCTTTGATTGCTCTAAGATGTGACTGTAAGGGATGAATTCCTTGGGCATTAATCACATGGCCTAGGTACTCTATTTCAGTTTGAAAAAACGAACACTTTGCTTTATTGCAACGTAGACCTGCTGCAGTCAAAACTTTGAAAAGGCACTCCAGGTTTGCTAAATGTTCTTCAACTGTACGTCCGGATACCACAATGTCATCTAAATAGTTCGAACAACACGGTACAGAAACTGTCAGCTGTTCCAAAAAACGCTGAAAAATAGCGGGAGCGGAAGAACTGCCAAAGGGTAGGCGTTGAAATTGAAAAAGGCCCATGTGAGTATTAATGACGAAAAACTTTTTTGACTCGTCATCAAGTGGAATCTGTAAGTATGCCTCTGCTAAATCAATCTTGGAAAAGAAGCGAGACTGTCCTAATTTGTCCATCAGTTCCTCAGGTCTGGGCAGGGGATAAGTGTCGACAATTGTTTGACTGTTCACTGTTGATTTGAAGTCCGCACAGAGACGAAGTTTTCCTGACGGCTTGGGTATAATCACTATAGGCGAGGCCCACTGACTCGCAGAAACAGGAGAAATCACCCCACTATCTTGCCAACGTTTAAGTTCTTCGGCAACTGTATCACGCAAGGCGATAGGCACTGGTCTAGCTTTACGAAATTTTGGAACTGCAGATTCTTTTAACGTTACATGTGCCACGAAGTCTTTTGCACAACCTAGTTCCGGCGAAAACAGGTCACTATATTTGTCACACAATGCATTGATTTTATCCTGAGGCACTATTGACGAAATTTGAAGCACATCTCTTTGAATTGATAAACCAAACAAGTCAAAAGCATCTAGTCCAAAAATGTTCTGCGTAGATTTGGCCTGAAGAACAACAAAAGCAACTGTTTTTGTTACACCTTGAAAAGAGGCAGGCAGGCTACACGTTCCTAGCACCGGAATAGTTTGTCCTGTGTACGCTGTTAACACTTGCTGTGACGGCGACAATTTTGGCGAACCCAGAAGTTCATAAGTATCTTTATTTATTAATGTGACAGCGGAACCAGTATCAAGCTGAAATTGCACAGTCTTATCTTCTATGGAGAGAGTAACAAACAGCTTGTGCTTCTGGCGCACGACCGGTGCGCGAATGTGGGCAACGTCTAATACATATTGTTTTCTGCGCTTGCGCGGGTTGCGTGCGGTAGGAAGCGGCGCATACTCGGCACACAGCGGATTAACCACACTGTCACTAGATGACACTACCGCCGGATCGGCGTCCGCGCAATGCAAGGCTACTGCACTAAAATTACTTTGAGTAGCTACACCAATGCTACTGTCACTAGCTACACAGTACTGGGCACTATTACAATTAGAAGTTGCAGAAGGCACTATTTTCACTACAGGAATGCACTGTTCATAGTCATTTTGCGTGTCCCGAACCCGTTTCCGTTGCACTGTTTTACGCGCTCGTCGGCGCTTGCTACGTGGCGCACTATATAGTTTTGCCATAGGCGCAGAACTACTTTCTTGCAATGGAGAACCAACTAAAGCACTGTTAAACTCCACAGCGTCTATGACATTGACTGTATGCACTGCTCTCGCACTATGCGAAGCACTGTTTCTAACGTTACTGTTCTTTGAGTTTTTAATTTGCATACACACAGACTGCACATGCCCCGATTTGCCACATTGATAACAGGTTGCGTTGCGACTAGGGCAATGAGCACGCTTGTGGCGAGACACACACTGGGGGCAAGATTTACGTACATTTTTCTGAAATGAGCGTTGGCGCCCGTTATTCAAATTACTGTGTCTAACACTACGGGGCGACCTTTGCGTCGCACTTTTACTCTGGCTACTGTTCACTGTCCGTTCAGCACGGCAGGTAGAATTTAAAGAATCACAAGTGCTATACTGAGAACTACGGCTAGGAAAGCGTCCGTTACGGCGCACTGAATTAACACTGTGGCTTTGCATTTCTACATCTGCTAAGTCAAAAGTATCATGCGCATCTATAAGCTGCAGTACACTGTCTAATGAGGGATCAGACTGTTTCAGAATTGCTGCCCTAATTCTGGGGTCCTGAATATTCTGCGTAATCGCATCCCTCAACATCACGTCACTATACGAAAGTCCACAAGAGCAAGTAAATTTACATTGGCGGGTTAAGCCCTTCAATTCCGTAATCCACTCTTGGTGTGACTGCTGCGGTAATTTTTTAAGTCTGAAAAATCGGTATCGTGCAGCGGCTACAAGAACTTTTCTCTCATAATGAGCATTCAGTGCCTCTACAATTTGTTCAAAGTCTACATCACGAGGAGATGCGAGAGGGAAAAGTTTTTGCAATAGTACGAAAGTCTGGGGGCCCACAATCGATAAGAAAAGGTTCTTCACTCTCTGACCTGTAATTTGATGAGCCGCGACGAGTGCTTGAAACTGTGCGAAATAGTCGCTCCATTCTTCCTCACGTTCGTTGTACTGGCGGAACGTCGGAAGCGGTGCGACGGCATGTGTGGGCTGCTGATGTGACGACTGTTGTTGTTGGTGAGCAGCCTGTGTCGTCAACTGCGACACGGCCTGGAGAAGTTGGGTGATTTGCGCCGTCTGTAACTGAATAATTTCCATTAAGTTTGGGTTCGGGGTAGTGGCCATGCTGACCGATTAGGCGCCGCGTATACAAGTAACTTAGTACAAAACACAAATGCAAGATAAATGAGGACGCTCTGCAACAAAAAAAGTCCACAAAACACGTAACAAAATATCTTCCCCCAAAATTCTTATATTAAGGGTGGGTGGGCGGGAGCAATTTCTGCGTGCTCCGACTGCTGCTGTCTGGCTGCTGCAAGCGGGCTGGTCCAAGGTTCTATCACTCCTCGTCGCCACTTTTGTGTCCCGACTTCGTCGCCGCTTTTGTGTCCCAGCCTCGTCGTAGGTGTCGTTGGCCGAGTAGAATGAGACCGACACGCTGGTGCAGGTACGGAGGGGAGCAGCCAGAAACTATAAACACTAGAGCAAATTAGAAAGATATATATTGCACAGGATGTAACAATACTTAACTTTTACATAGTACTGCAGAATGTTGACACATAGTTGTTAGAGGCCTGCCTAGTGCCTGTACGATAGCAAAGTCTTCAATGGTGCCGATCTGATTACGAAGGTCCTAACTCGTTGCTATCTCAGTCCGAAGTGCGAAGTGGCCGATGTCCTTCAGTGGTGGCCACGAGCGGCGTTGACGCAGAGGGCGCTCGTGGCTGTCGTCGTGAGAACGCCGCGCCGTGCGTGCATGACGGCGCGCGGCGAAAGTAGGTGGCGCGCACTTTGTACTTGTGCGACACCACAAGTATGTCTCCCAGTCCCGATTGTAAACCAATTAGGTTCCGTTCAGAGTATGATGGTGCAATAGCCCCATACCTATCATATATAGCCGTTCACTCAGCAAAAGATCCATTCCTGAAGACTGGAATGTTGCACAGGTCACTCCAATATTCAAGAACGCCAGTAGGAGTGACCTGCAAAATTACAAACCTATGTCATTGATGTTGGTTTGCAGCAGGATTTTAGAATACATACTTTCCTCATATCAAGAACCTCAAAGAGATTGACCTATTGACCCATTGTCAACACGGATTCAGAGAAAGTATCATTCTTGTGAAACACAGCTCTTTACTCACATGATGTGATGAGTGCTATCAACATGGGGTGTCAAATAAGATTCCATATTTTTAGATTTCTGAAGACTTTCAACACTCTACTACCTCACAAGCATCCTCTAATCAAAATGCGTGCATATGGAATATCACCACAATTGATTGGATTCATGATTTCCTGTCAGAAAGAAAACAGTATGCTGTAATTGACAGAAAGCCATAGGTAGAACTGAAGTGGTATCTGGCGTTCCTAGGGAAGTGTTGTAGGTGCCCTACTGTTCCTTATTTTTATGAACGAATTAGGAGACAATCTGAGTAACTCTCTTAGGTTGTTCGCAGACGATGCTGTCACTTATTAGTTAATACAGTCACCATAAGATCAAAAGCAACAGCAAAATGATTTAGATAAGGTATCTGGATGGTGACAAATTGGCGGTTGATCCTTAATAATGATAAGTATGAAGTCATCCATATGACCACTAAAAGAAATCCATTAAACTTCAGTTTCAAGATAAATCAGTAAATCTACAGGCCGAAATTTAAACTAAATGCCTAGAAATACCAATTACAACAAACTGGAAAGAAGTCACAGAAAATATTGTACGGAAGGTGAAACAAAGGCAATGTTTCATTGGCAGACACCTAGAAAAACATAGAATAAATAAAACAACAAAGGGAAGAGCTAAATGTCCTTTGTCAATTTGGTCAAGTTGATAAAATTCAATACTCTAGCAACAGCCCGCGCTCCATCAGCTAAAATTTCTTCCAGTGTGTCTGGCAGATGTAGTGCAATCCGAACAGGAGTACAATTGGAACATGACAATAAAACACAGTGCACCGACCGCTGGTGGCCACAGGAACGTAACGGTGTGGGGTCACCGGTGAGCAATCGGCAATGTCTGATCCGCAACCGGGCCAAGATGATCTCTTCTCATCGCGAGCGGCGTGAGGAAGTCATCCAAGCCACCAGGAGCGGTTTAATGGTCCAAAGTTTATTATTTGTAAGCAAAGACCACACATTATGCCACGATGATATAAGGCGACGGGAAAGAGCCCCTCGAATATCATGCAATGGGACACAGTACGTAGCTGTCCCAGGTAAGAGAGCTGCAGCCTTTGCCACAACATCAGCAGCCTTGTTACCAGGTACGCCTGCATGGCCAGGTACCCACAGGAGGTGAATTCGAGGGCCATCGGCAGCTAATAACTGAAGGGAGCGGTTGATTCAGTGCACAACAGGACGGGTCGGAAAGGGATCGCTCGGACTCTGGATGGAGCTGAGGGAGTCAGAGCAGATGACATAGGAATGAGAACGGTGTCGGTGATGTAGAGTACAGCCTGATAGAGGGCAAAAAGCTCAGCTGTGAAATTCGAGCAGTGATGATTAAGCCTGTACTGAAAACCATCATCCCCGATGACAAACGCACATCCGCCACCTTCATTGGTCTTTGAGCCATCCGTATATATGGAGACACAATCGAGCCGTGCACGAAGTTCAAAAAATCTCGAGCGGTAAACAGCATCCAAAGTGCTCTCCTTCGGGAGTGAGGAGAGTTCAAGGTGAACGCGAGAAGGGCAGCTCGTTTTGTATTATCGCGATATAGAGGAGAAAGTGTTACAGAAATGATGCACAAGTTAGGGTGGAAATCATTAGAAGAAAGGTGTTATTTATTGCAGTGAGATCTATTTGAGAAATTTCTTTCACCAACTTTCTCTTCCTGATGTGAACATATTTTGTTAGCACCCACCTACATAGGGAGACATGATCATCCTAATAAAATAAGATGAATCAGGATCGAAAAATAGAGAGGTTTAGGATGTTCCTTTTTCCCCGGGACCTATTAGAGAATGGAACTGCAGAGAAATATCATAAAAGCGGTTTGATGAACCCTCTGCTATGCACTGCAATGTGACTTGCCGAGTATTTATGTAGATGTAGATAGAAGTCAGGGTTTCCATGAGTCCTCTACAATGGAGCAGGCAAAATATTAAAAACTGCAGCTCATTTTAGTGTAAACCTTAAAATACCGTATGTACCCCAATGTAAGCCGACCCCGAATGTAAGCCACCCCCAAAATGAGACACGGGAAGAAAAAAAAAGTGTTATCTAATTTTAAGCCACACTTTGAAACAAATTTGGCCCCTACCTCTCACTTATTCGTGGGGCACTGTCAGCAGTGAGAATTCACAATATCTATTGAAATATTTCGAATTTACATGCAATTTAAATGTGAGTGGTGTTTCACAAGATATTTCGTGGTGCTGCATACACTGCTATCAAACATGATTTGTGCCGCTAGAACCGGCACAACACAGTTCGTGGTCGGCCTAATTTTCGAGAATGTTTGCCTATCGAATGTGTGGACCCAATATGTTAAACATATTATTGTAAATATACTACTGTTGCACAATCTTTGAACAATGTTTACAGTTGTCACTAAAGAAATTACAAAAAATGAACTGTTTCAATATACAGTGTACTCTCGATAATTCGTAGGCGGATAATTCGCATTGCGGCTAATTCGCGGCTGTCAACAGACACGTGACTTCAATTTCCTGTTTTCGCCACAACGCAGCACTGGCATCGCATCACATGACACTGCTACTTTCCTGTTGGCTTTTGGCATCCATGATACATTAACTTACGAATTTGGATACTTTCTCGTGCACGTCAATAACTTATTGAACAAAACTTGAAATTTTAAAATTTTATCGAGTTGACAAATAACCTGTAATATTAAGTACCGGTAATAGTAAAACATATTTTTTCTCCAATAACATTTTGTCTTTCGAAATGTTACGACGTTTGATATTGAACCTAGCTACTCGGATTTATGAGTTGGCAGCACTGGCTGGACTTATACTTACGCTGTACTGTATTTTATATTGTTGTGAGAAGTTTTACACTACTAAATTTTTCTTCTGATTGTGCCAGTGCATAATACAGTACGAGTGGTCGTAATATAAAATATAAGAGGTTGACTGTTAGTGAAAAACTAAAAATTATAAATATTTCTGCCCAGTTACAAATGTTAGTGATTCCTACAAGTACGAAATACACAGACTGCTGCCAAGCAGAAAACAATCCATCTGTTTTCAAATATCATCATGTTGGTTACATTTTACATTATAAAAGTAGCACTTCTGGGTACTTTTTCATGACATACCTTGTCTTAAAATGCGTGTTTTGGAAATATCTTTAATGGTATGTTCCATTTATCCTCCAAACATTCTTAGTATGGAAGAAGAAATACGAAATCCGTCATGTCATACACTGCCTGGATGTACTAAAATATTTCGATAATGTAAAGTGTTATCATCTCCTCTATGTGTGTCTTCACAGTAACAGAAACATTTTGTTATGAAATGTCTTGTTTTACGATAGTAACTACTTTACTGAGTGGAGAACCTGTCAACCATAGAGCAGAACACCATTATTTATTTTATGGTCTGTACGAAACAGTAATCAAATTATTCCAAATCTTCCTTCTATGAGAGCAATTACTTTTACTGAGCAGACAAGGACACAGTTCATTCCTGTTCCATGCCGAAATGCGTCTCAACTCTCATGTAATGTATTTTCCGATGTGTTGCCTTCAATGCCTTGTAATGTTGTACTGGAACTCTGTCCTCTGATGGGTTAACATCATCACAGGCCCTCCACTTCCATTTGTAGAAGAAAAGAACGTCGCAATGCGTAACTTCACTTTCAGAGTTTGCTTGGCTCTCACGCCGTATTTCATGACTTTCTTTTTTCTACATCCATGTTACGAAAATATTTTGTCCTCGTGCTACATCGCGTTAAAGATCTCCAAAAAATGAGCTGTTTTCAGGGCTTATTTGTGTCATACACTGTATAGTAGTGCTACTTCAATTATTTAAACCGATACCTGCCAATTGGAGTGCACGAAAGTCACATAATTTAACAGCGCCGTCTACACATCGGTTAATTCACGATTTTCGATAATTCGTGGAAGCTGAAGCATTAATTATTGCGAATTATCGGGAGTACACTGTACATCATTTGGAGGCTGCCACCATGCTATGTAACGCTTCTTTGAAATTAGTCTCTTTACGTACTTCATTCGTCAACGGTGTTGTTTTGAGCTAAATCACTTTTAGTGTATGCTACAGGAAATAATATTTTTCTTCTCTAACTGGGATAGAGACAAAACTAGAACGATGTTTTTCTCAATAGACAATTTTGAGCAGTCAAACCAGACATATTTTCGAACATTCGTCCTCTTCCGACAATTTGAGCAAACTAATTGTAGTGGAATCTCACTATTCAAACATTTCTTGTGATGTTTTACATAAGTAACTGCAGCACAGTCTTTTTTTGTCATCTGAAACTAACCCAAATTTCTAACAAAATTGGACTGAACCTTAAAAAGTACACAATGAAGAAACAACATTCCTCTATTTCAAAGGAACGGTGGCATAAAGGACAATATTGTCACTCATTACTATGCACAAGTTAAAACTATTTAAGATGTTCCCAGGACAAAACAGTAAACACTGTTCATAACTCGTGCAGCATTATGAGCATTGATGATTTAAAATAGTACTTTTTTCAGTCCACACATTCAACAGGTAAACATTCTTGGAAACTGCTCAGTACAGAAATTTTTTTTTCCTTACTGTGGTCGGTGAAATGTTAATTATCATTTATTACTTGATAATAAATAAATAACATCAAATTAAGACTACTGTGGCAAAATAAACATTTCCAGTGGCATCTAGCGGCATTTTCCAAAACTTCAGTAGGCATTGTACCCGCATTTTTATACCGCGAAAATCCGAAAATAACCACGGCTTATATTTGGGTAAATACAGTACCGGTAACTGATTTTAGTATTTCCCTGTGATCTTGAAATGCTATATAACATACTGGCTACAAAACTTGCAGTAACCCAAATGTAGATTGCATAGTTGTCCTTTGTAGTCAGTCTAGGTAAATGGATTGATTTCTGGATTAAAACAAAAAGTAACAGGTGTATCTTTGTACTGTGCTATTATCTGGGAACATTTTACAGAACAAATAACCCATGTGGTCATCCCATTTAACTGGCAAATAGTGCTCTAAAATAAACAATGAACATAAGCACTCAGCATACATCACACAATCACTTTCACTTTTATCAGCAAACTTCATTTTTCTATTGTTGTTCGCACACTTCTTATTTTCTATGTGCTGCTTTGTTTACCATGTTTTGATACATTGCCTTTTCAACTATGTGATAATCAAATATCACATTGACAAACAGTATAAAATACTTATAATAGATCTGTCCTAGATTTGATAACGCATGGAAATTGAACACTCCTGAAACTTCTATTATTCTAAAGATACAACATCACGTTCAAACAAAACACAAGACTAACAGTATGTGTGCGCCTGCAAATGCGCGGAAAAGAACTGGCATACAATATATAATTGATACATGTATCTGTTAAACTGATAAATCAGCATAGGACAGCAGGTTTTAAAACTAATCTTACGTTTCAGGGAAAAACTAAAGATCGGGAGAAATAATGAAAAAAATCGGGAGAGGACAGAAAAATTGGGCAATTCCTGCATAAATTAGGAAAGATGGCTGATACGCAGATACAAAGCCCACAAAACACTGTGGATTTCCTGTCAGAAACACAAAGGGAAGACTGGCGCATGGTCGTGGTCCCATTCCTTGTCCATAGTTTATTTGGGAAGACCAGGGCAGACCAATCTTAGTCCCAAACTCCTAACAACTGATGAAACATCTCCATCCCAGTACTAGGCATTCTAGTAACTAACTTGACCCAACTGTTCTGCACATTCATCCCTGGGGCCCCAACAGCACCAGGTATCCAAACAAAGATGACTGACTGTCCAGCTTGATGGTAGTCAGACAGAGATGTGACAGGAGGACAGTGGACTGGGGACAGTAAGTGTGGTGAGGGATAAGGACAAGAGCAGGTGAACAAGGCAATTTGAACAAATACATTTACATGAGGAGGTATGTGAAGAGGGTGGAGGCACCGGAAAATGGAGGAGGGGAGGAGGACAGAGAAAGGTGGGAACGTGGAGATGAAGAGAGATGGGACGAAAAGATGGACTAACAGAAGATAGGAAAAATAGCTACAAAATCAAGTTTTGACTATTCTAATATAAGATAGTAAACAATAAATAATGGCATCTGTGCTTCTATAGAAGGGAAACTTGCAATCTTCTTTTGTTTAAATGTCTAGATTTTGTTGTGATGATGTCTCATACATGAGCAGGCTTAACATTTTTATTTTAAAGATTGGTACAATTACAATAAACCCAGAAACAAGAAAACATTCAACACTTATTTATTCTCATCAGACATGCATAAAACTCATAAAAAGTCTTTAAAACAACTTCTGACAATATGGTCCTTTGAAAATGGAGTACTAGGTGCATTGAACTTATTATACCTCCAATTCTCTTCTCTGGACCAGCTACTGATAGAAACACGTGGTTTGTTTTAAAATATGTGTGCACTCATTGTGAATGCCTGATCAATATTGCAGCAGCAGCTATTGGTACATAGAACTCTAGTAGCAGTGGAGAGAGAGTTAGAAGTGTTATTGATAAGTAAAATGATAAAAATTTTCAGTACGAGAACAATGTGTCATCATTCATTTTCCCACGTGCACGATGCGGCTTCGATTGAGATTCCGGGCTAGTAGAGCGAGACATGTGGCGACAATGGTCACAGATGTTTCCAATGTGTGAGCAACAGTTCAGAGAAGACAGAAGGTTGTGTGACAACACATCAAGACAATGTCTGACACACACACCAGCTGGACTGACGACAAGACTGAGCGAGTGAAGAAAGTCATTTTGGGGGATCTCCAAAGGACCACGAAACATAGTGGCTAAAAAGTTGGCATTTCTAAGGGATCTGTGCACGGAATTCTACATAAAACCTAAAAATGCAGGAAGTATCCTACAGTTGTGTGCTATACAGGCTGACGTACAAACAAGTCTCCATGCATGACAACTTTAAAATGATCTTTCATGCTTCCTGGCTCCAAGCGACTTCTGGCATTTCCAACAATGAAAGATGCGCTTCAGGATTGCACATTCACTAGCTGTGCTGCAAAGGCATAAGTGATTTTCGAGTGATCAAAACAGGCTCCCTAAAGAAACATTCCCAGTGGCAGTGCAATCATGTCATCATGAAAAATGTTTAAGTTGTAGGAAGATTACACCAAGAAGTGACAAGAAGTTTCAGTTTGTACATGATTAGCTTGTGAGAAAAAAATCTGAGGTGTTATAACTTGAATGCACCTTGTACATAACAGTTTTTGATGAATATTTTTGAATAAGACAGCTACACAAAGACAAGAACACACTACTGTGACAGGTGAAACAGTGATTTGATCTGCAGCAGCATACGCATAATGAGTAATAACTAAAGAGATTTTTCATTGATGAAATACTAATTTAGTATTAGTAAAAACTTTAAAATTTTCACTTTTTGGTTACTACAGACAATAGGTGCAAGTAGCAATCCTTGACAAACAAGACTAGTACCCCATTTCCTTTACTTAGATAACTGTAAGAGGGACACAACTTACAGCAGAGATAGGAATAACCAATCAGTGATCACAGAGTGGTGATCAAAAGAATATATGAAATAAGGCATAAATAGCAACTTTTCATTTCCATGGGCAACAAGTCTTTTAAACTAGTTACTTATATATTTCACTATCAGGTTTCCTAGAAATCACAGAAATCTTTGCTGTTTTTTTTTCTTCCAGAGTTGTGTTATGCCACCTCGTAATGAGAAAAGTAAGTATAATATTGACTGCTTTGATGATAAAAACTAGCAGTCACTAGAATTAACTATTAAGTCACAAGCGATGAGAAATGAGATGACGACCTGCTGGGAATTTGCCATTTACATCTTGTTTGATTTTACTTGTTGCTCTAAAGCTTAACTTCTCTGCTTATAATTTGTGTTTGCCTCCCATTCCATTCTTTTCTATCCTTAGTTATCACAGTATTAGTTTTATTTCCACCTGAATTCAATTAACTGAACTACAACCTACCTTGCATCTCCCAATTTATGTCTTCCCATTGCCTCCGTTTTCATCTTGAGGAAAGGTCATCAGAGCCAACATTCTCATTATACAAATTTCTGTCCACTGCCACTGATCAGATCACTGTTTCATTGGTTGTAGCAAATGATCTTGCTAGATATCTTCACAGCAATTTATGTTCATTTGAAACAAAAGTCCACTCTGTTTTACCTTTACAGTTTCATAGTTAATTAACGAATCAATAGCCTTGTTTCCTGCTTCGTTTTCTGCCCTGTTCATCTGAACACGGAACTTCGTACGCCACTGTGTGATACCGAGTGTGAAAGCAGCATATGTAGCAACACAGCCCAAGGAAACTGCAGCAAATTCAGAACCATACCGAGTCCCCTGAAAAAACAAAAAAGCATTTATTTACCAAATGATCAAAAGTAATACATTAACAGTTTAGATTACACAATAAATGGAACAACTGGTAGAAGCTGGCCTATGGAAAGATTAACTTGATAATGCTGACTAGCATAAATCTACAACTGGGAAGTTGTAAGTGATAAATTAGTGAAAGTTAAAAGATGTATACAACATTAAAGTTCTGCACAAGAATGGAGGTATCAAAGAAAAGCAGTAATTGAGAAGGAAATGAGACATGGTTGTAGCATACCTTGTTATTCAAACTGTACATAGAGCAATCAAAAAAAAAAACTAAGGTAAGATGTGGAACAGGAATTAAAAATTCAAAGAAAATAAGTAAAAACTTTAAGATTTCCCAAAACAGTCATACTACCAGAGAAATATAAATCTTGGGGAGTTAGTTGAAAAGAATTGGTGGTGTCTTGGAAAGAAGTTGAATAACAAACATGAAACGATTGTAATGGAGTGTAGTTGGATTTAGTCTGGTAACTTCAGCAGGTGAAATTAGGAAATAAGATGCTAAAAAATAGTGGAGGAATTTTGATATTTGGGGAACAACATAATTGATGAGATGAGAAGAGACAGCTATGGAGTGTAGAACACACACACACACACACACACACACACACACACACACACACACACACAGAGGATGTGGGAGAGAATGTGTCTGTAGTTCTGAAGAACTACTGTTGTTGTTGTTGTTGTTGTTGTTGGTGGTGGTGGTGGTGGTGGTGGTGGTGGTGATCTTTTAAAGGGGGCTAAACGGCTGGGTCCCCTGTTCCCCTGTCAGTCCCCTGTTCCCAGCTAAGAGAGCACATCATTTGATTAGCGGTTAAAAATCAAGCACTCCAGATATAGTATACAAGATGGTCAAAAGGACAATGAGTGTTACAAAGACAAAAAGGCAAACCACTAAAGTAGTGGACCCTATATACAACAGCAGAAGATTGTGGCTGGCTAATCGCAAGGATAATAATGGCTGAGCCAGCCATACTGCACATACTAAAATTGCCAGTCAAAGATAGGACTGACAGGACAAAAGTGACAAGAGATTAAAAGATCAGGCTTGGGTACCGACCTTTAAATCACATGATAAAAACCACCTGCATGAGTAAACCCTAAAACATGTTCAATGATAGCAGCATCGTCTCCCAGCATAAAAGAAAGCAGATCTGGCAGGTTAATAGAGTGTCGCAAGGCAACTAAAAGTGGACAGTCCAACAGAAGTGGACCACTGTCAAGGATGCGCCACAGCCACACTGTGGGTCCTCCCGCCAAAGAAGATGGCCATGTGTCAGCCACATGTGACCAGTTCGCAGGCGACAGAGAACAATTGATTCCCTATGAGATGACCACAGTGAGGACATGCACGTGGCTGTAGATAGCTTCGCTGCGCGGACTTGTTTGATTGGGCCGAGTTAGTCCACTCGGAATTCCAAAGGCCAAGTATCTTCCGATGAAACTCACAGATCACTCTCCGGAATACCAATTTCCAAGGGACATGATGTAGTAGCCTGCTTAGCCAGCTGATCCACACGTTGATTTCCAGGAATGCCGATGTGGCCTGAGGTCCAAACGAAGACCACAGGGCGACCAGACCAAACAAGACTGGAACCAGACTTCTGAATTGATCACACGAAAAGGTGTTTTGGGAAACACTGATCAAGGGCTTGCAAGCCACTCAGGGAGTCAGAACAGATAACCATAGACTCCCCAGGGCCAGCTTAGATGTTCAAGTGCCCAAAAGATAGCAATCAATTCACCGGTAAATATGCTACTCCCATAGGACAATGAATGCTGTTCAACATGCTCACCATGGGCATAGCATACCCATCACGACCATCAAGTAGGGAACCACCCGTGTATACGAATTCTGCACCACAGAACGACTGCAAAACTGCCTGGAACTGGCAACGGAGATTCAGCGGTGCAACAGACGCTTTTGAGTCATGCGACAATTCCAGCCAAAGCTGCAGACATGGAAGGGACCTAGGGGTGGTATGGGAAGGGCAGTGAAAAGTGGGAGGGATGGGAAGGTACTCGAGCAAGGACAGGAGGGAATGAACACGAACCTTGATCAGGGGACCTAACCTCGGCCGTTGTCGCGGGGATGAGAGTGATGCAGCTTGGAAGAGAAGCCTGCGATTTGGGTGATGAGGTGACGCATAAACATGGGCAGCATACGAGGACAGTACCTGCTGCCGGTGAAATCACAGGGAGAGAGCTCCAGCTAGGAGAGGCTTGCCACCGGACTTGTCCGAAAGGCTCCCGTCGCCTAATGGATGCCACTATGGAGTATTGGGTCCAAGACCTATAATGCAGATGGGGCTGCTGAATCATACACAAAGCTCCCATAGTCTAGACATGATTGAATCAGCACCCTGTACAGCTGAAAAAGGCTTGGATGGGTAGCGCCCCTACCCTACCTAAATATTCTACGCTGGCTGAGGCAGCGTAGAATATTTAGGTACTGCTAGCACTTATGCTTGAGTTGACGAAGTGAGCACCCAAGTGAGCCAGCTGTTGAAGAGCATGCTGAGAAATCGGTGAGTCTCTTCGACACAAAGTAGTTTGTCATACAAATAAAGCTCTGGATCCAAATGGAGAGCTCGACAGTGGCAGAAATGTATAACCTGGGTTTTCAACGGAGAGAAATGAACCCATGGGTTGAGGCCCATGACTGCGCTTTTCAGATGGCTCCCTGCAGATGCCTTTCAGCTACTCCAATGCTAGCTGAGCTGAATTATAAACAAAAGTCATCGGCGAACAATGAGGAAGAAACCAATGACCCCACTGCCTCCTCAAGATTATTGATTGCAATTAATAAAGAGAGGGACACTAAGGACGGACCCCTGTGGAACTCCATTCTCCAGGACTTGGGAGCTGAGAGAAGTACCAACCCGTACCCAGAAATAGCAAAAGGAAAGAAAGTTTTGAATAAAAAGTGGAAGTGGACCCCCTCAAGTGGAAACTGTGCAGTGTAACCAGAATATGGTGGTGCAAGGTGGTGTCATATGCTTTCCTGAGGTCAAAAACGATGACAAAAAGGTGCTCACTCCTGCTAAATGCCATGGCAGGCTCCAGTAAGTGAGACCACCTCATCCGGAGGAAGGTAAATAGGACAGATCGTCAGTTCCTGCATAGCCCATTTTCTAAGAGCCACCACCTCGAGAGTCATGTAGAGAAACACTGGGGACAGTGGCAAGGACATAGATACACACACCTCCAGAGACCCTGTCATACAAGGGACGATTTTGGTAATAGACCTGATAGGAAACAAAGTTTTATATACAGCTGCACAAAATACCGGGAAGCGGCACAACAATCGCTGCAATCTGACAAATGGTGGAAAAAGCCACCACAGTTCCATTGCAGGATCAGAGAGCCTCCAGGTCGCTGGGACGTGCTGATTTCGACAGTGCAGTGGGGTAAACAGAATTGTATGCTGTCACCGATTTCTGAAGCGGAGCCTCAATGTCTAGAGCTTCCGAAGACTCGGCAATTGCCAAGTCTTCAGGGGATACAAGGATCTCTACCTCATCCTCGGAAGCAGAGGAGTGTTTTGGTAGCTAGGAAGGAAGGGTTCTGAGGGAGCCCTTCCTCGTGAGAGGAGCCAGAGATGGCTGTTGTGTCTCTGGCTCGGGGGGTGGGGACTGAGGGCCCCATAGGTGGAGGTGGTGTTGCTACCAAAGTAGGAGGGGCCTTGGAAGTTGATTTAAATGAATTTCACAGTTGGGCTGAAAATACTAATGTTGAGGTTTGTAATTATCAAAGTAATTGTCCTGATGACAAATTGAATGTGCAGATAGAGGTTAATGAATCAAATAACATTTCTACATGTAATTCAAAAAGTGACACTGAGATTGAAACTGATACTGCTTGCAAACATAATAATCATTTTAATGAAGAAGAGGAAAATTATTTTTTATGTTTGAAAGATGAAAATATTTTCATCACGTTCTGACATTGATGTTGACAAGGCTAATAATTACATAAAAATTCTTAAGTCTTCAAAGGTAAGTGGTGGTATGTAATCTTAGAAGTAACTGTGACCATTTTAGTAATGATTTTCATAAATTTTTATTTAACAAATGGACAGAAAGTGATACTATTTATTCTAATGAAATGTTCAGAGATACATTATATAGGGTCTATACTAAACTGTATCCTGATTGGTGGGCAAATGTAAAATTTTCTAATTGTTAATCACTTGAAAAAGAAAGGCAAGTAGCAGAGAACTGGGGGGTGAAGTCAATGATTTTGGATGGATAGAAAATTTGTTACGTAGTAGTCAAGACCAGAAAAGTAAAATGTTGACTAATAAGTTGGAAGCAGTGAGGAGAAGGATGAGAACTTGTTTAACAAATGTGTGTTGACAGATGAAGATCCTACAACTATAACTGATGACCTGCTATTTGAACCTGAGACCATTAAGAAAACTGACACTGCACATAGTCCATTTATACAGATACAAATTGGGGATTGGAATTTTAATTGTTTAATAGATACAGGTAGTGAAGTTTGTGGTATCAGTGAGGCTTTAAGTAAAAGATTGAAGAAATGTAAAGGTTATGTAGAAATGCCAGTTGTGGGAGTGAAAATCAAGGGAGCTACGGGAAAATTTAGTAAACCGGTTAGAAGGCAAGATTTGATTTCTTTCTGTATCGAAGAAACAGAATTTTCACATGGTTGTTTAATAATACCTGATCTGAGTGAAGATATCATCTTAGGTATGGCATGGATACATAGTGTGAACGCACAGTTTGATTGGGAGAATCAGAATTTGTTACTCAAAGCACCATCTGGGGATAGCTTGACAACTAATTTAATTAAATCCTATGATAACAGAGAAAAAGCTAACCTTCTGGAGATAAAATATGAATACACATGCCCAGGTCTGGATAACAGCGTAAAAAATATGGATTATGATGAGGCAGAATTTCATGAGTTAGTAGAGAGGAAAGTAGGTGAAGCTGAGAAGCTTAATGTTGTACAGAAGAAACAGTTGAAAAAACTATTATGGGAATTTTGTGATGTATTTAGCGAAATACATGGGAAAGTGAGGGGGTACCAGTGCACACTTAGTCTTAAACCACATCAGCCATTTTTCATCAAACCGTATTCTATACCATTTTCAAAAAGATATGCTGCTGAAAAAGAATTACAGAAAATTGAGAAAGCTAAAATTATTGAAAGGAGTTCCAGTCCTTACAACAACCCAATTGTGATTGTAAGCAAGAAGTGTGTGTGTGTGGGGGGGGGGGGGCGGGAGGGGGGGAGAGGGGGGAGGATTGTACTTGACTGCCGACATTTAAAGAAACTGACCATCCTCTTAACATTGATGAGTCACTTTGCAAATTTCGGAACATACAAGTAATGACTAGTCTTGACTTGCACTCGGGTTTCCATCAGGTACCATTAGATCCAGAATCCAGACAATGTACAGCCTTTTTGTACAATGGACATTCCTATCAGTACTATGTTGTCCCCTTTGGTTTCAACTCATCAGTTGCAGAATACATTAGAGCTTTGGACCATGTTTTGGGACACGAGTTAACTTCAAAACTTACAATTTACATAGATGATATACTTGTTTCTGGAAAAGATTGGGAAGGACATACACATTTATTGAGGGAAATTTTTATGAAATTCAGAGAAGGGGGTATGAGACAGACTTGAAAAGTGTATATTTGGGGTACCCAAAATTAAGTTTCTTGGGCATATTGTCACAGCAGATTGGGTTTACCCAGATCCTGAAAAGATTAAAGCAATAGAGTTTCCTGTCCCTAAGTGTAGGAAGCACTTAAAATCATTTTTTGGAGTCCGCGGATTCTACAGGAAGTTTGTGAATTATCAAAGTTGCTTGATATGGTTATCAGGACACCTGGAAATTTTGTCCATATCTACATTTGAAAGATAACTGTTCTTTCCAATAACATTAAACTTAATTCTTTCTTTGTTAAGAACTACATCAGTTTTACATTTCTGATATGGACTGAACGAAATCATAATTAAGAATAACAATTGCTTTAAATCATAAAAACAACAGTCATCTTCAAATAACCTTAATCTTCTCTCTTCCTTGGCACTGTGCAGTTCTTTTACTCTGTAGCAGTGAGCACAAATTCACCCGCCAAAACCTGCGGAAATAAATTCTGTCTGGCAGTATTTGCTCACACAGTGCCAAGCCCCTTATAACAAACTATTTGAATATCTTGGGTCAAGCTAGAAACCAGTAGTGTAAAATGTTACACTACAATACTAACTAGTGGTTAGTTAATAAAAGTTGATATTACCATAGGTTTGTTTTTTTTTTTTTTTTTTTTTTTTTTTTTTTGCTAGAGGACTAATAAATAAAATACCTGCCCACTTCTCCTAAGTGTATCCCCTGAAGTCCATATTTCCATTTAGGTAATAAATCAATTTATTGGATCAACTAAAGTGCACTCCTCCTAGACCTCACTGGGTGATATTCAGATATTAGTGTGAAGAACCTGGAATTAAATTAATTTCAAAAGTACTATATGGATGTTTCAGCTGAAGTACAATGAAGCAAGATCTGAACAGACTGATAATATTTAAAAGGAAAGACCTTCGGAAGATTTTTGGACCAGTTTACGATAATGAGAATGAAAAATGGAGGATATGTCACAATACAGAGTTATGTGATATTTACAAAGAACATTGTTGCTATAATGAAGAAATGACGACTCCAGTGGGCAGAGCATTTGCTCGAATACAGGACAACCAATGACCAAAAACTGTAGTCAACACCAAGCCAACAGGCAGAAGGCCCTTGGGAAGACCTAGAACTCTATGAAGCGACTGCGTATCCAAAGACCTTCAGAGAGCAGGACTGCTGGAAGACTGGCAAAAAAGAGTCGAAGACAGGCTAAAGTGGAGGCAATCTCTCAAAGCAGCATGTGGTACACTGGACGCAATTGTGTAAACACACACACTCAAAATATTAATTTATATTTATCTCAGAGACAAAATTCTCCGGACATTCTATATTGAAAAATTATTTAATCCAGATAAATACCATTTGTGCTCACTCCACTAGTAATTTCTTGTAGTGAAAGGTATGATATAAACAACTGTGGGGGAAATGTGATAAACGATTTAATACCATGTGTCTGAGGGCCCGGGACATGTAGCGTAACAGGTTACATACATGCCCTACATTCAACTCAAGATATCAAATTAATTTGTTTGTGAGGTTTATCAGTTTATGAATGCAGTTACTGTCTTGGGAACACTGTTTGTACAGGTTCTGGACTGCCCAAGCACAGTGGCTGACATTCGTGGATAAGTAAATATCAGCAAGGAGCACAAGTCGATGGAAGATATGCAATATCTGTAACTAGCACAAGTCGATGGAAGATATGTAATATCTGTAACTATCTCAATGTATCTTTCTTTTGCCTGGTATCTGAATTCTTCATTCATTCATCTTTTACGGTATGAGAGATATAATTCAGTTGTATTGAGAGTTTGAGTAAAACTCTTGTCATAAAAATCTGCCTGAATCATTTAAAGGATTTTAAAGTATCTCTTTAAATGGAAAGTTGAAGATTCATGAAATACGAGAAGAAAAAACTTTGAAATCCTCCTGGAAACAGCATAGCTGGACTCATCTAGCACGAGTTAAATTAAATAATTTACATCATATGAAGAACCTGCTAGTCAACCAGAAACAAAATATGTGAAGGCTCAGGAGTATTCTGAGGTACACGGTTACATCACACCATACGTTCCTTGTAGCAGGGTGAAAAAAAAAGTCTCCCACTTCATCCCACGTAGAAGCAACAGCACCCTAGATAAAAAGATGAAAATAAACTAAATCACCCACCATCAACAGATAGGGAAGTATTACAATTGGTCCATAATTATTGTTTTTTCTAGTCAAAAATTATGGTCTTGTATTAACATAGCCCCATTAGTCATTGTCTAACCACTTTGTATATATTTCACTGTTTCATCAATTTTTTAATTATTATTGTTAGCCATTGTCACAAATTTATTGTTGATGCAACAAATTCAGTATGATGTCTAATATATAGTTCCTTTAAATATTTTTCATGTCATCACTACATCTCAAAATAAAGAACATTGCATAAGTGTGGCATCTACCATACCCATCCTCTTCATATTCAACATTAGTGTTAAGTGAAAAAATTGTGATGCCAAGTGTAGCAACATTAATGTGTGAACACTGTCAGTGGCTAACGCACAACAAGGATATGCAAGCCACATGACAGTGCTTTGTGAAGGGTACCTTGAGTACCACTATCGATTCTCCCTCCTACTCCAGCCTCATATTGTTCATGGAAAGAAAGATGCCATTATCAGATTTCTCTTTAAGATACAAGTTGTAATACTACAAATCAGTCGAAACATTAAGATGAAGTTGCTACTTATTACAACTCACAATGTTTTGAAGTAAAATAAATCATGAAATTCTACCGGTGGTTAACACTATTACAGAAATTGTTAAAATCACATACTAACCAGTATAGTGCTAACAAGAGCTAACTCAAATATTGTGGGAACCACATTGAACACCATGGCAGAAAGAACAAAATTGATTCCACGGCTACCTCTGTCTATTGTCTGTAAAAGAAAACAAAATATTTTTAGTAAACAAATTTATAAGCATACACACAGTACTACTTTACATTAACAACATACTAACTACAATTCTATATTTTTATTTTTTGCCCATAACAATTTACCATGACATTTCATTATCACTTCAGTACCTCAATACAGAAAGCAGTGAATCTTCAAATTGTTAATTAAAATTAAAACCTTAATTCACCACATATATCATCATCCCTTATGAGTGTACTCCAGTAGTCTAACAAGTAGAATAACTAAATAACTATTTATTCTTTACACTACATAACACTGGATGTGCCAAAACAAAATTAACACAAACACATGCACGTACATTCACCATCACTAGAAGAAAGTTTTAATTCAATCATCATAATAATCATCATCCATGGAAAAAACATTGTATACAAACATTTGACACAAATAAATAAAACCAAACATTTCATTTACTTTCTTTTGTCTTGGAAATTGAGAGAATACTGTTATTTAAAAAAGAAAAAAAAGAAAAGAAAAGAAAAGAAAAGAAAAGAAAAGAAAAGAAAAGAAAAGAAAAGAAACCAACCTTTGACAAAGCACCTGTTTGACGGCTAAGGTGGAATGAAAGATCGAGACGATGCAGATGAAGGAATACATTGCGTGCCAGTTTGCGTATTGAATGCTGGGCCACTTTTGCAAAGACTGCATTACGCAGTTCACTGAATCCAGCTGCTCCTGCTCTTGCAATACCATCTGGAACAAGTGATACATAAGCAAATCTCCTATGCATAAGTTGTACTAACACTTTGAAAATGCAATGATTATGTTGAAGCACAACAGTGGAAAGCTTAAGCTTTAAACCGTCTTATTATATTGTTGAATTCCAACCTGGAGTTTTCATAATTAGAACATGTAAATTATGTGGGATTCAAATGTCATTGAAATCTGTTCGCAAGTTTGAAGAGATTGTAGTCTCATGTAAGCTTTGTATTCATATGTTGAATAGTATTACATACAACAAATCAACCATTAAAAGTGTACCAGTAAATGTGTAAATTTCAAGTGTCAAACAATAAAGAGCTTTTCCAAGGAGTCTTCAAGCATCTCAGAAGGCATAAAAGAAACACTGATGCTCAGCTGTTCCATATTTTGAGTTATATACATAAAAATCAATAAATACCTTGAATCAACACTTTTTAAAATAGCCTATGTTGTTCTTCAGCATTCAAGTTATTTCTGTTCCCAATTTCATCAAAATCGGTTAAGCAGGTTAGTCATGAAAGTGTAACGGACCTATCAAAATAGGTGTAGAGGCAAAAGCAGAAAAAGTCAAAAAATACAGAACAATAAGGTTTAGGCAAAATGCTCTATATTACATTGCTTAACCAAATGAAGTGAGACAATGTCAGTATTTGAACTCTACTATGTCCAGTGTGTCTCTGACAATGCTGGTTAGTGGAACAAAGCTTCAGGTGCTGGACTCCAATTCTTGAGTTCACATATTTTCTACACTAGATGGATTTAGACTTGAATATGAGGTCAGTGTCTTATTTTTGCACCACCTTGCTAGTAGGTTTTACACAGTTCCATAAAACAATGCTGTGCCCACCGTTTCTAAAACACACATATTTCTTATACCTTATCTGGCCACCTAAGCTCACTCCATAGCCCAAGACATCAGATTCTAAATATTTTGCCTTTTCCAAGACCCGAACAGTTTGCCAGAGTGGGTGCAAACATAAAAAAGATTTTCAAGTACATTATCCATCAAGTATAAGTGATATTAAACTGAAGTAGAGGCACTGAATCAAAATTTATATCACGGCCAGGATATAAGGCTGGATTTCCCGTTATAGTTCTTTGCTGAAGTGCTATTCTGCTATTGGAGAGCCTTGGTAATTTGATACGTATTTATAAGGGAGCAGGAGGCAGAGTTGAGATTTATGTAGTGAAGGGGTATGTGTCTTTAGACCATGCATTAAGTCTTGGTGGCATAGTGGTTACGGCGTGTGCCTTGTAGGCAGGAGGAACAACCTCTGTGATGTTTGCTATTAGTTATTATACATGATTACACTATGTCTACTAATTTTTCACTCACACTTTTCTCCACATCCAATTTTCAATTTGTTAATTCCACAGTGTGGGTTCTTCTTTCTTGGCAGAGCACTGTACTAGAATTAAATTATCTGGTGCACAGCCAATCTCATATTTCATTAAATTTTTCTTTTAAAAAAAATAAAAGACATCTCTCTCCAATTGTCTCATTCCACGCATAAAAGAAACAGCACACAACCAATGCTCCGTTTGCATCGTAAGTAGTAGATAACACCATTCCTGCGCTAATCACGTAAGTACGCCACTGACCCTTTTCTAAATTTTCAATTTGTCATCTCCGTTTTAACACACCGCTTCATCCTTTACAAGAAAAACAAGATTTTCCGGTGATTTTTTTAAATGTCCATATCATAATAGTATAATATAAATCTGAAAAAAGAATTATTCTACACTTAAGTTAGCTAAATACTAATAGAGTTTTTGATACTCACATCCAATGAGGAGTGCAGTAACATATGTTATAACAGTACTCTCTGCCGAGGCAAGACTCAAGACAGGTTCAGCAGCAGTGGCATTTAGCTCATCCACTGCCCACTTGAATGTGAAGGGAACAAACACATTGAGCAGCTTGGCACCAGCTAGCAGGCCGACTGCCACAAGCACTCGCTTACGAATAGCTGCATCATCCTACAGGCGGACACCAACTATTAGGCAAACTTACTTATTGTCCCCAACACACACACACACACACACACACACACACACACACACACACACACACACACACACACAGAGAGAGAGAGAGAGAGAGAGAGAGAGAGAGAGAGAGAGAGAGAGAGAGAGAGAGAGAGAGAGAGATAAACCAAAACAATAATTAATCACAGAATTTAAAACCATAAATACACACAC
Organism: Locusta migratoria; assembly: GCA_026315105.1. Taxonomy (NCBI): domain Eukaryota; kingdom Metazoa; phylum Arthropoda; class Insecta; order Orthoptera; family Acrididae; genus Locusta; species Locusta migratoria. Next base: position 159,225,901 of record CM048751.1, on the reverse strand, counting down.
AATAAAATTAATTAATTTTTATTGTATTGGTGTCGTGTCTGTTCTTTCGGACATCCGAAAGAACAGACACCACACCTGCTTCCCAGCCAAATAGCATTTGCAAATGGTTGTTAAAGGAAGGGAAGGAAGAAGGATAGGAAAGAAAGGATTGACAGTGGCCACATTTGGGCATTGATATTAAGCAATGGCGTCAAGTGAAAATGTGAGCCGGACCAGGAATCAAACCCGGGTCTCCCGCTTCGGGCCAGCGGTCACCTTAACCACTTGGCCACCCGTACTCGCCTCCCGTCCGCCTCAAATTCTCACAAGTCGCACGCTATGTTTGTAGTGCCCCTATCGTTCATGCCCTCTTACACTCACCATTACGGATTCCCGTGCAAGGTCGGACGAATGACCGCATCTGCGGTGAAATAACTGAAGCTAATGCCGTCATCACGTTTAATACTTATTGCATTGGTGTGGTGTCTTCTTTCGGACTTCCGACAATGGACAATGTCAGTGGGGCAGAGAGACGATGAAAGTGGCAGAAACAAACAGCACTGGAGAATCATGAGGGGAAAGGGATGAAGACATTGATTGACAAAGTTACGCATTAAAAGTGTGTGAATATGTTCGCATACCAAAATTTTTGGTGAGGAAGTAGGAATGAGGATTGAGGCAGCTGGTTCCACACTTTTGTGTCAGAGAACATATTCACCTTTTCTGTGCTCAGGCAGGAGCATTTTTCAGCTGGTTAATTTGTATTTTTAATATATTTATTGTATTATGTATGATTCTGTACAGTATTTGATGTTGTAATCTTCATGCCATTTTGAAATCATGTCATGTTATGTTATGTTATAACCTAGGGCTTCATATGTCAGAGGCGAAAGCTGACAGATGGTAATGAACAATGGTTTCTCCACAATTTGTAGAATGACTGGTTGTGAGCCAGTAAAAAAATATGCAATACTCAAATTGATCAGACTTAATAATTAAGAAAATTTAGTGATATGCTACATAACTATTGTTCTAGATACATCATCTGTGCCGTAGACTATTTACATTCCTACTGAATTAACTTAAAAGTAGACACAGAAAAAATTAGGCCTATAGATGAATTAGACAACTGTAGAACAAAACAACTGTTATGCCAGTTACTTAATCAGAATATTTCACAAATTATTTTGTTAATAGATAAAAATTTTAGACAAAAAGAATAATATGCCTATAATGAAATATACCATATTACAATCATGTTAAAAAAAAAATACAACAACAATAACCACTACTACTACTACTACTACTACTACTGAATAACACACAATAGGAGTACAAAATTTAAAATGACTGAAGCTCACTTTTGGCCAGATGTAGGATCCCATAGCACTCAGCATTTCTACAGCAGTGATCTTCCGGCCACCTTTCACCAACTGCTCGCCCTCCCTTGCAAGAGACGCAGTGCCAGGATGAAAACATTGCCGAACTGGTGGTTTGTCTACAGGAGATGGTGTACCAGTTGTAGGCGGCCGTGCTGAAACGCACTGAAATACTTCGACTACTGTACACACAAATTGCAAAATACATCCTAATATTACACACATGGGCAGTGAGAGAAGAAGATTTATCATTTAAAGTACGCCCTTTTTCTGAAATTAAAGTGCACGCATGCATGCGCGCACACACACACACACACACACACACACACACACACACACACACACACACACACACACACACACTATTCTGTCCCCATCTCAAACTTAAATCCCAAAGAATTATTAGATTTTTATATTAAAATTCTTCCTAGACAGCTATTGTGCCAATGGAAACCCTGCCCCAATTGTTTTACAGTCATGGTTGTAATGATAGCCTGGTGGTGTTAACAGATTAATCTGTAGAACAGCTCAATGTTTACTCTGAATCAATTTTAATGTAGAACTAATTCGTTAAAATACCTAACTCTTTGAAACAAATTCATAAAAGCTATATAGGTAACATGATTAGAGAAAATGGCATTAATATTTTGATATGTAAAATTTTACTTTAGTTAAGGAGGGTCTAGTGTGCTAAATATGGTAATAAGCAAGGAATTCTCTTAGAAAACCCAATCAAACTGAATGGGGGGAGTAACCTTTTTTGTTGACCATGAAATAATCAAGGTACTTCTGGTTTCATGGTTGATGGGTGCTTGATTGTACCTTCCTGTCAAAATATTAGAACTAATTATGCACATACAATGAAACATTTAATTGCCAACACTACCACACTACACCAATGCTGCTATTCATCATTTTATTTTGGTATATGTACAATGGAGGACAAAAAGATTATCTGGTTCAAATAGGCTAATTTAAAGTCCAAGAACAGAGCACTGTGCATGCCCTTGTTCTGATGCAAGTGTTGCCAACTCTCAGTCTTTGGAGCTTCAGCTTCATGCTTACATCATCAAATAGAGGCATATATTAGTTAGGATACAGTATATGTTGAGATTCATAGCAGCTTACCTCACGTGTCATTTAGTTTGGAAAAAAGTTATCGAGCATATAGAACCTGTTTGATGTATAAGAACTCCATGTGAGTAGATGTACTACAATGAACCGCTTCTTACATATGGTTCGTTGGCTGAGTGAACAAGCTGATGTTTTACATACAAGGGATGCGAATTTGAGTACCACTGGAGTCAACATTTTTTAGCCCTGTGCAAGTAGTATTTTTTAATATTAATTAGCTACAAACTGTGCAATTATAGGCTTTTCTAGATTCCACATCCTTGAACATATTCAATTTTGTAATAGCCTAATCTTTGAACAATGAGACAAATGATAGCCATAGTCAAAATGTTGAAAATGGATGCATATATTTGTAATTACTTCAAGGTAGAAGTTAAATGGTTCATGCTCATTTTTGGTTCCAATGTGTATATGGTATGCAACATTCTTCATATTCATATGCTGTGATAGCTTCTCTTAAATTTGTTTACCGTCATGTGCGTATTACTATGTGTTTTAGTAGTATGATGTTTCCAGTTTAGAGTGCCTTTCTATAAAAGTTGTGGCAAAGGAAGGTGGGAAGGTTATGTATGTGTAGTTAATTTTTTGTTGTTGTGGTTTTATGGTGGGACAAATTTTTGGTAATTTTTTTTTTTTATTTGTTGACTTTTGGTAGCACAGTTTCTATTGGTGTTGCTGGTAGTTGAGGATTTTACGTAAAGTTCAAATAACTGTAAGGGGGATTTTCAGTGACATTTCTGTAGTGTGTGTAGGTTGGCGACTTACCATATTGCATGTAGGTGGTGTGGTGGTATTACTGATTTTGGCAAAGTCAACAAATGTGGAAAGCGAGAAAGTGTTGTGCAGCCCAACGTCTAGGTTAGGTTGGGCTGTGAGTTGGCGAAGCCATCAAATGTGGAACTAAGGGTGGCTGTGCTGAAGATAATTATACAAAAATGGAACATTTGAAATGAATAAAGTGTTTGACACTATTTCTTTGTTGTTTGGGGGGAGGGGGGGTAGGAGATTAGGTTGAATTGGTGTCGCTGTCTTCACTTTAGATGTATTATAGGTCAACCATTTCAATGTTGATTTTGGCAGGGATTGATTAGTATAATTTTCCTGAATTTAGGCACAGTATAGGTTAACTGAAGTGTTCAATAATGATTTTATGCTATTAGCTTTGCACAAGGGTGTTGAATGATATTACTGTCTTCATTTGAGGTGTCCTATAGGTCAATTGAAGTGTTTGGTTCTATGTACAGTTCTCTTTTTTTGGGGGGGTTTATTTTATGTATTTTTAATTAAATTATGTCTTTTCAGTTTCCTTTTTGTCATATTTCCAATTTAGAATGTCCCCACCCAAAAACCCATACTTTCCCACAATTGTCCCATTTATATGTGCATTTGTTGGTGTTTTTTGCGATTGTTTTGGTCACCATATTGGCTACAAGCACATACGTCACTGCCATTATGTTGATGTTATCATAGGCCAAAGCCGATGGGTGGTTTCCCAGTCTTAAATTACACACTGTTTCTTTGTGTAATCAGTTTTGTTTAAAGGCACATCAGTTCCTCCTTAATCTGATTTAGTTATGATCACACATTGTTTTCAATCATAACTTGAGTATGCACCTAAAATTAGTACATATGCAGTTTTGTCAATGCTACATCCTGTAATGGTACAAAATAAAGGATTTCATCGCAAGGGTTTCCAGATACCGCAAAAAGGCACACGGATCGTAATAGATAGGTATGTGTTACATTTGTATTTTAAAATACTGTATGGTTATATTAACAGTTTTGTTACCGCAAAATGTAATTTTCTTTGTTACATGTATATCACACGAGGGACTCGACGACGACGGCAGTCTTCAACCACAAGCAGCAGGTTAAAAATCTGTTCCACATTAACATCCAGTCGATGACTGCACCAAAGAAGAATATGCATCGTGCGCCGATTCCCGACTGCAGTTATTTTTTCAAAAATGGAGAAAAAAAAATCTTTGAAAATTTGGATTGCAAAAAGTGTGTTCATGTTATGACACGGATCGAAACAGATCATTGTATGTACAACTCATGTAACGGTTGTGTTATTACAAGAAGCATTATTGTATTCAAGGAAAAAATAAAATGTTGGGTTAAAACTGTTTCTATGAACTATGAAGACTTGTGAATTTGTAGATGGAAGATTTCAGTAATTTCTTCTGTGATTGTGATGGTTTTCTTGAACATATTTGGATTATTTAAAAAGTGATTTGAATTTTTAAAATCAAGCTTTGGTGAAAACAGTCAGGTTAATAATAACTTTGAAGTGGATTTAATAAAAATTTAATTTTTGTCGTATTAATTTGTGACTGCATTGCAAGATTCAAACCTACAGGATTGCTAGTTTTTAACACAGAAGTGTGACTAAAAGTTTTAATTTTACAAATTAACTGGTTAATATTAGTTGAAGATATTCCGAAAATTCAGAGTGTAAAGAAACCAGAGATTGTGATTGTAACTAAATCAGGTAAAAGGACTGTTGTGCTTTGAAAGAAAACGGGTTACACAAATAAAGTAGAAGGTACTTTACCAGGCAGTTCACCTATTAAAATTTCAGAGAGATCCAACTACTAAATACAGTGACCAAATGAAGCAGTTAGTAAACAAGTGCTCCAATATTTTTTTACAGAATATTACCAAGCATTTTCTACAAATGAATCCAAGGACTCCACATCTTTATGGTTTACCCAAGCTCCACAAACCAGAGATGCCTATACATCCAGTGGTATCTGCAATAATGGCTACAGTGCACAATAATGCCAAGAGTGCAACACGATCATAAAGGACAACTGAACTTAAAAGGGCAAGACAGTATTAGTAGTAGTTTAGATGTAACAAATTAGCAGATGTTCAAATTCCAACATATGGCAAAATAGTTTCCTTTGATGTCTTTTCTCAAGCCCTCTTGTGAATGATTGTATAGATGTGTTCTCACATTTATTTTTTGTACATAATATTACTCTTGAGGAGCTCATGAGCATAATCAACACTGTAGAATGTTGTCTCAATCAAAATTATTTCTGCTTTCAAGGAAACTATTACAAGCAGGAAGATGGTTTGGCAATGGGGTCTCCATTGTCCTCCTTACCGACAAATGTTCATGGACAAGTGGGAGACAGAATTTCTTACAAGTGAACCACTTGCACAATGTGTAGTGTACTAGCACAGATATGTTGTTGATATCCTTTGCATGTGAAAACGTACCACGAGAAAACTCCAGAAAATCAAGGAAAATGTGAACCTGTGACATTCAAACATCAAAATTAGTATGGAAATAGGTCTTTCCATTAATTTCCTGGACATCAATATACAGATAGAAAATAGGAACCATAAATTAAAAATTACCAGAAAGACACCATTACTGATATATGCATCTCAGCTTCCTTTCCTAATCCGACAGCTTACAAACCTGCAGCATTCCACCAAATGATACACCGACTCTTGTCCAATTCCATGACCCAAGATTACTATGACAAAGAACTCAGCACAATAAAAACTACAGAGGTTCCAAATTTTGAATATGGCAAATAGTAATGTAACGTAATATGTATGTACGGGGAAGGGGAGGGGTAAGAAGGGGTCCAATGGGAGTAGGCCTAAATGAATAAGGAATCAACAAAATTGTGAAAACAGTTTCTGTAAGGTCACAGATAGGGACAACACATTACTACAACATTCTGATGTGTACAGTGAGTCGATGGGGGATGAGGAGAGCTAATTATTTACCTCCTCAGAAATGAACATCTGAGACTTGGTGATTTCGAAAATAATATTAATTTATATAGGCTATATATCTATATCACAAGACAATCTAAAATCGCAACTGAAGAGTAACAGTGCAGGTTAAGGTATTTTGGTGAGTATGCAAATGGTCAAATTTTGATGTCTCCACCTACATCCTCTTCGTCCAGTACATTACTAGGCCTGATCATTCTTGCTAGTTTTTGAAACATTCGTGAAAGTTCCAGCATTGGAAGAGAGAGGACCTAAAGTAACAGTGGACCTCTTAAAACTTGAATAGTACAACATAGTCGCTTTCTCGGTATCACTCAGCTGCTTTTCAGTAAATGTTAACTGATGGCATACATTTTTTGAAGAAATCATTTTAATTTCTCCACTAGTAATGAATTCAATGTTCAAGTGCTAAGAGTTTGTCGGAATTCTGCACCATTCTAAAAACTCCTTCAGTGTCTGCATTATTTTTGGTCACCAACAGTGTTGTCATAATCACTTCGGACAATCCTGCAAATGTGTTTGCCCAAGAAATTCTCAATTTGGGATATGTTATATCATGTGGTATCTACTCGTTTATTAAGTATAAAACTGAAAATGACCAGAACTCTTCTTCTAGTACTTCAATCTTACTAGAAGAGGTATACTTGGAAACTGAGGCAAGAAGTATTCCACAGATGTGAAGTACTTCATCTTCCTTTTGGAAATATCAGTTATCTCAGCCTGTGGCTGCTTCTATATTCCACAATGGCACACCTCTGTGGGTCATCCCGTATGCCATATTATGCATTTTTCGAGTTTGTAAAAGTTACTCTCAATACGGGTTGATTTCCACAAGAACATACTAGAAGGTGTTGCTCATAATCACGTTATTTTTGTCAATGAAATCAGGCAAACAAACTTGAAAGGAACAGAGTTTTACCGACGGAAAACAAATGACACAGGTTTGTCATTTAAACTCTAAATTATGAATAAAAAGAACTCCAAACATTGTTAATTTTAAACCATTTTCATAACAATTGTAATTACATTGTAAAGGTTGCAACCTCAGACTATAGCAACAAATAACACATTTCAGTCCACTATGAATGACAATATTCTAGAATAAGAAAAGGAAGAAAAACAAGCAAGAGCCCTAGTCAACCAAGTAAACACTACAGAAAGATCAAAATGAAAATGGTGTAAGTTGCCTTTCTTAGGTAAAACTTCCAATAGCATTAGTAACATTTTGAAGACAAAGGACTGTTTTGGAATTTTTCTATGTTGCACATACTTTAGATAAAGGCCTCTTCAACTCAATGGACAAACAGCCAACCATCACAAACAGTGGGATCTATAAAATCATTGGCTCATCTGTAGACGGGGATACTGTATCGGCTATGACCTGTGATAGTTTTGAGGTGTGTGTTGACAAGTGGAGTGAGTAAATATGCGGTGGTGCTCTCTTGGGGTAAAATTTCAATGATCTGTCATCATTACTTGTCGTGCGATCAGTTTGATATTTTGTACTGGTCATGTCGCTTACTAAGTTTGTGCCTTTCATTATGGTTCCGAAGTGAGAGTGTGCATTTTTCCTGGATAAGTTGTGCAATTATTCTGGTTTAGTTCTTCATTTCTTATTGTTAACGTTTGACTTTTGATAGGGTGGATTTGACAAGGAAATTTATATGGCCTGAAAGACGTTATGGGTTAAACTATGGCAGATGTCATGCAATTTCTTCAGTCCTATATCAGAAGTGGTAAGAATTGAGATGTGTGCGTGTTTGTAGGTGTCTTGAGTAATAATGTGGTGGCTGGTTAAAGATGATAGTTTATTTACGAGTAGAACATAGATTATGACTGTGTTTAAAAAGAGATCTGTAGCTTCAGTCAGAGTGAGGTATAGGTTAACAGAGAGAGACCTTTTTTTGTTTTTTTAGGAAGTGAGCACCGAAGGTGAGAATGAGCTGAAACCTATGATCAATGATTGATGTAACATTTTGTCGTCGTAATTTGTAATTTATGAGGATAACCTCAGATTATTTATTATCAACAATACATAAGAATTAAGATATTATCCCATATAGCGGTTTTCCAACATGTTGTTGACGTCATAGGTCAAGGCAAATGGGTAGAATGGCTTAAAATAAGGTCACTTCCTTTTTTCCATTTTGAGGGAGGGTAGTTTGGTATCCTGAGTTTCATTTGAGGTGTTAATATAGGTCAATTGAAGTATTCAATACCAGTTTTCTTGGTTTTTCTTTGTTTTGGAGGTCATTTGGTATCCCCAAGTTCCATTTGAGGTGGATCTATACAGGTAGATCAATCTGTACTAGGCTCAGCAAATACCACAGCAGCTGCAGATTAAAAAAAGCCTAACTATCTTTTCTAAACATTGCTTTTACTTGTAGATGCTAAATGTGCAAAACTGGCCCAGTTAATGTGCCTTAACACTGACAATAAAATCCAACAAACTCAGTTGATAACTGTTTTTTCAACTTTGAGTTTGACTGTTTGCAACTGTTGTCAACAGTTGTGTGAAATTGCGAGTTCGAAAAACTAGTTGACAGAAGTTTTGTCTCGAGTTTGCAGTTTAGGATCAGTAAGCAAAAACACACCGAGTTGGGCAACTTGCGCATTGCCACGTAATCCTGTTGTCTGCTGTGTCATTTAGGCTGGTATTTCACTGCAAGTATTAAAAATAGGAAATATTTCTTAATACACACAGTCGACAAAATAAGCTGTTATAATCACATAAAGAAAAAGCTACCGTACCACAATCAGTTGTGTTCCAAGTGGTTCACTATGGATGACAAGGAAGATATTAAATGGACTAAAAGATTTATGGAGAAGCATATGAGAATAAATATTATTATTTGTACACTATACTAAGCTACTTAATTCCTTAAGTAATTTATATTTTGATTCACTTTTGTTTGGAATAATACGTGAAATGGTACACTGTAGGATTCAAGTATCGGCACATATATTACAGCGTGATGGAATGGCTTTTTATCGGTAGAAATGGCATTCATGGTTTGCATAATGAAACCTGCACCAGTTAGCTCTGTACTTTTTCAGGCTTAGACGATGCATTTACAGCTCTGCAACTCTAGTTAAGTGTAACCACAAGAACAGATTGTTATACATGTATTTAATGAGATGCTTCAGAAAATCAGACAAAATAAATGTCGGCATTACTAAACTATAACAAGACTTTTGCAGTGCATGCCCGAAAGAACTACAAAAATATTTTCTCTTCTTAATTACAATAAAGTCTCTGAAGAGGCTATGTTAAGAATGAAAAAGCATTTAACTATTTCAGACTTTTCAGTGTTTCATTATTTATACTCGACACAGATATGGGGCTTCCTGAAACATCGATTATGAGGAATGTAAGTATTTGTAAAAATGTGGGTTAATTGAAATGCTTGGTCGCCCATTCTCTAACAATTTTCATGATTATTTTCACACAGTGTAGGTCCTGAATTACAATTGTGCGAGCACTTTTTTTCTCTTCCTCTCACTATCCACTGTTCCACCTACAATTGTTTTAATTTTTCCTCCTTTTCAAGGAATGGATTCACCAGAAACATTAGTTTAAATGCTGTTGTACAGACAATAATTAAAAGGAGAATGCCGAATAGGTGTTTACTAGTGTTTGAAATTGTTTTCAACTCTTATCATCAGTTTTAATTCTGCCAAACACTCCACTGTTTTAAGTTGCTAGACTGGCAACCGTTGCACATTTTTGTTTGTTGGAGTTGGCTTCCAGTGTGAAGGCACCTTTAGAAATATTGGAAATTGTAAAACATCCCCAAATTTACTACTGAACTAGCAAACATAATTCAGTTATTCCCCTCCTTTAGACAACAACTTCTACATAGAAGATAACAGTAATGGGAACAAGGCCATTATCCGTAAAGAAGCAATGTCAAAAATTCCCAAGGCACAATAATTAGTTACTGTCACTACACAATTTCTGCAAGTCATCAGCACTAAAAGACATTTAGGCCCTTACAGAGTTTACAAAAACGACTGTAAATTTAATTTTTTTTTAAATTAATTATCTGACAGTAACACCTTCCAGTGGTGTAGTATATGGTAATGTAATGGTTTATCTTTGTGTATTTTGGAATCATTAAGTTGCTAGAAAGTGGGCTCATAGCCCGTAATCAAGGTCATACAAAATGAAATAGTTTTGCAGCTTAAGTTTATTTGAAGAATTTCATTACATCAGAATGAGCGGGTTTTTTTAAATTATTTATTTTATTAGACTATTGAAAATTGAATGCAATTCATTTGTCAACAATACCATATTGATTTCCTAACATTTAAAATTTAATCAAAGTAAGTAGTGATTGGTTCTCGATGTAAGAGCCCACTTTTCTCAAAATCGTCCATAACAACATTCAGTCACTACATGGGGATTTCCCCCTTTTAAGTAGCTTTGACTGAAAAGTATTTTTATGGAACTTAGAAATAAATATTATTGATGAATGAATTGAATTCAGTTTCCATTTATTAAAAAATACATATGCCCCACATATATGTTATTCCAACTACAAAATTACACACCATTTTTCTGTACTGCAAAATTTCATAGTGATTATATTGACTAAAAGTTATTTAATTTCTGTATAGGCCTAGCTCAAAAATATTCCATAACTTTCTCATACCCTTTTCTTTTTCTCACATAAAAGATAAATGTGCACTTTATAACAAACTAAAATATCAGGACAATTTTAAAAGTAATGCCATTACACAGATTAAGGTTTTTATTATTATTAACATTTTAAAGCATTCCCTAACTTTAACTTTCTGTCCTCCACCAAAATACTACCAAAACATTTTTTATTTACTTACATATACTATATGTTTCCAGTTCAGAATTGTGTTAGCAGAAACAAGGCTGATTGAAAAGATCAATTTACACAACAATCTTGGCACATTTCACTCAAAGAAACTTCACACTTGTCCAGAACACTCAAATATTCCGTTATTAAGTCTTTTGCGACCTGGAAACTTGAAGTGCACTGTTTGATAGGTTTTTCATTCATCCTACAAAACATACTTTGATATTCCACACGTTTCATCGACACTAATTTCTTGCCAGTCATGTACAACCGAAACATTTCCTCTTTTGCAAATTCAGAAGAGTACACACTTCTGTAGTCCAATTTAATGGCATCTGGTGAAAGCAAAATTAATATGGCAGTCCTGGCATTAAATGATAATCCCTCAGAATATAAAAATATATTTTCCAAGAATTTATGAGAAAGTAAGTAATCATATTTTGCTTTAGAGCAACTGCATTCCAGACCTATGCCTTTTGCGCTATTTACAGCAGTTACCAATTCGTGAAACGTTAAATCAATACTGTCATGTGGGTTGCAAGGGATTATAAAACCATAATCTAAAAACAATTTCACGTTTGAGTGCGGACCATAATTTATGAAAACCTGAGAATATTTTGAATAGCATGATCTACTAATGATATCATAACTATTCTGGCTAATATCAATATCAACAATTGCATCATAGGAATGATTAAACAAGTCCAAAAATGGGGCCAATGCCATACAATTTTTATTTTTAATTTTAATGGAAGGCAGAGACTCTTTCAACGGAACCGAGTAAAATATACAACGTGTATTGACCACATACCAGGCCCACATAAAAGCTTGTAGTGTAAAAACTGTTTCCATCACATCTAAGAATTTCGTGCCGTCACAACATGAACACGTCTTCCTCATTGAAACTAAACGACTAATTTTACGAAATGAAACTGTGATTTCTTGTTTTTGTGAAACCACAGCCTCCAACAGTTGACGATGTAACATTTGTATTTCATCGTCTGCACAGAAAGCTGCAGTTGAAAAATTGGATGGTAAAGTATCTAAATAAGGGAACCATCTGGAATGATACCCCAAATGACGCTCCCATACAAGAAAGGTAGCCAAGAGCTCGTGCGTAGAGAAATAGACATCAATTCCATGAAATAAACAACCCACTTCAGACAAATTAACTGTATTCGTTGTTAATAGTAGTTCACACGGAATACTCATGATCTTGTCACCACTCTTAATATCAACCCCAGCCATAAGGCCTCTACCAGTAATCTCAAAGTCAGCTACTCTTAATTTACAACGTTGTTTCCAGCCCTGGTTTTTAAGCCACTTCCTGAGGACCTTCAATTCGGGTAAGTAATCTAAGCTTGGGCATCTGCCGGCAATCTTTTTGCTTCGTCTCATTCTGAACGTCCGCCCCATTTTGCGACTTTAGAACTCAATGACATACATCAAGACAATTGTATATCTAACAAAGTTCGTTTCAGTCTCTGATCAAGTAAAAGGTTCTATCGGTACATCATGCGAAACGCGTAAAAATTGTTTACACCTTCTTTAAGTTAGTAACTTACTCGTGCTGACGTAAGTGGGTTATAGAGCAATGATGTTCCATTAAACACCAAAGATTTCGGCTTCTTGTAAAGATTGGCATTTGAAATACTTCGACAGCATATTCGGCGGGGATGTCGATACGTCAGTTTCAAGCAAGCAAACCCAGAATCACCGTATAATCGTAACAGCACTGCAGTCGCCATAACCACACAACTTCAGAAAGACCTTTCATCACACAGAACAACGACAAATGATATGCGAGTCCCGTGAAGATGAAAACATGCCAACACGGAATGACAGAACCGCCCCTAGTGATATAGAAATGAACTAAAAACGTAAATATTTTGGTTGCAAATCAAAATGTTATGTTTGTGATTCTGTGGAACTTACCTGCTTGGATCTTAGTCCCTAGCTTACAAACTACTTAAATTAAGTTAAAATAACCTAAGGAGGACACACATATCCATGCCGGAAGGAGGATTCGAACCTCCGACGCAGGAGGCCTCGCGATCCGCCACATGGCGCTCCAGACCGCTCGGCTACCCCCGCGCGCCGTATGGTTACGTCTCCTACAGTGTGTGTTTATATATATATATATATATATATATCACTTATTGGTTAAATTGTACGACGCTTCTCGACGGGCTGCAGTTGTTATGTTGGCACCAATGGTAATGACAGCAACTCAGATGACGAATTAACGGGAACCTTTTTAGGTTCGTTCGAAGAGCTGCATGGATGCAGATCCTGCAGCAGCAATACAGGCACTGCAGCCTGCAGTTTGCGTATCATGTGTGTGCTCACTTGTTCTGTGTAGCATAAGAGAGCGATTTATTATGCCAGCGTCTAAAAGTAAATTACTTTCTTACGTTTCAGGAATTGAAGTGTTCGTGTAATAGCTTGTGTATTTCCGTGTAATCCAGTTTGAAAATTTCCATATTAAGTCTTCCTTTATTTGCAGGCGCGGAATTTTTAAAGTTCCAACCTCCCGCATCCGCACCTACTCTTGTACCTGTACAGTTACCTGCACAAGAATAGGAACCACCTACACAGGAATCGGCGTGGAGCACGGACGCCACATTAGCATTAATTTAATTTTACGAGAATAATAAAGAAACACCGGAAAATGTTCTACAAATTCATCTCCCGAATACTGCGGAACCACATATTCACTTTTCTGCCTTTTATTACGGCGCAAAATTTCATCGATATCGTCATCACTGGACGCAAAATCTGAATCGCTCAACATTTGGAAGAGATGGAATTGGAAAATCCTCTTGTAACTATATTTGGTTGTGTGACCATCTTTCGCAGCAGCTATTAAAATCGAGTATATTACGTAATCCAGCTTATGCTGACTGCAATTAAATACATTTGTTTTACACTAGACGCGTTTCGCTTTTTATTTTAAATGGATCTTCTGTGGTGTAAAGATTTGTTTTATATTCATAGATTGAAAACATTCTTTTTAACTTTATGCACATTAGGTCTATGTGTTTTAAATGTATATACGGTCTACTCACGGTGTCATCTCTTCTTTACATCTCACTTCTGTTTTTCCGACTTGTTGACTGGGTTGATTGGTTCCTGACGTGTGTTTTTCTGTTTGTACGGCACTTTTTGCCTGTTTTGTGGCGTTTCTTCCGTTTCATTTATTATCACTTCAGTTCAAACAGGCGAAAAGTTCCGTACACTACCGGAAAATGCATGTCAGGAACCAAACAACATCAGACAACAAGACGGAAAACAGTAATGAGATGTAAAGAAGAGACAACACCTAGAGTAGATCGAATATCAATTTAAAAACGCATAGGACTAACGTGCACAAAGTTTTTTTTTTTTTTTTAACTGTTTTTAATCTACGTACACAAAACAAACTGTACAACCTTTATATCATTTACAGTCCACTGAAGATGTGTTTAAAATAAAAAGCGAAATGCGTCTGGTGTAAAACAAATGTCTTTAATTTCAGTCTGCATAAGACGACTTACCTATTATAGACAATTTCATACAAACAAATATAATACTTATAAAATAAAATACTAATACATCAATATACACAAACAAATAATGAACTTCCTTTGTAAGCAGAGGAAGAAACGCAGAACGACAGAAGTAACATGTAGTAAACTTATATACTACAACGCTGTGGATTTCCGAAAACTTCGAACAAAGGCGCTTCTTATACCCCCACTACGATGTGATATTCATGCGCATGCGCGAATCTGGCTGCATGAGCTGGAGGGAAAATTTCCTCCTGCATCGTGCGCCTCGGTTGCACAGTGGTAGAGTGCCAGGTCGCGGGTTCGATCCCCGCCAGATCCTAAGATTTTTATGTCACTATCCACTTCTTTCCACTCTGGCAGTATTGCGCATGTGAAAAATACCGAGTAGCACCGTGGTTCAGAACCCACGTTAAACTGTAGGTCCCCCTATAACTGATTCGAAGGTCGGAGGAAGGCAACGGCATACCCCTCCAAACGGGACCATGCCTTTATACCTCTTGACTGCATGAGCCGCAGGCCTGCAGGCAGGCTGCAGGAGCGGCGCCTGCAGCTCTTCAAACACGACTTTTCGTACTGCGCATGCAGCTCTTCAAACGAACCTTTTTTTTTTTCTTTCTTTTTTTTTCGTGACAACTTCAATTACAACGATGTTTTTTTTATCTGAACGGACAAGGGTACATACAAGAACCTGTCAACCATAGAGCAGGTACAGTATTAATTTTGCTGCGAGTGAGCAGCAATAACATTTACTCTGCAGCTTGTGAAAAATATTATCGTAATTCTACACTTCATTGTTCATCTGTTGCCATTATAAGTATTGGAACCCGGCGAGAAGAGTCGTAAAATTTTACCGCACTTATTTTTAATACATTTAATATTACTAAAACCATTTTTTTAATTCCGAAGTAATTACTGGACATGTAAATCCATCTTTGCAACTGCAATACAATGCGGGTTTCTTTCAATTGACGCATTTTTTCTTAATTTTATAATTATTATTTTCAATTCCTATACACACTTTAAATGCCACTCTTCAGCTATGAAACACTGTAGGTTTATCGGATTTTGGAATCCAAAACTGAGGACATTTTCAGGGTTTTATAGTGAAAATATCACCCCGTTTACATGGGCTCCCAAAACCGGATTTCGTAAACCGATTTCCCAATTCCGCTTTTGGATGCTCATGCAAACACTTCAAAACCGATTCTGGATATCCGCTTCCCAAGAGCGGTTTCCCAGTTCCACAATCGATTTTCGTACCATGTAAACGCAACCGGGTTTGAAGCGTTCTTGGCTTGTCAGATTGTGTTTTCCTGTTAAGAATTTTCGGCACATATAGAAAGAGTGATATTTTCTGATGTGAAATAAAAGTATAAATATTAGAGCGAACATAAATCTGTTTATTTAAATAAAGAAAAATAGCGATTGTGCTGACTAAATCAGGAACTGAATCAGCTGTTTTTCAGCCACCATGTTAAGTGGATTAGGAAATCCGATTCAGGCTATGCCATGTAAACACGACGGCGAAAAACGGTTTACGAAAATAGGTTTTCGTCTTCCGGAAGATGTGTTGCATGTAAACGTAGTGTATAGGACGCTTTCCATATTTAAAATTTATTACAGAAGGAAGAAAGAATATTATTACATAACAGATCAGTGGTGAATCCAGGATTTTCGGGGAGGACTGACCTAATAGAAATTTTGTGACACCGTACTTTACCTTTGTATGATTTATCTAGTGCTTAATTAATTATGTGTACGTCCCCAATTTCGACCTTCGATGGTGTATATCGACTGAACGCCTTGATGCCACTGCAAGAAGCGACTAAAGTGACGTCAAAATAGCGGCCTTTAAGCCCGCCCTCGCCTGCCGGCCGGCAGGAACGCCGGCGGAACCGTGGCGCGTCGCGTGGAGCGGCGGCCGCAGCGCGGCAGGGGGTGGCGCGCCGCTCGCCGCGCAGGAGCGGCCCGCCTGGCGTTTCGGGCGCGACCGAAAGTTCTGGTCGGCGCGGCGTCAGGGCAGCGTGTCGCAGCTGCAGAGAAGCCGTGTCCGTGCGATCGCTGCAGCTAGGATATGCGTGGCATTTGTAAGGAACCGAAAGAAATCAAAGCGCCGTGTTTGGGTGAAAGAATACAGCAACCGCTATAGTCATTTCCCTCCAATTAATCAACTGCGCGATAATTTCCCCGGTGATTTTAAAAACTATTTATGAATGGATTGTGCCTCTTTTAACATTTAGCACAATATTACTGAGACAGATCAAGACCAACTATAATATCTCAGACCTGAAGGCAGGTATCGATAGTCAACAATATGGCGGCAATCGTGGGGGAAACAAACCAGTGTGCTTCTGTTTATGTTAGGCCTACATGTGTGTAACATTGTGTATACGAAGGTGCTGCGAGTATTAACTGAAGTATAGTGGGTAGTATTTATGTGATGTGATGCGAATTTTGTCTCAAGTGCTACGCAAGGATTTGTTTCTTAGAATCTACAGTAAGATTTTTATAATATAAAGTGTGATGGGTCGTAGTTGTTGTGTGCCAGGGTGTAAGTCCAACTACGGCAAAACATACGATACATCAACATTCAAGTTGCTTTAATTCACAGGGACAATTTCGAAGTGAACGATAATCCTATGGTATGCATTAAGCATTTCGAACCCAAGTTTGTGGTTAGGGAAGATATTTTTCCTGTGGAACCTATATGTGTGCCGCGAAAAATTCCAAAACTAACGAATAATGCATATCCTATCATATTTCCCAATCAACCATCTAATCACTCAATACCAGTTCCTAAGGAGAGGAAGAAACCCGAAGAACGTTTTCAGCAACTCTTGCAACATGATGAATGTAGTTTCAGTAAGTGGTGTGAAAATGACAATATACCCAACTTTGACCATTTTAAAGGAAATTGCTAGTACACTAGTAAAAGCATAAAAGCAAACCTCATGAAGACATTGCAGCAAAAATAACAAAAAGGAAAGAGGTCACGCTGAGCAGCAAATAAATTCAGATTACTACTAGCTTGTTACAAAATCATTTCTATGATCTGCCATTAATTTGTATGTAACATGGTTTAGGCCTACAGTGGAAACTCGCCATGTAAAATAATGAGTAACAATTCAGGTTTGGTACCTCTATGGTGATGTGGAAATCCGAGCATTGTTGATAAATAAAGTAATTCAGTGTGTACCTGTTCCTGTTTCTTCCTTCTCCCTGTTGCATATAGTTGTCACCATATAAGTGAAATATCTACTTGATTAATTGTCACTTCACAGGAAATTTTTCACGCATATTTTAATATAAATACAATATACAGTTATGGGGAAAATGTGTTGCATGGGTGTAAGCAACTTCTGAATACAAAAACTGATTCATTCATTCAGGAATGGAAATAAATTTTTCCCATAGAATTATTTTTCACCTAGGTAAGTGTGATTGTCATGCAGTTAAGACATGATAAGGTTGCTGTTAAAGTTTGATATTCTTAATGAGGGAGGGAGAAAGGGGGAGATTATTCCTGTTGTTAGTGAAGATTGAATATTCAGAAAGAGTAATCACTGCTTTTACATTTTTTTTTCATTGAGTAGCTTTTATTTTGACAGAATTGGTGGACATGCCTTTATATTTCGACATGTTTTGGTACTGTTATGTAACAAGATGTGAATCTGTGTTCATGGTCCACCTCAAAGGAAGGTTGTATAACCAAAGGGATGAAAGTACATTCAAAATTCCCACAGCAGTTCACACCGTAAAGGGGGACAAGTCGCTATTCAATTTCCGTGCTGTTCACAGACGGGCCACCACAAAACTGCAGAAACGACTCAACAAATCTGTATTTTCAGTACGAGTGTTATCAGACATAGGAGACATAAAAATAACAAAGCTTGCATACTTTTCTTACTTTCATTCCCTAATGTCATATGGTATAATATTTTGGGATAACTCTTCAAGTCAGTCAAAAGTCTTCAGAGTCCAAAAACGTGTAATACGTATTATTTGTGGAGTAAATTCACGGACGTCTTCGTAGAAGCCTCTTCAAAGAACTGGGTATATTAACTACTGCCTCTCAGTATATTTATTCCTTAATGAAATTTGTCATAAATAATATATCCCTTTTCCCAACAAACAGCTCAGTTCATACATACAATACTAGAAATAAAAATGATCTACACAAGGATTTAAAAGCACTTACTTTAGTTCAAAAAGGGGTCCACTACTCAGGAACACACATTTTCAATAATTTACCATCAAGTATAAAAAAATTTAGCTACAAATAAAGATCAGTTTAAGAGGAACCTAAAAGACTTTCTAGTGGCCAACTCCTTCTACTCCATTAGTGAATTTATAAATTGTACCAAATGATGCATGCACTCATACTATATTAGTATCATTATATTATCAGCAAAAAAAAACCTTAAAAATTATGTATCTGTATTTATAAGTGTGTGTATCTGTATTTATATTATTAGTATTATCTGTTAGTCAACTTGTAAATTTTGTTTCTTGACATGTTCCACATCCACGAGGATTCCCTCAATATGGGTCTACGGAACAAATAACTAATCTGATGCGAAATGTGAGGCCTTGGCTTGGCCTAAGACTGCCGCCATCTTGGATTCTGCCTTCAGGTCTGACATATTGTAGTTGGTCTTGGACAGATACAGTGATGAGAAAAAGCATTTGAGCAGAAGAACGCCTAACAGCGACACTCAGGTTATCTCGTGTTCGGAATGTCGTAGAAAATGCTTTTGGCATTATTTCTTCACGGTTTTGAGGGTTAAAGGCAGCCATTAATATGAAACCAGAAAAAATATGTTATGTTGTTTTGGCTATCTGTGTTTTGCATAATTTTATGCGCAGAAACAATCAGGGCTATCTATCACCATCAGCTGTGGATACAGAGACCTTCTTACTGTGCAAAGCACATTGGCGACAAACAATGGAACTACATAGTTTGCAAAATAAGTTATGTAGAAATCCAAACAAAAATGATAAAGTGAATTGAGAGTTATAGAAGAAATGTTTTGTTTCAGAAAGAAGTGTGTCTTGGCAAGACGAAATGTTGAAATTAGGAAGAGCCTAAGAATTTTTATTTAGATGTTTGTTAATTAAGTACTGTAATCTCACAACGTATATTTTTGCCTGCTTTTGTTACATTTGCAATTACGTCTTGTGAAAAATAAAACAATTTAACTCTAACCTGTTCATTTCCTTCGGTACGTTGCTGCACCTCAATTACAAAAACCTCTTCTGCGGCGATACTGTCATCAAGATGCTCTTCATTTCCAGCACACTTATCGGCGTCACCCACGTCTTTCATATTCTCCATCCATATTCGATATGCTTGACGACGGAAGCTCCTGATCCGTTATGAATGTTAGGTCATAATACCATAGGTTGGGCACATAAACTTCATCACTCGACATACCAGATCGAGTGCTGTCCAAAACCTTTTTCATTTCTTTTCGGAACGAAACACGTAAACTTTGCTATACTATCAGCATTATGAAAAATTAGTTTGCATAAAGTTACCAGACTATCGTATGCCACGTTTTTTAGGTTTTTATTTGTGTAGTCCTTACAGTGAATTCGCTACAAACAAGGCTGTTGCCGGTATAATTCAATAAATTCACACAGGAATTCATTCGTCCAACAGCGTGACTCTGCCATGGTTCTGGACTGAAAGCGCGGCCATCTAAAGCTGTACTGCAAGCGCGGCCGTATAAATGCGAGGACGCTCCGCATGACGGTTCTGCGCGAGGGACAGAGTGAACGAATTCCCCCGGGACTGGCTTTGCCTGAGTCGGTACCTGCGTGGCGCGGCTCGGCACAAATCGCGCCAGCAGAACTGTCCTTGTAAAGGCCGCTAATGACAAAGTCGACCGCTCCTGTCGAACATTCCAAGGTTTGTTTACGAGCAATTTCTCTCCTGCAGAGACGCCATCTTCCCTTTCGCATTTTCATAATTTTCTCCTTAAACTACGGGTTGCTATTTCAAAGTAATGGCTCACTAAAAAAGCAAAGATGGCCTCTGTTACTGAAGTATCGCGTGTTTCAGTTCGAGGAAAAAATCGTGTTTTACTTGATGTAAAATGTGTAAAGTGCAATAAAATGTTGCGTAACAGAATTCTGTGTAACTCGTGCGATACATGGAGTCATTTTCGCTGCGCGGAAGTGTCGGAAAATAATCTGCCAGACGAAAAAATTGAATGGAACTGTCGGTGCTGTGTGAACAAAGGAAAACAAGTATGTTCGAGCAACATGGATGACGATAATGCCTGCTGTCTTGTTGCACATCGAGATGCCTACGAAGAGAGAAACTATGTCAAAATTACGTCATTGCTGCAAAAAGACATTGAAGCTCACCAGTCAGAGTATGCAAGACTGAAGGAACATATCAGTGTCGTGCAGGTGGAGAATAGAAAACTAAAGGAACAGTTTAGTGCAGTGCACCATAATAATGTGTCTAATAAACGGTCTAGTACTTGTAACAACAGTCCTGAAACAGCTCTTCAAATATGCAATGATGTTAGGCGATGGCAATCTCCAAGAAAACGAGCTGTCACAAAGAAGCTAAAAGATTATGAAATCAACTTTCCTCCTTTGAAAAACAGATTTGAAGCGCTATCTAAATCCGAAACCAACGAACCAAAAGTTTCAAACGATCGTGAAAAGAACGTGTTAAAAGACAAAAGTGAAGAATCCAGCACTTGCAAACTGAAAAACCGAGTATCAAAGTCTGCAAGAAAACACAAAATAACAATTCTTTCAGTTAGCCATGGTTGCAGTATGTCTGATATATTGAGCTCAGTACTTAATGACTCGACCAAGTTTGCAGTGGATGGGATTACGAAACCTGGTGCCTGCAAGAGTCAAGTTGTGGGTAAAAGTGATTTCAGTGACCGGTCAAATAAAGATTTTGTCGTAATAATAGAAGGATCAAATGACGTCAGTAAAAATCAAGCTTCTGATGCTACTTCTGCCTCCAAAAGAACACTAGCGAGCCTCACACATACCAATACAATAATAGTGGACTTACCACATCATCATGATCTGACTGAAACTTCGTGTGTCAACAAAGAAGTGTGTGAAACTAATATTAAATATAAACAAATTTGTGACCATTTCAATAATGTGTCACTAGTCAGTACAAGCTCTTCTGGAAGAGACCATTACATTAAACATGGTCAGCCCTTCAACTACAAAGGGAAACTAGAGTCAAGCCAGGTAATAAAGTGTGTTTTAAGTGACAAATTAAAATCTATGTACACCACTCATAGTATTGAACAACAGTGTATACCTCAGGGAAACTTGCAGTGATGTTCAATGAAATCACAACCATCCTTTTTGACTAGTACTGGTATGAACTTGTGTAATTACAAACCTGTGCAACGATTGGTAGTTAAAGACTGTGGATCTATGTCTTTCTTCCATTTGAATATACAGTCAGTCGGAAACAAATTGCCAGAACTTGAACTGTTTCTACTAGAATTTCAGTGTGATATACTTTGTCTAAATGAGCACTGGCTGAAGGAACACGAATACAATATGTATACTCCACTGGGCTATAAATTTTTAACCGGTTTCTTTAGAAGTAATATAGGAAAAGGTGGGGTTTCAATATTAATGAAAAATGATCTTAACTGTAAAATTAGGATAGTAGATCCAAAGCATTTAGCATCTGAAAGTCAAATTGAAATTGCTGCCATTCACTTACAGGATAATAAAATTGTGGTAGTATCTGTATACTGTGTTCCCAAAAATTGCATTGACAATTTCGTGCAACATATATCCGGGCCGCTGAAACATTGCACTTGACGTTTCGCGTTACGGCGAGATAAGTTGGCTACACTGCTTTAGCGACATTGCAACACTAGCCTCTATAAACACAGCAGACGAAACGGTTTTTAGTTGCATCTAGCAAATGTATGCTCTTGAGCAATAAAAGTGCATATAATAATTCGTTCTTGTACAGCAATTAACGGCATATTAATGAAGACCAGAGCACAACAATGCATACTCTTTCAATAAAGGAGCAAAGCAATATAGGAAAAAAGCTTTAGATCACGTCGGATACGAAATAAACAATATTAAAGTTAGTAACTTCTCTCCCTACGTTTTATAATCAGAATGCTTTTCACTCACCAATTTACGGCGACAATGGTACAACTACATCCAGCTCCCCATCTTCACTGTTGTCGTCACTGCCAAAATCGTGATCATCACCAAGACAAATCATTAACTCATCATGATCCCTTCCATTGTTTGCATTGCCCGAATCAGCTTTTCAACGTGTTCGACCCTTTTTTTTCTCCCCAAGATGCAGCATCCACATTGGCAACAGCTTCATGCAACAACTTTTCCACCTCTGTTATTGTGAAAGACTTATTGTTCCTTAAGTAATTCTTCAAGTCACACCATACCAATGTTATAGGGTTAAAACGGCGGTGAAATGGGGGCAGATTTATTTCATTGTGACACTGCTCCTTTGAGATTTCGTCTACTGCATATGTGGGTGTAATTGGCTTATTTTATTTCACGAGCGAATATAAAAGATGTTTTGACACTGATGTATCTACAGCATTATTTCTTTCTTATAACCACTGCACATAACTTCTTTCCGATCGTTTGAAGCGAGAGTGAATTTCTTGCTGTGAGCATATACTTTTGATTATTTCCTGCATACCATAACAACTATATTTAATGAACACTGTCCTCTCAACCACCAAGCACATCAAGCTAAATACAAGGAAGAGACAAGAGAAAACTTTAACAAACTGGTACACCCCTCACTTGAATAGCTTAAGGATTCTGCTAAAGATCTATTATGAAAAGTCTTGTACTGGTAGTGAATATAGACATTCATATAACAAATAAAAAAAATTTCCAAAAAGTATATTATTTCTGCTAAGAAAGAAGCGAATGGTACCTACATTTCCCAGCCTACTAATAAATGCCAAGCAGCCTAGAAAATGATTACAGTAGGAGCAGGTCTCCAAGTAGTAAATCCACCAATACCGCTAAGTTCAGATGAGCTCAACAAAAATTTTATAAATTCAGGTCAGTCAGCAAGAGATCACAGTAATTTAGATGACAAAGCAGACAGTTTTCTTAGTTTACTAGAAACAGAGCTGATGGTAGACAAGCTAAAATTTAGGTGGCATTCGGTCTATCCCAAGGACATATTGATGTTGCCAGATCACTGAGCAACTCCAGGATGAAAGACATAAGCGGTCTCTCTCATTTTACTATAAAAAGAATAACAGAAGCTATATGTATTCCATTGTGTCAACTCATAAATAGGATGTTTTTAAAGGGAATCTATCCAGACTGTTTAAAACAGACAATTGTATTGCCGATATACAAGAAAGGAGATAGAACTTCCCCCCAAAACTACCGACCAATAGCAATAGTACCAATAATATCGAAAATTAATGAATCAATAATGAAGAACCAATTAAATTATTTTTTGAGTGTAACAGCCTACTCAACAAGGGCCAGTATGGGTTCTGAAGTGGGCTATCAACAGTTACAGCAGTGCAAGAAGACGTACATTCAGTACTACATGGCTTAGAAAATAGGCAACACTCCTACGCCACTCTAGTAGACCTCTCTAAAGCTGTTGACACTGTATCCCATGGAATACTGACAAAGAAACTTATGGGATAACAGAAAAAGAACTGGCACTACTAAAATCATATCTGGCAAATAGAAACCAAATGGTTCTTGTGAACTCAAATAATAAATCTGACCCACTGAACGTAGAATATGAAGTCCCTCAAGGATCTGTATTGGGATCTTTCCTATTTATTGTCTATGTGAATGGCGTCCCTAACTTACTGCCTTTTAAATCTGTAATGTATGCTGATGACAGAACTTTTATTGCCTCACATAATGATGTGAATGCCATCAAACAAATGAACAACTCCATGATGGAAAAGGCAACACAGTGGTTTCAGGAAAATAAGCTCTAATTAAATGATAATAAAACTGAACACATCCTCTTCTCTCTCAGTAATATTAATAATGAACAAAGTCACCCAGTAAATCTGTTAGGTATCTACCTTGATAGCATACTATGTTGGACTACTCACACAAAAAATCTCTGCAGTAAATTGGCAAGAGTTTTATATCTCTTAAGGAAACTGAAGAACTGTGTGAGTAAAAAACTCATGCTTATGGCATATTATGCTTTTTTCCATACACACCTACATTGTGGAATACTTCATTGGGGAAACTCTGCTGGAGCGAAAGAAGTTTTCCTCTGGCAAAAGAAAGCCATCAGGTGCATTTTTGACTTAAGCAAATTAACTTCTTGCAAAAAAATACATTTTCAGCACAACATACTTACAGTGCCCAGCCTCTATGTACTTAAGGCACTTATTCTTGCTAGACAGAATGTTGATGAATATCAAAGTAAGTCTGATGTGCACTTATATGGAACTAGGAATAGGAACTTAGTAGACATTCCTTGGGCACGATTAAGTAAAGGGAAAAATAGTTTTCCACATGTGGCCAAAATACTTTTTAACAAATTACCTTACAACATAAGAGAATTACATGAAAATAAATTTAAAATTGTGATAGAAACCAGGCTAAAAGAAAAGGCATTGTACAATATAAATGAATTTATATGGACTGAAAATAAGAGCTGTTATTAAAGCGACAATCAAAATTTAACTTATAACCTACATTCTTTTATTGTACTTATATATGTTAAAAAGCTAATCATGTAACAATATATATATTAATATGTAACATTTATATACGTTAACTTTTGTACAATAATGTATGCAATGACGATGCCTTATACAACAGCACAGTTGTCCACAGGCAAAATAAATCAATTTCAATTTCAGTTCAATAAAGAAGTACCAAAATCCCATCATTCTTAGCTCGATTAATTGTAAAGTAGTTAACAAATACAATATTGGTAACTCCTGATATTAGAAAAGCACTGTGGACAAGAGTGTGATGATGTGGCGTACGTATACGTCGATGGTAGTTCGCCTCCTGCAACTTGATACAAATTCTTTTATCTTCACTCCTAAAAGTTTTCTGAGACTGTCATTAATTAAACAGGATCTGTGATGTTTTCACTTATTAAATGTACGAACGTTTCGTCTTAAAAGTACATTTGTTTCATTTAGTGAACATGCCGTGAAATATGGGCCAATGATTTGTAAACATTTTCTCCTGAAGTATTTGCATATACAATGCAGACACACTGTACCAATGAATGTTGTCAATATCATGCTGATACAACTGGTTTCATACATTGAGGAGAGAATATAGATAAAGCTCTTGAGTCCATGAAATACTGTATAAATAGCGTGTATAAAACACAAGAAAGTCTAGGCCTTTATTAAAATAAACACAGCTCTTCAGGATCATTGAGGAACAACAATTGCCACAGAACTATAGTAAGTTCCGAATTTATATATAAAGTTATTTGTACGAGCAAGATATTTACAACATCTATCATTGGAGTGTGTCTGCAATTTACATGCAGGTAGTTCAGGAAACAATGTTTACAACTCGTTTGTTCATACTTCACTTTTTTTTCAGTAATGGAACTTTTAAGAGAAAACTCACTAACTTGTAAATAAGTCCGAATATCGCAGAACGTTAATTCAGTTTAATTAATAATAGTGCCAGGAAACTCTTACACAAAGTTAAAAAAAAGTCAATACGGGTATGTGAAACATCACGCATGTACATCAGCGTCACATCCACAGCACTACAGCGTGTAGCTGTAGCCATGAGATGTTCCTAGATCTGTTGTCACTCTCATTAGGAGTTACTGGCCAATATGACATTTGTTGACTTTAGACTTAATCGTACTAAGAACGGCTTGTTTTGGTACCTCTTCAGCGTGCCATTCGTTTGAAATTGCAACATGTGTGTTGTTGTTGTTATGGTCTTCAGTCCGGAGACTGGTTTGATGCAGCTCTCCACCCTACTCTATCTTGAGCAAGCCTTTTCATCTCCTCATAAGAACGGCAACCCACATCCACTTGAATCTGCTTACTATACGCGTCTCTTGGTCTCCCTCTGCGATTTTTACCCCACACACTTCCCTCCAATGCTAAATTTACGATTCCCCGATGTCTAAGAATGTGTCCTACCAAGCGATCCCTTCTTTTAGCCAGGGTATGCCAAAAATTCCTTTTCTCACCAATTCTGGTCAGTACTTCTTCATTGGTTATGCGATCTACCCACCTAATCTTCAGCATTCTTCTGTAGCACCACATTTCAAAAGCCTCTATCCTCTTCCTGTCCGCACTGCTTATCGTCCATGTTTCACTCCCATACAAGGCAACACTCCACACAAATGCCTTCAGAAAAGACTTCCTTACACTTAAATTAATATTCGATGTTAGCAAATTTCTCTTTTTCAAAAATGCTTTTCTTCCCTTTGCCATTCTGAATTTTATATCTTCTGCACTGCGACCATCACATGTTATTTTACTACCCAAGTAACAAAACTCATCTGCTACCTTCATTGTTTCGTTACCTAATCTAATTCTTTCAGCATCGCCTGATTTTCTAAGACCGCATTTCATTATTTTTGTTTTGCTCTTGTTAATATTCATTTTATACGCTCTCTTCAACACACTGTCCATTCCATTCAACTGCTCTTCCAGGTCCTTTGCTGTCTCTCACAGAATTACAATGTCATCAGCAAAACGCAATGTTTTTATTTCTTCCCCCTGTACTTTAATCCCTATTCCAAATTTTTCCTTGCTTTCCTTCACCGCCTGCTCGATGTACAAATTGAATAACATCGGAGAAAGACTACAACCCTGTCTTACTCCCTTCCCAACTGATGCTTCCCTTTCATGCCCTTCGAGTCTAATAACTGCGGTCTGGCTTTTGTACAAGTTATAAATAACTCTCCTTTCCCTATATTTTACCCTAGCTGACTTCAGAATTTGAAAGAGTGTACTCCAATCAACATTGTCAAATGCTTTCTCCAAATCTACAAAAGCTAAAAATGTAGGTTTGCCTTTCCTTAATCTATCTTCTAAGATAAGACGTAAAGTGAGTATTGCCTCCCGGGTTCCTATGTTCCTCCTGAATCCAAACTGATCTTCCCCGAGGTCAGCTTCTACCAGCTTTTCCATTCTCCTGTAGATAACATGTGTGTTATAAGGAGAAAATCATGAAAATACGAAAGGGAAGACGGCGTCTCTGCAGGAGCTCAGGCACACGCACATCTCTGCTTCTTCTGGTCTTGGGCAGTGCCTTGAGACTTCCTTTGGTGTAGTTTTAACCTAATGGCTTAACCTACATCATACTTTGGTCAGTGAAAGTTGGTAGACTGCTTTATTTATTTTGGAACAGTCGGTGGAGGAACTGTTTATATTATTTACTGCATTGTTGTTATATTTTTATTCAATCAAGGCAATGGGTCGCCTGTAATGGTCGGCAGGGTCAATGGGTATTCCCAAGTGTCTTATGAGTAGATTTCCTAAACGCCATATACAGGAATAGGTTCACCTGGTGGCTTCTTTAAACGTCTCGTCAGTGAGTTTCTCTTGTACCGCTACGTGGTTGTATTGGTGTGGAAAGTCCGGTGGCACATGGGACACTCTCCTTAGAATCTTGTTTTGCAGACTCTGCAGCAATGCCACACACCTCACACGGATAGATGCAAGTTCTATAGAGATGTAATCCATTGGATACTGAGAGCAGTGAATGTTCGTTGATAAGAGGATACAATGTGCCAACTCGTTAAGACGTTGCTGATGTGGTCCTTCCATGTGAGCTTGGAGTCGATGATCACTCCAAGGTATGTTGCTGTCCTGGTCCAGGGTATTGGCTGCCCGAAGGGGATGAAGTTCAGGTGGTCGTCTTCTGGTGAGAATCATTGCCTTGGATTTTGTGGCGTTGAAGGCAACTCTCCAGTCAGTTTACCATTGTTCGATGTCTTGGCAAGCCAAGCTAAGGCGAATAGAGCTCCTAGATACCCAAGCTGAATCGTCTGCCTTGTTTTTGCAAACATGGATGGAATCGCGCTGCGCTAACAGCATAGAGACGCATGCCCTGCCATCCTTCACAAACGATTTAGCAAAAAACTAATCGATAGAAAAATTAAATTTTTACGTTACTTATATCTTAATATCTCAGCATTGTCACAAAGTGCGCATCATTTCGTTAATAGTCACAGTAACATGTTGTTGTTGTGGTCTTCAGTCGGGAGACTGGTTTGATGCAGCTCTCCAAAATACCCTATCCTGAGCAAGCCTCTTCATCTCCACATAAGAACGGCAACCTATATCTGTCTGAATCTGCTTACTGTATCCATCTCTTGGTCTTCCTCTGCGATTTTTACCCCCACACACTTCCCTCCAACGCTAAATTCACAATTCCTTGATGTCTAAGAATGTGTCCTACCAATCTATCCCTTCTTTTAGTCAAGGTATGGCGGAAATTTCTTATCTCCCCAATTCTGTTCAGTACCTCTTCATTAGTTACGCGATCCACCCACCTAATCTTCAGCATTCTTCTGTAGCACCATATTTTAAAAGCCTCAGTCCTCTTCCTGTCCGCATTGTTTATCGTCCATGTCTCACTCCCATACAAGGCAACACTCCATACAAATGCCTTCAGAAAGGATTTTCTTAGGCTTAAATCAATATTCGATGTTAACAAATTTCTCTTTTTCAAGAACGCTTTTCTACCCATTGCCATTCTGCATTTTATATCATCTGTACTGCGACCATCATTTGTTATTTTACTGCCCAAGTAACAAAACTCATCTACCTCCTTTATTGCTTCGTTCCCCAATTCAATTCCTTCAGCATCACCTGATTTTTTTACACTGCACTCCATTACTCTAGTTTTGCTCTTGTTAATGTTCATCTTATATGCCCCTTTCAGCACACTGTCCATTCCGTTCAATTGCTCTTCCAGGTCCTTTGTTGTATCTGACAGAATTACTATGTCATCGGCAAAACGCAATGTTTTTAATTCTTCACCCTGAACTTTAATTCCTTCTCCAAATTTCTCCTTGCTTTCCTTTATAGCTTGCGCAATGTACAAATTGAATAACATTGGAGAAAGGCTACAACCCTGTCTTACTCCCTTTCCAACCACTGCATCCCTTTCATGCCCTTCAACTCTGACAACTGCTGTCTGGTTTTTGTACAAGTTGTAAATAACGTTACGCTCCCTATATTTTACTCCTGCTTGCTTCAGAACTTGAAAGAGTTTATTCCAATCAACATTGTCAAAAGCCTTCTCCAAATCTACAAAAGCTAGAAATGTAGGTTTCCCTTTCCTTAATCTATCTTCTAGGATAAGCCGTAAAGTGAGTATTACCTCCCGTGTTCCTACATATCTCCTGAACCCAAACCGATCTTCCCCGAGGTTGGCTTCTACCAGCTTTTCCATCCTTCTGTATATAATTCGTGTTAATATTTTGCAACCATGACGTATTAAACTGATTGTTCTGTAGTTTTCACACCTGTCTGCACCTGCTTTCTTTGGAATGGGGATTATAACATTTTTCTTAAAGTCTGAGGGTACTTCGCCTGTCTCATATATCTTACACACCATGTGAAACAGGTTTGTCATGGCTGGTTCTCCCAGAGACTTCAGTAGCTCTGAGGGAATATCATCTACTCCAGGAGCCTTGTTTCGACTTAGGTCTTTCAGGGCTCTGTCCAATTCTTCTCTTAGTACAATATCTCCTATTTCATCTTCATCTACATCCTCTTCCCTTCCTACAATATTGTCTCAAAGTTCATTTCCTTTGTAGAGCCCCTCTATATGATCTTTCCACCTTTCAGCTTTCCTTTCTTTGCTGAGAACTGGTTTTCCATCAGTGTCCTTGATATTCATAGAGCTGTTTTTCTTATCTCCAAAAGTTTCTTTTATTTTCCTGTAGGATGTATCTATTTTTCCCCTATTCTACATCCTTGCATTTGCCTTCTAGCCACTCCTGCTTAGCCATTTTGCACTTCCTGTCAATTTCATTTCTTAGTCGTCTGTACTCCATTTTGTCTGTTTCATTTACTGCATTTTTATATTTTCTCCTTTCATCGATTAAATTTAGTATCTCCTGTGATATCCAAGGATTTTTTTGTAGGTCTTGCCTTCCTACCTATTTTGTCCTCTGCTACCTTAACCATATCATCTCTCAATTTTACCCATTCCTCCTCTACTGTTTTATTTTCCCCTGTTGCTGTCAATTGTTGTCTAAGGCTCCCTCTGAAATTCTTAAGAACCTCAGGTTCCTTCAATTTATCCAGGTCCCATCTCCTTATTTTCCTACCTTTTGTAGTTTCTTCAGTTTCAGCCTACATTTCATAACCAACGAGTTATGGTCAGAGTCTATGTCTGCTCCTAGGTATGTCTTACACTGTAAAACCTGGTTCTGAAATCTATGTCTTACCATTATAAAATCTATCTGGTATCTCCCGGTGTCTCCTGGTCTCTTCCACGTACACAACCTTCTTTTGTGATTCTTGAACCAGGTGTTTGTTATAACTAAATTATGTTCCGTGCAAAATTCTACCAGGCGGCTTCCCCTTTCATTCCGTTTGCCCAGACCATATTCACCTACTATCTTCCCTTCCCTTCCCTTCCCTTCCCTTCCCTTCCCTTCCCTTCCCTTCCCTTCCCTTCCCTTCCCTTCCCTTCCCTTCCCTTCCCTTCCCTTCCCTTCCCTTCCCTTCCCTTCCCTTCCCTTCCCTTCCCTTCCCTTCCCTACCCTTCCCTTCCCTTCCCTTCCCTTCCTTGTCCTACTACCGAATTCCAGTCTCCCATAACAATTAAGTTTTCCTCTCCCTTAATTGTCTGAATAATTTCCTTTAGCTCCTCATATATTTCTTCGATTTCCTCATCATCGGCAGAGGTAGTTGGCATATAAACCTGTACTACTGTTGTCGGTGTTGGCTTCGTATCTATCTTGGCAATGATAATGCGATCACTGTGCTGGTCATAGTAGTTTACCCGCACACCTATTTTCTTATTCATTATCAATCCTACTCCTGTGATCCCCCCAATTGATTTTGTATTTATAATCCTGTACTCACCTGACCAGAAATCCTGTTCATCCTGCCACCGAACTTCACTAATCCCCACTACATCTAACTTCAATCTATCCATTTCCCTTTTTAAATTTTCTAATTTCCCTACTCGATTAAGGGATCTAACATTCCATGCTCCGACTCGTAGAATGCCAGTATTGTCTTTCCTGATGATCACATCCTCCTGAGTATTCCCCGCCCGGAGATCCGAATGGGGGACTATTTTACCTCTGGAATATTTTACCCGAGAGGATGCCATCATCATATGTTCATACAGTAGAGCTGCATGTCCTCGGGAAAGGTAACGGCTGCAGTTTCCCCTTGCTTTCAGCCGTTCGCAGTAACTGTGTGGCAAAGCCACATTAGCTGATGTTACAAGGCCAGCTCAGTCAATCATCCAGACTGTTGCCACTGTAACTACTGAAAAGGCTGCTGCTCCTCTTCAGGAACCAAATGTTTGTCTGGCCTCTCCACAGATACCCCTCCGCTGTGGTTGCACCTACGGTACGGCTATCTGTATCGTTGAGGCAAGCAAGCCACCCCACCTCGGCAATGTCTGTGGTTCATGGGAGTGGCACAGTAACATATTGACTTGAAAGTAGGAGACTGCGCTAAATTAGGAAAAGTTTGCAATGATAAATAGGGGCTGCTATAGTGCATTGATAGTCCGCTTGGAGCATGTTACACGATATGTTGCTGCAATTGAAATTTTCCTAACATATTGAATTTTATTTTCGACTTAGGACCGGTTTGTCAATGTCTCGTTAAGTTCCAGTTAAGATTTTAACTTATCATTAGTGGAGAATTGCGTTTGTCAATGATTTGTTATGAGTTAACCTGAGGTTAAAGGATCTCAAACTGGCCGTTAAGTTAACGAGTAAAATTCTGCTCGTTACACGGCTAACAACCATTAAGGGAGAATCTGTATCAAAATGGCAGGATTCCAAAGCGCTAAAATACATCAATATATTCACTTGAAAAAGATCGATTTATCGCATAAAATAACAGAAGCACTACATGTATGAAAAACTAGTGTGGAAAGCAGCTTTATTGGTAAATTGTATCGTCAAATTTCTCGACCTATCCATGTCAGTAGCGGTTAGATGAGTTTGATACATTGCAGATACACAACATAACCTTAAAAATATTTTTGTGATATCAAAATACAAACTTACGGGTGACGACCAGTTAAGTGAGAAACGGTATGATAAATGGCTGGAATAAGATTTCGTTGACAATTACTATGATGTCAATATTTTGGATGAACTAGAGGACACTGCCCGTATAAGGCGTCATAGACGTATTTATGTTCGTCCAAATCTTTTGAATGCTGGGATGATGCAGAATTTGTTACGCAATTTCGTCTTCGAAAAGCCACTTTGGAAATGCTGCATGAAAAACTACACGACCATTTGAAGAGAACAACATATAGTTATGAATTTTGTAAGTTATCTGTTGTAATAAAAAACAGAATACATTATCTATGTGTGCAAACTTATTAATTCAGTATTTACTTATGCTTGTTGCACCTAGTGTAAGGCCTAAACTGTGATTTCTTCCTCCGATCTACAGGAACAGTGCAGTTTCGCCTACGTGCAATTTATTGCTTGCACTAAGGTAAAATTTTACGACGCTTCTCGCCGGGTTCCAGTGCTTATGTTGGCAACAGATGAACAATGAAATGTAGAATTGCGTTAATATTTTTCACGAGCTACAGAATAAATTTAATTGCTGCTTGTTTCACTTGCAGCAAATTTAATACTGTACCTGCTCTATGATCGACAGGTTCTAGTATGTACCCTTGTTCATTCAGAAAAAATAATTTTCGATTTAATTGCAGTTGACATTTATTGGTCATCTGAGTTGCCATCATTACCATTGGTGCCAACATAAACACTGCAGCCTGGCGAGAAGCGTCGTACAATTTAACCTGCAATAACGTCCTATGCACTTGGCAGTATATTATTGTACTACGCCCTAAGCACTTTTGGTGTCCTACATGTTCCATAGACAGCATTGAATTTATTTGCTGCAATGTCGTTTCTTTTTCGTTCCATGTCGTAGCGTCGTTTTTTTTTTTTTTTTTTTTTTTTACAATGTGTCATATTTCTCTATTAAGGACACAAGACTCTCGCACTAATTTATTTTAAAATTTGAGTTTCTTTCACGTTTGTTTGCCATAGCACCAAATAACAATTGTCTGCCAACCTCTTCCCTGATAGTCAAATATGGGAAACAGCTGTTTATTCAGACTGCACTTTCATTTGTTTCTATTGCCAACATAGTCGAAATATATCGAACCTTCTCGTTTTCTCCAGGTTAGCAAACGAGAGGTGTA
Organism: Locusta migratoria; assembly: GCA_026315105.1. Lineage (NCBI taxonomy): Eukaryota > Metazoa > Arthropoda > Insecta > Orthoptera > Acrididae > Locusta > Locusta migratoria. The sequence goes on along the minus strand of CM048751.1, from coordinate 159,191,881 downwards.
TGTGGCAATGACAAACGCAGTGCACTTAACGAGCACATTTAACGATACGTTAAAGTCATCTTCTCGTTTACTAACGACATGATTAACGAGAGATGGACGAACCGGCCCTGAGGAGGATATTTCTACCTTTGAGCCATGTCACAACAATTTATTTTATGTAACAGACGGGACTGATGACCAAGTAGTTTAGTCCCCTCTAAACAACAACAACAACAACATGTAACAGACTCATTTCCGGTGGCAATAAGGCCAGAATGAAATCTTGTATATATCATACAAGGTTACAAGTATCAAAGTGATATTTTGTCAAATCATAACATGCAAAGAGGGGCGTATTTTGCCATATGGTTAATACGCAAAACTTCATTAACTTCAGTGTTCTTCAAGGAAGAGTAGATTTTTTGAATGAAAATAAAACTCAAGTTAGGGATTTATTATTTGATGTACAGGTAATCGTTCATCAGTCACAAATGTTTATTTCTTTATTTGGTGTTCAACACGTTTCAGAGGTACAAATCCGCTTTCAAAAACCAATAGGAATTACATTTCCTTCAGTTTATCGCCTAGCACTAGAGAATGACACAGTCAAAAGAAACTACAGGCAAAATTCTACAATTTTACTGCTTATATCTGCAGGCCCAATATGGCATAAAACATCTTAGTAACTGTTGTCTCGCTGAAGTGATAGCGGACGTCATTTTTAGACAAGATCTAGCATTCATTCTTCAAATAAATCATAAAGCCCTTTCTACACGGGAAGTGAGAGCTTATGAGATGACCAATGATGCTCCGGTCACGCCAGCCGCGTACAGTGTAGACGCGTCCACTTGCACATGATGCACACATACGATCGCTAGTAGGCGGAGTAGGATGAAATGATGGATCCTATTCTCACGCATATGGAAGTGCTTCGCGCATGAGCAGACAACCAATTGGGGAACTCAGCTGACAAACGAAGCCAAGTCGGGAATTTGTTTGCGAATGTGTACTTGTCTCCTGCTCTGAGGAACGTAGTTTTTCGACTCAGTCATAAGTATTTTAGGAGGTGATACTGTAGAGGAATTGCTTTAAAAATTTAATATAACCTGTGCACAATTTTTATTGACTACAGAGATATAGCTGATAATATGAAATCCAAACAAACGTAGAGCAAATGTAAATCAAGAAATTTTCAGTGAATTATCCGTCGGTTCTTGGTAGTACATCACACTTACTTAAAAGTAGAATTTTGTGTATGTTCTACTCGTTCATTTCCACTTAGTTACCCGGTTTTCGGTTTACTAGGACATATTCAGACTTTAAACTACGTCAAAAACCAGTTATTTAAATAAAAGTCAATATGGTGATCTGCCAAAAACCGACGAAAGAATCAGTCAAAATAAACAAATCAGTTTGTTGTATATACCAAGAGCTTTATCTCTGTACCCAATAAAAAATTGGACAAACGTTAAATGAAATTTTAACTACTAATCGTGTTTATTACCATGTTCTAAAATATTTGCTATTTTTCCTGAAACATGCTGTAGTTAACAGATGAAATATTTGTTTTTGGTAAGCATTAATTGAAGCTTAATCAAAGTGAACGGTCTATGTACAGACACCTGAGCTTGTTCATTATATACATAGCCGCCTCAAACTGCAAGGGCTGGAAGTATGTAATCGCGTTTTATAATGAGGACGTTAACACGTGTGAGCGACGTAGTTACGCATAAACCACACGAAAACAATTAAATACAGTTTCACAGTGGCAGTCTAAAACACAGTTAAATGTTTTAATCATCTACTCTATTTATAAGAGGAAGTGTCCCGATTGACTAACTGACTGACTGATTGACTGACTGACTCATCATCGCCCAGCCCAAACCACTGAAGATAGAAACTTGAAATTTGTAGAGGGTGTTGACCTCACTCTGTAGGCGCCATTTAAGAAGCGATTTTTTGATATTCCGTCCGTAAGGGGGTGAAATAGGGGATAAAATGTTTTTTGAAAATACGTAGCTATTTAGGCAGTTTTGAAGCTAGAACTACAAAATTTCGGATTTTAAATCAGGTTTCGATTTTAAAAGACGCGTGTTTCGGTATTTTTTGAAATTCGACAAATAAGGGGGTAAAATAGGTGACGCAAAAAATTGATTTTCAAGAATATGTTGCTGTTAACTCAAATTTTAAGCTACAACTACGAAACTTCGGATATGGAATCTTGGTCAGGATTAAAAATCCATGTTTTTTAGAATTTTTGGAAATTCAACAAGTAAGAGAGTTAAATAGAAGATCAAAAATTCTTTTTGAAAACACGTTGCTATAGATACAATTTTGAAGCTAGAGCCGCAAAACTTGATATTTGTATAGTTGGTTCGACGTTAAAAAAATACGTGTTTCGGTATTTTTGAAACTCAACCATCAAGGGGGTTAAATTGGAGAGGGCATGTTTTTAGAAAATCTTTTGCTAATAAGGGAATTTAGAAGCTACAACCACTAAAAAATTCTTATATATTATCCGATAAATATAACATGTTTTTCGAAAAAAAGAGATGTACAGAGACAGAAGGTATAGGAGAAGTACTAATTCAAGACAGGAATAAATAAATAAATATCCGTGCAACGCCGGGTTTTCAGCTAGTCAAATATATATCATACAGTTCCGAAAAGTGATGTTAACGCGGCGATTCATTTCCTGTAACTTGACAACAAACGAAGTAGACGACTCAATAAATGCGTACCGTTCCAACGCTTCTTTGTAGTTCGACGGTCTATGGCAAGGGGCGCTGCAGCTGACGACTTCCTTGTGCGTGTTGCACGTCTCGTATAGAAAGGGCTTTAGCTGTAAGTGATGCAGAAAAACCGACTTCCGACATTTGCTGGTTTCATCGGAAATTCAGAGAGCATGCGCACAAGTGTACTTGGAGGTATGCTTACCGAGACAGCAGCGGCAGTCGCAATTAGACGCGCTGCATTCCTAGCCGCCTTCACTGCATCTCTTTATATAAGATAGAAAGACCGGAGAAAAGTTTTTGATCGATACTGGATCTATATTTACGTATTAATACACGGACTTTGTTACACCAGCATTGACCATCGACATCATTTCTTCTTTCTGCAGCCAATAAAACTACATCTATTTACATACTCCGCAATCCACGTAAGGGGGAGGGCGGAGGGTACACTGTACCACTACTAGGCATTTCCTTTCCTATTCCACTCCCAAATAGAATGAGGAAAAAAACCATGCCTAAATTCCTCCACACAAGCCCTAATTTCTCTTATCTTGTCTTTGTGATCATTACTCGATATGTAAGTAAGCGACAGGAAGATCGTTCAACACTCAGCTTCAAATTATGGCCCTCTAAATTTCCTCAATAGAATTTCTCGAAAAGAACGTCGTCTTTCCTCCAGTGATACCCATTCGAGTTCCTGGTGCATTTCCGTGACACTCGCGCTTTGGTCGAACCTACCAGTAACGAATCTAGCTGCTCGCCTCTGAACTTCTTCTATGGCTTCCTTTAAACTGATCTGCTATGGGTCCCAAACACTTGAGCATTACTCAAGATGTGGTCGTACAAGCATTATATATGTGGTCTACTTTGCAGATGAAGTACATCTTCCCAAAATTCTCCAAATAATCCGAAGACGGCTGTCCGCCTTACTCACAACTGTCCTTACATGTCTGTCCCATTTCACATTGCTCTGCAAAGTTATACCTAGATATTTGAATGACGCGACTGCATCAAGAAGCTCACTACTAATGCTGTATTGGAACATTATGGGATTGTTTTTCTACTCATGCGCATCACCTTACATTTTTCTACATTGAGAGCTAGCTGCCATTCTTTGCACCAATTAGAAATTTTGTCTAAGTCATTCTGTATGCTATTACAGTCAATTAAAGACAACATCCTCCTATTCACCACAGCATCATCAGCAAACAGCCGGAAAATAAAAGTCACTCTGTTCCTCAGATCATCATTATATAAATACGCTAACACGAAAATTGTGGTACAGATTACTAATTTATTCATACAAGAAGGCCAATGAAAGTTACATAATTCGAAAGACTGTTTGTCGTAGATTTCACGAATATAAATATGATGTGTGCATTTAGCCATTAAAAATTGGTAAAAGGAAATAGCAATTTTCCTATCTACAACTTGGATCAAATTCTACATTCTCCAACAATCAGCTCACTGATTGGCTATTCGCCTCGACCAAAGACTCTGTAATGCAGCGCATCTGCAGTATTAAAATAACGTATTAAAATAAGTGAATATCGAAACATGGAGTGCTCCCAACTCAATTTCTTGTGCCATTCAAATGCTTCATTTTCGCAGTGATTATGAGTGGTTAAAGGAAATGGATGTTTTCATATGAATGCTGATATAAAGGATGATTCGCTGGGAGAGGCATCTAGCGGTGCTCGGGTGGAACTACGAAGTCGAGAATGCTGATATAAATGATGATTCGCCGGGAGAGGCATGTAGCGGTGCACGGGTGGAACTTTGATGTCGACCTGTTGTTAGCTCTGGAATTCTGAATATCGCATTATCGAAATAACATTATTTCTTGGCATTGTATAAATACACGAACACCGAAATTGTAGTTCCATTTCAAATATTAGGCTAATGAAAGTTATGTAATTCGAAAATGGCATGAGAAGTATATACTTCCGTTTTTATTTGTTGTTATTGTGTCAGGCATTTTCCTTAACACGTAAAAGATACCGTTTCATTCCTCCCAGTGCCGGTTAAATTTTACCAAATATCCCAGCGGCCTCCTTGGCAACAGATGCTGAATAGTGGGAATCCTGTGAGTCTTCATTTTAGCCAATCGCTTGACAATGCTGATGTTTTCTCATGGAATCTTCGCTTTACGAGGGCAATTATTTTTACTGAGCGGACGAGGGTACATACAAGAACCTGTCAACCATAAAGCAGGAACAGCATTATTTGTTTACTTCATGGTCTGTACGATACACTAATTGAGTCATTCTATGTGGTTCGAACAAATGGTCAAAGATTTTCTATTGTGTTGTTGATGTTGCCAACATAATCACGCGAGGCCGCCGACATGAAACATAACATTTTACCCCCAGTGACCATCGTAAACACTATTGGTCGATTTTCGACCACAGTCAATACTAGTTTATATAGATGGACAATAATAGAGGTCCTATCACTTGTTTCCTTGGAATCATATCTAAGCGGACGTGGTGGAACCAGTTATTGGAGCGGAATTCCTAGCATATTATTGTCTACTGCTAGACATAGCCAACTCACGTCTTGTAAACAGCGTCACCAACCTTGCTGCTAATGGGTTTCGACGCGCTGCAACAATGTACGGCACCAAGCTGATGCAAACGGCAAATGACAACAAATACGCGGTGTTGCTGACACAGTTTCCAGGTACCATTCGACCTCCTGGCACACCAAAAGAGGTACCTCACAGCCCTCGACATTATATTACGACTACTGAAGGACCGCCGATTTCCAGTAGACCAAGACGCTTAGCTCCTGACTGTTAAGGCTAGTCTACATGACACCAAGCTACGACACTCATTAAATGAAATGAGTTGCACGCAATTGGTTTCGCGTGTGTCTATAGACACGGTGCTAAAACTATACACTTCAGTTTCGTTGTTTTATGAGAACCGTGGTCGTCGTGAAAGGGAAGTTTTTGCAGCTATAAGACTTGCAAGAGAGCTGTGTGAAGTCACTTCATAAGTCTAAACATAAAAAAACTAAGAAACGAGTTTCGGTTGGTGAATGGATGAAAAAAAGACATCATCTTGGTTGGTCAGTGACAATGCTGAAAGAGAATGTGGATGAAGAAACCTAGAAATTACTTTATTCATCTTATAATTTCACCAGAGATTATCAGCCAGGAATATGGAGAAATACAAATACTGCTGGAGTAATTGATTTAACGCTGCATGTTATTCAAATGTTCAAATGTTTGTATAGTCTATGGGACTTTACCACGGGGTCATCAGTCCGTAAACTTACAAACCACTTATGAACTAACTAAGACTAAGGACGGCACAAATATCCATGCCCGAGGGGGGATTCGAACCCCCGACCGTAGTGACCGTGCAGACCGTGACTGAAGCGCCTCAGTCCCCGCGGACACCGCGGCCGGCGAAAATTATTCAAAGCAGGCTGCATTAAGAAGTGAATGGTTAGCTTACCACTTTCTTGCTGAGGGGTCTGTATGATAGAAGTATCAGCATGTTTAAAAGTATTTACAAAAAAAAGTGAATGTAAAACCCTGTCACATTTTAAATAAGTATTTGCAAAGAATTTTGAATGTAATAACTGTCACGTTTTAACCAAATATCATAAAATAAAAGAATTCAGCGTAACAGATTTGTATAGCCTTTTCTTCTGTGTACATTTTTTCTTAAGTCTGTCAGTTCAATCCACGGGATCCTGGGTTGTAAACTTGCGCTGATCCAGACCCAGATGTTTTACTACATTGCATTCTCCAAAGATCGATTTGATAGGTATTTGGAATTGAATGTATATTTTTATTTATTGAGATTGGCCTCATTACAGAGGTTTACCTCCAACATACTAATACGCCAAGAAATGAATACCCTAGTACATAAGGTTTTACACTAACTATTCACTATATTTCTCCACGTGTGTCTATCTTGTGTGTCTTCTTCTTCTGCGTCCAGTTTATTCATTGTGAGCTGTACATTTTTGATCCAGGTGGTTACAGGTCGTCCTCTTCTTCTTTTCCCCTCATGTTGCCACTCCAGTACCAGGTTCGGTATTCTGGTATCCTCCATTCTTCTTACATGCCCGTACCACTGTAATTTCTTTCTATCCATCACCTCATCTATTCTTTCTATTATTTCCATCCTCTTTATTACTTCGGTGTTTCTTCTTTTTTCTTTCCTCGAAATTGTGGCCGATCTTCTCCAGAAACTCATCTCTAAAGCTTGCAGTTTCTTAGTGTGCTTCTGGTTTATGGTCCAGGTTTCCACTCCGTACAGAACTGCACTCTCAAATATAGATTTATATATAATTTTTTTTGTTCTGTTCATTACGTTTCTGCTCCATAGGACTGAGTTGAGCATTCCAATGACCTTTCTTCCACTGCTAATTCTTTTATTAATCTCTGAGTCGGATTTTCCCTCAGTTTCTAAAATGGACCCCAAATAACAGAAAGTGTTAACTATTTTTATTTTCTTTCCCTTTCTTTCTCTATGCATAGTTCATGTGGATCATTAGTCAAGTATTCTGTTTTTTGATAATTAATCTTCAGACCCCAATTTTTGTATGCTATTGCTAGTTGATTACACATGTAGTTTGCATCTTCTCCGTCTTTTGCTATGACAACTTGATCGTCAGCAAATAATAAATGATGTAGATAAACTCCATCTCTTATTTCTAGTCCCATACTATTACATTTCTGTGACCACGTTCTCATACAAATATCTATATAGATTTTGAATAATGTTGGTGACATGGGACAGCCTTGCAACAGACCTTTGCTTGTTCTAAATTTCTGTGAAAGTGTATTACCAATTTTCACTTGGCAAATATTATCTTTATACATTTGTTCTATTATTTTAATTAAAGATGTATTTATGTTTGCCATATGTAGTGCTCTCCAGAGTAGTTTCCTTGGAACAGTATCATACGCTTTTTCTGGATCTATAAAAATAAGTCCAACATTTTTCGATTTTTCTCTATGTTTCTCCAAAATCTGTCGTAATGTGAAAATATGGTCTACACATGATCTACCAGCTGTGAAACCGCATTGTTCTTGTTGGGTTCTAAAATTTTTTTCCAGTTTATTTTTAATTATTTTCCCAAAAATCCTCATTAGTGTGTTTGTAACAGAAATTCCACGATAGTTCGAGCAAATTTTGTGATCCCCTTTCTCAAATATGGTACTAATGTAACCCAGTTTCATCTCCTTAGGTACAGAATCTCCATGTAACATTTTATTGAATAACTGCAAAATCAGTTTTACAATTTTGTCACCACCATACTTCAGAAACTCCATATTGATATTCCCTGGTCCAGGTGATTTACCATTCTTCCCTGTCCTTAAGACCTGAAGTACTTCAATTTCTGAAATTTGGATCTCATCATCATGATGTTCATTTTCTTCCACTGTTCTTTCCTCTAGATATTCTTCTCTGTCCTCATTCAATAATTTTTTGAAATATACTTCCCACTCCTTTTGTGTTACCAGTTGAAGATTGGATTTGCCTTTTGTATCTGATCGAAGCGCTTTTAATACTGACCATGCTTCTTTCGCTCTCCCAAATCCCAGTTTACTATTAACGTTGGTACATGTTCTTTCCCATGCTTCATTCTTTGCTAACCTTATTTTCTTTTCCACTTAATTCTTTTTTTTATATATATATATTTAGATCTTGTTCCTTCAGATTTATCATTCAACCACTGAACGAATGCATTTCGTTTTGCTTTAACTGATGTTTGTATTTCCTCTGACCACCACTCTGCTGCACGTTTGTGGTTGTTTTCTTTTATGCTCAGCACCTCTGATGTTACGTTTTTCACTTTAGTTTTTATGTATTCGTATATTTCTTCTGTGCTTCCTTCAAATGACTAATCCAGTGCCCTCTCCATCCTGGCCTTAAAGAATGTTCTTATACTTTCGTCTTGTAGGCTGTCAATATTGAAATGTACATTTTGATCTTTCTCACTACAGTTCATTGAATGTATATTAGTCTGCAAACAACTTATTGTTGACCCATCAATATTTAATCATGCGCAGTGCGCGGTATTAATATGTTCGTAAATGGCGCGTGTGAAATTGCAATTCATTAGGAGCCCATATCTGAGGTTCTATTCATCTCAGAGTGAAGGGGTAAAGTGTTCTGGATAGATCTTGGCCTAGTGATCATTTATGTACATATTAGAAGAATGGGTATACTATAGCTATCATACAGTATATCGTCAAACTTTTCGAAGTTACACACTACCTGGAGGGAGCCTATTCAAATTGAGCAAATCAGTTGGCTTTTGTACATGACGGGTAGTCTATGGTGAGCTTTTAAACGGCTTACAAAAGCACCATTCATTCGTGGCGGTTCCTGAGAAAATCTCAAAAAACCATGATCTTTGGGTATCAAAAAAACGAATTGTGGGGATGGTCACTTCGATGCTTTCTATTCATTGCAAATCTTCAAAATAGTTACCATATTTTCTAATGATGATATTCTCAAGGTGGCTTTTATATTTTTTCCATATCGTTGTCCATTACCGAGATCCAGAGGTTGAAACGTATCATAGTTTTGCACAAAATCCGTTTTAGCGCCGTGAATCGCAAATATCTAAATAACTAGCCAGAGAACATGGTTCAAATATTAACAATACATCAAGTAGACATTTAATGAAACAAATCGCAATTTACGATCACTTATGGCTTCACTGTACTAAGTTTAGATGTAATACCAGTGTGCGGCGAATGAAAATTTTTGCCCGGGTGGGATTCGAACCTTGGATCTCCTGCTTACCCGGTAGATGCGTTGACCACTCTTCCACCGAGGACACAGTGACCAACCCAACTGCAGAGGACTCTTCCCTACACGTCTCCCGTCACACCCAAATCTCCAATCGCCACACTGTCTCTTTTCTATTACAACCTGTAATGCTCGCAGCCACAATACTGTATTCCCGTATTAGGGAGAACAGTCCATGAGGTATCGAGAGACAATTAATTGTCGTCAGGAGCCCTGCCTCGGCTTGTATACAATTATATATATCTTATAGACGACGTTACAGCGTTCAATGAATGAAACAAATCGCAATTTGCGATCACTTATGGCTTCACTGTACTAGGTTTAGATGCAATACCAGTGTGAGGCGAATGGAAATTTTTGCCCTGCCCTGCCGGGATCTCCTGCTTACTAGGCAGATGCTTTGACCACTCTTTTTTTTTTTCTATGGGGGATCAGTTCATTGCGGTTCCTTTTTGTTCGTTGTCGTTCGATGAGTTCTTGGCTCAGCTTTTTTTATTACAGAGAGCCGTTCAGTCCTCTGACCGGGCGCGCTGAGCCACGGCGCCCGGCGTCCACTCTGCCACCGACGACACAGTGACCAACCCGACTGCAGGGAAGAGTCTTCTTTTCGAACTAAGGCCAACAAACAAACTTTTCTCATCATCAGAAATTTTAGGACCTCTCTATATTCCATCGGCACCTTCCATTTTCTTAGCTTTGTTATTGCCTGGTTTCACCAAACTTACGAATTGTAAAAACTTTGGCTGTATTGAAAATCCCGCTATTTACCTAGCGATATTCGTTTGTTCAATCGAAAACTAGAGAACAACAATGAAAAAAAAACGATAAAACTCGATAGTATCGACTTAATACACGATACTGAACCCTGTTTCGATTGGAGAGTCTGTTAAAATAAACGCCCCGCCTATTCATTGAGACTGGCGATGATAAAACTCTGTATCTTTTGACGGTCCGTCAAAAATAAACGAGGCGTCGAATCTGACGTTTATCTAACATATTTAGACGAAGTTTGGTGAAACCGGGTATAGTCCGTTAGTAAGATACGGCCGAAAAGCCGCGATATTTTGCTATAAAAAGTGCTTATTGTGCTGAAAGATGGCGTTCGGACTGCTCTGAAACTTACCATACGATTTGAAAAAAGGTACTCAGCGAAAAAAATTGATTTTTGTACATCTTAAAGATATCAATCTTCGGTCGTTGAAGGGGTGATTTTTGTTTTCGTTTACTTTACAGTTAATATGCAGCATCCGGTTTAGTGAACTATTGCAACATATTTTAAAGGGGTTTGCAGAGGTAAAAACACATAGCGTAGACTTCTCATATGGTTGACTTTAGGTTACACATAGGTGCATACGAAATGTAGATAACATATCGAAATTTTACTTAAAGTTTAGAGCAGAATGATATCATGTGTGATTCTTGAGATATCGGTTCGTGAATGATAGAACGCCACAGTAATAGGTTCAAAAACGCTATTTCTGATTGTGAGGTAACGTATCTTGAGGAATAGGAAATGACTAAAATGTTATGTTAAGAAAATGTTACTTAACAGTAATATACATGTGATGCAGTGTTATTAATCCCTTGATATTTCATCAACATTCACGTCTTTCAGGCCACTGGACGTGCAAAATTCGTCATCGTAATGGTTGGAGTAACGTGAACGACTTGATTTATTGTGAAATAGCAACTTCATATAAGACTAAATCCTAAGCTGGACTCAAAAATATTTACATGCTTTTTATGGAACGATTTTGATAGTGTTTAACAATATTCTTTGAAACAGTGAAGCGTGTTTGGCAATAATCTGAATGTGAAGCTCTTTTCAGAAAGTAAACTACTACATAGTCAATTTGGTGTGACGTTTGTACAAATGTATCAAGGTACAAAAAATACTATCCAAATTTTAATCACCATTGATTTCATGTTATATAAGCAGTACACTGTGATGTAACAGGAAAAAGACGGAAACCAGCTGAAAAATGCTACTGCCGGAGCACAGAAAAGGCGAATGTGTTCTGTGACACAAAAGTGTGGAACCAGCTGCCTCAATCCTCATTCCGACTTCCTCACCAAAAATTTTCTCATGCGGACATATTCGCGTTTTTTTTCGGCTGAATAGAGTAGAGACAGTGCAATAGGCAGAGAGAGCCATATATGATGGAACAGAGAAAGTGTCAGTTCAGAAGAAAGACATAGGCATGAAAACAGTAATGGGAAGTGAAACGAAATGTCAGAAGTCAGGAACAGTGGCAACAGCAAACTAAGACAGATGCAGATAGTAGCAATTGGAGCAAAGAGAAAACAGTGGGAAACTGAGATGGAGTCCATACATATATCATGAGTGTGCGGCTCTCTAATACTATAGCACAAAACAATTTGTCTAATTTTTCCCATCCCCAGTACCCGGTCTACAGGTCAATCCTCAAGCAAACCATCCCCTTGGACATAAGTGTAAGGAAGACAATCGTGACTGAAGACAATGAAAACCGACTCTAAGTGATAAAGAAAGGATACTTGCAACAGGACAGGAAGTGAATGGGGCAGAGAGACGATGAAAGTGGCAGAAACAGACAGTGGTGAGGAATCGGGAGGGAAAGGGATGAAGACATTGAAAGTTTGACACAGACAGAAAGCGGCAGTGGGAGAGACAGCAAACAAACGGACAGAGACATATATAGACACTGACAGTGAGATGACATTGTTGACTATGACTGGAAAAAGTATTTACAAAGTTATGCACTAAAAGTGTGTGAATATGTTCGCATGCCAAACTTTTTGGTGAGAAAGTCGGAATGAGGATTGAGGCAGCTGGTTCCACACTTTTGTGTCAGAGAACATATTCGCCTTTTCTGTGCTCCGGCAGGAGCATTTTTCAGCTGGTTCACAAATGATTGCATCCAGAGTAACAATACGCCGCTGCTTATTTCAGAAATTTTCATCATTAAAATGCCATAAACACCTATGCAACGCATATATGTCCAAAAATCGAACAATTTCTTCTGTTCCCCACTTACTGATGTATTTTGTTGTGTTTTTGTTATCACCTAACCTAAAAACTCGCACAAACAGTTTCGCCAAATTTGGAAGGAGACTAAACTGTTTAGTTTCACCAACAAGTTACATGTACGCCTGGCGTCCACACTGGCCAGTAATGCAGTTGCATGATATGTAGTATCGTCGTGTAAACTATCCTTTATGCTATTGGCAAGGTAGAATTTGATTTCATGCTGAAAGAAGCAATTATTCGCCCTTCCAACAGTCCCTGGTCGTCTCCTCTACATTTAGTTCCGAAAAAGACTGGCATGTGACGCCCTTGTGGAGATTACCACGCTCTTAATGCCTGGACGGTACCATATCGGTACCCTGTGCCTATGGACTGCGACTATGCCTTGTCCAGTGCAACTATATTTAGCATACTTGATTCTGCAAACGCATATACAATTCCTGTGGCGCTAGAGAACATACCAGATATGGTATAATAACACCATTTGGACTCTTTGAGAGTCTTTTCATGGCATTCGGTTTACGAAATGCTGCCCAGACCTGCCACAGATTTATAGACTCAGCGGTTCGTGGTTTGCCATTTTGTTTCGCATATTTGGACGATATCCTTGTCAACTCGTCCACGGTAGAAGAACAGCACCAACATTTTAATGAAGTTTTTAAGCGCCTAAACCAGATGGGGTTAAACTTAAAATTGAGAAGTGTCTGTTTGGACGACCTGATGTTATTTCTTTTAGGACATCTGATCTCTCCTGCAGAATCATTACCGCTTCCTGACAAAGTAGAGGCTATTTTAAAAATGTCACGGCCTGAAACAGCAACAGAACTGCGCCGTTTTCTAGGAAAGTTAAATTTTTACCGTCGTCTCTTCCCCCAATCGGCTAAGTTTCAGAACTAAAGGGTGATCCGACGGTAAGATTCAGAGGAAGACTTTGGAACTCATCAGTAAGAGCTTGATTCCTGGACTAGTTACTAAGAGTTTACGTCCGAAGACTGCAGTTCCTCCTAGACTCTATGGTCTATCCAAGATCCACAAAAAGGGCTGCCTCTTCATCCGATTGTGAGTAACATAGGTGCACCAACTTATTTTGTGGTTAAATATCTAACATCACAATTGGGACCCCTCTTAGGAAAGTGTGAGCACCATATTCAAACTTTGAGGATTTGATAGGACACCTACAAACTCTTAGAGTGCAGTCATCGGATCTCTTAGTAAGTTTTGAAGTTTTGATGTGGTATCTTTATTTACCAAGGTGCCCTTGCAGGACTGTTTAGATCTCATTACAAGCAGGTTTGAGGAGGACATAGTGGCATTTTTTCGGCACGTGCTTTCTTCAACACACTTTTTTTTTTTTTTTTTTAAGACCAATACTTTTAGCAAGTGGATGGTGTTGCCATGGATAGCCCTCTTTCTCCTGTGGTGGCCAATTATTTTATGGATGACTTTGAAGAAAAAGCTCTGCAGTCAGCCACTCTCAAACCTTCATGTTTTCTGCGATATATGGATGACACATTTGTGGTTTGGCCACACGGACTTGACACTCTACCCAATTTTCTTCAGCATTTAAACTCGCTCCATGCGAATATAAAAATTCACAACGGAAGTGGAAAAAGACGGCACTTTACCTTTTCTTGATGTCTTGTAAAGAAGGAAAGCAGATGGGACCTTGGGTCACAGTGTCTACCGCAAGCCAACGCATATAGATGGTCCTAGGTTCGAGTCCCGGTTCCGTAACACAATTTTAATCTGCCAGGAAGTTTCATATCAGCGCACACTCCGCTACAGAGTGAAAGTTTCATTATGGAAACATCCCTTAGACTGTGGCTAAGCCATGTCTCCACCATATCCGTTCTTCCAGGAGTGCTAGTCTTGCAAGTTTCGCAAGAGAACTTCTGTGAAGTTTGGAAAATAGGAGGCGAGGTACTGGCGGAAGTACAGTTGTGAGGCGGCATCGTGAGTCGCGTCGGGGTAGCTCAGTGATAGAGCTCTTGCCAGCGAAAGGCAAAGGTCCCAGGTTCGAGTCCCGGTTCCGGCACGCAATTTTAATCTGCCAGGAAGTTTCATATCAGCGCACACTCCGCTGCAGAGTGAAAGTTTCATTCTGCATACAGATACATATCTGCAGGCCACACGCTGCCACCATCCTGTACAGCGTGTTAGTGCATTACGTACGCTGGTTCATAGAGCACGTGTGGTATCTGATCCTGAAAGCCTGTCAAGTGAAATGGAACATATGAAGACAGTGTTCCGACAAAACGGATATTCTGAGAGCCAGATACATAATGCATTGAGGCCCACCGAGCAGAATGAAGACACAAATACAACTTCCACCTTGGCGTTCTTGCCATACTTTGGTGCCATGTCATCGAGAATTGGAAGAGTCCTTGGGAGACACGAAATTAAGTGTGTTTTTCGACCATCTCCAAACCTGAGGAACTTGTTAGGATCGGACAAGAATGATCTTGGTCTGAGGAAACGTGGAGTATATGAGATCCCTCGTCAGTGTGGAGCGGCATATATAGGCCAGGAATGTCGCACAGTGCAGGAATGCTGCGATGAACATCAGCGTCATACACGCCAGCATCAACCAGAGAAGTTGGAAATTGCAGAACACTGTCTGAACACAGGGCATCTCATGTTTTATGAGAAGACAGAAATTCTATCCCCAGCTTCATCCTCTTCGGGTTGCGTCATTAAGGAAACAATACATATCCGTGCATCCGATAGTCTCATCAACCGGGATACGGGATTTCAATTGAGCACAGCCTGGAACCCCGCCTTGGCTACTATCAAATCACGACAAGAAAGTCAAAACCTTTCGATAACGGAACCGCCATAAATCGGTTTAGTTTTAGTGAGTAACGTCTGGCGGTACTGTTTGTTAACACAGCGTACAGCACACGCACAAAATAGCCGCTTTGTTTTTCCCCTGCAGATGTCTCTTTAGATCAACGCCCTCTGTCGACAAATTATTGGGCTTGAGTAATTTGCGCGTCTGTGCAAGCTTTGCCAGCGTGTCCTATAGACAACAGCGCTCATATGCAGATACTGTCACAGTTGTACTTGGCCATCAGCAAGGTGTAACCACCTGAAGATGTCGGACAGTGGCTCCAAAGAAATATTGTGGGATTTACACAACATTATCCGGTGGCAAACACGTGAAGACTATATACAAAAATATATATGTCAGAGCAATAATTAAAAATAAATGGTAATGTTGAAGTTTTCAAAAACAATGAATTTGATCAGTAACATTTCGCCATAAATGTGCAGTGAGAATATTCACATCAGCGTGGTCTTTGAGAGTAAAAGAGCACCTTGTGTATTATCTTTAAATTAAACAGCGGCCGATGCCGATTCCGCATGAGCGGTAGAAAGCAGAATTTTATGTCGAGGCGCTGACCTCACTTAACCGTGAGACAAATTGCAGTTTTATTAGTCCTGTGTTAGACGTTAGACAACTATCAAGTTTACGATCTTCACTCACCACAAGGCACTCATCTGTGCTTTCTTACAAAATAATGACAAGTTATCACCCCGACAATACAATCATTTAGAGTTTATAGCTCTATTTAGTAAGAACATACAGCATATACCAGACATTGACAATGTCGTAACAGGCTACCTGTCATGGGTAAATAGCTTAGTGAAGATGACAGCTTTTGAGCAACTTGCTGAAGCACAAGAATCAGACCACGAACTTCAGAACAGTCTGAAAGGCACTTCTTCCAACTTGCAGTTGTGCCAGGTCAACGCCCCTACCACTAATGTTAAATTTTATTGTGATGTTTCTATTTGGAGAACTCGAACTCGTTCGTTTCTGACACCTGTATCCCGCAGACAAGATTTTGAGAGCCTGCGCAACTTGTCACACAGGCATCAGAGCTACAGTTCTTCTTGTTACTAGCCATTTTGTGTGGCTGGGAATGCAAAAGGATTTTCGTGAATGGACTCTACCATGTGTTCAATGTCAGCATAGTAAAATATTCCGACTTACACATGCGCCTGTGGGAGACTTTCCAGAGACAACAGCCAGATTTAAACTTGTCCATAATGATGTAGTAGGACCACTGCCTTCATCAAACGGACACCATTATCTGTTGACAGCAATTGACTATTTTAACCGCTGGCCTGAAGCCATATATTTCACCGGAAATATTAGCCTTTGCTTTCATTTCACAACTGGGTTTCACGTTTCGGTTGTCCATTGCATATCACTGCTACCATGGATGACAATTCGAATGGAAACGTTTTACTCAGCTGAGTAAAGTATGCGGTGCTTAGCTTCCTTAAGACCATGAGCTATCATCCAGCAAGTAATGGTGTGATAGAACGCTGGCATCATACATTAAAAGCCATACTCATGTGCCACGATTTACATTGGACAGCAGCTTTACCTGGGTTTACTGGGTCTGCTTAATACTTACAAACCTGACTTGGACTCTTCAGCAGCAGAGCTCGTATATGGTGCTTAGACTTCCTGGCGAGTTTGTTGACCCGAGTGCTGTCAAACTAGACAATAACAACACAGCGGACTTCGTTTCCCGAATGAGAGAATGAATCACACAAATGCAGCTACGTCAAGCTTCGAGACATGGAACTTCAAACTATTTGCATCAAAACTTATATATTCATGCTTACACGTCAAGTTGTGTGTCGATGGAGTGAAACCAGCACTAACTCTGGTTCTCATTGTGTTGTTGGTAGAACTTACAAAACAACAAGCATTCTGCTTGACAGTAACTACTGTCCCTATCGGTTAAAGTGCAGTTTATGCGGCAGCGGCTAGCCGTCGCGCTCGCTAGGTTGGCAATGGCAGAGCAGCCAATCAGAAGTCGTGATGCCGCGGCCAATGAGATTGCGTGTTTCATGACGAATTTGGCGTCAATTTCGAAGTTTATTCGACGATATCGGTGCCGCGTTTGGGTGATTGAGATTTTTAGATAATTGTCGTATTACGGACATAAGTGACCTATTATTAATGCACCACAGCAGTCAAACGTGTTTTATTTGTTTTATGACCAGTAAGAAACATTGATCATTTTAAGTGAAAGTTAAGTTAGGTATAGGTTAAACGATAAGTTTTTTTTTTTTTTTTTTTTTTTTTTTTTTTTTTTTTTTTTTTTTTTTTTTGTGAGGGCGCATAGCACCCGAATCTCCGGTTCAAAACCACTCAATTTACAGTTGTACGCTCGATATATATATCATTTCAGTCCGAGCTACCTCGATTGGAAGCATTCTTGGAAGTTATAGTAATTACTATTGCTGACCGGACAATGGTACATACAAGAACCTGTCAACCATAGAGCAGGTATAGCATGTTTTATTTATTTTATTATATATTCGAAACAGTGATCAAGTGACATCCATAATGATAGCAACTGTAACTTGTAGATCGTCAAAAACTTTTGCATACACTGCTTCGATTTGTTTTCATAGTACAATTGTAACGCTCTTTCTTATTGGCCGCGGTATGGCGACTTCTGATTGGCTGCTCTGCCGTTGCCAACCTAGCGAGCGCGACGGCTAGCCGCTGCCGTATAAACTGCACTTTTATACCCGGGCCGCTGAAACATTGCACTTGACGTTTCGCGTTACGACGAGTTAAGTTGGCTACACTGCTTTAGCGACGTTGCAACACTAGCCTCTATACATACAGCAGACGAAACGGTTTTCAGCTGCATCTCGTAAATGTAAGCTATTGAGCAATAAAAGTGCATATAATAATTCGTTCTTGAGCAGCAATTAATTAACGGCATATTAATGAAGACCAGAACACAACAATACACACGCTTTCAATAACGGAGCAAAGCAATATAGAAAATAAGCATTGGATCACGACAAATTCGAAATAAACAATAACCAAGATAGTAACTTCTCTCTCTACGTTTTATAATCAGAATGCTTTTCACTCACCAATTTACGGCGACAATGGTACAATTACATCCAGCTCCCCATCTTCACTGTTGTCGTCACTGCCAAAATCATCGTCATCACCAAGACAAATAATTAACCGTTCATGATTACTTATGATTCCTTCCATTTTTTGCGCTGCACGAATCAGTTTTTCCAACGTGCTCGACCCTTTTGTTTCTAAGATGCAGCATCCGTAGTGGCAACAGCTTCATGCAACTGCTTTTCCACCTCTGTTATTGTGAAAGACTTATTGTTCCTTAAGTAATTTTTCACGTCACTCCATACCAATTTTATAGGGCTAAAACGGCATTGAAATGGAGGCAGATTTATTTCATTGTGACGCTGCTCCTTTGTGATTTCGTCTGCTGCATATGTGGGTGTAATAGGCTTATTTTGTTTCACGGGCGATTATAAAAGAAGTTTTGACATTGACATATCTGCAGCAATATTTCTTTCTTGTAACCACTGCCCCATAACTTTTTTCCGATCGTTTGAAGCGAGAATGAACTTCCTGCTCAGAGCATAAGCTTCGAAGTTTTTATTCATACGAAATTGAGACTTAGAAAACGTCACTAGACAAACGTCTTTTCGGTGACATTATCCAATTACTTGAACTCGGAAATTAAATTTAAACCACTCACAGTAAAACAAATCCCAGCGAAAAGAGCACACACAACATAAACACGCGATAAACACGATACACAAATTTGTTTACGGTAGAACCGAACAAAGCCGGCAACGCGGGAACGTTGACGTCACGGCACGTGATCACTGGAAGTGTTTACCGCGCTGTGATTGGATCGTTCCTAGCGACTAGCGCCTCGCGCTTCTTGCTCTTCACTTGTTATTTGTAAACGTCAAGTGCAAAGTTTCAGCGGCCCGGGTATACGTCCCTATGAACAGAGTTAAGGCTGGCTTTTGCGCTACTTGAGGTTCTGTCGACGCACATGCAACGTGCCCAACAGCAGCCTGTACCACAAGCACAGCCACGTCGAATGGAAACAACTTTCCATCCTGAAGGTCGTACACATTCCGGTCGACGCATCCATTTTCCATCAAGATTCTTCGACGACTCTCCAATTCCGCTGAAGGGTCTATTGTAGCGATCTACAGTGGTCTGTCTGTCAAATGAGTCCACGCACCTGCCGCAAGGATCGCTGTGTTGTTAAAATACTCTCTGATGCAGTGCGATATTCCTTGACACGTGCCTTTATTCGTAGAACCGTTTTCGAGTGGCACTTCGGCTCTTCGGCTCTCAAAGACGTACTTTGGAGGCAACGATAAATAAATGTCTGTGATTGTCATGGAGGTAAAAGGGTGGTTGTCAAGTCTGCGGTAGCCATTCCAGCAGACGAATAAAACCAGTTGTTCATTACTTATTTAGTTGGGTAACTGGAAAGTGTTACCTGCGTTTCCATACCTGTTATGTATTTATATTCCGATTTGAAAGTAAAATCCACTGCTAGAATGCTGCATTTGAGTCGCGATTATTTGGAAAAGTAGAAGTTTCGCGTTTGAATTCCAAAGCATGTAGCTCGCGTATCATTGAACAATGCAATTTCAAAGCTAACGTGCATTAAATAATTACGACAAATACTTTATTTTTTACAGTTAAATGCCTTTCTTTACGTTTTAAGATCTTAAAGAGGACAACAAACACAATGTCTATAGGTCTGAAGACTGCCCATTAAAGGCACGTATAGAGATGCCAGCAGATGACATTGTTCTGGGTATTCTCTATGCACTTGCAACAGAAATTAAATTTAGCCTGTTAGGATCTTAGTTAACCACACGCACTGTAATCGTGACATATTCAAAAATAAACCACCAAATATTGGTGACATTGGAATATCGGTCTAAGCACACTCTCGGAAATCGCGATATATTCGAAACTAAGCAACAAAATATTGGGGAGAAACATGAAATAGCCATTTCATACCCTTGGAAATCACGAGATATTCGGAAATAAATAGCCAAATCTTTCTGAGTAGCGAATGTTGTAGGTCTAAAAGTCATTGATACTCATTTCACTTACTATACCACAGCAATTTTAACGTTACCCTAGTTTTGTCTGCAACCATATTTTCGAAAATCCCAACATAGTTGGAATAAAGTCAAATATTTGTGAGAAGGAAGAACATAAACGTCATTGCTGATCGTGCCACTTGCAGAAGCAATTTCATTCTTCGTTCTTCAGTCACACATAAAAATCACAAAATCGATGTGACTCCTGAGACAGCATGTAAGAGTACTGGATAACATAATACTGTTATGTGAATAAGAAAATTCCACAAATTGTCGTGGATAAATAACTCCTACAATGTGTTACAAATGTTAAGATTAAAAAAAAAATGCATGGGTCGAGTTTAGTTTGCAGAATCTCTTGTTTGGTAGTCCATCACTCTACCCATTACACTACAGTAACTCAACCTTATTAGTCCCTTCATGTTTTATATACTCGTTCCCACAAGTTTGTTTCTCAATGATAATATGATTTAATTACATTTACTTACAATAAATTCATCCAGAGATGATTTTGAAATTCATCGTTAATTCACTGTTGCCCTGAAACGGTTTACTATGAGTTATAAAACTGAAACTATGAGATATATGGCAAATCAAGATGGCATCTGTGACATGGAAGTAACAAGTGAATTTCATTTTCACATCACTTTCCAAAGTCGTCCATTGGCTAATGTAACAGCGATTTTCATTGAAGGGAAAGAAATTTTTGCTAAACATATATTTATCGTTGCCTCCAAAGTACGTCTTTGAGAGGCGAAGAGCCAAAGTACCACCAGAGTCCAACATCACTACGTTTACATGCAACACATCTTCCGGAAGACGAAAACCGATTTTCGTAAACCGTTTTTCGCTGTCGGGTTTACATGGCATAGCCTGAATCGGATTTGGTAGCTCACTTAAAATGGCGGCTGGAAAACAGCTGATTCAGTTCCTTATTTAGTCTGCACAATCGCTATTTTTCTTTATTTAAATACACAGATATATGTTCACTCTAATATTTATACTTTTATTTCACATTAGAAAATATCACTCTTTCCATATGTGCCGAAAATTCTTAACAAGAAAACACAATCTGACAAGCCAAGAACGCTTCAAAAACGGTTGCGTTTACATGGGCACGAAAATCGATTGTGGAACTGAAAAACCGCTTTAGAGAAGCGGATTTCCAGAATCGATTTTGGAGTGTTTACATGACCAACCAAAAGCGGAATTGGGAAATCGGTTTACGAAATCCGGTTTTGGGAGCCCATGTAAACGGGGTGCATAAGAGTTAAGAAACTCCCAGGGAATTCTTGCAACTTCACGACTGCAGGGCTGCCAAGTGGCTGGGTCGTAAAAACATACCGCGAAGCTATTAAGTAATGGATGTGTAATTACAGTGAAGCAGCATATTCAGAATACCTTCGTATTTACGATCTTTTGTGACGCTGCAAATTGTAGCGCTCTCAAAATTGTATTTCAGAAATCTCTCATTTGCAAAGGATGCTCGGAAGTAAGAGAATAATGTTACGAATAACAAGTGTTCATTTTCGGTCGTTAGTTGTACTTTTAGGCATAGAAGTAAATATTTAACAATTCATTCATGTCCAAACTTCTGCTTTTAATCAGAATCACAAATACTTGACTACTCTTTCATAATATTAATGCTGTATAAAAGTAATGTCTGAATGCTTCAATAGAGCCTGCTTAGTTTTGCATCTCACATTGACAAAAGTTATAAGCCTGTATAGCAACATATTTTGCTGGTTACCTACTAGTTTGAAAAAGTGAATGCATAACTACAATTTAATAAATAATATGTCGATACATAAACTGTTAATAGTAGCACGTCATATTCTTGAAGATATTCAATTTGATATGTACCACGTAGCTAAAAAAATTATGATAGGTACACAAAAGGCACAGAAGCAAGGCCAAGGTGAAAAGAGGGCTTAAAGGTGATGTAGAGTCTAGTCTCCTACAATGTAAAAACGTCTGTAGTTTTGAAGATATTAATATGTCCGAAATCCGCTAAAACACAGCTCATACAACATGTTAGTACGCACCAAGCACGCGAACATAATTATAATCAGTTACTTCTGTACTTGAGAACATCAGGTTGGATTTATTTCTGCTTTCAAAAATGTTTTTAGACGATATAATTACGACTCAGGTATTGTGAACTGTGTGAATTACACTACACTGGCAATTTGTTATTATAGACTGCCAATAACAGAAGCAGTGATATTACTATAATAATGTTGTCATATTTGTATTAGGAAGTTCACAACAACGTTCAGTGACTCCGAAATCTGCAAGTAACAGCTTTACACGGCAATATCTCTGTTTTTATCATGCCAGTCCTCTGTTATTCTCTACTGACCAATTGGAGCACTAGTATCACTTCAGTTGCATTTTTTTTTCCCTAGAGAGTTTTGCGACTGTCTGTAATGGACTGTGGTACCACTCGAAAACGGTTCTACGAATAGAGGCACATGCATACGTAGAGCCCTGTATTGGGGGAGTACCGCCAACCGGGTGGACGCCGCCATTGTAGGGCTATCACGCAATATCAGCACTATGGGCGGCGCTGTTAAATTAGCATTTATGATTAAGGGAACCGGTCTGTACATCAATGTGGTATGACAGTAAGTTAAGTAAACAATTTACTAGAGTTTTTAATCTTTCATCACTTCTACTTCAAATATTAAGGAAAAAATGGTAATCTGAGATTAAGTCCTTTTATTTTTGAGCATACTAGTTGTAAAAGTACGGGTACTTGTTAGAGATGGACAAACCGCTCCTGATCTGATTCAAAGAGCCAGATCCTTCTAAGGAGTGAGTGATGGATGAATCCGAAAAAAAGAGTGGTAGTACATCCAATCCGAAAAGTCCCTCTGGTGACAGCAATGTGCTGCATAAGCACCCCTTAAACATGCTTCTGAAGTTTCCTAAACCCCTTGCCACATGCTTCAGAAGTTTCCTAAGCCACAAAATAAATGTGGTATAGACCATTTGCAAGTATAAAACTACAAAAAACCGAGCGCCTAAATACATGCAGCGCCTCCACGCTGCGAGTCGAGAATCGGTGAGTCGAGAGTCGGCAAGCCACACGAGCAGCATGGTTCAGTGAGCGGTCGGCTCAGCACGACTCTGGCGATTAAGGTGATCCGACTGCCAACTGAGTCGGTGAGTTACCTGGTTCACCTCTCCCCACCACTTTCCTGACTCCGCTCGCTTGCGGAGCCGCCCGTGTGGCGCGCTACTCATTATTCCCCCCACTCCTCTGGAGAACCGCATGGTGTCGAACAAAGCGACTCTGCGCATCTCTCTGTTCTCTCAACTCCTGTGTTCTGATAAAGCTTGCAGCTCTGTTATAGAAACGATCATCTGAAGCAACAGAAACTTCATATAGGCAAATCTCCTATTCCGAATAGTATTCGAGATTAAACGTATTTATTTAAGGTTATATGTTTTTTCTTAATAACAGGAAATCTGCAGTCTGTAGCAAAAACGCGTTACCGTACAAAATTAAACTATATAAAACTTCCGCGAAAAAGATCATACTCCATTTTTCTCGAAGACTTGTAGTTTGCATGAAGGAAGCAAGAGAGAGAGTGTTGTGCAATGTGTAATCTCTGTTGCTTAGATTTTGTAAGCCCATATCACGCAGTTTCCTGACTTGATATTTTGGCACATTGAAAACAATGACTATATAATCGAATAACAAAGAAAATAACAATGTGCATTAATGTTTTCTATCTCTGAAACCATTCAGTTTCGGGAATGTGTCCATTTGAAATTTTTGCTGCTGGCGTCAAATCTTTGACAGTAACAACAAACTTGTTTCCCAAGAGAGAGAGAACACTATGATGTCAAACGAGATGTGTCTAAAATTACGTTTCTGAGTAAAATATCTTGCTATAATGTGTCATTACGAATTTAATGTGTTTGTTACAACGGCATGCGTATGTTTACAATTAAAGATAAAATATATTGGGAAGCACTTAAAAATAATTTGATATGCTCTGTATAGAGTATATATAAAACTTTGCACAAATAACAGGTGAAAGGGTCGTAGTTAAAATATAAGAGGGATCGGAAATCGTACCAGCAACTGCAAAATTTAGAATATAGGATCCCAGAACGCTACCCCTGTACTACGCCTACTGTAAGAGAATCACCATAGTTATTTATCTAATTATTTCTTCTGACAAGACTCTCTTCGAACTTAATCAGTTGTTGATGGTTTGTACTCACAAAAGAAAAAGTAATTGAGGACATAGTCGAAAGTACCTCTACTCGTCGTCGTATTTTCGAAGAATTTGGCTGGAGATCTTCACAGTTTTTTTTTTTTTTTTTTTCGTATTTAAAGTTGTGAATGAAATAGTCCACGAAAATTTTTCGCTTTGTTAATTTAATGGACATTACTCTTTTGATGCCTTATTTCCTAAATTAAATAAAACTTTATTGCTTACTCTGGAGCTATCATTATTTTACTGTTTATGGGTGCCAGACTTCAGTTTTTAGAAACAAGCGATTGGTTCTAGCAGCCACCTTGTAGCAAGAAGCTGTCGCGTCACGTAAGACACCCGGCCGTGTCGCCGAATGTTGCTGCTTGTAGCTGCCGTGTTGCGTTGCTGAATATCGCGTGCTGTCGCTCGCTTTTGTCGCTTACGTAGTACGCGGCCTTAGTGCGCATGGCTATTTCGCTGCGGCAGTTACCACGTCCTACATGGACCTTTCACGCTATCACGTTTCATTCAACTCGCTCAAACTCGCAAACTACTCACCTTATAAATATGGACCTAGTATCATTTTATTCTGCAAAATATTGTATTTTTTGAATGAAAGTATAAAAATATAAAAATAATACTTTTTTCTTTTTCCAATTATTTCACCTGCAAAATATTTAAATTCAGTAATAACTTTTTAAATTTTTAATGTAGGTGTAACTAACAAATTTTAATTCTCGAAACTACTAAGGACTTACAATATAATTATTACTCCTCTTTTTTCTTTCACAATATGGCCAAATCAGATAAAGGTATAGTGACACAAAAGCAATGTGAGATCGTTTTACGTTTTTTATCAGTTGGTGAGTCAATGAGCCATGAAAAAGAAGTAGTTCATCCCAGTGACTGACTATTTCTGATCCGATTTCTGAAAAGATCTGTTTTGCCCATCTCTAATTATGAGGCCAGCAGAGCAAAGAAAATTGCTGACGTAGCAAAAAGAGTGGCAGTCAAATCCCGAACCGAGATTGCAGATGCCCAAAAAGTTATAAATACTTTGAAAGAACAGGGCAAAAGTATCGTACTCGAGACGCAGGAGAAGTTCTCGAGTACAGCAAAAGACATTGATGAACTTAAGAATAAACAATCTAAAATCTCGAGTATTAAAGAGGACCAGGTTAAAATGAATAAGAAACGTAATGAAATAGAACGGCATGTCAAAATTACGTGGGATGAAGTTCAACTTCTCTCGTCAAATTCGTCTAAGACTGCCAGAGCAGTAAACAACAAAAATATCATACATAATGTACAACACATTTCAGACTCCATACTCCAAGCACAACGGGTGGAAAATTATTAGACTCCGATTCGAAGGTCACCTGTGAGGGAAGAAAATATTCCACACAGTGAACCTGCATCACACCAACACCACCTAGAGAGAAGGCTGCATTGCTCTCGTGTGACGTCAGGTAGAGTAGGTTGTGCTTGCAGAGCTGACTGGCTCGCTGCTTCGGCATAGTGGGCTGTGCCCCAGCAGCTACCCAGACAGCTATGTGTGCGCAACCTATTCTGCCTGACGTCACATGAGAGCACCGTGGCCTTCCTTCTAGGTGATGATGATCACACTCATCCACAGAATTTGCACGGGAAGACAATTGTTGTCGTCACCGACACAATGACACACACCTTCAGGAAACAGCTGAACCAGGGAGGTGTCTACCAATTGATTTCAGACCGCGCCCCACATAAGTTCGCGACACAGAAATTTTCCACAGGGAAGAGCGGACATATGAGTCTTTTGACTTAAAGCAGTTTCTCTCTGTGCAGAACTTTCAAGTGTGTAAGGAAAATAATAATTCTCTCCACCCGAAGTCTTCTATGTCGCAATTCGAGAAAGTTCTGCCTGCTTCATGGCCTTTGCAGTATAACCTCGAATTCATTTGCGGGCATATGCAAGGGAGCGTCGCTGAACGCATGCGATCTGTGGCAGGTAGTTACAAATCTTACAAAGAATTCAAGAATGCCTTTCTTGCGGTATATTGGTCCACTCGCACCCAAGAGAGAATTAAAGAGGAAATAGCGTTCGGGAAAGATATGCCAAGTGCAGGGTACGAAGACGCAGAGAAATTCTTGGAATCGCTAATCAACAAGAACTGGTTCCTTGATAACCCATATACGGAAAAAGAATTGATGAAGCATTGTTTTACAAGGCTTCCGGCTGAATATCAGCGGATCATGGTTGGGAGATGTGATGGCACAATTGATAAAATTTATTGGCGCGGTAAAGCAGGCCGAGTATGTTGAGAACCACTATAGGTGACGTAATAAAGAATCCAGGGAACAAAATAATTCCGGCCAGTACTGGGAAGGCAATGGGAATAGCCATTATGACACAGCTCATGGGGGAAACAAGTCCCACAAGCAGAACCGGAATAATTTTTCAAATAATAACGGTAATCAAAATCAAAATAATTGGCGTGATCGTGGCAATGGCAGTAGGAACAATAATGGTAATCAGGGAAACCAATATGGGCGACCTCATCAGGGCCAGATAAGGTATCAAAGTAATCCGAATGGGTCCAATAACTTTAATAGTGGGAATTTGGAGTCACCACAGGAACAGTGGTGCAACAATGATAATAACAATCGGACTTGGAATGAACAGAGGGCTCCAAGTCCACTTCCGCCAAGATGAGTGCAAATTGTTGAGGTGAGACCTGTCAACCCAGCTGTTGCAAATAATAGCGGGAATTACAGGAGGAATAGTAGTCAGAATTGACATAATCAATCTGTTGAAAGTGTGCCCTCTAGTTCCGCAGAAACCCTCGGATCCAGCACACTATATCTCTTGGAATATGAAGATATCCGGGAGATATTAAAAGATTATAAACAAATTCCTGAGAGACAAGAAATCCACCCTATAGTCACAGTTCAGATCGGTTCCGTTTGTTTAACTGGAATAATAGATAGTGGGAGCCAGATTTTCGCAATTTCGGAATCCGCGTTCTAAAAATGTGCCAAAGTCCGTTCGTGGGCCACCTTATGGTTGAAGAAAGAAAAGATTAAGGGGGCAATTATCGGTAAGCAAGCTGATATACAAATGCAAAGTAGGATGACAATACTGTGTCAAAGACACGAGTGGGATATCAACCTCACTATTGTGCCGATGTTGGCAATCGATTTGATTATAGGGATGGACTTTCTTTCCTATCAAAAGGCAACTCTCGATTTCGGACGGGGTGAACTAATATTAAACAAGGATAAGTGTATTACTGTCCGGTTCTCCGACCAATGTCATAGGTCTGATTGCCTACGTCTGTATTGGTCTGACGGTTGGGATCAAGGAAAAGCGGTACCTCAGAGATCAGGCATAATAGAATATGAGAGGTACCAGATTTTTCATGATAAGGTGCTAGTCGTTATGGATGAGATTGTCAATGGGCAGACTAATATATCAGTGGAAGACAGACAGGAATTAGATCGCCTATTAAAAGAGAATGCGGAGATGTTTTTCCCAAAAACAGGAGCCATAAAAGATTTTGTATACTCCTTCAAAGTCAAACCACATTCTAGGTTTGTCGTCGCTCCTTACTCCATTCCCACTGCACATAGGGAGGCAGTTAGGAAAGAGTTGCAAAGAATGGAAGACGAAGGTGTGATACAAAGAGCAAAATCGAGCTATAATTCGACACTTATAGTAGTGGAGAAACGAGATCAATCAGTGCGCCTCGTATTAGATTCGAGACAAATAAATACGATTATAGAGCCTGAAACAGACAGGCCTAAACGTATTGATGAGCTTTTGCAGAACTGTTACGGAGCCAGGTTCTTTACAACACTTGACATCTACATCTACATCTACATACAAACCCCGAAATGCACTGTAAGGTGCGTTGCGGAGGGTACACTGTATCGCTACTAGGCACTTCCTTTCCTATTCCACTCCCAAATTGAACGAGGAAAAAAAGAATGCCTATATGCCTCCGTACAAGCCCTAATTTCTCTTATCCTGTCTTTGTGACCTTTACGCGAAATGTAAGTAGGCGGCAGCAAAATCGTACTACACTCAACTTCAAATTCCGGCCCTCTGAATTTACTAAACAGAAATTCACGAAAAGAACGTCGTCTTTCTTCCAGCGATTCCCAATTGAGTTGCCGGA
Source organism: Locusta migratoria (assembly GCA_026315105.1). Taxonomy (NCBI): domain Eukaryota; kingdom Metazoa; phylum Arthropoda; class Insecta; order Orthoptera; family Acrididae; genus Locusta; species Locusta migratoria. Next base: position 159,163,060 of record CM048751.1, on the reverse strand, counting down.
GCATTTCCGTGACACTCGCGCATTGGTCGAACCTGCCAGTAACAAATTTAGCTGCTCGTCTCTGAACCGCCTCTATGTCTTCCTTTAAACTGATCTGCTGCGGGTCCCAAACACTTGAGCAATACTCAAGACGTGGTCGTACAAGCGTTTTATACGCGGTCTCCTTTATAGGTGAAATACATCTTCCCAAAATTCTCCCAATAAACCGAAGTCGGCTGTCCGCCTTACTCACAACTGTCCTTACATTCTCGTTCCATTTCATATCGCTCTGCAATGTTACGCCTAGATATTTGAACGAAGCGACAGCATCAAGAAGCTCATTACTAATGCTGTATTCGAAAATTATGGGATTGCTTTTTCTACTCATGCGCATTACCTTTCACTTTTCCACATTGAGAGCTAGCTGCCATTCTTCACACCAACTAGAAATTTTCTCTAAGTCATCCTGTATGCTATTACAGTCAGTTACAGAGGACACCCTCCCTTACACCACAGCATCATCAGCAAACGACCGCAAATTACAAGTTACTCTGTCCATCAGATCATTTATATAGATGGAAAATAATAGCGGTCCTATCACACTCCCCTGGGGCACGCCTGACGATACACTCATCTCTGATGAACACTCACCGTCGAGAACAACGTACTGCGTTCTGTTACTTAGGACGTCTTCCATCCAGTCACAAATCTGTGAACCTATCCATAAGGTCATATCTTCGTTATCAGTCTGCAGTGTGGCACCGCATCAAACGCCTTTTTGAAGTCGAGAAAAACACAATCCGCCTGTTGCCCTTTGTCCATGGCTCGCAAGATGTCATGTGAGAAAAGGGCAAGCTGAGTTTCACATGAACGATGTTTCCTAAACGCGTGCTGATTCATGGAAAGAAGCTTTTCCGTTTCAAGGAAATTTTCTATATTCGAACTGAGAATATGCTCTAAAATTCTACATGAAACTGATGTCAACGATATTGGCCTGTAATTGTGTGGGTCAGTTCTCTTTCCTTTCATATAAACGGGAGTCACCTGCGCTTTTTTCCAATCACTAGGAACTTTGCGCTGAATTAAAGGTTCGCGATAAATGCAAGCTAAGTAGGGGGTCAATGCCGCAGAATAGTCTTTGTAAAACGGAACTGGTATTCCTTCCGGACCAGCAGACTTTTTAGTATTTAGCTCTCTCAGCTGCTTCTCTACACCGGAAATACCTATTGCTATGTCCCCCATTTCTGAATTAGTGCGTTGATCAAATGATGGTACATTTGCGCGGTCCTCCTGCGTGAAAGATTTCTTAAAGGTTAAATTTAGAACTTCAGCTTTCCGTTTGCTTTCTTCTATTACTGCGTGACTGGACAGTGGGCTTTGACCCGCTTTTCGATTTTACGTAGGACCAGAATTTTTTCGGGTTCCCACAAAGATCGTTTGCTAAGGCATAGCTGTGATAATTATTGTATGCTTCGTGCATCGATCATTTTATAGACGCACGAATCTCTACTAACTTTTGCCTGTCATCATTTGCGTGTTCTTTTTTGAATCGATAGTGCAACAGCCTGTGCTTTCTCAGCAGCTTTCTAACATTATTATTATACTACGGTGGATCTTTTCCATCCTTAATCGTCTTTACTGGCACATATTTCTCTAAACCTTTATTAACAATGCACTTCAGTTTAGTCCACAATTCCTCTACATCCATAGTCCCGGAATTAAACGATGCCCATTCATTTCCTAAGTGCGATTGTAACATTTGCTTATCGGCTCTTCCCAACAAAAACACTCTCCTAGCCTTCTTGATTGGTTTATGAACTTTGGTCATCATCGACGCTATGACGATATCAAGATCACTGATTCCTGTCTCTACACAGACATCGTTAATAAGGTCAGGCCTGTTTGTGGCTATAAGGTCTAGAATATTTCCATTGCGCGTGGGTTGCCGGTTTAACTGCTCAAGACAGTTTTCGGAGAATGTGTCCAAAAGTAGCTCGCAAGACTGCTTGTCCGTACCGCCTGAAATGTAACTAGCGAGGTCCCAAACTATACTCTTAAGGTTGAAGTCTGCTCCGACTAATATTACATGGCCCAGATACCTATGCATTACCTGGTGTAGACTTTCTTTGAATGATTCTAAAACTGCTACAGCAGCACTGGGGGGCCAGTAAAAACACCCAACTATTAACTTTACTTCTTTTAGACCTGTTATACGTGCCCAGATAACTTCACAGTTACTTTCAACCTCGATCTCAGTAGAAACAATATCTTTGTCCACAGCGATGAACACTCCTCCTCCAGTTGTATCCAATCTATCTTTCCGATATATTTTCCACGCTTCGCTAAATATGTCTGAACTTGGCACATCATGATTTAGCCAGCTTTCGGTGCCTAAAACTGTCTGAGCGAAATAACTTCCATGCAGAGCGGCAAATTCGGGAACTTTGTTTCTAATACTCTGTAAGTTCGCGGCTAATATTTTGATGTTCGAATTTTTGTTCCGAACGTGGCATGAATTCGCTGTTTGAATGCTGACAGGCGAGTACTAATCAGAGTTAGCGCCTAGCCTAAAAAAAAAAGCCCATGTGCACTCCACAAGCACTCTGCTACCCGAGTAGCCGATTCCTTAGTGTAGTGCACCCTGATCTATGTAGGGGCACCCTACAATTCCCCACCCGATAACGCAGATCCAGAAATCTGCAGCCATGACTGTCACAGAGTCGGCGAAACCTCTGGTTCAGACCCTCCACTCGGCTCCAAACCAAAATACCCCGATCAACCCTGGGAACAATGCTACAAATCGATAGCTCTGCTTGCACCCCGCGTGTGAAGGCAGCAGCCTTCACCAATTCAGCCAGCCGCTTATAGGACCTGAGGATGTCCTCAGAACCCTAGCGACAAGCGTCATTGGTGCCGACGTGAGCCACGACTTGCAGTCGACTGCATCCCGCACCGTCGATGGCCGCCGGCAAGGCCGCCTCCACATCTCGGATGAGGCCCCCTGGCACACACACCGAGTGCACGTTGTAATTCCTTCCGGATCCCGACGCTATCTGCCTAAGGGGCTCCATCACGCGCCTAACATTGGAGCTCCCAATAACTAATAATCACCTCCCCCTGTGCACCTGCTCTGACCTTGCTGAAGGAGTGGCCACACGTTCACTCACAGGACGAACGGGCGCGGACGGATGTCCAGCATCCACATTTGCCTTCCGCCTCGAGCGACGCAAACGCCGTACAACCCGCCACTCCCCTTGCGGAGAAGGCGGCTCGAGGACGTCCGGTACACCTGAAGGTGCCTCGGTAGAAAGGGACAGAGAGCGAAGCATGAGGCACCTGAGGTGTCCCACTCGACGCACCAGACTCCCCACCATCGCTGCACCCCGAGACAGCAGCCTGAAGACGGCTGACCATAGCACGCTCAGCTGATCGCGAACTGCGGCCAACTCTAATAAAGACGGTTGGCTGCTGACTGAACTGTGGTCAGTGGTAGCCACACTGTCAAATCAACAAAACTGAGTCCGGCAGTTTTCAAAATAAACAAGAATATCTGTGGAATACACCGTTATCAAACGCGCGAGAAAATAAGCTTAGCGCTGTTAACGATGTGGCACTGATGGCACCTGGCACTGGACTGACAACGAGCTGTAGTAACGGTCTCTGACTTGCTTTGAAACACACCAGTCAAAGACGAAGACCAAACACAACGGTACCCATCAAATACGATAGAATAAACTACCAAAAACAGTAGTACAAACGAAATCCGCCGAGCACGCGGGAACAAACCTTCGAAAACAGAAGTACCAATGAAAATGAAGCAGACTGGCAAACCAAATTTGACAAATCAAACTAAGATACTTAGCGTTGCCCACGACGTGGCACCGGTGGCAGCTGGCACTGGACGTTAAGTCAAATTTTTGGCAAATCGTGTTGAATCCGGAATGTAGGCAATATACTGCCTTTATAGCATTTGGGATCTGTTACCAATTTAAGCAGTTATCTTTAGGGCTTAATGTCAGCTGCTCGACTTTCATCAGGGGGCTAGACGCCGTACTTCCCAACTCAATCAAAAATAGAATCATTAGTTACGTTGACGACGTTTTAATTGCCGAACCCGACTGGAAACAGCATAACCTCGTACTAAAGGTGGTACTGAGAGCCTTTCGTTGGTGTGGCGTTACCGTCAACATAAGGAAATCTTGCGTGGGGACATCAAAGGTAAAATACCTTGGGCACGTTGTTTCTGCGGACGGCATTACACCCGATCCTGATAAAGTTGAGGCGATCGCTAAATTTCCGACTCCCATAAATAAAAAACAAGTTCGTGGGTTTTTGGGAATCGTAAATTTTTATAATCGTTTTCTTTATATCAAGAAGGTGGCCACGCCACGTCTCTGTTCACTCACAGGATAAAAAAAAAAAAAAAAAAAAAAAAAAAAAAAAAAAAAAAAAAATACAACACCATACGGAACTGGGATGATAAGGCAGAGGAGGAATTTCAGAGCTTAAAACAAGCGTTGGTGGAGGCTCGTATTCTGTCTCATCCTAATTTTTCCGAGTAGTTGTGTATGGCGACTGACAGCTCTTACACGGGTCTTGGGGTAGTTATATTCCACAGATATAACGATGGTGAAAATCCTGTCTTCAAAACCTCTGGATTTGGGAGCAGGATTCTCAACAAAGCCGGACGAAATTATTCGGTCACAGAGCTGGAGACCCTGACGGTGGTATGGGGATTCGAGAAGTTCAGATACTTCTTGTACGCCCGAAAGACCTTGAATTCATAATGTCGGCCAAGCTGAAAAATAAGAGGATTGCTCGATGGGATCTGACACTTCAGGAATACGATTTCTCTATAAAACATGTTCCTGGTGTAGAGAACATAATAGGAGATGCTTTGTCGAGGTCTCCAGTAGGATTTGAACAGATTGGCCATCAGACACTTGAACAAGAACACTACAGCTTATTTTATATGAGACAAGTGGCGTTTGAAAATGTTGTCTCCAACAAATTACGGAATATTGCAAAGGAACAGGACAGAGACGCTGCTCTAAAGAGGTTGAAAGAGCGGGTGAGTAACAAAGATGAGGCCACTTTACGGAAATATTATATGGTGCGTAAAGGAGGCCTATTTAATTTTTCAGGGGGTGAGACAGCGCCGTGGCGCATCTGTCTTCCGGAAGAATTAATTAATAAAGTGCTCTGGCACACGCATCTTAGTTATAGGCATTTCGGGCCAAGAAAATGTTATTTTAAATTGCGCAACCTATGCCAGTTCAAAGGTATAGAAAAGAGAATTAGGAGGGTGCTGGCAGTTTTTAAGGCATGTTAAAAAGCAAAACATTGCACAGTGAGCACGCAAGCCCTACTCCATCCTGTAGTGCCGGAGAAGTTACCCCAAATTGCTTGCACAGATTTAATGGGTCCACTTCCTCACACAAGCAGAGGATACTATTATATTTTGGTAGTAATTGAATTAACTTCAAAATTCGTGACTTTGTCTCCCCTCAGGAAAGCAACAGCGCGTACAGTAAGCAGAGCTTTTTGAGAGCTTTTTGCAAGGACTTCTTCACGCGAGTTGGCCGAGTCGAGCGAGTTATTTCTGATAATGATCCACAATTCAAAGCTGAGATTTGTAGAGAGACATTGCGCAGAAACCGGATCCAACCGATCTATGCCTCTGCATATTATCCACAGAGTAATCCAGTGGAAACAGTTATGAGTAAATTAGGGACCCTGTGCCGCATATACTGCAAGAAAAATCACACTGGCTGTGATGTTTTCCTATCCCAGTACAAGGAAAAGGATAAAAAAAAAGAAAGAAGTAGTTTTCTTGGACTTAAGAGGACCAGCATCAGACAGTATAAGATGTTGTGTTTCCTTTCCCATCCTGAATCCCACTAGTTGGAGCTCCATAGTAAAATAGTGGTTCTTCTAACTCTTCATGTAAAGCATGTTCTAACACAACAACTATTTTTAGTCATGTGTACAATGAAGTTTGAAACTGTAGTTATGAAATTTAGTCAACTTTATTTACAGGATTTAGATAATATTTTTTTCTTTTTTCTTTTTTTTTTCTTTTCAATTTGAAGTAGCTGACAACAGAAATCGGCACATTCCTTATACAGATATTAAAATCTTGAGAGCCAAGTAAAGATAATGTTAAGTTATATATTTAACTTAACATATTAAATTGAGAAACATACAAACATAATTTTTATTAAGTAGGGTATTTAAATTTATTGTTTTAAATTTTTTTGTAAATTTTGGTGGCACATGGTAGTAGATTTTTTTTTTATTTTCAATTTAAATTTGTGCTCAGTTTTAGGAATATGATATTAAAATTTACTGTAAAATTAAAACATGTACTGGTATTTGTAAACAAATGTCTAGTTTTGTGTATTTTAGATATATGCAGTGTCAATAAGGAGTGGTGCGGAGGTACATAATAATAATTTCGTGTGGCTCTTTGGTCTGGTGCAAGTCTTTCAATTGGACGCCACTTTGGCGACTTGCATGTCCCTAGCCTATCCCAGTTAACCAACCGGGGAAAGGGGACCTACAGCTTAACGTGGAATCCGAACCACGTGTCGTTTCTGGCGACTCCTCACATCGTTGAGAGGTGAAGGCTGGGTTAAAGTGCAGACTGAAAAAATCCGAGGTCCGACCGGGTTTTGAACCCGCGACCCTTCGGTTTCCAGTCGAGCACTTTACCCCAAGACCACCGGCCCAACGTGGAGGTACAATAAAATGGTCTGCGCCCTATATCTGATGGCTTTGCATTTTGGATCTTCTTGTGACCGGACATAGCTTGGCTGTGGCCAGCAAAAGGCGGGAATGTGCATTCTCAGACAGACGACAGTGCCCGGGCGGTGATTGACGAGCCGCGCGGCTGAGTGAATAGCAGCCAGCGGTCGACGTCTTGTAAACACTGGCTGAAGGCAGCTAGGGTGAGGTCAACGCCTAATCATGGGGCGGCTCGCCAGGCCAGCCCTAGACACGCCAGGACAGCTGCGACATAATAGGCGCTGATGGGCCACTGAGATAACGACACTCCGTCTGCGCTCACGGGATGAATAGGGCAGGACTCTCCCAGGAATGCGGGCACATGCCACTCGACACACTGTCTACTGTCTACTGTCAAGGGATTTAAACCAGCGATGGGAGACCATCCAACAATGAGAGCTTTGGATTACTACGGCTGACTTGGTACCCTCCTGAAGTTCGGCGACTCTATGCAAGACAACAATAGACAGCCCAATGGCACCACTTGCTTCATCGCTGAGGCGGGTGATTATCTGCCTAGGGGCATAGCCTGGCGGCAGTGTAGCCTGGACTAAAAGAGTATGTTGCTTGCCTCAGACTGTTACCTGAAGAACCGAGGGCATTCTCGTGGTATCAAGAAAATTATCCTGGGTGTATAATGATGACGAACTGAGTGGGCAAGCTATCTAGACAGTGATCTTGCCACAAATCCTTGTGCTTAGTAGACTCCTCCTATGTACCTAGACAGTACGCACCCCCTCCTCATGGAACACTTCAAGATTTCATTTTTTTATGTAACAAAATGTTTTCCATATGTTTATATTTTCTTTTCAGTTTTTGATATAAGAAGTCGTAATGCTCACTTGTACAATTATGTAAAACTATACATTTTATGTCTTGTTTTCTAGTTTCCATTAATTACTTTGAATTATTATTGTCTTATACTTATGACATTAGGTAAAGCAAAATTTGTTTTCTCATGTTTCATATTTACTGTTAGGCACTATGACTTACTGTTTCTATTTTTATTTTGGTTAGGATTATGTTATAATTTTATTTTTACTTTAATTTCGCTGATTTTAAAGTAATAATCCATAACAAAAAAGTTTTTGGAAAATGCGATATGTATAGTTAGGAGTTTCTTTTTGTTTTTGTGAATGAATTGAAGGATTGTATAAGTCTGAATGTGTGGACTAGGGCGATAGCATTTTTGGTAAATTCCTAATTCGACAAATTAAATTATGAAAATGTAATCTTGACGATTTAAAAAAAAATGTGTTTGGATTGTTTTAGGCCTGAATGGCCAGAGACTTTAATAAATGAAATTCATCCTTCATGATAGGGAGAACAAGTGTGGGCCCAAATTCGGAATGGTTTCAGTTAGGTACTCTAATTTTTTAATTAAAATCTTGAATAGGATGTTTTATCTCCAGGTTTAATAACTGACAATATCAATATATTTACATATATGTTCTATTTGCTACATATTTGTCAAAATGTCTCCAGTTCTGTTGTCTCATCACCACTTTAGATAAGACACTCCACTTCCAAAATTTTTACGGGTCGGGGGTGTTGAAAGGAGGTGGTCATTCTTGTCTTTCAATTTTCTTATTTCTAGCTTCATGTGTCTCTTTACTATTTAAATTGGTTAATTTTGATTTTCGTTCCATGAAATTAATTTATTTTTACATGTTTCCTGACTTCTATATTCTGCTATGGATTGGGAGAATTGCTTTAGGATTCAGATGTATTGGTTTATTTAGTTATTCTTTTTGATGTTGTGCTTCTGATTTCAAAATCTTTCCTTACTGTCGAGTCAGCGTTGTAGAGCAGCATGGGTCAGGGCTCTTAGATGGTCGGCTAGATCACACGAATCCGGTGTGGTGCCAGCTCCTTTCTGGTTTTCGGAGAAATCTGGCCACCCGAGGGGTCCCTATACTGCATTGGGGTGGGCTGGACAGTTTTGCACGGTGACACAACTGACTGCCGATTACCTGCGGTTCCCGGTGTGAACTCGCACAATGCGTTAGTTGTTTATACCGACTGGCGCCTGTTCGGCACCACAGTGTTTCTTTGGCTGTGCGAACAGGTGAGGAAAAATCCTTGATGGTTGCCGGACGCCCTGCTTTCTTTCCGTCCCTAAACTGTCAGCTGCAGGTAACATAGTATACGATTTAATAAATGGCAGGATGCTTCAAGTTCTCGTCTCTGCGAAGTGAAATCTGTCTGGCAGAGCAGGACAGTGTCGCCAGCAGTAGTAAAAATAGGCGCCAAGATGCCGACTAGTGATAATTCCCAAAGAATTTCCTAGTATTGCACGGGCGTGAGAAAGCTGTGTGCGTTGGGATGAGGTTAAAGAGCCATTGGCGGCAAACTCTAGGATTGGCTGTCGTTGCTACTTTTTCACATTTTTGTTGTATGCAACTCCCGGCCGTACATTCTGATTGGGAAGGCCATTAATGGATCAATGAGATTGGCTCTTTGACGAGTAAGGCGTGGTCGCATGCTAGGGTGGATCTGGGCTGTGGAGAGGAGTTTTTTGAGTTGTTGGGTGAAGGGGGTCTTGTGGATGCTCCGCCGCCATGAACAGTAACCTCCACTCTTGTGCGCATCATATCATTGTCAAGTTGGACACCACAGTTGCAGTTTGCATGTATCTTTGTTTTCAGAGTGTTGTTTTGCTGGGTGCGACCACACTTCGGTCATTTGTTTTTGCTTTATTATTATAGTATTTTCGCGGATAGAATCCACAGCTGCTGCACCAGACCTCTGACATTGAGGCCGCTGCTGCACGCCCGTCACACAGTGTTTGGAATAGTATTTGCTTGCGCTGCTCCAGTCCTGGTTACGATTCAGCTCTTCGTTTCTAATGGGATCATTTGTTGTAGCTACCTTCTTCCTTTTCACTCGGAGTGGGGTAAGATAACGAGGTCTATTTCGATACTGACTTTCAATGATAGACTTCTAAACGATATAGCCAGTCGTTTGAATTAATTTTCAATTTTATTTGTACGAGTTTATATTTCATTTTTGAGGTATTTGGAGAACGCCTTTTATTAAATTTTTTGCAATTAGAGTGTGTCACCTAGTCACATACAATTGTATTTAGTCAGGTTGTACATATTTGCCAATATATGTCATTTTCACCAGTTTTGTATAACCTTATTTCTGTAACCCAGTCACCATTTTGGAGGGAAAATAGTTTGTTTCTATTGGCAGTATGAGGAATGATCTGATTATCTTTTCATAAATTGATTCATGATAGAATTTTATTATTATTATTATTTCTTGGCCTCGCTCTGGTATGCCACTGTTCAGTTAGGAATATACTTTCTATGTTTTGTAAAACATAGTGGCGACCCAAATTTATCAGATCTATAAATATATAGTTCATTCTACCTCGTATCATTTGCATATTTAATTAATTAGATATATTGCGATCAAGTGTACTTGGCCATTAAATTCATGAATGCTACAAATGCCTCAAGTCACATTGGGTCTATGATACATCTTACAATAGACATAATGTTTTTTTTTTTTTTTTTTTTTTTTTTTTTTTTTTTTTTTTTTTTTTTTTTTTAAGGAAGTTGTATGTGTAGTCGTGTGGTTTTCTTTACATTATTACTGTATATGAACAGATAAACCTAGAAGTTTACTCGATATTTCAATACAAATTTACTTACTTCACAAAATTTTGCATACTCATATGGAAATGAAACTTTTCCTCCTATGCGATGTAAACAAAATTCACGTCTTTTCGCGCTGTGGAATGCAGAAAACTTGCTACCTTGGACTTAGTATAAAAATTCACTGCACAACTGCAGCATTCTTCACCATATAAAAGAGGAATATGTTATTTTAAGCTCGTAATTTAATAAACAATGAGTCTACAGATTTCCAACTCCTCTAAATGCTAAAATAACTGCTAGTTAAGCGAAATATGCCATTTACGCTGATGGATTGCTTAGGCCTAAAATGGCGGACGTGCCCCACCCGCGCTCAACTGACCAATAGCAGCCAGCGGTTGTCGGCTAGCCGCACATAAAAGGTTTGCGCTACTCTCCCAATACAGGGCTCTAGGCGTGCGCATCAGGTGTATAGTGTAATATGACCTTTACACGATGATACCGCCGTGAAAGATTTTGGTCTAGCGCGACAGCCGTTTAGGGGCAGAACACGTGGAACTACCGTGGAACCATGATTATTAACAGACACTTTACCCACACGCCGGAATAAAGACCAGTTCTAAACTCCCGTGAATTCGCGCATGCACACTAGGCAGCACTAATGCACGTACGCGCAGAAGCGACTACTACAGGAAACTTTCTGCTTGATTGAGGTATGATATTCATGGTTAGTACTGATTTCAGACTTCGGTGCTAAGGATTTTGCCGGTTTTTTTCAGTTAGTAGATTTTCACCAACACAGTAAACAAAAGGAATAGTTGTTTGCCAGTATACTTTTAAACTAGGTGTTCATAAAAAGGAGCTTTTATATTGGTTTCTTCATACTTAACAAATGAAATGGAACAGAGCTGAGTAGTTGAGTTTTAATTCAGGCGTACTGGGGGGGGGGGGGGGGGGAGTGTTTCTATAAACCACATGACCCCCTGCATCACAATAAGTTAAATCAGTACTCGTTTTTTCCTCAGTTCTATGGAAACAACTTTATAGACAGCAGCTCCTCAAAAGTGACCACGTCTTTCCTCACGAAGTTTCGAAATTCTTGTGGATCTATGGAACGCAGTTCTTTTATTAGCTGTGAGTATAATTATTCCCCTGCTTACCTTCTTCCTGCCAACGTCTGGCTTTCATCACTGTGCTCTTGTCTGAAAATTTACGTCACAGCCCCAAAAAATGAGTCGTTTATGTGGAAAATGCTGCATAAATGTAAACATAGATAAACATACTGTGGTGTCGCACAAGCCCAAAGTGCGCGCCACCTACTTTCGCCGCGCGCCGCCATGCACGCACGGCGCGGCGTTCTTACGACGTCAGCCACGAGCGCCCTCTGCTACAACTCCGCTCGTGGCCACCACTGAACGACATCGTTCACTTGGGACTGAGATAGCAACCAGTTAGGACCTTCGGAATCAGATAGGCACCAGTGAAGACTTGGCTATCGTACAGGCACTAGGCAGGCCTCTAACAACTATGTATCAGCATTCTGCAGTACTGATCTCTGTAAAAGTTAAGTATTGTATAAATTCTGTTCAATATATATCTCGTTCTAATTTACTCTAGTGTTTCTAGTTTCTGGCTGCTCCCCTCCGTACGTGCACCAGCGTGCTATCTTTATTCCTGTGTCGGTCTCATTCCATTCGGCCACCGACACCTACGACGGAAACGAGACACAAAAGCGGCGACGAGAATGGGATACAAAAGTGGCGACGAGGAGTCATAGACGAACCTTGGACCAGCAGCCAGACAGCAGCAGTCGGAGCACGCAGAAATTGCTCCCGCTCACTCAACCTTGTTTTAAGAATTTTGGGGGAACATTCTGTTCGAGTCCCGGTTCCGGCACACAATTTTAATCTGCCAGGAAGTTTCATATCAGCGCACACTCCGCTGCAGAGTGAAAGTTTCATTCTGGAAACATCCCTTGGGCTGTGGCTAAGCCATGTCTCCACCATATCCTTTCTTCCAGAAGTGCTAGTCTTGCGTGTTTGCAAGAGAGCTTCTGTGAAGTTTGGAAAGTAGGACGCGTGGTACTGGCGGAAGTAGAGTTGTGAGACGGCATCGTGAGTCGTGTCGGGGTAGCTCAGTCGGTAGAGCGCTTGCCCGCGAAAGGCAAAGGTCCCAGGTTCGGGTCCCGGTTCCGGCACACAATTTTAATCTGCCAGGAAGTTTCATATCAGCGCACACTCCGCTGCAGAGTGAAAGTTTCATTCTGGAAACATCCCTTGGGCTGTGGCTAAGCCATGTCTCCACCATATCCTTTCTTCCAGGAGTGCTAGTCTTGCGTGTTTGCAAGAGAGCTTCTGTGAAGTTTGGAAAGTAGGAGGCGAGGTACTGGCGGAAGTAGAGTTGTGAGACGGCATCGTGAGTCGTGTCGGGGTAGCTCAGTCGGTAGAGCGCATGCCCGCGAAAGGCAAAGGTCCCAGGTTCGAGTCCCGGTTCCGGCACACAATTTTAATCTGCCAGGAAGTTTCATATTAGCGCACACTCCGCTGCAGAGTGAAAGTTTCATTCTGGAAACATCCCTTGGGCTGTGGCTAAGCCATGTCTCCACCATATCCTTTCTTCCAGGAATGCTAGTCTTGCGTGTTTGCAAGAGAGCTTCTGTGAAGTTTGGAAAGTAGGAGGCGAGGTACTGGCGGAAGTAGAGTTGTGAGACGGCATCGTGAGTCGTGTCGGGGTAGCTCAGTCGGTAGAGCGCTTGCCCGCGAAAGGCAAAGGTCCCAGGTTCGAGTCCCGGCTCCGGCACACAATTTTAATCTGCCAGGAAGTTTTATTCTGTTACGTGTTTTGTGGACTTTTTTGTTGTTGCAGAGCGCCCTCTTTCCTATTGCATTTGTGTTTTGTTATAAGTTACTTGTATGCGCGGTGCCTAATCGGTCAGCATGGCCACTACCCCGAACCCAAACTTAATGGAAATTATTCAGTTACAGACGGCGCAAATCACACAACTCCTACAAGCAGTGTCCCAGCTGACAGCGCAAGCAGCTAACCAACAATAGCCGCCGCTTCAGCAGCCCACCCCTGCCGCCGCAACGCTTCCTACGTTTCGCCAGTACAACGAACGTGAGGAAGAATGGAGTGACTATTTCGCGCAGTTTCAAGAACTCGTCGCGGCTCATCAAATTACAGGTCAGAGAGTGAAGAACCTTTTCTTATCGATTGTGGGCCCCCAGATTTTCGTGTTACTGAAGAAACGTTTCTCCCACGCATTTCCTCGTGATGTAGACTTTGAACAAATAGTAGAGGCACTAAATGCTCATTATGAGAGAAAAGTTCTCGTAGCTGCGGCACGGTACCGCTTTTTCAGACTTAAAAAATTAGCAGAACAGTCGCACAAGCAGTGGATTACGGAACTGAAGGGCTTAACCCGCAAATGTAAATTTACTTGTTCGTGTGGACTTTCTTATAGTGACGTTATGTTGAGAGATGCGATTACGCAGAACATTCAGGACCCCAGAATTAGGTCAGCAATTCTGAAACAGTCTGACCCCTCATTAGACAGTGTACTGCAACTTATTGAAGCGCATGATACCTTTGACTTAGCAGGAGTAGAAATGCAAAGCCACAGTGTAAATTCAGTGCGCCGTAACGGACGCTTTCCTAGCCGTAGTTCTCATTATAGCACTAGTGATTCTTTAAATTCTCCCGGCCGTGCTGAACAGACAGTGAACAGTAGCCAGTGTAAAAGTGCGTCACAAAGGTCGCATCGTCGTGTTAGAAACAGTAATTTGAATAACGTGCGCCAACGCTCATTTCAGAAAAATGTACATAAATCTTGCCCCCAGTGTGTGTCTCGCCACAAGCGTGCTCATTGCCCTAGTCGCAACGCAACCTGTTATCAATGTGGCAAATCGGGACATGTGCAGTCTGTGTGTATGCAAATTAAAAATTCAAAGAACAGTAACGTTAGAAACAGTGCTTCGCAAAGTGCGAGAGCAGTGCATACAGTCAATGTCATAGACGCTGTGGAATTGAAAAGTGCTTTACTTGGTTCTCAATTGCAAGGAAATTCTTCTGCACCTATTGCAAAACTATGTATCGAGTCACGCCGCAAGCGCCGACGAGCGCGTAAATCTGTGCAACGGAAAAGGGTTCGGGACAAGCAAAGTAACAATGTACAGTGCAATCCTGTAGTGAACCTAGTGCCTTCTGCTACTTCTTATTGTAAAAGTGCCCAGTACTGTGTAGCTAGTGACAGTAGACATCAAGTAGTTACTCAACAGTTTAGTCCAGTAGTTAGTGAATCTGTAGTAGCCTTGCAATGTGCGGACGCCGATCCGGCGGTAGTGCCATCTAGTGACAGTGTTGTTAATCCGCTGTGTGCCACTGTGCCGCTTCCTCTCGTACGCAGCCCGCGCATGCGCAAGCGCAGTAAACACGTTCTATCAGACGTTGCCCACATTCGCGCACCTGTCGTGCGCCAGAAGCACAAACTGTTTGTGACTCTCTTCATAGAAAATAAGACTGTGCAATTTCAGCTCGACACTGGTTCCGCTGTCACATTAATGAATAAAGAAACTTATGAATTTCTGGGTACGCCAAAATTGTCGCCGTGTCAACAAGTGTTAACAGTGTACACAGGTCAAAATATTCCCGTGCTAGGAACGTGTAGCCTGTCCGCCTCTTTTCAAGGTGTAACAAAAACAGTTGCTTTTGTAGTTCTTCAGGCCAAATCTACACAGAACATTTTTGGACTAGATGCTTTTGACTTGTTTGGATTATCAATTCAAAGAGATGTGCTTCAAATTTCGTCAGTAGTGCCTCAGGACAAAATCAATGCATTATGTGAGAAATATAGTGATTTGTCTTCGCCGGAACTAGGTTGTGCAAAAGACTTCGTGGCACATGTAACTTTAAAAGAATCTGCAGTTCCAAAATTTCGTAAAGCTAGACCAGTGCCTATCGCCTTGCGTGATAAAGTTGCAGATGAACTTAAACGTTGGCAAGATAGTGGGGTGATTTCTCCTGTTTCTGCGAGTCAGTGGGCCTCGCCTATAGTAATTATACCCAAGCCGTCGGGAAAACTCCGTCTCTGTGCGGACTTCAAATCAACAGTGAACAGTCAAACAATTGTAGACACTTACCCTCTGCCCAGACCTGAAGAACTGATGGACAAATTAGGACAGTCTCGCTTCTTTTCTAAGATTGATTTAGCAGAGGCATACTTAATGACGAGTCAAAAAAGTTTTTCGTCATTAATACTCACATGGGCCTTTTTCAATTTCAACGCCTACCCTTTGGCAGTTCTTCCGCCCCCGCTATTTTTCAGCTCTTTTTGGAACAGCTGACAGTTTCTGTACCGTGTTGCTCTAACTATTTCGATGATATTGTGGTATCCGGACGTACAGTTGAAGAACATTTAGCAAACCTGGAGTGCCTTTTCAAAGTTTTGACTGCAGCAGGTCTACGTTGCAATAAAGCAAAGTGTTCGTTTTTTCAAACTGAAATAGAGTACCTAGGCCATGTGATTAATGCCCAAGGAATTCATCCCTTACAGTCACATCTTAGAGCAATCAAAGACTTGCCTCCTCCTAATAATGTGCATGAATTGCAAGCAGTAATGGGAAAGCTTAACTATTATTTCAGATTTATTCCCAACGCCTCTGAGATTGCAGCTCCACTGCATCACTTACGTCGGAAGAATGTTCCTTTTGTATGGTCTAAAGATTGCCAGGTTACGTTTGACAAATTAAAGTCGCAACTACTCAGTGATGCATGTTTGATTCCCTTTGACCCACAGAAGCCTGTAGTGTTAGCAGTTGATGCCTTGTCGTACGGTGTGGGTGCAGTGTTGTCGCATCGTATTGGATGTCACGATCGTCCTATTGCCTTTGCATCCAAGCTACTGACGCCGACGCAACAGAATTACAGTCAGATAGAAAAGGAGGCCTTAGCAATCATTTACGGCGTCACAAAGTTTCATCATTATCTCTATGGCAGAAAATTCTATTTGTAGACAGACCACAAGCCTCTCACGTCGTTGTTCTCACCCACAAAGCCAATTCCGCCACGAACGGCACAAAAGCTTCAGAGATGGTCCTTGATATTGTCTAATTATCAGTATGATATACCACTAAACACGCCAACGCGGACACACTTTCCCGACTTCCTGTTGGCCAGAATGTGCCGTTTGATTCTTCGGAAATGGCATGTTGTCAGATAGACTCCAGAGATGCTTCCGCTGTCGCAGATTTCCCTTTGAACTCTCGTCGGGTTGCACAGGAAACAGCTGCGGATGCAGACCTAAGTGTGGTAGCACGTTTTGTTCGCTTTGGTTGGCCTGCCAGAGCCAAAGACATTCAACGGCCTCTGGTTCGACGTTATTTTGCACAACGTCATGCATTATCTTTAAGTCAGGGTGTTCTGTTGTTACATACCGACAACGACCAAGCAAGAGTGATTGTTCCTCGTTCCCTAGAACGTGAAGTATTACGCCTCCTGCATCAAGGACATTGGGGTATTGTTAGGACAAAGCAACTGGCCAGACGTCATTGTACCTGGGTTGGTATGGACGCTCAGATAGCGCGCATGACGTCACAATGTACAGTTTGTGCGGAGCATCAGGCGGCTCCTCCGCAACGTTTCTTGGCCACGCCCCAAGGGACCATGGCAACGTTTAAACATTGACTTTGCCGGACCTTTCTGGAATGCGCGATGGTTAATTGTTGTAGACGCTTTCAGCAAGTTTCCTTTTGTGATTGCCATGAACTCAACGACGGCTTCTAGTACAATCAGTGTCTTAACATCAGTGTTTTGCATCGAAGGTTTGCCTGAAACTATCGTCAGTGACAATGGACCTCAGTTTGTTAGTGCGGAATTTCAACAGTTTTGTCGTGTGAATGGCATTCAGCATATCACCACCGCACCTTTTCACCCTCAGTCCAATGGTGAAGCAGAACGTTTCGTTCGAACATTCAAGTCTCATATGGAAAAGATGAAAGGTCAGCACTCCAGGCAGCAAGCTCTTCAAATTTTCCTGTCTACGTATCGGTGCATGCCACGTGATGGCCCGTCTCCTGCCGAGCTGCTACACGGCCGCCGTCACAGCACACTCCTTCACCTGCTGCAGCCTCCCACGCACCGAGTCGGTTCGTATGGCGCTTCGCGTTTTCAGGTTTCTACGCCGGTGCTGTACAGGGTGTTTGCTGGCAATATGGACGCCGGGCACCCAGTGGCGTAGCTATATCACCGAGGGCCCCGGGGCAAAAATGACATTGGGGCCCTCTTTACACTAATACTGTACAGATGCAAAACTACCTCACATCAGCTTCTTCACTGGAAGACATAATAAGGTATATCTAAATACTACTAAGTACATTATTACGTGTCACGCAGCAGATATTCCATTGTATTTGGCAATAAGAAGTACTGTACAGTAAATGTATTTATACTGTATTTGGAGGAGCGCAATCGTTCACACTGCGCCGAGCCGTACGCCGGCAGACTTGGAAGACTCAGCTGAGCTGTTGGTGTGAGCAGCTCTGACGCTGCCGCTACTTCTGCAGCTACGCCGACTGAACTGTGTCGATTGTTGGACACATTCACTGGCAGCTTCGCCTGTCAGCAGCGCCACATAGTGGCGTCTTGTGAGGGCCTAATTAGAAGTATTGTTCCGCCAGCCGGTGGCCCAGTGCGGCTACTGTGGGGATGGGGATATGATGGACGATAGGGTGGGAGAGTAAAATAAAAAAATAAATAAATAAATAAAAATAAAAAAAAAATTCGTCGCTCACGAGGGCCGAGGGGCCCCTGGAGCTCGGGGGCCCCGGGGCACTGCCCCGCCTAGCCCTATGATAGCTACGCCACTGCGGGCACCATTCAGCGCGTGCTCGGTCGCAATATGTATATTGTACGTTCTTCCACAGGTTCGGAGCTGCGGCACCACGCAAACCAATTGCGTCTGCACAGGCCGCGCGATCCTGTCTCGGGTTTCTTGATTCCAGACCCAGTTCACCGCCAGGGAGCACAGCCACATCGTTCGTCCCCAGACTACGAGATCCCTATGCACGTCGACGCACCTCCGACGCAGTCGTCGCCGCCGCTGTCGCCGCCGCAGATGGCAGCGTCACCGAGAGGGACTCCAGGACTGTGCGGACCCCCCCAGCTTGGGCCACGCACCTCAGAAGAAGATGACCTGCTCCCTCTGGGCGGGGGTGTGCGCCCTTCCCCAGGTTTCGGTGGGTTTCCTGGAGGATCACAAGGAGGATGCCGGGGCGTGGACGGCGTCTCGATCCCAGCCTCAGCTACGACGCCCGTCCCACCAGTAACGTCCCCGCCCAGGCCCTCCTCCCAGTGCCGTCGCCGTGGCCCTCAGTCCTACGCCACGACGGCGCGGCGGTATGGGGGGGAGGGGTGTGGTGTCGCACAAGTCCAAAGTGCGCGCCACTTACTTTCGCCGCGCGCCACCATGCACGCACGGCGCGGCGTTCTTACGACGTCAGCCACGAGCGCCCTCTGCTACAACTCCGCTCGTGGCCACCACTGAACGACATCGTTCGCTTGGGACTGAGATAGCAACCAGTTAGGACCTTCTGAATCAGATAGGCACCAGTGAAGACTTGGTGTAATGCTGCTTTCGTATGAAAATGGGTGTTGCGTATTAAAGTTAAGGTTGGGGACCGCAAATGAAATTTTACCAGGTAGTGAAATATTTTTAAATGAGATTACTACGCAATTTTGACAAGGAAGGGACAATTTAAACAAAATTATTGGATTCCGCCATTAAAGGCCAATTCACACTGTCCGTCACGTCACGTCACGTCACCGTCCGTCAGAACATTCCGCAATGTATTTCTAATGGTGTCATTCACACTGTCCGTCACCGGACCGTCACGTCACGTCAACGTCCGTCAAGCTTTCTCGGGAAGAATGTTTTGACGGAACGGCCGTCTGCTAACATCGGAAGTTAACCTATTTTCGTCACGCGAATTACATGTTGCAGTCGACGATTGCACTGGTTATATGCAAATGTGTTTTATTCATCTTTGTGTTGTTGTTGTAACTTGTTTAGGGGTAAATCTCAAATGTTTCATGGCGACTTGAATATTTTTGTCAATTGAGTGTCCCACTAAAATCGAGGTCGGATATCTGAAATCAAAAAATGGTTTATGTTACGTAACATTGTAAAAGAAACGACTGAAGCAAACTGTTTATTTGAATAAGATTGTAATTTGATTACGCATTTTTCATTAAATAACACTTTAAATGAAAATGTCAGTTCTAATGAAAGACAAAAATTCAGTTGTTTACGACGATATTAACAATGGCAGCAAGCTAATCGTAATGGTTAAAGTATACAGGCGCTATTTATGCTCTTACAAGTATGGTTTGATGTCTTCATATGTTTATTTTATCGCTTGAAAATAGATGTCGATGTTTTGAAATGTTGTTTCAGTTCCCAGTAAGTTGGCCAAAAACATACACTGTGAAGTTTTCTGTGGCCATTGTTGTTACCCCTTCCTAGTATTAAACTATTACTTTCTACATAACTGATCGCCACTTATAACCTCACTTTCAACATCGTGTATTGAGATGAACGAATTGACGTGACGGACACGGACGGACAGTGTGAATACAACTTGACGTGACGGTTCCGTGACGTGACGTTGACGTGACGGACAGTGTGAATTGGCCTTAAATGGTAGCGGTCGTAATTTCGGTGGCAAATACAACACCAGAAAACAACATTACAGAAGAAGTCGGCGGAATCTAAATTTTACCTCATTGAGAGCTGGTACAAATATTTCGGTCATGTTCTGTAGTGATTCTAGCTGTGATGACTGGAATATTACTTCGATAAATTGATGCTGGGATTGTGCGTTTCGGTTACTATTGTTCTATGACCGTGTGGAAAATTAATCATGATAGTCGCCAAAAATTGCAAAATTATCGGACTTCATAAAAATTACGAAGATTTTTATGCAGGCATTAAAATGTAATAATCCATTCATAGACACGAAATAAATAAAAGTTACACAGAGAATGTTCTAGTACAATCACGAAACAAATCGCAACAATACCCGAGCATCACTTTATGAAGTACTGGATCTGCTGAAAATAAATAACTTTGAAGTTAGTGAGAATGGAGACGGGGCTGTAAGTAAGTAAGATATTTCAAATTAACTATGGGGGTTTATTGAAATTAATAAAAAAAGGAAGCTCACACTTACAATAATTAGACAAAGTCCTGGAATACGTCCTAACACCTCAAGGAGAAGAAAGTAAGTGACGAACAGTTCCGCTCTCTCCCTTCAGCTTGTTGCAAAAAAGTTGAACGTGGCAAATGTCATATGTTTATCGATACGCTGTCAGAGAGAGAGCAGAAGTCAGCGACAAGCATCGCACAAGTTATAAAAAAAATCATTAATGTATTACTACATTGGCTATCGTACAGGCACTAGGCACGCCTCTAACAACTATGTATCAGCATTCTGCAGTACTGATCTCTGTAAAAGTTAAGTATTGTATAAATTCTGTTCAATATATATCTCGTTCTAATTTACTCTAGTGTTTCTACTTTCTGGCTGCTCCCCTCTGTACCTGCACCAGCGTGCTATCTTTATTCCTGTGTCGGTCTCATTCCACTCGGCCACCGACACCTACAACGGAAACGAGACACAAAAGCGGCGACGAGAATGGGACACAAAACATACAATGTGCAACCAAGTGTTTTAATATATAACGGCCGCGCGGTCTTAGGCAACACGTTGCGAATTACACGACCGGTGCCGCCGGAATTTCGAGCCCTCTCTTGGGAATTTGTGTGCATGTTGTTCTTAGCATAAGTTAATTTAAGTCTAGAGACCGATGACCTAAGAAGTTTGACTCTGAGTTACACAAACTTTGAACTTAAAACAAAATTGTTGAGTCTGTAATTCAGAGCAGTAGCGATTCAATTTCGTGCTAACTAGAGAAAAACAATTACACAATAAAAATATATATATTTAAAAAAATATTTTCATTAAATAGGAAACCTGAATCCACAGAAATAATTTGAATGATGTTTCAAGACATCAGTTCTCTCAGGTTCTTGTGTGGTGTGAATGAATGATTAGAAGAGCTCCGTTTTTATGACCTGTTGTGCGTGTTATTGCTGTCTATTGCACATGTGCGGATTTGAGCTGAGGAATATCTGCTGTGCATCGTATAATAAGTCTACGTGAAGCAGTACGTAGTTCCAGATAATCACACTTGCAGCGTTGCTGCATAGACGTACGCCTCAGGTGTATCGTGTAATACGGCCTTAATCTTGTATTAGCTGAATGCATCATCAAGGGAATACTCGGAGCCATCAAAATAGTATCAAGAAAAAATACAATCGCATGACCCTTTTTCACTGGTTTGTAACTTATAAATTTCTATTTCTTCACTACAGTATGAATGCCACAGACACACCACGTATAATTAGTACACTTCTTTCTCATAACATGAACGCTCACTCTAATTTCAAAATGGATGCATCCAGCAACCGCAAAAAACATTAACCATGGTTTGCCAGGCCCAGAAACTCAATACAACCGCAAAAGTCGAAAGTGGTGTCATACACATCACGATGGCACATTCGCGGTTGTGTCTCTAGCTTCTCCCCGCCTGCTCGGATCCTGCTGGAGGAGCGGCCATATGTCCACTCAGAGGCAGAATGGGCGATGCCGCACAGCCAGTCTCCACATTGCCCTGCCGCCTGGAGTGACGTGAATGCCGTTGAACCCAACACACCCCTAGCGGAGGGGGTGGGTGAAGCATGTAACACCTGACGTGTCCCATGTGACGCACCAGACTCCCGACTACCGTAACAACCCGAAATAGCAGCCTGAAGACGAATGATGGCTGCCAACAGCATGCTCAGCTGTTTCGTGAATAGCTCCTCCTACATCCATAGACAGCAGTCACACATCCTATCCATTCTAACAAATCAACAATTGACTGTGGAGAGTTGTCTGAACTCCTTATCGTCCAGGTCTCACTCCCATACATTGCTGCACTCCAGACAAATTCTTTCATAAAGGACTTCCTAACATTTAAGTTAATATTGGATGTTAACAACTTTCGCTTCTTTAGAAACGCTTTTCTTCCCATAGCCATTTTGCATTTTATATCTTCTTTACATCGGGCATCAGAAGTTATCTTGCTACCCAAATAACAAAATTCATCTACTACTTTTAATGTCTCATTACCTAATCTAATTTCTTCTGCATCGCCTTATTTTCTGACATTGCATTCCATTACCTTCGTTTTACTGTTGTTAATGTTCATCTTATATCTTCCTTTCAAGACCCTGTCCATCCCATTCAATTGCTCTTCTAGATCTTTTGCGGTCTCTGACAGAATTACTATATCATCAGCAAACCGCAATGTTTTTATTTCTTTTCCCTGCACTTTAATGCCCACTCCAAATTTCTCCTTCCATTCCTTCACTGCCTGCTCAATGTACAGATTGAATAACATTGGGGAAAGGCTACAACCCCGTCTTACTCCCTTCCCAACCTCTGCGTCCCTTACTCGCCTATCGACTCTAATAACCGCTGTCTTGTTTTTGTGTAGGTTGAATATAACTCTTCCCTCCCTATATTTTACCCCTGATACCTTCAGAATTTGGAAGATTGTATTCCAGTCGACATTGTCAAAAGCTTTCTCCAAATCGACAAAAGCTAAAAACGTAGGTTTGCCTTTCTTTAGCCTATCTTCTAAGATAAGTCGTAATTTGAGTATTGTCTCCTGTGTACCTACATTTCTCCTAAATCCAAACTGATCTTTCCTGAGGTCGGATTCCACAAGTTTTTCATTCGTCTTACTATTTTGCATTCATGACTTATTAAACTGACAGTTTTGTTATTTTCACACTTGTCTGCCCTTGCTTTCTTTGGAATTGGTATTACAATGGTCTTCTTGAAGTCGGAGGGTATTTTCCCTGTTTCATACATCTTGCATACCAGGTGATACATTTTTTTCACGACTGGCTCTCCTAACGACATCAGCAGTTCAGACGGAATATCATCTACTCCAGGGGCCTTGCTTCAACTCAAGTCCTTCAGCGCTCTGCCGTAGCATATCTCCTATGTCATCTTCCTCCACTTCGTCTTCCATTTCTAGAATACTGCCTTCAAGCTTATTTCCTTAGTTTAGGCCCTCTATATATTCTTTCCACAGTTCAGTTCAGCTTTCCCCTTTTTACTAGCACTGGTTTTCCGTCTGAGTTATTGATATTCATACAGCTGCTTTTCTTGTCTCCGAATATCTCTCTTATTTTCCTGTAGGCGGTATCTATCTTTCCCCTAGTTATGCATTCTTCTACGGTTCTGCATTTGTCCTCTAGCCACTCCTGCTTAGACAGTCTGCACTTCCTGTCAATCTCATTTTTCAGACGTTTGTACCCCCTTTTTCCTGTTTCACTTGCTGAATTTTATTTTTATATTTTCTCCTCTCATCAATTAAGTTCCATATATCCTGTGTTATCCAGGGATTTCTATTAGTCCTTGTCCTTCTGCCTATATGGTTTTCTGCAGCCTTAACTACCCTATCTCTCAGAGCTACCCATTCTTCTTCTACTGTATTACTCTCGCACGTTTCAGCCAATCCTTGCCTAATGCTCCCTCTGAAACTCTCAACCACCTCTGGTTCCTTCAATTTGTCCAGGTTCCATCTCCTAACCTTTCTACCTTTCTGAAGTCTCTTAAGTTTTAATCTGCAGTTCATAACCAATAAGTTATGGTCAGAATCTATATCTGCCTCTGGATATCTCTTACAGTTTAGAACCTGGTTTCTAAATCTATTCCTTACCATTATAAAGTCAATCTGGTACCTTCCAGTGTCTCCTGGTCTCTTCCACTTATAAAGCCTTCTTTCATGAGGATTAAATCAAGTGTTGGTGATAATTAAATTGTGCTCTGCGCAAAATTCCACCGAGCGATCTCCTCTTTCATTCCTTTTTCCCAGTCCATATTCACCTACTACATTTTCTTCTCTTCCCTTTCCTACTACCGAGTTCCAGTCCCCAATCACAAGCAAGTTTTCGTCTCCCTTAACTTTCTGGATGATTTCTTTTATCTCCTCATACATTTTTTCGGTATCCTAGTCATCAGTCATGCTAGTTGGCATATAAAATTGCAGTACTGTGGTCGGTGTTGGCTTCGTGTTTATCTTTGCTACAATAATGCGTTCACTATGCTGTTCATAGTAACTTAGCTGCATTCCTATTGTCTTATTCATTATCAGACCTACTCCTGCGTTACCACCAACTGTTTTTTTTATTGATAGCCCTGTACTCACCTGACCAGAAATTCTGTTCTTTCTGCCACCGAACTTCACTAATCCCTACCATATCTAACTTTAAACTATCCATTCCTCTTTTCAAATTTTCTAGCTTACCTACGCGATTAAGGGTTAGATCATTCCACGCTCTGACCCGAAGAATGCCTGTTTTGTTTTTCTTGATGACGACATCCTCCTGAGTAGTCCCCGCCCGGAGATCCGAATGGGGGACTATTTTACCTCTGGAATATTTTACCCAAGAAGATGCCATCATGTATAGTCATACAGTAGAGCTGCATGTCCTCGGGAGAAGTAACGACTGTCGTTTCCCCTTGCTTTCAGCCTTTCGCAGTAACTGCATGGCAAAGCCATGTTAGCTGATATTACAAGACCAGCTCAATCAGTCATCCAGACTGTTGCTCCTGCAACTACTGAAAAGGCTGCTGCCCCTCTTCAGGAAACATACAATTGTCTGGCCTCTCCACAGATACCCCTCTACCGTGGTTGCACCCATGATACAGCTATCTGCATCGTTGAGGCACGCAAGCCACCTCACCTCTGCAATGTCTGTGGTTCATGGGGGTCTCATTACCTAATCTAATTCCTTCAGTGTCGACTGGTTTTCTGACTCTACATTCCATTACTCTCGTTTTACTCTTGTTAATGTTCATCTTACATGTTCCTTTCAAACACTGCCCATCCTATTTAATTGCTCTTTCAGATCCTTTGCGGTCTCAGATAGAATTACTATATTATTGGCAAACCGCAAAGTTTTTATTTCTTCTTCCTGAACTTTAATTCATCTCCAAATTTCTCCTTGCATTCCTTCACAGCTTACCCAATGTACAAATTGAACAATATTGTCGAAGGGCTACAACCCTGTCTTATTCCATTCCCAACCTCTGCGTCCTTTTCATGCCTTTGACTCTTATAACTGCTGTCTGACTTTTGTATAAGTTGAATATAACTCTCCCCTCCTATATTTTACTCCTGCTACCTTCAGAATTTGAAAAAAGTGTGCTCCAGTCGATATTGTCAAAAGCTTTCTCCAAATCTACAAATGCTAAAAACCTAGGTTTGCCTTGCTTGGCATATCTTATAAGGTAAATCGTAATGTATTGCCTCCCGTGTTCCCTCCAACAGATTTGTTCAGAACACAGACATGTACATCCCGTTTACATGGGCTCCCAAAACCGGATTTCGTAAACCGATTTCCCAATTCCGCTTTTGGTTGGTAAATACTCGAAAATCGAATCTGGAAATCCGCTTCTCTGCGGTTTTCTAGCTCCACAATCGATTTTTGTGCCCATGTAAACGCATCCGTTTTTGAAGCGTTCTTGGCTTGTCCGTTTGTGTTTTCTTGTTAAGAATTTTCGGCACATATGGAAAGAGTGATATTTTCTAATGTGAAATAAAAGTATAAATATTAGAGTGAACATAAATGTATGTATTTAAATAAAGAAAAATGAGCGATTGTGCAGACTAAATAAGGAACTGCATCAGCTCTTTTCCAGCCGTCATGTTAATCGTGTGTGTAAACACGACAGCGTAAAACGGTTTACGAAAATCGGTTTTCGTCTTCCGGAAGATGTGTTGCTTGTAAAAGTGGTGTATGTATATGTGGTTCAGATGGAATCGAATTCGCGAATGTAATCGAATGATATCGATTGTGATCATTCAATAGTGAACTATACAAGCTGCTTGCGAACTTTGACAAATGTTTGTTTTTCTTGTTGGACTGTTCTGTTGACATACAGTAGCTGGACGCTGAAATTGCTGAGTTGCGTGCAATTCGAAAGAATCTCCAAGTTACGTGTAGATGATAAACGATGTCTGGTTGAATGTATCATGGGTGTTACTTAATATTGGAAATGAACGTGTCCCTTCGTCAAGCTCTTTGTTTGAAGTATTGAATTTTAGTAGTCTACAGTTTGTTTTTCTCAAAAAATAAAGTTTTTTTGCTATGTTTACCGTGGGTCTTCGAAATATATGTGGTAGATACCACTATAGCCGGCTTAATAGTTTGATTCGTGGGCGTAATAAGGAAAATTCCCTTTTAGAATGTTGTAATGCAGTAGTTGGCTACCAAAATCAGCGGTATTTTTCGAGTATTAAGACTTTTACTGCTCAAAAGCAATATTTTTCTTTATTAAATAAACGTTCTCATCGATGCATTAGAATTTTGAGTAGTGTTAATACTTACAGGTGTTTTCACAAGGCATCTGTCGACAATGAAAAACCAAATAAATCGTTCCCAAAAATTCTATATGTACAGAATCCTCTTTCTTGGTTAATGAATAAATTAGATTTTGGTATCTTGAAAAATACATGGGATCCACAGTTCAACGAATCAGAATTTAAACGTGGAACTAAACAGGTAGGCATCTGTGACTGAAATACCTATAATTTTAGTATCAAGGTTTAGTAATTACTGTGTTTGTGGCTATATTCTGAATATGTTGCAAAAGGCGGTGGCGACTATATCCCAGCTGATTAGTCAAGATTTGAGGGATGGACTGACGGGTCTTCTAACACGGAAAGCAACAACCAAGTTAATCCATGACATTGAAACAGCATGGAGTGATGAGCAAAGGCGCCTTATTGGGATAGAACCAGATGACATTCAGGTTGCTGTGCCACGCCGAGTTAATTTTCAGACCATAGTTGGTGAGAGGAAATTATTTGTAAAAAAATTAGACATAGATCCTTAAAATAGTTTTTTCCCAGAGTAAACAGATATACTTTTCTTTGATAAGTTAGTCTGATGATTAATAAATACATGAAAACACATTTTAGCATTAGTTGTCTGTTAATGCAATAGTATCTTTCCAAAATCATTGCCCCACAGTTTCTTCTTACCTGTTTGGGTGAGGTGTTCATAAAGTAAAGGTAAAGTTGTCAACAATCCGAAGATTGGTTTGGAGGTAGTATGCCGTTGCCTTCCTCCGACCTTCGAGAACTGACATACCCAGCCAGTTATAGGGGGACCTACAGTTTAACGTGGGTTCCGAACCACAGTGCTACTCGGTATTTTTCACATGAGCAATACTGTCAGAGGTGAAAGAAGTGGAAAGTGACAGAAAAAAATCCAAGGACCTGGCGGGAATCGAACCTGCGACCTTTGGATTTGTAGTCTGTGCGACCGAGTCACACAGTTCTTGCAAATTATTGATGAGTAATTTGAAGATTGGTTTACTGCATCTTTCCATGCTAATCTATCTTGTACGATGTCTCCCATTCACCTATTTTATGCAACCTAAATCCACTTCAACATGTTTTACATCCTGGTCAAACACACACATCACATTACAAAATTTACTCAGCTTAGGCTGATCTTTGATATCTCAGGATGAGTATTATCTATCAGTTCAGAAAACATATAGGCCTACTATTTAAAGGTCTTTTCTGATATATTTGTTTCAGTAGGCCTACCTTCTCAATGGTCATCAATATAGGCATACTTTTCAGCATTATACTGTGGCTTTAGAGTTCAAAACCTTCTAGTTTCAGAAAAATCTTCCAGGCACTTATAATTTCCATTGGTTCTTACTATTGTTAGTCTGGATATTGTGTACATTATCTATGTTTGCTTTCTCCTGAAAGAGCAAAAACTTGTCTGGTGCTGTTACCGTCGTATTCTTCTATTGTTGCCTAATTTAATTATACCATCTTCCTACAGTCTTCATTTTCTCTAAACATTGTCCACTCTGCTCAAATGATCTTTCAATTCTTGCTGCACTTATTATTGTCCTACAACATAAATTTATTTTACAAATTTTCTTTGGTTAATGCTAGCTCACTGTAAAAGTAAAATATGCCTAGCTCAAGAGATAGACAAAATTTGATTTCACTTGTTTTCGTATTATTCCCTCCAGCTCGTCTGCACATTGGCTCTGACTCTTAGCATCGGCGTGTTGTCATGTGTGCGTTTGTAGGTGGCATGAGTGGCTCAGTTAAAGGCGATAGTTTGTTTACAAGCAGAACATGCATTATAGATTAAGATTTTGTATTTAAAACAATCTGTAGCTTGACTCTGATAGTGAGGTATAGGTTAAAGGTTAATAGAGATAATAATAATATGAATTTTATTGTCATTGAATTTTTACAAGCAATGGACAAAGTCAGTATTAATAATAATACATAAGTAAAATAATATGTGGATAACTTTATAGTATGTTAACTGAAATTTCAAATAGTCACATTCAAAAAATTCATCAACAGAATAAAAGGGATTAGCCACTAGTCTGTTATACAACCTGCATTTAAACAAATGTAAAGGTAAATTACTTATTTCTGCAGGTAACTTGTTGAACATTTTCCGGCCTAGCACATTATAACTATCTAATGATTTAGACAATCTACAGAATGGAACATTTATTTTCTTGCAGTTTTTGTATTATAAGAATGAATGTCTTCTTTTAAGAGCTGGCTAGATAAATTATTTTTATGTAATTTGAAACATGATATGTACATATAAATTAACAACTGTAAGACAACCTAATTTTATGAATAGTGGTTTTGCATGTTCCCATTTGCCTGAGCCTGTGATAACCCTCACCACTCTTTTTTGTAGTATAAGAATATCATGGGCATGACTGCTATTCCCCCCAAAAAATAATTCCATAAGAGATGATGCTCTGAAAAAATGCATAGTATGCTGATCTAACATATATATCTGGAACACGGCTCTTTAATTTCCTCAGCAGAAAAATTACTCCAGAAAGTCTATCACTTACATATTTAACATGTGGTTCCCAAGAGAGTTTACTATCTATGTTTAAGCCTAAAAACTTAATACCACCTTGGTTGTCTATATCTGGTAAATTACAAATTGTAAAATATATTTGTTGTGTTTTACCTTCATTTAAACAGAAGCCATTAGCTCTAAACCAAATCGAGGCCTGAGATATTGTACATTCAGTTAAATTGTGCAGTTCGTTGAAATCATCACTCCTGTTAAAAATGTAGTGTCATCTGCATACAATATAGTTTGGGTGTTCATAACAGTTGGTAAACCATTGATCATTAACACAAATGGCAAAGGGCCTAAGATTGAGCCTTGTGGTACACCATATCTAAGTGTGGTTACATCAGACCTATCAGTACCTATACATACGATTTGTTGCCGGTCACTAAGAAATGATTTAAACATTTTAATGCTAGCATCTCTTATTCCATAATGAATTTTCCTTGATGAGGTCACAAGATGTAACCTGAGCAAATCTTCTTGCATCAAACACCTCTAAAACCTTTTTAACAACCGTGTTCATAGCATCCACAGTTGGTCTCCCTTTTCTAAAGCCAAACTGCTCATTACATACTAGGTTAATGTGTTCTAGATGGGAACTAAGTTGAGAATGCATAATAGATTCAATTATTTTCGAAAATATAGGAGTAATGGAGATTGGTCTATAGCTAGATTGACATGTTTTATCACCTTTCTTAAAGATGGGAACTACTTTAGAAATTTTAAAACAGTTGGAAAGATTCCTTCACTGAAACATCTAATTATAAGGTAGGTCAATGGTTCAATAATGCATTCAAGTATTCATTTAATGATATTGCTAGACAGATCAAAAATATCAACACTATCAGATGATTTTAGAGTTTTTACAACTGCTAGAACATCTTCAGGGTCTACTTCCCAAAAAGTAAAATCTGAGGATGAATTTTTTTGTTGGAAAAACTTCATCAGCTCTATGGGGCTTATGTTGGGTTTAACTCTGTTTCTGCAAATTTCTTCCACTGACTGAATACAAAAATTGTTAAAACTGTCTGGGGATAAGTTCACAACCTGTTTACTCCCAGTCTTGGAAACTAAGCTGATAACTTTCAATGCAGTTTTGCATTTATTGCTAGATCTGTTAATTAAACTTAAGTTGGTTCCTCCGTCCGTTCTCGGGAGGTGTGACCTGTGGTGCGAACAGTCACCTAAGGTGCTTGTGCCCTCAGAGAGGGCCCCCACAAGGAAGGAGCGCGCCATCGGAGACGTCGGTAATCATGGGGGACACCTCCGCTATGAAACCTTCCAAGTCTTCTCTAACCTTGACCCATAAGCGGAAACACGATGATTCTCAGCCACAAAAAGTCTTGCCTACCATTCCTAAGTTCCTGGTGGTATTGCGTACTGACGATCGGGACTTTTCTGCTGTAAATCCGTTTATCATTCAGAAGGGTGTCAATGCGATCGCCGGTCCCTTGAAGACCTGCTCCAGACAGCGCAATGGGACCTTGCTGCTTGAGATTGAGAATGCGTTCCAGGCACAAAAATTACTTCATGCTACACTCGTGCATACTTTCCCAGTAAAAGAGGAGGCTCACCGCACCCTCAACTCTTCACTGGGGGTAGTCTTCACGAGATCCCTGGATGGGTTATCTGATGAGGAAATACTCAGCTATATGTCTGATCAGGGAGTTACGGCAGTCCATCGCGTCATGAAAAAGGTTAACAACAACCTCGTGCCAACTCGTACTGTCTTCTTGACTTTCGACAGGGTTGACCTACCATCTAAGGTGAAAGCGGGCTACGAAGTCATCTCCGTTCGCCCGTATATACCCAACCCTACGCGCTGCTTCCATTGCCAGAGATATAACCATACCAGTAAGTCTTGTCCGAATGCAGCCAAGTGCGTCACCTGTGGCAGGGACGCCCATGAGTGTGAATGTCTACCTCCATCCCCTCGCTGCATTAATTGCATGGGTGACCATGCTGCTTCTTTGCGGGACTGCCCCGTTTATAAAGAAGAGTGGGTCATCCAAGAGATTCGTGTCAAGGAGAAGGTCTCAACCTATGCCCCTCGGAAGTTATTAGCGAGTAGGAAGCCCGCTGTACTCCCATCGGGTACTTACATCCAGGTCCTCACCTCACCTCGACCAACTAAGGAGGTAGGCATTCAGACCTGCGACTTAACATTCTGTGACACAGTTGTCAGGTCGCCTAGCCCGAAGATTGCTCGTTCCACCTCTCCGATCCCTTCTGCCCGTTCTACAGTACATTCATCGGCCAGTTCCCACACATCCCGGGCACCTAAATCCGCTGCCCGCAGTTCAAAAAAAGAACCTGTTCATGAAGACTTCCTCAAGACTACATCTTCTCCATCATCAACCGCTTCCTCTGCCCGTCATGCCTCAAAGAAGGCTCACAAAAAGAATAGCCCCCCTCCTTTCCCGCCACAGCGTGACTCTTCAGTCACGCCGTCCAACAGTTGCCGGCCTCGGCCGTCTTCTGTTTCACCGGGATGCTCCGTCCGCCGGGCACCCGGCCCTTTACTGGCGGTGGAAATTCCCCCTCCTGATTACCTCAGGGAGGTGGCAGGCACGTCGGTCGAACCTATGGACCCCGACCCTTTGCCCCTAGACAGCGATAGCAGTGTTCCCTCGAAATCCGGTCCTCAGCGGCCGTCGAGGTGACCCTGCTTGCTTGTTCGTTTTTATCCTCATTTTTTATAATGGCGCTCCTTCAGTGGAATATTTGCGGCATTCGTTCCAATCGGGAGGAGTTAAAACTACTCCTTCGATTGCGCTGTCCACTTCTAGTCTGTCTCCAAGAAACTAAGTTGCGTCCAAGTGATCGTGCAGACTTTCCCCACTACACCTCTGTGCGTTTCGACCTGCCACCTGTGGAAGGTACCCCAGCCCGTGGAGGGGTTCTGATGTTCATTCGAGACGACGTCTATTACCATTCCATTTCATTGCATACTCACCTACAGGCAGTTGCCGTCCGCATCACTCTATCCACATTTACCTTTTCCCTCTGTAATATCTATTCGCCATCGCCATCTGCCATTACTAGGGCAGATGTGCTACACCTCGTTGACCTGCTCCCTTCACCTTTCGTGTTGGTAGGCGACTTCAATGCCCACCACCCTCTATGGGGCTCTCCGGCACCTAGTCCGAGAGGCTCCCTTTTGGTGGACCTTCTCCAACACCTCAATCTTGTCTGCCTCAACACCGCACCGCACCGACCTTCCTTTCTGACACAACCCATACTTACTCCCACATAGACCTTGCGATATGCTCTCCTCAGCTTGCCGGTCGGTTTGAGTGGTATGCACTTTCTGACACGTACTCGAGTGACCATTTCCCTTGTATCATCCAGTTCCTGCATCATTCCCCATCTCCTCGTCCCACCAGTTGGAATATTTCTAAAGCCGGCTGGGGGCTTTATTCTTCCATGGCTGTTTTTCACGATCAGAATTTTCCCAGCTGTGACAGTCAGGTCGAATACCTCACCGAGGTTATTCTCACCGCTGCCGAACATTCCATACCTCATACGTCCTCTTCTCCACGTCGTGTCCCGGTCCCTTGGTGGACTGCAGCCTGCCGCAACGGGCTTAGAGCCTGGCGCCGTGCTTTACGCACTTTCTGCCGCCACCCAACTTTGGAGAATTGGATAAATTATAAACGTATGAGAGCGCAATGTCGTCGTATCATAAACGACAGCAAAAAAGCTTGCTGGACTGCTTTTACTAGTTCTTTTAACTGTTTTACTCCCTCCACGGTTGTTTGGGGTGGCCTACGCCGTTTATCCGGCATCAAGGTCCACTCCCCGATTCCTGGCCTGACCATGGAGAACGCAGTC
The DNA here is from genome assembly GCA_026315105.1 of Locusta migratoria. Lineage (NCBI taxonomy): Eukaryota > Metazoa > Arthropoda > Insecta > Orthoptera > Acrididae > Locusta > Locusta migratoria. The sequence goes on along the minus strand of CM048751.1, from coordinate 159,129,808 downwards.
CTCGTGGACCCCGCTGATGTTTCCAATGCATTGGGCCGTTTCTTTCCGGAGGTTTCGAGCTCTGCCCATTACCACCCTGCCTTTCTCCCTTGCAAACAGGTAGAAGAGGCACGGCTGCCTTCTTTCCACTCTTTTAACCATGAAAATTATAATGTCGCCTTCACCATGCAGGAGCTAGACCGTGATCTCGCCCTGTCCCGATCTTCTGCTCCCGGGCCCGATTCCATTCATATTGAGATGCTGAAGAACCTCTCTCCTGCGGGCAAGTGTTTTCTTCTTAGTACCTACAATCGCATATGGACTGGAGGTCATGTTCCCACAAGTTGGCGTGAAGCCATTGTTGTCCCCATCCCCAAACCAGGGAAGGACAAACATCTTCCTTCCAGTTATCACCCCATTTCTCTGACGAGCTGCGTGTGTAAGGTGATGGAACGCATGGTTAACGCTCAGTTGGTCTGGCTCCTCGAATCTCGCCGTCTCCTAACAAATGTCCAATGCGGTTTTCGTCGACACCGCTCTGCTGCTGATCACCTTGTTACCTTGTCGACCTTCATTATGAATAACTTTCTAAAGAAGCGTCAAACAGTAGCAGTGTTCTTCGACTTGGAGAAGGCATACAATACCTGTTGGAGAGTGGGCATCCTCCGCACATTGCACACATGGGGCCTTCGTGGCCGCCTCCCTCATTTTATTCAAGCGTTTTTGGCGGATCGCAAGTTCCGGGTACGGGTGGGCTCTGTTTTGTCAGATACCTTTCGCCAGGAGAATGGGGTACCGCAGGGCTCCGTCTTGAGTGTGGCTCTCTTTGCCATCGCAATCAATCCGATCGTAGATTGCCTTTCAGCCGACGTTTCCGGATCCCTTTTTGTAGACGATTTCGCAATTTATTGCAGCGCCCAGCGAACGTGTCTCTTGGAGCGTTGTCTTCAACACTGTTTTGACCGTCTCTATTCCTGGAGCATCGCAAACGGCTTCAGATTCTCCACTCAGAAAACGGTGTGTATAAACTTCTGGAGATACAAGGAATTTCTTCCACCATCCCTACGTCTTGGCCCCGTTGCTCTCCCTTTCGTGGAGACAACGAAATTCTTGGGACTAATGTTGGATCGGAAACTTTGCTGGTCCACACACGTGTCCTACCTGGCTGCCCGTTGTGCCCGATCCCTTAATGTTCTTCGTGTCCTCAGTGGCACATCGTGGGGAGCGGAAGAAGACTAAGTCGGAGAATACAAGGTCTACCTGTCAGGAGTCAAAGTAGGAAGACCACAGTGGGGTGTAGGATTTTACACCAGGAAAGCAATTGAACCCAGCATAATTGCAATAAGGTATGTAAATGAATGACTGATGTGGATAGATTTGGCCATCTCCAGCAAGAAAATTAGGATGGTGGCAGTGTATTCACCCTGTGAAGGGACAGATCAAGATGAGATGGACAGATTTTACAACGCACTTAGTGATGTAGTTGTTAGAGTGAAGGATAAGGATAGTGTTTTACTCATGGATGATTTCAATGCTAGGGCGGGATTAAAATAGGTGAAAACAAAATAAGCAGTCTCGCATATGCGAACGACTTAGTTGTAATGGCTGATTCAATTGAAAGGTTGCAAACTAATATTTCAGAGCTCAATCAGAGGTGCAAGGATTATGATATGAAGATCAGCATCTCCAAAACGAAAGTAATGTCAGTGGGAAAGAGATTTAAGCAGATTGACTGCCAAATAGGAGGAACAAAGTTAGAACAGGTAGACAGTTTCAAGTACCTAGGATGTATTTCCTCATAGGATGGCAACATAGTGAAAGAACTGCATTCGAGGTGCAGCAAAGCTAATGCAGTGAGTGCTCAGCTGAGATCTACTCTCTTCTGCAAGAAGGACGTAAGTACCAAGACTAAGTTAGCGGTGCACCGCTCTATCTTTCGACCAATTTTGTTGTATGGGAGTGAAAGTTGGGTGGATACAGGTTACCTTATTCATAAGGTAGAGGTTACAGATATGAAAGTAGCAAGAATGATTGCAGGCACTAATAGATGGGAACAATGGCAGGAGGGTGTCCATAATGAGGAAATCAAGGAAAAACTGGGAATGAACACCATAGATGAAGCAGTTAGAGCGAACAGCCTGAGATTGTGGGGTCATATTACACGAATGGGGGAAGCAAGGTTACCTAAGAGACTCATGAGCTCTGCAGCGGAGTGTAAGAGGAGTCGAGGTAGACCAAGAAGAAAGTACTTAGATTCGGTGAAGAATGATTTTGAAGTAAAATGCATTACATCCGACGGAGTATCAATGTTAGCATTGAATAGGGGATCATGGAGGAATTTTATTAGAGGTACTATGCTACAGACTGAACACTGAAAGGCATAATCAGTCTCTGATGATGATGATGATGATGATGCTATTTCTGTCTGATACATTGAACGTTGAGATACCCTATTTTAAACTGAGATCTACCTGTTTGGAATATGCCTACATCTCCTGGGAGACTTCTCTCAGGCTACTTAAATCTTTAAAACTAGCAAGGTTATTCATTAACATTTCAGAAACAGCAGGGTCACGACTTTGGCTTAATTTTATACCAGCATTTGACAAAATAGAACCATGCCTTATCCTAAAAAACTATCATTAGTAATACATGACATAGGGATTGGTTTACAACCATTTAGGTGTGCAAGCCTGTCTTTTACAGTTTTAATTAAGCTACACAAATTATCCTTGCCAGTGGCAAGTGGCATGCCTTGTGAAAAAGCTGCAGTTACAGTTAGCAACATTGACAATACTTACATTTCTAAAATGTTTACAAATTTGACTATTTTTTTCGTTTGCCCTTGATATTTCCTCATCAACACGAGACCTAGATTCAAGATCATGCCACTTGGGGATATTCATCACAACTACATTTGTGTGTGTGAGCACTGACGTCTTCTTTAGTTCATTAACAGCATCTGAAGCATTATTCCTGGCAACATTATTTGCTCCCGCCATCAGCAACACAGTGTCATTAGATGAAAGATTCTTGGCTTCACTTACAGCTGATGAGGCGATGTCACGAAAACATGCCCCTGGTTTCACAACTCCACATGTCAGGGGTGATGTGTGTGATTTTTTTTTTTTCTCCACAATTGAGTGCCAAAGACACGAATTTTTGGGCTGAGACCTGCTTTCAATGGTACATTTTGTTGTTGTAATCTGTAATTTACAAGGATAACAACAGATTTATTATGTACAATACATAAGTATTAAGATATTTTCCCATATACGGGTTTTCCGACATGTTGACATCATGGGTCAGAGATGATGGGTGGTATCCCAGTTATCAAATATGCCTTGCCTCCTTGTCACATCCTCAACTTTTATAAACTGCAGATTGATTTCTCTATGAATTCTAGATAAATTTTCATTTTTATCACTGCCACTACAGATTTCCAAAGAATGTGTCCCATTTGAGAACCACCTACATAGTCTTCATTGTTTACTATATTGAAAGCATGCCCCCATCAACACATTCTCAAACCAACAACTTTGTGGCTCTAGGCCTACTTATGTTGGCTCATTGATCAATATAGATCCTCTTTATGGTGGAGCTAATCTTAACTTTTAATGAACAAAAATTTTGAGTAATACTAAGTGTGCACCATATTTAATAAAATGGAAAATTAAGAAACACTGCCAAAATTTGCCTGTTATTCTCCAAAACTGTCCACACAACTGACAGTTTTTAGTTAAGGCAGTGACATTTATTTAATGTCGTATAAACCCTATGTCAGATTTATGAACTGTCTTATGAATCAGTTTAAATTTAATGTATGTTATGGTGATGGCCAATCATATGGAGGGTTCGGGTCATCCAAATGACATTCAGAATTCCTTGTAAATTGTCACTCCTTTTTTAATGCTCAGCATTTTAAGACTATTCTTTATTTTACGTAAATTTCAAGATGTCACTTTCACATATTAATTATTTGTTGTATGCCGTGTATTGCAATGCTACCTAGTGATAGATTTATCTTTCTAAGTATGAGATCATATACCGGTATTGTAAGCTAATCTGCACGTGGTCTCAATAGTGCACATGTTAACTTTGTAGAGTGACGCCAGCGTACAGCACAAATTATTTTATATCATTTTACACCATTTATTTTTCTACAGACTTTTATACGGTTGATTTGCATCCACAATCTATATTGTTGTGGTTGTGCATAATTTTATATCTGACTTTAAATGGATTACTATACACCCACCACCACCAAGTCTGGCCACTCCGGCACCACAATATCTAGACTGTGAATGAGGTGGGGAGTGGAGGGGTAAGGGTGGGAGTGGGAAGTTTTGCATTGCATGATGGGTTGTAAAGGATCTGATGTGTGGAAATTTGAACTACAGCAAATGAATACAGTGAAGGGAAGGTGTGTGAAAGGATAAAAGAGGGGGTGGAGAGAGGGGATTTGAAACAATAAAAGTAAAAAGAATAAAATAAAAATAGAAGAAAAACAGGAAAAAGATTGCTCAGTGACCGCCGGCCAGTGCACACGTGACCAGCAGCAGCTCCACATTATACAGTATCCGACTTCTTAATAGAAGCGACTTATTTTCATTTCGTGTGTGCTTTCTTTTACAGTTCTTTATAGTTTAGTGTGCTCGCGTGTTTATTTCTTAAGAATCACGTTTAGTTGTCAGTTCAGTTGTCGATATTTTGATTTATTAGCTCGCATATATATTTTTCAGATTCTCCGATAATAAACAGTTTAGTGTTAGGTTCATAATTTTTGAGGCTCACTGTTTATCAAACTTCTGTGTCCTCAGACGTACTTACTTGGAAGATACATAGGTTTTTAGAATGGTTAGGAACTGTGACTGCTGCGAACAAATTGAGACAGAGTTGGTGACTCTTCGCTCGCAGTTTCAGGTGGCGTTGGCTTCGCTGGCAACGCTTGAGACAGGGTGGGTGGGTGGGTGCCACTGTTGTGGGCCGCTCGCGGGGGTGCAGCAGACGCCCTGTGCGACTGTTGTGCCCTCTGATCGGCCTGCAGCTGTGGCCAGCCCGCTCGCTGTCTGTGTGAGGATCGCCCCCCAATCCGTAGTGGATTGGGAGGTCTCCTCAGCAGGTGTCAGGTGACTTAAGACTTTCTGGGGGGTCCGAAATGGAGGCCTTCCCGGTTAGTCTTGCCAACAGATTCGAGGCGCTGTCTGTGGCAGAGGACGTTCCTGACACAGATGGTGTCGCTTGTCCTGTACTTTCCCCTCTGCCTTCAAGATTCGGGCACTCACAGAGGGTGGGTTTGTTAGTAGTTGGGAGCAACAATTTTAGGCGGGTGATGGAGCCCCTTAGGAAAATGGCTGCTAGGGAGGGGAAGAAGTCCAATGTGCACTTTGTGTGCATACTGGGGGGAGTCATTCCAGAAGTGGAACGGGTCCTTCCGGATGCCATGAAGAGCACAGGGTGCAGCGAGCTGCAGGTGGTGGCTCACGTCGGGACCAATGATGTGTGTCGCTTTGGATCGGAAGAGATCCTCTCCGGTTTTGAGCGGCTATCAGAAGTGGTAAAGACTGCCAGTCTTGCTTGCAAGATGGAAGCGGAGCTCACCATCTGCAGCATTGTCGACAGGACTAACTGCGGACCTTTGGTTCAGAGACGAGTGGAGGGTCTGAATCAGAGGCCTAGAGGTTCTGCGACTGTGTGGGCTGCAGATTCCTTGACTTGAGCCAAAGGGTGGTGGGTTTTTGGGTTCCGCTAAATAAGTCAGGAGTCCTCTGTACTCAGGAAGCGGGGGCTGTGTGACGTGGACTGGGCGGTTTTTTAGGTTAGAGGCCTCGGGAATACACAAAATGGGTTTCAGTCTCAAAGGGGGCAGGTCAGACACAGGAAGAAAGCATATCTGGAAACCATTGCATAACAGTTGTAAATTGTCATAACTGAATTGGGAAAGTTCCAGAGCTCCAAGCGCTGATAGAAAGTACTGAGGCACAAATCGTTATAGGTTCTGAAAGCTGGCCGATGCCTGAGATAAGTTTGGCTGAAATTTTTTCGAAGGGCCAAATGGTCTTCAGAAAGGATAGAATAAATAAAAAATGGGGGTGGCATGTTTATTGCTAATACAAACGGTTTATCCTGCAGCAAAATTGAGGCAGATACTTCCTGTGAGTTGGTCTGGGTAGAGGTTATACTTCACAACTGGAATAAATTAATAATTGGATCTTTTTATCGGTCCCCCGTCTCAGACGATGTGGTTGCAGAAATTTTCAAAGAAAGCTTGAATCACATTTCAAATAGGTGGCGACTTTAATTTACCCTCGATATGTTGGCATAATTATGTATTCAAAACCAGCGGCAAATATAAAGCATCGTCCGAACTAGTTCTGAATGCTTTTTCTGAAAACTACTTCGAACAGTTAGTCATGAACCCACTAGAATAGTAAGTGGTTGCGAAAATACCCTTGATCTCCTAGCAACAAATAATCCTGAGCTAGTAAAGAGCATCAAAACAAATACAGGGATTAGCGAACATTGAGTTATAGTAGCGATACTGAATGTCAGAATTCTCAAAAGCACCAAAACTAAACGAAAAATATATCTGATCAATAAAGCAAATAAAAATTTGCTTCATGCTTTCCTGAGTGATAGTCTCTAGTCTTTCAAAACTAAAAATGCGAGTGTAGATCATTTGTGGCTTACTTTCAACGACATAATATCACTATCAATCAAGCGTTTTATACCAAATAAATTAATAAAAGAGGTTGCTGACCCCGTGGTACACAAAACAGGTCAGATCACTGTTGCAGAAACAAAGAAAAATGCATGCAAAATTTAAAAAGACACAGAATCCGCAAGACTGGCAATCTTTTACTGAAACTCGCAACCTAGCACAGACTTCAATGCGAGAATCTTATAGTAGTTACCACAACGAAATCCTGTCTTGTAATCTTGCAGAAAATCCAAAGAAATTCTGGTCATATGTGAAGTACACTAGCGGCAAAACACAAACAATACCTTCACTATGCGATAGCAATGGTAATACTACCGATGACAGTACTGCTAAGGCAGAATTACTAAACACAGCTTTCCAAAATTCGTTCACCAAAGAAGACAAAGTGAACACTCCAGTATTCAATCCAAGAACAGCTGCCAGCATGCGAAACTTAGAAGTAGATGTTCCTGGAGTAGTTCAAATGTCTGTAAATCTATCGGACCAAACTGCGTGGTCATCAGTCCATAGCTCGCAAACTACTTAAACCTAGGTAAACTAACCTACGGACACACACACATACCCATGCCCCAGGGAGGACTCGAACCTCCACGGCGAGCAATTGCGCTTTCCGCTGCAAGGTGCTTTAGACCACTCGGCTACTCCACCGCGGCGCCTGGAGTAGTAAAACAACTTAAGCCACTAAACAAAAACAAATCGTCCGGCCAGATTGTATACCAACTAGATTCCTCTCAGAGTATGCTGATGCAATAGCTCCAAACGTAGCTATAATTTACAACCGATCACTCAGCGAAAGATCCGTACCCAAAGACTGGAAAGTTGCCCAAGTTACTCCAATATTCAAGAAAGCCAATAGGAGTGATCCCCAAAATTACAGGCCAATCTCATTGACGTCGATTTGCAGTAGGATTTTGGAACATATGCTTTGTTTGAATATTATGAACTACCTCGAAGAGAACGACCTATTAACCAATAGTCAACACGGATTCAGAAAGTATCGCTCTTGCGAAACACAGCTTGCCATTCATTCACATGAAGTGTTAAGTGCCATTGACAAGGGATCTCAAATTGATTCCATATTTCTGGATTTCCGGAAGGCTTTTGACACTGTAGCCCACAAGCAGCCTCTAATGAAATTGCGTGCTTATGGAATATCTCCCCAATTGTGCGATTGGATTCACAATTTCCTATCAGAAAGGACACAGTTCATTGTAATTGATAGTAAGTCATCGAGTAAAACAGAAGTGATATCTGGCTTTCCACAGGGAAGCGTTATAGGTCCCCTACTCTTCCTCGTGTTTATAAACGATTTAGGAGACAATCTGAATAGCTCCCTTAGAATGTTCGTGGATGATGCTGTCGTTTATTGGTTAGTGAAGTCAACAGAGGGTCAAAAGCAACTGCAAAGTGATTTAGACAAAATTTCTACATGGTGCGAAAATTGGCAATTGAAAAGTTTGAAGTAATACACAAGACTACTAAAAAGAAATCCGATGAACTTCAATTACGCGATAAATCAGTCAAACCATAAGGTCGTAAATTCTACCAAATACCTAGGAGTTACAATTACAAACAACTTTGACTGGAGAGAACACATAGAAAATATTTTGGAGAAGGCAAACCATAGGTTATGTTTCATTGGCAGAACGCTTCGAAGATGCACCAGCTCCACCAAAGAGACTGCCTACATCACACTTGTGCATCCTCTCCTGGAGTACTGTTGCCCCTTGTGGGACTGATGGAAGACATTGAGAAGGTTCAGAGAAGGGCAGCTCGTTTTGTTTTATCACGTTACGGGGGGGGGGGGGGGGGGGAGGGGGGGGGGAAGCGTCATGGAAATGTTGCACGAATTGGGGTGGAAATAATTAAAAGAAAGACGTTATTCATTGCGGCGTGATCTGTTTGTGAAGTTTCAATCACCGACTTTTACTTCTGAATGAATGTGAAAATATTTTGCTAGCACCTACCTACTTAGGGAGACATGACCATCCCAATAAAATAACAGAAATCAGATTGAAAACGGAACGATTTAGGTGTTCTTTCTTCCCACGCGCTATTAGAGAATGGAACGGTAGAGAAAAGTTATGAAAGTGGTTAATGAACCCTCTGCCAGGCACTTAAATGTGATTTGCAGAGTATCTATGTTGATGTAGATGAAATAAATAAAAATATAAAGTAATTACTTAAGGGGATATTGTAAGGGGAGAACCCAGTTGCAAGGAAGACATGAATTGGAAATATACTGGATAATGAATGGGGAAGGAAGGAGGGGGGAAATAGGTATCGAATAAAGAGATGGGAAGTTATCTTAGGTTGAGGCCAGGATGGTTGAGGGCCATAGAATGGATTGAAAGGACAACTCCCACCTGTGCTGCTCAGAAGAACTGGTGGTGGAGTGGAGGATCCAGAAGGGTCAGTTAGTGAAACGGGTTAAAACTTTACAACGCTTCTCGTTGTGTTTACTTTGGCAACAGATGGGGTGGCTCTCGGGTTATGCTCCAAATATTTTAACACAATGTCAAATGCATCTTTAGCCTCTAAATGTGTCACACCATTGTCACGATCAACTTCTTCTTCTTCTTCTTCTTCTTCTGCAGTATCGCTGTCTTCATTTGTTGCACTTTGAATTACAGCAACTATTCGTCATCATTGAGTGCTTCATTTGTAGACTCTGCCATGTCAGCTTTGGTCAGCCATTTCTCTACATCTGTCAGCTGCTGCTGGACACCGTGTTGCAGTTCCTGCAGGTCTTGAAGAGTTTCTGCGACTTCGTTTTCTTCAGCTTTTAGCTCAACTTCCGTTGCTGAAGTGGGCTCATCATCATCCTTATCAGCACTGTTACTTTGTTTTAATGATGACCAAATTTTATTCCATGCTTTTTGAAGAGTTGTCTGTTTCATTTCATCGCATGCAGAAGCGACGGTATAGATTGCATCTTTGATGTTTAAAATCTTCATAGCCTCCAAGACTGAGCAGCCTCCTTCCGTTTTGTCCAAAAGAGACCCTACATATTTTTTTACAGTACTGCCTTTTTAGCCATTCAATGACCCCTTGGTCCATGGGCTGGATCAATGGTGTAACATGTGGAGCCAAAAACATAGCTTTGATGTTGCCTTTCTTTAATTCAAACTCTGCAGGATGGCTTGGTGCGTTATCTAACAACAATGTGGTGGCAGGTTTTTTGATTTTAAATGTTTTTCTACTGCAGGCACGAATTCAAGGAAAAACCAATCTTTAAAAAGAGCACAATCCATTCAAGCTGATGAATGATTATGGTAATACACCGGGAGTGTCACCATATTGAGATTTTTAAAAGCTCTCGGCTTTTTAGATTTGCCGATAACAAACAACGGCAGTTTGTGACTGCCACTGGCTTTGCTACACATAGCAATTGTGAGTCTATCTTTAGCTAGCTTTGTACCCAGAACAGGCTCATGTTTAGCAGCAAGAGTAGATTTCGGCAACATTTTATAATTCAGTCTGGTCTCGTCTATGTTATATACTTGTTCAGCTACAAGATTACTATCCGACACCAACATTTGAAACTCTGCTACAAAATCTTTTGCAGCATTGTCATCGGCAGACAACATTTCGCCCGCAATAACAACATGTCTAATACTGTGGCGAAGCTTTCAGCAGTGAAACCAACCTTTGCTTGCCTGGAAAGTCTCAACATCTCCCAATTTTTCAAACAGCTTTATGGCTTTTTCTATCACAAGAGGCCCCAACAAAGGAGTCCCTTTACGCTGTTCTTGACAAAACCAAACCCAAAGAGCTTCATCTCCAAGTTCTAGCTTAGGTTTTTTTAAACATTTTCTGATTTTTTAAAGCATCTTCTGTTTCAACTGTCATACAATAACTTTCAAGGTCTTCACGTTTTTTTCTCCAGTCTTTTATAGTTGTCACGCCAACCCATAGCTCTGCGGCTAATTTGACTAGTGACTCACCACAGTCCAAACGTTGAAGCACTTAAAGTTTTTGTTGAATGGAAATGGACACATGCTTACGTTTTTGAGAAGCCATAGCAAACTTTCACTAATCGCACAACACAGTTCATCACCAAATATACAGTAATCACGAAAACAAAAAACAATAAAGTAGAGCAACGTTCATGTCGACATTCAGAACACAACTGGCAGTTTAACAGAGAAACAATGCACAGCACTATTCAGTCAGTTTGACTTGTCGCTGGCTGAAGACAGTCAGGCACATGGTTGGATATCCTGAGGTCGGATATGAGGAGTTCTACTGTAATTCCCTTTAACTTCCCATACATTTCTTCGATCTCCTCATCATCGGCAGAACTATTTGGCATATAAACCTGTACTACTGTTGTCGGTGTTGGCTTCGTATCTATCTTGACAATAATAATGCGATCACTGTGCTGCTCAAAGTAGTTTACCTACATTCCTATTTTCTTATTCATTATCAGTCCTACTCTTATGATACCCCCAACTGATTTTGTATTTATAACCCTGTACTCACCTGACCAGAAATCCTGTTCATCCTACCACCTAACTTCACTAATCCCCACTATATCTAACTTCAACCTATCCATTTGCCTTTTTAAATTTTCTAATTTTCCTACCAAATTAAGGGCTCTAACATTCCACGCTCGGATTCGTAGAATGCCAGTATTATCTTTCCTGATGACAACATCCTCCTGAGTAGTCCCTGCCCTGAGATCTGAATGTGATTTGATTTATTTGGATAATTAAGAACATTCCCAGTTGTAGTGGATAAATATTTGATGCCATCACCTATTATTATACTGCAAATTATTCTGCAAATAACATAATTTTAGATGAGCTGTTCAGACTTTTTATCATCATTTATATCAATCAAGAATAGTATGGGGCCAATAACACTACTTCGTGGGACGCCTGCTTCCACTTTCTTGGCATCCGATACCAACTTTATTTTTTGCTTATAATGGGAAGATATGATTTCTACCACTTGGGTTCTGTCTTGAAGGTATGACTCAAATAACTTCCTTCCAATTCCTCTGACACCTATTGCCTCTAATATTTCAAGGAGAATTTTGTGGTTTACTGTATCAAAGGCTTTTGAGAGATCAAGGTTGATTCCTACTACACTTTTTTTATCATCTAAATTTCTGACAATTTCTTCTGTATAGCAGTTTCAATGCTGTGCCCTGTACGGTAACCATGTTGGTTACAATTTAAAAGGTTTCGAGGTAGCTTAAGAACCTGATTTTTATAAGTTTTTCAAAGATTTTTGAAAAATTTTGAAGTAAGGATATGGGTCTGTAGTGTGTGCGTGTGCGCATGTGTGTGTATGTGCGATCGCGCACTCTCGTGTGTGTGTGTGTGTGTGTGTGTGTGTGTGTGTGTGTGTGTGTGTGATTTTGTATATTTATTTTATTTTTCTCCCTTCGCCTACCTCCCCACTCCATTCTTAAGATGCATCTCGTTATTCCCATCTAACCCATTACCACCACCATGACGTAACCTTCCTATTCTCTCTCCCCTCCCATCCCCGATTTACTTACCGCAGAGCGTGATTTGAAGTGCTGAAGTGATGGTTGTATGACTGTGTTGTGTGCCTGTGTTTCCGTGAGTGTTCTATTTTCTGAAGAAGGCCATGGCTGATAGCTGAAACTGTTATACGTGTGTGTCTTTTGTATGTGCCTGTCGCAGCTCGTCGCCACGTCTTTGCGGTGAGTTGTTAACTGTCCTTACTATATTATTAATTCCAACCTGGACTTTCCATTATTATATGGTCTTTAGTTTTCTATTTTACAAGCATCCCCATGTTTGAAAAGTGGTCTAAATTTAGAAATGTTCTGTCTCTCTGGGAACTACGAGAAACGCCTTCGGCAGCATTCCATGGCTTTCAGCATTGCTGAACAACAAACTTCTAAGTCTTTATTCCTTTCATGGATTTCGCCAAAGTTGCATCAACTGTTGTTTCAACTAGCACCGTTGAAGAAACCTTCCTCGTCATTTGATAAAATGTGTACTCTTCTTTCAACAAATTTTCAGAAACAGACACACGTTGTCACATCTCGCATTGCATTCTATTGGTGTAAAAAAAAACAGCCTCATCAGACCTATCATGCTTGGGCTACTGAATTACAAGGTCTCAGTCGCAAATGTCATTTTGTAACAGAAATTCACAAAGAATCTTATGCCGACTCTATGGTTAGGGATGCGATGTTGCGCTCTGAGCCGGATAAAGAAGTTTGCCAATAAGCTCTTCAGTTAGATAATCCCACGCTGGACGAACTACTTTCCATAGCTCAGCCCTTAAAATCAATCATGCCGCAGGCATGGGGTGACATCAGCAAGATACAGTCAGGGTGGGCAGATGATGATGCGCCAGGGCTAGTGCACAGAGAATGTTGCCGCAGTAAGCACATGCCTGCAACATTGGCCAGGCAGTCAACACAACATGAAGCAGCATAATAGAGATTCCCATTCTCTTCCGTCCTGCCCTTGTTTTTTCACCAAACATGATCATGAAGATTTCCACAACATTGGGCAATTTGCCATTATGCAAAAAAGAAGGGACATGTTTCGTCTGTTTGTAAGTCGGAAAAGGTACAAGATGTGCATGACGGTGTAGCTGATGATGATTCTCTATTGTATGTAAATTGTGTCTCCTCCCATTCCGGCAAACTTACTATGCAAATGCTGAGAAAGGATGTGAAGAAGCAGGTCAACACTGGCTCAGTGGCCACTGTTATTAACTCACAGACGTATTTAAGGCTGGATTCTCCACCATTGTTGGCCATTACGTGTCACCTACGCACTTATAATCAGCAGGTTTCACTTCTCTGTCAATATGACGTAGATATTTCCTACAAATCTGTTGTTTGCTCTGTCAGTGTGTTTGTTGTTGACAGCAGTGACACTGAGAATTTATTTGGGTACAATGCCTTTCGCATTTGTAGATTCTCAGTAGATGACACAGTGCACATTGTCTCCAATGACATTCCTTATGCTCAGCTTGATTCCTCATCAGAAGAATTTTCCCTGCTTTTATCTCCTGGTCTAGGTTGTGCCACCAATTTAGAGGCACATATTATTCTCACACCTGCTGCCCGGCCGAGATTTTATTGGGCCTGTCCCATTCCTGTTGCTTTGTGTGACTCGGTCAAACGGGAGCTTGATCGGCTGACTTTTTCAGGTGTATTGCGCCCCATCTCTTCCACAAAGTGGACCTCTCCCCTCGTTATTGTTAAAAAACCAAATGGCAATCGTTGCCTCTGTGGTGATTTCAAAGCATCTGTCAATCCTCAGTGCCTTATTGACACGTATCCTATGCTTCGCCCTGAAGAATTGTTTTCAGTTGGCTGGGGGTCAGTACTTATCTAAGATCGACCTATATGAAGCAGCTTCCGTTGGATTCGGAATCTCACCAGTTTCTTGTTCTCAACTTTCCATTTGGGCTTTATCAGTATCAAAAGTTGCTGTTTGGGGCTGCTAGTTACCCTGCCATCTTTCAACGATTTTTGGAACGGTTGCTTGCCGCTGTTCCTGGCTGTATTGATTATCAATATGACACTGTTGTGACCTGGGCCACCACTGTCGAATATCTTGGCAACCTCTGGATACTCTTCACGGTTTTGCAACTGCGGGATTAAAATACAACCTCCAAAATCTCGTGTTATTTTTTTCCCCCCAACAGTCGTTGGTCTACTTTGGTTTTCAGTTATCGAGTGATGGTATTCGTCTTCTTTGACAGCATGTTGCTGCTATTGAAGCTCTCCCTAATCCAAAATTGGTCAAGGAGCTTCAGGCCTTTCTGGGACAAAATAGCCTACTATCACAAATTTTTGTCATCTGACGTATCGGTGTCTCATCCACTATACCGGTTGCTTCGTAAGAATGTGCCTTTTCAGTCTTCTGCTGATTGTAATATTGCTTTTCTTCGTCTCAAAGAACAACTGTAGCAGGATCTTTGTATTGTCACTTATTGCCCTGGAAAACATTTGATTCTAGGCACTGACGTCTCGCACTATGGGATCGGTGCTGTTTTGGTGCATCGATACACTTGATGGTTCAGAATGTCAGATTGCTTATGTGTGAAAAACACTGACACGCAACAGCAGTATTCCCAGATAGAAAAGGAGGCTCTGGCCATCATGTATGCCTTGAAAAAGTTTGGGGTCTTTCTTTATGGGGCAAAGCTTCATCTAATCACCGATCACAAGCCATTAGTTTCTCTCTTCCATCCCTCGGCCTCACTCCCTGACAAGATGGCACACCACCTACAGCGTTGGGGTCTGTTCCTTTCTCGCTTCAATTACGAGATTCATTTCTGAGCCACTTCTCAGCATGCCAACGCTGATGTGTTGTCTGGTTTGCCAATGGGCTGGACCCTGTTTTCGACTGTGATGAGCTACTGTGCTTTCATGTGGACAAGGCTGAACAAAGTGTTGTTGATGGGTTCCCCATCAACAGTGACAGGTTAGCCATGGCTACTCTTCTGATTTTGTTTGGTGTCATGTGATGCATTTCGTTCAACAGGGTTGGCCTTATTGCCCATTCGGAAGGGCCTCTGATCCATTGCATAACTACTTTGCCCTTCATTTCTGCCTCACTGCTTGTTACAGTGTTGTCCACCTCTCCACCGATGGAGATTAATTGTATTTCATATCCATATATAATTTAATAGGTTTGTCAACAATAATTTCCTAATTAATGGTAATTATACAGAAACTAATGAGGGAAAAACTTTCCTAACATTTCTTGTGAAACATAATAATACCTGCTTGAATTTTATGACAAAAGAATTTAATTAGTTTTAACAGAAATACTAATTAGCATACTATCTGAAATATAACAATACGCCTCTGGCATGAACTAATTAATATTTGCTAATTAAACAAACTTTTGTGGTGCCAAATAATAGAAAATGACATCAGCTAGTCACATTAAGGAAATGAATAACAAAAGTTTTGGAAAAGAAAGTGATAATAGACTAGAGTGGTATTAAATTTTCAATGGATAAGTTGGTGTGTTTTCTTTCTAACCTTTCCCATTCTGTTTTAAACCGAGTTGAACTGAGAATTAGGGACACTGTCCCACATTTTAAAGAAACAGTGAGGTTTCTGGGCCTCAGTTTTGACTTGAACTCTCATGATTGCCACACCTCAAGGATCTGGAGAAACAGTGCCTCACAGCACTGAGTATCTTAAAATGTCTTAGACACAATTTGTGGGGTGCAGATAGGACCTGTCTGCTCTGGTTTTATTGAGCCTTTGTGAAATCTCACCTTGATTATTGATGCACTATATTTGGTTCTGCAAGGCCCTCTTATTTGAAGATGCTGAACATGGTGCACCATGAAGGGATTCAGTTTGCCACTGGGGCATTTAGAACAAGCCCCATTCCAAGCCTTTGTAGCGAGGCTACTGAACCACTACATTCCACCAGACGACAGATGCTCTTGGGGTGCCAGAGATACAAATCGCTGTCAATGCCATTTACACCAGCATACCATATTGTAGCTCGGCCTCCAGTGGAAAGGCTATTCCACAGTGGGCAACACAATCTTTTGGGGTTCACATGAAGGATTGCCTTTCATGGACAGAAATATGTGATTTTCATTTATTATATCATGGTTTGAGCAGATTCCTTCTTGGTTCCTCCAGAGGCCCATTATTATTTTAGAATTGGCGAATTTTAAGAAAGGTTGCAATGATCGATCTGAATTTCTTAACATTTTAGATAAGCATCACAATTTGATAGTGGTTTACACCAATGGTTCCAAGCATGGGGCTTCCCTCGGCTGTTCCATAGTGTTTCCTGATCATATTACCAGGATTCACCTCCCCACAGCCTTTTCTGTTTCTACAGCAGAGCTTTACACCATCTTGAAAGTACTCAAGCAATCACAGCTTGTTCATGGCACTCGGTTACCCAACTATTCCAATTCCCTTTGCACACTGGAATCATTGCAGAGCCTGTACCCAGCAGAGAAAGTTCTGCAACTCATACAAGACCAACTGTATTCCCTCCAGCGTCGGGGGAAACAGGTGTCATCCTGCTGGGTGCCTAGGCATGTGGGAATTCGGGGAAATGAAAATGCTGATTGGGCTGCAAATGCATCCTGCAGCGACCATCATGTCATACAATCTGCCATTCCCCTGCAGAATGTCCACTCTGTTGTTCGTCGAAGGTCCTTTCAGCAGTGGGAAGAAACTTGGTTCACAGTGACAGGTAATAAGGTGCGACCAGTGAAACCCACTGTTTGGCCATGGCGATCCTCCTGCCAGTCATTGAGATGGCATGAAGTGACACTGATGGGGCTCTGCATCGGTCATTGCCCGTTAATTAACACACAAATTTTTACTTCACTGAGAAGATCCTCCTTGTGATGCATGTGGTGTGTGACTTACTGTACACCACATTTTAATTGAGTGCAGTTCATATCTTGCTGCAAGGGCAGATGCTAATCTTAAGAGTGGTGATCTGCCCAACATTTTAGCTGATGATGAGGCGAGTGTTTCAAGCTTCTAGGCTGGGGATTTTAGTCTCTGTGCCTATCTGCTTTGTAGCTTTTACTATTTACTTCTTTGTTGCAACTGTGATAGAAAGGAACTTCCTGTAATATCCTTTATCTCACTCATTTTTATATTATGTTTTATACTCTTCTTGCATTGTTTTTCTCCGGGTGATAAAGACCTTGATGTCATGCGTGCTGATAGCATGCACACCACTTCAAAATACCTGTAAACCAAAAACCTTATGAATGGCAACATATTAAACATATTAGACCCAAATGAAAATAATCTATAGTAAATGTGCAAATTAAAAAATATGTATTATATGTTTACTGGATAATATTTTATGTTTAGTGGATAGTATTTAATGTTTTTTCCATTTAGATGAGATTGTGATAATAACTAGAAAGAATGAGAATGAAAGTTTCACTCTGCAGCAGAGTGTGCACTGATATGAAACTTCCTGGCAGATTAAAATTGTGTACCGGCACCGGGACTCGAACCTGGAACCTGTTCCTGTTTATCTGCGAGGAAGCTTCATATCAGCACACACTCTGCTGCAGAGTGAAAGTTTCATTCTGGAAACATCCCTTAGGCTGTGGCTAAGCCATGTCTCCACCGTATCCTTTCTTCCAGGAGTGCTAGTACTGCAAGTTTCGCAGTTGAACTTCTGTGAAGTTTGGAAAGTAGGAGGCGAGGTACTGGCAGAAGCAAGGTTGTGAGGATGGACCATGAAGTGTGTTAGGATAGCTCAGTTGGTAGAGCGCATGTGCAGGTGACTCCCGTGTATAAAAAAGGAAAGAGAACTGACCCATACAATTACTGGCCAATATCGTTGACATCAGTTTCATGTAGAATTTTAGAGCATATTCTCAGTTCGAATATAGTAAATTTCCTTCTTTCCATGAATCAGCACGGGTTTAGGAAACATCGTTCATGTAAAACTTAGCTTGCCCTTTTCTCACATGACATCTTGCGAGCCATGGACGAAGGGCAACAGGCGGATTGTGTTTTTCTCGACTTCAAAAAGGCGTTCGACGCGGTGCCACACTGCAGACTGCTAACGAAGATACAAGCTTATGGATGTTCATCAGTGACGAGTGTATCACCAGGCGTGCCCAGGGGAGTGTGATAGGACCGCTATTATTTTCTATCTATATAAATGATCTGATGGACAGAGTAAGTTGTAGTATGCGGCTGTTTGCTGATGATGCTGTGGTGTATGGGAGGGTGTCCTCTGTAACTGACTGTAATAGCATACAGGATGACTTAGAGAAAATTTCTAGTTGGTGTGAAGAATGGCAGCTAGCTCTCAATGTGGAAAAATGTAAGGTGATGCGCATGAGTGGAAAAAACAATCCCATAATGTTCAAATACAGCATTAGTAGTGAGCTTCTTGATGCTGTCGCGTCGTTCAAATATCTAGGCGTAACATTGCAGAGCGATATGAAATGGAACGAGCATGTAAGGACAGTTGTGAGTAAGGTGGACAGCCGACTTTGGTTTATTGGGAGAATTTTGGGAAGATGTACTTCACCTGTAAAGGAGACCGCGTATAAAACGCTTGTACGACCATGTCTTTATTGAGTATTGCTCAAGTGTTTGGGACTCGCAGCAGATCAGTTTAAAGGAAGACATAGAGGCAGTTCAGAGACAAGCAGCTAGATTTGTTACCGGTAGGTTCGACCAATGCGTGAGTGTCACGGAAATGCTCCGGCATCTCAATTGGGGATCACTGGTAGAAAGACGATGTTCTTTTCGTGAATTTCTGTTGAGTAAATTTAGAGGGCCGGAATTTGAAGCTGAGTGTAGTACGATCTTGCTGCCGCCTACATACATTTTGCATAAATATCACAAAGACAAAATAAGAGAAATTAGGGCTTGTACGGGGCATATAGGCATTCTTTTTTTCCTCATTCAATTTGGGAGTGGAATAGGAAAGGAAGTGCCTAGTAGTGGTACAGTGTACCCTCCACCACGCACCTTACGGTGAATTGCGGAGTATGTATGTAGATGTAGATGCCACCAAAAGGCAAAGGTACCAGCATCGAGTCATGGTTCCGGCACACTATTTTAATCTGCCAGGAAGTTTCAGAAAGAATGAGATTCACCTGCACTACTGTGACTTTCATTTTTTATGTTTCATTCAAGGGTAAATTTGTCCATCGAAGGTAGTCAGCAAGATTTTGTTGTTACCTTTTATTCTATTTAAAAAATTTCAACATTGTCAAAAATATCCATTCTGTTATGTTTCAGAACAGAAGTTCTGTGATGTAGACATGATTTTTGTTGCCCTGAAGACAGCCGAACACAAAAGTTCAAGTGCCATGATCTTCATTGAAATTCTTGCAAGGTAAGATATATTGCTAATATTAAATGAATAAAACTAAATAAATAAAATGCTATGTACATATAATAGAAGTTCCAACATATATTGTAACATACAACACATCAAACATTTGCCGCAACTGTAGGTTGTAGCATAATATAAAAGGAGATAAAGCAACATCCATCTATAACATATCCTTAGAGCTCCTTTAAAAACAACTGATTACTAGTTTGTAAACAAGAGATTTAAAAAAAAATGTACTTTCCACACAGGAGTGGATTGATGCTGCACAAAGACAGAAATTCTTGTTTTGTAATCACAGGTTCCTGCATCCAGCAAAGAAAGGAAAGTTTACATGAAGTAATTCTATTCATAAAAATCATTCTGATATTGGCCCAACAGAAAGAAAACAAAAACAACAAAGGAAAATATTGTGTGGTCAGGTGTAGTTAGAAAATTGGAGATTTAGGTAGAAGAAATGGGATTCATGGCTAGATGACATGAAGTTAGCTAGTGACAGAAAAATAATAAAAAAGTAAATATTGGAGGAAGGGTAAACCAAAAGTATGGGGTGAAATAGAAGAAGAATATTTGGGCTTTTGGCAAAAATCTTTTCCAGAAAAGAAACACACACACACACACACACACACACACACACACACACGGCTATCTATTATACAGGCACAAGTAGTGTATGACACTGCTATTTCCGACTACTCTAGCAATAATGCAACCAAGTCAAACAGAGATAGCATGTGGAATGGGCCGCAGAAAGGTGGGAAGAGTCAGTACTTCCAGGAAGGATGTGCTCCGGTCGCGGTGACCGAGCATTCTGCGGCGGGTCAGTCACAGTCTGCACGGCCACTACGGTTGGGAGTTCGAATCCTCCCTCGGGCATGGATATTTGTGCCGTCCTTAGTATTAGCTAGTTCATAAGTAGTTTGTAAGTTTAGGGACTGATGACCCCGTAGTTAAGTCCCATAAGCTCTACAAACATTTGAACATTTTGAAAGGATGTGAATGGACCAAATGGTTAAGATGGAATAGGTACCCTAAATATCAGTGGCTTGAAGAATACTTAAGTAATAGAAGTGAGTACATTGACCTTGAAGGCAAGTGTAGGGTATCATCAGGAGTGGCCCAGGAAAGTGTGATAGTACTGCTATTATTTTCCATCTATATAAATGATCTGACAAACAGAGTGAGTTGAAACCTGTGGCTGTTTGCTGATGATGCTGTGGTATACAGGAAGGTGTCATCATTGAATTACTGTAGTAGGATGCAGGATGACTTGAATCAAATTGCTAGGTAGTGTGAGGAATGGCAGCTAGCTCCAAATGATGAAAAATGTAAGGTGTTGTATTAGAAACAATCCAGCAAGTAACGAATAGTGGACTTAGTACCCTCTGCCACACTCCTTTGGGTGGATTGCAGAGTATGTATGCAGATATAGATTGTTGGGAGACTGTGGCAGAAGGGGAGGGAGAGGGAATGGAAAGGAGCAGAGAATGGAGAAAACCTGGTGGGTGTGTTGTCAGGAAGCAATGCACAGTTTGCATTGTTATAGCACAAAGGGAGCAGCAAATGTTGGGTTGAGTGTGTGAAGACAATAAGTTATATAAATTGAGACTGAATGATTTCAGAAGCAGAGAATGTGTAGTAAGACTAACTCACATATGTGTAGTTTAGGAAGGGAGGATCAAAACTGTTCAAGTTGTGAATCAATCAATAAAAGCAAGTGTATTATGCTCAGCTGCATGTTGTGCCAAAGTGTGATCCACTTTGCTCCTGAACAAAATTTTGCAGTGACCATTCATTGTTGTGGGCAGCTGGTTGCTAGTCATAGTATTGATTGCTACTGAGGAGGTACATGACTTAGCTGCTCTCGCAGGTGGCCTGACCTCTGATAGGCTAGGAAAAGCCTGTGACAAGACTGGAATAGGAAGGGCTGGGTGGATGGATTGAGCAGCTCTTACACCTGGTTCTTCCACAAGATTATGATCCTTGTGACAAGGAGTTTAGATTGGAAATGGCATAGGGAGGGAATAGGTTTTGTTGCTGAGGTTGGGTGGTCAACAAAACTCTACTTTGTGAGGGATGGAAATGATCTAGAGTTACATATCCTCTATTTTAGGCCTTGATGATACACAATCAAAGCCTGGTGAATGATGTGGTTTAGCTGGTCCAGTCCAGGTGTTATTGGGTGAAAAGTGGGGTTCTTTTTGTAGCTAGTTCTTCATGGTGGCAGAATTCTGGGTGTATGGGGATATGGCTGGGAAATGTTTGCAGACTGGCCAGAAGGATTGAAGCATGTCAGTGAATGCCTTTGTGAGGCCTTCCAAATACTGGGCAAAGGAGCTCTCATTGTTGCAGATACGCTGTCCATGGATGGCAAGGCTGGGATGGATAATTTGGTGTGGAGGGGATGTCAATTGTCAAAATTTTTGTCTGGTGGATTTTTTGTGGACAGAGGTTTGGATGGAGCCCTCAGATAGGAGAAGCTCATTGTCCAGATAAGTGGTATGCTAAGTTACAGCAGTCCAGGTGGATCGGATGAGACAGAATGTGTTGAGGTTGCGATAGAATGAAGATAAGGTGTCCAGATCATGAAGATACCATCAATGAATCTCAACAAGACCAGCTGTTTGGGGATGGTTAGAAGGTTTCCTCTAGATGGTCCATAAACAGTTTGGCACAGAAGAGTGCTATGTAGAACCCTATGGTTGTGATACAGATTTGTTTATATTCTTTCCCTTCAAAGAAGAGAAGGTTGTAAGTTTGAATAAAGATAGCAAGGTAGGACATTGGGATTGATAGTGCTCAAAGTGGCAAGACCATGGACATGAGAGATGTTGGTGTACAGGGAAGAGATGTCAACAGTGACAAGTAGGATTGCAGAACATAAAGGGGTAGAGAGTTGATGAATGAATTGGTTTACCAAGGATGTGGTGCGATGGTTGATATCTTTGATGTGTCAGGGAATTGATTGGAGACGTTGGTCTACGAGAGCTCAAATTTATTCAATAGGAGCAAAATAACCAGTTACAAGCGGGTGTCCAAGATAGTTGTTTGTGGCCAAGAACAATGTGAAGAACTGTCTACATCTACATAGATACTCTGCAAATCACATTTAAGTACCTGGCAGAGGGTTCATTAACCACTTTCATAACTTTTCTCTATCGTTCCATTCTCTAATAGCGCGTGGGAAGAAAGAACACCTAAATCGTTCCATTTTCGATCTGATTTCTGTTATTTTATTGGGATGGTCATGTCTCCCTAAGTAGGTGGGTGCTAACAAAATATTTTCACATTCATTCAGAAGTAAAAGTCGATGATTGAAACTTCACAAACAGATCACGCTGCAATGAATAATGCCTTTCTTTTAATGATTTCCACCCCAATTCGTGCAACATTTCCATGACGCTTCCCCCCCCCCCTCCCCCCCGTAACGTGATAAAACAAAACGAGCTGCCCTTCTCAGAACCTTCTCAATGTCTTCCATCAGTCCCACAAGGGGCAACAGTACTCCAGGAGAGGATGCACAAGTGTGATGTAGGCAGTCTCTTTGGTGGAGCTGGTGCATCTTTGAAGCGTTCTGCCAATGAAACATAACCTTTGGTTTGCCTTCTCCAAAATATTTTCTGTGTGTTCTCTCCAGTCAAAGTTGTTTGTATTTGTAACTCCTAGGTATTTGGTAGAATTTACGACCTTATGGTTTGACTGATTTATCGCGTAATTGAAGTTCATCGGATTTCTTTTAGTGGTCATGTGTATTACTTCACACTTTTCAATTTTCGCACCATGTAGAAATGTTGTCTAAATCACTTTGCAGTTGCTTTTGATCCTCTGTTGACTTCACTAACCAATAAATGACAGCATCATCCGCGAACAGTCTAAGGGAGCTATTCAGATTGTCTCCTAAATCGTTTATAAACACAAGGAAGAGTAGGGGACCTATAACGCTTCCCTGTGGAACGCCAGATGTCACTTCTGTTTTACTCAATGACTTACTATCAATTACAATGAACTGTGTCCTTTCTGATAGGAAATCGTGAATCCAATTGCACAATTGGGGAGATATTCCATAAGCACACAATTTCATCAAAAGCCGCTTGTGGGGTACAGTGTCAAAAGCCTTCCGGAAATCCAGAAATATGGAATCAATTTGAGATCCCTTGTCAATGGCACTTAACACTTCATGTGAATAAATGGCAAGCTGTGTTTCGCAAGAGCGATACTTTCTGAATCCGTGTTGACTATTGGTTAATAGGTCGTCCTCTTCAAAGTGTTGTTGTGGTCTTCAGTCCGGAGACTGGTTGGATGCAGCTCTCCACAGTACCCTATCCAGAGCCAGCCTCTTTATCTCCACATAAGAACGGCAACCTACATCTGTCTGAAGCTGCTTAC
The DNA here is from genome assembly GCA_026315105.1 of Locusta migratoria. Classification (NCBI taxonomy): domain Eukaryota; kingdom Metazoa; phylum Arthropoda; class Insecta; order Orthoptera; family Acrididae; genus Locusta; species Locusta migratoria. Next base: position 159,105,898 of record CM048751.1, on the reverse strand, counting down.
TGTATCCATATCTTGGTCTTCCTCTGTGGTTTTTACCCCACACACTTCCCTCCAACGCTAAATTCACAATTCCTTGATGTCTAAGAACGTGTCCTACCAATCTATCCCTTCTTTTAGTCAAGGTATGCCAGAAATTTCTTTTCTCCCCAATTCTGTTCAGTACCTCTTCGTTAGTTACGCGATCCACCCACCTAATCTTCAGCATTCTTCTGTAGCACCATATTTCAAAAGCCTCAATCCTCTTCCTGTCCGCATTGTTTATCGTCCATGTCTCACTCCCATACAAGGCAACACTCCATACAAATGCCTTCAGAAAGGACTTTCTTAGGCTTAAATCAATATTCGATGTTAACAAATGTCTCTTTCTCAAGAACGCTTTTCTACCCATTGCCATTCTGCATTTTATACCCTCTGTACTGCGACCATCATTTGTTATTTTACTGCCCAAGTAACAAAACTCATCTACCTCCTTTATTGCTTCGTTACCCAATCTAATTCCTTCAGCATCACCTGATTTTCTTACACTGCACTCCATTACCCTAGTTTTGCTCTTGTTAATCTTCATCTTATATGCACCTTTCAGCACACTGTCCATTCCGTTTAACTGCTCTTCCAGGTCCTTTGCTGTCTCTGACAGAATTACTATGTCGTCGGTAAAACGCAGAGTTTTTAATTCTTCACCCTGAACTTTAATTCCTTCTCCAAATTTCTCCTTGCATTCCTTTATAGCTTCCTCAATGTACAAATTGAATAACATTGGAGAAAGGCTACAACCCTGTCTTACTCCCTTCCCAACAACTGCATCCCTTTCATGCCCTTCAACTCTGACAACCGCTGTCTGATTTTTGTACAAGTTGTAAATAACGTTACGCTTCCTATATTTTACTCCTGCTTGCTTCAGAACTTGAAAGAGTTTATTCCAATCAACATTGTCAAAAGCCTTCTCCAAATCTACAAAAGCTACCTTTTCTTAATCTATCTTCTAGGATAAGCCGTAAAGTGAGTATTGCCTCCCGTGTTCCTACATTTCTCCTGAACTCAAACTGATCTTCCCCGAGGTCGGCTTCTACCAGCTTTTCCATCCTTCTATATATAATTCGTGTTAATATTTTGCAACCATTACTTATTAAACTGATGGTTCTGTAGTTTTCACACCTGTCTGCACCTGCTTTCTTTGGAATGGGGATTATAACATTTTTCTTAAAGTCTGAGGGTACTTCACCTGTCTCATACATCTTACACACCAGGTGAAACAATTTTGTCATGGCTGGTTCTCCCAGACACTTCAGTAGCTCTGAGGGAATATCATCTACTCCAGGGGCCTTGTTTCGACTTAGGTCTTTCAGGGCTCTGTCAAATTCTTCTCATCTTCATCTACATCCTCTTCCCTTTCTACAATATTGCCACTAAGTTCATTTCCTTCATAGAGTCTCTCTATATACTCTTTCCACCTTTCAGCTTTCCCTTCTTTGCCGAGAACTGGTTTTCCATCAGTGTCCTTGATATTCATAGAGCTGTTTTTCTTATCTCCAAATGTTTCTTTTATTTTCCTGTAGGCTGTATCTATTTTTCCCCTATTTATACATTCTTCTACATCCTTGCATTTCCCTTCTAGCCACGCCTTCTTAGCCATTTTGCACTTCCTGTCGATCTCGTTTCTAAGTCGTCTGTACTCCATTTTGTCTGTTTCATTTACTGCATTTTTATATTTTCTCCTTTCATCGATTAAATTTAGTATCTCCTGTGATATCCAAGGATTTTTTGTAGGTCTTGCCTTCCTACCTATTTTGTCCTCTGCTGCCTTCACTATTTCATCTCTCAATTTTACCCATTCCTCCTCTACTGTTTTATTTTCCCCCGTTTCTGTCAATTGTTGCCTAAAGCTCCCTCTCAAACTCTTAAGAACTTCAGGTTCCTTCAATTTACCCAGGTCCCATCTCCTTATTTTGCTACCTTTTTGTAGTTACTTCAGTTTCAGCCTACAGTTCATAACCAACCAGTTATGGTCAGAGTCTATATCTGCCCCTGGGTATGTCGTACACTTTAAAACCTGGTTCCGAAATCTATGTCTTACCGTTATAAAATCTATCTGGTATCTCCCGGTGTCTCCTGGTCTCTTCCATGTATACAACCTTCTTTTGTGATTTTTAAACCAAGTGTTTGTAATAACTAAATTATGTTCTGTGCAAAATTCTACCACGCGGCTTCCTCTTTCATTTCTTTTGCCCAGACCATATTCACCTACTATCTTCCCTTCCCTTCCTTGTCCTACTACCGAATTCCAGTATCCCATAACAATTAAGTTTTCCTCTCCCTTAATTGTCTGAATAATTCCCTTTAGCTCCTCATATATTTCTTCAATTTTCTGATCATCGGCAGAGCTAGTTGGCATATAAACCTGTACTACTGTTGTTGGTGTTGGCTTCGTATCTATCTTGACAACGATAATGCGATCACTGTGCTGGTCATAGTAGTTTACCCTCATTCCTATTTTCTTATTCATTATCAGTCCTACTCCTGTGATACCCCCAATTGATTTTGTATTTATAATCCTATACTCACCTGACCAGAAATCCTGTTCATCCTGCCACCGAATTTCACTAATCCCAACTATATCTAACTTCAACCTATCCATTTCCCTTTTTAAATTTTCTAATTTTCCTACTCGATTAAGGGATCTAACATTCCACGCTCCAACCCGTAGAATGCTAGTGTTGTCTTTCCTGATGATCACATCCTCCTGAGTAGTCCCCGCCCGGAGATCCGAATGGGGGACTATTTTACCTCCCGAACATTTTACCCGAGAGGATGCCATCATCATATGTTCATACAGTAGAGCTGCATGTCCTCGGGAAAAGTAACGGCTGTAGTTTCCCCTTGCTTTCAGCCGTTCGCAGAAACTGTGTGGCAACGCCACATTAGCTGATGTTACCAAGGCCAGCTCAGTCAATCATTCAGACTGTTGCCCCTGTAACTACTGAAAAGGCTGCTGCCCCTCTTCAGGAACCACACGTTTGCCTGGCCCCTCCACAGATACCCCTCCGCTGTGGTTGCACCTACGGTACGGCTATCTGTATCGTTGAGACACGCAAGCCACCCCACCTCGGCAATGTCTGTGGTTCATGGGAGTGGCTCTTCGAGGTAGTTCATAATATTCGAACAAAGTATATGTTCCAAAATGCTACGGCAAATCGACGTCAATGAGATTGGCCTGTAATTTTGGGGATCACTCCTATTGGCTTTCTTGAATATTGGAGTAACTTGGGCAACTTTCCAGTCTTTGGGTACGGATCTTTCGCTGAGTGATCGGTTGTAAATTATAGCTACGTATGGAGCTATTGCATCAGCATACTCTGAGAGGAATCTAGTTGGTATACAATCTGGCCTGGACGATTTGTTTCTGTTTAGTGGCTTAAGTTGTTTTACTACTCCAGGCGCCGCGGTGGAATAGCCAAGCGGTCTAAAGCACCTCGCAGCGGAACGTGCGATTTCTCGCCGTGGAGGTTCGAGTCCTCCCTGGGGCATGGGTGTGTGTGTGTTTGTCCGTAGGTTAGTTTACCTAGGTTTAAGTAGTTTGTAAGCTATGGACTGATGACCACGCAGTTTGGTCCGATAGATTTACAGACATTTGAACTACTCCAGGAACATCTACTTCTAAGTTTCGCATGCTGGCAGCTGTTCTTGGTTTGAATACTGGAGTGTTCACTTCATCTTCTTTGGTGAACGAATTTCGGAAAGCTGTGTTTACTAATTCTGCTTTAGCAGTACTGTCATTGGTAGTATTACAATTGCTATCGCATAGTGAAGGTATTGTTTGTGTTTTGCCGCTAGTGTACTTCACATATGACCAGAATTTCTTTGGATTTTCTGCAAGATTACAAGACAGGATTTCGTTGTGGTAACTACTATAAGATTCTCACATTGAAGCCCGTGCTAGGTTGCGAGTTTCAGTAAAAGATTGCCAGTCTTGCGGATTCTGTGTGTTTTTTAATTTTGCATGCATTTTTCTTTGTTTCTGCAACAGTGATCTGACCTGTTTTGTGTACCACGGGGGTCTGCCCCCTCTTTTATTAATTTATTTGGTATAAATCTGTAGATTGCTACTGATATTATGTCTTTGAAAGTAAGCCACAAATGATCTACACTCTCATTTTTAGTTTTGAAAGACTATCACTCAGGAAAGCATGAAGCAAATTTTTATTTGCTTTATTGAACAGATATATTTTTCGTTTAGTTTTGGTGCTTTTGGGAATTTCGACATTCAGTCTCGCTACTACAACTCAATGTTCGCTAATCCCTGTATCTGTTTTGATGCTCTTTACTAGCTCAGGATTATTTGTTGCTAGGAGATCAAGGGTATTTTCGCAACTACTTACTATTCTAGTGGGTTCATGACTAACTGTTCGAAGTAGTTTTCAGAAAAAGCATTCAGAACTAGTTCGGACGATGCTTTATATTTGCCGCTGGTTTTGAATACATAATTATGCCAACATATCGAGGGTAAATTAAAGTCGCCACCTATTTGAAATGTGATTCAAGCTTTCTTTGAACATTTCTGCAACCGCATCTTCTGAGTCAGGGGGCCGATAAAAAGATCCAATTATTAATTTATTCCGGTTGTGAGGTATAACCTCTACCCAGACCAACTCACAGGAAGTATCTGCCTTAATTTCGCTGCAGCATAAACTGTTTTTATTAGCAATACACATGCCACCGCGTTTTTATTTATTCTATCCTTTCTGAAGACCATTTGGCCCTTTGAAAAAATTTCAGTCAAACTTATCTCAGGCGTCAGCCAGCTTTCAGAACCTGTAACGATTTGTGCCTCAGTACTTTCTATCAGCGCTTGGAGTTCTGGAACTTTCCCAATTCAGTTATGACAATTTACAACTGTTATGCAATGGTTTCCAGATATGCTTTCTTCCTGTGTCTGACCTGCCCCCTTTGAGACTGAAACCCATGTTGTGTATTCCCGAGGCCTCTAACCTAAAAAACCGCCCAGTCCAAGCCAAACAGCCCCCGGTACCCGTGTAGCCGCTTCCTGAGTATAGTGGACTCCTGACTTATTTAGCGAAACCCAAAAACCCACCACTCTTTGGCGCAGGTCGAGGAATCTGCAGCCCACATGTTCGCAGAACCGTCTGAGCCTCTGATTCAGACCCTCCACTCGGCTCTGAACCAAAGGTCCGCAGTTAGTCCTGTCGACAATGCTGCAGATGGTGAGCTCCACTTTCATCTTGCCAGCAAGACTGGTAGTCTTTACCACTTCTGATAGCCGCTCAAAACCAGAGAGGATCTCTTCCGATCCAAAGCGACACACATCATTGGTCCCGACGTGAGCCACCACCTGCAGCTCGCTGCACCCTGTGCTCTTCATGGCATCCGGAAGGATCCATTCCACATCTGGAATGATTCCCCCTGGTATGCAGACGAAGTGCACATTGGACTTCTTCCCCTCCCTAGCAGCCATTTTCCTAAGGGGCTCCATTACCCGCCTAATGTTGGAGCTCCCAACTACCAACAAACCCACCCTCTGTGAGTGCCTGGATCTTGGAGGCAGAGGATGCCAATATAAAAAGCTGCACAGTGATTGCAGCACAGTTGGTAAATTACATGACTGTTTTCACAGATAGCCCGGCCTGTGAAAGCCACCTGTGAAATCAGCCATGTAATTTACCCACTGTGCAGCTTTTTATGTTGGTAGTTACCACCAACCAGCTGTCCATTAGGATGAATGGCCACCACCAAACTGTGGCCAAAAACAAGGTGGACCATCCTGTGGTCCAGCATGTAGCGGAGGACATGCTTGATTTCAATGGCTGCTTCACAACCCGGGCCATCTGGTCCTCCCACCCACCACCAGCTTTTTTGAACTGCACAGATGGGAGTTATTCCTACAATACATTCTCCAATCCCGAAATCATCCAGCCCTCAACCTATGATAACTTTCCTTTTTTCCCCATATCTTACAGTTCGTATCTCTCTATTCCAAACGTCATGTATTTTGAGTGATGTGTGAATGACCGATCGTGTGTGTGTGTGTGTGTGTGTGTGTGTGTACATGCATCTTGTGTATATTTATTTATTTTGTGTATATTTATCTTATTTTATTTTTTTCCCCTTACCCACCTCCCCAGTCCATTCCTAAGCTCCATCTCGTTATTCCCATCTAACCCATCCCTACCACTGTGATGTAACCTTCCTATCCCCTCACCCCTCCCGCCCCCGAATTACTCACCGCAGAGCGTGATTCGAAGTGCGGCAGCCAGAGGTGATGGTTGTATGACTCTGTTGTGTGCCTGTGTGATTGCGTGAGTGTTCTATTTTCTGAAGAAGGCCATGCCTGATAGCTGAAAGTGTTGTATGTGTGTGTCTTTTGTATGTGCCTGTCACAGTTCATCGCCAAGTCTTTGTGGTGAGTTGTAAACTGTCCTTACTATATTATTAATTCCAGCCTGGGCTTTACATTAAAATATTAGAATGTGTAGCGGCTCTTTTGAGTTATTACAACCACTTCTGCACCTATATGAGCACTTCATATGGCAAAGGGTACCTCTTATTGCTCCTAGTTGTTTTCCTTTCTGATGCACTCACAGACAACATGAGCAACAAATAACTTCTTATATGCATTTGTATGAGCAGTAATTTTTTTATCTTTGTGGTTCTTACATGAAATGTAAGTTGGCAGCAGTAGAATCACTCTGCAGGCATGTTCAAATGTTGGCTTTCTAAATTTCTTCCATAGTTTATCATGGAAGAAACTTCATCATTCGTCCAGGTATTTCCATTTGGTTTCCCAAACTGTTTCGGTACACTTGCATATTGATTGAACCTACCAGTAACGAATCTAAAAGCCAACCTGCCTCTTTATTGCTTCTGTGTATCCCTTTAAACTGATCTAGTGGGTATCCCAAACACTTGGGTGGTACCCACGATTGTGTCACACTAGGGTTCTGTTTGTGATGACCTTTACCGAAGAACCATATCTTCATAATATTCTCCCAATAAACCAAAGTTGACCATTAATCTTCTCCACAACTGACCTTACATGCTCATTTGATTTCGTATCACTCTGCTGAAGGTAGGCCTCGATATTTGAAGTGACTGTTTCGAGGAGGTGACTGTTTCAAGAAGTACATTATTAATAATGTATTTAAACATTATTGGACTGCCATTCATTGCACCAACTAGAAACTTTGCCTAAGTCAACTTTTATCCTAGTTACTCAACACCAATACTTTCATTTACACCATATCATCATCATCAGCAGCAGCAGCAAGTTCTACTCACCCTGAACATCAAATCATTTATGTAGATAGAAAAAAATAGTGGTCCTATCACAATTCTTTGGGGCATTCCTGATTATACCCTTGCCTCTGATGAACATTTGCCATCAATGACAACATATTGGGTTCTATTTTTTAAACAGTCTTCAAGCCTCTTACATATATGACAACATAAATCCATACAGCAGTTTCCAGTGCGGTAGTGTGTCAAATGCTTTTCGGGGGTGTGGCCTGCCTGTTGCCCTTCATCCATGGCTCCCAAGATATCATGTGAGAAAAGGACAAGCTGAGTTTCACATGGGAAACACTTTCTAAAGTCATGATAATGCATGGAAAGAACATTTTCTGTCTCAATTGAATTCATTATATTCAAACTGAGATTATCTTCTGAAATTACACTGCAAACTGGTGTTCATGATAGTGTTCTGCAATTGTGAGGGTCCATTCTTTTACCTTTCTTAATAACAAAATTTTTTCATTTGCTTGGAACATTGCAGACTATTATTTAACAACCAGCTGGAGAATGCATCTGTCAACACAAATGTATTACTATTGAAAGACATAAAAGTGGAAAACCAGCAGCCTCAGTCCACCCATGTCATCAAAAATTTTGACGTGCAAACATATTTATCATCTTTTAACACAGAGCATGCTGAATCCTTTTACTCCGACTCTCATCACAATGAAGTTTTTATACATGGAAATTCTGTTTACTGTCACTATCTACATTTCTTTCTCTTAGTGTCTTTTTGCTCCCATTGACACTGTCCTGTCTTTCCCTCCCACTGTCACTATCTTCAGCCCTTTCTATCAGTCATGCCACAACAGGGTGTGGTGAGCCAAGAGTTTACAAACAACTTGAAATGTGGCAAAACCCAAGGCCTTATTTAGGGGTAGCAAACTGGGCATCAAAAAATTTCCTAATTTGACTCTCCCAGTAAAGGGGAAAATTGACTCATACAGTATTAGTAGAGCTAAGTAGTTTTTATACTGCAGAGGAGGCATACCAAATATTTAAAAAATACCCTGCCCACTGGAGAAATGAATGGGGGGGGGGTGAGAGAGAGACTTTCATGTTACATTTTCTAGTGATAATTTGTTACACTATGGTTTAACACGTCAACTATCACACCATGGTCCTCCATTAACTCTGTTAACAGGTTCTAAACAAAAGATATTCAGCTGAGGCCGAGCGCATTGAGACGCTATGCTCTGATGCGCGAGGCTGTATCCTGTCAGGGGTTTGAATCCCCCTCCTTGCGTCTTCTGTAGTATAAGGTAGTTCATAAGTTAAGGGACTGATGACCCTGCAGTTAAGTCCCTTAAGCTTAACAAACATTTGAAAAGATATTCATGACAATTTTTTTATGTTAATAAAATTATGTACTTTTGCAACATTCTAGCCTTGTTTTATAAACATGATTTTTTAACTTGTGTATCAAATTTGTAATGACTTAATGCATACTTTTAACTTTTTTTTTTACATCACACATGTATTGTGTAATAACAGGGAGTAACATGTGCACTCTGTACAAATTTCACTCAGATGACTGAGTATAGTTTGCTCTTTATTATTATTATTATTTTTAAATCAAGTGTCAAGTAACATACAATATGATTCATACACTGCTGTTGATGGACATTGCAACTCAAAATTTTATCGCTGGAGAAAATTCCTGGAAGAGAAGGATTAAGTAGGATTTTGTGTTTATTTCTGGCAAAATAATGGAAAAATAAAGAGATGGGGGGGGGGGGGGGGAGAGAGAGAGAGAGAGAGAGAGAGAGAGAGATACTTGTCATACTCTGTGCTGATCCTGTGCTTTGGGAAAAAGTCCTTGCATAAATACAAGATTGCTTCACAATAAAATTCATTAATCACCACGTCAATGAATATTTTTCGGTACCTGATTACAAATTTACTGTAATTAGTATATAAAAAACAAAATGATTATCAACTGAAAATACTGTAAACTTTTATGTCCAGAATCACCTGGACTTCAAAGTCTCAGCATGTATTAAATTTAGCTTTACTTTAAGCCTATCATATCTCCTCATTTATTGGATGAAAAAATTAATTTTGGATTTATCAGTTTATCTACCTTCACACAAAGTGTGACCTGATTCAGACAAGTGTAAAGCAAAGAAGTGACATGCTTTGGAAACAGAGCACTTAAAAATGGTGCTATTAGCTGATCATTAATTTCTGGCCAAATGACACAGTTTGCAAAGGGAATTAATTGATTAGCACAATTTGCCTTGTTGCCAGCTCCAGTTCATCCTTCAACATTGCTACAATAAGTCAGATATTCTAACGGCAATGTGTAGAGGTTTAAGCCTGGGTTAAACAAAATACTATTCATCCCATGTTTGTAACTCAAAAGGGCTGAATAAAAATGCACTTTTAATGTGAACTTCATGACAGGTGTAGGATACTGACTGACAAGGCTTGAAGATACAGCAGTTCTTTCACTACATATCCTACATTTAACCCAAGATATCAAATTAATTTGGCTTGTGGATTTATCAGTTTATGGAGGCATTACTGTCCCTAGAAATCTGTTTGTACAAGTTCTGGACTGCCCCAGCACAGTGGTTGACTGTCGTGGAGAAGTATATATCAGCAAGGAGCTCAAAGTCCATGGAAGATATGTAATATATGTGTAGCAATGTCAATGCATCTATCTTGTATCAGAATCAATCATTCATTCATCTTGTACAGTTTGAGAGCTATAATGAAATACATGAAAAAATAACTTTGAACTCGTGGAAACAGCATAGCTGGACTTATATAGCAGGATTTACTAATAATGGCTTATCCAGGTTGGAATTAACAATATAGAATGAAGACAGTTTACAACTCACTGCAAAGACATGACGACAAGCTGTGACAAGCACATAAAAAAGACACATACATACAACAATTCAGCTATCGGCCATGGCCTTCTTCAGAAAATAGGACATTCATGCAATCACACAGGTAAACAACCGTCATCTCCAGCTGCTGTCCTTATTTATATATTGTTATTTCCAACCTGGACTTTCCTTTGTGAAATATTTAAATAAGTATTGATTTACACAATGTGGTTTCTGTTGACAATGGATTCACACGAAAATAAATTTCCTACAGGCACCTTTTGTTTGACTTTCTTTTCGAAGGTACCTATTTCTATAAATTACTTTTTATGAATGACTTTCATGGTGTGTACAGGCTCCTTATATGAATGAAGTACTCCTTAGAAACTCCTTATATCATCATAATCCAAAAACTCTGTGTGATTCAATCTTACCACAGTGGTAACTAGTTCAGATAACCACCCCAACACAAACATGTAGGTCTTGCCACATAGCAGCAGGATGGATACTGCATCAAATTTACCTGACTGTTCAGGTGTGGAGAAATAGGATCTCTTCTATTTTGCCATGGAACCATGCATGTGCACCAGAGATGTTTTATATGCCTATGTGCAGAATGCAGATTTTAAGCATGTTTTCTGCTTGTTATTGTTTTCAACTGTGGGCAGCAGATGACATTCACCTGAGTGCCTGAGGACCTTTTGGACTACTGTGCAAGATACACAGATTTCAGCAAGTCATTTGTTTTAGAAAGACAAAAATTATATTTTTTCTCTCTCTATTCTCACGGTTCTTTTGTGAGTACATGCGTGGCGTGCACGGGCCCCGAGCTAATGCAGTCTTTTTTCCTTCTTTCCTCCCTGGAGTGCATTTCCTTTCCCTCCTTTCCTATCCTCACTCCTTTCCCTCTCTGCACGTGGACTTGGCGAGCCCCCTCTGCGATGCCACGATGCCTTAGCATTTGGCCCCCCTAACCCAACCAACCAACCAAACCAATTATCTCTCCTCATTGTTATAACCCATTTGTCAGTAGCATGTTTTTCATCAGAAAGTAAGGGTAAAAATAATAACTTCTCATACAGCTAAAAACACAGAAGAGTCTTTCTCTGCTTATGTATAGCTCAAACACACAAAATCACTAACATGCATTATTTGAAACTATACTCACTTGAAGTAAAAAATTCTGTATGAAGTTGTCCTGGCCAAACATTAAATCTGATTTAGTGAATTCAGCAATTACTTATCAAATGGGTTTGTACATGTACTACCTCACTTTCAGAAAACCACTGCTTAACTTCCAAAAATACTATCGCTAAAAGTATAGCATGGCACCAAATGGAACATTAAAAAATGTGCCACAGCTGACTATAAGTACTCGACATTCTGTAACGAAAGTCACTAATTTGAGATCATAGGGTGGGCACCAGACATAAGCTTTAAGTCGCTACTGGCCATAGCACTCACCGAAGGCGAGCCTTGCCCAACCAAGCAGCACAGTTGGCTTATACTCTGGGGCAGTGGGTCGTAACCTGTACAAGCCACCAAATTTCCACAGTTATAGATGGGACATCACATTGTGCTGGTCACGTCACAGTTGGACACTGGAACAGCAGGAGTGTGGCATCGCAGAGGGGGCTCGCCAAGTCCACGTGCAAAGAGTGTGGCAGGCTTCAGCATGTGGCTGGGCAAACAGGATCAAAGCATGGTAGTTGAGCAACTGCAATGTAAAGGGAATACCCTTGCCAATTAAAGTGTCTCATGTCTGGGGAGAATGTACAATCAGGATAAAAATATTGTATGGGGAACTAGTATGTTGTTACAGTAGAAGTGAGGTAGGAAGGAAACTGCACATCTTCCATCAATAATTAATTGTTTACACAAAACCAGCATTCTGGGAATTGTTTTCTACAAATGCAAAATGGTTCCAACAATGGCCTCCTCTTCTTTCTGTTCATCCTGCATCTATGTCAGCATGGTTACAATTGGTTGTCATATGATTAATTTAAGTGGATACCTCCTGTCACCACCGCTTTTACATCCTGGGTGCCCAATTGCCTGAGAATAGTGTTATACAAATGAAAGAGTGTGAATGTTACCTGAATATTTGTAAATTGTCTAACTGGGGTGATACTAAGGCACAAACATGATATTCATCTATTTGGATGTGTGAAATTGCCTAAAAATAACATTCAGGCTGACAAACAAAACTATTGGGCACATTCAGTCTAGGCTCAGTGATCTTGCCTTCATACACACAACACTCACCATTGGTGCATGTATGACCCACACATTACCCATAATTGTGGATATCAGGTCTACTTTAGAATGAATCTCTCTCTCTCTCTCTCTCTCTCTCTCTCTCTCTCTCTCTCTCTCTCTCTCTCTCTCTCATATATAAAGGGAACTTTCCTGGTGGGATAAACAAATATAAAAAATAGAAAACGGATGACTTACTCAAAGAACAGGCTTGTCGACAGACACAAATAAAATCACTCACAAACACACATACAAGCGTTCGCAACCGTTGGTCGCTTCTTCAAGAAAAGAGGAAGAAAGGAGAGGAGAAAGGGAAGGATATGGGTTTTAAGGAAGTGGAAAAGGAGTCATTCCAATCCCAGGAGTGGAAGGACTTACCTTAGGGGGGGGGGGGGGGGAAGGAAGGTAAACAAATACACACACACACACACACACACACACACACACACACACACACTCACACTCACACATATCCAAACACAAACACACCTAGACAGACATTTGTAAAAAGCAAAGAAGTTGGACAGATACCACTTGAGGCAGAGGCTCTGTCCACAGAACCGAGGCAAAGATGCTAAAGATGGTGGGTGGGAATTTGAATTTAGCGGAGGTTGAGACCAGGTGGGCAATGGGAGGAGAGAATAAACTGAAGGGCAAGTTCCCATCTCCAGAGTTCTGAAAGGTTGGTATCGGTGAAAAGTATCCAGATAACCCGGACGGTGTAACACTACACTAAGATGTGCTGGCCATTAATCAAGTCATGTTTAGCCACAGGGTGATCTTCATTACTGACAAACACTGTCTGCCTGTGACCGTTCATGCAAATGGACAGTTTGTTGCTGGTCATTCCCACATAGAATGCTTCACAGTGCAGGCATGTCAGTTGGTAAATCACGTTGGTGCTATCACACGTGGCTCTGCCCTTGATCGTGTCCACCTTCCAGGTTACTGGACTGGAGTAAGTGGTGGTGGAAGGGTACATAGGGCAAGTTTTACCACAGGGGCAGTTGCATGGGTAGGAGCCAGAGGATAGGGATGGACTAGGAGGTTACGAAGGTTAGGTGGGCAGCGGAAAGACACTCTTGGTGGAGTGGGAAGGATGTCATTACGGATGGATCTCATTTCGGGGCAGGATTTAAGGAAGTCGTATCCCTGCTGGAGAGCCACAGTCCGCTCCAGTCCCGGAAAGTATCCGGTGACAAGAGGGGCACTTCTGGGAGTCTTCTGTTGAAGGTTCTGGATTTGGGGGGATGAGGAGGTGGCTCTGGTAATTTGCTTCTGCAGACTCTTTTGCCACGAAGACCTAAGCTGTAGGGAAGGGAATGTTTATTGTGGAATGGATGGCAGCTGTCATAATGGAGGTACTGTTGTTTGTTTGTTGGCTGGTTTGATGTGGACGGATGTGTGAAGTTGGCCGTTGGACAGATGGAGGTCGACATCGAGGAAAGTGGCATGGGATTTGGAATAGGACCAGGTGAATTTGTTAGTCCAGATCATGAAGATGTCATGAATGAATCTGTACCAAACTTTGGGTTTACAGGCTTGGGTATCCAGGAAGGCTTCCTCTAAGTGTCCCATAAATAAGTTTGCATACGAGGGGGCCATCCTGGTTCCCATGGCTGTTCCCTTTAGTTGTTGGTATGTCTGACCCTCAAAGGTGAAGAAGTTGTGGGTTAGGATGAAGCTGGCTAGGGTATTAAGGAAGAGGTTTTAGGTAGGGAGGTGGGTGGTTGGCGTGAAAGGAAATACTCCATCGCAGCGAGGTCCTGGGCGTGTGGGATATTTGTGTATAAGGAGGTGGCATCAATGGTTACAAGGATGGTTTCAGGAGGTAACAGGCTGGGTAAGGATTTCAGGTGATCGAGGAAGTGGTTGGTGTCTTTGATGAAGGATGTGAGACTGCACATGATGCGTTGAAGGTGTTGGTCTATGTAGACAGAGATTTGTTCTTTGGGGGCTAGGTAACTGGCCACAATTGGCCGGCCTGGGTGATTAGGTTTGTGAATCTTAGGAAGTAGGTAGAAGGTAGGGGTGCGGGCTGTCGGTGGGGTCATGAGTTTGATGGAGTCAGGTGAAAGGTTTGTAGGGGCCTAAAGATCTGAGAATTCTCTGAAGCTCTGCCTGGGCATCAGGAATGGGGTCGTCTTGACAGACTTTGTAGGTAGTGTTGTCTGAAAGTTGACACAGTCCCTCAGTCACATACTCACGCCGATCAAGTACCACGGTCGTGGATCCCTTCTTGGCGGGGAGAATGACGATGGAATGGTCAGCCTTCAGATCATGGATAGCTTGGGATTCAGCTGCGGTAATGTTGGGAGTAGAATTAAGGTTTTTCAGGAAGGACTGAGAGGCAAGGTTGGAAGTAAGGAATTCTTGGAAGGTTTGAAGAGGGTGATTTTGAGGAAGAGCGGGTGGGTCTCGCTGTGATGGAGGACGGAACTGTTCCAGGCAGGGTTCAATTTGAATGATGTCTTGGGGAATTGGATCATCAGGAGTAGGATTATTTTTCTTCGTGGCAAAGTGATATCTCCAGCCAAGGCTACGAGTATAGGATAGTAGGTCATTGACAAGGTTCATTGTGAGGTTTGGGGGGGAGTGGAGCTGGAAGTGGGAGATTGAGTAGATGGGAGAGACTTGGTTTCTGTGCAATAAGAGGAGCTTGAGGTTTATTGGAGAGGTACACACAGGGTACACACAGATGGCACTCTGGCAGCTTTGTCACTAAGCTAACTGTTGACAGATGATATTGAAACCATTATCTGTACATCTAATATCCTCAGGTCAAAATTGACGTCTTCTTGCCAGGTGTCTTAATTTATTTCTTGTTTCCTGGGAGTATATTTGCTGTGCAGTGATGTGACTTTGCCAGTTTTAACATGGTCGGTTCCTCCCAGTGTTAGTTCCATTTATTAAAAAAACAGAAAACAAGAAAATGAAATACTCAACTTTCAGATCAATGTCTAAGTCCTCCATAAATGAGATAGAGCAATTTTAACTATTGTTGAAACGAGATAGAATGGCTGGCCAGTACTTACCTTTGTACTGTACTGCCGATAGTAACACAAATGAAGAAACAGAAAAAAGGGGACAAAAAGGACAAGCTTTAGGAACACAGTTCCTTCATCAGGTGGGAGAGAAGGGAAGAAGAAAGGATGGGAATGGAAGGGAAAGGTAATTCACGACCTAGGTCATGATGGTGGTGTTTATTGGAGAGGTGATATCTCCAGCCAAGGCTACCGAAACACCACCTTCATGACCTAGGTCGTGAACTACCTTTCCCTTCCATTCCCATCCTTTCTTCTTCCCTTCTCTCCCACCTGATGAAGGAACTGTGTTCCGAAAGCTTGTCCTTCTTGTCCCCTTTTTTCTGTTTCTTCATTCGTGTTACTATAGGCGGTACAGTACTGGCCAGCCATTCTATCTCGTTTCAACAATAGTTATCATCTCTGAGGAGAATTTTCATCATTAATCGAATAGATCAATTTTATAAACTCAGGTTGTGTATTCAACAGGTTTTCATCCTTTACACATATATTCTATTTATTTAACAACAATGAACTGACAACTAACTCATTGGTGCATCTTAGCCAGTATTTAAGTTTTGTACACACAATGTGTTACATTGATAATTACAGTTTTTAATCACACAATCAAATCTTTTTCATATCGAGATTATAGTTCATACAACAGAACCACAAATTATGGAATGGTCATTTATAGAAGGAGGTATCACTTACTATGGTAAATAATGTTATCGGGTAGTTCAGTAGACACTCACTCTGACCCTTATATTATCTGGTGCATTCACTGACATACATAAATACTCTCGGCAAACTTTTTTGGAGTAAAGTTAGTAATTAACATCATGGTAGATGTTGACATTTAGACTGCATTAAGAATTAAAACTTAATAAGCAATGAACTATTTTCTTTCATTATTTTTTGGAGGTCAGCCAAAAACGTTTTGAAAAAGGCTTCAGAATATACATGAAGTTTGTTGGAAGTCATTTGGGGTTACAATATTTTAGTGCCATCAGTTTCAGGACAAAAGACATTTTGTAACTGTAATACTTAACTTATTGTTTTACTTCTTTATGAAAACAGAAATTAACAAACCCTGAGAGTGTTTTTTGTCTCAAACATGTCAAAGACATTAAAGATAAAGGAGAAGCATTGAATTTAAATTTGTGATGAGGCCAGGAATCAAACCTGGACCTCCATGCTTACTAGGCAGATGTCTTACCGCTAGGCCACCGCATCACTAGCATTAATGTGCCTCGGAATAGTCCAAACACAATTTCACATTTATTGGCAGTAGTGGCAATAATTCATGGGAACACAGAAGCTGAATTGAAGTTTGTGACGTGGAGGGAAATTATGCTTGGACTATTCCAAGGCACCTTAATCGCTAGTGATACAGTGGTCTAGCGGTAAGACATCTGCCTATTAAGTATGGAGATCCGGGTTTGATTCCCGGCCGCATCACAAATTATAATTTAATGCTTTATCTTTAATGTCTTTATGCAAAGTTTGAAAGCATTTTAAAATTTGGCCAATAATTTAAAGAAATATTGAATTGAAATTTTGTTTATCCCTGGAAATCATCAGACTGGTCATCGGCATCAAAGTTCAGCATGGACAGAAGCGCATAATTTTATATTGTAGAATGATAAATTTATTATTTTTCGTTAATACTAGTTGTTACTGTGATTGCAGTGATGAGTGATGCTAGAGTCACTTCTTTGATATTCATTTCTGTATAAAAAAATAAAATGCACAGTATGATTTTTTTTTCTCTCCATAATGTTGATATCTTATGACATCCAAAGCCAAAAATTTTGTTTCACTTTTCTTAATCTTTACAAATGATCAATTTTTATTTCATACATGTACACCATTTTGGGTTTATGCTTTTTCAATGGTAAAGAGGCATTTTTCTTAGCTGCTGAAGGCAGAATATTTCGTTTTATGTTAATGACATCTAGCTTCCACTACACCCACATTAATTTCGAGCTATCTATTGTACAGAAGCAAATTAAAAGCAGCACAGAATTGTAAACACACAATATCCATCATCGCCTGGCAAATGAAACAAAGTACAGCAAGTTAGAAATGGAAGATATTCTATTCTTTAGGCATATGTGTGGTTTGGAGGAGGGGAGGGAAGGGGGTATTTTGTGTACATTTTAACATGAACACCATGTTTCAATATAGCTGCATATAAATTTAAATCAAACCACATCAGTCCTCATAACAAGCATTTTAATTTAGGTTCTGCTACAACTAGCATTGGATCATGCTTGATACACCATTGTAGTGTGAAATTTTTGTTTTTGTAAGTTATCTTCCATTAGCATTACAGTGAGCTATATTTATATGCACTAATTTCTTCATTTCAGATTTCATAGAAATTACACAGAAGGAAGACTCCCAGACTGGACTGTTTCACTGTTTCGAGTAACTCGATTTGATATACGCCCAGTTTCTGCAGGATAAAGTTTCCACAACTGTTAGATTTTAAAGTGTCTTCTATGCTGGTTTCAGACGAAAGTTGTAATCCATTGTTAAAAAAAAGCCAAATATAACTTTATTTATGAACTGAGTATGCTACATTCTTGTACAGGAATTGTGCTTTTTGAGACTGTAAAAGGAATACGTTTTATTCCATCTCATTTCTTACAGTATGAAAACAATTATTCATTAGTGCACAAATTCTAGATTTTTGACAGTTACAGTATATTCAGTTACTAGCAACATTATTACTGCCAGTTACACATCACCAGTTATTAATGTTAAGGCTGTGGGGGTAAGTGGATCCATGAAACCAAGTGTAAAATAGCTCTTTCAGAGAAGTGACAAAATATTAAGGTAAATAATAATATGTAGATAGGGAACAACTCACCGTAAAGACTAATGTTGAGCCACCGACAGACACAAATAAAAGAAACACACACACACACACACTTCTAAATTAACATTCCTTACTGGGCCTTCCATTGTTGTTAAGATAAATGCAATATACTCAAACCCACAACATTATCTTTCACAGGTAGCTGAGCTTTTAGTTGCAATAATTATCTTTGCATGAGAACCCCTGTTGGATGTGTTGCCTGGATGAGTATTGCCCACAAAATGCAAAGTTTCGGCTTTGAGACCAAGTCAACCTACGAATTTTAATCAGCCAGGACGTTTAAAAACTGCAGACAAACTGTTACAAAGTAAAAAATCTGTTCTGAATTGTCTCTAGAGATAATTTTTCTTGTCAAATTACTGTGGTTCACATTTTGAAGACATGAAGTGTTGTCACAATTACCTCTTAACTTGGAAATATAAGCAGTTTCTTAAATCCACATTAAATTTACACAGCTTTTATATACTCAGGGACCACTTGGAAATGTCCAGGAAATTCTCTTGATTTCTTAAAATCATGGAAAATTTTGTCTCAGTTATTGGTTAAATTTTGATTTGTAAGACTTTTACCTTACTGCATGATAATATTACAACAAAACATATATGAGAGTATAAAACTTAAGTTGCAAGAAAATTCACAATTTACAACAACAAAACTCAGTGAACACACAAGTATGTGTCAAAGATTGTAGCAACAAACTGCTTTTGACTTGCAAATGATGGTTTAAGAAGCTTTGCTATTCATTCAAAAGTTATTACTTTCAGGACAAGCCACTTCCAAATTTTTTTGGCAAGGACAGGTTGCTACTCCCACAGAGACATCTATGAATTGCAGAAAGGTACAAGTATTAGATTAAAAGTTTACTAAAGCTTTTGGTACGAAGAACCCGAGCCAAGTTTTCTAAAGTGAGGATAGATTAATCTAATCTTATAGAAGTTCTATAAATATACACAGTAAGGAGGATTATAAATGAAAGTACAGTATATATAAGGTTATCATGCAAAGCACACTTGTCTAGACTGACGGAAATGCTACAATTACAATTAAGCAGAATAAGTATATGGAAAATGATTGATTTTGTACAAAAATGGTAGTTTGAATACTCTGTTCTAGTCCAAGACGGTCAAATTTTTTAAAAATATCAGTGGGATGAAAGCAATGTAGTTACAATGAGAGTGTGCTTTATTGCATTAAACCTGGAAATGATGATGATAGTTAACAGCTCACCGTAAAGACGGATGATGAGCTGTGACAGGCACATAAAAAAGATGCACAACAATTAAGTTATCTGCCATTGGCCTTATTCCGAAAAGTTAGTGGACTGATGACCTCATAGTTTAGTCCCATATAAACCACCACCAACAGGGTGGTTCAGCTGTCTCCTGGCCACAGTTTGACAATGGTCATTCATGCAGTCAGACAGCTCGTTACTGGTCATACCCATGTAGAAAGCTACACACATGTTGCAGCTCCATTTGTAGATCATGTGAATGCCTTCACAGGTTGTCCTGCCTTTTAACGGATAGGACGGGCTGGACTGGAGTAGGTGGTGGTGGTCTGGTGGATAGGACAGGTTTTGCTTCTAAGTCTATTGCAGGGTTGGTGTAGGGGTGAATAAGGATATTACTAAAGTTTGGTTGGTGGCAGAATACCACTGTAGGAAAGGGGTGGAGAGGATAGTGGGTAGGGTAATTCTCATTTCAGGGCAGGATGAAAGGTAGTCAAAACCATGGAGTACAATGTGGTGTAGTTACTCCAGTCCTGGGTGGTAATGGGTCACAAGGGGGTGTCTCCTTTGTGACTGGATGGTGGATGAAAATGAGGTGGTGGGTGACTGGACAGGCAGGGCATGCAGGATATGTGTATGGACAAGTTTGGGAGCGGCCTTTAGCATATTTGGAGAGAGATCGCTCATCTCTGCAGATGAATCAATCACGGGTGGTTAGGTTGAACGGTAGAGACTATCTGGTATGGAATCGGTGGCAGCTGTTGAAATGGATGGTTGGTAGGTTTGATTGGGATGGAGGTACTGATGAGGCGTCCTTGAGGTGGGGCTCAACACCGCAGATGGTGGCTTGTTGGATTGAGTAGGACAAAGCGATATGAATGGGAAGGAATGGCTGGGATTCGAACCCGGGACCTCCTTATTAGGTGAGCACTATATCAATAAGCCACCATGACTTACTGAATACGGTGACGGCACAGACTGTCTTAAGCATGTCTCCCGTAAAAACACAAACTTCAATTCTGCCTCGTGTTCCCCTATGTAATACATATCAATGTTTCTGAGGCTCTCCCATAGCAAAATAACACCCAAGCAATTAATGTTAATGGGAACGATACTGCTTTGTTCCTCAAGCACTGGTGATATATGTAAATATCAAATAATAATTCCATTGTACAGAGTCATATTTTGTCTCAATATGAATTGGAGATAGTAAACTGGAGGAGAGGCATTAAACTGAAAATAATAAATCATTTTCAGAGACATATTTTGTCTCAATTTATGTATATCACAGATATAAAAAGGTGTAGAGGAGTGGGGGATTTAAAACAATAAGAATAATAAGGAAAAAATAAAGTTAGGAGAAAAAGGAAAAAATATGGGAAAAATAAGTAAAATAAAAAAGTAATTAATTAATTAATGGGATATTGTAAGTGGCGACACACAGTTACAAGGGAGACATGAGATACAGGATAATGAGTGGGGAAGGAAGAGGGGGGGGGGGAACTATGTTAGGCATAGGGATCAGGGATGGGAAGTTATCTTAGGTTGAGGCCAGGATGGTTGTGGGATCGTAGACTGTGTTGAAGAGACAACTCGCATCTGCGCAGTTCAGAAAAACTGGTTGGGGGGGGGGGGGAGGATCCAGATAGCTCAGGTAATGAAGCACCCATTGAAATCCAGAGAGCTGTGCTCAGCTGCATGCTGTGCAACAGTGTGGACTATCTTGCTTTTTGCCACAGTTTGGCAGTGGCCATTCATCCTGATGGACAGCTGGTTCGTCGTCGTACCGATATAATATGCTGTGTGAGTTGGTATATCACATGGCTGCTTTCACAGGTGGCTCGACCTATGATCGGGTAGCATAAGCTTGTGATAGGACAGGAATAGGAGTTGGGAGTTGCTGGGAGGGTGGATTATGCAGGCTTTGCATTGTGGTCTTACACAGCGATATCATCCCTGTGGCAAGGGTTTGGGGTTGAGAGTGGCATAGGGATGAATTGGGATGGTTTGGAAGTTGGGTGGGTGATGGAACAGCATTTTAGAAGGGGTCGGAAGGATCTTGGGTAGTGTCTCATTTTAAAGCATGATGACAGATAATCAAAGCCCTGATGAAGGATGTGGTTTAGTTATTCCAGTCTGGGGTGGTATTATATGACTGATCACTGGGGTTAGATGGAGAATTTGTAGTGTTTGGGGATACACTACAGGAAATATGTTTGTGGAGTAAGTCAGGTAATATCTGTCTGTGAAGGCCTTTGGCATATTGGGTAAGGGACTTCTCATAACTGCAGATTCGCCGTCCATGGTTGGCAAGGCTGTATGGGAGGGGTGTTTTGATGTGGAATGGATGGAAGCTATCAAAGTGCAGGCACTGTTGGTAATTAGTAGATTTAATGTGATTAGAGGTGTTGAGGTTAACATGCAGGAAGGTGACTTGGTGGGTTGAGAAGGGACTGGAAGAGGAAGTGCTGGATGGATGGATTGAGCAGGTTTTGCATCAGGGTTTTCCACAGGGATGGTCTAGGATGCTGTGGAGGTTGAGTAGGTGATGGATCACCACTTTAGGAGGGTTTGGAAGGATCTTGGGTAGGATGTCTCTCATTTCAGCGCATGATGACAGATAATCAAAGCTCTGATGAAGGATGTGATTAAGTTGTTACAGTCGGGGGTGGTATTGCATGACAAGGAGGACACACTGTTGTGATTGGTTAATGGGGTTGAAGGGGGGATTGGTGGTGTGTGGGGATATGGTATGGGAAAACTGTTCGCAGACTAGGTCAGGAGGGTAATGTCTGTCTGTGAAGGCCTTTGTGAGGCCTTCAGCATAATGGGTAAAGGACTTCTCATCACTGCAAAGTTGCCGTCCATGGGTGGCAATGCTTTATGGGAGGGATTTTTTGTTGTGGAATGGATGGCAGCTATCAAAGTGCAGGCACTGTTGGTAATTAGTAGGTTTAATGTGGATGGATGTGTCGATGGAGCCAACAGTGAGGTGAATGTTAAACATCCAAGAAGGTGACTTGTTGGGTTGAGAAGGACCAAGTGAAACTGATGAGGGAGAAGGAGTTAAGGTTGTGAAGAAACGTGGATAGGGTGTCCTGGTCCAGAGTACAAATCCTGAAAATATCATCAATGAAACTGAACCAGACCAGGGGTTTGGGAAGCTAGTAAGATTTCCTCTAGATGGCCCATAAATATGTCGGCATAGGAGGGTCCCGTATGGGTGCCAATAGCTGTGCCGCAAATTTAATTGTATACTTTTCCTTCAAAGGAAAATTAATTGTTTATTATGATGAAATTGGTAAGGTTTATAAGGAATGAGATATTGGGCTTGGAGTCGGAAGGGCGTTGAGGAAGGTAGTGTTCAAGAGCAACCTGGGCATGGGCATGTGGGCTATTGGTGTGCAACGAAGTAGCATCAACAGTGACAAGTAAGGATCCAGGAGGTGAAGGGGCATGTGGGCTATTGGTGTGCAACGAAGTGGCATCAACAGTGACAAGTAAGGATCCAGGAGGTGAAGGGGTGAGGATGGTGGAGAGTCTGAAGGAACTGGTTGGTATCTTGGATGTGGGAGGCTAGGTTTCGAACAATTGGTTGGTGGTGCTGGTCAACAAAGGCTGAAATTCTTCCCGTGGGAGCATAGTGACCAGCCACAATTGGGCATCCAGGATTGTTAGGTTTATGGATTTTTGGGAGCATGTAGAAGTGCAGGTTGTTGTTGGGGTGAGGAGGGAGATGGATTCGGGAGAGAGGTTCTGAGAAGTGCCATAAGATTTTAGCAGGCATTGTAGGTTATTTTGGACTTTTGGAATGCGGCCATCCTGCCTAATGGCCCTACATCCTTTCTAGACCCTGTGCTTATCCTTTGTTACTACTCTAACTTTCTTTACTAATTCCTTCTTTTTCTTTGTTTCCTTGCGTGTCTTGTCAACTTGTATTGGTATCACAATTAACGATCCTGTTCGCTCACAACAGTGCTAAATTAATGTGCGAATTGTTGATGTATCAATTATTCCCATACCTGTCATTCCTACATTCACTTTTCTGCCGTATTCCTTCCGTATTTTACCTGTATTATTTATTTTTATTTGTTTTTTCAAATTTCCCTTACCTCATCTACCGGTACTACACAATCCATTACATTTTTAATCCCTTCCATGTCACATCCTCTCCATTCCCATCATTTGCCCGACTTAATACGCTTTACTTCTTTGTATGCTTGTCTTTACATGATTATACAAATGGGCATGTTTGAATACATTTTCACGTATTGGTGAAGCAATTTGTTGCATTGTTACACATTGATAGGTATTGGTTGTGTAATTTAAGCATGTTAATTTTTCATTTTCTGACACGGTACATGATTTTGACTGTTGGTTTGCAGTTTCTTGTACTGGTGTGTAATTTTGCGTATTGGTGCATGATTCTGTGGATTTTTTGCGTACTTTCATGCATCCTTTCTAGCTATCCAGCACCTTTCCCTACTTCTTGACGCCATAATCTGCTTATTTCTACCGTTTTCCAACAACATTCCTGCTCCTATGGATCCCGGCTCCATCTTTCTGCACCAGTTTAGAAGAGTTTCCCTGTTCTTGGCCAAAACCAAGTCCCACATTTTATTTCCCTAATCCTGCCTAAACTTGGGAATCCCTCCCAATGGTCTAACCATTAAAATTCCTTTCTCTGGATCCCAACATTCTTTTCACAATGACCGTCACCTTTTCAGATTCCACCAATCCTTTTCCCTCACACACCTAGTACTCCAAAAACATCTCCATGGCACAGGCATCTATGAACCACCTCTGCTCCCTCCGAAAGATATTGCTAATGTGCAAGCCTCAGTACATAAATGCCATATCCCAAATTGAATCTCTTACATTCCAGCAGTTGGAGGACCATTCCGGCACCACCCAAAGTGTTCCAATGACATTATCGTTTTCTCTTGAAGAACATCTGAGTCACCTGTCAACTGTGTTGAAGTGTGTTCAGGCTGCAGGACTCCGCCTCAATCCAAAGAAGTACGTCTTCGTCGCCAGAGAGAGAAAAATCCTGTGGCACCTAGTCAACGGAGATAGTGTCCGTCCTGATCCAGATAAAGTAAGAGCAGCCACAGAATTTCCAACTCCTCAGCACATTCGTGACGTGAAAAGTTTTCTCAGGCTGTACTCATACTACCAACATTTCATAAAAGGATTTTGTAACAAGACACGTCCATTACAAGAACTTCTGCAGGGAGACGCCAAATTTTACTGGGATGAGACAAAAGAAAGAGCTTTCCGGGCACTTAAGGAGGCTCTAACTTCCGCATCAGTGCTAGCCTTCTATGACGAAAATGCGGAAACGGAACTTCACACAGATGCCAGTGGTTATGGGATTGGTGCAGTGCTTGTACAAGTCCAGGAAGGTGCTGAAAAAGTGATAGCCTATGCATCAAGAGTACTCTCAAAGCCCGAGATAAACTACCCTACAACTGAGAAAGAATGTCTCGCAGTTATCTGGGCTATCAACAAGTTCTGGCTGTATTTATTCGGCAAACTGTTCACCGTTGTGACAGACCACCATTGTTTATGTTGGCTGACTAGCTTGAAGGATCCATCAGGTCGACTAGCAAGATGGGCACTAAGACTCCAAGAGTACAATGTCACAGTGGTATTCAAGAATGGTGCAAACACAAGGATGCCGACTGCCTTTCGAGGAATCCATTAATGGAACAAAACAGCATGAATGAAATTTTAGCCCTCACTGAATTAGATAACGTTACAGCTGAACAGAGGGAAGATCCAGCACTATTAAAAACGATAGAGGTCTTGGAGAAAGGACAAACAACTAATGGAGAGTTCCAACTTATAAACAGAACATTGTATAGAGCAACTATGATCCACTGGCCGCCAAATGGCTACTGGTCGTTCTAGCTCATCTCCAGCCAGCTATTCTCAAATATTTCCACGATGCTCCAATAATCCGATCATCTGGGATTCATGAAGACCCTAGACAGAATCAGACGCAGGTATTACTGGAAAGGTCTCTACAGATCTGTCAAGCACTATTTGAGTCACTGTAAAGAGTGCCAGCGACGGAAGCATGTGCCACAATTACCTCCAGGGCATCTTGTACCAATTCCGCCAGCAGCAGCTCCATTCCACCAAGTTGGGATCGATCTTTTCGGGAGGTTCCCGAAGTCGATAATCGGTAACCGATGGATAATAGTCTGCACTGACTACCTCACACGTTATGCTGTCACCAAACCTGTGCCGACAGCATATGCTCCAGAGATCGTAAAATTCCTTGAAAGACATTATTTTGAAGCATGGAGCACCACATGTCATGATATTGTGGAAAAGTATTCCAGTCAAAACTAGTATCAGAGGTAACGTAACGTCACGGTGTGACATTGTCCACAGAATGACAACTGCATATCATCCTCAGACAAATGGTCTTACAGTACGTTTTAACAAGACATTAGCCGATATGCTGTCGATGTTGAGCAGAAGGATTGGGATACAATTCTGCCAGTCATGACATTTGTTTACAATACTGCAGACAAGATACCACAGGCTTCAAGCCGTTTATCCTGCTCCATGGCCGTCAAGCTGAGATGACAATGGATACACTGTTCCCATTCCAACCAGACGACACTCAGGATGACTATGTTAAACAACTCATCACCAGGGTCGAAGAAGCAAGACAGCTGGCTCGCATACGGACATTTGATGCTCTGTACAGAAGTTTGGACAGTCAGAAAAGTTATTGAAGCGATACTTTGGTCCATATCATGTCATACGCCGCATGTCAGACGTCACATACGAAGTTGAGGATTAAGAGCCGAAATGACAAAAACGAAGAGACATTGTTCATGTCCTGCGCATGAAGCCTTACTACGATCCTGAAGAGCAGGTAGGTGACAATTGCTTCTTGTTCAAGGACTCTAACGAGGGTAATGTTACTGATGAAGCCACAACAGGAATGTCTGTCATCGATAATCGTGGAGAAGGGAAGGATTCTCTTGAACTGCAATACAGAGGACCCATGACAAGGTCAAGACCCAGGACATTGCAGCTGGCTCTACAGGGAACATAACAGCAGGTCACTGTTTTTCCAAGAGAGGAAGCAATGCTGCAAGACACCATGTAAATCGACTGCTGGCGTGGCGCAGGGCGTCACCGACTGTGGTGCTGAAGGTCGTTGGTTCAATCCTGCCCACCGGCAATAATTTATTTCTTTGTAATTAACAATTCCAGAATGTTCTATATCTTTCTTATGTTCACATGTAAATTCTACTTGTTTCTTATGTTAACTGTTGTTCTAATTTCTGGAACATAAATAGCAGAGCACTTTGCCCGAGAGGCAGTCAGTGCAGTGTATATTTTAAGTTCATAATAAACTAGGAGATACTATACTCAGAGACGAATTTGACAGAGCCTTGAATGACCTAGGCCGGAACAAGGCCCCAGGAGTAGATGATATACCCTCAGAGCTACTAAAGTCTCTGGGAGAGCCAGCCATGACAAGACTATTTGAACTGGTGTGTAGGATATATGAGACAGGCGAAATGCCCTCAGACTTTAAGAAAAATGTAATAATCCCCATTCCAAAGAAATCAGGTGCAGACAGGTGTGGAAATTACAGAACCATCAGTTTGATAAGTCATGGTTGCAAAATATTAACACGAATTATCTACAGGAGAATGGAAAAGCTGGTAGAAGCTGACCTAGGGGAAGATCAGTTGGATTCAGGAGGAACATAGGAACCCGGGAGGCAATACTTACCTTACGTCTTATCTTAGAAGATAGATTAAGGAAAGGCAAATCTACATTTTTAGCCTTTGTAGATTTGGAGAAAGCGTTTGACAAGGTTGACTGGACTACACTCTTTCAAATTCTGAAGTCAGCAGGGGTAAAATACAGGGAAAGGAGAGTTATTTATAACTTGTACAAAAGCCAGACCGCAGTTATTAGACTCGAAGGGCATGAAAGGGAAGCATCAGTTGGGAAAGGAGTAAGACAGGGTTGTAGCCTTTCTCCAATGTTATTCAATTTGTACATTGAGCAGGCGATGAAGGAAAGCAAGGAAAATTTTGGAATAGGGATTAAAGTTCAGGGGGAAGAAATAAAAACATTGCGTTTTGCTGATGACATTGTAATTCTGTCAGAGACAGCGAACGACCTGGAAGAGCAGTTGAATGGAATGGACAGTGTGTTGAAGAGAGCGTACAAAATGAACATTAACAAGAGCAAAACAAAAATAACGGAATGCGGTCTTAGAAAATCAGGTGATGCTGAAGGAATTAGATTAGGTAACGAAACAATGAAGGTGGTAGATGAGTTTTGTTACTTAGGTAGTAAAATAACATGCGATGGTCGCAGTACAGAGGATATAAAATGCAGAATGGCAATGGGAAGAAAAGCATTTTTAAAAAAGAGAAATTTGCTAACATCGAATATTAATTTAAATGTAAGGAAGTCTTTTCTGAAGGCATTTGTGTGGAGTGTTGCCTTGTATGGGAGTGAAACATGGACGATAAGCAGTGCGGACAGGAAGAGAATAGAGGCTTTTGAAATGTGGTGCTACAGAAGAATGCTGAAGATTAGGTGGGTAGATCACATAACTAATGAAGAGGTACTGAACAGAATTGGTGAGAAAAGGAATTTCTGGCATACCTTGACTAAAAGAAGGGATCGCTTGGTAGGACACATTCTTAGACATCGAGGAATCGTAAATTTAGCATTGGAGGGAAGTGTGTGGGGTAAAAATCGCAGAGGGAGGCCAAGAGACGCGTATAGTAAGCAGATTCAAGTGGATGTGGGTTGCCGTTCTTATGAGGAGATGAAAAGGCTTGCTCAGGATAGAGTAGGGTGGAGAGCTGCATCAAACCAGTCTCCGGACTGAAGACCATAACAACAATAAACGTGCTTTCAGTGTAAGCACTGTGTTCAGTTGCCTTCGAAGTCAAACATTTTTTCCATTTCAACGTGACAATACTAAAGTTGTATGTAATTGGTTATTGATACAACACTGACAAATTTAAATGCAGTCACATAAGGAATGAAAGTCTAGAGTTACTGCCGTGTTTATTGATAAAGGACCAAGAAATTCTTCTTCTTGTGACACTAGTGCCATCTTGTTAGTTTGTGGTTTATAACTGTAACAATGGAAACAGATATTTTATATAAATCTTATGCCAACTTTTGAGGAAGTATACAAATAACTGTAAATGTATGCATGTTCCCGTTGAGAAGCACCTTTCTGTTAGACATTTTAGTTTCCTGTTACTGTTAATGAAGTGACCTGTTGGATTACTGGACACACAGAAAATTAAGTTAAAAAGTTTATATTCAATTTCATTCTAAATTTTGGTGTTTACAGCATGAATTATAGGGATGATTATATGAACTCAGGCATTGGTAACTGATGAGACAAAGTGTACCATTTTGTGTGATCACTAATTACAAGTTCTACATATTACTTAAAGACATTATCTGATGAAACATGAAATTCAGTCTTACAATGTACTTTTAAATACAGAAGAACAATTAGTTTCGTCTGATAATCACATAAGGAAATACAAAGATAAATGTTTCACTTTTTGAATTGGGCTGTAATTAATTGTAAAGTTCATCTGTCTTCACAAAAGTATAATGTTTTATTGCTTCTTCCTCTTGGAAACACTTTCTGGCGATAAAGAACGACTTCGTTTTTTATGGGACTTTTCAGTATGATGTCCTTTAATGTTTTGTTCATTATTTGGGCTGTCACTGCCTGATTTTTCTGAACACTGCTGAAAAAAGGTAGGTATAAATCACATGTCTATCATATTGAGATAAATTTAAAAGTAATATATTTTTAATATTACAGTAATCCCCATTTTAGGATGCCAGTCATGTCAGAATTCTTTGCAAAATAAATGATGATTTAATAGGAAGGTTGTATAAATGTGGAGCACATTTGAAGATTTCATGCATAAAGAGCACTTTATTATGTTTGAAAGCTTGATTTTTAATATGCACTGTTTTTGTAAAAATTCTAAAAAATCTTCAGTCCTCTTTAACCGAGTCAAGTAACTAGTTTTTAAGAGAGTCAGGAATACATGAAAGTAACAGCGGTTAGATACTGTTCCAGCTACCCTTATGAACTTTTATGTAGTTTTCCTAAATCAATAATGCTAAACACTCTAATATAATTATCTGCATAATAACTTCTAATGAAATACGTACTGACAATGTTCACTGTGACCTTTTACAACAACTCTGGGTGATATGAAAATATCAACATTATAATAGGTTGCATATCACCTAAAAGATGATGAATGTGCTACAGATCAGCAAGAAGAAAGGTCAGCCACATTGTCACCACTTAATCTAATGTCCACAGCCTTTGCCGGAAAAAGAAAATGAGTGCGCTTGTACATCTGCCCACGCACCCACATCACACAACATCTGTCTTGACTGCTGACGCCTCTGGCCTCTGCAGTCACTTGTGTCTGTGTGAATGTGCACTATTTTCATGGTGAAGGCTGTGGTCAAAAAGTTGGGTGAATGTGATGGGCTTTTCTATGAGCCTGTCTCTAGTTCAATGATTGTCTTTATAATGAGTTGCAGACTATTCTCGTTATATTACTGATATTCCAACCTGGATTTTCCATTGTAGGGGTTTTAGAAAGATGTTATTCAGTGCAAAACAATGTTAATCTCTATACATAAGTAAATAGATGTACTGACTTACTATACCTTACTATCATTATCAGATGTATCACTCGTATATTTCCGTTTCTTTTTAGATTTTTTTGATTTTTTGTGGCGGCTTTTATTTTTCTTGTGCTGCAGAAAATAACAAATCAAATAAGTTAAGAAGCATATTAACAATCTAACAAACTAATGTAAATATAAGAAAATTACATCACTGACCAAAAACAATGGCTTACAGTAGTCACATTTGTAATACTTTGTAGTGAACCATGCTGACTTGTAATCTCAGAGAAACCTTATTCTGATGTTCTAACAGATAATGAGAGAATCAGATTACAAAATATATTTGTATGTATTATTCTGGAAGCTACATGTGTTACCATTCAAATATGAAATACATTTAGTGTTGAAACTTCCTGGCAGATTAAAACTGGGACCTTTGTCATTTAGGGCAAGCACTCTACCAAATGAGCTATCCCAACACACTTCATGGTGTGTTTTCATATCTTTACTTCCATCAGTACCTTGCCTCCTACTTTCCAAACTTCACAGAAGTTTTCATTCGAATCTTTCAGGAATAACACTACTGGAAAAAAGGATATTGTAGAGACTTAGCTTAGTCATAGCCCAAGGGATGTTTCCAGAATGATATTTTCACTCTGCAGCGAAGTGTGTGCAGATATAAAACTTCCTGGCTGATTAAAACTGTGTACCAGAACTGCAATTCGAACCCGGGACATTTGCATTTCGCGGTCTGTCCTCACAGCTTTACTTCTACCAGTACCTTGCCTCTTACTTTCAAATCCCAATTGCAGCACACAGTTTTAATCAGTCAGGAAGTTTCATGTTGGTGCTCTCTCCACTGTAGAGTACAAATATAATTCTAGAAATATTTAGTGTTATATTAAGGTACTCAGTGAATTGTTCCTCTGTAAAACATGGCTGGATGTTAGATGAAGAAATAAAGTACTGTTTATGATAATAAATACCACAGTTCCCAACAATACTCATCCTGGAGGAATCATTAATTTGATAAATCAGGAAGTATTTACTACATCACAGAAGAACTGCCACACTAGCTATCAAAAATTAGAAATAAATTTTTTGTAAACATACTGAACAATAAAAAGTGAAAGTGAAAGCGGCCGTGAACTCTTGGCTGTCGGAGCAGGCAGCCGAATTCTTTGAAGAGGGAATTAAAAACTTAGTTGTACGGTATGACAAGTGCTTAAATAAACAAGGCAACTATGTAGAAAAGTAGGTAAAAGTGTATAGAATCAGAAAATAAAAGTTTTTTTTTCTCCACAAAAGTATTTGTATCTTTTTTTAAAATAAAAATGGCCGTTACTTAAAAAAAAAAAAAAAAGAGCCTCGTATTATGAAACAATAAACAAATTTTCACATGACCATTAACATTCAAAAGTCACAGAATATATAGCTTTCCATCAAAACATGTATTACTGTATTTTATGGACTTTCGCTCACCACACTCAATCAATAACATGCACCTGAATGAATTACACACGTAAAATTTCCTCACCAATCACACTGTCCAATGGTGAAAAACGTATGAAAAACTGTTGAGTAGATTTAGAGTTTATTTAAGACACACAGACAGATGTGGTAGGAAGTTTTTGTTTTATAATATGTACAGAGTTCTAGTACCTTCTAAATGTATTGGGAAATAATATTCCAGAAGTTTCTGCTGATATATATACATATACTGTATAAATCTCCAGTTGTTATTAGTCCATTCTGTGCTCTTGTATGTGTTTGAAAAGTGCTAAATAATCATAGCAGAGTTTAAACCAATGTTTGCTAATCTACCAGCTATGTCTTACAACACTGCTACATGACAATAGCATTAAATATTGGGAGGTTCTCAGTCTCGTAGGATCAAGTGCAAAACCTGCACCTGAGTCGTGAACAAGTGTAGGTCAAAAATTGAAGCACAAACTGGTCATGGAAGGGAAGACAAATTTACAGCTAAATTAAATCAATGTCTTAGTGTTTTGATACTTGGAGATTTGTGTAAATAACAATGAGTTTAACTAAGGAAACCGCATGTAAGGAAGACCCTTTTTGTACACTAACACAGATCATTACTGTATAGTCAGTAAAATGTAACAGTTTGCATAACAGTTGAACATACAGTATGGGGTCCAAGAAAACATAATTGACCTACTAAACTATAATCAAATAATATGTATTGAGTATTAGACTTGATACATGTAAGTAAACAAGAACCAAACGTGCACAGACACTAGAGATTTGCAAAAATCAATTACCTTTTTTAAGTCTAGACATATATCTACAGTACAATTATGTTCGACTATGAAAATTAATTGTATTCGGTGAGTGAGTGATCAACCAACATTATAGCGGCGATATTAAAACTTTCTTCCCCCTCTCTCTTTCAATCACAATAAAGAGAGTATTGAAAACAGATGAACAAATTATTATTTAAAATAAGATGATTTCATACAAAGCCACAAAATCTGTAATTTTTAATTTAATTATATATCTCATCTCTAAAAACATCAGCTACTGTATTTATTAAATCATTTTGAATGTTTGTCAATATGTCATGGAAAACTGTAGATGCTACTAATTGTTATTTCAAAGGAGGCTCAAGACTGCAGGGCATGCAATAAATCCGTTTTATGTTTCAAAAAAGTAGAAAGGTGAATATCAGACTAAAACTGTCTCTTCACTGCAGTATTAAGATGATTTAAATCTTATTTCTCATTCCAAATAGTTTACTCTGTACCAAATAACACATAGGTCCAACAATAGAACATGTTCATCACATCACAGCTGCAATAACTCATAAAGCTGCTTATGAAAATGCCTCTCAAATCCCTTTCCAGTTGACCACATTCAGCCTTTACACATATTGTTACTGTTAAGCTAGGACATGGTCTGCTATTAATAATAATAATTTATTTCTTCTCTGTTAAGAAAGTAATGAAAAAGGACTTTGTAATAGGGCATAATGCCAAGGCACTGATAAATGAAACAACACCTTGGCTGCGGGCTTGCTGACCACTGGACAGAGCTGGCACATGTGCAGTGAGACTATTCAGTGGTGGAGCAGTTGCCCACTCTGATCAGTGGCTGATCTCATGTTAGGCACATTGCACACTGCTTCGGGCTACACTGGCAGTTCTTAGTAGAGGTGAACCATTATCCCACATCACATTTCTTACATTGTTTGGGGCATTATAAAGCAACTTCAGAGACATGATTTACTTTATACTTATTAAGAATAATATCATAATTTCCTCATTTTATTCAGGAATTGGTGCATAACCTGTACACAATGGAGAGATATTACTGATGCTTGCCACAACACAGACCATAAACTACACTATGAAGGAAAAGGTAATATGTAAGAAGGCAGAAATAAAATCATCAAACAGCCTGGCACTGGAAATACATAAGGGCAGACACACAGGAAGTTATGTGATGAATTAGGAGCCGAAGAAGCCTACAATGAGAAAATGTGGGGAAACAAAGTATGAGTAGCATAGTACAATCTCAATAAAGTACACATGAAATACAAGTGACAAAAGGCAACTATCTTTCTCTGGGGCTTATTTCCCACATCTCTTAAAATTAGCCCTCCTAGTCTCGTTACCCCATTCTGAATGTATCTGCATCATTTCAGGGTGTAAACTCAATGTTATCAGTCAGTCTTTAAGGTCCTAATTTACATATTTAGAGTACATTCAGGGACTCTTTAATATGAGATACTGCTGTGTTATATGATTAGGTTTATAGAACATGACATGCTTGTACTAATGGAGACAATTCTTTTGAAGCTTTTACTAAGCCTTGGATGTGGTCATTTCTTACTCATTTTATAGGATCACTTCTCCAAACAAACATAGCATTCTTGTCTTTGTTTTTATTCTGTGACACAGACCAGTCAAGACTGAACATCTGTGGGATCAAGCAGATCCTTGATGGACCCATGTTTTACATAGAATTTTTTGCTGACACCTGTAGTACTTAAAACTTATGTCTTGATTTTTTCATGTGTGGCCTTTAACAAATAACAGTAATATTCTGGGAGAGGCTGCACTTGAAGAGCCTGAGTGAAACTAAGAGCAATGAAGACTTAAATTAATGAGCCAAATATGTATGCTTTAATTTAATGTCAGTGGGATTGGAATGACAAAATGATCTAAAAACAACTCTCCTAGGAGTTAATGTAATTACCTTGAGAAAAGCACCAGAATAAGCTCTTGTCATGTTGGTTGTATTCCTCCACTGCAAACAGAAGCAACAATGCTTTCCCCCCCTCCTGGTCACCACAGCCATCAAACCTCCTTTCTCCAGTACACTAAACTACAGATATAATTATATACAAATATCTCACAATTCCAGCCCCATTTTGAATTTCAACCTTTCATACAACTTCCTCTCAGCTTTTACACATCTTTTCAACTGAAAGGTCTAACCTACATTCCAAATCCTAAAGTTTACATAACTGCACTAGTTTAATATCTCTTTGATTATCAGCCTACAGAAAACAAAGTGAGAACTGCAGCTCATTTGGAAAACTTGTAGTGGGACAAGATTGGCCATGTTGCTCGTTGTGGGTTGGGTTGTTTGGTTGGGATAGGGGGACTAAACTACTGAGGTTATCAGTCCCCCAGTGTGGAGGGGAAGGAGTGAGGATAGGAAAGGAGGGTAGGGGGAAAGGAAATGCAGTCCGGAAAATAAAGAAGGAAGGAAGACTGCATTAGCTTGGGGCCCCGTGCTCGCCACACACATACTCATAAAAAAACTGTGAGCTCCCTGGAGGACATGGTACTCATAATGCCTGTCAGCTCAGTTTCAGCAGTTCTTTTCTTCTGTTTCTTGTTCATTACGAGTACTGAGCAAGGTGGTGCAGCGGTAACATACTGGACTTGCATTCGGGAGGAAGGTGGTTCAAATCCACCTCCAGCCATCCAGATTTAGGTTTTCCGTGATTTCCCTAAATCATTATAGGCAAATGCCAGAATGATTCCTTTCGTAGGGCACGGCCGATTTCCTTCCCCATCCTTACCCAAATGATCGGAGTGTAAGCTCCGCCTCTAATGACCATGCTGTCAATGGAGTGTTAAGCACTAATCTTCCTTCCTTCCTCATTATGAGTGACACGAGGTGTCGTCTCTTCACCTCCCTGAGCAGCATCAGAGATATTTGTTGCTGGCCACTACCTGACATTACCCGATGGCCTTCACTGATGAGAAGACGAAAGGGGACGTCCTCTGTCTCCAGATTTTACAACCAAAAAATATGAATTGACAGTGTAAATACCAAATGAATTGTAAATGCATCAGTATTTGAATTGAGTTGGTATAAAGTCTTCATTAGAACACATTTCTATCAATTCATGTCAAGTTAAGAGTAAGTCAATGTTATGCGTGAATGTACAATTAATAAAAAGTGATAATTAAATGTATTTAAGATTTTGAGAACATTATTACTGGAAATTATTTTTACTGGTGTGTTCTGATGCACAAAGCTGAGAGAGACCTTGACAGAAATATTAGACTTTTCCAATCTAACAAAGTTTTTCAGAAGCTTATTAGATAAATTACTAAGTAAGATCGCCTTACTCCTCATTTGAGGTCACAAATTGTGGCAACAAGTGACAATAGATATTCCAAATTCAAGTTTGAATTTTTTACATTTCTGCAGGTGGAAATTTAGAGATAAAACAATGCTTCTACTTATAAAGAAATAACATAGCACAATTTGAACCAATTAATTAAGTCAAGGCTAGAAAGGAGAAATTTTAAAAATCTAGACTATGTGTGACATGCAAGAACTTTAAGATCACAGTACAATACTTTTCTTGAGATAGATATTATGCAAACTATAATTTTTTGATTGTGATTGCTACATTCAAAGTTAACAGAAATTGCATTTTTTAACTAATTAAACTACATCATGTATCCACAATGACAAGACAGTGTATTATCACCACTCAATGTGGTGCCAAGATGACAGGATCTATGTGTGTAAAGTTATTGAGAATACACTAGTGCACCAAAACACCTGGATTGGAAAAGCATATCACCTTGTTGGTCATGAACAGTAGCAAGATGGGTTAAATGATGGTTTTAATGTACCATGCACTGTTCAATGTTCCCTAGGTGATCACCAGAGGAGAACAGCCAGGGCAGAGAATATTACTACCAACACCATGCGTGCCGTTAGATCACCTTCCGCTCACGACCCTATAAAATTCAGCCCGCCTCCAGTGGGGTTATGGTAGGCGCTCGTGGAAAGACGAATGGAGACATGTCATCTTCAGTTATGAGAGTCGCTTCTGTCTCTGTACCAATAATGGTTGTACGCGTGTATGGCATCGTGCAGCGGAGCACGAAAATCTGGAGTCTATACATCAGAGGCACACGGTGCCGCATCCGGCTTATGGTGTGAGAAGCCGTATTCCTACATTGAACATTCTTCTCTGGTGATCATTTAGGAAACAATGAACAGTACAAGGTACACTGAAACGTCATTCGACCTGTCTTGCTAACGTTTAGGCATCAACAAGTTGATAAGCTCTTCCAACAGGACAATGTAAATTCACATGTATACTACATTCAGCACCTCTACAGTTGTCTCCTTGGGAGAATTGCAGCTTGGATTGCTGCAAAAGGAGGGTACACGTGGTACTAGTGTCGACTTTTTGCACGTTCTGGTGACTGTAGTCTCGTATGAATGGCTCTGTCTGTGTGATCATGTGTAGTATAAATCGTCAAGAATGTGTCAATAAAATTTCCCTCTAGTGACTTGACAAATTCATGGTATTCTTTTTTCATTTTCCAGGAGTATATTTGTTGTATTAGAGTGTTGGCCCAAGTACATGAGGTTGTATACTTTCAAATGGCCTAATGCACTATTTAATGGAACATACCTCCCCCCACCCCACCTTTAAACTGCCTGCAGCTCATACATAACGAGGTACTATGCATCATAAGCAATGCTCCACGATACACATGCATCGTGGATCATCACAATGAATACCGCATAGAGTGACTCTTGGTGGTATTCAAGAAACTCGCTACATGACTGTGCAAAAACGCGAGACACTCGAACAATCCCTTCATACTACACTTGGGGATCTACGATCACGACCATAGGTGGAAACATATGCAACCCAAAACACTTCTTCTCAGAGACTAACCACTTACAGTCATAGGGACCACCAACTCACAAACACGATGAATATGGCGAACCCCTGCAAAACAGCAAACTGACTGGCATTGCCAGCTGAGCTCACGACCAAAAGGCAAAGCAGGGAAACCATATACAACGCACTGAACACAAACAGACCTATACAGTCCTACATATTTGGCCAGTTCTATGACCGAATTGTCTAACTATCATGGCTATGTTTATAGGTGTACTGCTGCAGCCGACTCAGGAGACTTCACAGGAGCTTAGCTGCAGCAGAACCTCGAATCATCCGGACAGATTCTTTATGACAAACCTACCAAAGTTAATGGTACCGAGATATATCCTTTACTAACATTACCAAACCTTGCATGATCTGCCGCAGATAGCATACCGCTACTGCCCTTGCAACCTACCCCTCTGTCCCAGAGGCTTTTTTTCCCCCTTGGCACTTTTTTTCCTCTGCCCTTACATACCTTAACCCTTAGTATACCTTTCGACCACTACTATCTCCAGATGCACCGTATTTATGGGTAATCATGCCCACATGTACGAATAACATTGTGGCTCCCACATCCCATGATCCATCTTAGCAAAACTAACAAATACGGAGGTGACAGTAGAACTATTGAGTTGGTCACCACGTTGGTGTGGGCGTGGGGGAAGTGTGGGGCAATACGCCAGTGCTGTCTGATGGACAGGGAGGAAGAGAAGGGGAGGGGAAGGATTGGAGTGAGAGGTTGAATGGGAGACTTATGTGAGACTAGAGTGTGGGCAGGGAAGGGGGAAGCGAAGGTGGTGGGGGCAGAAATTAATGAAGGTTTAGGCCTGGTGGATTGTGGGAGCATAGGATGTATTGTAGGGAGAGTCCCCCACCTGCACAATCCAGACAAGCTGGTGTTTGTGGGGAGGAACCATATGGCACAGGCTGTGTAGCAATAATTGAAGTAAGCCACATAATGTAGAACTACATGCTCTGCAACAGGATGGTTGAGCTGTCTTCAGGCCACAGTTTGATGATGGCTATTCATCTGAACAACTTTTTGCTGGTTGTGCCCACATAGAAAACTGCACAGTGGTTGCAGCTCAGTTTGTAGATCACTCGACTACTTCCACAGGTTGCCCTGCCTTTTATGGGATAGAAAATGTGTGTGATGGGACTGCAGTAGGTAATTGTGATGATGGTGTATAGGTCAGGTTTTGCATCTAGGTCTATTAAAATGATATGAGCCTTGGTGCAAGGGGCTGGGAGCAGGGATGGACAAGGTTTGGTTGATGGTGGAATACCACTTATGAGGGGGGGGGGGGGGGGGAGGATATAGATATGGTATTTGTCATTTCAGGGCAGGTTGAAAAGTAATTGAACCCCTGGAAGAGTACATGCTTAAACTACTTCATTACTGGGTGGTACCGGGTCACAAGAGGGGTTTTCTTTTATGGCCAGACAGTGGGTGAAAGTGAGGTGGTAGGCAGCTGGACAGACAGAGATGAGATCCATTTCTGGACAAGGTTTGAAAGGCAACTGTGGTCAGTGAAGGCCTCACTGAGAAATTTGGCATATTTGGATTGGGACTGCTCATCACTGCAGATGTGATGACCACAGGTATGGAAGGGAGTTTTTGGTAGGTTTGATGTGGAAAGAGGTAATAATGAGGGCAACCATCAGGTGGAGTTCATTGTCAAGGAGTGGGCCTCATTGAGTTGGGTAGAACCAGGTGAAACCATGGGAGAGAAGGTGGTGTGGTTTTGGAGTAATGTGGGTAGTATGTCCTCACCTTCAGTCCACCTTCTGAGGATGATATAAATCAATCCGAAGCAGTTGAGGGATCGGGGATTCTGGGTAGTCAGGAAGGATGCCTCTAGATGGCCCATGAACCGGATGGCATAAGAAGCTGACACACGGATACCCATGGTTGTGCCATATAATTGTTTGTAGGTGATGCCTTCAAAGAAGAAGTAATTGTGTTAGATATAGTAATAAGGAAAGGGATAGCGGGCATGGAATCAGTTGGGTATTGTTGAGTACTGTTAAACAGCGGCAAGGCCATGAGCATTGGGGATGTAGGTGTAGAGGGAGGTGACATTAACTGTGATATGTAATTAATCATATTTAAAAGTGTCAAGAACATTATTACTGGTAAAGATATTTATTGGTGTGTTCTGAAGCATGAAGCTGATTGACAACCTGTTGGAAATATTAGACTTTTCCTATTTGACAGAATTTTGTAGAAGCAGTTTGGATTGATAACTAACAGTTGATCATATTAATCTTCAAAGTCATATATTGTGGCAACAAGTGGAGAATGATGTTACAATTTAAGGCTAGAATATTTGTCATTTCTGCAGTTGAAGTTTCGGGATAAAACAATTCTTTTGCTTCGGTTTATTATTTATTTATTTACACGAATTGGCCAACTAAGTACTGCGTTAAAAATTTTATTTCATATTCAATTTCTTCTTTCTCTTCTCTAGGGCTGCTCTTCTGCCTGCTGCCATTTTTGCCAGATGTTCAGTTGTCAGTTTCATATTGGTCTTCTTTCCTGGGGCCTCCTGAAAAACCTCGAATTCAGTTACTGCCTTTCTGTACCTGTCCCTATTCATCGTGTCCACTTCTGTGAGTCCAAGTTCCACAAGGTCTTTCTTTATCCCTTGCAGCCAACAGTTGGATGTTTTCCTCTGTTGAATTACATTGAAGATTTTCTTTGTAAATCTTTTGTCATCTATTCTCACCAGATGACCGAAGAACATAAGCCTTTTCCTTCTCATTTCTGTTGTATCTGGTTTAATAAATTGATAGACCTTCTCATTGCTCATCTTTACCCATGTTTCGCCAATTTCTTTGTGTCCACCAAGAAGCTTCCTCAGAATTACCCTTTCCTTCCTCTCGAGTTCATCTACTAGTCCTTTGTTCTTGAGGGAGAGTGTTTCTACTGCATATTGTACTTCTGTTCTTGTCACTGTCTTGTAGTGTATTAACTTTGAATTTCGAGATAAGCATTTTTTTGTTGTACAGCTTCATTGTTAAAATTTGCGCCCTTCTGAGTTTAGCTACTCAAAGTTTGACAGCTTCTTTTTCTATGCCTGTATCTGTTATTGTTTATCCCAAATATTTGAAGTGTTTGACCCTTTCGATGCCTCCAATAATTATGTGCAATTTGCTGACTTCCTTAAATTTGTTAGACATGAATTTAGTTTCTTTCTTGTGATATCTGTAAACCAAATTTAGCGGCATGCTTTGCTAAGATTTCTATTTGTTTAATTGCATCTGATATATTTATGGACAGCAGCGCAATATTGTCTGAAAAAGCTAGTGCATGTATCGTAAGCCCTTTGACTGATCCTCCAAAAGAAATTCCCTTCACTTTTTCTTGTGTGTATTCCACCAATGTCTCCCTTATTATCTTTTCTAGAATTATGTTGAATAAGATTGGGGAGAGCCCATCCCCTTGCCTCAAACCTGTTTGAATTTTGAAGGATCTGAAATCTTGTCTCGAAATTTCACCTTGGAATTTGTTTCTGTCAATGTTTGCTTAACAATCTCTCTAGTTTTTCTATCAATCCCGAATTGCTCCAGAGTTCTAATGAGAATTTCTCTGTCTATTGAGTCATATGCTTTTCTAAAATCAATAAATGTTGTAACATGTGGTTGACCAGCACATGTTCTAACTATGTTTTTAAGATTTATAATTTGCAATGAACAGCTCCTCCCTTTTCTAAATCCACCTTGATATTCTCCTATTTGTGGATCGAGAACTGGTTCAATTCTGTCTAATAATAACTTGGAAAGGACCTTGTATGGAACGGATAGAAAGGAAATCCCCCTGTAATTGTTCAGTCTGATCTGTCACCCTTTTTGTGGAGTGGATGTATAAGTGCTGTTCTCCAATCTTCTGAGATCTTCTCAGTTTGCCAAATTTCTTTAATAATTGTACCGAGATTAGGGTTCCCATCCATCCCGATTTTTCCGGGACAGTCCCGGATTTTAGTATAATGTTCCGGTGTACCCAAGACTTTTCTGGGGACAGCTAAATGTCCCGGATTTTCGTCATATATCGCGTGGTCTTTTTTTTTTTTTTGTACCAAAATAAAAGTGTCATAATACATCACTTTGTTGATCTTAAGTTTTGGTATGCTGGTACAATGTTACATTCACACGAAAAATCTTATCTTTATCGCTCTTCAAGTTCGATTTATTGTACTGACATCAATTTTTCCTGCAACTGTAAAAAAAGTTTACGATTCGATAGGTGCAAAAAAAAAAATGTTCGGCTGATACAAGGCAAAGAACTTTAGCCTGAAATAGTGTCACATACTTGTTCACGAAGTATGAGTTGTTCATCACACAACCGCAGTTTGGTATTTTGAGTGCTTGTAGCAGTGGCAGTAGTTAATTATATTTTAGTTTTAATTGAATGTCGATTACGTGGCTACTCAGGCACAGGATGTGTAAATATGGGTATTTACTAATGTATCATAACATACAAATAAATTTTCTTACTAGAAATCTTCCGATAATAAAAAAAGTTACTTCACTAATGAGTAGTGTAAATAGGGATACTTTTCTAATGTATCATAACCTACAAATACTTTTGTATTACTAGAAATCTACCGATAACAAAGAATTTACTTCACTCACGAGATAAGTACATACAGATATTTACTAATGTATCATAACATACAAACACGTTTTATTACTGGAAATCTACCAATAAAAAGGAGTTACTTTATTAATGATCGAAGTATTTGTCTTGAAGTACTCTACCAGTTGCATATGCACTTTCTTAATTAGAAGAGACTAATCAAATATGTTCTCCAAACTTAATAAGTAGCGTGCCAATACTGACGTAATTGACATTCGATATATAGGGTGTTTCACTAAGTGTGTTTGCCTCTGTAACTTATAAAATAATAGGTGACGGGAATTTTAATGCAGTAGGTCAACACAAGATATAATACACTTTCTGTGGAGCTATGAACATAGTTTACTGTATCGTTTTCCAAAGAGTTACAGCACAAAGATATAATTTTTTAAATGGAACAATAGTTTTTTTCTCTCGTGCATTGGATTCGTTGAAACAAGCTGCGTCCAAATCAATTTAAACTACATTCCAATCACTGTTAGTTTGGGAGCTACAACCCTTGCTGACTGGCTGGTGGTCATGAGACAGTGGGCCGTGCGCCAGGGGATAGCCACTCGGCCAGTCAGCTACGGTATCGCAGCCTCCGCCCCCGGAACTTGGAAGGGTTGTAGCTCCCAAACTAACAGTGATAGGAATGTAGTTTAAATTGATTTGGACGCAGCTGGTTTAAACAAATCCAATACACGATAGGAAAAAAACATTGTTCCATTTAAAAAATTATATCTTTGTGGTGTAACTCTTTGGAAAATGATTCAATAAACTATGTTCATAGCTCCGCAGAAAGTGTAACATTTCTTGTGTTGACCTATCGCATTAAAATTTCCCGTCACCTATTATTTTATAAGTTACAGAAAGTTAGTGAAACACCCTGTATATCGATTTCGGCCCACATGTTCAAGTGTAAGTCTTCTTGGAAATTACCGAGTGTTTTCAATAATAAATGGCATGCCTAATAATGGAAAGTCCAGGTTGGAATTAATGATATAGTGAGG
Source organism: Locusta migratoria (assembly GCA_026315105.1). Taxonomy (NCBI): domain Eukaryota; kingdom Metazoa; phylum Arthropoda; class Insecta; order Orthoptera; family Acrididae; genus Locusta; species Locusta migratoria. Next base: position 159,062,865 of record CM048751.1, on the reverse strand, counting down.
ACAGTTTACAACTCACCACAAAGACGTGGCGACAAGCTGCGACAGGCACATACAAAAGACACACACATACAACACATTCAGCTATCGGCCATGGCCTTCTTCAGAAAATAGAACACTCATGCAATCACACAGGCACACAACACAGTCATACAACCATCACCTCCGACTGCCACACTTCGAAGTTTGATAGTCGGAGGTGATGGTTGTATGACTGTGTTGTGTGCCTGTGTGATTGTGTGTTCTATTTTCTGAAGTAGGCCATGGGCGATAGTTGAATGTGTTGTATGTGTGTGTCTTTTGTATGTGCCTGTCGCAGCTCGTCGCCACGCCTTTGGGGTGAGTTGTAAACTGTCCTCACTATATCATAAATGCCATGTAGACAGATGAAAGAAATAGATTAAAGTTAGAAACAGTGAAAGCACTAACAATGATAAAAACTTTTGCTAACCTTCATTGTATGGGTTTCTACAATTTGATACCTAAGGAAGATAAACTATTAAACCAGTTGCTCAGCACAAAAAAGTGCCACTCAAATGCATTTGAGCCTGTTCCGTCAACTTCAACAGAAAATATATAAAGCTTGTGTTTATATTTAATTTGTAATTGCTATAATGCTATTGACCTGCCATAAATAGTGTAGTATATTTTGTTAAACTATATCATTACTTTGCTTATGTGAGTGTTACATCCTTTTGTAATCTGGAACACAGGCCACCATCTTTAGCATCTTTGCCTCGGTTCTGTGGACAGAGCCTCTGCCTCAAGTGGTATGTCTGTCCAACTTCTTTGCTTTTTACAAATGTCTGTGTAGGTGTGTTTGCGTTTGGATATGTGTGAGTGTGTGTGTATTTGTTTACCTTCCTTTTTTCCCCTAAGGTAAGTCCTTCCACTCCTGGGATTGGAACGACTCCTTTTCCACTTCCTTAAACCCCATATCTTTCCCTTTCTCCTCTCCTTTCTTCCTCTTTTCCTGACGAAGCGACCAACGGTTGCAAAAGCTTGTCTGTGTGTGATTTTATTTGTGTCTGTCGACCAGCCTGTCCTTTGGGTAAGTCATCCGTTTTCTATTTTTTATATTTGTTTATCCCACCAGGAAAGTTTCCTTCTATATATATCCTTTGGGTAAGTCATCCGTTTTCTATTTTTTATATTTTTTTATCCCACCAGGAAAGTTTCCTTCTATATATAATAGAAGGAAACTTTCCTGGTGGAATAAACAAATATAAAAAATAGAAAACAGATAACTTACCCAAAAGACCCTTGTTCAGTTATTTATGACCTATCTGCTGTGTCATATTACCACTAAATTTAAGGGATGGAGGGGGGATAGGGAGTTTCTCATGTCAGAAAACTTCTATCTCATTCCAGCTGAATCTTTTGATCTTAAATCAAACAATAACATTATCCTCCTAAGAAACAAAAGATACAGAACAAATGCAACTTTATCAGGACATGTACATAACAAAATGCTGGCATGGAATCTAGTGCATAATTATATTAAAATGTTCATCTAGGGTCCATACATTTCACCAAGTGCAGAAGTGCTTTAAAACACTAAGCTCCTCACAAGGTCTCCTACAAGACTCACATCTGCACATCTCTATAGTACACGTGTTTCGTTGCTGAGATCAACACCATGTACACATCTGTCAAGCAAGGTTTAATATAAAAGACAACCAAGAGGGAATCTCTCCACAAAATCCTCCAGAATTTAGTATTTAGTGCTTCAGGGCAAGTATCACCACAAGTAAGTTAATGAGTCACCTATAGGTGACCAGTAATGCTACTGATGAAACTGTCTACTTGATGAAGGAAAAAATTATTTTATTTCTAAGATAATTTTCGTCTCTTTTGAGTTACTATTAGAGGTACTGAGCTGAGGTGAGTACTGGTCAGCCACTCTGTCTCTTTTGAATAATATCTTTGCATCTCATTGAAGAATTTTCATCAGATTGTCAGATAATTTCTGATTCAGATACAGTAGGTTTCTCCACAAAATTTCAAAATACAATATGTTTGTATAAAAGGCACTAGTTGCGATTATCTAGGATGCTGACCTTCATCATCAGAAAACAAAATAATGACCAATGAATTTGTTCAATCCATTATAATCACATATAAGGATTAGGTTGAATTGATTCTAAACTGAGTTAATACAAATTGCATTTTGATTCGTAAACAGTGTTATAGTGTTGTTCACAGATATTGGAAAATAGTATCTGACAATGAGAGCATTTGACCCACACACTGCATTTGTGAGGGTTTTTCATAAGAAAGACCATTGGCATTTTTATTTCATGGTACAAATAAAACCTTTTTATGCACTAGAAATTATGAACGTTGTTAATGAGAATGTTAATTTCTGAAAAAGTTTCCTAGTTATTACCTTTTTAATTTTCTTTGCTTTCTTAATATGCTTTGTTTTCTGTGCTTCTTCGGCTAGCTGAGCAAGTACACTGGGGACATCATCATCCTCCTCTGGCAAAAGCTCATAGGTTTTCCCATCTGGACTCTAAAATTAAAAAGCAGTTTTGAAAGAATATAATATTTGAAAATGTTTTGACAATAAGCAAAAGAATATCAAGTAATGGCTACAGATGCATATAAACAATTCTTACCTTGAAACAGTCCTTCGCTAAATGTCCATAAGTACCACATTTTGTGCATGTTGTTTTTAACACTGCTTCAAGTTCAATAACTTTTCTTCTTGAAGAAGGATCAAAGGACTTTCTTTTCAGTTCATCTTGGCTGGTGGTGGAAATAATTTAGTATTTTAAAATACAGCATTCATCAAAATTTTGATGTTTCTATTCTAAGCATAATTCTGACTAACAACAGCCATTCATGTTGTAGAAGGAGCATTAAAAAATAAGTACACACGCCCCCTTATGTAGCCACATATTTAACTACATTTTCTTGGTACTGTTGTCTCATAGGCATGAAAACTTGCAAGGATGAATTGCTTGTGCTGAATGTAGAAAAAGCAAAGGGATAAGATGAGTGAGGGTTGGGAAGGAGGTAGAACAACAAAAGTGGACAAGCATGTCGATAAAGCCATCATGTCACAGTCAGGTATTTGTCCTTCAGTCAGGGTTACCATTTTGTAGTGGATGTAGTGGCTGCTCAAACAATTTCTTTTTGTTATAATTAGTGTTGGAAATCAGATTAAATACTTATTGAGTCAATAATATTTTTCTGTCGAAAACCTATTACATGCAGGATTAATGAAGTCTTAAGGAGGGTTACGAGGTATGAGAAAATACTAATGTAACATTCACTGTTTGGAGATAATTTACCCAAATTTTGCACAGGTTATAAAAATGTTATTTGCAATAACCTGGAATTATTTTTAAATTGTTTTTGTTCAAACAATTTGGTCATGATTTTGCTGGATATTTTTAAATCATGTGCTTCACACAAGGAACATTATTCAAACAATCACTTTAAAATTGTGGTAGGTAATTCATAGCAATTAGATTAACAAATAAGTGTGCCATTTTTTAAATATCAGTCTTAGATCTCTTGCAACAATATTTTAAAATTGTGTGTATGAAAAGTGACATGATAAATTTCACAAAAAAGGTAGTAATGTAATTAGAAAAATATTGTACCACAAAAAAGTTGCGTTCCAGTGTGAACAAATTCTCTGGAAAATTTCACCATTCTATCAGCCAAGTTTCAGTAGGATATGTTCCTTATACACTAATAAATGAAAGTTGTGGAAAATGAAAACACAGGATTTTATTAGCATTTACCTATACAAGTACCTTATTATTGGCCGTAACCATACATTTCATCTAGGAGCTCTTTTCTTCTAGTAAGAGCTTCCTGGTGCGTGCTTTTGGCATTGTCCCTCACTGACATTTCAGCACTAGCAATAAGCAGACTGAAAATCTTCTTCAACAGGTTTTCAATGACGCAACCTGCATGAAATTCTAGTCTCATGAAGATCTTGATTATTCCCGTGTTACCATTATTGAAACTAGACAAGCATCATATGCAGCAAAATAATAATATGCACAAGTACAACGTAATGGTGGTTGACTGCTACAAAGGCAAAGAAAGGGCAATTATGTGCAAACTGGATTAGACATAGGATAAAAAGAAAACAAAGTGGAGGAGAATATACAAACAGACAGATGACAAAAGTGCAAGGTGAGAGACACAAAGGGCTAAGAAATGTAGTAAGAATGTGTACACATGACAGCAAGTAGCACCACATAAGACCATGAGATCAAAGAACATTTTTGTAGGACAGTTCTACAAACAAGTCAAGGATGTTAGTGTTTCTAGGGTGGGATTGGAGGGGGGGGGGGGGGGGATGAATCAAGTGCATCAGATTGTGAAGTAGCCATTGACGCTGAATGATTATTGAACACCATCCTCTACAATTAGATGTTCAACTTTAACCCTAGCCCTATTTCGATGGTAGCAAAAATGTTAAAATGTTTGTAAAGCTTATGGGACTTAACTGTGGGGTTATCAGTCCCTAAACTTACAAACTACTTATGAATTCGATTAAAGATGGAAATTCTCCACAGAGATGATAGATTATTCCTCAAAAGAGATAGATTGGCTGTACCGCCGATAGTTACACATAGAAGAAATTAAAAAAGCTTTTGGAACTGCGTTCCTTCTTCAGGTGGAGAGTAGGGAGAAAAAGAAGAAAAAAGGAATGGGAAAGGAAGGGAAAAGTAATTCACGACCTAGGTCATGAGTATGGTGTTACAGGATTGTGGACGTCCTTATGAACTAGCATATACACTAACTTATTATATTAAAGACGGTACAAACATCCATGCCCAAGGGGGGATTCGGACACCCGACAGGGAACAGCCTCACGTATCGTAGCATAGTGCCTCAATGCGCTCGGTCACTCTGCCATGGCTTGATGGTAGCTATTCATGTTAGTAGGCAGCACCTACTGGTCACATCCACAGCTGTTGACAAGTGAAATATCTGTTTTAAAGAGTAACTTGACTCTGATATTTTAGATTAATATCAAAGATTGGAATGGAATTTAATGTACTAAATATGAGTTATTGTTTGTTGCATGTGTTACTATTCAAAATATAATACAGTAAAACCTCGTTTTTACATTCTCGGTTTTTACGTTTTCCCACAATTTACACCATTTTTAGTCAGTCCCGTCAAATTTCCTATGTTTACAATGTTAATTCACCCTCGTTTTTGTGTTAACATATTTACATGTTTCCCACGTTTTACGCTTTTTGAAAGCATGTTCGTGAAGAAAATGACGAATTGTACTTAAATTGATGCTAGCATGGCTTTCCCTATAAAGTATAGCGCTTAACAGTTATTCACAGTCGAGTTTCTTAACACTTTGCATTTATTCAAATGTATATTTCGCGTTTCGTTGTTGACTTATGACGCGCTGATTTGTGGTGATGTAGTTCCTCTTTCCACCAGCTTCTTTGCCAGATCGCCTGGCATGTATTCAGAGAAAGAACGGTTTGTTGACGAGAGAATAACGCTGATTTGTGGCGGTGTAGTTCCTCTTTCCAATAGCTTCTTTGCCAGAACGTGTGCATGTACTCAAGCAATCAGAACCAGTTGCTTTGTTGAAGTGAGAATAAAATAAAGAGTTGCATTGTTTTTACGATACATATTTCTGATTAATAAAGAACGTTATCTGTCAAAGTTGGGTATCGTAATATGCACAACCTCAAAAAAGCGATAATAGTGAGAGATGCTGATCCTATGCAAACGTTACAAAAAATACGTATGCATATGTTTGTACTCAAGAATGTGAATAAATTCTCTAATATCGTCGTGTGAAACATCTAAAAATACAAAAAGAAGGGAACTTTTTGAGTTTTGCTATGTAAATAATTAATGCCGGTAAAAGGCAGTAATTTTGAAGATGTTACATAGCTTGGCAGCGGCGTCCAAACAATGTCTGTCAAAGCGGTTAAGGTAATTTTGAAGATGTTACATAGCCCAGCAGTGGTGTCCTCGATTATAATGAAGGAAATTACGTCAAAAATTTCTACTTCTCATAAAAATTACCAGTTTTGCCTGGCGCTTAAAATAGCGGCGTCCTCGATTATAATGAATGAAATTACATAAATTTGTACTTCCCATAAAATTACATTTTGCCTGGCACTTAAAATAGTAAAAATTTGGGTAACCTTTATTGTATAATAAACTTCCTGGCGAGTATTTAGATGCCTATTATGTACATATATCACAAATTAACTACAAAAATGCAAGGCTGATCCAGTAAGCATATTTTACCATTTAAAACATTATTTCCTGCATTTTACATTTTCCTGCATTTAACACCATTTCACTGAAGTCCCTTGAAAAGCGTAAAAACGCTACTGTAATGGAAAGTCCAGGTTGGAATTAATAATGTAGTAAGGACAGTTTACAACTCACTGCAAAGATGTGGCGATGAGCTGTGACAGGCATATACAAAAGACACATACACAACACTTTTAGCTATCAGTCATGACCTTCTTCAGAAAATAGAACACTCACGCAATCACACAGGCACACAACACAGTCATACAACCATCACCTCCAGCTGCCACACTTCAAATCACGCTCTGTGGTGAATCGGGCACGGGAGGGGTGGGGAGGGGGGTCGGGGAGGGGAGAGGGGATAGGAAGGTGCAGTTCAGAAAAGCTGGTGGTGGATGGGAGGATCCAGATGGCCTGGGTTGTGAAGCAGCCATTGAAATCAAGCATGTGCTCTGTTGCATGCTGTGCCACAGGGTGGTCCACCTTGTTTGTGGCCACAGTTTGGTGGTGGCCATTCATCCTAATGGATAGCTGGTTGATGGTCATGCCAATATAGAAAGCCGTACAGTGTTTGCAGCACAGTTGGTAAATTACTTGGCTGCTTTTACAGGTGGCCCGGCCTCTGATAGGGTAGGATAAGTCTGGAACAGGACTGGAATATGAAGTGCTGGGTGGGTGGATTAAACAGGTCTTGCAGCGGGGTTTTCCACAAGGATATCATCCCTGTGGCAGTGAGCTGGGTTTTGGGGTGGCATAAGGATGAACTAGGATATTGTGGAGGTTGGGAGGGCGACGGAACACCACTTTAGCAGGGGTGGGAAGGATCTTGGGCAGGATGTCTCTCATTTCTGGGCACGAGGATAAAAAATCAAAACCTTGGCAAAGGATGTAATTTAGTTGTTTGAGTCCAGGGTAGTACTGGATGACAATGGGAGCGCTCTTTTGTGGATGGTTACTGGTGTTAAGAGGAGGATTTGGGATGTGTGAGGATATGGCACGAGAGATCTGTTTGCGGACTAGGTCTGTGGGGTAGTTTCTGTCAGTGAAGGCCTTTGTGAGACCCTCAGCATATTCAGAAAGGTAGTTCTTGTCACTGCAGATATGCCGTCCACGGGTGGCCAGGCTGTAAGGGAGAGATTTTTTTATGTGGAAGGGATGGCAACTGTAAAAAGTGTAGTTACTGTTGGTGGTTGGTAGGTTTAATATGGACGGAAGTGTAGATGGAGCCATCAGTGAGGTGGAGGTTGACATCCAGGAATGTGGCATGGTAGGTTGAGGAAGACCATTCCTAAGCTGCATCTCGTTATTCCCATTTAACCCATACCCACCACCGTAACGTAACCTTCCTATCCCCTCCTCTCTGTTCCCCACCCGTCCCGTCCCTGATTCGCCGCAGAGCGTGATTCGAAGTGCGGCATGCTGAAGTGATCGTTGTATGACCGTGTTGTGTGCCTGTGTGATTGCGTGTGTGTTCTATTTTCTGAAGAAGGCCATGGCCGATAGCTGAAAGTGTTGTATGTGTTTGTCTTTTGTATGTGCCTGTCGCAGCTTGTCGCCACATCTTTGCGGTGAGTTGTAAACTGTCTTTACTATTTTGTTACTATTCAAAGAAATATATCCTCTTATGGAACATGTGTGGTCAGTAAATGACGCACTAAAGGACAACGTAAGGTGCTAGTATGAAGCAAAATTCTAATTTCCACAGAAAAAGTCTGTTTTATGAAATTAAGGCCAGTCAAGGCAATTTTCAGTATTTGATTTTCTTCTATTGGAAATAAGGCGAGGAGGGGGGGGGGGATAAAACTGTCACACATGCATTAGAGTTCAAAGAGAAAAATAGGAACAGATGATTAAGGCAGGAGATACAGCAGAAACTGGTCAGCATCTGGAAATGCACAGATCTATAAAAGGTTCTCTTTATTTAACATTTGTGGTGAAAAACTGGTTTTGGAGTTTGTTTCCTATAGAGCTTGCACCTCGAATGTGTGTAACAAGGTATCTCCATGTTGAATCATTTCCAGTGTTCTCATATGGAGTGTATAGAATTTCTTCAATACTTTCATTTATATGAAGAGATATTACTTTCTCAAGTTTCAAAATACTGCAGTAATTTATAAAATTGATGATTTATTATTCTAATGTGTTTTTCTATACTTGTTGTTGCTGTAGTCGTCATGTCAAGAGACTGATTTGATGCAGCCCTCCATCCCACTTTACCCTGTGCGAGCCACTTCATCTCCTCAGAAGAATAGCAACCCACATCCATTTGAATCTGCTTACTGTACTTGGCTCTGTGTGCCTCTGTGAATTTTAACCCTCCACACACTACCTACTAATGCTAAATTCATGATTCCATGATGTCTGAGAATGAATCCCACTAATCAATCCCTTCTGGCCGTTAAGATATGCCAAAAACTTCTTTTCTCCCAAATTTTGTTCAGTACATTCTCATTAGTTAGGCAATTTCCCCATCTAATCTTCAGCATTTGTCTGTAGCATCATATTTCAACAGCTTCTATCATTTTTTTGTCTGAACGCCTTATTGTCCACATTTCACTAATGTTGTGATGTAACCATTTACCTCAGAGTATTCCTGAGCCATCTAGTTGATTTGATGGTTTTTCATATGATGTAAATTATTAAATGGTACTCATGTTTTGAGAGTCCAGCTATGCTGTGCCCATAAGGAGTTCAAAGTTATTTTTCCATTTATTTCATTGAACGTCACTCCCAAAGTGCTTTTTATTTGAAGAAATACTTTTAAATTTCTTCAAACGATTTCAACAGGTTTTTATGACAAAGAAGAGTTTTATCCAAACTCTCAATACAACTGAGTTACAACTCTTATGACACTAAACGGAACAATGAATAATGAACAATTATGAATACTAGACAAAAGAAAGGTACATTGACATTGTTACATAGATATTACATATCTTCTACAGACTTGGTGCTTCTTGCTGATACATACTTCTCCATGACTGTCAACCACTGGGCAGGAGCAGTCCAGAACCTGTAGAAACAGAGTTCTTAGGACAGTAACTGGGTCAATCCATATGAAGTGGTACAGGGATGGTTGCTTGACCATTTTTAAATATTTTAATTTTTTTATATGTGATTGCCCTATATTTGAGAAGTTCAAAACAGTTTTTTAAAGTCATTTATCTTGCACCTTTACTGAATGGCGGCCATTTTTATTAGTCAGCGCGTGACGATTTTTCAGTCTGGAGACATTAACGAAAATTTGAATATCTCTGCACTGGGTTAAGTTACAACATTGCAATTGACATGATTGTTTTTAGAAAAGTGTCCTCTACAACATTGTCTATTACACAAAATACCCTAAATTCAAAAATAACCAGTCAAAATGACCTCCAAAATTTGGTATCCAAATTTTCAAAAATCCAGGTTTTTAGGCCCAAAAATAACAAACAAGGAGTGACTTATGAGAGTCTATTTTTTCCTGTAGTTAGATATCATACACTACTAACCTCATATAGAACAAGAATACTTACAAATGTTTCCTTAATTTTTTATGAATTTTTGAAATTTGAAAATTTTCATTTTTTGTAAAGTTTGAGGCTAGTTATCTCAGATGGGACTGAATATAAAAATATGATTTTTGCACAGTTTGTACACCTATATGATAGCAACATGCTGTAAAAATTTCAATATTGATATCTGAGTGTGAACAAAGATATGAATTTTTGAAAATGAGGAAATAATTCACATTACCATAGAACTGAGCTTATGGCTGTTACCTATTCATGTGTGATATTGGTGGAATATAATCAATTATTATTGAAGCAAGGTACTGAATTATATACAAAAGTGGAAACATCACTGAAATTAACATTTATGGTATTTTGACATACGGTATTTAAAATAAATATTCTCAATTAACATCCTTCGATATGCGATTATTCCTGAACCTGGAGGTAATGTTAAGAACACTTATTTCTACTGACAGCTTCTGTGATATAGAATAAGACCTCCCAGTTGCTGTGGTAAGTTCAAGCACTAAATGTTTCCTTAAAACATTTTTCATTGGTATCCAAACTTTGTCACTATTACATTTCTTGAATGATGTTCTTGGGCCAGCAGGGTGGTAAAAATGCACAAAAACGTGCTGTGATCTACTTAAAGTTCATAAAAAGCCTATTACAAAAGGTTTGAGAGAAATAAAACTTGAACATTTGTCCTGGTTATGTGAGACTGAAACAGCTTCTGAAGTTAAAGTTAATGTGATTCCTGGAAATTCCCTGTGCCCAAATTGTTATTCAAAAATATTTGTTGTGAATCCAGAACCAGAATCATGTAACCTTGTTAATGACATTTATATTCCTAACACTCCATATATGTTTGTTTATATCATCAAAATGTCAAACTGATGATTGCGGGTGCAAAACTTAGTGATCTTAACTACAAAGGGTTACTAGATTTAATGGTCTGTGACACTAACAGTTATGACTGCATGATGAGTTTGTGTAATAAATGCCCTGGTAAGGAAACTGTTCTTGAATTGTTTCACAAATATTATGAGGAAATGCCAGACCTTCAAATTGCCTTACTTTCAAACAGTGGGTCACAACTGACAGGGCAGAAATAATAACAGTGGTTAAAGCTCAGGAAGAGTACTTGGAATCTTTAATTGATAACTTACAAAAACTCAAAAGTCATCACTATGTTTCTAAAATCCAAAGTCAGTTTTTGAAGAACAAAAAAGCACAACTTGATGAAACTGAATGCATAGTGCTAGCTGATTTTGCAGAACATTTTACATTTGTGATTCAGGATGCAATACAAGGGTACCACTGGGTCAATGACCAGGCAACAGTGCATCCATTTATTCTCTACTTTAAAAATGACAAAGATGAAGTTTGCAGTTCTTCAATTTGCATTCAAGAAATCTAATAGTGACAAAGTTTGGATACCAATGAAAAATGTTTTAAGGAAACTTTCAGTGCTTGAACTTACCACAGCAACTGGGAGGTCTTATTCTATATCACAGAAGCTGTCAGAAGAAATAAGTGTTCTTAACATTCACCTCCAGGTTCAGGAATAATCGTATATCGAAGGATGTTAATTGAGAATATTTATTTTAAATACCGTATGTCAAAATACCATAAATGTTAATTTCAGTGATGTTTCCACTTTTTGTATATAATTCAGTACCTTGCTTCAATAATAATTGATTATATTCCACCAATATCACACATGAATAGGTAACAGCCATAAGATCAGTTCTATGGTAATGTGAATTATTTCCTCATTTCAAAAATTCATATCTTTGTTCACACTCAGATATCAATGTTGAAATTTTTACAGCATGTTGCTATCATATAGGTGTACAAACTGTGCAAAAATCATATTTTTATATTCAGTCCCATCTGAGATAACTAGCCTCAAACTTTAAAAAAAAATGAAAATTTTCAAATTTCAAAAATTCATAAAAAATTAAGGAAACATTTGTAAGTATTCTTGTTCTATATGAGGCTAGTAGTGTATGACATCTAACTACAGGAAAAAAATAGACTCTCATAAGTCACTCCTTGGTTGTTATTTTTGGGCCTAAAAAGTGGATTTTTGAAAATTTGGATACCAAATTTTGGAGATCATTTTGACTGGTTATTTTTGAATTTAGGGTATTTTATGTAATAGACAATGTTGTAGAGGACACTTTTCTAAAAACAATCATGTCAATTGCAACGTTGTAACTTAACCCAGTGCAGAGATATTCAAATTTTCGCTAATGTCTCCAGACTGAAAAATCGTCATGCGCCGACAAATAAAAATGGCCACCATCCAGTAAAGGTGCAAGATAAATGACTTTAAAAAACTGTTTTGAACTTCTCAAATATAGGGCAATCACATATAAAAAAATTAAAATATTTAAAAATGGTCAAGCAACCAACTTAATTTTTATTGTACCACTTCATTTGGATTGACCCAACTGTCTCCATAAACCGATAAACCCCAGAAGACAAATTAATTTGATATCCATCAGTAGGACATGTAGTGTAACCTGTTATACTACAATGTACAATGCTACACATCAGACAAATGCCTCCAGAAAGGACTTCCAATCGTTTAAACTAATTTTGGATGTCAACAAATTTCTCTTCTTCAGGAATACTTGTCTTCCCATAGCCATTCTGCATTTAATATATCCTTCCTTTAGCCATTTTTGCTATCCAAATAAAAAGTGCATTGTACATAAAGGGTTAGAGAAATATGTGCTGTAAAGTCTATTAAGGACAAAAAAGATCCACCTTGGTATAATAATAATGTTAGAAAGCTACTGAAAAAAGCAAAATCTATTGAACTCTCAGTTCAAAAAAGAACACGCAAATGATGACAGGCAAAAGTTAGTAAAGATTTGTGCGTCTATAAAAAGATCGAAGCGCAAAGCGTAGAATAATTACCACAGCCATACCTTAGCAAAAGATCTTTCCGAGAACCCGAAAAACTTCTGGTCATATGTAAAATTGATAAGCAAGTCAAAGCCCACTATCCAGTCACTCGATCATTCCAGGGCAGTAATAGAAGAATGTAAACGGAAAGCTGAAGTTCTAAATTTAACCTTTAAGAAATATTTCACGCAGGAGGACCGCACAAATGTACCATCATTTGATCAACGTAGTAATTCCAAAATGGAGGACATAGTAATAGGTATTTCTGGTGTAGAGAAGCAGCTGAGAGAGCTAAATACGAAAAAGTACACTGGTCGGAAGGAATACGTTTGGTTTTACAAGGAGTATTCAGTGGCATTGGCCCCTTACTTAGCTTGCATTTATCACGAATCTTTAATTCAGCGCAAAGTTCCTAGTGATTGGAAAAAAGTGCAAGTGACCCCTGTTTATAAGAAAGGAAAGAGAACTGATGCACATTATTACAGGCCAATATCGTTGAAATCAGTTTCCTGTAGAATTTTGGAGCATATTCTCAGTTCGAATATAGTTAATTTCCTTGAGACGGAAAAGCTTCTTTCTATGAATCAGCACAGGTTTGGGAAACATTGTTTATGTGAAACTCAGCTTGCCCTTTTCTCACATGACATCTTGCGAGCCATGGATGAAGGGCAACAGGCGGATTGTGTTTTTCTCGACTTAGCTCCGGCAACTCAGTTGAGGATCGCTGGAGTAAAGACGACGTACTTTTCATGAATTTCTGTTGAGGAAATTTAGAGGGCCGGAATTTGAAGCTGAGTGTAGTACAATCTTGCTGCCACCTACTTACATTTCGCATAGTGATCACAAAGACAAGATAAGAGAAATTAGGGCTCGTATGATCGGCATTCTTTTTTTCCTTGTTCTATTTGGGAGTGGAAAAGGAAAGGAAATGCCTAGTAGAGGTACAGTGTACCCTCTGCCATGCACCTTATGTTGGATTGTGGAGTATGTATGTAGATATGTAGAACAAAGCTCACCTCTTAATTTCATTGCCTTGTTACCTAATCTAATTCCTGCAGCATCACAATGTCAGCAACAAACTGCAAAGTTTTGTTTCTTCTTCTTGAACTTTAATGCCTTTTCCAAATTTCTCCTTTCACTCCTTCACAGCTTGCTCAATGTACAGATTGAATAACACTGGGAAAATGTTACACCGTCTTACTCCCTTTCCAATCACTGCATTCCTATCATGCCCTTCACTCATATAATTTTTGTCTGCTTTTTGTACAAGTTGTATATACTTTTTGTTACCTATATTTTACCCCTACCACCATCAGGACTTGAAAGAGTATCTTGTATACAAGGTGGAACAGTTTCTTCTTGACTGGATCTTCCTACAGTGTCAGCAGTTCAGAGGGAATGTTCTTCTTGCAGTATCATACATCCTACCTCATTTTCATCTTCTTTCTCTTCCATTTTTACAATAGTGCCTTCTAAGTCATTTCTCTTGAACAGACACTCTATACAGTATATTCCTTCCAACTTTCAGAGGCCAGAAAAACATGTGGTTCCTGAAGAGAGGCAGCACCCTTTCCAATAGTTACAGGTGCTCCAGTCTGGATGAATTCTGGTCAGGTGAATACAGGGTTACAATTACAAAATCATTTGGTGGGAACAAAGGGGTAGGTCTGATAATGAATAAGAAAATAGGAATGTGGATAAGTTATTATCAACAACATAGTGAACACATTATCATAGCAAAAATAGACATAAAGCCAACACTGACCACAATAGTATAGTTTATATTCCAACTAGCTCTGCTGCTGTCAAATGTATGAGGAGATAAAAGAAATTATTCAGACAGTTAATGGAGAGGAAAACTTGATAATGATGTGGGGCTGGAACTCTGAAGTATGAAAGGCAAGAGAAGGAAATAAAGTAGGTGAATATGACTGGAGAAAAGGAATGAAAGAGGTGGTCATCTAGTAGAATTTTGTGCAGAGCACAATTTAATCATGATAAAAACTTGGTTTAAGCATCATGAATGAAAGTTGTATACATGGAAAGAAACCAGGAGGCACCAGAAGGTACCAAACTGACTTCATAATGGTAAGACAATAGTTAGAAACCAGGTTTGACCTTTAAGACATCTCTAGGGGCATATATAGACTCTGACCATAATTTACTGGTTATGAACTGTAGACTGAAACTTAAGAGACTGCAAAAAAGTAGAAAATTAAGGAGCTGGAATCTGGACAAATTGAAGGAACCTGAGGTGGTTAAGAGTTTTAGAGGCAGCATTAGGCAAGGATTGTCTGAAAAGGGGGAAAGTAATACAGTAGATGAAGGATGGGTAGCTCTGTGAGACAGAGTAATGAGAAGCCCACAGAGGATCATATAGACAGAAGAACAAGGCCTGATGGAAATCATTGGGTGACACAGGAGATACTGAACTTAATTAATGAAAGGAGAAAAATAAGAACGTTGCAAGTGAAGCAGGCAAAAGGAAATAAAGATTGCTAAATATAACAAGGCTGATAGGAAGTGCACACTGGCTAAGCAGGAGTGGCTAGAGCAAAAATGGCAGATGAATGTATAAATAGGGAAAAGATAGTGCCTACAGGAAAATAAAAGAAATGTTATAAACAAGAAAAGCAACTTCATGAATATCAAGAGCTAAGATGGAAAACCAGTACCAAGCAAAGAAGGGATACTTACTGAATCTGAACTCCATTTGGATCTAAATCCTTTCCAGTGCCCTGATCCACTACTTTCATTGACAACGAAATTTTCTTCTCATCCTATATTAACAAAATATATTCAAATTAGACTGTTCATATCACATTTAGAATTTCTCTCATTACCATCTATAATTTATTTACAGATTATCATTACAATGTACCAGGTGGTTACTACAATTAAAGCACAGCTACTCACAGAGGTCTTGTAAGCGTCAAATGTGAAACTTGATAGATATGATAATGCACTGATGCAGAACCAATTTATACTGGGGAGGGGGGAGGGGGGAGTGGGGCACAAACAAATAAACACTTCCAATTTTGCCCACCAGGTGGAAATCTGGCACTGTGAATACAGGACGGACATACAGCAGAACCTCGTTTTTACACTTTTCAAGGGACTTCAGTGAAATGGTGTAAAATGCAGGAAATGATGTTTTAAATGGTAAAGTATGCTTACTGGATCAGCCTTTGCATTTTCGTAGTTTATTCGTGATATATGTACATAATAGGCATCTACATACTCACCAGGAAGTTTATTATACAATAAAGGTTATCCAATTTTTTCCTATTTTATGCACCAGGCAGAACTGGTAATTTTATGGGAAGTAGAAATTTATGACGTAATTTCATTCATTATAATCGAAGACGCCGCTATTTTAAGTGTCAGGCAGAACTGGAAATTTTATGAGAAGTAGAAATTTTTTATGTAATTTCATTCATTATAATCGAGGATGCCACTGCTGGGCTATGTAACACATCTTCAAAATTACCTGAACTGCTTCAATAGATATCGTTTGGACGCCGCTGCCAGGCTATGCAATACATCTTCAAAATTACTGCCTTTTACCTGCATTAATTATTTACGTAGTAAAAGTACTAAAGTTCCATTTTTTTTTCTTCGATGTTTCAAACGATGATATTAGAGAATTTATTTACGTTCTAGAGTGCAAACATATGCATAAGTATTTTTGTGACCTTGCATACGATCGGCATCTCACACTATCATCGCTTTTTTGAGATTGTGGGTATTATGATACCCAACTTTGACAGATAACGTTCTTTATTAATCAGAAATATGTATCACAAAAACAATGCAACTTTTTATTCAACAAAGCAACTGGTTCTGCATGTCTGAGTACACGCCAGGTGCTCTGGCAAAGAAGCTGGTGGAAAGAGGAACTACATCGCCACAAATAGGCGCATCATAAGTCAACTGGACGTGTACTACCAACAACAAAATGTGAAATATACCTTCGATAAATTCAAAGTGTCAAGAAATCCGAATGCGTATAATTTTAAGCACTATACTTTTAAGGGAAAAGCCATAGCAGCATCAATTTATGTAGATTACGCCATTTTTTTCTTCACGAACTTGCTTTTGAAAAGTGTAAAACACATGAAAAGTGTAAATATGTTAACACAAAAACGGGGGTGAATTAACATTGTGAACAAAGGAAATTTGACAGGGGTGACAAAAAATGGTGTAAATGGCGGGAAAACGTAAAAACGAGGTTTCACTGTATATAAATATTCTCTAAATGTTCTCGAACGTGTGAGAAAGGATTTATTATTAACTGTCACTCACATAATTGGTCAATATGAGAATCAGAGGTGTATGATATGCCCTCTGAATGGCTGATATTGCCGCCAGAGACCACGAACACCGATTGCCGGCATGGCGCAGGGGATAGTGTCACGGACTGCAGTGCAGAAGGTCGCCGG
Organism: Locusta migratoria; assembly: GCA_026315105.1. NCBI lineage: Eukaryota > Metazoa > Arthropoda > Insecta > Orthoptera > Acrididae > Locusta > Locusta migratoria. Next base: position 159,045,743 of record CM048751.1, on the reverse strand, counting down.
TTCAATCCCGCCCACTGGCAAAAATTTATTTCTTTGTAATTAACAATTCCAGAAGGATCTACATCTTTCTTATGTTCACTTGTAAATTCTACTTGTTTCTTATGTTAACTGTTCTTCTAATTTCTGGTAAATTCTGTCTGTGTATAAATAGCAGAGCACTCTGCCTGACAGGCAGTCAGTGCTGCGTGTATGTTGAGTTCATAATAAACGTGCTTTCAGTATAAGTGCTGTGCAGAGCACTCTGCCTGACAGGCAGTCAGTGCTGCGTGTATGTTGAGTTCATAATAAACGTGCTTTCAGTATAAGTGCTGTGTTTAGTTGCCTTCGAAGTCGAGCCTGTTTCCATTTCAACGCGACAATATTGTTTGGAATCACATGACGAATTACCTTAGAAGATAGGTCAAGGAAAAGTGAAGCAATTGTAAATGTGTGGGGGTGTGTGTATTTGTTTTTCTTCCCCCAAGGTAAGTCTTTCCTCTCCCGGGATTGGAATGGCTCTTTACCCCCTGCCTTAAAACCCTCATCCTTTCCTATATATCGAAAAAATTCCTAGCAGGAAAAATATATATATAAAAATAGATGAAGATTACTCACCAGGCGAAGGAGCACAGGTGGTGATAGTAGCAAAAATAAAACACACACACACACACACACACACACACACACACACACACAAACACAAGCTTTTGTAACCCAGTTGCTTCTTCAGGCAGAAGGGAAGTAGAGGGAAAGGAAATGGTGAGGGTTTTAAGGGAGGGGGTTAAGGAGCCATTCCAATCCCAGGAGAGGAAAGACTTACTTTGGGGGAGGAAAAGGAAGGTAAACAAATACACACACACCCACACGTATACACACGGTAGCACACCTAGGCAGACATTTGTAAGAAGCAAAGAAATTGGACAGAGATGCCACTTGAGGCAGAGGCTCTGTCCAGAGAACCAAGGCAAAGATGTTAAATGTTAAAGATTTGTGGGTGGGAATTCAAATTTAGTGGAGGTTGAGACCAGGTGGGCAACGGGAAGAGAGAATATGCTGAAGGGCTAGTTCCTATCTCCAGAGTTCTGAAGGATTGGTGTCAGTGGAAAGTATCCAGATAACCCGAAAGGTGTAACACTGTGCCAAGATGTGCTGACCGTGCACCAAGGTGTGTTTAGCCACAGGGTAATCCTCATTACCAACAAACACTGTCTGCCTGTAACTGTTCATGCAAATGGACAGTTTGTTGCTGGTCATTCCCACATAGAACGCTTCACAGTGCAGGCATGTCAGTTGGTAAATCACGTGGGTACTATCGCAAGTGGCTCTGCCTTTGATCGTGTACACCTTCCGGGTTATGGGACTGGAGTAAGTGGTAGCCCTCTACAAGCTGCTATATGTAGGCCAACATGCATCTAGACGCCCCGTCTGAACTCAGCTACGAACTAGGCAGTCACCAGGAAGCAGCACAGCTACATCGTACAGAAGACGACGGCGTGAGAAGATAGAAGAACAGATAGAAGGTGAATATTGTATTCTGCAGTCAATACAACTTGTAATACTAACTATATCTATGCATCCTGCACCTAACCTTTCCTAAAAGTTAGACCAGGATGAGAACTCAACAGGTGGCGACGAGTACTCACAAATGACGATGAGATGTTAAACTACAGAGGACTAAAACGACCCACATTGCAACGAGATGTTAATTACACTGAGCTATTAATTTGCTTTATTACAGGTCTCGGCGAAACCAGCATATAATCATTTGTGAACTTTTCTTGCAAGAATACGAGTCAATCTCTATATTTTTGCACTGTTTCTTCTTGTTGTTGTTTTTGCAAAATGAATACTCCTAACACTGCCAATGCACTCCAGCTTCCTGTGCTCGATACACAGCAGCTAATGCAGATATTTCAGTTTCAGAGTCAAGAAATTGCCTCATTGTTGTTTACTGTAGAACAACTTCTGGCCACAGCTGTGCAACAAAATACTCAAGTTCCACTGCAACAGCTACCACCACCAGTAATTTCACCATTCCGCCAGTATGACGAAAAAGAGGAGGAATGGACAGCGTGGTTGCAACAGTTTGAAGCCTATGCCACAGTTCATAAAATACAAGGTACTATCAAACTACATTTCTTTTCTCTCACGTGTAGGCCCCCCAGAGTTCCATCTTGCGAAAAACTGTTTCCCACCACGGAGCCTTCTGAACTTTCATATGATTCAGTGATAGGAGCCCTCACGTCGTACTATGGACAGAAAATCAATGTAGTGGCCGCTAGGTATCAGTTTGTCCGGTGTATGAAACATGAAAATCAAACATACAGGTAGTGGATAACAGATCTTCAAGGTCTCAGTAGAAAGTGTGAATTTAAAAATGGGTGTGGAGCATTATATTCAGATGTGACGTTACATAACACTATTGTCTATAATGTAACTGATGTCAGACTTTGGGAGCAGATTCTAAAAATGTCAGATCCACCTTTCCATCAAGTAGAACAGATTTTGGAACAGTACGATTCAGGTACCACGGCAGCAGAAAACTTTGATTCAATTCCACTGTGTACTGTAGCGTCGTCACCCGCCTGCGAGTGCGTCATATGCCGTGCATTTCTGCCTGCCTGCTCAAGCATAAACAAGTTGAGAGATGCAGTGCCTTGCGTAATAAGGAAGTGAAGTCTTGACTGAAATGTTTCTCGCGACACAAGAGGCAGAACTGTCCTTCCCGGTCAGCGAAATGCTATATATGCGGCAAGAAAGGTCATAAACGAAAACGTCTGTTTACAGCAAAAGAAACGGAATTTGCCCTCCCGGCACAAACAGCAAAAAGACAATACTTATTCGTATTTTCCAAACCAGTGGCTGCCCCTCGTACCATCAAGGACACACAGGTAGCACAAGTTATATGTCAGGCCAGAAAAATGTATGTCAATTTGAGTGTGAACGACATTTCTGTAAAATTTCAAATAGACACAATTGCATCTGTCACATTGCTCAATCACAAAACTTATGAACAGTTAGGATCACCACTCCTTTCTCGCGCTAAAACAAAGTTGACAGCGTACAATGGCAATGACATTCCTGGAATAGGACAGTGTTCACCACCTGCAGAGTACCATTCGAAAATGTGCACAGTGACATTTGAAGTGCTTCAATCTTACAAATGAGAGAATATTTTTGGTTTAGATTCTTTTGATCTTTTTTGGTTTTACTGTGCAAGACAATGTTTTAGTTGTGAACAGTTTTGATGCTAAAGACAGAGTAGACAAGTTGCTGAAAGACTTTCCAGATTTATTTTCTGCAGGACTAGGAAAAGCTAAGGATTTTGCTGCACAGATTACTCTCAAGGAAAATGCCAAACCAAAATTTTGCAAAGCTTGTGATGTACTGCTCACTTTACATGACAAAGTAGCACAAGAACTTCACAGATTACAAGAAAATGGTGCAACTGAACCTATTCAAGGTAGCCAGTGGGCGAGTATGCTTGTAATTTTGCTGAAGTCGTCAGGTAGCATTTGCATTTGTGTTGATTTAAAGGCCACAGTGAATCCACAAACAGTTGTAGACAGTTATCCTTTGCCGAGATCAGAAGATTTAATGGACAGATGAGGTACAGAAAAATATTTCTCCAAAATAGATCTGCGCAATACTTACCTTCAGCTGCCACTGGACAAAGATTCACAGAAAATTTGTGTTGTCAATACACACCTGGGCTTGTTTAAATATTTGCATCTACCGTTTGGTAGTGCATCTCCGCCCATAATTTTTCAAAGATATTTGGAACAGCTTACAGCTCGGCTGCCTTGTTGTTCAAACTACTTGGATGACATAGCTGTGTCATGCCATACCCCAGAACACATTGCAAATTTGAGTCAACTGTTTCAAGTTTGTATGCAGGTCTCAAGTGTCACTTAGATAAGTGTGACTTTTTCAAACTGGAACTGCAGTATCTAGGGCACGTGATAAACAGTTAAGGTGTGCACCCCATGCAATCACATTTACGACCTGCCAGCGCCAAAAGATGTGAAAGAATTACAGTCTGTCTTGGGAAGGTTAACTTACTATATTAGGTTTATCCCTGACGCAGCACAAATTGCAGCCCCTTTGCATCAGCTACACTGTAAAAATGATTGTTTTGTTTGGACAGAAGACTGCCAATGCGCATTTCAACAGTTAAAAGATGCATTGCTCAGTGATCAATGTTTGGTGCACTTTCACAGTTCTTTTGCAAGTGGATGCATCATCATTTAGTCTAGGGGCAGCAATGTCACATAGATATGGGGATATGGACTGCCCGATAGCGTTTGTGTCAAAACCTTTGACATACACAGTGCCATTATTCTTTTGAGAAGGAAGCTTTAGCAATAATGTATGGTGTAACAAAAGTCCATCAGAATTTGTATGGGAGAAAATTTTATTTAGTAACTAACCACAAGCCTTTGCAGTCATTGTTTCATCCAGCCAAGCCAATTCCTACATGTAGGGCACACAAGTTGCAATGCTGGGCATTGTTCTTATCACAGATCAGTACGAGATTGTGTACAGACCCACAACTCACCATGGAAATTCCAACACACTTTCCCGTCTTCCGATTGGCCCCAATAAAAACTTTGATACTTCTGAGACGTCTTGTTGTCAGATAGATGCACAGGAAGATGTTGCAATCCTTCCCGTTGGACTATAGGAAAATTGCTCAGGCTACAGAAACAGACCCCGATTTACAAATTTTGTTGAGCTACAGTCACACGGAATGGCCTCGTTCACAACATGATATTGAAAATTCACTGGTGCGCCACTATTTTGCAAGAAGAAATGAACTTTCAGTCCATAGAGGTGTCATTGTAGTTTCAAATGACAGGGGACAATCGCGTGTGTTGATCCCGCAATGTTTGCAGAAAGAAGTATTTAACTTACTTCACCAAGAACATTGGGGAATGGTTCGCACTAAGCAATTGGCATGACAACACTGTACTTGGCAGGGTATGGATACCCAAATACAACAGATATCGTCACAATGTTCAGTCTGTGCTACCAACCAGTCTGCCCCACCTCAGAATTTTTTTTGTGTGGCCCAAAGTAGATTCACGATGGCAAGGAGGGCATATTGGCAATACTGGTCCCTTCTGGAACACTAACTGGCTTATTGTGGTTGATGCTTTTAGTGGTTACCCATTTGCAGTGCCAATGTCTTCTATGACTTCTGGTAACATGATTTGGGCATTGTCTTTAATTTTTTGCCTGGATTGTCTCCCTGAACTGATAGTCTCCGACAACGGCCCTCAGTCCACTTCACAAGAATTTCGCTCCTTTTGTGAATGCAATGGAATTATGCATCTCACCAGTGCACTGTTTCATCTGCAGTCAAACAGCGCTGCGGAATGCTTCATCTGGACATTTAAGCAACAGATGTCCAAACTGTTTTTGGAGCACACACGGAAGGCATCTCCGCAACTGTTCCTCGACTTCTATCACTCGCATCCATGAGAAGGATCATTGCTGGCCAAACTACTACACGGCCTCTGCCACTGCACCCTGCTCCACCCACTGTGCTGGCCGAAGCAGCAGCCAATGACACGCAAGTATCACTTTGCTCCACGTAACCCAGTACTTACAGAGTTTTCGGTGGTTGTAGACGGTGGGAGTGGGGCGAGATCATCAAATGAGTTGGTGCTCATATGTTTGAAATTTCAGGACCTGATGGTGTCATTCGCAGGCACCAGAATCAAATTCACCTTTGTTGTGTACCTTGTGATCCTTCTGCATTTCACACAACACGCAGACAGTGAAGTTTTCGCCGCCTGAGCAACCTCGGTTGCCGCGTCAGCAGAAGATTTCCATGGCACCGCGGCTTGATGCCATCGATACAAAGGCCTTGCTACCTCTGCCACCACTGGACATCCCCGTGGACCTTGACCTACACGGCCAGCACACGACATGCGACATCACCGTCGGCGTCATCATCTTGTCCCCAGGTCGTGGATGTGGGCCCTTCGGAGGTTTTTACAGAGGACATTTCCTCGTGAGCTCAGGCTGGATGGCAGGGCCTGGCTGGTAGTCAGACGTGCTCTGCAGCTACAGACCCCGGTACATCAATGCGTCACAAGCGTGCCTCCTCCCCCATTGTTGAGCTCCCTATATGAAAACAGTTCGGTGCTTTGGGGGGGGGGGGGGGAGAGCTGTTGTGGCATAAAGTCAGCACCACACGCCAGACGCAAGAGAACGATCGTGGAGAAGGCAGTGAACAACTAGCAGCCTATCTCACGCCGGCGCTGTGCCTCTTGGAGGGAGTTACCGGAGAAGCACGCCCTCTACAAGCTGCTATGTCTAGGCTGACATGCGACTGGATGTCTCGTCTGAACTCTGCTACGAACTAGGCAGTCAGCAGGAAACAGCGCAGCTAGCATTATACAAAAGATGACAACACGAGAAGAGAGAAGAACAGATAGAAGTTGAGTACTGTATTCTTCAGTCAATAAAACTTGTAATACTAACTATATCGATGTTCTAGATAGCTACGCATCCTGCACCGAACCTTTCCTGAAAGCTAGAGCAGGACGAGAACTCAACAAATGGTGACAATTACTCAACAGAAGTCATGTTTAAATGATTCACAGTTGCCGAACTGCCATAACAACTGGTCAATTCACTTCCAATTCCTGGTCCAGCTGTCTTACTTAATGTTTGTTGACCCTCAATAATAAGTCTGATCCCTTTTACTCCACATTTCATCACACACAATAAGCACATCAAAACAATAGATGTGCAGATTGCTAATGAGATATATGTGTTTCATACAGAGAATTAACCAAACACTAATGGAGTCTTTCATACACCAGGTAATTGGCAACACGTATATACAGTTATTATAGTCACAAAGAGAGGCTTGCATTAGATGAGCTTTGTATGCCTTCAGTGAAGCCAAAAGTTTCAAAGGCCACACAGTTCATTGTTGTGATGGTACGCTTATGGTCATTAAAAGGTACCCAAGCAGTGAGGTCAATATTACAGCCTGTGCACGTACATCTACATCCATACTCTGCGAGCCATCTCACGGTGTGTAGCGGAAGGCACATTGTGAACCATCATCACTTCCTCCTATTCCAGTTGTGTGTGGTTCATGGGAAAAAGGATTGCCAGTATGCCTCTGTGTGGGCCCCAATCTCTCTGATCTTATCCTTGTGGTCATTTCACGATATATATGTAGGAGGAAGCAATATATTGGTTGTCCCTTCATGAAGCATTTGGTCTAGGAACTTTGACAAAAGCACGCAGAACACCTCTCTTGCAGTGTCTGCCACTGGAGTTTCTTAATCATTTCTGTGACACTTTCATGCTTACTAAATGGGCCCTTAACAAAGTGTCTGCTCTCCATGAGAGTTTTGTGACCCACTTCCTTTGTTGACGGACTACACTTCCTGAGGATTCTTCCAATCAATCTCAGTCTGCCAGCTGCCCAGCATACAACTCTTTTATATGGTTGATGCATATCAGATCGCGCCTTATGTCTATTCCCAGATATTTTATGGAACTAACAGCTTCCATTGTCTGTCCTGCTATTGCATAGTTATTTATTAAAGGTCCTTTCTTTCTATGTAAAGACAGCACTTTACACTTTCTTTATGTTGAGGATCAACTGTCATTCCATATGTCTATATGATGCAGATCATCTGCATTTCACTACCCTTTTCCAGTGTAGCAAATTCTTGATAAACTACAGCATCATCTGCGGAAAACCTCACTGAACCTATGAGGTTATCTATGAGGTCATTTACATATACCATGAAAGGCAACAGTCCTATAACACTCCCCTGCGGCACTCTAAGATCACTTTAACATCTGAAGACTTCTCTCCATTGAGAATGGCATGCTGTGCACTGTCAACTAGAAGTGCCTTCATCCAGTCACATGGATTATCTGATATTCCATATGCTCACTCTTTGTTCATCAGGCAGTGGTGCAGAAGAGTATCAAACGCTTTGCGGAAGTCAAGAAACACGGCATCTACCTGGGTATCTGTATCAATTGCCCTCTGGATATCGTCGACAAATACTGTGAGTGTGTTTCACATGATTGTTTCTTAGCATTATGTCTAGGGTTTAAATATATTCAGTTACAATTATTTTCTTCTGTATCTAATCAAACTGACTTATTTTGATTCAATTATTGGTTTGACTGATTTTTTATTTTAATTTAATTTTATTATTATTGACTTTTTTATTCCTTCTTATTTTCTATGCCACTATTTTTTTTTTTTTTTTTTTTTTTTTTTTTTTTTTTTTTTTTTTTTTTTTTTTTTTTTGTAGGAATCTGCCTGTATCATCTATACCCTCGAACTGAGTTGCCCAGAAGTACTGCTCATCAGTTGCTAAAGGGTAGTGGGACTGCTCATGTTCCCAGTTAACAGGATAGTTTCTGGAAACCAATTTGCTTTTAGTACTTAAAACTGAAATTTTAATGTTTCCAGTTTGTTCATAAAGGTTAGCTTTTATCTCATGAACAAAGCAACCATGATTTTAATTCTGCCACACTTGTTGAGCAGTTTTCTTGGATAGATTCCACATTGTGAGATTATACTTAGTGTAAATTCAGAGCTAGAAAAAGAAAAAGTTGTGCGGCACAGTTCAGCCATTTGTCACTTTCAATCAACAGTCAACAGATCATGTTGCTTTCCTGAGATAGTTCATGGTGGTCACTTCGAACACTTATCTGTAATAATGTTATCAGAAGTGTAAACGAATGGTAGCCAGCAGCAGTTGTGACAGCACATGACAAATATCAACCATCAAGTAATTTTAATTGGACCATAGTGTTCAATATTACAAAGACCATGTGGATGAGAGATCTTGGTGAATAGGGAAGTGGTGTCAACAGTGATGAATATTGTCCAAGAGGTAAAAGTGTGAGGATGATGGAGAGTAAGTGAAGGAAATGTTTGCTATCTTTGATGTGAAAGGCTGGATTCTGGGCAATGAGAGCTAAAATTCTTTCTCTGGGGGCATAATAAAGAGCCTGTAACTTTTGTGGGTTTGGGGGAGTATGAAGAAGAGAGATGTGCAGGATCTCATAAGGATGAGTAACAAAACTGATTTAGAGAGTGTTTCTGCGAAGAGCATCATGTTTTCAGCAACAATTGAAGGTGACGTGGAACTTCTGGAATCTTATCTCTCAGTTTATAGCTCCATCTACCAGACAGCCACTGCTATTCATACCACCAGCTGCAGAAAGAACTTTTGTCTACAGGCAGGGTGATCACTTCTGTTTAGTGTCAAGAAGGAAGGTGACCAGGATGACGGAGGGGGTTAGGTGAGGGGGGGGGGGGGATTATCAATGGTGATACAAAACGGAAGAGGCAGGCTTCAATGTCGGGATTAAGTCGACTGTAGTTGGAGGGATTGATAGCATAGAAGTGTTTCCATTGGAGGGATCAGGAGAGGGAGAGTAGGTTTTTGTCTAAACAAACAGGATTAAACTGAGGTGTGGGGCAGAAGGCAAGATATATGTATAGGATTGTAAATTTTGTGGAGGTGAGAATTTGTATGAAAAGATAGCAACAGTGTTTTTGGATTGTTTAGACTTTTGATTTCGAGGAGTGTTGGGAGATGTGGAAGTTGAAAAGGGCTGCCAGTCAATATCTGTGAGTTGTAAGGGATTGATGAAGAAGAACAGTGTGGGTAGGATGGAGTTGGATAATGCTAGCACCAAAACAGCAACTGAAAGTCACTAAGGTGGATAACTTGTGGAGGCTGGTCTGGAAATCACTTCCAGATGCTGGAATGCAAAGGATTCAATTTCAGAGTTGTGGTGTGCCTAGTACGGACTGCATGGAAGCAGTATCTTGAGAAAGGAGCAGAGGTGATTCTAGTATGCCCGTATCATGACAATGTGGTTTTTGCAGTACCAAGTATGTGAGGGACATGGACTGGTGGAATCAGAAAAGGAAAAGTCACTGTGAAATAGGAGTTCATGGTTAGTTATTTGGAGAAATTTCATTTAAGGAAAACGATAGTGGATTGGGTTTTAATATGGGAAAATAATAATTTTCAGAACTAGTACAGAAAGGTGTAGAAGGGTTTCACTGTCACAGGAACACATCAAATATATCACATAACCTTAAAACCTGTGCCAATTTTATGTTTGACTGTGACCATCTTCTGCAGCAGCTGTTAAAATAAACTAGTCTAGGTTTCATGTGTTAGTGAAATTTTTAAATACAAGATGTGTTTCACTATTTATTTATAAAGCATCTTCTATGGTTAGTATTAATGACTCTTCTTTACATTTGTTTGTCAATTAAAAGAGATGGCAGGTCTTTTGGTAAAGTACTTGCAGCCCCCTTCTCTGAATATAATACACAGTCTAATAAAATGTGATGCATTGTCATCTGTATGTCTCAAGCACCACACTATGAAGTGCATGAGAGGAGGGGAAGGGGGTGGGGAGGAGGAGATGGGGTGGGGAGGAGGAGAGGGGGTGGGAAGGAGGAGGATCCAACCAGTAACATGAACACAGGTTTATTAGAAATTTTGAGATAGATTTCATTCATTTTACAGCTGAGTGTGTCTCCGCCCATGTTCAAGATTTTAAAACACTGTAGGATCCTCTAACCAAAACAATAAGTCATTGGTCTATGCCTTTGGGCTACGTCCTATGTGAAGACGAGCTGCTAAGTCTGTATGGCTGCAAGAAGGCATGCAATCATTGATTTATTGATTTTACCAGACACAGCTTATAGCATTTTAACGCCATCATTATCATAGATAAGTTATAGAAGAAACACACCTTTTAATAGCCCAATCTGCTTACAAGTGTCGACACAGGTGCAGGTTTTGAAGAATAACAAAAGTGATAAAACTAATAGCAAGAGTTTCTGTTTTCATATGCAGAGTTTTGCACAAGAAATCTGTCATGTACTCAATAGATGATGCTACATCATAGTTGTGATTTTGAAGTCACAGTAACAGACTATATCTGATTCAATGCATTTTCCCACTGTAGCAGTCTGACAGCCAGAAATAATGGACCTGTCAACAAGTGAAGAAACTGTCTTTCACACTACATAGGTTCAGTGTTTACCATGCTTTCAAGTCAAGGAGCAGAATTTATAAAATGTAAATCCGGGACAAGGGGAAAAGCCAGCAAATTCCATAATGAATCACTAACAGATTTACAAATTTCATTATTATGATTTAGTAACCAAAAAACTATTTTCTAGTCTTGCCTAGACAAATACTCCTCTCACTATCATATGGAATATGTTGTACATGACACATCACTTTTGTATATGAAGCCACCATAGGTTTACTTTTAGTATTACAATTTCATTCCACTTTTACAATTTTAATATCATCGTTTTAAATTTAAGAGTGGTTGCATGTAACCAATTAAGAGTTAAGCAAATATTATTGGTCAATATGTACTGTCAGAAATAAGTTTTTATAATTCCTCACCGTTATACCAATAACTTTGCACCATACTCTTTCTCCACGCTGCAACACGTCATTTGCATCATCTACAGCACTTCTGGAAATTTGGCTACGATGTATTAGCCCATTGGCACGATGCCCTGGTATAGTAACAAATGCTCCATAGTTATGCACTGAACGCACCTGCAGAGAGAAAACATTCAGTCATTAATTACTTTCATTTCAGAGACTCATGAAAATCTGTAAAGAAATTTAATGTGTTCCAAGATCAAGAAACTGTTTTATCCTAGTAAGACTTATGAAGAAACTTCTATGTTCTAAGGATATTTGTTTCACACCCAATTAATGGAATCTGAAGTGCTTGTGTGTGTGAGTGTGAGCAAACAAACAAAATCCTGTAATAAAGGGTTTCACTTCCAATGTATCATGTGTGACAATCAGATTTATTTAATGAGAAGCAAAGTTTGATAGGACAAAATTTACACATTTATTTATATTGATTTTGCAACAAGATATTCTACTTTGCATACAAAACTTACCATATTTATATCATATAATATATTTAAAATATGAATCAATCACCATTTGCCATTTCTCACTTCCTAAACTTCTCTATCTGTTATGGTTTTCAGCTATTAGCATCCATGTCGCACCTGCAGGTTTTTTAAAAGTCATCTACTAACCTCACAATAGTTGCTATTCCAATCACTACCCAGTCACCAACTGACATTCATTCTCACGGTGGACATAATTCAGTCTTTCACTACAATCTTTTCCTATGACATTTGTTTGTTCTCCTGTTTCTAACATTCATTTCCAACAAGCATCTCTGCAGTGCTCACTAAGTAATCTTCAGTTTATTGATGGGTTTTACATTAAAAGTTTGCGTGTGAATCGAAAGGCAAAAACATTTATTGTTAAGTTTCCTTTTCAAACACATTACAATTATATGTTTTTTAAAAATCCTACTTAGTTTACCAAAATATGTACCCAGGCCATTATCATACATTTATTTATTTCATTTTGCTATCCAACCAGTCATTTGCTTCAATTGTAATAAATAAACAAATCTCTTCTACTGGTTTTAAGGTTTTATGATAATTCTTTTTATCTAATCGGATATATTTCAGTAGTGCTGTACTATATTTGTAGGGTTTCTTTCAAACTTACACTAGTGAGTGCTTTCACTGAGTCTTGACATCTGCAGTCACCTCTACACCATGGGTTCTCCAAAAACCGAAACAATAATAAAACTGTATTAACTATAGCAAGCACCTGAAAATGTGACAGAGTAGCTAATTGTCTTGATCAGAGTGGGGGTACTAAGGACTTGGCAAAGAGAGGGAGTTTTAAAAGGGGACATGTGTTTGTGTTAATTTTTCTCTTGGCATTATAGACATAAAAGGTGATATGTGAGCCTCAAACCAATCAGACACTATGGTGTAAATACCACTTGAAGTAGCGTGTATTTGTTTGTATAGTCGATGGCGCATGTCATGTACTCACTCTCTCTCTCTCACCAGTGCAAGGCTGCCTCGGAGTTTGATCCTGTTTGCAGCCCTGGTGTTAACATGATGCTTGAACCTGGCGCAAACTGGACCCCCCCCCCCTCTCAGCATATCAGTAGGAAACAGAGAACACAACACCCTCCCCTTCCTTTGCCGAAGCTTGTCCAGCTTCTTGATGATAAGATACAACTCCTCCCATAGAGTCTTCTGATGTAGCTCTTAAGGCTTTCCCGGTGAACAGTTGACATGGTGCATGAATGGGTATTCTGCCAGATGTTTGTGTCACTCTGGCACAATATTTTGTGCTGCATACCTCGTTGCCTTCTTTAGGTGCTGCCTGCAACTGCTGTTATGGTGAAATGGGTCCAGTATTTATGCTGCGAGTCATACATCTCTCTTTCAAAACTTTTTGTCCTTCAACTGTTGCGGTGTCTGTTTTGTTGGCATTCTGGCAAGAACAGTCCCATATATCTTCTGGATGAAATTACTGTGAAATTTGGACATGTATTGCTTATACAGGCTGACCATAATAGGGATCAAGTCTTCCAAAGACTCTTTTTAAAGACCTAACGTTTCTTGATTTCCTAACATACATTTTGATGCTGATAGAATGAAGTTCAAAATAATTTTCTTTGAATATGTCACTAAAATAATAGTTGAAACTTGCACCTATTCACTGTAGGATGCACAATATTCAACAGCTGAACTGAGATTTGTGAAACATTCATGGCAATATGTGCAAGAACCCTTTGGTGAACTTTCTTCTGAAGATTTAATTTCTATGTTGAAGTGAGTCATCAGTTTTGCTTTGGTGTACTGATCCATAGCTTTAGTAATTTCTTTGTGCTTTCTTGATGCATAGAGCTTTGCGCCTTGACTTCTCTGACCACTGTTTCTTACCAGAATAACACCAACTTCTGTAGCTGACTGATTTAAGAAATGTAATTTTTCCTCTACATATGCAAAATCTGCTTCGTCTAAGGGAGACTTCACCTTGTTCAGTTACTATTGATGTTGATATTCTGTCAAAACATTTAGAACACAGAAAATCATTATTGGAAACATCTTCTCTCTGAAACTAAGTCTTGAAATGAGCACACACATTCCAATTCACCTGAATAAAGCCTGTTCTTTTGCTTATCTTATATATCACTCTTTTATGAATATGTAAATAGCACACTTTGCTCTCCTGTGGCCCCAGCCAAAAGATATTTTAAACAGACAGTTCCACAAAACACACTATAACTTTGCTCAATTGATAAGAGCTCACTGGATGGTCTCAAGTTTCTTAGAACGTTCTTCAATAAAGAAATTCGGGCAGTACAACTGCAATACTGAAATCTCCAAAGAAAAACCACAACAAAGAAACAGATAAGAAACAGCAACAATGTATCTAGAAAATTCGGATCTTCAAAATGGTCATCTTTGGAGGTTTGTATTTCGGAACAGGAATTTTGTTTTGGAGAAAACAAAAAAATACGGGTTTCATACTTAGTCCTGAAATTAAACATATATTAAATTCAGTAATATGCAAGACTATGAAGGTAGCCCCCACGCCTGAAGTGATATGGATTGTACCTTGTACACCTAAAAAGAAAAGAATTATATCAAACGTCACGCCCCTAAAAAATAAAGACAACAAAACTGACCACTGCTTTAAATGACCGGTGTTTTTCAATCAAATTATACAACAGGGTTGCTCAAAACATCCAATATACACAATGGTATCAGAAACTTCGGTGCTTCCAATGATCTATATTTACATTAATGACTTCTAGAGAGTTTAAAACACACATTTTTATGAAGACTAGGATACCACCGTCCAGCTTTACTCCCAGTCTCCAATTTTGTATTTGCCAGGAAAATTAAATGTTCGCAAACAGAACACTATATTCGTACTCGTACTTATTGCAAAAGAGCATTCCCCTTAAGGTTCATCACGAATTCATAAGGTGTAAATAAATAAGTACAAAGTATTGCATACCTCACCCAAAAAAATTGTATTCAAAAGTTCGTCCACATTTTCCTCACTTTTCATCATTGTTCATTTGCAAATGGTTCTTTTCACATCAGCATGTAATTGCTTGCTTGGATATCAAAAATCTCTCTCCCACTAATTTTAACATTTTTACAAATAAAACTATGAATTTATAGTTACATTCTAAGAATTTTTAGGTAGCATTTGTTAGTAACTGTTCTTCTTCCATTACAAATATGAACAACATTTATCAATAATTCAGATTTCGCGGCAGTACGTACGACAGCTGATCGTTCGAAATAGTAGTAAACACTAAAAAGTAAACACTGGAACTTTGTATATTATCATCGATGGAGTATCAATGTGCTCTCATCTTTGACTTAGATATTGATATCTGTGGTTGTCTAGTAGTCGACAATAGACTTACTAAATAAAAGTAGTCGACAGGTCCAGCCTTTTTGCCACTGTATAATAATGTATCAAAATATGATACTAGATACTTAACTAATATGGTCATTAATGAGCGATATAAAATAAAGAAAGGAAGTAATAGGACCACTGATAACGAAGAAATGACTGAATGGTTTCAAACTGAAGTCAAATTAAAGGCCTCTACACACGCTTCGATGACCAACGAAAAGGCACCTACACACACTCCGATTTATTGTCCGACCCACACGCTGTCCAACGAACCAACCAGTGAGGTCACTGGAACCAACCAATTCGTTGCAGCCTACACACATTCTGGCCAACTGCACACAGCGCTAACCTGTTCTGGTGTCTGTTTGTCGAACTGTTTTTGTTTTTGCGTGTTCCCTGTGCAGACGATCTCAGGCATAGAAGTTGGTCAGAAAGCGCGACACACAGTACGATTTGTAGGGTGAAGTGGCGGGGGAATCGAAGATCGGGTGGTCAGACGCAACCATTGATCTCTACGCTACCTGGATGTTGAACTTCAGTTGTCTGAGCGTGCCAGCCATAGATGTTTATATTTAGTTTCATGCCAAATTCAGATATGGCGGCTATTAAGTATTAAGGCCAATTCACACTGTCCGTCACGTCACCGTCCGTCAGAACATTCCGCAATGTATTTCTAATGGCGGCGTTCACACTGTCCGTCACGGACCGTCACGTCACGTCAACGTCACGTCAAGCTTTCTCGCGAAGAATGTTTTGACGGAACGGTCGTCTGCTAACACGGAAGTTAACCTATTTTAGTCACGCGAATTAAATGTTGCAGTCGACGATTGCACTGTTTATATGCAAATAAGTCTTATTCGCATTTATTTTGTTGTTATACTTCGTTTTAGGGCTAAATCTCAAATGTTTCATGACGACTTAAATGTTTTTGTCACATGAGTGTCCCCCTAAAATCGAGGTCGGATATCTGAAACCAAGAAATGGTTAATGTTACTTAACATCGTAACAGAAAAGACTGAAGCAAACTGTTCATTAGAATAAGATTGTAAATTGATTACGCATTTCCCATTAAATAACATTTTTAATGAAAAAGTCAGTTCTAAAGAAAGACAAAAATTCAGTTCTTACGACGGTATTAACAATGTCAACGGGCAAATTGTAATGGATAAAGTAAACAGGCGCTTTTTATGCTCTTATAAGTGTTGTTTGAGGTATTCATATGTTTATTTTCCCGCTTGAAAATAGATGTCGATGTTTTGAAATGTTGTTTCAGTTCCCAGTAAGTTGCCCAAAAACATACACTGTAAAGTTTTATTTGGCTGTCAATAACATTTAGCGTTGTTGTTCCTTCAATTCTAGTATTAAACTATGAGTTTCTACATAAGAGATCGCTACTCATAACCTAACTTTCAACATCGCGTATTGAGATCGGCGAATTGACGTGACAGACACTGACAGACAGTGTGAATACAACTTGACGTGACGGTGCCGTGACGTGACGTTGACGTGACGGACAGTGTGAATTGGCCTTTATAAGTAAACCAAAAGAAAATACGTTTCGATTCCACTCCCATAACAATCTATTACATCGCATATTGACTAAAAAATCAAATCAGAAGGTAAGTGATCAATTTTTTGTCACGTAATGACTGATCGAAATTCGTTTGCCAAATTTAAACGTGGCGGACAACGAGAAATTGTGTTCAAAACACATGAATGTGCAGGCACGCTGCAGTTCTATGCTCAGACACCAAAGTTATGCATCCAGTTTGTATACATATCACTGGACGCAACCAAACCGACCGACAAGGAAAGTTGGTCGGGTAGCGCCTAAAATCGACAGTCGCATCTCGGCCACAGTGACGTTAGGACGCTAGCAGCACGTGCTCGTCGCTGCAGCTCTTTCAAATTTCGTGTTTGTGATATTATTTCTTTTGATATGGAACCAGAAGTGCGAACGAGTAGTTCAGTTTTAGTTCCCGTAGTCCGCGTCCGAGAGTTTATGACTTTGATTACATGAAGATTTAGGACTTCGTGATGAGGACGTTATAGGTATGCAGTACGACTTTCTGATCAACACCTATTATGTGAATCTTCGTAATGAAGAAGTGTGTCTCCGTATCATGAATCTGACAAACGGGTCTGTTGACTACAAGTCTGGTGACGGCACTGTGAGTCGTGTTACAATTACGTTTTCCGAATTAGGTTTGCGTAATTTGAAGATTTACAACTTGCCTTTTAAAATCACGGACCAGAGGCTTATAGATTCTTTATCTGTGTATGGGACTGTGTTCACTATTACCCGCGAACGGTGGGCCAATAACAGGTTTCTTAAGCCCTTTTTAAACGACCAACGAAATTGGACAAGAAAGATAAGTCTACTGAGCGTACTAGCACCGAACTACAAGCTCATACATGATCTTGCGGCTGCGCGTTTAAACGATTAACGTAAACTTAGAGTAAACGCTACTAGCGAGTGTTTTGAAGTCTAGTTTGTTGTTGTTTTTCGGGGCCGATATGAGTTCAATGCCTGCAACTTTAGCAATTGCAACGGCTGCGTTTGCATTGGCTGTCGTTGCTAGAAGAAGAATACAACGCAGAAGAAAAAACAGATGCTGGATGCGACCGTGGCTTCAGAGAAGAGAGGAAGAAAACCGCGACGCATATAGCATGGCAATGAACGAATTAATGCCGGAGGATCCTAATAACTTCCGCAATTATTTTCGTATGAATGCTGCATGCTTTAACAAGTTATTGGCATATGTCGAAGGAAGGCTTCAGCATCAAAATACTGTAATGAGAGAAAGTATTTCGCCCAGTCGGAGGTATGAATATGAATCGCTTGCATCTTCATGTAATGGGAGTATCATACAGCCATTTCATGTAACTTTTAATTTGCAGACTTGCAGTTACACTGCGGTTTCTGGCGACTGGAGAAACCTACAAAAGTCTCTCATTTGCCCACCGAATCTCTGTTCCCAGTATATCAAACATTGTAGTTGAAGTTTGTGAAGCAATCTGTTGCTGTATGAGAGATATATATCTTAAGGTAAGTTCAACACATCGAAAATAGTGGTGCTGGGTAACAGTGAACCACACATTTGTTGCTTTAAAGTAGTGTGTGATGTTTATATCTTTACTTACTCCCTAAATTGACACTTTTGTTCTGCTTAAAACTTTATGATCACGTATAAGACGAACTGCTTGACATTTTGAAAACAAAATTATGACAATGTGGCATTTCATAGACACACTCCAATGTTTATTTCAAGATTTAATCTCGACTGTAAATAATTTTTTTTAAAAGTTTTCTTTTCCTTGCATTTGGCACTAGGTGGCCTTGTACCTTGGGCCAAAGCCTGTACCTAGAACATCTAATCAAGTTTTACTTTCTGTAACACAGTACATTAGGGAAAGGCATTTCATAAAATGTAACAAAGTTACTTTTCAAACATACTTTAATTTGGGCCAAAACATTGTAAGAAAAATGTCACTATAATTTCTGGAAATTATCTTAACCTGCTGTGATCAAATGCTTTACAAGTGAGAATATGAGATGATTTAAAGCTCTTACTGTCTCATCCCCCCCCCCTCCCCTCAATTGCTGCTGCTTCAATGAATGCTGCAAAGTCAGGTTTTTGACCTCTTCATACTCTGCTTTGTCGTCTCTAAAGATATGAAAGAATTTGAAAGTTTAACCTGATATATGTCTGTATTTATACATGTGACAATATATTAATTTTTGTGGTTTAAACTTGCTCGCACCTATAAGCCTAACAATGTAATCTGAAAGAACAATGGAAGTAGTGTAATGAAAACCTTAGAAGAAACGAATAGCTGACTTTTTGGCTAATAATGTCGTGAACTTAAAAGATTCGTATAGTTATTGTCATTTGCTGTGAAAATTATGACAATGTGGCATTTCATAGACACACTCCAGTGTTTATTTCAGGATTTAAACTCGACTAAATATTATTTAAGTTTTCTTTTCCTTGCATTTAGCCCTAGGCACAAGGTGGCCTTGTACCTCGGGCCAAAGCCTGTACCTAGAACCACTGAATGTTTGTTGGCAACGTACTTAGGGCCATGGCTTTAAGTACAAAAGCTAACAATAAATCATAAACACTATTTATTGTAGAAACGAAGTGTAGATATGTGAAGAAATAGTGCTTTAAATTCTGAATTTAGTGGTCAACACCGAAATGGTGATAATGCGTACTGCCGGAGAAAAAAATTCAGAAATAAAGACTTGAAATTTTATTTCAGCAACATGAAGAGATTTTCACCCCTCTAAATGCATGCCTACTTCCCTCAAGTTGTTAATTGGCCCATTTTTGGTACAGCTGCTAATCAAGAACCAATTAAGTAAATATCCCTTAATTATTTTCCAAACTATGTATGTGGCCCTAACATACCTGGAGTTCGGCTTTTCTGGGGTGCTATTAGGAACACTTTTCTTACCCGTTTTTCTTGTATGCTGAGCTGCTTCATGAAGAGGCCACATTTTCTTCATTAATATTGGGTACCAACTTAAAAACATACTGACAGGAGTATTAAGAATCATTGTATATATTAATCTGCCTTGCCTGCTGATATTAAATATCAGTAATTCCTGATACAATTCAGTCACTGCACACTCTCATTATTTTAAAAGTAATTAATGACACAGGTGATTGTCATAGGCATATATCACACTTTTCAGAGAGAAAAAAGTGTCTACATCCTTACTTTGCTTGGATTATTTGTGAATATTGCCTTCTAGGAATTGACATTAAGTACAGGGCACACTTGGCCAAGAGGTCAGATTCAAAACCAAAGTTGCACATTATTTTTGCTACTTACAGTAACATACAATCGGTGATATGTTTTGCCTTTCATAAATATTGGTGTTTGTTACAGGCCCCTGATACAAGTTGCAAATGGTTGCAGATTGCCAGAGAATTTGAAGAGTTATGGCAATTTCCAAACTGCATAGGTATGTTTTAGAAATTGCTTCATGTTGGTTTACTTTTTACAAGTTGTATTGTGGGAAGTTGCAGATAACATTCATTACATCATCTTGTTTAATAACTTTTTCAGGTGCAATGGATGGTAAACATATTGCCTTTTCTCCACCAAGAAGTGCTGGGAGTGTCTACTACAACTACAAGAAGTTTCATAGTATTGTGCTGCTTGCCGTTGTAGATGCTCGGTATCGCTTCACACTTACAGATATAGGCTGCAATGGGAGAGTTAGTGATGGTGGGGTTTTTGCCAACAGCAAACTGAGTGGAGCACTAAAAAACAATTCACTCAATGTGCCAGGAGAGAAGCTGCTGCAGGATTCAGATTTAACCACCCCTCATGTCATTGTAGCAGATGATGCTTTTAGACTGCTACCGTATGTGATGAAACCTTACAGGGAATGTGAAACACTTAAACAGAAGATATTCAATTACAGGTTGGCGAGAGCTCGACGTACAGCAGAGAATGCTTTTGGCATCTTGGCAAATCGCTTCCGAATTCTACTGAGCGTCATACGTTTGCCAGTGGAAAAAGTTGAACGTATTGTGGAAACAGTTTGTATCCTACACAATTTTTTAATTGATGAAACAAGCTCTACTTACCTGGCATACACTGACACTGAAGACACTGAACAGTGTACAATAGAGGAGGGCCTTTGGCGTGCAGACCCAACATTGCAAGGCATTGCAACACAAAGGGGGCAATAGAACTTCATTAAGTGCTAGAGAAGTGAGAGAAATTCTGTAAACTATTGGGTATGTACCATGGCAGTGGGAATCCATAAAAAGAATTATTGACACGGCGAACAGAGCCCACATGTAAATGCATTGAAACTTGTTTGGGCTTGGACCATGGCTGTGAGATAAATAAAAAAAAAAATTTGTCACTGAACATTTTTTATTGTCAATTACACTTGTTTGTACATTGTAAATATACACTTCACTTTTTTATGTATTGTCAGTGTTATAAATTTCCTCCTCTCCTTCCTTGTATACTTCCAGCATTCCCCATTTCACCTTGGACTGGATACGTGGGTAATTGTCCATTTTGCTCAACAAGGAATCTATGTATTGACCAAAGGTAACTGTTTGTGGTGTAGAAGAGGTAGGGGTACTGTGTACCTGGCTACCAATTGAAGTCAGCACATTAATAGCTGATTGAAATAGATCGTCTTCTTTCCTCTGCCGCTTCAATTTCTTGCTGTAGGGCCCTCTTTGTGGGGGCTGCTCTACCAACTCGCTTTCAATGGGCTGTGGGCTCATCTGAAAAATCCAAAGAGAAATATGCATAAAATAATAGTAAAAAATTTACTACCTATCTAAACTTAGAACTAAAACATGCATATTTTATATTGTTGCTGTTGGTATAAGACTTGTTACAACTTATACAGAATTTAAATTATGCCCAATGAATTTTTGGGATGATTACTCACTGTGGTAAATTTCCAACAATACCATGAAATTTATTGGGTTGTCAACTTAAATGAAATTGATCTTTCCAATCAATAACAACTTTTTGTCTGATTGCATTTTTAGCTTTGCATCTACTTCTGAGCATGTGCTTATAATATTGGTGTTTACCACCATCTTGTCAGATCTTACTAGCAAGCACTGTCATTGTGGTATGGGCAGGCCATTGTTGCTCATGGCTGCAAATTTTCTGTGTTATAAATGAAAACTGTGATTGGGGTGTAACGTTGGAAGTACACTTTTAAACTTTAAACTAATAAACCTTTATTTTAGTCAGCCATGGGCATTTGACAGCCTGTTACATCCCTCACAGAGCTAATGTAGATGATGATGATGATAATACAACTGAATACCCAAAAGTAAAAAATATGTAAATAAAATGCCACACAAAGACCGAATGTGAATATTAAAATACACTTCAACTGAAGTGTGCGATACAACCAATCGGCTTTGACCAATGACATATCTGAGTTAAAGACAACGGGTTTATTTACAAGCAGAACACAGATTATATAGACCTATACAAAATCATAATATATTGAGGGTGTTCCTCCCCACCTCCCCCTTCTGAAGTGAGCACCAAAGGCGAGAATTTTCATGCCAGGACCTGTGCAATTTTAATCACAGATTTTTGATATTCTAAAACACATAAGTATTATGATTTCATCCCGTATGTTTATATTCATTGACAGTATTTGTTTTGAGAGTTGGTATATCTGCATAGCATATCCCGTTTCACTCGCCTATGACAGCACTGGTCAAAGCTGACAGGTTGTACTGCGAACTTCAATTATGCTAAATATTGTAAGGTACACAATTTTAAATGAGTTACTTACATTGACAGATACTGACTCCTCTAACAATTCTGCCCCATTACTTTCAGCAGAAAGCGGAGAATCAGCTGATTCTAACTGTAATAAAGAAATTGCAAGTTGTGAATATCTCGCACTCACAGCAAGAGAGAGATACAGATAGGGAAGATATAACATTACTGTCAAATAAACGAATATTGTACATTACTTAAGAATCCATCCCCCCAATGCTTTACAGCTGGAAAACTGCACACTGCTTTATTATGTAAACAGAATATAATGCACTCTGTATATGTTAGGTTACCATGCTTTTGCAACTGTAGACTACTTTAGAAACTAAATGCACTAATGGACACACACACACACACACACACACAACACACACACAACACACACACAACACACACAACACACACAACACACACAACACACACAACACACACAACACACACAACACACACAACACACACAACACACACAACACACACAACACACACAACACACACAACACACACAACACACACAACACACACAACACACACAACACACACAACACACACAACACACACAACACACACACACACACACACACACACACACACACACACACACACACACACACACACACACACACACACACACACACACACACACACACACACACACACACACACACACACACACACACACACACACACACACACACACACACACACACACACACACACACACACACACACACACACAATTCTACCCCTGTCTTGTAAACCTCTCAGACACCAAGGTTACTGACGATGAAACACTACTCCAACAAAAAGGTCTAAAACACTACACACAAAAATGAATGAATATTGTATAGAAAATGTGATGATAAAAACTGAATATACACCACCTCAAGAACTGGAAAATTAAACAAGCACAACATACCGAGGCCTAACAAGAGAATTAACTGGAACAGACATTAAAAACATCATTGATACAACACAATAAAACAAGATAGTTAACTACATAAACTAAAACCGCCGGAAAAAACTACATACAGGAAACATAACTGAAGCAGGCAAAGGAAGCTCAGTGGTCCTTATGGACAAGGAAGAATAAAGGATTCATTGCACAAAATAAAATAACAAAACTTAGAGGCAGACCCAACAGATAGATTCCACACAAAATTGAAAAACACTGTACAGTACATACTAGATGTCAGACAAAAAGCTTGTATGACACATATGTAATGTAATGCACCAAAACTCTGGAGACAACCAAAGCTTCAGGAAATAAACAACACAATCAGAGCAATTGCTAACAGTAAAACTTTACAACGCTTCTCGTCGAGCTCCAGTGCTTATGTTGGCAACTGATGAATAATGAAGTGTAGAATTGTGTTAATATTTTGCACGAGTTACTCAGTAAATATTATTACTGCTCATTTCACTCGCAGCAAAATCAATACTGTACCTGCTCTATGGTCGGCAGGTTCTTGTATGTACCATTTTCTGCTCAGAAAAAAAGAAAAGATCATTTTAATGAAAGTTGTCAAGTCAAAACATTTATTGGTCATCTGAGCTGCCACTATTACCATTGGTGCCAACATAACCACTGGAGTCCGGCAAGAAGGGTTGTACCATTTATCCATTGTTAATTATAGAAGAGCATGCACATATGTACACCCTTGCCAGACATATGCTAAATGTACTCACACAACAGTATAAAGCACAAAAAGACATAAGAAATGCTGAGCAAATAATGAAGAACTCAGTCACGATCACAAGAAATATGTCTGATACGGCAAAAACAATTATGGGCAGTGCAATAATGATAGTGAAAATGAGTAGCAATCAAGATAACAGAACTACACCAATAAACGTTCAATCAGTTACCACAACAATATGTAACATAAGTACGCTCCTACACCTTATCATACAGCAAAATTAATTTTAATTGAATAAAAAGAGTTTTACCTACAAGTAGAAGGGCTACCAATGGGATCTCCAATTCCAAAAGATAGTTAGCTAACCTTTTCATGAGAAAAAAAGAATATTTGAAGAAGCAATTCCACCTAAATACTGAATAATATACTGGTGGAAATACACTGATATCCTATGCTTGATAAACGAACCAGAAAATGGAAGACCAACTACACACAGAAATAGGCATAATTTGAAGACAGATACAACACATCGGCTTTGACCTGTGACATCAGAACATCCGACATCATGTCTGAAGTAAGTGTCACAAAACATCCTACGTAGATATACCAACTAGCAAACCAAACACTATCAATGAATATAAACATAGGATGTCATCGTAATATTTAAGTATTGTAGACAACAAATACTCTGATTACATACCACACTATTAGAACTTGTAAACAAACTATTGTCTTATAACTGTGATATGACGTTATTGGTCAAAGCCGATGGTTCATATCCTGGACTTCAATTGACACCAGACATGAATTCAACACTCAAGAACAAAGTTCACTGTAGAGAAGGAAGAAACAAGCCAAATGAATTTCCTGAAAATATCAACTATAAAGAATAATATTCTGCACTCATTAAGAATCTATAGAAAAAGTACTAGGAACTTTAGACATATCTTTATACCAGACTTCTATTTGCCCAAAGGTAATCGGCTCTCACACATCACACAGATTAAACTCAATATCACTCGACAAACAATTACAACAAGGAGCTAGGCATAATAAGTAGAACAGCAAAGAGTAATGAACACCAAGATATCATTATTATAAAACTGAATACAGGAATCCAAACGAAAATAAATAAATGAGAACTCTGAACACTCACAAGTGGGCCACAAAACACAAACTAAACAAAAAACCTAATACACATATACTTATGCAAATAAACTGACACACAGCATTGGAAACACTCTAAAGAAACAAGGAATATAAATAGAATATCAAGGTAAAAGTCTCGATCAGAAGCATGGCCTTATATAATTACGTGACATAAAGCGGCAGTGTTGGCAACAGTCGTGGATGCTGAGACGAATGGCGGCACACAATTTTTACAAGATGTGAGTATGAATGTGTTAACATCATGTTTGAATAATTTTATTTTGGAAATGAATCGCAGCGTTCGAATGTAGAAGATCGCACACTACAAAACTACATTTCTCCACATGCACTGTCTTCCTGTTCAGGTGTACGGTAACACTTTGTTATGTAAATCGAAATATGCGTGTGCCTGTCTCTCAAATGATACGAATTACAACAATTTTTTCAATGTTCATAAGGTAAAAGGCTTACAACAATTGCCAACCTTACACTGCTACAGACGCACCGCTTCGCTACCTATGCCGCTGATCGAGACTTTAGCTGCATATCAAGGCCATAACTCATTAGATAATTGCCTAAAAAAAGACAGAGCACTGATGCAACCAAAACTTATTGAACATCTAAATTTTAACAGTTGTGATGCTCTATACATAGGACAGACCAGCAGGACATATGAAACACGTCAATAACATTAAGAATCCAGAACCACCGTACCACTTAACACACAAAGGTTAATTACCATTTAATGCACTTTTAGATTAGAAACTTGTGATATTCAAAATGTATTACTTACACAAATCACTTCTTGTAGTTCACTTTGGTCTGCAGAGGTGTTCAGTGATACCTCTCCATAGTCGGAAGAGGACTGAATTGCCTGGAGAGAAACAAACGGTTGAGATCCAAGTACATGAAACAGTTTATATGTATAAAATAAAATGTGTGATTTGGCACATGGCATTGATGGAAAACAAAACAAGTACTTAGTACCGGTACATTATGGAATGTTCTATTCACCAAAATGTATCAAGATAGTCTCCATTTAAAAAGGCATACTTTGCAAAGAATTTTAATTTATTACTTTTAATATATTCAGTTTCATAATTAATGTAGAGTGTCATTATTGTGTATAGTCTCTTTTCGATGTCAACAACAAATATCTCTGCACACAATGGTATTGAGCAACACCCAGTGTTTTCAGTGGGTTTTTTTTATTTAAAGAAATAAATAATTAATAACTTTGTTTCATTGAAAACCTCAAATCACATAAGTAAATGGTGCTCTGAAGCAAAAGCATTCAGTAGGTCTAAACAGCATGACGCTGAGTAATCGTAAAATATTCATTAATCAGAGTAATCATGTTGGAAGTAAATACCAAAATTATCATCAAACATAATTCTAGTTCAAGCATGAGACTTCAAGTGAGTAACACTGTTACTCTCCTTCATAAGCAAATATATGTACAAATCAATAGTTGTTTGCAAACAGTATTGAGAAAAATAGACAGCCATGCTCTCTACAATAGGCCTATGAGAAATTTTACAATTCCATTATATAAAAAAATATTCATATGCAGTTGTACTGACGTGATATATCTTTAAGTTCATTGGAAAGCCATGACAAATTCATAAAAGGAAAAACTAAGTTTGTCAAAGGTAAGTAAAATATGACATTGTTACATGCTACCACGAAAAAAATAAAGCTCAAAAGGAATATATCAGCACCGTACTTACCGGCTTTCGTTCTACATTAGAACAAGATCTCCTAGGAGTGATGTGGTCCTTCAAGAAGGACATATACTTGAACCACCACACCCCAGGTTTGTAAACACATGTTGAGCTACAACCAGACTTTTCACTAGACTTGATCTTCTTCACTTCAGCCCCATAGTGTGACCGT
Organism: Locusta migratoria; assembly: GCA_026315105.1. Lineage (NCBI taxonomy): Eukaryota > Metazoa > Arthropoda > Insecta > Orthoptera > Acrididae > Locusta > Locusta migratoria. The sequence goes on along the minus strand of CM048751.1, from coordinate 159,018,457 downwards.
AGTGAATTGAATTTGATTTTGCAGTCATCGCCAGTGACGCCAGGCAAAACGACAGATACTTTTTTTGCCACTGCAACTAACTTTTCCTTTCTGGCATGCTGTAACAACGTAAACGATGCTGTTATAACTTAAAGCTTACTGACGAATACTTACGAGTTTGTTACTAAAATACGTACCTTATTATGGTATAGCGTATGTCCTACGTCGAACAGAGCTGGCTCTTCACTATACGCTTCTATTAGGACAGTTATAGCTGTTTTGTTCCACTCCATGACTACAACAGCAGTAGTGATTTCACATTAGCGCATCATTAAATAATTATGCAATTTAGAGACATTTAAACACTTTCATGACAATATTTACCAAAAATACAACACACTCACTTCACCAGAAAGTTCCTTTCAGCGACGAAAAATTTATAGGCTTTCACAAAATACAAAATACGATACGAAAATGGCGGATTACCGGAGCGGAGACTGGAGCAGACAGCTACTAGCTCGCGCATGCGCAGTGAACCCACTAGTAGCGAATTTAGAACCGGCCCTATTTCGTTATCGCTACGATTATCCCGAGTCGATACTAGCGCGATCATACTAGTCGAGCCGTTCACACGACTGACGGCCGCCATTAACGCATCTTGTTATCAATCTATTACAAGATCGTTGATCGTTTAAAACGGGCTTTAATGTTGAGAACGGAGTTCGAACAGTCCGCATGGAGCTCAAACGACATGTATCATCGTTTGTCATTGTGCGGAATTACAAAGGATTGGTGGTGTATGATGATCAACCTCGTACTTGCGACGTTTGCAATTCAGCCAGCCACATGCATGTACAATGTCCACATATACGCTCTGTGCAAGTGACGTCTTTTGTTGATAACGAGCACAGCGCGCCAGCCATGAGGCCGCCGTCCTACGCGGCAGTTTTGACTCAGATCACGTCACGCACGGGCCCTGCGCCTCTGCCAGCCGTGGATCAGGTGGTGTCTATGCAAGAAGACGCCGGTCCCAGCACAGCTGAGCGTGCGCAGGAGTCCACTGCGCCGGAAAGCGAAGTAGCAACTGAACCTATTCGCGACAACGTAGCACCGTAGTCACTAACTACAGAGAAACATTCTGAGACGGCGACAGCTCCCGCTGTCGCTACGGAAGCAATCCCCGCAGATGATTCAGTTCAGGAGCGAACAGAAAGTGCTTCTGACTTGCCATCCACAGTCATGGACATTGCCTCTTTGCCGGAACACAAGAAAACTACGAAAGGAAAATCAAAAGCTGACACACAAGCTTCCTCCAGTAACAAGAAGATACGAGTCGCGCGCCGACAGGACGCAGAGATTCACGAACAGCTCAAACAGAAAGTAACCAGGGCTGCCGCGAAACTTAAAGGAGGGGAGGCAGCCACGTACAATGTTACTGACACTGTTTCAGAGACCGCCACCGCCGACCAAGAGGCTATGGACACCGAAAGTCCGTCCCCACCTCCTCCCCCACCCCCAGGAGATGGGGCCTGGTGGGCTGACGATGAGCCCGGTGGCCAATGAATATCCTTAATTCCGTCGACCACATGAACAGACCCCAAACTTATAACGTAACAACCATTAACATCCAACGTATTCAGACTGCTCTAAAGTTACGCGCCCTGCAGGATTTATTATATGATACTCAGGTTGATATTGCATTCCTTCAAGAAGTTTTAACCGATATTTCCATCCCCAGCTACATCACGATTACCAATATTACTGCAGAGGACTCAACAGGTACTGCAATTATGTACCGAGACGGCATCCATGTCACAGATATAAAAATTCTGAGCAACGGAAGGGGCATACCCTGTCAGACAAATGGATTATTAATTGTAAACGTTTATGCGCCCTCTGGTAGTGGCCACTGATGACAAAAGGCCGCCGTTAGCCACGGTGGCCGAGAGGACTGATGCGCTCCAGTCACGGAGCCATCCTTAGTATAAGGTAGTTCATAAGTAGTTTGTAAGTTTAGGGACTGATGACCCCCTAGTTAAGTCCCATAAGCTATACAAACGTTTGAATGTTTGAAACGTTTGACAAAGGGCCGACTTTTTCCGAACCTATGTACCCGATTTAATCGGCCTCCATACCAATAATATCCTTCTTGGAGGAGATTTCAATTGTACGATTCACACCAAGGACATGATTCCAAACTCTAACATCTGCGAAGAACTTAAGCATCTAGTTGTCGGCCTTCACCTTTGTGATGCATGGGAGAAGTTACACGGGGATCAACACGCCTATACTCATGTTGCCCATTGCTCAGCGAATCGAATAGACAGAATTTACGTTTCCCACAATATACAGGAGGCAGTTGTAAATGATGACATCGCACCCATAAATTTCTCCAATCATTGTGCCTATCAAGTCTATGTGAACCACTAACGAACCACCTTTCACCGTGGGAAGGGTTATTGGAAGCTCAATGTTAGTCTTTTATGAGATGAGAAGCTCAATGTGGAGATGGCACGTGCCTGGCAGCAAGCTCTCCGATCTCGAGCCCGCTTCAACACAACACTGAACTGGTGGATCAATATTGCTAAGCCTAAATTGAGATCCACGATTATGTTATATTCCAGGCAAAAAGAGTATTGGCACAAACAGACGATTGAAACGTATTTAGGCTTTACGTGATCTGTACAAAGACGAAAATGACCCCAATTGTGTGACTGTGCACAACATTAAGATGTGTAAAGCTAAAATAACTACACTTCAGAGGACGAAAATGGAAAGCTATATCGTCCGTACACAACCTATGAACGTTGCGTCAACATTGTGTAAAGACTACTCTGTATAGTAGATGCAAGATTGCTTACAACATTATGAAGTGAATCAGCATCCGTATATTAGACTAATCCTTAAAAAATGAACTATTGAGATAAATCTTACTTTCCACTTATTACTGCTGCAGGTAGTACCGATATAAACATTTTTTTCTGATGTATTTTCTGTTAATTGTAGATAACATATGGTAAAAATTGCAGTATGTATGTACTGCAGTATCCCCAGTAGCCAATGACCTTGCAAATTAATACGAGCTGGCATGGTATCTCACATATGTGTTTTAACTTTTGTATAGTATCAGAAATATAGCTCAAAACGTATCCAATGTTGGGCTAAATGTCAAGTAGCGGCAACACTGTGCTTTGTTGGCAGCGAAATATTCTCTTTGAGAGTGTAATTTAATGACTACACAAGGGAAAACGCAAGACCTTGCACACCATAGAGCAGGAATAGTATTCATTATTTATTTCATGGCCAAAACAAAAGATTTTCCTTCTTATTCTTATTGTTACAGTTTTTAAACTGCCATTTCCGACGTCATCGCTAACGTTAGCATGTTACATTGATACTACCATTACTAAAAGCTGATTCGCAACTTATTTTACCATCCCCAAAACTTCCTGCGAAATTCCCCCTTCTATATTCAGCAGTGGTATATCTGTTTTTTTCTTCGTCAACTTCTGTATAATCTCTACAGCTAAAATGTGTACAGTTCCCGCACGAAAAATTTCACTAGGAGCCATCTTGAAACTCGTGTAAATAGCGTTTCCTGGTGATTCTACAAGATGGCGTCCACTGCGGTTCTTTATGGTGATAAAGTGCAAAAAAGTTATAGTTCTGCCATTAAGATTGGACTTTGTGGGAATTGTGACAGTGAAATCGTAAAACTAAACGAACGTATTGGTAGTATACAAAAAATCGTGGACGTTCTAAGACATGATATTTTGCAACTAAGAAATGAAAATTCCGAATTGAAGAAGTTGGTTCATAAGCCTGTTTCTAAGGATCAAACAAGTAAACAGAAAAATAAAGCGGTAGAAAGTATCATGACACAGAAAGGATGTGCCAGACCATATAAAAACAAAAGTGTAAACACAAGAAGTACGCCAGGGAGTGAAAATCTCGAAAATCTGATAGTTACAAACAAATACGAAGTTTTTCAGTGAGTGAAGAAAATTAACTTTTAAACCAACAGTGTTGACAGATTAGTGAAACAAGGCCAAAGATCAGTGCTACGACAAAACGTGATGGTGAGAAATTGTGTATGACATCCACTGCACGGAATAATCTAACTAATGTGACAGATCATAACATGTAGGCTTTCACAGCCGGCGTCTTCAGTAGTTAATACTTCCGGGCTGAGAGGCCGTGGTCGAACAGTAGAAATTTCTTCCCCTGACGTTTCGTTGCCGGCTGCGAGCAACATCTTCTGAGGTGAGTCGACGACTGGCTGCTGGCCTGTGGAGATCCTGCATATATAGAGGGCATAGAGGGCGCCACCACTCATCACGTGATGTCAACAGTAAAATTATCTCTGGCTGGCGTCATTACTCTCGATCGAAGGTAATCGATTGTCACGTCTTTGGTACAAAGAAGACCGCCATATCTTGTCTAACTTCAAGCCTTCTTCCTTTCTGTTAAAATTATTGTGGTGTTTAAAAATCTCTATAGCCTCTCTATTCATACGTGCATAATAATGCGATGTCTTAGCTAGCACGCGTCATTACTCTCGATCGAAGGTAATCGATTGTCACGTCTTTGGTACAAAGCAGACCGCCATATCTTGTCTAACTTCAAGCCTTCTTCCTTTCTGTTAAAATTATTGTGGTGTTTAAAAATCTCTATAGCCTCTCTATTCATACGTGCATAATAATGCGATGTCTTAGCTAGCACGCTTGTCTCACTAAATTTTATTTCGTGGTCACCGTTTTCAAAAACATGTTCCGCTACGGCCGATTTGTCCGTGTGTCCCAATCGACAGTTCCTTTTGTGTTCAGTTAGGCGAGTATTGATACTTCTTTTTGTTGTGCCAATATAAACCTTCCCACAACTACATGGGATCTTATACACACCTGGAGTAGCCAAAGGGTGTCGCGCATCTTTCATTGATCGTAAGCATTCACTGATCTTTTTGGTGGGTTTGAATATTGTTTCCACTCTAAACTTGGCCAGTACTTTCCCAATGCGCTCCGTGATATTGTGGATGAATGGGAGAAACACTTTCCCCGCCAAAGGTTGTTGTTGGACGTTAGCAGAGATTTGTCTTCTGGGCTGGAGTGCTCGATCTATCTCCTTATCACTGTATCCGTTTTTTTGAAATGCGGTTCGTAAATGATCGAGTTCCTCTCGCAAATAAGCTGGCTCACAGATTTTATTAGCCCTGTCCACTAATGTTTTAATAACACCTCTCTTCTGCCTGGGATGATGATTCGAATCTTTGTGAAGATACCGATCGGTGTGCGTATCTTTTCTATATACTTTATGACCTAGAGTCCCATCTGCACGTTTAATCACTGTAACGTCCAGAAAATTTATCTGTCCATCAATCTCCGTCTCCATGGTAAATTGTATTTTCGCGTTGATACTATTCAAGTGCTTTAAGAAACAGTTCAGTTCCTCTTCCCCGTGGTTCCAGATCACAAATGTATCATCCACATACCATGTGGTGTGCATAGTGAGTGCAAACGATGTTGAAAAGCGAAAAACGTCTTAACAGAACTAAATCAGTTCCTAGATAAAAATAAGCAATGAAATACAATCGTTGCAACAGTACCTCACAGACATGACCTAATGTATCAATCATGTGTGAACAAGGAAATAAGGAAAACCAACATTAAAATAAAACAAATCTGCTCCTTATTCGAAACATGCAGCGACCTTGATACAGGAAAAACTGGACGGGTGCCAGCATACCAGACATGGAATGTATCTAAATTACGAAGGTAAGACCTTTCCGTGTAAAATGGTGCATGAAATCATATCCAGAGAAAATGAATAACATAGTACCATGCAAGGGACCAATATCATCAGCATCAACAAAAGCAGCATCATCAACGGAAGCAGCATTATCAACAATACTGGTACCTGATCAGTGGAAACATCATCACAAGCAACAAAATCACCAGCTCGTCCCTCATGCAACAGAAAACAGTCTCAGTAAGCAGAAGCCACACACAGCAATGTCCCGAAATTTTTTTTAGGTAAAACAACACCTGCAGAAGAGGAAGGAAAAACACTGTCTGTAACAACAGATGAAATAACAACAGTCAAACAGCCTGGACATGGAACATGAAGCAGACAGAAGATAGTGCGCCCCCTCTCACCTTGGATACGGAGAAGAAAATGCACCCAAGATAAGTGAGTCAGAAGAAGAGTGAAGTGAGTGTGAAGAAGAAAATAGAAATGTGAAAACTCATCCAATAACCTCACAGTTAACTAGCAGCAATATCTTATTTGTGAACACCCAGGGTAGAGTAAAATTGAAATATTGGAGGAGATCCAGGCACTAAATAAGTTTACTTTCCTAGGTATATCTGAACATTGGCTTAAATCAGGACAGATAGAATATTATATACCAGATGGCTATAAACATGGAAGCAGTTTCAGCAGATCACAGTACTGCAATGGAGGTACTGCTATCTATGTTTCAAAAGGAAAAGGAGTTTAGAGTGCTAGATTTTAGTTGGGCGTGTGTAGAAAAACACTTTGAGGTTACTGGATTCATATGTGATGTAATGAAAATTATAAAGGTAAAGCAGTCAACAATCTGAAGATTGGTTTGTAAACCACAGTGCTTTACTAGGCATGGTCCTGTATGGAGGTGGTATGCCGTTGCCTTCCTTCGACCTTCGAACTGACTTACCCAGCCAGTTATAGGGGGACCTACAGTTTAACATGGGTTCCAAACCACGGTGCTACTCGGTATTTTTCACATGATCAATACCACCAGAGGTGAAAGGAGTGGAAAGTGAAATCCCAGGACCTGGCGGGGATCGATCCCGCGACCTTTGAATTTGTAGTCTGGCACGCTACCACTGCGCAACCGAGGCACACTGTATTAACCATTCTCCGGACGCAGATGAAAATTTTTTTTAGATAATTTAGACAATGTACTCTGCAACACAAAAAAGTGGAAACAACATGTAAATATAATAGGGGGAGACATCAACTCAAGCTTTGATGTAACATGTAACATGGAAACAACATGTAAATATAATAGGGGGAGACATCAACTGAAGCTTTGATGTAACATGTAACAAACCCAGTGTAAACAAGTTACTAAATATTTTAAGGCAGCACAACTTTCATCATGTAAATTGAGAACGAAAAGTATATATATATATATATATATATATATATATATATATATATATATATATATATATATATATATATATATACACACTTCTAGATGTACTCTTTTTTTCCTCTTTTTTTCCCCCCAAGGTAGGTCTTTCCTCTCCCGGGATTGGAATGGCTCCTTACCCCCTTCCTTAAAACCCTCATCATTTCCTTTTCCCTCTCCTTCCCTTCTGCCTGAAGAAGCAACTGGGTTGCGAAAGCTTGCGTTTGTGTGTATTCATTTATTCATTTGTGATGCTGTCACAGCTGTGCTCCTTCGCCTGGTGAGTAATCTTTGTCTTTTTTTATATATAACTTTTCCTGCTAGGAATTTTTCGTCTTAATATTCGTAGTATATATACATATATATATATATATATATATATATATATATATATATATATATATATATATATATATATATATGATCAACAAGACTAAAAGCATGTTTGTTGGATAATGCTTTTGTCAACTATGTGTGTGACATGTACTCCACCAGTACAGAGGAATTTGCTTTCTTAGACCACTCCTTGTTAACAGTAGAGTTAAAACTGTATGTAAAAGGGGATGGAAACAAGGTTATACAAAACACATCAAAACCTAACAATTTTATACGAACAAAAAGCAATCTCAGAAAACTAATGCACCAGCTGAGCATTACTAACTGGGATAAATTGTTTCAAAGTTGAGGTTCTAATGCCCAACTAGTGTATGAAACTTTCCATAGTTACGTAATAGGTATTTTAAAAGCAGATATTGTTACAAAGAAACAACATAAAACAAGGAAGGGTAAATTGTGCTACACAAAAGAGTTGGAGAATCTAAAAAATAACCTAATGCTGTTAAAGCACTTTGGAAAAGCAAATAATTCTAAGGAAATTAAGGATCTTGAAATTAAAAGCAAGAAACTGTACAAGAAGGAGCTACAATTGGCTAAACAGAGGTACAACATCAATCTTATAAAAAATAGTAAAACCAGTGCAAAACAGCATGGTCGTTAATTAATAATATTAAAGGTGAAATCAGAAACCTAGATCAGACAATCCCAATGCCAGCTGATACATTCAACAAATATTTTGTAAGTTGGGCTAACAAAATAAAAAAGCAGAGCAGTGAACCCAATATAATTTATATAGAATATCTTAACAGTGCAAACCTAAATCAGAATCAGGCCAGAGCATTATTGAAACACTTTAAAGAGGTATCCCAAGACGAAGTTCTTAAAGTTGTTAAGGAAATGAAAAATTCGCATATTACTGATATTTATAATATGTCAAACAATCTACTAAAGGAAATAATACCTACCATTGCAGTACCACTAACCTATACTATAAACTTATGTATCAGAGACGAGGGTTTTCCTGACTGTCTTAAACTATCCAGGGTGACTCCAATCTTTAAGAAGGGCAGCAAATCTGAGCCTATAACTACAGGCTGAATTCACTCATACCAATTCTAGCCAAAGTCTTTGAAGGTATAATGTATCAGCAAATGTATGAGTATCTGGAAGTAAATGATATGATAAGTACGTCACAGTTTGGGTACAGGAAAGGGAAGTCAATTATACATGCCATAGAACTGTTAGTAAGCGAAATTTTAGCAGCGTTTGAGGACTATTCGCACACACAGGTAACCTTATGCGACCTAAGCAAGGCCTTTGACTGTGGTGTTACTCTGTTTTGCTGTCTAAACTTGAATACTATGGAATGTGTGGCAAAAGAGTAAAATTCCTCAAATCACATCTCAACAATAGGAAGCAAGTGATAAGTTCAGAATGTTACGTATCAAAGATACTTGAGGTTCGACATGGAGTGCCACAGGGCTCCAAACTAGGTCTGCTTCTCTTCCTTGTGCATATAAATGACTTACCAGCAAGTATCCATGTAAAAATTTATATGTACGCAGATGATAATGCAACATCAAGGTTTAATGCAAATGGCCTATTATTAAATGAGACAAAAACCCAGAATATGTGGTTCCGTTTGACAAAGACTAACAAAATAGAAAAAACAAAATGTGAAATTTTTAGGTATCATCCTGGATAATCAACTAACATGGAACTCTCATAATGAACACATAGCTGCCAGGCTGTCAAGAGTTATAGATAGGGCTGTGTGTCATTTGAATATGTGAGGACTGAATTGCTTGCCTTTCTTTCCAATCTGTTTTAAGATATAGGTTAGTACTCTGGGGAAAAAGCAAAAAAATAAGAGAAATTCTGGTAATCCAGGAGAAAGCAATTACAGTAATAGCAAAGGCAGAAGACAACATAACACATTGAAAACCACTGTTCATTAAATATAAAATACTAACAGTTGTTAATCTATATATTCTTTCCAGTGTAAGATTTTTACTTCTAGACATACCTGATTTAAGGGTAATGAATCAGAGGCATGATCGCAATACAAAAATCTGTAAGTCTCTAATTCTGCCACAAAATAGATTGGCAAAAACTAACAATAGTCTTAAGTGCATGTCAATTAAAATATATAACAAATTGTCCAAACATGCCTCAAGTATGCCAACCAAATTATTTATGGAAAAGCTACACAGCTTCTTGTTAAAAAATCCGTTGTATACATTAGAAGAATTTTTTGAAGTGCCTGATATCAACTTAAATATGTAAAAATATTATGTAAAACTTTAATATGTAAATATATTACGTAAAACTTTTAGGTTAAGTGACCTGACGAAGTCTGTTGCATGTGATATTGCTGAATGACGAATAAAGAATCTGAATCGGCGTGTGGAAACGATTACAATTATATAGGGAATTGTGGTGGGGGAACGCATGTGTCAGAAACATAGACTTAGTAAAAATTTCTTTCTGTGAAAACTCGGCAATATGCACAATAGTATAGTGGTGATCTAAGGTATAGTGATCAATGTTCACGAGTGGCACAACAGATATGATCATCTTTGCTGACTGCAACCTCCTTGGTGTGGACTGTGGTGCAAAATATTTACCCAATGGTGTAGCGTGATTAGATTGTTTACATTTCTATATATTATTATTTAACTGGTGCATAGTGTGTTATGACAGCAAAAGTATGGCAACTATAAGAAAATTGCTGTGTTTGCAACACATTGTGAAAAACGGCGTATCAGCGGTAACGCAGCGTAAGTTTGTATTCAGACTAATTCTAATCTTGCAATTTTTCATTGTGATTGGCTATGGGTTTGAATTAGTAATTAAACCAGTTTGACAGTGACATACGTTAAGCGCTGAGAACCATAAGGGCCTAAAGCACACATTCATGAAGCCATACGGTATTCACAATGTCGGCCACAGAATGTCTAACACTAGATTTCCACAGATAATAAAACTTTGTTTGTGCATGTATATGTTACAGTTCTCACCGATTTGTTGAGACCTTAATCAGTAATGGACATATTCTACTTGAATTAGGCCTAGGGTACAGAGAATAGATTTCAGTCTACCGAATATCGTTAGTAAAGACACCTGATACACTATTGATACGATCACAAAACTTTAAAAATGATGCCGAAATTATTTTAATCATTGTTAAACAAAGACTACTACCTTTATTCAAATTGTACTCATAGAAAATACTTCTAGGACAGAAATGTTTGACACTGTACTAAGTACTGTAATAAACACTGAAATAAACAAACATCAGATTCAATTGTACAGACTCTGTTTGCACTTTCATCAGATATAAATATCAGTATTAGAACACACAAGGAAAACAATTGCCTAGAGTTCTGCAGAGGACAGTTTACAGTCTTGTTGTATTTATGTTAGGAAGAGTTGTAGTGCAACAGTTGCTCTTAGTATCCTTTGCCCATGTTTTTACCTATGTTTGACTGCTGTGATGTATAAATAGGTGTTCTGTAGGGTCGCCAACATTTGCAGCATGTGGGCAATAGACTTAGCAGTTTTGCCGAGATAATTGGTAGGTTTGTAAGAGGTGGTAGCCTAGATCAATTTGGGATCGTGGTCAAAAAGTTGTCTTATTTCTATGACAGGATTGCTGTTATAAAGTTTTGAGATTGAGTTGTGACTTATGGAGAATACTTCTAATAAGTTCATTCTTTTAATTTAGCAGTATTTGTTAGGCTACATCCATTGAGTGAACAGAAAACAATTTTGCTTGAGAAATTAATAAGAAAAGGGTTGATTGTAAAGGTAAAGCTGTCAACAATCGGAAGACTGGTTTGAACACGACAGTGCTTTACTAGGCATGCTGCTGTTTGGAGGTGGTATGCCTTTACCTTCCTCTGACCTTCTAACTGACTTACCCAGCCAGTTTAATGTGGGTTTCAAACCACGGTGCTACTCTATATCTTTCAGATCAGCAACCCTGTCAGAGGTGAAAGAAGTACAAAGTGACAGATAAAAATCCTAGGACCTTGTGGGGATCGAACTCTTGTTCTTTGGATTCATAGTATGGTATTCTACCACAGTGCTATCTTAGAGCCCAGCTACTATATTATATTTTACCTTACAACAACATCTGAGCAGTAAACAGTACCAATATTAGACAGTCAACCTGTAGGTCCTACCAAATAATTCATAATGCATCGGCGCCTACCCATCAATATTAAAATGGTATTGAATAATTACATTGATCTATGAGATCAAATGAAGAGATTGATGATAATTCAACCCTCCCCCCCCAGGCAACAAAGAAATAGTATGAAACACTTCAGGGCTCACCTGTAGACGGGGATACCGCCGTCTGCTTTGACCCGTGACGTCATCCCAGCGCGGTAGTTATGAGGTGCATACGTGTTTGTAGAAGGCATGAGTGATTATGTGGTGGTTGAGTTAAAGACAATAGTTTGTTTTCAAACAAAACAAATTAATATTTTGTGTTTAAAAAGTGATCTGTAGCTTATCTCTGATGTTAAGGTGTGGGTTAACTGAGAGATTTTTTTTTCATATGTGAGCAAATTTTTGGGCTAAGACCTGTCATCAATGGTATATTCTGTTATCTATAATAACTACAGATTATTTGTATCTACAATACAGAAGTATTAAGATATCCCATATAGGCCTACTGGTTTTCCGACATCTTGATGACGTCATGGGTCAAAGCAGACAGGTGGTATCCCAGTCTATAGTTATGCCCACTTCAGTCATTTCAAATGACCAATAACGTTCGTCGTTTAGTCTCTTTCAAAATCAAACTATACAGGATATTTAATACAATCCTGAGTTCGGCAGTTTTTATACCATTTTGCTCCTCTTTTGACATGTTTCGTAACAGATGACTAATACTAGGTACAGTTTTCACTTGCGGTGCTCTTTTCTTGTGAATTAGAGTCCTTTTTGCAACATAAGCATCTGGCCTGTTGTGACCTTGTTGGCTTTTGTTCTTTTATTCTTTCTGCCATTAGTTGTGTACTCATCCTGGTCTAGTTGTCAGAAAAGGTACTGGTGCAGGATTTTATCTCAACTGTAACAACTATTCAGATTAATAATACACGTTTTATTGACTGAAAATTATAATAGTCAACTTTAGAACATACTGCGTCTACTGTGAGATGCTAGCTGCGCTGAGACCTAGTCACTGCTAAGTTTGTAGTTGTGTTCTGACTTAGTACTGTTCTATATCTGACTTCGTTGCTGACTAGTAACTGACGGGGTGTTCAGATATATGTCAGCCTAGATATAGCCACTTGCAGAGGGCACGCATCTTCGGTTACTCCCTCCAGGATGCGCGTCGCCTGTTTGCGATTGGCTTTCGATTGATCACTAATTTCTCCACGATTGTTCTTACGTCTGGCGTGTGGCACTGACTTTACGCCACAACATCCATCTCCCCCCGCCCCAAAAACGCCAAACCCTTGTTGTGTAGGGATCTTGACAACGTGGGAGGAGCAGGCACGTGGATGTACAGTTGGAACGGAGTCTGTAGCTTCAGAGGACATCGGACTATTGGCAGGGTCCCACCATCTGGTCTGAGCTTGCGAGGGAACGTCCTCTGGGGATACCTCCGAAGGGCCCATGACCTTTGGCTCAGGTGGTGTCGTAGACAATGACGTCCGGTGGGGACGTCGGCGTTGGAAGCTGCGTGGCATCTTGCTCAATGTCGATGGGAATGTCCAGGTGAGGTGGAGATGGCGAGGGCTCTTTTTTCTTTTCATTCTTCACCCGGCCCATCAAGAGTCGCGGTGCTATTCAGCCAATTATGAGATAAGTTCTGTCTCAATGATGTTGAGCCTCGGTGCTATGGAGATCTATGGTGGGGCGACCGCCAAAGGCTGCGTGGCCTGTGTGTTGCGTGAATCTGCCAAGAGAACAGCAGAAGAATCACAGGGTACTAACAAGGGTGATCTTGGTTCCGGTACCTGCGAATGATGCCATTGAGACCTGGAATTTCAAACATTTGAGCACCGCAAAAATTAAGGATCTCGCCCCACTCCTACTGTCTGCGACCGTTGAAAACTCTGAAAAAGACTGGGTTATGCGGAGTGAAGCGATACTTGCATGTCGTTGATTGCTGCTGCTCCGGATGGTGCGGTGGGTGGAGCAGCTCGGCCAACAATGATGATGTGAGCAGTAGGAGGTGAGGAACAATTGCAGAGTTGCCTCCTGTGAGTGCTCTGAATGAAGTTTGTCTATCTATTGCTTAAATGTCCAAATGAAGCGTTCTGCAGCGCCGTTTGACTGCGGATGAAATGGTGAGCTGGTGAGATGCTTAATTCCATTGCGTTCACAAAAGGAGCGAAATTCTTGTGATGTGAATTGAGTGCTGTTGTCAGAGACTATCAGTTTGGGGTGACCTTTCAGACAAAAAATTAAAAGACAACGCCCTAATTGTGCTACTAGAAGTCATAGAAGACATTGGGACTGTAAAAGGGTAACCACTAAAAGCATCAACCACAATAAGCCACTTAGTGTTCCAGAAGGGACCAACATAGTCAATATGCACTCGTTGCCATGGTGAATGTGCCTTTGGCCACGCAAAAAATTCCTGAGGTTGGGCTGACAGGTTGGTAGCACACACTAAGCACTGTGATATCATCTTTTCTATTTGGGTGTCCATACCCTGCCAAGTACAGTGTCGTCGTACCAATTGCTTAGTACGAACCATTCCCCAATATTCTTGGTGAAATAAGTTCAATTCTTCATTCTGCAGATGTCCCAGAATCAACACACGCGATTGTCCACTGTGTTTTGAAATGAGAATGACACCTCTATGTACTGAAAGTTCATGTCTTCTAGCAAAATAGCGACACACCAGAGAATTTTGAAAGTTCATGTTGTGAACGAGGCCATTATGTGTGAAAGTAGCGCAGCAAAATTTGTAAATAGGGGTCTGTTTCTGTGGCCCGAGCAATTTTCTTGTAGTCCAAAGGCGATGTGCAACAAACTATCTTCCTGTGCATCGATCTGACAACACGACAACTCAAAAGCATAAAAGTTTTTATCATGGTCAACCGGAAGACGGGATAGTGTGTCGGCTTTTCCATGGTGAGTTGTGAGTCAGGATCGATGGAGTTTTATTTAGGCATGAAAACTCTGTGTGTTGACCTGCTCAGAACAAAAGTAACTATGTCTCAGATGCCAGGCGCCCTGAATTTCCAGGTAATATGCCCAAAGATATTTTCTATTAAGGATCAGGTTGAAATGCAGTGCAGCTAGAAAATTTTGACTGGCTGGGGCAGAGTTGGCTTGCAATACCTGGCCAAGAAACAACAGAGGGAATTAGAAAAAAGTATGAAACAGTTATCAGCAGATATTCAATGAAAAACTCGGGATGATAAAAGATTATTGTTCTTGCACGGAGGTCATCCCTCGTCAAACACATTGTCAGTACTCATACCCTATCCTGTGGGAAAGGCAAGAGGCAATGTAAGCTGCAAGTAATCAAATGATTGAATGGCAAATCATAGAACTGTCGAACTCACCCGGTTGCAGCCCAATTCTGGCTGTTTCCAAAGCAGATGGCATGCTGAGATTGGTGTTGTATGAAAGGAACATTAATAAAATTATTATTCCTGTTTGCAACCATCCAGAGAGCATGGAGGAACAATCTTAAAGTTTCATAATGTGCAATATTTCAATAGTTTGGATATGTGAGCTTCTTATTGGCAAATTAGTTTGCATGAAGATAGTTGGAAATATGATGTGGAAGCCAGAGTTATCATTTTTCCATTTTACCATTTGGAGAATGTGAGTTCTGGACTGCTTATTGCAGCTTTGTACGAAGTACTTGGACCAGAGTTGCAGAGTAATGTGATCTTATATGTGGACGATCTGTTGGTCGCAACACAGACATGGGAAGAATTGGGTGCTGATGACCTGTTTAGCGCCCATAGAACACCAACCATCATCATCATCATCATCATGGGAAGAATATGTAGACCTGATAGAACAAATTTTTGAAAAATTTAAACAGAAGAGTGTAACAGTGAATTTGGCAAAGTCTAAGTTTGGTCCATGAGAGATCCACTTTTAAGGACATATGATCACATATGAAGGAACACGGCCAGATCCAGACAAAATAAGATCAGTCAAACAAGCTCCCATCCTGCAGAAGGAGGGGGGGGGGACGGGACTGAAAGTCTTTCTTGGGGTAATTTCATTCTTTCGCAATATCCTCCTGGACCAACTATTAAATAGTGCCAGTTTAGTAGCATTATTGAAGAAATATTAGGTGTGGATATCGACAGAAACATGTCAAAGAGTTTTGACGCAATAAAGGAAGGCATGGTAAATGTAAACATAATGTTCCAACCCAATATGACATCTGATTTTTGTTTGTGTACAGATGTATGATGCAGTGGTGTTGGTGCAGTTTTGTTCCAATGGAGACAAATAGGAAATGAAACAAAACTTTGTATAATCAGCTATGCAAGTAGAACCCTGAGAGAATATGAGTGTATTCTGAAGTAGAGCTCAAAGCTTTAGTGGTAGTTTGGTCTTTCTGCAAGTCTCACTACCTTTTGTGGGGAAAGATACACTGCAATCCTCAAACCCTCACATTTCTACAAACTGGTTGGTATGTTGGTCTCTGTTGTTACAGGAATTCGGCCATGAAATTTTTTGTGTAAAAGGTGAATGGAATGTTGTGGCCAATGCACTTTCACTTCTGCTCATTGATTTACAAGAACCTGGGGAGCTAACTTCAGATTACCATATTCTCATCATGTACAACAGCAAATTATTTAAAAGTGAATGGAGAAATGTGTCA
This sequence comes from Locusta migratoria, assembly GCA_026315105.1. Classification (NCBI taxonomy): domain Eukaryota; kingdom Metazoa; phylum Arthropoda; class Insecta; order Orthoptera; family Acrididae; genus Locusta; species Locusta migratoria. The sequence goes on along the minus strand of CM048751.1, from coordinate 159,002,141 downwards.
TTTACAAGAATAAGATGCTTGATGGATCAATAGGCCTGTAACCTGATTGGATTGTAATAATTTCTCCCTAACTTTGATCCATCAAGAATCTTCTTCTTGTAGGTGACACATTTCCCCATACACTTTTAAATAATATGCTGTCGTACATGATGAGAATACGATAATCTTAAGCTAGCTCCCCAGGTTCTTGTAAATCAATGAGCAGAAGTGGAAGTGCATTGACTTCAACATTGTGTTCACCTTTTATACGAGTTTGGCAAACAAGTCTGCTCCAGTCCTGAATCCCTGAACCAGTACAGTACACTAATAACCTGATGACAGCTTTCACATCCCGCATCTACCCTCCTGATCTGGTACAAAAGCGAATAGCCAGGGCCACTTCCTCTTCCCCCCAAACCCAGAACCTCCCACAGGGGGACCCAAAAAGTGCCCCTCTTGTCACTGGTTACTTTCCATGACTGGAGTGGACTCTAAATGTGGCTCTCCAGCAAGGATATGACTTCCTTAAATCCTGTCCCGAATTGCGATCCATCCTTCGTGACATCCTTCCCACTCCACTGAGAGTGTCATTCTGCCACCCACCTAACCTTTGTAACCTCCTTTGTAACCTCGGCAACTGGCGGACCGCAGTCCAGTTCCGGACCGTGGAAGACCAAGAACTAGACCTCCAAAAATATTTTGTAAGTGTAAGTTACATACTCTAATAATTAAAAAACAATTTTTTTGTAGATAACTACACCAAGCTACAAGTAAATAGGAAATTAATACATGATTTGGTTCAAAGTGTATCACCATTCCGTCGCAGGCTGGTTCTTTCAAAGAGACGTTTTAAGTCAAGAATTCATTTTACAACAATTTTTGAATATAAAATAATCCATATTATAAAATTTCTTGGCAGATTTTAAGAAGGAATTCGTAGCAAGATCCAAAGACTTTTCAGAAATAGACAAGTTTTCACGATTCTTAAAATCACCTTCAGAGATTTCTCCTGCAGCAGAGTGGACAGATGTGGCTGCGAAGTTGTTCCATGTTTCAAAGCTTTCACTCCAAATAGATATAATCCACTGAAGAATTTAGGAGTCAACATAGTCCAGAAAACTATTAAAAAAAAAAAAAAAAAAAAAAAAAAATTGCGATCTACCTGGCTGCTGTATTTGACTCCACAATTATTTGTGAAATTTCATTTTAAAAAATGAATTTCTTGGAGAATAATTTTCGCTCAAGACTAATGACCGTGCACTCTGAAGACAGTGCTCACATAAGCTGCTCAGCACGTAAAAATAACTTTAAGAAACTGGCTCAAGACAGGAAATGCCATTTTCCCATTAAATTTTTTAAGACATATATGCACATTTCATGGTCTTTCATACTTTCTAAGTGAAAATTAAAATAAAAAAATAGTATGTATAATGTATGACCTGTTTCTGGACTTTTCAATAAAAATTATCCATTTCATACTTTTTGTGAGTGAAAATAAAAATAAATAGCAAATAATATAAGTTTTTTTGGATTGTTTATACATTATTATTTTACATGTACTGTATTTCATGTTATTTTGAGAGTGGAAATTGAAAATGATTAAAGAATATTACGTATTTTTTTCTGGATTTTTGAATACAAATATGCCTCTCAGTTGTATTTCGTATTATTTTGTGTGGGAAATTTGAAATAAAAAATTAATAAGGAACATGAGGTTTTCATTCTGGACCTTGATAAAAATTTTCTAAAGTATCCGGACCCCATCTGAGATTACTTGTCGACCTCTGTCCTAGACCATCTCTATAAAATCCCCAAACCACCTTCCTACTCCTACCCATGTAACCGCCCCCAATGTATAACCTGCCCTATGAATCCTCCCACCACCACTTATTCCAGTCCTGTAACCCGGAAGATGTACACAATTCAGGACAGAGCCACTTGTAACAGCACCCACGTGATTTACCAGCTGACATGCCTGCTCTGTGAGGCTTCTATGTAGGAATGACCAGCAACAAACTGTCCATTCGCATGAACGGGCATAGGCAGACAGTGTTTGTTGGTAATCTTTGCCTCCAATCTCTGGACAGAGCCTCTGCCCAATTGGCATCTCTGTCCAACTTCTTTGCATTTTGCATATGTCTGCCTTGGTGTGTGTGTGTGTGTGTGTGTGTGCGCGCGCGCGCGCATGTATGTGTGTGTAGAGGGGTGTGTTTGTTTACCTATCCTTTTTCCTCCAATGGTATATCATTCCTTTCCTGGCATTGGAATGACTCCTTTCATAATATATAATATAGAAATCCGATAACTTACCCAAAGCACAGGCTCGTCGACAGATACAAATAAAAACACACACGAACAAGCTTTCGCAACTGTTGGTCGCTTCTTCAGGAAAAGAGGAAGGAAGGAGGGGAGAAAGGGAAGGATATGGGTTTTAAGGAAGTGGAAAAGGAGTCATTCCAATCCCAGGAGTAGTACTTACCTTAACGGGGCGAAGGAGCACAGGTGTGATAGTAGCACAAATAAGTGCGCGCGCGCACACACACACACACACACACACACACACACACACACACACACACACACAAACGCAAGCTTTCGCAACCCAGTTGCTTCTTCAGGCAGAAGGGAAGGATAGGGAAAAGGAAATGATGAGGGTTTTAAGGGAGGGGGTAAGGAGCCATTCCAGTCCTTGGAGAGGAAAGACTTACCTTGGGGGAAGAAAAGGAAGGTAAACAAATACACACACATTTACACAGACGCAAACCCACGTAGACATACATACTGTAGAAAGCAAAGAAGTTAAGAAGTCAGAAAGAGATACCATTTGATATATATAGGAAACTTTCCTGGTGGGATAAACAAACATAAAATATAGGAAACGGATGACTCACCCAAAGAACAGGCTCATCGACAGACACAAATAAAATCACTCATAAACACACATACAAGCTGTCGCAACCGTTGGTCGCTTCTTCAGTAAAAGAGGAAGAAAGGAGAGGAGAAAGGGAAGTATATGGGTTTTAAGGAAGTGGAAAAGATTAAGTCCTTCCACTCCTGGTATTGGAATGACTCCTTTTCCACTTCCTTAAAACCCATATCCTTCCCTTTCTCCTCTCCTTTCTTCCTCTTTTCTTGAAGAAGTGACCAACGGTTGCGAACGCTTGTATGTGTGTTTGTGAGTGATTTTATTTGTGTCTGTCGACAAGCCTGTCCTTTGGGTAAGTCATCCGTTATATATAGAGGGAAAAATTACTAGCTGGGAAACTATATATAAAAAATACATGTAGTTTACTTACCAGGCGAAAGAGCACCAGTACATAGACGTAGGCAGAGACATAATAAACACACACACACACACACACACACACACACACAAATGCTCAGCTTTCGCAACCTTCGGTTGCTTATTGAGAAAGAGCTGGGAAGGAGAGGGAAAAAGAATGGATGAGGGTTTTAAGGGAGTGTGTAAGGAGTCATCCCAATCCTGGGAAAGGAAAGGATAGGTAAACAAACACACACACATACACACGCACACACACCAAGGCAGACATATGCAAATATGTGACATAGAGGGAAGTAATGCTTAGACTGTTCCAAGGCGCCTTGATCACTAGTGATGCGGTGGTCTAGTGGGGCCAGCGCCATGGCTCAGTGCTCCTATTCATAGGACTGAATGCCCTCTGTAATAAAAAACCTGAGCCAAGTACACAACAAACAGTAACGAACAAACAGGATCAGTGACCGAAAATAACAGGACTACCCACAGAAAAAAAGAAAGGTGGTTAAGACGTCTGACTAGTGAGCATATGGGGTTCTGGGTTCAATTCCCGGCCACAGTACAAATTTTAATTCAATGCTTCACCTTTAACGTTCTATTGTTACTGTAGAATTCAATAAAAGTGATGGGAAACAGAAAATATCTGAGAAATGATATTCGTTACTTATGAGTATGTACTGTAATTTATGTTTAGAAAACTAAAGTATGGACAATAGTGATTTAGTTTGTAAAATATATCTCACCAAATTCCCATTGCCCCCAACTGATTTTAAAAGGCACTGTGAAAAATTGCACGTCCACAATTTTAATCACGTCTGTTTTTTAATATGACTACCCATCTACATACTGCATTAATGAAACTCAAAGAATTTTTAAATAGTGTGTAGTTGGCACAGGAAAATATGATGTCTAGGCCCATTTATATCTTAGTCTGTAACTGCCGCACGCTACGATTTCATTTCTGCGAGCACGAAATAATTCCAGAGGGTGTGCAGGGGTGTGGTCGAGTTACCCGCACTGCCAGGTCACCGAGTACCTATATACTGAAAGTGTGTGTGAAATGCTTGGGGGCATTACATAGTATCTAAATGTGTCTTAAAGACAGGATCATATCGTTACATCTCAAATTTGATCCTAAGAATGTACAAACTAGTTCGCAAGTGTGTTGTTTGTCAGAAAGTAAAGCCTTCCAGCATTTCAAAGCTAACCTACCTAAATCCCATTGTACCAAGCAAACCACTTGTCCTAGTATCTGTTGACTTATCAAAGGGCTTACATCAATGGCAAGAGGTGGTGTGAAGTAGAATCCACGCAGGATAAGGTGGACGGTGAGCAGAGAGAAGTTATTGTCCGAAGCGCCGTGCGAGTTCATTCCTTGATTCAGAAGTGGAGAGTGGAGGCTGTGTTAGTGCACTTCCGCCTGTCGGCCTGTGAGCTAGGCACTTCCCTTCCAGTGCTTGCTCACTGCTCCGGCCGCTACCCCCCCCCCCCCCCACCACTATCGCTATCCCCATGTTTGCCCAGCGTTCTGCGCATCTACCGGTCAATGTGCACTCTATTTAATAGCCATCTACGATCTATTTTCAAAATATGTACTACTATATGTGGCTAAAACAATAACTTCAGGTTCGATTATTAAATAAATTGAGGAAGACTATTGTAGAGAAATCTTTCGCAGCTATGACTGACAACGCTTCACACTTAATGAGTATGAAGTGGACAAGCTTTCTTAAAGAACACAATGTCAACATATCGTGGTATCACTGTATTATCCTAATTTCACGTGAAATGATGAGTAAAGCCACTGTCGCGTATTCCTGTACCAGATTGGAGGGAAGAATTAGACAACAATTTAACACCTTGTCAGAGACCACTCTCATGCACAAAACAAAACATTACAGAAATTTGAAAAACTTCAAAATATTTAAGGACGGAGAATTTGTACTTCTTTGATCCCATGCCAGAGCAGACAAATTAAAAAGGCAAACTCCTAAATCGTGATAGGTATATACAGCACTGTATGTCATATACAGCGCTGTATGTCATTGTACACGTTCCTCATCCTGGAAGCTATCTTTTGGCATCTCCTCACTCAAGAAAATTGAATGGTATGCATATACACAAGGATTTAAAATGGTATATTGAGTAAGATGTGTGTTTTATGTACATTGCTCGAAACAATTGGGGGATTAGGTGAGATATCATACTATATGTTATTTTTCTGTCTCAACTCTTTACTTGAGATTTACATGGCATTTTCTTTGAACGAGGCACTATGGGGCTATCATACTAGTGAAAGTAATTATCATTGAACTCTAAAATGGTGTGTGATCACCTTGGACAGCCAATACAGGTGCACTCCTGCATGCATTATCAGTCAGCTCTTGAGGGATATTTGACGATTTTCCCATGAGTGCAATATCCAGCTCTGCAACTGTTGCAGGAGGTGCTGGTCTGGCATCTGCCAAGTGCATCTTAGACATGCTCAATTGGGTGAACTTGCTGGCTACTTCATTTGTTCAATCATCTCAGCTTCAAGCACTATTGTCCACCAGTGCAGCTCTGTAGAGACAGGAATTACTGTTCACCAGTGCAGCTTTGTGGGGACAAGCATTATTGTCCACTAGAAGGAATCCATTTCCTAAGGCATTGCAAATGATCAAAGGATCTCGTATGTGTACCTCTGAGCCCTCAAAGCCCCATTCTGAATGACATAGAGGTCCATACATTTGCCAAGACTGATTTCTGCCCACACTGTTTGTCCACGACCATGATATGATGTTTTTGTTACATGTAAGTAGGATTCTCTCCAGATAAGGGAACGATGATTGATTGTCTCAACAGAAAATCTTGACTCGCCTGTAAACAGAACCCGGCACCATTAATCATGACTCCAGTCCTGATGTTCCTCCACCGTTTCTGTGGGCTAAACAGTGGGTTGGTTTTAATGGGACACACACCATAGGCCTCTGTGCATAGAGGCCACATTCCTGAAGGTGATTTTGGACTGTTTTGTTGCTGTCTGGAGGGTGCATTGCAGCTGAGTTGCATTCAGCCTACTGCCTCTATGTGCTGTTAACCAGATATAATGGTAATCTTTTGCTGATGTTACTGATGGACGACCTTGGCCTTACCTTCTTTTAATGGTTCATGTTGCCTGAAATCACATCCAGTCCTGGAAATTACACTTTGGGACACTCCAATAGCTGCAGCCATGTTCCTCTGTCTCTGTCCCCTTTTGAACCTTCCTGTGGCTCTCCATATCATAGCTTCTGGTTAGTCACACAGTTGTTGCACTGCACTACTTGCTCACTACACTATCTGAAACCAACTGTTTGTGTAATTTGTATGGTAAACATGAGTCAACCTCAATCCTCAGTGAAGCAACATTCTGTTATTACCAGTATCTCTGTTGTTGTCTCCACTCCTTAGACATCAAAACCATTTTAGCTCATTCTGCTGATGACAATACTTCAGAACCTATACTCAGGCCACTGACGTTTACAAATAACAAGTGAAGAGCAAGAAGCATGAGGCGCTAGTCACTGGGGAACGATCCAATCACAGCGCGGTAAACACTTCCGGTGGTCATGTGCCATGATGTCAAGGTTCTCACGTTGTCAGCTTTGTTCAGTGTACCATAAACAACATTGTGTATCGTGTCTACCAAGTGTTTACATTGTGTGTGCTTTTTCGCTGTGATTTGTTTTACTGTGAGTGGTTTAGCTTTACTTCCCAAGCTTAAGTAATGTCTCTGAAAAGAATTTTGCCTAGTAATAACCGTCTGTGTCGAGGTGTGCCGCTGAACAGCCAGGCATTAGACTTGCTGTGGAGAACTCGTGAGTTTTTCGAGCAGGAGGAGACGTTCTTGACTATTCATGGTCAGCCATCCATTCTTGCGGATAAAGTTGTTGAACGAACAGCCAAAACTCTTGGACTTAGTGTAAGATCAGTGGTGAGTAAGGACTTAGTGTAAGATCAATGGTGAGTAAGTGAGTGCTGTTGCAAAACTTGCATGATGCAGATGAGTGCCTCGACAATCGCAAGTTGTGTGGATCACGGGACTTATTTTTAGGGACACAGGGAAAAAAGCAGCAGCCTGCCCTGTCACCCAATTGGATAATTTCCAGATAGATGCACTATGTAGGCATATTTATGGATACTACAGCAGGAGGGAATACTGTACTGTAGCAAAATTTCTTTCACAGAAAGAAAATAAACTTTTCATGGGTGGAAAAACTTCACTTAAATTTGTGCTTTTCCAGTAGAAAAAACTAGATGGACGCGAAGTTCTGTTAGAAAAGGCACATTTGTTACAGCTTGCAGCCTTTTGCTTGCATAAAATAGTGGGAAAAGACATTCATTCCAAAGTATGGCGCGACGAGACATGGGTTAATGCCGGGGAATCTGTGAGGAAATGCTTGTCAGATGATGACACCCCAAACAGTAGAGGTCATCAACTGACGGAAAGAGGGGCTAGATCGATTGTGGTCCATGCAGGCTCATCTAGTGGTTTTGTCCTAAATGCACTTGTTGTTTTTCGAATTAAAGAGACGGGCAATTACCATGAATGCGTGAACCACATACGATTTGTTGAGTGGTTCAGGAATCTCTTAAAAGAATTGACAGTCCATACCATGATTGTAATGGACAATGCTCCGTATCATTCAGTGAGACTGAAAAAGGCCCCAACTTCAAACAATTGGAAAGAAGTTAGGGAGCATAAATATTGCTGCAAATATGTCGATGTCAACACTTCTTTTATATTCACTCATTAAACAAAATACGCCTATTATGCCCATGTATGTAGTAAACAAAATCGCAAAGCAGCAGGGTCACCATGTAATAAGGCTGCTCCCATATCAGTGCCATTTTAACCCTATAGAACTAGTATGGAATGACATGAAGAATTACATAAGGAACAATAATAGGTCTTTCACAATAGCAGAGGTGGAAAGCATGTTGCATTAAGCTATTGCCAATGTGGATGCTGCATTTTCTAAACATAAAGGTTGAGCACATTGAAAAACTGATTTGGGCAGTGCAAACAATGGAAGGGATCCTCAGTGATCATGAACAGTTAATGATTTGTCTTGGTGATGATGATGATGAAGGCGATTTTGGCAGTGACATCAACAGTGAAGATGGGGAGCTGGATGGAATTGCACCATTGTTGTTGTAAATTGGTGAGTGAAAAGCATTGTGATTATAAAACGTAGAGAGAGAAGTTACTATGTTGATTATTGTTTATTTCGTATGTCATGATCAAATGCTTATTTTCTATATTTCTTTGGTCTATTTTTGAAAGTGTGTACATTGTGCTCTTGTCTACATTACTATGCATTAGTTAATCGCTGCTTTGTGATAGCAGCTCAAGAACGAATTATTATATGCACCTTTATTGCTCAGTAGCTTATGTTTACGAGATGCAACTGAAAATCGTTTTGTCAGCTATGTGTATAGAGGCTATTGTTGCAACGTTGCTATAGCAATGTAGCCAACTTAACTCACCATAACACAAAACAAAGAGTGAATTGTTTCAGCGGCCCGGATATAGATATCTTAACTGAGTTCCCCCTAATTGTTTTGACCAGTGTACTTAATCAGCAAAAAAGATTTCCTAGTTAGGGGGTTATAAATGGAAAGGCGACGTTAGCTACATGGTATACCAAATAACTAATTATGGTGTTGCTGCATTTTTTTTTAAATTTTAACTATGGTGTAATACACTACAAGAAGGGTTAAAATTTTACTTACAGCAGCGGCATAACGGCCGTTGAATTCTTTTTCAAAAATCAGTCAAGTAGAATGAGGGGAATAATTCTTTATCTTCACGATGAAATAAATAATTTAAGGTGTTCTGCTCATTAATTAATAATTCGCCTAAAGCGAATAGTTTGTTGGCAACGATAGCAAACTAAACCGCTGCCATTGCAAGTAATACTTAACCCAGGTAGGACACAAAAAAGAAATATTTTTTTTCTTCCTAGCTGTATCCCACTTGGAAGTGTGTCTGTGTGATAGTGTGAATGCTTGCTATTCTGAAAAATGCTAATGGCTGATAGCTCAAGTGTTCTTTGCATGTGTCTTTTTTATGTGCCTGTCACAGCTTGTCATATGTCTTTGTGATGAGTTGTAAACAATCCTTAAATTATTACTAGAAACTACATACTATAACGTGATTGGCTAATGACAATGTCACACAACTCCTGCCATTTTCATCTGTTTTCAACATCAACACACTAGTAAGTAAAATTTAACCCCTTATTGATGTCTGAGTAGGCCTAATGTTTCTCCTTTGTTCATTTTTAATATGTTGAAAGAAAAATGAAAAGTGCTTTCAAATATTATAGAATGTCTGCAGTTTTGTTAAAGTTATCTACTGGCTAACATCATATTCCACTATAACTTCTTATATATTAAATAGTTTCTAAAACTGAGTAAGAAAAGATTAAATTATGCTAATGATCCTGTCTACAACATTTTAGGTGCAGTGCAATTCAAAAGAAAATTGAATGTATACAATATAATTTCCTCTTTTCCTTTTTCCATCAGAGAGATCATTTAAATGGTGGGTGGCACCTACCTTAAGGGTCTTGAAAAAAAGGAAAGACAAGCTTGGACCAGAACCATTACAAAGACGATCCACATTTTTGGAATGGTAAGTTTTTATTCTCTTTCTACTGTCAAAACAGCATGGTTAAAAGTCCAACTTTAGCATATATTGACCCTCATTCGATGTCTGGGCAATGATGGACTTGGTTTGGCAGTAAAGACAGGCGTCAGAACCTACTTTACGTCTGGCGGTACCTTGCTTTCTACTTTCCACACTTCACAGAAATTTTCTTGCAAACTTTGCTGGACTAGCACCCATGGAAGAGAGTATGATGCAGGGACATGTTTAGCCACAACATAGGGGATATTTCAAGAATAATTTACATTCTGAAGGCAATTATTTATTTCATTTACTTCTGAGCATGAATTTTGGGACACTATGTGAGATGTGTAAATTTGTGTTTGTTGGGAAGAGTGCATGTATAGCTAAAGTGGTTAATTTGACTGCTCTTGATAAGTGGGAGATGCGTGTTCAAGTTCCAGTCTGGCACAAATTTTCACTTGTTGTCATTCGATTTATTCCATCGACGAATTGTATCTGATGTTGGAAATTCTCCTTTGTTATATACGTAAATTGTCTTGACTGTTGACATCATGCTGCTGCCTTGGAGCACCACTATCCAATCCCTGTCCTACCCACAGTGTTCCTCTTTGTGAATCCCTCATAGCACCCAGACAAAGCCTAGCTGACCTTTTGTACATTACACATCCTGCCGAACTCCCTAACATCACTTCACAAAGTCCAGAGCCAAAATAACCCACACCTAAAAACATATTCTTACATAATCATTTTCCCTGCAGACAAAGGTTCCACCTCTGTTGTTATGAATCACAGTGACTACCAAGAAGAAGGGCTGCACCACTTTTTGACTCTTCCATCTACAAGTTGTGCCTCAGTGACCCCATGCCACAAATCCAATCTCTGTTGAATTAACACGGCTCCTCCAAGAAGTTGTAGTGTTACATTGAACACTATGTGAGGTGTCTGCACAACCAATATTTAATAAGCTTCTTCTTGTAGGCCCCGTGCTTGTCACACAGCCTCACAACAGATGGAAATTTGACAACTTTACTATAATTCCATCTAAATATTCATACTGATTGGAAATGTGGTTCTGTAACCTGGTATTAACTAAAACAAATTCACATTACTTTTCAGTTCCTTTTCTCTTATTTATTCCTTTTTTCGAATCCCAAGTGCTCCCCAGAACTCCGTATGGCATTGCAGTTTCCTTGCAACTCTCTGTGTGACATCACAACCCGCACTGCTGCACAAAGCCCAAAGGAACACCTCAGAGAAGGAAAATATAAAAGAAAAAAGAACAAAACATATTAAAATTTCCTCCCTTCTAACACCTATTTGACTTTTACTTGTTTGTTTAATGGTTTAAATCTAAGATTCTGGTTTTTGAAAAACAAAATTTCAAAAATATGTTTGTAACCTTACAACTAATACCTTTTTACATCGACTTCAGGTATCTAAATATTAAGTCGATATAGGCTTGCACAGAGTAGAAGCTGCCACCAGGCGGTGCAAAGTAGTCACAGATGATGAGACATGAAGTAATTGAAGTTTCTCTGTAATCTAAGACTAACTTAACAGGACAGAAAAGACAAATGAAGCATTAATTCTTGTTGATTTTTATGTATGTTTGTGGTACTATCGCATTGTTCATTCATGGTTAGGCTGATATTCAACATATTTGTTCTATTATTCATCTATAAGTGTAATAAGGCAAATAAATTGATTTTAAGAAGTTTCTCAGTACAGTTGAGTTCTGATGGGTGATTTCGGACAGTTTTGAGATAATTTTCACTACAATTTTTGAAGGTTTTGTCGGATTTAATTTTTTTTTTTTAATCCTAGAAACAGAACGTCCATGTGCATCTACTTTTGCCTGAGACAGACAAATAGATTGTCCGAAATCACTCAGTGGAGTGGGGTGATTTCAGACACGTGTATTTTCAATCTCTGTCCAGTGTTTCAAAGGGTGTGAGGTGATTTCAGACACAAATTGACTTTTTTTATTTCTGCTTTCTATCTGTTTGATTATTGTGACTTTTAACACATTTTAAGGATGTCCACCATTAAAATAAGGGATAAGGACTGAGATAAGGAATTTTATTTATTAAACGCTTTTCTATACTGTAGTGTTACCTCTGCAGAACTTGAAATTCTACAGGACTGTGTATGATAAATTGGTATAGCACCATCACTACAAGAACTCTTTATTTCATTGTAATTTAAGTAAAATTTAGTCTTCTGGCTTGAGTCTTCTCAACAATTAAGATGACGCAATGTAAGGCTCAGCTACTCTGTTCCTTGTGCGTTTCTTCTTTGTATAACTATACTCGGACTCATAATAATTCCGGAGATTACTTTTTTGGACAGAATAATTATAACGAGCATTTATTGACTAGTAACTTTATAGACGTTTTTAGAAGAATACACTCATTTATTCTCCTAAAGAATACATTATTGTCTCGAACTTGAGATCAACACTCTCATCTCACATCAAACTTCAACAGTGATCTAACAAAATTTCATCAACTCATCAAACAAAAGAAACAAGGTTCACAGAGCATGCAAATTACATACTTATTCCTTGACCTTTAAGTTAATTTACATTCAAATTCACTTTACATAATACTTTTCATTAAAAAATAATTGATAATTAATCTGAAAAATAGAGACAGAAAGAAATCAGAAGAAAGTATTTCTCCATAAATGGTATTTAAATAGACAATTTGACATTATTATGTTGGTTCATGCGGTTGTAGTGCCACTTGTTACACTACAATGTGTTAATTTGCCACAGTAAATATCTCGAATTGTTTTCTTTAAAATTTCCGGGTCATAATGACACCAATCTTGAACACCTTTCTTACTTTTATACATTCTCGGCATTGTCCGAAATCACCCCACAAAGTACACAATTTAGAAAAAAAACTCTGTTTGTTGGATAACTTTACACAAACCCTTGACAAACTGGTACAAAACTTCTCACAGTGCTGCAGCTTACTGATCTTGGCAACTGAAGCTACAATACTTTTTCGCCAATCGCAACAACAGAAAGTTTTTGCTCCATAACACTGCGAGAACTCTCAACAATGAGACTGTTTGACTGATAATTGCCTTGGTAAACAATCAATCCAAATGCCGGAGTGTGGGACATGGGAATCACAGTCTCATACATAAAATAAGCAGCTGTGGAGGTGGAAAGTAGCGCTAATTCGTTGCTATGCAGCAGGAAAGTGAAGATAAACCACATCGTCCAAAATCACCCCGACGTCCGAAATCACCCCATTTGACAGTAGTTTACAAATTATAGTTGCACATATTGGAAATGACAGAGGCACAGTTGAGAAGGAATCTCTTAATTAGAACCGAATACTGCTACATTAAATTACATGCTTAACCTGGCTGGAAGTGACTTTAAGTATGGAAGTGTTAGTTCACCGTTTGAAGAATATGCTATAACCAGCATCCAGAACATTTCATGTGGTGACGAAATCTGCAACTATACATCACAAATAGTGCTTATTGGTGATGTTCAATGAATGGTAAAACTTCAATCCTACAAACGATCGCTGGATAAATGTTTATCAGGGATGATATATTCCTTCTTGACGAGAAGAAATATTAGTGTGCGAATCTTGCACTGAAAGAAGAGAAGACTTAGTTCAGAGATTGTAGAGGTACCGACAGATGCGTAATACAGAACTCAGTCACTCTGACGTGGGTCAACTGCTGATCATGCTCGACTACTTGGGGCGTCAACTTCGTTTGTCTACAGTGTGGTGAGCCTACACACATCATGTGTGTTTGTGTTGTTTTTATTTGTATCTGTTGACGAGCCTGTGCTTTGGGTAAGTTATCCAATTTCTATTTATTAATTTTAATACATATTTATCCCGCCAGGAAAGTTTCCTTCATGTATTTAACGAGACTTCAGTATAGAAAAATGGCAGATACAAATTCTGTTCCTCCATCGTTAGAACTTCTTATTCGAGAAATGAAAACCGAACTCGTAAAACAAATTAGTGTTGTTGTTGTTGTTGTTGTGGTTTTCAGTCTGCAGACTGGTTTGATGCAGCTCTCCATGCTACCCTGTCCTGTGCAAGTCTCTTCATCTGAGGATTCGTTTGACAACCTACATCCTTTTGAATCTGCTTACTATATTCGTCCCTCGGTCTCCCTCTACGATTTTTACCCCACACACTTCCTTCTAATGCTAAGTTGACAATTCCTTGATGTCTCAATGTGTCCAACCAATCTATCCCTTTTCTTAGTCAGGATATGCCAGAAATTCCTTTTTTCCCTGATTTGGTTAAGCACCTCCTCATTAATTACGTGAACTAACTATCTAATTTATATCATTCGTCTGTAGCACCACATTTCAATTGCTTCTATCATCTTTTTATCTGAACTCCTTATTGTCCACGTCTCACTCCCATACAATGCTAAACTCCAGACAAATGCTTTCAGAAAGGACTTCCTAACATTTAAATTAATACTGGATGTTAACAAGTTTTGCTTCTTTAGAAATGCTTGTCTTCCCATAGCCATTTTGCATTTTATATCTTCTTTGGCCATCAGAAGTTATCTTGCTATCCAAATAACAAAATTCATCTACAAATTAGTGAACAAATAAAAAATCAGAAAGCTGAACTAGTAGTACAAATTAAAAAACTGAACTACTAGAACAAATTAGAAACCAAAGTGGGAAGATAGAGCAACTGTCAGTTTCTGTAGTTATTCAAATTATCAATTTTCAAGAGAATTTGAGGGAACTAAAATCTGATATTGAAAATAAAATATCTTGAAACTTCCTGGCAGATTAAAATTGTGTGCCTGAACCGGGACTCGAATCTGGGACCTTTGCCTTTCGCGGGCAAGCGCACTACTGACTGTGCTATCCTGACACGACTCACGATGCCGCCTCACAACTTTACTTTTGCCAGTACCTCGCCTCCTATTTTCCAAACTTCACATAAGCTCTCCTGCGAAACTTGCAAGACTAGCACTCCTGGAAGAAAGGATATGGTGGAGACATGGCTTAGCCACAGCCTAAGGGATGTTTCCAGAATGAAACTTTCACTCTGCAGCGGAGTGTGCACTGATATGAAACTTCCTGGCAGTTTAAAAGTGCGTGGTGGAACTGGGACTCGAACCTGGGGCCTTTGCCTTTCACGGGCAAGCGCACTACCGACTGTGCTATCCCAACACGACTCACGATGCCGCCTCAAAACTTTACTTCCGCCAGTACCTCGCCTGCAGAGTGAAAGTTTCACTCTGGAAACATCCCTTAGGCTGTGGCTAAGCCATGTCTCCACCATATCCTTTCTTCCAGGAGTGCTAGTGTTGCAAGTTTTGCAGGAGAGTTTCTGTGAAGTTTGGAAAGTAGGAGACAAGGTACTGGCGGAAGTAAAGTTGTGAGGTGGCATTGTGAGTCGTGTTGGGATAGCACAGTCGGTAGTGCGCTTGCCCGCGAAAGGCAAAGGTCCCAGGTTCGAGTCCCGGTTCCGGCATGCAATTTTAATCTGCCAGGAAGTTTCATATCAGCGCACACTCCGCTGCAGAGTGAAAGTTTCATTCATGAAATATCTTGTTTAAAATCTGAGATGCATATTAAGTTACAAGAACAAGATGTAAAACTTGGCTCCTTTCAAGATACTTTAAAAGTATCTAGGTGCCAAGCTAACTATGATAATTTAAAGTCAGAAGTGGATCAATTAAAACAAAATACTTCTATAGTAGATAATATAAAAGGTGTAGTAAATTAATCTGTAGACGCTAAGTTTGCTTCAAGTAAAAAAGAGGTAGTGGAGGATATGTTACAGAACGTCACAGAGAATTGTATAGTAGTGCAGGTTATTAATCAAGTATTTGATGAAAAGTTAGGCTCTATTAATGAAAATTTATCTGACTACTAGAAGAAATTAAACTCTTTAGAAGAGAGATCTATATCTGAGTTAACTCAAATTAAGGAAAGAGTACTTAGTATAGAAAATCAGTTAGAAACTTTGGGAGAAAGTTCATTATGAACATAAAGAAAGGGGAATCTTGGGGTTGTGTAACATTTGTGAGCAAAAGGTAGACTTAACAGATAGGAAGATTAAAGAAAATTGTTCCAATTCACATAATGTAAATGACTAGATGTCTGAAGTAGGAATTACCAACCACCAGTTAGATATACTGTGAGATGAGATAAATAAAACCAAAACAGCTTTAAACTTAAATGAACCTGGTACTTTCAACTACCAAATAACTTCTCCTATGCAGTCAAGAGACGATACAACCAATTTTGCTCAAGGCTTAAACCTATTGAAAGAGTTACCCAAATTTAAACCGGGGGGAGAATTACATCCTAACCATTTCCTAGAGGTATTCAATAGAACCCTAGTTGGACAGACTTACAGAAAATTAATTTTACACTTTGTTATCCAGTTGGCAAGGTTTTGGAATGGGATTCAGCACATTCAAAAGAGTTCGTGTCATGGGTTGACTTAAAAAAAAAAAAAAAAAAATTCAAAGAAAAATAGCCCTCAGAGGAATCGGCACTCTTCGCTGATTTGACAATGTGATGTCCGCCAGGTCTCGAGTCATCTGTTCTGATATTTCCTTCTTGTTTTCTGCAGAACAGGTTCTTCACTCTTTTACTATTATTCAGACTTTATAACTGTTCATTCTTAACACTGTCTGTCAGAATTACCTACCAGATATTGACAAATTCAGATATGAGCAAGGTCTCTATCTAAAACCTACAGAGGACGTGATAAAATAGAATGCAGATATGAGACATCAATTCCAGATTTGACAAAAATCCTGAAATGAGACATTTTTTATTTATATATTTGTGTGTTTAATTGTAAGATTATAAATTATGTTTTGTTATGTGTGTTCTGATGGGTTTCTGCTAGTAAGGCAGAATGAATCTATTTGTCTCTACATAGAAGAGACAGAATACTGGGAAAGAAGTCAAATCTTATTTAATAACTGTTATACAGGGTGATTTGATACTTGATTTTTTTTTTTTTTTTTTTTTTTTTTTTTTTTTTTTTTTTTTTTTTTTTTTTTTAGTTTATAGTGGGGATTGCTACAACTATGTATACTTAAACACACGCATAATCCAAAAGTAGCACATGTATCTGAGAATAGTGAAATCACCTCTGGGCTGTTCAACATCTGTGAACTAAGGTGTTTTTTGAAATGGAGTTCAGAAAAATCAAACTTCTATTGCCTCTTGTCAGACCAAAGAAACAGCAGCAAAAAATGAGAGTATCAAGCTCAACGCTTGCATACCCAAGGTGCCAAATTGGACTGCACATCCACCTAAATAAGTTAGGATCTAACTGTGGATATTTAATAGGAGAAACAGCCTCACTTTTTGGATCTGTCACTCCCAACAACACCATTTTCCTGATCTACCAAGTACAACTACTTTCAACCTGTCTCCTTCGTATCCTTCAACACCTCTAAATTATCAATGTGCGCTTTTCACTTCATAACCTCCTTCTATATTGCCATGTACTCATACGTAGCAAGTTATTACACTACTGTGCACTCTTATTCATAATGCTCTTCCTTTACCCCTCACCTGAAGCGAGTTAACGATAGTAAAATCCAACCTAAGGCTGTTAAATAATCCACAAGAGATATATTCCTTTGAAATCGCTCTTGTCTATTCTTATCACAGTGAAACATTAACATTTTAATAGCATAGGACATCAAGACAATAAAATTCCCTTATTCAAAAAACAACCAGTGTCCAGAACACTTCAAAGTTATCTTCTCAATCCATCTCCCTCCTCAGCCTAACAGCACCCTGCACACCCACCTTCTTTATGCTCCTCACAATCCACAACTGGTTACTGTTCTCCTTATTGACCAACACCTTCAACCAGTTGTCCAAAATTTACCCTGCCATATCAAAGATAGCAATCAGTTCCTTCTCCAACTCAATGTTCCCACCCCTGCTGCCAAGGCTCTCCAATCATTGGAATAGCACCTCAACAATGGACATATTGGAACATTCTTGTCAGAGGTGATATGAATATCAACGTAAATAGAAATATATAATCCCTGAGATGGATTTTCATATAGAGTATGTCAAAGACATTAAAGATAAATCTGAAGCATTTAATTAAAATTTGTGATGCGACCAGGAATTGAACCCGCATGCTTACTAGGCATGGAGAGCCTTGGCAGTAGTGGCAATATTCTGTGGAACACAGAAGCTGAATTAAAGTTTGTGACATGAAGGAAATTGTGCTTAGACTATTCCAAGGTGCCTTAATTGTAAATGATGTGGTGGTCTAGCGGTAAGATGTCTGCCTAGTAAGCATGGAAGTCCGGGTTTGATTCCCGGTCGCATCACGAATATTCGTGACGAAAATCCGTCTCGGGGGCATAACTTGTCAAAATTGCAGGAAAAACTGAAATGTGTGGAGATGTACAGTTTATGTCTACAGATGCAACGCTTGCCATGAAATGGGGCAATGAAAGAGAAGTGGGGTTGTTGACCACCTAGAATACTGCAAAAAATGTGTGATACACAGAAGACAGACAAAAAGACGAGTATGGGAGCAGTTAACCACACTGACATGCTACTGAGTTCAGTCGAATCAGTGTGAAAGATTATACACGAAGTTCTCCTTCCAGATAATAGATCTGTGTGTTTTAAATG
The DNA here is from genome assembly GCA_026315105.1 of Locusta migratoria. Taxonomy (NCBI): domain Eukaryota; kingdom Metazoa; phylum Arthropoda; class Insecta; order Orthoptera; family Acrididae; genus Locusta; species Locusta migratoria. Next base: position 158,983,580 of record CM048751.1, on the reverse strand, counting down.
CACATTCTCTTCACAGAGAAGTAACAGGGCAAAAAATGCCAATAGCAGAATTTCCTCTATCTCTGGTAAGAGAACTTGTTGAAACATATGCCATAAAATAGAGGAAAACTGGCAGAGGGAGCCACTCTGATGACGACAAGCCTCTGCGATTTACCAGAAGGCATTTTCCCAATATAACTGAGAACGAGCGCTCAAAGAAAAGTAGGCCAATGCGAAGATGTGCAGTTTGCTCAAAGCATAAAGTGTGCCGAGAAAACCGGTATGAGTGTAAAATGTACCTCTATATGTGGTGCCATCTTTTGACACTTACCAAACGAAAAAAGAAAATAAAATTCAAAGTAAATGTAAGTGAAAATAAATAAATTAATTAAAAAAGGAAAAAAATATGACCAAAAATATAATGAAGTATTTTATCAATTTCAGCAACTGTTCAGATTATGAATTAATGAAATGCAGCAACCAGTTGCCATAATCTCTGCACTTAGCGTTGATTCTCCTACTAGCATGTACATTCATTAAGCGACAGTACAAAATAGACCAGAAGAAGGGCACTCAAGTGCCCGAAACTGGTCGTTAAAGTTAAAAATAAATAACCACAAGCAACTGGTTGCTGCATTTCATTAATTTATAATTTACAAAAATATATTATTAACTTTGCCAGTGCTGGTCTAAAGGCTGGATAAAAAAGGATGGAAAATATATTCAGAAGGTATGAACATTAGTAATGTTTAAAGATTGTTAAAACAATACTGACTGAGATATAATCACTTGTATGGCTTGATGCACAAATTTTAATCAAATTCATTCTGTATGGGAAAGAATTACGTAAATGAAAATTTGTATTTGAGAACCCTGTGTTGTTAGGTTACTACATATCAAGTTTCACATTTGTCATACTTTCAGTCCCTGAGATGTAAGAAGCTGAATTTTGAGATTTCTTCTGGTGGTAATTTTTGTTGTTGATAAATTTGATTAATGTTTTTGGCTGAATATGGCTCGTAATTTTGTTCTTTTTTCTTTTTTATTCTTGAGATAGCAAATACAGTTGTACAAGGTAGCCAATTTTAATATATTTTAACAAGTTATTAACCAAGATATAACAGTTCCACTTCCTCAGAAATTCACACGCACTCTGCAAAACGTCGTGCATGAAGTCAAAACAAGTGATAATATCGCATTCAGAATGACATTGATGATTGTTAAACTTCACCAATGTTCATAGTGGAAACATGAGAATGTTCATATAAAATTACTTCGAAATCTGTTTTAGTTGATCAGGAAAATGTTCCGAAATTTATTTATTTGACGTGGAATGACTGTTGGTTCAGTTATTCATCTGCAATAATTCTTCTGCCACAGAGGAAGTATGCAGATAGCGTACATTGTGTGTCAGTGATCACACACTGAAGGCCACATAGCTGTCACCACTCTGGCTCCAGAAATATTCAGCATAGGGCAAGGTCGGCTGAGTGAGGGGCTGAGCGGCGGGCGGCAGCTGCCGGGTTAGCACAATAGCGCAAGTGTGGGGATTAGGCAGCCCCACAGGCGCGCGACTCGACCCGACTAACCAGATGCTCAGCGGCAGCAGCTAAAGGCATAATATTATTTGATCTCCAAAGGTTGTTAAACTTCATGTAAAGGCCACTTCGAAATGCCAGACAGGGCATTCATACTATGATTGGTTGTGTGGCCATCCTCTGCAGCAGCTTTTAAAAGTAAATATAAAAGGTTTTCTGTCTTATGCTGATTGCAACTAAGACAATTATTTCACACCAGACACATTTTACTTTTTATTTATAAAGCATCTTCTGTGGTTTTATAAATACTAATATGAAGGTTTGTACAATTATTTTTTTCATATATAAATTAAAAACAGCTTTTAACTTTTTGTGCACATTTCATGTTTTTAAATTGATGTATAATTTACTTATGGTTTTATTGCATCTAGACGTCAAAAACTACCAGAAAGAAATGAATACCAAAGTGCAAATAGTCTAGGAAAGAGATAGATTGGCTGTCCAGTACTTACCTTAGGTCTGTACCGCAGACAGTCATACAAAAACATGAAAATGGAAATGAAAAATAGGATACGAGCTTTTGGAATTTTTTTTTTTCTTTCAGGCATGAGAGGAGGGAAGAGAAAGGGAACAGAAGGGAAAGGTTGTCCACAACATACGCCATGAGTGGACATTGAAATAATTTGATAAGGATAAATGAAAATTTGTATCCAGCCAGGATTCGAGTGTGGACCCTCCTGTTGTCACACAGGCACTACGGCACTGGGGACACAGTGATCAGTATGGCTGCATGAGCTACTCTCACATGCCTTCTCACAAAACCTCAAATAATGTAGTGGCTTTGTCCAATATCATTCATTACTGAAGGCATTTCACAGATTGCCTAGTGTGCATCTGCACTGAAGAAAGGATCAGTGGATATCTTCATCTTAATTATATATAAATAAATTAATTATCTGTTACAATTATATTTATGGGGATCTTTCAGTAACTAAATAGACAGATTGATGTAGAAAAAATAATTGTTTTTTCCTTGCAATACGAGACTTACTACTATCCAACATAAATCACACCAGTGCCCCAATGATGAGCCAGTTTTTCTTGCATTCTGAATTTCTTTTGGGCAGGTGATGGGGTGTGCTTCTGTTCCACACTTTATCATTTGGATCCTGATTCAGAATAGTGAACCAGTTTCAACAATGTTAAAATCTTGTATCTTAAAGGGACACCATACATTTCACAGCATTTATGTTTCCTTTTGTTGTTGCATTAACTCTTCCAGGACCCATCTCACACTTGTCGCTGATACTGTTATACAATGTGCCAACACCTTCTGCAACTGGTTTTGCTATATGTTCAACTTCAATATATCAGTCTTCACAAATAATGTCATAATGTGGGTTTCAAGCAAAGAAGTTGACATTTGAACTGGTGGTCCAGGACATTGTTACCTAGATTCAGCCATTTTTGTGTTGTTGTATTGACTTATAAAAATTTGCGTGGTTCATGCAGCTTTCATCACACTATAAAATCATTCAAGGATAGATTTTAGCCAGTTTTCCATCTTCAGGAGCAAAATTAATCTTAAGCTAATATGAAAATTTCAAGCACTCAGCTATTAAGTTGAATAATGGTGCTGTAATCAATTTTTTTATCATCCTTGTGATGCCAAACTAAAGTAATGTAAGTAGAAACCCCTTGTATAAGCAATTTCATTTCTACATCCATTTGTGTGACTAATTATTAAATGTTCTTTGTGTTTCTAATGATATTACTGATTTTAGTGGGCATAGGCCATCCTTAGACCATGATTCAGTGCCAAAATTGCCAAAACCATGTTGTGACTCTCATACTATCCTGTAATGTGCAAATCTTTAAATTTTTGCTGGAATTTTACTGTTTTCAAAACAATAATACATTGCAGGAACTATCATGCTGAAATTTTTGCATTTGGCAAGCGGCTGAACGAGAAATTTGACAAAACATTGCTGCAGCAAGCATTTACAACACGATCTTATATTATTCAGGAGGAAATGAAGCTGGAGCAGCTAGGTATTGAAGATCCCAAGCTAACACTTACTGACAATCAAGAACTATCAAAAGAAGGCTTCAAGTTTATAAAAGACTATGTAGACCTTTATCTGAGGGAATCTTTGCCTAAGTTGCCAGAAGAAGGTATTTTGTAAGTGTATAAATGCAGTATTCCTAGATTTTTTGTTTTTGTTTTCATTCTTTGTGTGTTCTTTTGGAATTAACACTTGGTTTTTTATACAGAGCTCTTCGTAAGTTCCTAATGGCAGATAGCATGTTGGCTTCAGTCTCAAAGAATATTGGAACTGAGGAACTTATTCTTTCTGCTGTAAGTACATTGATAGTTTCTTATTCATTCTAATTATTGCCATATTAGTTCTATTGTGTACATTATAATTAGTTTTTAAATAATGTCATATTCTTGTAATTGTCAAATATGAAAGGTAAAGATAGAAAGCAAGAAATTTTTCTTGAGAAATATGTTTTCCTATCATTAGAGGTGAGTTTAGGGAGTATCCTCCCACACACTAATCACTGAATGGATAAATTTTTCAAGTAGGGTAACTATTAAATATTATGTGCCTAAATAAGCTCACAAATATCATCTTTGGCTAAAATCCATCCATTTCAGTACTCTGTCTCACCTTTTGTATTCATCTGTGGGATTGATTCTTTTCGTATCTGTGACTTTTTCAAAGCCGCTAGAATTATTCATTTGTTTGTGGTTCTTATCATGCACCTAGGGAAATTTTGGCGAGCTTTTAAACTTGTCTTCATATGCTATAAATTTCTGTTAGTAAAAAGTAATTGAATTGTTTGTAGAACACTGCTGATACAAGGATCTAAACTTTATCTTCTGCTGTACCACTGATTCCCTTGAATCCAGTTTCCTCCCTCTCTTGTGAACTGCATTATTTTTTTATTTTTATCATTGTTTTGTGATTTATTGTGCTCTGTAGATTTTTTTCATTTCATAGTCTTCATTCATTAATTCACTATTTTTAGTACATTAATCTTTATACTTCCTCCATTGACCACCCCCTCAGGGGCTCAGAATTAGTTTGCTGAGTACGGGCTTGGTGAATCCGGTGTCCCGAGCTGGGGACTGGCAAGTGCTGCTAGTCTTCTGATAACATAACCTCTGGGCCTGCTTCAGTGACCACCATGTGGTGCGGCGGTGGAACATTGTGTGTACCAGGGAATGGGGATCTGGGCTTGACTTCTTTCACTGCTGCTCTACAGAAACAGGTCACCACAGTAGATGCCTTGAAACAAACTGAGGGTGTCAGTGTGAGTACAAATACTTGCAAATGTCAGTGCACGTGTAAGGCAGCTGAAGCTTCCATGTCTTTTGCCCAACCGAAAACGGCAAAAAAGCTACTGGTACTGGATTTGCAGAATGTGTGGTCTGTCTCACTGAAGATATGATAGTACAGAAACCTCAGGAAATCTTTGAGGAGGCACCCCAAAAGTGAAGTGCCACAAATGCAGAATGATCCACCAAAACAGAGTGCTTCCCAAGTCCCCCTTTCCTCTTCATCTTCTAAAAAGAAGTGGTCGAGGTAAGTGTCTCAACGTCCGATTGTAACACTTCTGGGGGCGTCATTGGACGTTATTATGGTAGTGTTGACTGATGAGGACGACACTGTTATGGAGCTTGATGCCTCATCACCAGGACCAAGCAGTCTATCTGCTACACAGCACTCCAAAAGTTCATCACCATTGTACCTCAAGGATAGAGGAAAGATAGACCCACACAGCTAACATGGCTCCCATACTGCAGTGATAAGCATGTTTACAGTAATCTCCTGACACAGCTTTTAGACAACTCTCCCGTTCCTTTCTTCTTTTAGACTTTAATGCACACAATGCACTCTGGGGCTCAAACAACAATTGCCCCCATAAGATGGATGGTTGACACTGTGATACAGTCCTCTGATGTTGTATTGCTGAACACAGGCCAGCCTACACATTTTAGCACTGCTACAGGTTCGTCTTCAGCCATGGACTTCTCCCTCTGCTCACCTGCTCTTGCAAATGCCACTCAGTGGAGCATGGATGATAATCTTCATGGCAGTGACCACTATCCAGTTTGGATAGATTTACCAGTTGAAATAAATCATAGTGGGAAGCCACCAAGATGGCACTTGAACAAAGCTAACTGGACACTTTTTAAGCAGTTGCCTATTTTTGAGTGGTGTCGAGGTGTCCAAGAATGGGTGGTTCACATAATATCAGTGATTCACAATGTCGGGGACACGGGAGAGGAGAATTATTAGAGAGAGTAAGCAGGGGTTTTGGCAGTAGCTCCTGAACTCCATCAATAGGTCCACACCTGCAGGTAAAGTATGGGAAGCCATTAGGAGGCTCTCGGGGCGGAACTCCTGACCACCAATAGAAGCTGTATGAGGGCGGGGATGCCCAAGTTATGGCAGTATCCTATGCAGCTATTACATCTGCTTCTTGACAGGAATCAGCCTTCTGTCAATATTGGCGATACAGGAGAGACTTCGCTTTGACCTCCATTCATCCACCGTTAAGGAATACAACCAACCTTTCTTAATCTGTGAGCTGGAGTCCGCATTGGCAGTAGCTCGTGATTCTGCATGTGGCTATGACAAGATACTGTACAGAATGCTGAAACAGTTGACACCCAGTAAAAGGAGGTCCTCCTTCAGCTTTTTAATGAAATATGGATGATGGGAAACTTTCCAAGTTCTTGGAAAGAATCCATTTTAATTCCAGTTTTAAAACCAGGGAAAGATTACACTGATCCAGGTAGTTATCGGAGCATTAGCCTGACAAGCTGCATGGGAAAGATGTTGGAGCAAATGGCAACCCCTACTTAGTATGGGTCCTAGAAAGGAGAGACTTACTTCGCCACTCTCATTGCAGGCTTAGGATGTACCTCTCAACACTGGATAACCCCAGCCTGCTCGAAATTACGATCCAACAATAGCAACATTTGGTTGATGTTTCCTTTGACCTTAAAAAGACGTACGATACTACGTGGAGGCGCGTTGTTGTATAGCGGCTTTACAAATAGGGTTTTCATGGGCATTTGCCCACTTCTATACGATCTTTTCTCTTTGAAAGGTTGGGAGTGACTTGTCTGACTGTTTTAAACAAGAGAATGGTGTGCCGCAGGGGAGTGTTTGTGACAGCATTCACCATAGTCATCAATAGCATTACATTCACCATATGACCACCTGTAAAGTGTTCCTTTTCATGTACGACTTCTCCATCTTCTGTGCGTCCTCCTCCATTGCAACAGCTGTTCGTTATTTGCTTTTGATGATCAGGCAGTTGAAGGAATGGTGTAACACCACTGGTTTTAGGTTTTCATTGGAGAAAACTGTCATCTTTGTGGATTTTAATTGCTCCCGTTCTCTTTTTAATATACCTGTTTTAAAACTAGTGAACACTGTTCTCACCTTTAAGAACAAAGTGAAATATCTCAGCCTCACCATTGATGAAAGACTAATTTGCCTACCACATCTTAAAGAATTAAAAGTAAGATATTTTAAACCACCATCCAGATTTTATTACAATTTATACCGATGGATCCAAGCAAGGTAACCGTATTGGTTGCTTTGTTATGTTCCATGCAGTTGTCCTTTGGATAGGGCTCCCAGAACAGTTTTCTGTTTATTATGCAGATCTGTTTGCTGTCCTGAGAGCACCGCAGCAGGTTAAACAATATTGCGATATGAAGTTCCTCATCTGTGCGGATTTCCAAAGTGCTCTTCTTGTTGTCAATCAAATGTACCCTTCTGACCACATGGTGCAAGAAATTCAGGATGTTCTTCTGCCTTTGCAGAGGCAGGGGAAAGAAATACTTTTCTGCTGAGTTCCAGGGCACATAGGGATCCACGGAAACGAGCTGGCTGATAGGGCTGTCAAGGAGGCCTGCTTCCTTCCACCTTCGGTACACTGTTCTGTCCCCCTTAAAGCTGGCACGTCATGTGTGACATGTAAAACCACGGTTTGATGGTTTGGTGGGAGGCTCGGTGGCTGGAAGTGGCCAATAACAAATTACGCACAATAAAATCTACTGCGCATCCATGGCATGTCTCCATCTGCCCTCGCCGAACTCACGAGATAGCCCTGACTCGTCTTTGAATAGGACACTGCCTGCTAACACACGGTTTCCTCTTACACCTTGAGGAACCACTAGTGTGTGACAGATGTCGAACACAAATTTCGATTAGGCATATTTTAATGGGGTGTGTTTTATATGATAGCCTGAGGACAAATTTTGGTCTCTCCCAGGAGCTGCACTGCATTTTAATTGATGATGAGGCAACTGTAGAACATGTTTTAAGATCTTGTATTATGACTGGACTTCTTTCCAAAATATTGGGTTTGAGATTTTAATATGTGGCAGAGTGGCTTGGTCAGCCTTCATTTTTTAAGTAGTCACCAAGCCACGTCCATCTGCTGACCTTTAGCTATTTCTGTAACCAAATTTTACTCTGGCTTGTTCTATCTCATTTTAGAATAACCTGCATCATTATTACGACATCATGTTGTAAATTTGTGTGTTCCCATTTCATAGTCTACTTTATATTCATTTGTTTCGAGTAAGGGTGCTGATGACCTAGATGTTTAGTGCCGCAAATAACCATTCATCATTTTTCATAATTGCTACAATTTATAGCTCCACAAAAGCTCCTGAATATGGAGTATTTTGCATTTGCTGCTTCACTCCAAATACACATTCATTACTTAATCATTTTGCAGTATGTTTATATGACTCAGCCACTTGGCAGTGCTGCAGTCGCAGTGAATTTCCACTGGGAGTTTCATGACTCTTATGTTAGAATCTGGTGTTACAGTTTACACAGAAAGAGTACACGATCTAATTGGGATTTTGTATGTGTAACACTCTCTGTACCAGTGCATTTTTATGCAACCGTCCCTAGAAACTGGGAAATTTTACCAATATTTAAAAAAATCACTGCATGAAATCTACTGTTTGAATTGTGACAAATTTAGTACTCTTCTGAAGCTACACTTTTCTATTTTAATTCTGTGCAAAAGAAACTACATTTTAATTCAAAGCTTAAAGGTACAGTTATAGAAATTACTTCGTTGTTTTTGAAAATTTAGTCATAGAAATAAGATGGTGCAATTGTGAATTATTTTTAACCAATATTATGACACTGCATTACATCTTTCTGTCAGTCTACAGTAAGTGCCTATAAATTTCACACATAATCATATTGGTTTTTAGTGTGGAAAATCTTAAAGCAACTACACATGACACACACAAACAGCATATTTCTTAGTAGTTGGAGGTATGTGCGGCAAAAAATGTCTCTTTTATGTTGGAACATTTCCAGTTGAAGCATGTTCTTGTTTTAGTCGACCTACGGTTCTTTCATTGCTTTGCATTTCTTTAAAGTGTGTCATCTGCAACAAGCATGAGTGATGCAGGACTTGCTTTGACTGGAAATGTTTCAACATTTGCCATATAGTCCAGACGCAGCCCCACATGATTATCATTTAAAATCATTAAGTGGCTCAACTACTTGGCGGGAACTGAATTTGCAGGAGGCACAGAAAAGGCAAATGGTAGGGCAAGTGCCTAAACTTGAATTGGTGGCATTTAGAAACAGGTTGGGTATCAAATGAAAATTTGTATGGACTGAAATGCTCTATACTTTCCGAATGACCCTTATATTTATTTAGAATTATTTTCTTTGTAAGATTAGTATCTATTCTCAAATAATAACAAATTAAAATGTGGCATATTTACTTTGTGATTTGTTTAAAGGAATTTCCTGTGGAAGAATCAACATTAGTGCAAGTGTTCTGTGCTATTGTTGGTGCACTTTTGAAGAGTTCGGGCAGTGAGAAGACAGGATTATTTGTTCGTGATTTTGTGGTGGCTCAACTTGCTGGCCGAGATGTGACTGACATATGGTCTCCAGAGCAGCCTCTTCTGACTCTAGAAAACATTCTCAAACAGCAAGGAAAAGCTGCTCCTGAACCAAGACTCATTGGAATGGCAGGTCCAAATACCATATTGGCTGCATATAGAGTTGCCGTTTACAGTGATCGTCAATACCTTGGTGCTGGTTAGTACATTTATTTCTTATATACAGTATTTTATTGACCGTAAAAAGTAGTAGTTACATAAGGGTAATACACTTAAGAAAACTGTAAACTTACAAGATACAATTTATATGCCAGTAATTACCTTTGACAGGACAGATGGTCCCTATCATCCTGATTCCTGAATGATGTGCCTTTCATTTTTAACCTTCTCCAATCTACCCTGTACTCCCAAAGGAAAGATAATGTCTGTATTAATCCACAAAATGCAGTGACCAGTTGCTTCTAATAATTTATTTGTGATGACTGATTTCGGGCACTTGAGTGCCCTTCTTCTGGTCTATTTTAGTATTGTAGCTTAATCTATGTACATGCTAGAAGGTGACTAAACACTACTAATGTATGTACTTTTATGTTAAGTAACCAGAAGTAACTGGCCAGCAATTCTATTATTTAAGTTTGCAAAAGAAACACTTTCACTCAACTGCAAGAAATTTGTTCAGAGGAGATCAGGTAAATATTCATAAATCTGGGAGTGGGACAGACTGCTGATAGATTAGATCTGATTAATACTTGTTCCATAGATCATGAATATGAGATGTTGTAATGAAGTGGAATGTGTCAGTTTAGTAAAATATAACATTACATGGCATACAATTTTTATTAAATTTTGAATTTTTTGTATTTGCAAAATTTCTAATTTCTGTGTAAAAATTCATGTACTGAGTAGAAGGAGTTGTCATTCAGAAATTCTGTCAATTTGTTTTTAAATTCTCATTGGCTGTCTGTCAGACATTTGATGTCATTTGGTAAGTGACCATATACTTTTGTGGCAGCATAATTCACCCGCTTCTGTGAAAAGTTAAATTTAATCTAGAAGTGTAGATCATTCTTTCTCCCACTATGTAGGTATGCACAATTGGCTTGAGCCTTAAATAATTGTTTGCTAGATGGTGGGCTCCAGAAATTATTCTAATTACACAGTTTTGTGCAACGAATACCTTTCTTGCTCAATGACGAATTACCCCAAAATATGATACCATACGAAAGCACTAATTTAAAATAGGCATAGTAAGCTAATTTTTTGATGTAGCCTGTGTTGCAGTTCGTTGCCTCTTGTAGAGTCTCGTGGATCGGTGGCCTCAGTAAGTACTGGCTGAAAATTAATGGGGCAAAACAAATTCACTACAAATAATGTAGGCAACACCTAAAACTGTAGTTCATTGTCACCTTAATGAGTCACTAGTGCCCAATTGTCCACATTTAGGGCCAGCGTACAAGTCTCATCAATAACTGTCACTATAACCCGGTATGCACATTCCACACATCAAAAATAGTTTACATAAGTCGTGTGTAAAATACTCTTAATGTGACAAAAGTTCATGAGGTGTACGTTTAGCATGGTATGAATATTAAGTATTGTTCATAGTCACTGTAGAGACACTTTAGACATTGAGATGGTTCACTCTTGTCATAAATGATGTGTATGTAGTCTAGCATAATAAAACCACCATAAAACAGTTGGTCTTCTTATTTGTTTGACTCAAATAGTTATACTTCTCAAACTACTTGAATGAGCCTTCTCATCCATTTACACTTGAGAAGCATATTTATTTATATTTAACTTTAAATAACTGAACAATAAGGTTTTCACAATCACAGTTCTAGCTCACTCTTGAGCAACCTTTTACAAAAATCTATTGAAAGTACAATGAGTTACTCTTGGAATAAACAGAATGCCATTTGTTTAATAATGGATATACATGTTCCATAGTCCCATCCATAGCTTCTGGCATTCCATGCTGCTGCAGACCAATTAAATAGACACTCTGACCACTTTGCTGCACTTCATACCACCAGAAACTGCAACACACAGACATTCTGGCGGCAGTAACAATTCAAGTGTGGTCAGAAATTGTCCAAAAATGATAGGATAGGAGATGTTGGATTATCTCAAGGCTATTTAGGCCTATTTAGTGGTTTGTTCCACTACATATAACCGTCCCCTAAGCCTTGAGATATCCACAAATCTCATAATGCCTACAACCAACATTATCTTTCGCAAAGGTAAAATAATCAATACAGCAAAGGAAGGACATATGAGATTAACCATTCCTTATCTTGGTAGGGTAACTACAATAACTTAACTTCGCTTATGAAGGTATCTTAAAATTATGATGGTGTCTACGTCTCGAATTATAACTCAGGGGTTATAACATCTCCTCAAATTAGGGGAAAGGGAGCGGTGTAATTAAAATTCCAAAAACAAATTCGTATGAGGCACTTTCCATTTACTACAAAGCATCAAATCAGAATGCGTGACAACATTCCCTGGATCGCCCAATGCTCAAGGTTTCAGGAGTAGAAAAATAATAAAAATAAGACTATTTGTCTTCAATTAGACACAGGACACACACACACACACACACACACACACACACAGAGAGAGAGAGAGAGAGAGAGAGAGAGAGAGAGAGAGAGAGAGAGAGATGAGTACCAAGCTCTCAGCTTGTCTATGTGAAGATGTCAGCCATACACTTTTTGACTGAACACCCCTCCTAAATGTTAGGTTCTATTTATAGACACCTAACCAGGATGTAACAGCCTCACTTTTGGGTCTATTACTCCCAACAACAACACACACACTTCCATTTCCTCTGTTCCACCAAATCAAACCAGTCTATTTCTCTCCCTCCTATCCATTTAGCCTTTGCATTGGATTGGGTCTGTTTTGTGTCACACTCGCACTCTCTTTTATATATTGAAATGCAATTGTTAACCATAAGTATTGGAATATCGTGCACTCGTGAACCACCTACTCGTCTTTAACATGTTCCTCCTATTACCCCCCCCCCCCCCCTTTCTTGAAACGAGTGTACGAGATGTAAATCACCATCTTATATTTCACTGGGACATACAAACCAGATTGTATGTGTATACAAAACCAATGTAGCCCTCCCTACCTATGACTCCATGTGTAACAGTGTTCCAGAAACATAGGACAAATGACATTAAAAATAAAAAAAAGAACAGAAGAAGAAATAACCACCTACTAAAGAAATCTAACCTCTGTGTAAGTGTGTGTATTACAAGTATTGTTATAAATTTAGTGTTAAAGTTGTAAAAGTGTAGATAAATATGTTAATAGAAGAACGCGTGTGTGTGTTTTTTGAAGTGTGTATATGTGTATAGTGCATGACATAGGCCTAACCAACCAACCCAAATACAAAATTTATAAACCTTTCCCCACTTCATCTTAACAAAAGTAGGAAAAGGTTTATAAAAGCCCCTACAAAACTTACTGACTAAGAAAATAAAAAAGGTAAGCAGCCGGTGTAGTAACTGCTACATCCATACCGTCAGATGGAATTGTTTATGACATCCAACAACATATCCATGATTTTCACTTTTGGAAAGCCATTGGTATCAATTCATATAAACATATACATACATAAATGAAATACATAAAAAGGAGAAAATCTTAAATCTAAGTAAAAAAAAAAAAAAAAAAAAAAAAAAAAAAAAAAAAAAAAATCAATGTAAGAATTGTAATAAAAATGCTTAATTTGGCACCATTTGGACAATCATTATACCAAATTCCATGTCGAGTAATTAATAGTACGTATTGACTAAATAATCATTCACGGTCTTGGTCATGAATGAGTTGAGACTGATTCACTCAACACAAACCATTCACCATTCCTTAGACCTTATATCTGCTTACTGTACTCCAAACTAGGCGAGAACCATAATAGGAAAATATAAAATTATATCTATTCAGCATTCTTATGATAGTCATCATGAATAATAAATAAATTAATGAGTTTCACGATCAAGGAAATCCAATTCTGTAACTAAAGGCTTTTGGTTCCTCATGTGTCCATTTTCAATCAGTAATTTTTTTTTCAATAAATTTAACAATACAGGATTGTTAAGAACCTGTCCCTTTACATATCGACGGTAGAATCCTATCAATCCTAAAAAGGATTTTAATTGTTTGATTGTATGCGGTTCTGTACAACTCCTTACTGCTTCGATCCTCTCAAGGTCCGGTCGAATACCGTTTATGCCTAGAAAATGCCCCAAGAACTTTACCTCATTCCTGCCAAAGGAAGATTTACCAATTTTAAGTGTTATTTTCTATTCCAAACATCTCACTAGTAATTTTTCTAACAGTTTAATGTGTTTGTCCCAGTTCTATGAAATTAACAGGATATCGTCTACATAAATAACTAGATGTTGTAGTAGATCTCTGATCAAAGCTTCATCTAATGCTCTGATGAATACAGACACTGAAATATTAAGTTCAAAAGGCAGAACTTTGTACTGGTACACTCTTCCTTCAAAGAGGAAAAACGTAAATTTCCTTGAGTGTTTATGTATTTTAACTTGATGATAACTGGCAGTAAGATCTAGCGAACTAAAATATTTTGCTTTTTCAAATTTGGTTAGGCTATACTAGTCGAATAGATTTACTATGAACTGAATATTTGTTATCTGTGGCAAATGGAAACAGAAACTATTCTCGTTAACATAAGCCGTAGCAACATTGTTTTTGAAATCCAGCTTAACATTGTACTTGCTTAACCAGTCTAATCCAAATCAGATATTAATATTTAACATGGGAATGACTAATAAAGTTATGGAGCATATACAATGTTGTAATTTTATAAATATGTGTGTTTCGACTCTTACGGGCATGCTTTTTAGTCCCGTCACACCCACAATGTTAAGCCCACTTACAGGTAAAGTGAGATATGTGTTTTTGTGTGATGATTCATCGAAAAATCCCTGTGATATAATTGAGATTTCACTACCACTATAGATCAAGATGTTGACAGGTAAATTGTTAATATGTCCTACGATTATAGGCTTTACTAAATACGTAGTATGTACCTCGTTCTCAGCCAAGTTGCCAATCTTTAGTGCGTATCGAATGTAGAAACTGTACTGATAAGTCGGAATATGGGTCCTGATTGTTTACTTTCTGTATTGGTAATGGATCCCTTTGCCAAGATGTTATTAGTGCTAGGTATTGGTCCAGTTTCAGTTTGTGTGGAACACTGAAAGAAATAGAATGAGAAAATTTACCCTTGTTATTCACATTAGAATTGTTGAAGTATTTCTTGTTCCTGGAAGACTTAGAGAAAGTTTTATTGTTCTCCTGATTCTTGTGTACCTCGCACAGGAAAACTTCTTTCGACTGCCGTTCTTTACTATAACTATTATGTGTTTTACTGTGGTTAAAATTTTCCCACAATTTATGGAGAGAATCAATTCCTTCGGCGGCATCTAATAAATCATTCACTGTCTTCCTTGCCGTGACACCATACGTTATTCTGAATGGAAATAGGAAGCCTTCTTACTAGCACATTACAAGGTAATCCTCGTCTATGGGTTTATCAAAAAATTTTGCCTGGTAAGATGTTCCTGGATATATTGTTTTATTGTATCCTGTTTTTTATCATAAGGGGATAGATATGATAACTCGAACTTTAGTTTTTCTTGTGTATTTTCGTATCAGTATTTCTCTTTAAATTTCTGAATGAAATCAGGCCATGACATGAATCCATCAGCATGGGCTGTACCCCACTCTAATGCCTCCTCGATTAAGTAACACAAAGTAAAATCAATTTTTTGTGTATCAGACCATGTAGTTGGGAGAGTTCTTGAAAACACTCGAATAAAGTGATTAGGATGGACATTGCCTCCTGGTTCGAATTTAGGCAATTGTTTTGATAAATTAATTCCCTGTGTGAAATTAAATGTATTGTAATTAGATGGAACTGGAGATTGTGCATGGTTGTTATTAGCAGTAACATGTTTATTTGTGAAGCAAGATGGATTATCTCTATTTGAATTCTCACAAACTGTATCAAAACTATGATTAGGGAAATCTACGTCTGATAAAGTATCACCAGTTTCAAGTTCATGATTTTATTTTTTCCAATTAGTTCTGAAATCCGTTGTTCACAAATGTTGGACAACTCAAGGGAACCCTTTTTACTATGATCTGATTTTGATTGTTTAAGTGCTTCTAATTCCAATTCAGTAGCCTGAACCCTTTCGCCGATCCGGGCGATATCAATCCTCTCAAGAGATGTTAATTTACTACAACACTCTGACAAAACCTTGTCCACTGTCGATAATTTATTATCAAGTTCTTGATGAACAGGATCTGTATCAGAAGTAGTATCTTTAATATTTGTACTAAGTCTGAAACAAGATCTTGTTTGTAGGAAAAAAAATTGTCATTTAAAAGATCTGTGACTATATTAGATACTAGTATCTGTTTTATAGATGTAATTTTCGAATTTAAATTATTTTAGTTAACCTCACATTTTTCTGCATAATATTTCAAGGTATTTTGGAAAGAATCTAATTTTACATTATATTCAGAATTAATTTGTGACTTTAACTGATCAAATTTGTCTGATATTTCCAACTTATGGCTGGAAAGTTGATCTGTTAAACTTGTCTTTTGAGCATTAAATTGAATCGGATATTTGTTTAGAAAAATCATTTTTGAAACATGTCTTTTGATAAGACAATAATTTAGAAAAATCAGTTTTGAAGCTAAGTAATTGGTTCTGAATAGCTTTTAACATGTTAGCTACATCCGGAACACTTATAATTGCTCCTGCCATTTTTGCCTGATATCTCGTTATAGGCACAACACTTCACAGAGTATTCACTAAAAGTTTAACTAAGAAAAAGAAAAATACTCTCACTTGTATGCTCAGTAGACTGGTGCATACGGTGGTAGCTTGTGGTACTGTTTGTTGATAATGTCGGCTGCCCATTACTTCTGCTTGATGTGGAAAAATCTTCATTTCTGCTAGCGCGTATTTGCGCGCAATATGTTTCTTCTTAGTTATGAGCAGATTTTAACAATGAATATTTGGCTTTTTAGATGTACTGCCACAACCAATAGTTTTTGTATTATTGTTTAACATTTAGGTGGTATTGAGTACATCTCTTACCTCAGTCAAACTTCTTAACACATTTCTTCTGAGACGTGATCATATTCTGCAGGGTGTCAAAGGTCGCCAGTTGAGGCGGTTCACTCTTATCATAAATGATGTGTATGTAGTCTAGCATAATAAAACCACTATAAAACAGTTGGTCTTCTTCTTATATGTGAGACTCAAATAGTTATACTTCTCAAACTACTTGAATGAGCATTCACATCCATTTACACTTGAGAAGCATATTTATTCATATTTAACTTTAAATAACTGAACAATAAGGTTTTCACAGTCACAGTTCTAGCTCACTCTTGAGCAACCTTTTAGAAAAATCTATTGAAAGTACAATGAGTTACTCTTGGAATAAACAGAATGTCATTTGTTTAATAATGGCTATATATGTTCCATAGTCCCATCCATAGCTTCTGGCATTCCATGCTGCTGCAGACCAATTAAATAGACTCTCTGACCACTTTACTGCACTTCATACCACAAGAAACTGTAACACACAGACATTCTGGTGGCAGTAACAATTCAAGTGTGGTCAGAAATTGTCCAAAAAATGATAGGATAGGAGATGTTGGATTATCTCAAGGTGATTTAGGCCTATATAGGGTTTGTTCCAGTACAACATGACTAACACAGAAGAACTTGTAACATAATTGTTCAAACTGGAGTTCAAAGTGACGTGGAGTGTGCCTATATCAAACATGAAACAAGACTCCCCTATATGGCGCGAAAGCTCACCTATTTATATTATCTGAACAATGACTTTGAAAATTATGTATTGTTAATTAGAAACATTAAACTAAGTACAGTAGAAAAGAAAACATTTACCTGCAACTGACTATAGTAAAAGATAGCATAAATAATACTAAGTTCATTAATATACAAGTCTCTGTTATATTAATTGTGCTTCACCTACAAATTTAGAAGTACTATGCTTCTGAACAATATGTTCGGAATAAACGGTAATTATATAGAAACTAATGAAGGTATAATATTCCTAACATTAATTGTGAAACATAATAGTACATACATAATATTCCGCAGATATAAAAATGCCAATAATAACTGACCTATGACAATACTCCTCTGGCATGAACTAATTAATATTGTCGCGTTGAAATGTGGTCTCTCATGGCAATATTTGCTAATTAAACAAATCACTGCAACACCAAATAATAGAAAATAACTTCAGCTAGTCACATTAGCAAAAAGAATAACAAAGTTTTGTGAAAGAAAATTATAACAGACTAATTTTATTTGTACCTCTCCCAAATACTGGTATCAGCAGGTACAGTAATGAAAACAGATAGGAATAAATCCCAACATGCTTCATTACAATTTATTGAGACATTTGTCACCAAACTTTGTAATAACCCTAATAGCACAAGTTTCTGAATGCAAATGTTTCAGTAGATCCTCAATGTGTTGCTTCTAATTCAATTTCTCATCAATGCACACATCTTAAAGTTAACCCATCAAGCCGGGAGCCCGAGTACGTACTCACATACAGAATATAGGAATATAGCTGTTAATATGAAAGCCAAACAAACTTATAGCAAATGTAAATGAAGATAGTTTCACTGATTCTTCCTTTGGTTCTTGGTAGTACAATTTAATACTGAGCAGGAGACAAGTACTCATTTCTCAAACAAATATGCGATTTGGCTTCTTCGTCACCTGGACTCCCCACTTGGTCGTCTGCAAAGCACCTCCATACATGTGAGAATAGGATCCATCCTATTCGACCTACATGTGATCCTATGCATGCATCTTTTGCAAGAGAACGCTTCTACATGTTACACGGCTAGTGCATTTACTGTCGTCTTACAGAGATACCAGGTGCTCACATAGCTGCTGTGTTCAGGAAAACTAGTTGAGGCGACCATCTACATAGGTGAGGCTGCCGCAGATGAAAATCCTCCATGGATGACAGTCACTAAGATGTTGGGAAATGTCATTGATGTCATCATCGATGGCCACCCTTTCTGGGCAATAGTTGATTCAGGAGCTTTCTTCTCTGTATTGTCGAATGACTACCACTGGTAAATAAAGAAGTCAACGTTCTGTGATACACGAGCAACTTCGCAAATGGAAAATACATCCAGCCAGCAGGAACATGTGTCGCAAGAATAACTATCAACAACAGAAAGCAGTCATTTGAATTTGTCATTTAAACAGAATGTAGTCATAATGTTATCTTCGTATGAGACTTCCTTTAGGTATCCCAGGCTGTCATCGACAGTGGAAGATCTGGACTACAAATTGAAGAACCTGTTCCGATGAGCAAACATAACACACACTTCCCAGAGGGGTTTTTTTTTCTGTTGGGAATGTTGAGATCCTGCCATTAACAATGAGAAGAGTCCCAGTCAGCAACTGAGATGACCAGTTTAATTGTGAAGTGCTTGTTGATCGCAAAAATCTAATCAGTATAATGATGGAAATCTACAGACCAGCGGCTATCATAAGCATGACAGTGGTCATGGAGAGCTTTGGAACACTAATTTTCATGAACAATTGTCACTCATGCCTAAAGGAATGTGTCTTAGAACAGCTGAACCAGTTCAGGACAGTGAGCTCAATGTCATTGACAAAGTCCATCATGATCCAGATAAAGTAAGGGCAGTCATAGAATTTCCAACTCCTGAGCACGTTGATGATGTCAGAAGTTTTCGCAGGCTGTGCTTATACTACTGACATTTCTTAAAAGGTTTTTATAACAAGGCACGTTCATTGCAAGAAATTCTGCAGCAAGAAGCCAAGTTTTACTGAGATGAGACGAATGAAAGAGTTATCTGGGCACTTAAGGAGGCTCTAACTTCCGCAACAGTTCCAACCTTATACGACAAGAATGTGGAAACTGAAATTCACACTGATGCTAGCAGTTACGGGATTAGTGCAGTGCTCATACAAATTCAGGAATGTGCTGAAAAGGTGATAGCCTATGCATCAAGAGTTCTCTCAAAGCCCAAGGTAAACTACTCTACAACTGACAAAGAATGTCTCGCAGTTATCTAGGGTATCAACAAGTTGCAGCCATATTTATTCAGCAAACCATTCTTTAATTTGGCTGACAAGCTTGACAGATCCATTAGATCGACTGGCAAGAGGGGCACTAAAACGTACAATGTCACAGTGGTATTCAAAAATGGACGCAAACACAAGGCTGCCAACTGATTTTTGAGGAATCCATTACTGGAACACAACAGCATGGGAGAAATTTCTGCCCTCACTGTAGTAGGTGACATTACAGGTGAACAGAGGGAAGATCCAGCATTATTACAAACCATGGAGGCCTTGGAGAAAGGAGAACCAAACAAAAGAGAGATTGAAATTATAAATAGGACATTGTATAAGACCAGCTACAATCCACACTGGGCAGCTCATCTCCATCCAGTTACTCTCAAGGATTTCCACAATGCTGCAATATCCAGTCATCTGGGATTCGTGAAGACCCTATACAGAATCAGATGCAGGTATTACTGGCAAAGACTCCACTATTCTGTCAAGTACTATGTGAGTTACTGTAAGGAGTGCCAGTGATGGAAGTATGTGCCACAATCACCACCATGGCATCCGATACCAATTCCACATGGAGCAGCTCCATTTCACCGGCTTGGAAGCAACCTTTTAGGGAGGTTCCCAAACTCAATAACCGTTAATGAATGGATAATAGTCTGCACTGACTACCTCACTCGCTAACACTTTCACGAAACCTGTGTCGACCACAGAAGCTCCAGAGAGCGAAAAATTCCTAGTAGAAGACATTATTTTGAAGCATAGCGCTCCACATTTGATGATATCTGATTGTGGGAAAGTAATCCAGTCAAAACTAGTAACAGAGGTAATGTTATGTTGCGACATTGTCCACAGAAAAACAGCTTCCTATCATCCTAAGACAAATGGTCTTAAATAATATTTTAACAAGACGTTAGCAGATATGGTGTTGATGAACATCAGTGTGGAGCAGAAGGATTGGGATACAACTCTGCCAGTCGTGACCTTTGCTTATAATACAGCAAGGCAAGACACATAGGCTTTACGCCATTTTTCCTGCGCCCTGGTCGTGTAGCTGAGATGACAAGGGATATGCTGTTCTCATTCCAGCTGGACAACACTCAGGATGACTATGTGCAACAGCTCATCACCAGGGTCAAAGAAGAAAGGCAGCTGGACACCCAGAAGAATGACCGCCATTGGTATAATGACAAGCACCAACTTGTTTTATACAGCGCAGGAGATCTGGTATGGATTTTAACCGCTGTACGTAAAGTTGGGCCATCAGAAAAGTTACTGAAGTGATACTTTGGTCTCTATCATGTCATACGCTGCCTATCAGACGTCACATCCATGATTTTGAGCCATCCTCAAAACAACAAAGAAGAATACACATTGTTCACGTCCTCCCTATGAAGCCTTACTACTAGTCCGAAGAGCAGATAGCCAAAAACAACTTCTTGTTGAAGGACTGTTGAAGACCATTATTATAATGATGAAGCCATGACAGGAGGGCCTGTCATCAGTTGTTGTCACTGCAAGGAAGGCATGCAGACAGAAGGATTCTGTGTAACTCTACACAGAGGACCCATGACAAGTTCTAGGACAGTGCAGCCGGCTCCAAAAGAAACCTAATAACAGGTCGCTGTTTCTTCAGGAGAGGAGAAATGCCACGAGTCTTCTGACAGAACATGTGGTGCAGTGGTCAGCATCACAGGTTGCTGTGATGGCAGTCCACGGTTCAAATCCTGCCACTGCAAACAATATTTATTTCTTTGTATTTACTAGTTACAGAATGTTCTCCATGTTTCTTATGTTTGATTTACTTGTAAGTTCCAGGAAATTCTTTCTATGTCTAAATAGTGGAGTACTACAATCAGGAGGCAGTCTGTTCTGAATGTACATTTGTGTTAGCCATAAACCTGTTATAAGTGTAAAGTGTTGCGCTCTGTTAATGTTCAGTCTTTGAATTGCAGACCACCTGCAATTTTCATCATGACAGTAGCAGCAAAGCCCCAAGACCAAATCCTGTGGGACTCCATTCATGATAGCTCCCCAGTTTGAGGAATCAGATGATTTTTGTAGGTTACCTGAGTTTACTTATTTCCAGTTAAGTAGAAATTAAACCATTTGTGCACTGCCCCACTAATACCTTAAGCATATTTAGAAGAATTTCATGATTTATACAGTCAAAAGCCTTTGAGAGATTGCAAAATATCCCAACAGGTGAAGTCCAGTTATTCGGTTATTGGATCAGTGAAAGAATATATAGCATTTTCTGTTGAATAGCCTAGGTGAAAACTAAAATGACATAGGCCAAATATATGCTTAAACTATAAAATTTTGATGAATTTTTGTACTTTGGCATACCTGAAAGTCATCGTATCTGCAGAAATACTGTACTATTAGTACAGTGACATAAATGCACTTAAAATTGTGTAATACTGCCAAACCTACACACCTGAAAATTATGCCTTATAACACTGTATGTAAATATGGACATGCAAAGTTTCTGGTGAAGCAAATTAAAATTTTCACTGTTGTACATAAATAAGAAGTGATACAATGAAGGAGTACCCTGTCCTTCAATTGTATCAAGGAAAGAGAACAAATAAGCGAGTTTATTTAGATTTATTGCATCCAGACATAAAACTATGTCTGACACACTGCTATGTGATCTTTTCACGTTTTATGAAGAAATATGCAAAGAAATGTGGAACATTTAATGGTAAGCTTGAAAAACACACTAATATACATTCTGTATTTGAGTAATGTTTGGACTTCATTTAAGTCTTATTACAGTTTACTTATATTTCCGAGAGAACTAAGGTAGTGCAACTTGGCTTGCACGCAGGGCTACCACCTGATTTGAAAGTCTCACTGAAAGCTTGGAGAATGGCTGGTTTCAGCACCATTTTGTTCTTTGATAAAATTAACTGCAACAGGAAATTAGATTACTACTTTGTTGTGAATGTCAATAATAATCAAGACAGCAGTAAAATTTCAATGTCGCTAACTTATTAGATAGACTGTAAAGTGCACTCTGGAAAAGTCTGTGCTTTAAGGATGGAAAAGACCCACTGTAGTTTAATAATAAAATAAAAAAATGGAAAAATGCTGTCAAAGATTGTTATACACATATCAGGACAGGCAAAAATTGCTAGAGATCAGTAAATCTGTAAAAAGATTTATGTGTGAAGCACACAATAACTACCACTGTTATACGTTTATTAAGATCTTTCCAAAAACTGTGAAAATGTAAAATCACTTATTGGGTTGAATGCCTCTATTCATTTTCACATTTACAAGAAAGCAAAAGGAAAGCTGCAGTTTCAAATTCTGTGTTCAAAGTTTTTAAGCAAGAGTATTGTGCAAGCACACAATCATTTGAGCATTGGACAGACTGCTAATGAGGTCATGAACCCTAATTTGTTTAACAAAGAGAGCTCTACGGCATTGACACCTTACTTTGCATGCATTCTTGAATACTTCTTGTGTCATATTATTCAGGAAAGGCAGTGGGAGTAACCCACTAAACTACAGGCCTATTTCATTGGCATCAATTTGCAGCAGGCTTTTGGAACATATCCTGTATTCAAATATTATGAATTATCTCGAACAGAAAGATCTATTGACCCTAAGTCAAAATGGATTTAGAAAATATTGTTCATGCGAAACACAACTAGCTCTTTATTCACATGAAGTGATCGGTGCTATTGACAAGGGTTTGCAAATCGATTCCGTATTTCGTGATTTCCAGAAGGCTTTTGACACTCTACCTCACACCTGTATTCATTGCATAATCTCTGCACTTGGTGTTGATTTTCCTAATAGCATGTACATTCATTAAGCAACAATACTAAAATAGACCAGAAGAAGGGCACTCAAGCGCCCGAAACCGGTCGTCTAAAATAAATAATCACAAGCAACTGGTTGCTGAATTTTATTAATTTATAATCTAAACAGTTGCTGAAATGGATAAATTACTTCAAAATCTAAGTAGCTCTCTTAGGTTGTTTGCAGATGACGCCGTCATTTACCGTCTAGTAAAATCATCTGTAGATCAAAACCATCTGCAGAACGATCTGAATAAGATATCAGTATGGTGTAAAAATTGGTAATTGACTGTAAATAATGAGAAGTGTGAAGTAGTTCTCATGAGTACGATAAGAAATACATTAAACTTTGTTTAAAAGATAAATCAATCAAAAGTGAAGGCCGTAAACTCCACAAAATACCTAGGAATTACTATTACTTCAGACTTAAATTGGAATGAACATGTAGATAATTTTGTGGGAAAGGCAAACCAGAGACTGCGTTTGATTGGCAGAACCCTTAAAAGATGCAGCAGAACTACAAAAGACACTGCGTACACTACGCTTGTCTGTCCATTTCTGGAGTATTGCTGTCAAGTGTGGGATCCATTAGGTGGGTTTGATGGAGAACGTCAAAAGAGTCCAAAGAAGGGCAGCTCATTTCGTATTGTCACGATACAGGGGAGACAGCATTACAGAAATGATACAGGATCTGGGATGGGAATCATTACAACAGCAGCACTTATCGTTGTGGCATGGGCTACTTATGAAACTCCAATTGCCAACATTCTCCTCCGAATGCGAAAATATATTGATGACTCCAACTTACACAGGTAGGCCAACTTACACAGGGAGATATGATCATCAGAATAAAATACGAGAAATCAGAGTTCGAACGGAGAGATTCAGGTGTTCTTTCTTCCCGCACGCTATTCGAGAATGGAATGGAATATAAATAGTATAATGGTGGTTCAATGAACCCTCTGCCATGCACTTCAATGTGATTTGCAGAGTATCCCATGTAGATGTAGATCTCAATGATGAATTTTCATCTGAGACAGGATTTTTGACTGTGGGAGGATACAAGATGTCTTAATACAGAATTTTCAGTTAGTGTGATGAATGACAGCTTGTTCTGAAGAAGAAGAAGAAGAAGAAGAAGAAGAAGAAGAAGTAGAAGAAGAAGAAAGTAAATTACTCCATATAATTTGTAAAAACAATCCCATAATATTCAAATACAGTATTATTAAAGTGCTGGTGGAATATTTAAGCATAACACTGCAAAGCGATACAATATGGAATGAGTCTTTAAGGACTCTTGTTGGGAAGTATATTGGTTGACTGCAGTGTATTGTGAAAAATTTTAGGGAAGTGTAGTGTAGTTGATCCATAAAGGAAATCACATATAGTAACAGTAATGCAACCCATTCTTGAGTAGAGCACTCTTCTAGTACGAGATCTGTACCCTGTGAGATAAAAGGAAGACATTGAAACAATTCAGATGCAGGCTGCTATATTTATTATTCAGTTAACAAGTATTAAGAAAGGAACAAAAATGGTAACCCATTAAAGAATGACATCATTCTTTTTGAGGAACATTGTTGAGAAAATTTATACATCCTGCATTTGAAGCTGAAGACAGAATGATTCTACCATCACCACTCTAGGAGTTGGCTGGAAATGGATAGGAAAAAGACTAGAGGCACCTGTTTGTTGTAAACAGCAAAATTCCATTTTTTTTTCAAAAATTTATTAATATAGGTGAAAATGCAAAACTGGTTTACTTTATGTAAAATCGGTGAAAATGTAGAACCACATCATTCAAATTTAACAGAAGAAATTCGATTCAAGATATGGGAATAAAATCTGTATATTGATGACATGTTATCTGTGTGTGAGTTAGTTGCGATGTTGGCAATGAGATAGCCCATAACATTTTTTTCGCGCGTAGTTTTATCACTCAGTGCATTTACACGGGCACTTAATCAGATTGAACACACTTTCTGTACTCAGTGCTTTAATTATTATTCTGTAATTTGGCATGACAAATAATAGTGATTTGAAAGCAGTGAACATTGCTAAAAGGTGGAAATAAAATTTAGTGAAATTATTGATGAAATGAAATAAAATTTGCAAAAAATGTATTGAAATAGGTTCTTAAAAATGATAAATGAGGTAAAAATTTTCACCACAAACAAGTGTCTCTGGAAATGACTAGTAGTGGTACCCTCCACCAAGCACTATTGTGGAGTTAGTCCGTAGAATCTGCATCTACATATATACTCCATAATCCATCATAAAGTGCATGGCAAAGGGTACACTGTACCACTACTATGCATTTCCTTTCTTATTCCACTCCCAAACTGAGAAGGGTAAAAAGAATGTCTATATGCCTCAGTATGATGCCTAATTTTGTTTATCTGGTCTTTGTGATCTTTACGCGAAATTTATGTAGGCTTCAAATTCCGGCCCTCTAAATTTCCTCGACAGAATTTCTCAAAAGAACGTCATCTTTCCTCCAGCGATCCCCATTCGAGTTCCAGGAGCATTTCTGTGACACTCGCATATTAATCGAACCTACCAGTAATGAACCTACCTGCTCGCCTCTGAACTTCTTTTATGTCTTCCTTTAAACTGATCTGCTGCGAGTCCCCAACACTTGATCAGTACTCAAGACGTAGTCATACAAGAATTTTATATGTGGTCTCCTTTACAGATGAAGTACATCTTCCCAAAATTCTCCCAATAAACTGAAGTCAGCTGTGCGCCTTACTCACAACTGTCCTTACAAGTTCATTCCATTGCGTATCGCTCTGCAGTGTTATGCCTATATATTTGAAAGATGTGACTGCATCAAGACACTCACAGCTAATGCTGTATTCTAACCTTATGGGATTGCTTTTCTTACTCATGTGCATCACCTTACATTGGAAAAAAGCACAATGTCATTTCCGTTTTCAGAAAGGTTGTTGAATAGATGTGAGAATCTATAGGTCTATTTCTATGATATTGGTCTGGAATAGAATTTTGGAATGTGTTTTATGCTTACGTATTATGACATTTCTAGATATTTAAACTCTCATCAGTAGGAATCAACATGGGTTCCAGAAGAAACCAATAGTAAGTAGTATTATACCAGACTGGTGAATTTCATTTAGTAAGTGTGAAAGAATCATGAAGATGACTAGGCATTTGCAGTGACAGGAGATTCTACGCAATGGGTTTTGCTACAATCAGTGTTCAGAGAGTGCACTTTTAGAAGTGTGATCAATATAGAGCTACCTCCTAGAAAAATCTCATAAGACCACCATGAGGATCAATTAATCCTTTCGTGGTTGTTCGGACATATATGTCCCACTAACTTCGGACCTCATTTGTACCACTAGGTGGCGAGTTGCATAATTCTGCATAGTTCTGCCATCTGTTGGTGGCCCTTTAGAACGCGGAAAAAAATCGAGGCACTGAAATTCTTACAGTGTAGAAGGCTGTGACCAGGGCCGTCTTAAGCCCTGCAGGGGCCCCTGGGCACTCAGTGTTTTGGGGCCCTTAAAAAAACTAAATGAATGCATCAGAATGGTGTACATTTATTTAGTGACTTAATTGGTTAAAATATTACAAACCAAATACTAATGATTAGTTTCACAAATTAGTCTTTCATTCAGATTAATGATTTCTTTAAAGATTTCCAGAGCACAAAACATAAAATTTTTGGAGTATGACTCTTTCTGTGCAGATGACTGGCAAACAGCTTAGGGGACTCTACAACAAAACAGAATTTTCCTTTGAATGAACTCACCAGAATGATGTACATTTGTTTAGTGAATTTATTGGTTATTATGGTTAGAAATACACAAGAGAAACTTCAAAACTTTATTTACACCTAAACATTCTTTCAAAATTTTCCATTGATTGTTCAAAGCAGAAGGTGAACAACTTTTGGACAAAATGGAAGTATGCTACTGCTTAGGAAACACATGCAGCTGCCTGAAGACTTACCAAATTTAGTGAATGTGTAGCACATGGTACAAAAGTAGCAAATTCAGGTTTTTCTTTTACTCTTTCCTGAACACCTGAATACTTTCCAGCCATATTTGCAGCATTATCATAGCTCTGTCTGCGGCAATCTTTCATTGAAATGTCAAAGCTATCCAAAAACTTCGTAACAGTATCTTCTATACTTTGAGCCCTAAGCTCCTCCATAGCCAAAATTTGCAAAAATCTCTCAACAGGCTGTCCATCTTTACGTACCGAATGATGAAAGTTAGCTGGCCAACATGGGAGAGATATGGCGAGGAAGCCAGGCTTATTGAATAGTACTTGGCTGTTTTTAATTCTTTGGCAATCATCGTTAACACGTTCTGTCCAATTACATTAATAAATTCATTGCAAATATTTGATAACAAGTATGATGTATTTTCTCTGTGATGACTGCTATACACTTTCGTATATGATCAGTAAGGAAAGGATGAAATTCGCTTATTAAATCTAAGCATCCCAAATAACTTCTCCGCAAAACCATGGTCCTCTTAATGCCAAAAATTACACAAATGCAACAATTCTTTTCAATATGCTCCTCCAATATTTGACCTCAGCATTAAACTGGGAAAGAAATCGTCCAACAATTTTCGTTATTGCAACATAATTCATTATTGATTCCCTGTTCTGTAAAACTGTTCTCATGCTTCTTTAATTTGTTCTAAGGGGGGGCCGCATCAGTCGGCTTCAGACCCTTCTAGTTATCGAAGTTCATGTGTTGCTGCTTCCATATGTTAAAGATTTGTATCTGATTAAATGGCCTCTGCCTAAAGTCGAAAAAAAAAAAAAAAAAAAAAGAGAAACATAGAATCTGTCATACAAATGTTTGAAATGTTTGTAAATCTGTCGGACTCAAACTCTCATACATAGTGCGGCATTGCAGTCTCCACCAGTTGGTGCATTGAGGGTTCTGCATAACCGGATACGAGATATTGTGTATAATGTATTTGAGTTTATGTCGTAAGACATAAAAGACAGGATAAAATCGCATAAAAGAGTTCTCTTGATAAAGTTCAAGTTACTACTGGGCTTTGACTTGGGACTATATGAAGATTACAGAAAGTGGAAGAAAAAGTGGGTGTTGGTAGCTGGTTTCTTCCTTATTCTGGGAACAAAGCAGAATAAAAGAGTTCTTATGTTTGTGGAGAGACTGACACGCAACTTCCACATGACAAGCACCGACCCACAATAAATCACTTCTCCCGGAATAAGAGAAAATATGTCTTTTAAGTGAATTACCTTCTCCACAAGATAGACTTCAGATACGTCAGATCATTTTGTTTAATGCCCATCTGTTGTTTACATGTTGAAATCTCAGTATAAGTAACACTTCAGTTATTTACCAGCTGTGCTGAAAGCAACAAAAAACAGTACTGTGGTTGTGAAATGTTTACATGTATGTAGTAAATGCATTGACTAAGTAAAATAAAAATATACTGTGAACAGGGTAGGTATATGGTATATGTCAATGAGACATATTTGGGCAGTTCACATACTACACCCTATGAGTGTAGTACAACGTCTAATTAGAGCAAGCGCAGGTAACAAAACCTAATTTACTTTCAAAGGCCACAAACATTTTATAAATGCGTTAATAAAAATTGATCGAAATGTTCCTGTACCAAATTATTACAGTTCATTAAATGTAGTAGTTCTTGTGCTAAATAAATTTTTAATTTTCAAATTCGGAGCTAAAAGAAGAGACGAATGCTGCAAAGTTTTCAAGTCAATTGTTTTATCTTTTACTATCTGATTGAGGTACACTCATTATACATCGATTTTATCAGGTGCCCTGAACAAACTGACACAAAACCTGCCGACAGACCCCATTGTTGTAGTTGACATTCGGTGTGAAAAATCAGCAAATAATACATAGGGGGAAAGATGAAATGCCATATTGGCTAAATGCTCATAATTTTCAATGTGACCAGGAAATCACAATGATATGCAGTGAAACATTGTTTATACATTTTATAGGGGGATGCGAAAGTAAACATACAAGTGAGATTAATGCTAAAATGAAACTTTCAGAACTGCGCTCAAAATAGGTTTGTTAGCTGCATGCTTTTGTCGAAAGCAAGTCTGTAGGCATTATTCCACATCTGAAATCCTTCCTTTATCACTGTTTGGCCCAGTTTTCAAAGGTTTGGATCTTATGTGTGTTTCATTGGCAAGGATAGTAGTTACGGTAAAGTATAACATGATGAGACCCTTTGCGTTGCTCACTAGGATTTCTTTTGCACTTCCTCAGTTCCGTTGCATGGAAAGACATCATCTTTTATTTTTTATGAACCGTTCATTTTCACGTGTTTGAATATTGAAAACTACTGTACTCTAAAATATTGAGTTCACCCTTTACCATAAGGGTCCTAGTTCCAATAACTGGCTCTACCATCAGATGCCACTGCTCTGTTCACTGTAGAGATGTGTCATTCACAAATGAACCTGTGCAAAAGAACGGTTCACATGAGTGAACGGAAGGACCGAGGAACGTTCACTTCGGCGGTCCCAGTCGCGTGGCTGTTCCCGTTCCAGCTCCAGGATGGCCGTGTGGCCGTTCCCTTTTTGGTCGAAAGTTGCAATTCCAAATCAGTATAGAGCTGTCAATTTTTTATATTTATTTATTAATACCAGGGTGAAGTAGCGTGCTCATTGTTATGTAAGAAACAGCGATTTATACCGGTGCTCATTCAATTGTAGGGAATTTACTTTTGTAAAATGTGTAAAACGGAGTTGGCGAGCACAGAGTCAGTGCTGCATGGTTACAATTTCGACTGTTATGAAAACCATAGATATTGACAACTAGATAAAGGAACGGTGAACGAGTGGAAAGGTACAGTTCCAAAAAGAAACGATCATCAGTGAACTAAGTTTCAAAAATGAATGGGTTTGCCCGTCTGTAGTGTTCAGCACTGTGTGATTGCTCGTCGTGTGAAGGCCGCTATTGGATACAATGTTCTGCCAAGTTATATTTGACACAGACTGCCACAGGGTCTACTACAACAGTGTCGCCGTGTGTTCTGTAGCTATGGCCCACAATAACAACTACGATTTTGCATGCAGACAGCAAACCAAGTCACTTGCCACACCATATATGACAATGTTTCGAGACAATTTTTTGGTCTTTATAATGAATAAGTGCGACAAAAATTCATTTAAAAAAGTCATTGCCTTGGAGAAAGAAACGAGTATCTCGGGGCCCCCATCAGGCTGGGGGCCCTGGGCCTGTGCCCCCTTGTGCCCCTATGGTAGAGACGGTAGTGGCTGTGACTGTTTATATGGGTTGCCGCATGAATTTTCGCGCTGTAACAATTGTTTATTGTGCCTTGAATCGGCTTTCGGTGTTTTCCCGCTATTGAAAATGTCCAAAGTAAGTATATTTGCTATTTTATGTTTCTTAGATGTTTACGAACAACAATTATGCTTTCTAAAACTCATTTTACTTCAAAACTTTTTTTTCAGTGAATTTACAATTAATGGGACATATGTGTCCCAGTGACCATTGTGTAGCCCTATAGTGCCTTTATGTTGCAATATTGTAGTACTCATATTTCAAAGAAAAACAGCTTTTCTGTAAATTTTTGCACTAATAAAACACAGTATGTGGTTTACTATTATCTGAATTTTCTATTATAGAAGCTGTGAGACAGCGAAATCCTGGATTTTTTTGTTTTCACTGCCAGACAACCCAGAAGATTCAGAAAGGGAAGCTGATGACGATGTTTACAATGGCATTTGATTTGGGGAACATTAGTCTGCTCCAGACAGCTTTATAGAACAAATTAGTACCGACAATGTGTTAAATCCTGAGTCATTGATAGAGGAAAACAGTGTTGCGAGTGAAATTGAATTGAATGAACAAAATTGTGAAAGTGCTGAATCTACAGTTTCTGATTGGGATGATGATGATGTAACCCGTTTTGAAGAAGCAACAACAAACTTCATTTTGACAGGCAATGAATTTGTGTATTTTGACAAATTATTTGATGATTCTATGATGGAGCAGATCTGCTTTCAAACAAATCTGTATGCCAACCATCAGAATAGTGCACAGTGGAAAGAGCTCACAGTTCAGGAACTAAAACTTTTCTGGGCATTATAATAGTAATGGGTATTCACCAGTTATCTGAAGCAGCCAGTTACTGGAGCTCAGACCCATATCTAAATGTAAATGCAATATCCAATGTTATGCCACTTACTTGCTATAAGAAAATAATAGAGAACCTTCACTGCAATAATAATTTGTTTCAACCAGCAAAAAATGATCCAAATTATGACAAGTTGTACAAAATCAGACCACTTATATTGGCACTAAACAAAAACTGCTTGAAAGTTTATCAACCTTCTACTTCACTGGCTGTTGATGAGTCAATGGTAGCATTCAAAGGTAGAACAAGTCTTAAACAGTACATGCCCATGAAACCCATCAAAAGAGGTTACAAAATTCGGTGCCTAGCTGATTCACACACAGGTTTCATTTCAAATTTTGAAGTTTACACAGGTAAATCTGATGCCAGTGAAGGGGAATTCAAAGACTGCCAGATGTGCGAAAGAGTTTTGTTGGAATTGTCTAAATGTTTCTCCAATTACAATAGAATTCTTGTTTTTGACAATTTCTTTACAACATTTACTCTAATAAAAGTACTGAGAAAAAAGGGCTTTATAGCTGTGGTACTGTCAGAGGAAACAGAAATGGACTACCAGACATTTTGGCAAGTAAGTTGCCTCGTCTAAGCCGAGGAGAATTCACATTTGCTGTCAAATCTGGTGTTTCTGCTGTAAAGTGGCAAGATAAAAAACCAGTCTGTCTCCTCTCCTCTGCACATAATCCGAAAGATGTGGTATTCATCCAAAGAAAACTAAAGGATGGATCAACAATTAGCATTTCATGTCCTGAAGTAGTACATGTTTATAATAGTACTATGGGTGAAGTAGATCGTTTTGACCAACTAAGAGAAAGGTACATGGTTGGTAGGCAATCAGTGGAATGGTGGCACCGACTGTTTTACTTTTTTGTTGACCTAGCCATTGTCAACACATATATATTATTCAAACTCTCAAGACGAAAAACAGACCAAATGTCATTTCAGATGAGACAGGCATAAATGGATACTCATCAAGGGTGAAGAAGGGTCCATCGCCTGCTTTCTGTTCCAGTAAGAGAGGTGTCACTACTGTGCCAGAGGAAGTCAGGCTTGTGAATGTCGAAAGTCATATTCCAAAGGGCCTAAAGACCAGGAGGCGGTGCAGGTTTTGCAGTACAAAAGATACTGAAAAACTAACAAAATATGTTTGTTCTTCCTGTAACGTGACACTCTGTATTTCTCCTTGCTTTCACAAATTTCATGCAAAGTAAAAAATTTTCACTAAGTTGTATCTGTAATGTGCCACTCTATTATTCATTTTGGTTTCTGAAACATCATGTAAAGTAAATAATGTTCACTAACTTCCAAATGTATTTTTATTGGAAATAATAAAAGATTCAATATTAAAATGTAATTGCAAAAATGACAAATTTTTACCCTATTTTTATAGTGTTAAATACTGGTGCAAGTAAGCCTTACTTGTAAGTGTTGTATTAAGTTGTAGTGATTTCATTCTGGAGGGGAGGGGGGGGGGGAATCCCTGCCTCTCTCATGTTTTTTTTGGAAATTTTTGAATTGTGTACTTGTTTAGACCCTATGACAGTTAGGATAACTTAAAAAATTATTTTAAAAAGTCTTAGGTAAATTGGTACCAGAAATGATCAGTGGGACGTATGTGTCCCACCTTTTTTAGGGAAAAAATGGAATGTGCTAAAAATGTTTTAGTGTCATATTTGTAATCCTGACCCAAATCAGTCTCTGTAACAGCTGAGATAACTTAAGATATTCTAAAACAATGAGTAAAAACCACAAAAGGGTTAAGAGGGATTAGAGCCCATGAGGATGCTTACAGGCAGCCGATTTTCCTGTAAACAACACACCAGTGGAATAGGAAAAGGAAGAAGTGACAGTGATACACAAAGTACCCTCTGCCACAAGCCACAAAGAATAAGATGTTGATAAATAGTTCAGTACAAAATATGTTGTAAAAAATTGTAAGTCACTGTGTGTGTGTGTGTGTGTGAAGAATTTATGATAATAAGCGACCTTTCCTAAAAACACTTTTAAGGTCCTTGACTGATGTTGGTTGAGGGAGAGCCATCACAGGGGACACATTCTGATGGAGGGTCTTGCTGCCTTTACTGGAAATCTCAAACTTGAAAAAAGTGATAGAAGGCTGAAAAAATGGCATTTTTTCAGATTGCATGTCAACCCTGCTGTCTGTGCACGTAACTTGCGTAAATGTTCATCAGCTGAGGAGCCGGACATGAGTATATTGTCAAGATAATGAACACACCCATGCACCGTCAGCATGAGTTGTTTGAGGAAGTGCTGAAAGATTGCTGGCCACTCTAAATGAGAACCTTGGTAGTACCCAAAGGGCGTGTTAAGTACTAAGAGTCGTTGAGAGTCAGCATCATGGGGGACTTGCAAATATGTTTCTGAAAGGTGTATCTTGCAGAAGTATTGTCCACCCGCCAATTTTGCCAGAAGCTCGTTGGGGCATGGTAATGGGTAAGTGCCGATAATAGATTGAGCATTTACAGACCATTGGAAATCCCCACAAAGGCCCAACCACCCAGACGGTTTTTTTACAATGACCACAGGAGTTGCCCATTCACTTGATGGAATTCAGTTTACCACCCCAGCTTCCTCCAGGCGGTCCAACTCTCGGTCACGGACTGCAATTGGAATCAGCTGAGAGCGGAAAAAACGGGGCCTGGCAGAGGGTTTCATAGTGATGTGAGCTTGGAAATTATTAGTACAGCCAAACTCCACCGAAAACAGTGCAGAAAATTCGGCGCATAAAGAGTTGAGTCGTGGATAAGGCACTTGATCAGAGACAATGTTAACTTCGTCAGAAATAGTGAACCCAAAAACCGAAAAGCATCAAGACCAAACAAGTTGTTGGTACAGGCATTGTTTACAACAAGAAAAGTGAGCCTATGAGTGACAGATTTGAATGTAACAGGGGCCGAGAACTGTCCCAGAATCAGAATATTTTGTTTATTGTAACTGACCAATTTCCGCGACACCGGTAAGAGAGAGGGAGAACCCAGATTCAGGTATGTCTGCGAGTGTAATAATGTGATGGCAGCGCCTGTGTACACTTGCATACGCAAACTTTTGTGGAAAACCATGCTGTCAATAAAGAGCTTATTGGGTGCAACAGAAATCGCTGAGACGAAATTGATGTCCATTTCGGTAACAGAATCTTTGGTTTTGGAGGCACAAACAGAAATATGACCATTTTTATGGCACTTATGGCAAGTGGCCCACTGCTTGGGGCAATCAGGTCTATCATGATCAACAAAACAGGAGGGACAGGAAGGAAGCATTAACCAGTTGCGTGACTGCACACTGCCTGGCCCGAGTTTCCGCCGCCACGAAACGACCTGATCGCCATGGCTGTGCATGCACTGCCGCGACCACGTAATCCCTTTACAACCTGGTTCGTAATGTGGGAGAAGTAGTGGGTTGAATTTCTGCCATGTCACACCAAGCCTCAATTTGGTTGCCCGCCGCCCACGACACCTTGAAAGGCTTCACAGTGTTAAGGACCTCGGAAAGAGAATTATTCTCATACAGTAGAGCTCGGTCACAAACTTCGTGATCGGGGGTGAGGCAGATAACAGTGTTGTGGACCATTTGATTGGTATAAAATTCCTTATGCACATCAGTTACAAAATGACAATGATGGCTTAACCTGTGGAGTTCAGCGGCCC
The DNA here is from genome assembly GCA_026315105.1 of Locusta migratoria. NCBI lineage: Eukaryota > Metazoa > Arthropoda > Insecta > Orthoptera > Acrididae > Locusta > Locusta migratoria. Next base: position 158,948,338 of record CM048751.1, on the reverse strand, counting down.
ATGCCCATAGGACTGCTGTGCTGCTTCCTGCAGCAATAAAACTCGACATGTGTAGCTATCACACATGTCTGTTTGCAGTAATATTGTGCAAAAAGGTCACACATTTGATTGAAAGATAGCAACGAATGATTCTGCGAGGGCACAAGTTGTCAAAGAAGCTGATACATACAAGGCGACAGCCATGACAGGAATAATGCGCGACACAAGGTGACATCAGACCAACCAAAGGTGTGAAAATGTTGTCTTAACCATTTCTCATAGGTGTCCCACTCTTCTATGGACTCATTGTACGCTGGAAAAGGTGGTGGATATGTCAGAGGGGGCGTGGGAAGTGAATCAACCTGCTGTGTGGATGGAGGGTGCGACCCACTAGACAAGGTGGAAGCAAGAGATTGCAATACCTTGTTTTGAGTGCGAATTACAAAAATCTCTTGTTGTTCAATGAGGCATCGTAGAATATCATTGGAAGTAACAGTAGTCATTGTGTGTAGACGAACAACCATTTCAGAATAAAAAATGCGCGGAGTACAATCCCATCCTCATCACCAGTGTTTTATTCACTAACATATACAAAAATGCAATGTAGCACAGGCGTGCACCAGGTGTGCGAACACACGCAAGTTAAGTTCGTACCTAGTCAATAACACATTGAGGCAAATGGCACTGTTTATGTCAATCGTGCATACCGAGCGCTGGTGTTTGCCACAGTTTCCCGCGGCGCACTCTCATGGCCGACATCCAACAGAATCGCTCAGCTTTGCTTGCTTCGGTGTCTTACAGCAGTTAAAATAATAACATTTCAACAGGATTCACTCCAATTAAAAATTAAGATGAAGCAATCGCTACATTACATACATGAGAAGGAAATGAGGGTGGAGAAGAGTATGAGGGATATGAGTTCTAACAAACCAAAGTAAAATGTTTCAAGAGATAATCGTTTCCTTCACCAATGTCCAATATAGCTATTTGTAAAATAGATACATTTAGCATTACTGAATGCTTCAGCCATGGCCTTCACCAGATAAAGAAACACATACATTCACACAATCACTCAAACATAACTGTGCACACAAGATGACCATCTCCAGCTGCTTCAGCACAGGGGAACATATATATATTTGTGCAGTTACACCTTTGAAAGAATAAGTCACTTCAAGTTCCTGGGCTCAGTTGTCAGCAATCAGAATGATACCTCCTATATAATAAAGCAGTAGCTAATTACAGCCCACAGAGCTTATTTTGCTTTAACCAAACTTCTGTCTTTAAGGCTCCTGACTAACACTCTATAAAACATCAGACAAGTGGGATAAATCAAATATAGTATAAGAGTCCCAGACTCACCACGAGTTGTAGAGCCAAAAAAGAAGAAACAGAAACTGATAACTTGTGAAAAGACCATGAAGATAAAAAATTAAGAGAGATTCGTAGCAATATGGTGGCTTAGCAGCAATAATGTGTTCTGTGATCATACATGAATGGAACAGGAAAGGAGGAAGTGGCAATGGAACACAAATTGACTCTTTCATCCAGCAGAAGAGTTAAAATGAGTGTGGGATATAGAGCTGGTCATATGTAAGTAAGGTGGCTTGTGGAGTATGTATGTAGGTGTGTATTACTTTCTGTCCCTATGGGAAGGTCCAGCTCCTCTTTCCCATCCCACACTAGGTGCACCTTGCTTTGAAGCCAATGTTCTGCCGTTTTTGCAAATATGATCGTAGATAGTAAGGTCACATAATCATGAAGGATAAGTACTTTTTGTTTATACTACTCAATGCATCCAACACATGATAAATGATTATTTTAACCTGTTCCTTGGATTAGTATATTAGTGTTGGTTACAGTACAGTTATGTGGTCTTACCAAATATTGCTCACATGTATTTAGCAAAGTTTTCAGTCTTAAGTGTGCATGTTGATAATATAAATGTGTGTGTTCTGATCAAAGAGATTTTACCTTTTCCCCTAAATTATTTGTATCCTGGTATGTATTGTTGACTAATTTGTCTTCTTACAAGATATCAGTGCAATAATTAAATGTTTTTGATATGTTGCGTTTTGCCCATTTTCTTAAGCCACATTCATACATATTTTTATATTTGCTTACTGTGACCTAAACAGTAACCAAATATAAAAATAAATATGAATGTGGCTTAAGAAAATGGGCAAAGCCTGAAACTACTCAGCATTTCAAATAAAAGCAGCTTTGGTGCATATATAAAAATGTCTTTTCTACAGTGCAATAATTGACAGACACACATCTGTAAAGTTGCATGAACATACAGATGAACTACAGTATCCCAGTGTGTCACCTTTAATACTTTTTAGCACATGTGTTGTTTTAGAGTATTCTATACAAACTTTCTCACTCATCATCACTAATAATATGCTGTAGTGAACAGCCATTACAAAATTGACCTGTATATTACCAGTGTTCACCTGTTTTAAGGATGTATTTCTCAACATTTTTCAATCATACATGAGGAAAAATTATTACATTCTTTGCCAAGTACAAATATTCACTTTGAGCTTTTCATTAGTTCTGTTGCGGTTATTAAATGTATTTTACTACAGGCAACTTACTGATGTTAATGTTGTTTCATTACAGGATTTGGAGAAACAATAGATACAGCAGTTGAACAAGCAGCACTGGATGCACTGAAACGATTATTCTGTGTCAGAGAAAATATGAAGCCATTCTCATATAAAGTAAATCTTGATGTAGAAAAGTACAAATCATATTCTAATGCCAGTCTGGATGACTGGGGTGTAAAAAATCCACAAAATATTGTAAACTGTTAACTCTGTATTGTTCAGTCAGAACTTTAAAACTGTTTCTGTATAGGTTTTAATAAAATTTTGCTTTAGAATAAAATTGTTTCTTTGTGATTCTTTCAGATACTAAATGTGCATTGGGGATGTTATGGTAAGCTTCTAAAATAAATAAGATTGCTTAAACCTTAGTATACTTACTGTACTTGTATAACTAAAACAAACAATGGAAATTCCAGGAATAATTCAACAAGATTTTTGAGAAGGTTAGGTTACTTGATTTGATTCTTTCAGGGAAGCCAAAACAGTCTTGGTCTAACCCGCCAAGTTCATTGTGCGGTATCGCTCCCTGTACATCTAGTAAAGCCAACCAATGCCCTTGAGCAGTGCAAGGAGTCCGTTTACCAGTTCTTTATTAGACACAATTTCTTCGGGTCTGGTTGTCCCAAATGTTCTGTGCCTTTTACTCTCCAATCCAATGCATTCGAAGATTAGATGTGATGCAGTTTCATCACCGTCATCACAGATCCTACATTTAGGGTCCTCTTCTGTTATTCCCATTGTATGTAGGTGTTTTTTGAAATTCCCATGGCCTGTCAGCAATCCAACCATGAGTCTAATCTCTCTCCTGTTCAGACCCAGGATTGCAGAGCTTCTTTTAAAACAAGGCTTTGGCATCATTACCTTGCCATGTTTTTGTTGATGGACTTTGGTCCAATATTCTACGTGCTGTCTTCTGAGCCAGTTACATAGCTCCAATTTAATCATTGCCTTGGTGATTGTCACGACAGGTTCCGGTCCAATAAATGGAGCCTCTGCCCCCATCCTGGCTAATCTGTTGGCATGTTCGTTGCCACTGATCCCTGAGTGGCCAGGGACCCACAATAGGTTTACTCTATTGCTTTCCCCTAGCTCCACCAGAACCCAGTGACATTCTGCAACAATTTTAGACCTTGTTGTAGGAGCTGCCAGTGATTTCAGGGCTGCCTGGCTGTCTGAATAGATATAGATGCTACGATCTTGTAGCACCTAAGCAAATTCTCCTCCACACATGCCCTGATGGCAGTGATTTCGGCCTGGAATACTGAGGCCAGTTTCCCTAGAGAGATGACGCCCTGCAGTCTTGGCTGCACCCCATATACCCTGGCCCCAACGCCTTGGTCTGATTTCGACCCGTCAGTGAACCAGACAATATCCCCCGTATGGTGTCGAACTATATTCTCCCACTGCTCCCTACTTCCAATTGTTATACTGAAAGGCTTGTTGAAGCAGTATTGGGTTATAATATAGTCGGTTGGCATTTCCCCAACCTTTTCTATATTTACCTCACTCAATATTTTAGTGTGTGATTCTGGATATCCCAAAGAGTTCCAGTTGTTGACAGATTTAAATCTGTAGGCACCAGCTGCCGCCTCCATCTTGACCCAAAGGTGTAATGGGGGCATATCCAGCATGGTTTCCATCCCAGCAGTTGGTGTGCTGCTAATTCCGCCTGTTATGGCTAAGCAGGCTAGTCTCTGCACCTTACCAAGCTCCTTAGCAGCAACCTGCTGTTCTACCTTCTTCCACCACACGACCGCCCCATAGGTGATCCTGGGTCTAATCACTGTGGTGTATATCCAGTGCATACCCTTGGGGCTCATGCCCCAATTTTTGGCACAAGCTCTCCTGGTACTTACTAAAGTACCTTTTGCCTTGGAGCAAATATTCCTAATGTGAGGGGTCCGTGTCAGTTTCTCATCTAGGGTAACCCCTAGATATTTCACTGTCCCCTTCACAGGTAGTGCTTCATTGAAAAGCTTTAGATTCCAACTTGAGTGTTGGATATGTTTCCTTGTGAATGGTACAACAACAGTCTTCTTAGGACTAACCCCCAGATCCTGTTTTCTGCACCAGTCTGGTACAATGTCCAATGCACCTTGTGCCATATTTTTCTCTGTCAGCAAATTTGCCAAGTATTACTATGACAAGATCATCTGCGTATCCTTGGCAAAAGTACTGCCTAGAGTTTAATTCTCCAATGAGATCATTCACCACTAGATTCCACAATAATGGGGAAAGAACTCCTCCTTGCGGGCAACCCCTAGTGGTGTTGATTCCATTTTTTCATTCATCATGGTAGCTTCTACCTTTCTTCCACTGAGCATGGCCTTAATCCACCTACATATTGTGGTCCCTAGGTCATGCACCTCAGCTGTCCTAACCATGGAATCGAAGGTTGTGTTGCTAAAAGCCCCCTCGATGTCCAGGAAGATACAGAGGGCTATTTTCTGAAAGTGTAGTGCTTTCTCCACCTTCCCAACGAATTGGTGGAGAGCTGTCTCACCTGATTTACCTGGTTGATATGCATGTTGGTTTGAATGTAAAGGAGCCCTACTTAACCTCCTTTCTCCAACATGCACGTTAACCAGCTTTTCCAATGTCTTAAGAATGAAGGAGGACAGGCTGATTGGTCTCATATCCTTGGCCTTGGTATGATCAATTCTCCCTGGCTTTGGAATGAAGACAACCTTCACTGCCCTACAGGCATTGGGAATGATTCCTGCTGCTAGGCTAACCCTGAATAACCTGCATAGGAATCTAATAAGATTTTCTCCCGCTTGTTGCAGGAGAGCTGAATAGATACCATCGGGGCCAGGTGACTTGAACGGTTGAAATGTTCCCACTGCCCATCAGACCTTACTGAAATTGACACACTCCTTGGCCAGATTCCAGTCCTCTTTGTGAATACCTGAGAACCATTGTCTCTCAGGAATCATATTCTGGTCTGAGTTATATTGAGGAAAGTGAGTCTTGAGGAGCAGTTCCAGTGTTTCATGTGCTGTCTTTGTATACTCCCCATCTTCCTTCCTCAATGTTCCTCCTGGATTAGTTGGTACCCTAGTGAGGATTTTATGAAGTCTCGCTTGAGCAGCCGTGCCCTCCACTTCCTCACAGAATACCTTCCAGGATGCCTCCTTTGCCCGTCTGATGGCAAGGTTGTAATTGACAAGGGCCTCACGATACTTTGCCCATTGTCCTTTGCGCCTCGCAAGGTTAAACAGTCTTCGTACCTGTTTCCTTTGCATTTCCAGGTTATTATTTCACCAAGGCACACTCCTATTTGTGCACTTCTTGGTGATTGAGCAGTTGTCCTGGTATGAGGTCACTATAGCAGAGGTTACGGCCTCTGCTACTTCCTCAAACTCTGCTGGATTCCTTATCGAAGTTTTAATTTCTGATAGGCTGAAGTCAAGGTCTCTCCTATATGTCTCCCAGTCCGTTTTCCTGGGATTCCTATATGTCATGGTGTGTCTGGTTCCCATTTCAACCTTGAATTTAATATACATGTGATCTGACGAGAATGGCTCCAGGACCACATGCCACTGTTTGACATAACTTCCCATCATCATGGAACCAAAAGTTATGTCAATTACTTCTTCCCTTCTACTATTCCTGAATGTAGATTCATCACCCCTATTCAGGATCTCCAAGTTGTTAGATAGGAGAAATTCAAGAAGATGCTCACCTCTACTGTTGGCGTCCTTGCTGCCCCACGATAGATTGTGGGCATTGGCATCACATCCCACCAACAGTTCGTCACCTTGCCGATGGCAGGCTTCCGTCAGTCTCCTCACTTCCAAAGGAGGAGGAGAGCTGTCTTCGTAAGGAAGGTATGCTGAGGCCAAAACAAATTCCCTCTTGATACCTTCCTCACATTGCTGCATCCTGATGGTCACCAGGTCCCTGGAACAAAAATCCATCATTGCTATGAAAGGTATTCCATTTCTAACATAAATGCATGTTCTGGAGTTCTTTAGATTTCTGGCATAAATCAGCTTACCTCCAGTACCACCGAGGCCCGATACACCCCGTTTGTATAAATAAGGTTCTTGTATCAGGGCCATGTCCACCTCCTGTTTCCCCAGGCGACGGCTCAGGGCAGCAGTGGCCCCTTTACTGTGCTGCAGGTTTATCTGCAGCACTTCCAGTCCCCATGTTGCTGCCATTATTGCCTTTAAGATCTTTGATTACCCTGACAGCAACCTGCGAGAACCCTAAAAACAGTTTCAGGCCTTGCTCTCGCATTGCCTTCAGGGACTTCTCTCCGACCTCCACCACCAGGGTTCGTCCTTCCGGAACGACCTTTATGTTAATTACCCTCCAATCCTCTGTCGAGCCTTTTGGATTCTGGACCCTTTTGGGGGTCTTGGGCTCAAGCCCTTTTGATTCCCTCCACTTATGTTTAGGAAGCCATTCTTTTCCTTCCTTTTGCTTCTGTTCCTTGAGAAGTTTCCTCCTCTGAGCCCCAGACAAGGCCTTAATCCTAATCTGGTCCAACTTCTTTGTTACAGTTCACACTTCTTGCTCACGTCTAGACCCTGATTGAGAAGTAGGAGTGCACTCCATCGGTCCTGATCCCGATATTTGAGTATCTGAGGTCTCAGATTGCCCCTCAGATTCTTTTAAAATAATTGTTTTCTCCGTGTTCATCTTAGTCCCACGAGATTTGGGGATTTATATGGTCCACACGACGATAACCCCGCGCGGTGCAAGGCAACTTACTCAGGGAGGTCGCCCGGTATCCCTGAGGCTCCGTTCGAGACACATCCACCCATGTGCTACGCACCCCTGAGCACGGGTCGCACCACACCTTGGGTTGGGAGGCAGTTTAACGTCGTGCCCGGGACGATTAGGTTACTTACTCACCACAGAGACATACAAGGAGATGCAGAAAGGCACAATTAATAGAATACAACATTAGAGCTTTCGGCTGTCAAGGCCTTCGTCAGTTAGAGAGAGACAAATATACACACACTCACACAGACACCACCACTGTCTCTGGCCGCTGTGGACAGCCTATGGTACCCAGCATGGCTGAGGCGAGAGCTTCCCTCTCATTGCCACTTCCTCACCCCTAGCACTGGACTCTCGCATCGGCCATGGTGGTTAGCACAGATTGGCCACAGTGGCCGGAGACGACGGTCGTGTCTGTATGAGTGTGTTTATGTTTGTCTCTGTAACCGATGAAGGCCTTAAAGGCAGAAAGCCCTAATGTTGTATTTTGGCCTTTCTGCGGCTATTCGGAAGTCTCGGTCATGAGTAAGCAACCTGTCTTTATCACAGTTAAGTACTTGTATAACTGTAATAATAGGAAGTTGAACATTAAGACCATAAAATTTTTAATTTTTTATGTGTAGGGTGTTGGTGATTGAGGCACTTGATTTATGTTCATGAGAAGTAGGACACACAATTTAGGGTTTCTGTGTTTTTCTTGAAGTGTTTAATTGAAATGGCTGGTTGCCACTTTTGAGGTCAGAACTGATTTACATCCTCTTTATTGTAGCATTTTAGTTTGGGCTCTGTATCCAATGAGCTCTCCATCAGCAAGACATTCAAATCCTAATTATGTTATTTCTTTTCTGGCAGTTCAGTGTTATAATTACAGAGGTGAAGAATAACGTTTAGATGAAAATTCAGATATGTGATATTTGGAATCATAAAAAAAACAGTAAGACAAAATTTTAACAATAGAAAATCCGATAGGAATTTCAATTGCTATGTTGACTACTAACCCACGAAAAGACAACACACTCGATTGAAGTCACACATCAAACTGCCAAAGCATTGCATTGTGTGTTCGCACTTGCTCATATAGAGTGCACTTTGTGCAGCGCCCGTGGCGCACCAGGTGGTGGGCAGTAGCACTAGTGTTGGCACCGTTTTTAATTACACGGCGTGCGGACATATCGCACCTCTCCTTGTCGGGGAGCCGGGGTTCACAACACTGAATGTCCGTTTGCTCACAGCCACTAACACTACCGCTGTTAAACAGATCCGAGGCTGAACCACTGTATATGGCTCCGGTAGGTGATTGCTACATGTTGCTCGCCATGACAGTTACCAGCTAGAGATGATAGGTGGTGATATGATCGATTGCTATGGCTTGGAGGCTGGAGCCGAAGGTGGCTATGTAGATGTCAGCAACCAGGTGGATGACAGACACTCTGACGAGAGTGGCATTGACTCCCCTCGGGCGCCTCACTCAGGATTTGCACTGACTTCTGGCAGATGGGGCTACTCAACTAACGGTGTCGAGTTGAAATCTGCAGGAGAGGTAGGCACGTCCTGCTGCTGCCCAGAGTTCTGTGACCAAGCAGAAACTCATGGGCAGAGTGGCCCGAGATGATCGGTAATTTTACCATCCGGCGTACGAAGGACGCAGAGATGGCAGGTAAGGAAGACTGGATATATTTGCACATCTGATTTTTAAAAGTTTGCACCATTATCTCAACCCCCCCCCCCCCATTAGACTGTGGGTGGAAAGGTGGGGTCAGGACACGGTGGATACCCCATTGGGCACAAAACTCTTTGAATTCATGAGAAGTAAATTGTGGTCCATTGTCTGTAACCAAGGTAACACCAAGCCCTTCCTTGGCGAAGATCTTTGAGAATGGTGCAGTTGTCACAGAGGAAGACAGATGTGTGCAGCACTTAACAAAAGGAAACTTTGAATACACATCCACAACAAGGAGCCAATACGATTTCAAAAAGGGATCCACATGGTCCACATGTATGCGTCCTCAGGTTGAGGCTGGTTGAGGCCATGGTGTAAGCAAAGCATGGGAGGCTGCCTGCTGTGTGGCACATGTTTCTCATTTATGTACTAGTCGTACAATGTCCATACCAGGCCAGAAAAAGTGATACCAGACCAGTGCTTTAATACAGACGATGCCCCAGCAGTCCACATGAAAGAGGCGACGAACCTCAAGCTGTAGAGCACTAGAATCACTTCTCGCGGCGGAGAATTTGTCAGTTGCAGCAAAAGCACTCAGTCACGCATGACCAGCTGATATTGGAAGGAGTAATAGTTGCGGAGGGGGCCCGAAGCACGTCGAGGAGGAGACTTCGGCCACCCATATTGAATATAAGCACTACTTGACGCAACACCGGATCTGATGCCAGCAAGGTGGAAGCACAGAAGTTCCTCGTGATCAAAAGCAGCATCCAGTCCAATCGGCACACAGGAGAATGTGTCAGAGTTTGCGTGCTTCACTGTACGGTGAAAATGGATCTGATAGTGAAAACAAGAAAGAAACAATGCCCAATGCTGAAGCCTGTGTGCAGATTTGTGTGGTAGTGGGGACAAGGGGTTGAAGAGGGACACCAAAGGCTTGTGATCTGCCACTAGATGAAATTTTGTACCATACAGGAAGACATAGAATTTCTTATGAGCATACCAAGTGCCAGAACTTCTTTTTCTATTTGAGAGTACTTTGACTGGGCCAGTGTAAGCATTTTGGAGGTGACTTGGGGACACGGAGCCATCAGGGAATCGGTGTGAAACAACAGCATCCACCATGTACTGAGATGCGTCCATCGCCAAAACCAAATACTGACCAGGGTGGAACATCATTAAACGTTGGGCAGAAAGTAATTTATTTTTAAGTGACAAAAAGGCAGCCTCGCACATGTGGCAACACATGAATTTGGCACCATTCTATAATAAAATCATAGAGAGACATGAAAGAGTTTATGCTCCCAGAATAAATTTGTGATAATGTGCAATTTTTCCCCAGAAGGCCTGCAATTCCTTAACAGATGTAGGATGCACCAACGCTGTCACGGCACGCACAATGGTCCATAAAGGGGGAGACACCTCATCCCGATAACCCCAATACGAGATACTCAATAGTTCGCTGAAAAAATTGGCACTTTTGAAGATTGCATTTGAGTCTCTTGTCTTGTAACACAGAGAACAAGGTTCACAAACTGTTCACCCAGTTACCACAGTGTCATCCAAATAGTTGATACATCCCAGGATTGGGTGTGTAAGTTCCTCTAAAAACTGTTGGAAAATAGCTGGTGCACTTGCAACCCAAAAGGCAAAACATAAGTATTGATAGTCCAAACGGGGTGTTGACTACCAGTATGCTTCCGTCAGGTCTATTTTCAAGAAGTATTGTCCACCAGACACTTTTGAGAGCAATTCATCCTGTCGAGGCAGGGGGTATGTGTCTATGATGGACTGAGCATTATTTATGACCTTAAAGTTGCCGCAAATGCAGAGTTTGCCACAAGGTTTGACATTGACTACCAATGGTGTGGCCCATTCACTAGACGCAACCGGGCGAATAACGCCAGCATGTGTAAGGTGGTCCAAGATGGGCTATTGGTTTCATGGTAATGTGAGTTTGAGAGGAGGAAACACATCTTAGTCCTGGTGAGAAAAGAGGAACATATTCGGAACAAAGAGACTCTAAAGACGAATGAGGCAATTGATCCGATTCTAAATTAACTTTAATGGATACAGAGAACGCGAAGGCTCAAAAAGCATCTATACTAAACAGGTTGGCTTGATCCGCTACTAAAAACGTGATTGTACAGACCACCAAGTGAAAGGTCGCTGGAGCCAAGAATTGATGTAACACAGGAATAGATTTTTGGTTGTAACTTAAAAGCTTCCGCGATGCCGGTTGCAGGGGTGGTGATCCAAGATGTACTTATGTCTGAGAGTTCAGTAATGTGGCTGCGTCCCCCATGTCTACCTGCACCTGCACCGCATGGTTCAGAACAGATACTTCAATGAAAAGCTTGGCAGGAGTGTGTGTGAATGCCACAATGTTATTAATATCACAATGCAAGTGGTGCTGGTGCCATGTGACATACTGAAGAAATGTGCCCCTTTTTCCTACAGTGCTGACATGTGGCCCAACGATGCGGGCAATCATTACGTTCATGTCTAGAAAAACATTTGGGACAAGATGGGAATGGTGCCGCCCATTTACCGGAGCAAGAAGGCTGTCGACTGTGTGTTGAGCTGAGCTGTTCTGTCATCGGACCTGTGATTGCTGCCACCTCCCCCTGTCGCATCAGTGGAAGGGGTCCAAGTGGAATCGGGCGGTTGAACGGTGGAAACACCGCCCCATGTATTGATAGTGCAGGCTGCCACCTGCATAACCTCAAAAGCCTGAGCGATTTTCAAAACATCGGCCAAGGTGGGGTCATCTTGCTGGAGGCCACAGTAGCAGATTTCCCTGTCAGGAGCCGAGTGTAGGATAATGTTCCAAACCATGCAATCAGCATAGGATTTCTTGTGAAGGTCCAAAATAAAAGTACGATGATGGCCAAGCCCCTGCAGTTTGGCCACCCAGGCCCAGTGAATCTGATGAGGGTTGTTTATGATATTGGTGGAATTCCATACTAGAGATAACTGTATTCGTCCACTGGCAGTAATACCCAGAAAGCAAAAACCACATCTCGTCAAAAGAAAGGGCAGATGGATCACGCAACGGTGTCAGTTTACACAAAACCTGATACACCTGAGGAGAACACCATGAAAGAAACAAGATGCGGCACTAAGTAAGGTCTGTAACACCAAAAGCCTGAAAGTGTTGATGTAAACGAGGCTCATATGTGTCCCATTCTTCCCTGGTCTCATCTTAGGAAAGAAGAGGAGGAGGATCCGACAGCCACACAATGTCACGCAACATAGTAAACAATTTAGTTGAGAGGTCGATCTGTTGTTTATGCTGCTCATGCTGCTGCTGCAACAGTTGCTGTTGCTGTTGCAGCACCTGAAGTAACATGTGGTCTGGAGTAGTCATAGAAGGCGAAGGAAACACACATATGATACCCTAGAGAAACTAGGAATAGATTAGACACTGTGTCCGTAGAACAGGGTTGGTACAGAGGCCGCGCAACACGTGTGCAATACGACCGACTCTTCGCCAAGTGCTATGTTGACTGCTGTAATGTAACAGCTTACACTGCATGTTTCCTGCTAGAGGCTAAAGAAATTCGAGTATAATAATTAAATTAAATCATATTTTATTTAGGAAAGGGTAGGAGAATGTATTCTGGCTCCAGTTTTTCTCTATACAGGTTTTGTGCAGCGAAAAGAATAAATGAAGAGTGGGATACTGTGCCAGTGATGTGATTACTCCATGTTGTAAAGTTCTATGTTTCGTATGTATATGTATATTTGATTTAAAATGACATTGTTATTAATTACCTTTCGTCTTGATTGGTTGAAAGAACATTTACTTCTGTGAGTTGAATTCCATTAAGCATGTAATTCAGTGATGTAATAAAAGGTTATTTGTGTTACCGTAAAATCACTGTTAACTTGAACTCAAACTTATCCGACTAAAAGGTAATTGCAAATGCTATTTATTATCATGATTGGGAAATGAAAGTATCATCAAGAGAAAATCATCAGAAGCAATTGTTATATTAGGAGGCACGGACTAGCCGGTCCTCCTACAGAGAACAACAGTAATTTATTTGAACAATTTTTATCAATAGACAGTATCATCAAGAAATGGTAATGAGTTTGTTTTCGACACACACGGCTGGCGTTGGACTTAATTAGTAACGGCCATCGGAACAACTCACTGCTTACCCACAAAAACATAACATACTAGGTTGAAGTCACACATCAAACTGCTGAGGTGTCTCACCATGTGTGTGCATGATCCCATGTAGTGTGCGTTGTGTGCGGGGCCCATGGCGCACCAGGTGGTGGCCTGTAGCACCAGTGTCGGTGTCGTTTTAAATTACTAGGCGTGCAGACATATCATCAATATTGGAGGATATGTAACCACTCACCGTAAAGAGGCTCGCTGAGCTGCTGACAGACACGAAAATAAATAATCACATTCACACACCTTACATTTTCGGCCATGGCCTTCAACAGAAAAAGAAACACATACAGTCATGCAATCACTCAGATAACTATACACACATAACAGTGTTACTTGAGTAGCCAGACATGATGGTTGTGTATGTATAGTTGTCTGAGTGATTGTGTGAATATGTGACTTTTCCTGATGAAGGCCATGGCTGAAAAATTAAGTTGTGTGAATGTGATTACAATAAGACAACAATTACTGTGGAGTTCCAGAGGTATCACATAATAAAAATCAAATGCACAAAAAACTAGCCCATCATGTAGAAATGGTCACCATCTCCTAAACAACTTGACCAATTTCAGTGAAACTTAACACAAATATTATTTAACAACAGAAAATTTCTGAGTGGGTAAAAACAACCTATGACAGATAGTACAGAATGTATAATGTGAATAATGAGATTTTACTCATCCACTACTTGAGACTGAGAGCACTTAACAACTTGCAAAAAAGTTTATTCATAATTTCAAACCTTTGCATAGCTTTTTCTCACTGACAACCCCAGCTGAGGAAAGGAAAGAAGTTTATCTCTTACTACTTTCCTATTCATGCGATAAAGTTACAACATGGGCTTAGCTTTACAGTTTATTACTGCTACACTTCCAATTATATTTGTGGGACATACACATACACCACTGAATGTATCATTGAAATTGTATCATCGTATGACAGATCAAACAATTGAAATTCCAGAAAGGATTCAACAATATTTTTGAGAAGGATAGGTTGCTACCACCACAGAGATGTCAGATAAGCCACAGGAAGGTACACATAACATAATACAACTTACTTAATAGCTTTTGGCAGTCACAGCCATTGTCACTGGAGAAACACACACACACACACACACAGACGCACGAGTGCTGTCTCCAACTGTTGTGCCAGAATGGAGGATCAGGACAGCCAAGGCAAAAGCAACCAGTTTTGGGGGTGAGGAGGCAGCATGTAGAGGGAAGCAGGAAGGAAAGGAAGAGATCTATGGCTGGGGTGCAGGAATACACAAGTGCTGTCCAACGGACAGGGAGGAAGTGAAGGGGAGAGACTGGAGTGTGTGGTATAATTGAAGACATATTTGAGGCTAGAGTGCAGGCAGAGAAGGAAGGGGACAGCTGCCACCCATTTCATGCCAAATAGAGAACAGAAACAGGCTCCTAAATGTTGCTTAAAACCTGTTAGCAGGCTTTATGATGTCACTGGCTCAGCACGCTGCACTGATGGCCTTGCTGATGTGGCTCGCCTGCCTTTGTCGGGCTGGGCGGTACCCGCAACAGACTCACGAGCCGTGTTGTTGGTTACACAGAACCCGCTGAGACTGGCGGGTTGGGTTGACGGGCGCAACGGGTACAACGAGCCGAGCTGGCGGGAACGCGGATACGGCAAGCTTGGTGAGATGGGCCCACGGGTACAGCGAGCTTGGTGAGACGAGCCGAGCTTGTGACTGTTAATAGAAGACTCGCAGATAAAAGTCACGCATAGTAATTATCTATGTGGCTATCTCTTCTTTATTCATAAAGTGCTTGTGTATTTGTGGCATGCTTTATTCCAAACTTGATGAAATGTTCTCTCGTCACTTTCAAAACAAGTGTTAGGTCACTATTACATAAGATTCATGTAGTACATGGCAGAGGGTAATTCAGTTACAGAATTCTTTACACTCTTCGTTTTTATCAACTTGATGAAATTTCGCACACTTGCTGATCAAAACTAGGGGAAAGTCACTGTCTACATAAGATGACAAATTCTCCAAAATCTAAAGTTTTATCAGCTATCCATAAAACTCAAGTTATTACATCACAAAACAAAATTTTTATTTTCATTCCGACAGATTTCATTTAAAAAAAAAAAAAAAAAAAAAATGTATTAATGGCTGTACGAACAGTATTGCCTTTCGACTGAAAGTGTTTGTCATAGACTAGTTTTTTGTTATTCACGGATTAAGTCCACGTCCTTTTTTCATTTGTGAATTATACTTTTTAATTAGTGGTTAATTATAACTGTACAGTTTTGTTTAGTGAAATATTTTAACATCATGTGATCATCAACCAATGCAGAAAATTTTAATTTCAAAGCAAGATATCATCGATAATGTAATAGATAAATAGGTGCAACATTTTATAGTTTGTTAAAGAAACAAAACCAATCATTTTGTTTCTAAGGAACTGGTAAAATTCTAAGTAATTTTGTCAGAATTGTGAAAGTTACTGTAATTAATGCTAAATAATTTTTGAATCCTTACATAATGTGGTCAGAATCTCAAAGATACATTTTAAAGCTCAAATCAACATTCCATAGCTTCGGGAGTTGGTACGTTTATCTTTACTTGGTTTTCATTTTTGGTATCAGTTATTTACTGGGTAATGGGCTTATGATTGGAAGCCTAGGTCATTCTTTATTAATACATGAAATAAGGCTTTTGTTTACTTAAAACACACACAACTGTGAGTATCTCAAAAATATCACCAGTTCTGGTTCATTTGCTATAGTCTCTTGCAAATTATATTCACATAAGTTCGAAATGTTTGTCAAGTGTGGGACTTAACTGTGGGGTCATCAGTCCCTAAACTTACAAACTAATCATAAACTACCTTATACTAAAGATAGCACAAACATCCATGCCTGAGGGGGGATTCAAACCCCCTGACGGGGAACGGCCTTGTGCATCGGAGCATAGTGCCTCAATCCGCTCAGACATTCTGCCGCAACATGTAAATCAATGGCGTGCTATATAATACTATATTATATTTCTGAAAACTGCCTTTTAGTCATTCTGATGTAAAATCAGCATAATTTATTTTCGTAGTAGTTTGACATCGCCCAGATTTTTCGTTCATTGTAATACATTTATTTCGTGATATGAATTTTTAATGCACTAATGAACAAATCAACACTTCGTCGCCATAATCAGTATGAAATATGTCGATTTATCTGACCACGTGATTACTATTGCGCATGGATGCAAATGCAAGTGCCAGTGTCTCGAAAATGAATTAACATTTCGTTCTGCTCAGTTTGAAATGAAAAGTAGGAATATTGTCTAATTTCAAACACAACAACCATTGAGTGGACATCGACTGTACCAAAAACAATATGGAGTATGTTTTTTACCACAGCACCCTCTTCATTTTCGTGTAATACTTCACTTAATTTGATGCTACACCGAAGCTACACACAGCAACAGCAACGAAAATAAATTCACGCCTTTATTACATCAAACTATAGTAGATGTAAAATTTTTTTTTTTTCTGCAAATAGTTTGTTTAATATGGAGTGCAAATGTTTCACTTTATCTGCAAGAACATCTTAGTGAGGTGAAAGAATTATTCAATCTAATTGAGTGAAATGAGAGTTCAGCAACAATGTGTGGAAACTATCTTCACTGCAATGATATGACGTTGTTGTCTTGACACCTTGCAGAAAGAAACGGATGAATACTTGATCTGAAGATCAAGCGTGCAAAATTTCAACAGGATCGTATGAAAACTGTTTATTTTGTCGAAGTCCATAAGTAAAGTAGCCTCTGCCATGCACCACACTGATATTTATGTAGGCAGTGACGTTGCTCTTGTTTTGAAGATGTGTGCACAACTGCTTATCAAGATCGGAATAAAACAGTAGATTTGCATGAATTACGAAAGTATAGAGGCAGTGGTGTAGACAAACGTGTTGAATCTTAGAGCTCACGGACACAGCGAATATGGATATGATGTCAGAGTACCCGCGGAGCTCATGTCTGGCGGCTACGAGCCCGCAAGTACGATGGGACAGCTGTGCCAGCGGACTTAGGCTCGCTGTACTCGCGGAACTACAGTGGGGTTGAAGGGAGGTGTTTTTAGTGTATGCAACCTGCAAGCCGGGCTCATACTCGGTCCGTTTCTGACCCCTAATGCCAAAATGTCTCTCCCATACAGCCTAGCCACCCATGGTTATCACAAATTTCAGTGATGAGTGGTCCCTCTCCAAATATGCCAAAGGCCTCACTGAGGCTAACCTTTTCCAGACATAGGTCTCACATGCTCTGTTCATCCATTCACCCTCCACCTCCCTCAGTTCCACCATCTGGCCACAAAGGAGCACTCCCCTTGAACACTGTACCATCCAGGACTGGAGCAGTTAAACCACATGCTCGTCCAGGGTTTTGACTACCTTTCATACTGCTGTAAAATGAGAAATACCATTCTGCCTTCTAACAAACCTACCAAATATCCTTGTACATCCCTGTGACCAACCCCTTGTGTCATGGGACATATCCCTGTAAAGCTACGATTACACTGCGGGATTTGTCGCAAAAATTTGTGCCCGGCACATCTGCTGATGAAATGTTGCACAAGTTGCAAGTTTCTGCAACATGTGCCTGCAACATTGACACAAGAAATCCAGAAATACTGTGTTCTGGCACAAGTGCCTGTATAGGTTCTCTGACCGAATACTGGCACAGAATTTCCACTGCGCATGCATAAATTTTCTACTGCGCATGCGCACTGGTGTTGCATCTTGGGTACAAGGGAACAGCTGTGTATATTCAGTAGCAGTTTGTAAACATGGCGTGGACAAAAAGCAACACAGAGAAGCTTATTGAGGAGTTCTGTGAAAGGCGTGTTATGGGACCCTACATTCCCCGATTACAAAAATGTTATTGTCAAACATGATGCAGTTCATCAACTAGCATGTTTATTCAACATTTTGGACAAAGAGTTAGAAAATAAAGTCCACAGTTTGCGGTTCCAATTCTTCCACGAGTTTAACAAAAATTCAAGTTCGAAGACATCGGGATCAGGCAGTGAAGAGCTATACATCTCGAAATGGTACGCTTACGAGTTGTTACTCTTCCTGAAGGATGTGAATAAACCAAGAATGAGTTTATCAACATTTGAGGTAAGTTATAGCATATTTATTTTACATTTTTATCTCACAAAAAATCACTAACTTAAAAAATTAGTAAATTGTCACAGAACTGTCCCTAAGCAAACAAGTGTTGCCACTCTACTCGCCCTTCTGCAGTGTGAAAATATGCTGCAAACTCATTTCACACTTGCTTGGTGTCTTCAGCAACATTTCTATTGATCTTCGTTAACGGTGCCAGCGTTGGTTGGTGTCTCCATCTCCCAGGTTCTACGGTCTCTTTCAACGTTTTCAGAATCAAAACTGTCAGGTGGTGAATAAATTAGCTTAGCTTATTGATTTCTTCTTAAGAAGTTGTGCAGGTAAACACAGCACAAACTCACAGTGGTAGTTTTAGGTGGTTCTAGATGTGTAGGTTTTCGTAGAACTCGAAAAACAGCTGACAGTATGCCAAACGCATTTTCGACTATTCGCTGTGCTCTGCTGAGTCTGTAACTAAATATCCTCTCCTTGCTGCTTTGTTGTGATTTTCTGGATATGGTTTCATGATGTGTTCTTGAAGAGCAAAGGCATCGTCAGCAACAATTACATAGGAAGTGGACACTGCTCTTCCAGATAAAGTTTCTGATCTTGGTATGTGCAGTTCATCTGTTTGAAGTGTATCATAAAAAGTGGTATGGTTAAATAGACCTTCATCAAAAATATGTCCTTGCACACCACAAAAACTGGTAATCAGTATCCACTAATGCCATTAACACAATACTGAAAGTGTGTTTATAATTGTAGTAAGTGCTTCCAGCATGAGCAGGGTTAACAATTTGCACGTGTTTTCCATCTAAAGCCCCTATGCAGTGTGGAAAGTTCCAGTGATTCTCAAAATCTTGTGTAATTTTGTGCCATTGTGCTTCAGAATTTGGTATTAAAAAAAAAATAATATGAATTATCGTATTTCCTTTTTATTAAAGGGTACATCAGAAGATAGATGTGGCGAAGAGGGTTTTAAATCAACGCCACTGCCTACAACACCACCACTTGAAGAGGAACCAGGTGTTTCAAATAGAACAGTTCTGGAGACAACTCACCAGCCACCTAGCAAGAAGGCTAAAGCCTCAAAAACTTCCACTGATGATGCCTTCGAATTATTGAAAGTTATTAGCAACCATATTTTAAATAAACACGAGGACAAGTTCACCATATTTGGAAAATATGTTGAAAGTGAATTGAAAGATTTTCAAAACAAAACACATGTTACTTTTTTACAAAGAAACATACAAGACTTGATTTTTCAGGCCAGGCTTGAGGAAATAGAAGAATTCGAAGGTGAATCCACAACCGTTACTGGACTGGAGTTTTCACCTGTGCCAGTAATGGAATTAAGTGAGGGACACACTGAAAAAGTGTACTATTTAACAGAGGATGCCGAATGAAAATTGTTTCCCGAAATATTTAACGTGTAGGCCTACTTAATCTAGGCTATAATGTGTAATTTTCAATAAAATACTTATAAAGATAACAATTTCTTATCTTAATTTCTCTTTCACGTGCTTTAATTATAGCCTCACACACTTTTGTTATAATTTCGCTGATTTTTTATTTGGAAATCCTATGGATGTACATTAAGGAACTGTACGAATCTCGAGTTGCTAAAAAGCGTAATGTAACAGCAAGCAGTTCAGCGGCAGTTACAGCTTCTCGAAAATTTGTGTCCTTTAATGTGTAATATTGCACTGTCGTATTTAATAATACTTTAAAGTCAGTTGTTGACATACAAACAAAAATCTTGAATCCGTCTATATCTTGAATTTTCAGATTAATCATCACTGAACTATAAGCTCCATGAATACACCGTTAACTGAGAAAGTTACGCATTCACCACCTACGTTCCTTTCTCCGATTATTCTCCTTTTCTTTAACAATGATATGCACTGCACTAGTGCAAAGAAAAAGGAGTTCTGCGTCTGTTGCCATGTTCCATGAAACTGA
This sequence comes from Locusta migratoria, assembly GCA_026315105.1. Taxonomy (NCBI): domain Eukaryota; kingdom Metazoa; phylum Arthropoda; class Insecta; order Orthoptera; family Acrididae; genus Locusta; species Locusta migratoria. The sequence continues at coordinate 158,928,075 of CM048751.1, read as the reverse complement.
ATGTTTCCAGTGAGAACGATCACATTAGCAATTTGTGCCAGGCTTCTGACCTTGAACAAGTCGCAATATACATATGCCGAGATACTTTTTTCCCGCGACTTGTACCGGCTAAAAATCTCCGCAACAAATCCGCAGTGTGAACGTAGCTTAATAGACCTAGATGCAAAACCAGTCCTACCCACCACCCCACCCCTACACAGCCTGTGCCATATGAATCCTCCCCACAAATACTAGCTTTTCTGAATTTCATAGGTGGGAAGTCTGACTACAGTATATGCTACACTCCCACAATTCCCCAGGCCCAAAACTTCGCTAGTTCCTGTTTCCACCTCTCTCTCCCCTTTCTTGCCCACACTCTAGCTGCACATACATCTTCCATCCCACCAAACATTCTAGTCTCCCCCTTTCCCGTCCTCCCTGTCTGTCAGTTAGCACTGGTGTATTCTCCAGCCCACACCATGCCTCTCTCTCTCCTCCCTTTCTGCAGCTCAGTTAGTAGATTAAAACATTACCAGGTTATTAAGTAATACAGTTAAGTCATTCTACCAATTTCAAACATATCAAATATGATACGCAGCTTTTCAACATTATTATGTATGGGGGTTCTGCTCGCTGCAGAATTATTCTTCTGGGGTGTCGTAGTAGAAATAAATACTCATAGGTACAATTTTTCACTTCTTATTTAATTTGCAATCAAACTGCTACTTATTCCAGCAAAACATTACAACTTCATAACTTGAGTACACTTAATTGATAGTACTTCCATTTTAAAAACACAGACTTACATAGATTTCAGAGCACTTTACAAAACCAAAAATTGAACTACCACACACAAGGCGGTGAGGCAAATATATAACATTGACAATAATGACATTACATTATGTATTTTTCATAACAATTGAATATACTAATTTACAATTAACAAACACACAAGTAAAACAATTCATGTACACAAAAATAATCACAATATAAAATGAAAACTATACATACAATAATTTTAGATGGCACATATCTTTTTAAGTCTTAATCTTGGTCCTTTTTGACAACAAAGCACAATGTTAAATGTCAATTAATTAGTTAATGAGTACATCATACATGTTCGTAACATATATTGAAGTATCAAATATCTTGGCAATTCTCAGAATGGACTCAAAATCTCAGGTCAGTCAATATATACAAAGAATCACAATATTGAAATCTCGACTATTACATTAATTAACACAATTAGCTGGTCAACACAACTTGTTTATGAGCCTAACATATATACAGTGCTATTTGCATTTACATAAAATTTCTACAATTCGTCTGTCTAGTTCTTGAAATAACGTACAATGACGAAACTATTGTTTATAGAACAGTCTGGAAAACACATATACGAATCTCTTAATTAATGAAATCTATCACTTTTTAAGTAATCACAGTATCACCGAGGCACTGTCCTACACTGATTCCTAGGCTGGCTATTTCGTTTGTATCTAACTTCACACGCAACATATATCGCTATTATACCACACGATTCCGGGTCCGATGCAGACGGTATCGTACGATAACATTGAGATGAGAGGGCCAGCAGTATCATCACAAGATCAATATGACTACTTTCACAGTTTACCCAGACTTTTATGGGATAGGAAATGCCTGTGACGAAACTGGAGTAGGCGGTGATAGGATGGTGCATAGGACAGGTTTTGCATCTGGGTCTGTTGCAGGAATGTGAGCCGTGGGGCAAGTGGTCGGGAGGAAGAATGGACAAAGATATTATGTTGGTTTGGTGGGCATTTCCTGTCCCATAAAAGGCATGGCAACCTTTGAAAGCAGTCATGTGATCTACAAACTGATCTGCAACCACTGTGCAGCCTTCTATGTGGGCATGACCAGTAACAAGCTGTCTGTCCACATGAATGGCCATTGTCAAATTGTGAACCAGAAGGACCATCGTGTTGCAGAACATGCAGCCATAATGACTGTTACATAGCATGTGCCACATGGATCCTCCCCAAAAACACCAGATTTTTCTGAATTGTGCAGGTGCGAACTCTCCATACAATATATCCTATACTCCTGCAATCCCCCAGGCCTAAACTTCTGCTTGTTCCTGCCCCCCCCCCCCCCCCCAATCCTCCTCCCCCTCCCAAGCCACACTCTAGCCTGACATATTTCTTTTATTCTTACACACACTCCAGTCCCAACCCCTTCCCATCCTCCCTGTCCATTAGACAACATTGGAGTGTTCCCCCACCCTCACCATGCAACTCCTCCCTCCCTTTTTTGCTTCTCTCTCGATGCTGCCTCCTCACCCCTCACCCTTGGTTGCTTTTGTGCCTCTGAGGTGAGTAGCAACCCATCCTTCTCAAAAATATGACACACAGTATATGAGATATGTGTCATAAATGGTAAGGTTAATTAAAAACCACCCCAAAATACATGAAATTTAGATTGATTATACCATTATTGCTAACTCTATCCATGACATGTTTTGAGGGCATATGCACTTATATTACCAATTGTACTTTCATTATAAATTCGTAGTACGACACAGTTCAAGAGACATGTCATAAACAATTAACCATATGAAAAACTAGCACATTATGCATAAGGTTGTAAATTACATCATTACAACCAAATCTGTTCACAAGAAATTTGTAGACTGTTTTCTAATATTATACTGTTATGTTCTTGGACAATTATATTATTGTAGGACATCACTTTATCGGTTATCATTAAGCACTTCACTTGCAAACCAACATCACATTTTACATACCTTGTTGTGGTTTATGAAAGGCAAAGCTTGCAGTGAGTTTTTTGTTTTGTTTTGGCTAATCACCCAGTAATCTGTCTTATCTGGAGTCTTGATCCTATGTCTTTGATGGCCTCCCTTTTGACGTGCCTGATTTGATTTGATTTTTCCAGGGAAGCGAAAACAGTCTTGGTCGAACCCGCCACTGCCCGCACCGAAACTAAGTTTATTGTGCAGTATCGCTCCCTGTATATCTAGTAAAGCCAACCACTGCCCTTGAACAGTGCAAGGAGTCCCTTTACCAGTTCTTTATTAGACACAATTTCTTCGGGTCTGGTTGTCCCAAATGTTCTGTGCCTTTTACTCTCCAATGCAATGCATTCGAAGATTAGATGTGATGCAGTTTCATCACTGTCATCACAGATCCTACATTTAGGGTCCTCTTCTGTTATTCCCATTGTATGTAGGTGTTTTTTGAAATTCCCATGGCCTGTCAGCAATCCAACCATGAGTCTAATCTCTCTCCTGTTCAGGCCCAGGATTGCAGAGCTTCTTTTAAAACATGGCTTTGGCATCATTACCTTGCCATGTTTTTGTTGATGGACTTTCATCCAATATTCTACGTGCTGTCTTCTGAGCCAGTTACGTAGCTCCAATTTGATCATTGCCTTGATGATTGTCAGGACAGGTTCCAGTCCAATAAATGGAGTCTCTGCCCCCATCCTGGCTAATCTGTCGGCATGTTCATTGCCACTGATCTCCGAGTGGCCTACTTGGCCTGCCCCCATCCTGGCATGTTCGTTGCCACTGATCCCCAAGTGCCTACTTGAACATTTCTTCGTATGACAGAAGTTACAATGCAGCAGTGAAATTCAAGATCTAGCTTCCCATTACCTTAAAGCCTATATAATTCCCACACATTTTTTCAGCTGCATCAATGCAATGAGCTGTTAACATGAAGTCCCATTTTTACTCTCTGATGGATGTCCTGTATGGGCACATATTTTGATGAGCCGAAACAACTCCAATTATTGTCATTCTGTTTGCAACTTATATATTGCTGTGGCTATTTTGCTCTGTCACTTTTGAAATTAATGGCTCCTTGAGGGGATTTCTTCATCTTCTTACTGTCCAGTAGGGGACATATTGAGATATGGTTTTCTCTAACTGTCCCTGTACATAAGTATCCATCCACACAGTGTTATCATACCATATTGTTTTTCCTCTAATGAACTGCTTCCACAAGTTTACTGAATAAGGTACCATTGTTTCAGTAATGTTATGTTTTTCTTCAAGGTGTGCCTTTCCCAGATAGGCCTACTGTGTTTTGAACATGTCAAATGATTGTGTCACTTTATTGTACTTCTCACAGTTATTTAGACTGCCATTGTCATACATGTGTAAGTAAGACATTATGAATATAAATCTCAGGAGAAAAGCCCCTGACACAAGATTATTATGTGAATCTGATCTTGTTTCCCAGTACATATTCTGCTGTGGTACATCATTATAGCCACTAAGTATTGCAATAAATGATCTAATTTCAGTTGAAGTTGTGTCACTTAGTCTATTACAGGTAAAACTCATTTTTATGTTCCTGGATTTTATGTTTTCCCACCATTAACACCATTTTTTGTCGGTCGCGTCAAATTTCCTATGTTCATAATGTTAATTTGTCCCTCTTTTTGTGATAACATATTTACACTTTTCCCACGTTTTAAACTTTTTGAAGGCATGTTCGTGAAGAAAAAATGGCGTAATCCATATAAATTGACACTGTTATGGCTTTCACCTTAAAGTATAGCTTTTATAATTTTTTCACAGTCTAGTTTCTTGACATTTTGCATTTATTCAAACGTATATTTCGCAATTCGTTATTGGCAGTATGCGTCTAGTTGACTTACGATGCAGCAATTGTCAGCTTGGCTTTGTTTACACAACTGGTGGTTTTTCTTGCTTGGCACGACATGTTTTGACAATTTATTCTTGATGTGTACTGCAAATATTTATAGAAGTACTTCAGTAATGTTTTATAAACGGTGAGACTGATGGTTGCTTGTGTATGTTTCTCTGCATATTTAAAGGAGCACAGTACATTATAACCTAGTGGTGGAGTAGTTCCTCTTTCCGCTAGCTTCTTTGCCAGCGCGGCTGGCATGTACTCAATCAAAACCAGTTGCTTTGTTGATGTGAGAATAAAGTGTTGCATTGTTTTTGTGTTACATGTTTCTAATTAATAAAGAACGTTATACGTTAAAGTTAGGTATTATTCGGTCGGCACCACAATAATACCCACAACCTCAAAAAAGCGATAACATTGTGAGATGCCGACCAATGCAAACTTCACAAAAATAGTTATGTGTATATTTGCACTCGAGAACGCAAATAAATTCTCTAATATCGCCATGTGAAACATTGAAAAATACAAAAGAACAGAACTTTTTGAGTTTTACTATGTAAATAATTAATGCCAGTAAAAGGAGGTAATTTTGAAGATTTGTTACAAGCCTGGCAGCGGCGTCCGATCGATATCTGTCTTTTGAAGATGTGTTACATAGCCTGGCAGCAGCATCCTCAATTATAATGAATGAAATTACATCAAAAATTTCTACTTCCCATAAAATTATCAGTTCTGCCAGATGCTTAAAATGGTAAAAAATTGTATAACCTTTATTATATAACAAACTTCCTGGCGAGTATTTTTATGCCTATTATGTACGTGTATCACAAATAATCTATGAAAATGCAAGGCTGATCCAGTAAGCATATTTTACCATTTAAAACATTATTTCCCGCATTTAAGTTTTCCCTCATTTTACACCATTTCACTAAAGGCCCTTGAAAAGTGGAAAAATGGGGTTCTACTGTATGTTTAGCAGTCTATTCGTTTGTGAAAGTTACAATGATGTCAATAACTTCATCATTGAAAAAGATTAGAATATTTGCAAAGGATTTCATTAGTTTGGAATGTAGTGTGGTTGAGAGCATTCATTATTGCACTCTGTAATATCATATTACTCCCAATGTTGCATTTGTTTCCTCTTTGCATTACCGTTTTCATCCTGTCTGCATTACTCTGCCCTACCTTTCCTCATCTTGCACCTGTACTTCGTGTTTGTTCACTTTCAATAACTAGTTCAACTTCTGCTTCAGTTCTCAATTTATTTCCTATAAATTATCTAAATCTGCAATATTTCAACATCTGAAGCATCATCAGTCATATTACCATAAACATTTACAGGGGGAAGGTCTGTCAGTGAAATCTGACTACTACCATCCACAATGTTGTCTTTATATACATAATTTTCAAGTATTCTTGAAGCCTGATGTACAAAGAAATAACAATAAATTATCATCTGTTGTACACTAACCCCCTTTATGATTGAAAAACAACATATAGTAGCACAATATATAATATTCAGTAGTGTGGGTCATTGTTAACGTTTCACAAATTTTGCACCTGATATAATAAATTTCTTTTGTGTAGATTTATGGATATAAGACTAGTATTGTTATGTAGTGATACCACAGAATGTAACTGGTTAATTAATGTGCACTGTGTTAATCTGAGTGATAATTTATTTAGCAGTTGTTACACCTATACAAGCGCACAGAATGAACTAACTCCACCTGGAAGTTACACAGTATATATACACGAATAAAAACTTATGGGAACAATAAAGTACTAGAACTTTAGATTAAAACATACAAACAGTGTGGGTTACAAATCCAGAATCCTTTGTTTAAGCATCCAACACTTTAGCCGTTACACCTGTGAAAACCGCCTCGTTTGCTAGTTTCTTTGAAATTACTTCAAATTGTTGAAAATAATCAAAATAGTGATCGCATTGACTTATCATTACTCAGTCTGCAATAATAACTGATGGTTGGTTGAACAATTACTATTATCATATTTATTGTTGTCACAATTAAATGATTTTATACAGATAATTAGCTTCATTAAGTCATAGATGTTGTTCACTTGGCTTATCCTGACAATAAATCACACATGGTTATATTTTAAATAATACCAACTCAGATTTTCTTGAAATATACTTTTACTGCAACTTCTTTATACCCATTACACAAAACATTAGTAAACGTTTTTAAAAAAATAATTAATTATCCATTGGCACACAAGTATACTGTTTTTGTAATTCTGCCCTGAGACAGCACTTGTTGCTTTTACCAAAACCCAACTCAAAGAGAGCCAGCCCAATGTCTCTCCAAAACACTCCAGTTACAGACATACACTCTACCACTACTAGGCATTTCTTTTCCAATTCCACTCCCAAATAGAATGAGGAAAAAAGAATGCCTTTATGCCTCCGTATGAGCCTTAATTTCTCTTACCTATTACAACTACCCCCTACAGTTTTCTGTATTTCCATGGATAAAAATACAAGAAACTTTACTCAAATTGAGAAATCATATGATTATGAAAGGTACAATCTTTGTTCTCCCCACTCACACACACGCACATCCAGACACAAAATATAACAAAAAGACTATGTACTAGGGATAGGAAGATAGTGGAACAGGAGGGGAAAATTGCTACCCTTCAGGCAGAGCTAGATCTGGCTAAGAGGGATCTGAAAGAGGTAGAAGGGTAACCAGAGGTGGGATGTGGGAACAGGTGGAAAGAAAAGGCCAGAACTCAATCGGACAGCTTTGTGGTGAATGTAAAAAAATTAATTTGACCTGTTGCTTCAGTTAGAAACTGATGAGCCTCAGATAAAAGTAGATGAAGACAGGGCTGAACAAACTTTCATTAGGAATTTGAATAAGAATGTAGGGAAATCAGCAAAAAGGAAGAAACTTTTGTTATTAGGTATCTCGCATGCCAGAGGTGTGGGCCAACTCCTGCAGGATTAACTAGGAACAGAATACAAGGTCACAAGTTTCTTCAAACCAAGTGCTGGTCTGGGTCAGGTGACAGAGGATTTAGATTCCCTGTGTAAAGATTTCACCAAGTAGGACACTGTGGTTATTGTGGGTGGTCTGGGGAACAGCACTGACAGAGATCTGGGGTTCCACATAGTGTGTGACCTGGCAAAGATTGCATCAGCATCAATCCATACCAGTGTTGAGTTCGTGTCTGTTTTGGAGTGCCACGACTGACCTCATGTGAACTCTTCTGTTAGGAGAATTAATTTTGAGTCAGAACAGCTGCTTGGATCAGGAGCAGGGTCACACATTGGTGTGGTTCCTGTTGTTTCACTCAGTAGGTGGGATTATACTATACATGGCCTACATCTCAATAGGAAAGGGAAGGGTAAACTGGCTGAGCTAATAGAAGGAAATTTAGGAATGGATGCACTGACATGAATGGTAAAATACCAGTGGTTACTGGTGTCAGAGCAGTTCCTTTTTTAGGATAGGCAGGGCAAAAAGAAGTCAAGTTCTAAGAGAGGTCAGTATTGAAACAAACCTTCACTTTAATAAAGCAACTAAACAGCATAACTCTGACATATCATCTCAGCAAACACAGCTATTGGTTAAAAATCATCACCAATTATTGGAAATTTTCTGTAACAGTCAATGTAAAATGAAAATTATATTTAGTGCACCAAAATATTAGTGTGCTAAGAAGCAAAATAAATGACCTACTTATATCCATTGATGAATTAGAGTCATCCAATCCAGTCGACATAATCTGCCTCTCTGAACATCATGTGACCACTGGTAAGGATTTGCTAAGTATTCCAGGATTTAGGTTAGCTTCCAACTTCTGTAGAGTGGAAATGGAGGATGGAGGAGTTGCCACATTCATTAGAAATTGTTATAAATTTAATACCATAGAAATTCATAAATTTTGTTTAGAGCAGCATATGGAAGCATGTGCAACAGAAGTAGAATTTCATAATAAATCATTTATAATAGTAACTTGTACAGTACCAAATGGTAACTTTAATTTATTCATAAATCACTATGAAGCTCTGTTGGCTTATTTGATAACAAGAAAGAAAGAATTAGTGTTGGCTGGTAATTTTAATGTAGACTTCCTTGAAAACTCTCCCAGTAAGAAATTATTGCAGTCAGTAGCATTGTAATTCAACCTAATTCATACTGTTAATTTTCCAACTAGGATAGCTAACGACTCAAACACAGCCATTGATAATATCTTTATAGAAATGTCAAATGATCAAAATTGTATTATAAAACCAATAACAAGTGGCTTTTAGACCATGACATGCAGTTACTTTTACTAGATATTAATACTGATCAGAATATAAAATCTATGAAATCTGAGTTTAAGAGGGTAGTCAATAAGGGAAAAATTGATCATTTTAGAAAACTGCTCAAAGACATGAACTGGAGTGATGTCTACAGTTCTAATAGAATGGATGTGAAATACAAAACTTTCCTAAATAATGTCCTCAACTTAATTGAAAACTGCTTTCCCCTAAACCTAACACAAAGTCTACAAAGAAACCATGGGTTACTAGAGGAATAAAGTTCTCCTGTAAGACAAAAAAGAAACTATACCTATAAGTTAGAAACAGTTCAGATGTAAATGCTTTAAATCATTACAAAGCATACTGCAAGATATTGAAGACAGTAATCCTGACATCAAAGCAAATACATTATAAGAATAGGATACTGCTACAGACAACAAAATAAAGACAATATGGGACAGGGCCAGATCTAGGACATTTGCCAAGGGGGCCAAGGTTAAATCTGCCATCCCTTCTTTCACCCTCCCCCCACCCCCTCCCATAAGAATCGACTTTTTTTACGCTAATTGGATTACATATTTCTAAATAAATGTCACAATCTCACAACATGAACTTATTTTATTGACTGAATTAAGATCAAAGGAAAACAGAACAATTTCAATACATACAAAAATATAACAAGATTACTCATCGTACAAAAATCAGTTCAAATTTCGAGCTTCTTTTTTGCTGCAAAACTGTTTTTGATATCATCATAGTTTAGAGAAGCAGCTCGTTTGTGGTCTATGGATATTATACTCAGATTTGTTAAGCAGTCATGCTCCTCAAGTGTATTTAATTAATTCCAGCTTGCTGACACTTCTTTCTCCAGACGAAACAGAAACTAGAATGGTAAGATATATTTTAATGCTGTAGTAAGGTTGGGATACCCCTCTACCAATTTATTTTTATAAATTAAACTTAATGTTGATGATGCAGTGGAATCTTGCAAGGCTCTGTGTACTGCTAGCGCATGTTGTCTGAAACTTTCAACTTCAAGTTCTTCCTTGTTAAGATCTTCTGCCAGTTTCACTGCTTTGGCCTTCAAGTCCTCCATTTCCATTTCTCGAATTTGCACACCACACAGAAAACTAATTTTTGTGCCAATTTTCTCAAGTGCGGTAAACCTGGTACTAAGCTCTGTCAATTATTCCTTATTTTTTCTGTGAATGTTGGATACTTCATCCTCACAAAGCTCATCGGCCATTTTCTTCTTTCTTCGAATCCTTTTTTCTGAGAATACCATTGATACCTCATTATCTTCTGCTAGCACTTTGGCCCCAGAAATAGCTTCAGAGGTACAAGAATCCCAGGAAGTTTTGAGAAAGCCCAAAAAGTCCTTGAATGTTTCGAACAGCTTTATCAATTGTAAAGTATTAACTATGCGGAAACTGATTCACATGAGCAATTTATTCAAATATTGCATACCAGAAACAAGTTAAAGTAATGAATTTGAGTTCTCATATTTTTTTAAATTAGATCTTGTCTCTGATTTTGTTTCTGGTGTTGACAATTTATAAGTTTCAGTTTCTTCCAGGGCCTTCAAAACTTTATGAAAATGCTTGTAAACAGCTTCAACTGCAGCTACTCTTGCAGATCACATAGCCTTGCTGAATGTCTGCTGAATTTGCTTCAACTAAATTTAAAGAGTGAGCAGCACTTGAAGTATTCTTGATTGGACCCCTTCATACTTTCCAGCCCTGTTTGCCCCATTGTCATGAGACTGACCCCTGCAGTATTTAATGTTCAATCCATCTTCTTCCAATTTTTCCAGTATCTCTTGACTAAGGACTTCTCCTCTTTTGTCTGTAACTGCAAAAAAGTCAGTGAAACTTTCCACAACCTCTGAGTCATTCGACTTGACATATTGAATTACATTTGTCATCTGCGCATTGTGGCTGATATCTGGAGTGCAGTCAAACATCAGTGAAAAGTATTTAGCAGCTAAAATATCTTTAATTATATCTTATTTTATTTTCTCAGCAATCAAGTCACGGAACTCATCTTGTATATTTTTCTAAAAATAGCCAATCTGGCCTTTCTTGTGGCGTTCAGTACGCAGACGAAGGGGGACACTATAGTATGATATGAGATCAATTGTATTTAGAAATTGGCCACTATGGGGATCACCAAAATCACCATCTTCTTTTGTTCTTCTAAAAGGATTTCCTTGCTTAGCTAGAAAAAGGACAGCATCAATAATACAGTGAGATTCCTCCTTTTTTATCTGGTCTTGCTGCCTGGTGTGCGATACTTATCAGGTGGGTTTGTCGGAGGGCATCAAAAGAGTCAAAAGAAGGGCAGTGTCGTGATACCGGGGAGACAGCATCATGGACAAACACACACACATTTTATATACAGTAGAGTCCCGAAAAATCGGCACTCGGTAACCTGGCAGTGCGGGTAACTCGGCCACCCCCCTGCACACCCTCTGGAATTATTCCGTGCTCGCAGAAATGAAATCGTTGCATGTGGCAGTTACAAACTAAGATATAAATGGGCCTAGACATCACACTTTCTTGTGCCAATGACACACTATTTAAAAATTCTTCGAGTTTCATTAATGTAGTATGTAGATGCGTTCTCATATTAAAAAACAGATGTGATTAAAATTATGGCCGTGCAATGTTTCACGGTGCCTTTGAAACTCAGTTAGCGGTGATGGGAATTTTAGTGTGATATATTTTATGAAGTAAATCACTATTGTCCATACTTTAGTTTTCTAAACGTAAATTACAGTACATACTTGTAAGTAATGAATATCATTTCTCAGATATTTTCTGTTTTCCATCACTTTTATTGAATTCCAAAGTAACAATAGAAAGTTAAAAGTGAAGCATTGAATTAAAATTTGTGCTGTGGCCAGGAATTGAACCCAGACCTCCATATGCTCACTAGTCAGACGTCTTAACCACCTTTATTTTTTTTCTGTGGGTAGTCCTGTTATTTGCGGTCACTGATCCTGTTTGTTCGTTATTGTTCATTGTGTACTTCACTCAGGTTTCTTATTACAGAGGGCTTTCAGTCCTATGAATAGGCGCACTGAGCCACGGTGCCGGCCCCACTAGACCACCGCATCACTAGTGATTAAGACGCCTCGGAATAGTCTAAGCATGACTTCCCTCCACGTCACATATTTGCCTATGTCTGTCTTGGTGTGTGTGCGTGTATGTGTGTGTTTGTTTACCTATCCTTTCCTTTCCCAGGATTGGGATGACTCCTTATGCACTCCCTCAAAACCCTCATCCATTCCTTTTCCCTCTCCTTCCCAGCTATTTCTGAATAAGCGACCTAAGGTTGCAAAGACTCAGCATTTGTGTGTGTGTGTGTGTGTGTGTGTGTGTGTGTGTGTGTGTTTATTATGTTTCTGTCTACATACTGATGCTCTTTCGCCTGGTAAGTAAACTACATGTATTTTTTATATATAGTTTTCCAGCTAGGAATTTTTCCCTCTATTATATATATATCTGTCCAACCTCTTTGCTTTCTACAAATGTCTGTCTAGGTGTTTTTGCATATGGATATGTGAGAGTTTGTGTGTATTTGTTTACCTTCTTTTTCCCCCCTAAGATAAGTCCTTCCACTCCTGGTATTGGAATGACTCCTTTTCCACTTCCTTAAGACCCATATCCTTCCCTTTCTCCTCTCCTTCCTTCCTCTTTTCCTGAAGAAGCGACCAATGGTTGCGAAAGCTTGTATGTGTGTTTGTGTGTGATTTTATTTGTGCCTCTCGACAAATCTCTCCTTTGGGAAGTTATCCGTTTTCTATTCTTTATATAAATTTATCCCACCAGGAAAGATTCCTTCTTTTATATATATGTGTACACTGTATAATAAGTTTATGTATAGAAAACTTATGTATAGCCATATTCCATGTACTTATGACTTGATAGAAGAATGGAGATCAGAATGGGCATCCTTTCAGATCCAGAACTACATAGCCTACAGAGATCTAGGTAAGCATTTGCCTTCTAAATACGTGAGCCTCCTGAACAGAAGCAGAATAGGGTATAAGTGAAAATGGCTGAAAAATATTCAGTCCCACTGTTGTAGCACAGAACAAACAGTACAATGAAGGATATGATTCTTCAGTTTCTCCCAATATATTTATCAAACAGCTATCAGATACTGTGGAAGAAACTGAAGAATAACACCACATATGTTGAAAAGAAGGAGTCATACAGCACACAGTAATAGTATTCAGTTTCAAAACACCTTGTAGTGTACCACTGCACACTACTGGTTCCTAGCTTGACCCAAGATATTCAAATAGTTTATTTTGTAAGGGGTTTGGCACTGTGTGAGCAAATACTGCCAGAAGGACCGTATTTCCGCATGTTTTGGTGTGGGAATATGGGCTCACTTGTATGGAGTAAAAGGACTGAAAAGTGCCAAGGAAGAAATAAGATTTATGATCTCTTGTGATTAATTATCTTTTGTTTTATATGTAGTAGTTATAGCCATGGAGTTTCTATTTGAAATACATCAGAACTTATCATGTCAAGCTAATGTATAAGGTTGGGTATAATCTCAAAGAAGAGTTTGTCTTATAAGTAGAACTAAAAAGTCAATTTCCAGACATTCTTATAATTTCATGAAGACAACTTTGGAGATGAGTCTGATAGTCAAATATTATTTCCTTGAACACAAGGCATAGATTAGCTGGACCTTTTGAAAGAAACATCTTACCTTCTGTATATTCATATCTAAGAACTAATCATGCCAAATGATATTGTACTCTCGAAATATTGAAGTAAATTTCAAGGTTGTGACAATACAAGTTGATGCACTATGTGACAGGACTAACTGAAGCTGTTGAATAGCTGAAATCAATGCGCATCACACTGTATGAAACACAGTGAAAAATTACATTCTTCATAAAAAAAAAAGATTTTAATTAATGCTTGATACCCTAAATGGTAATTTTCAATGATGCATTCTTTGCCATTGCTGTATAATTCTTAGTACATTGTTTATATTTGAATTCATTATCTTTGGAGACAAGAAAAGCAGCTGTATGAATATAAAGAACTCAGATGGAAATCAGTTCTCAGCAAAGAAGGGAAAGCTAAAGGTTGAAAAAAGTATATAGAGGGGCTCAATAAAGGAAATGAACTTAGGGCAATATTGTAGGAAGGGAAGAGAATGCAAATGAAGATGAAATATGATATACTATACTAGAGAAGAATTTGAGAGAGCACTGAAAGATCTAAGTCGAAACAAGGCCCCTGGAGTCGACGACATTCACTCAGAACTACTGAAGTCTCTGCGAGAGCCAGCAATGACAAAACTATTTCACCTGGTGTGTAAGATGTATGAGTCAGACAAAATACCCTCAGACTTTTTAGAAAACTGTAATATTTGTGTCCCAGCCTCGTCGCTGCTTTTGTGTCTCGTTTCCGCCGGTAGTCCTGGTGTCGATGGCCGAGTAGAAAGTGACCGACACAGGAATAAAGGATGCACGCTTGTGCAGGTATGCAGGTGACCAGCCAGTGGGACAGCAGAAACTAGAAACACTAGAGTAAATTAGAATGAGATATATATTTCATAGACACTTAGTAATACTTAACTTTTACATAGTTCTTGACTGCAGAATGCTGATACATAAATTAGATAGAGGCCTGCCAACTGATGTTTCCTAGTGCCTCTCCGATAGCCAAGTCTTAACTGGTGCCTATCTGATTCCCAAGTGTTAACTGGTTACTATCTCAGTCCCAAGTGAACGATGTCGTTCAGTGGTGGCCACAAGCGGAGCTGTAGCAGAGGACGCTCGTGGCTGATGTCGTAAGAATGCCGCGCCGTGCGTGCATGGCAGCGAACGGCGAAAGTAGGTGGCGCGCACTTTAGACTTGTGCGACACCACACACCTCCCCCCCCAAACCGCCGCATCGTCGTGGCGTAGGGCTGAGGGCCACGGCAACGGCATTGGGAGGAGGGCCTGGGCGGGGGCGTTACTGGTGGGACGGGCGTTGTAGCTGAGGCTGGGATCGAGACGCCGTCCGTGGTCCGGTATACACCTTGCGATCCCCCGGGAAACCCACCAAAACCAGAGGAAGGGCGCACGCCTCCGCCCAGAGGGAGCAGGTCATCTTCTTCTGAGGTGCGTGGCCCAGGTGGTGGGGGCATGCATGGTCCCAGAGTTCCTCTTGGTGATGCTGTCGTCTACGGCGGCGACAGCGGCGGAGTCTCGTCGATGTCCATAGGGACGATCTCGTAGTCCAGGGACGCTGGTCCCGTCGGCGAACGATGTGGCTGTGCTCCCTGGCAGTGAACTAGGTCTGGAATCAAGAAACCGGAGACAGTATCGCGTGGCCTGTGCAAGCGCAATTGGTTTGCGTGGTGCCGCAGCTCCGACCCTGTGGAAGAACGTACAACATACATATTGCGACCGAGCATGCACTGAATGGTGCCTGGCAACCAACGGTTCTTCCCAGCAGACACCTTGTACACCACCGGCGTAGAAACCTGAAATCGCATAGTGCCATACGAACCGACTCAGTGCATGGGAGGCTGCAGCAGGTGAAGGAGAGTGCGGTGATGGCGGCCGTGTAGCAGCTCGGCAGGAGACGGGCCGTCACGTGGCATGCACCAATACGTAGACAGGAAAATTTGAAGAGCTTGCTGCCTGGAGTGCTGACCTTTCAACTTTTCCATGTGAGACTTATATGTTCGAATGAAACGTTCTGCTTCACCATTGGACTGAGGGTGAAAAGGTGCGGAGGTGATATGCTGAATGCCATTCACACGACAAAACTTTTGAAATTCCGCACTAACAAACTGAGGTCCATTGTCACTGACGATAGTTTCAGGCAAACCTTCGATGCAAAACACTGATGTAAGGGCACTAATTGTACTAGATGCCGTCGTTGAGTTCGTGGCAATCACGAAAGGAAACTTGCTGAAAGCATCTACAACAATTAACCAACACCTATTCCAGAAAGGTCCAGCAAAGTCAATGCGTAAACATTGCCATGGTCACTTGGGGCGTGGCCAGTCTGAGAAACGTTGCAGAGGAGCCACCTGATGCTCTGCACAAACAGTACACTGTGACATCATGCTCTCTATCTGAGCGTCCATACCATCCAAGGTACAATGACGTCTGGCCAATTGCTTTGTCCTAACAATACCCCAATGTCCTTGATGCAGGAGGCGTAACACTTCTCGTTGCAGGGAATGAGGAACAATCACTCTTGTTTGGTCATTGTCGGTATGTAACAACAGAACACCCTGACTTAAAGATAATGCAATACGTTGTGCAAAATAATGTCGAACCAGATGCCATTGAATGCCTTTGGCTCTGGCAGGCCACCCAGAGCGAACAAAATGTGCTACCACACTTAGGTCTGCATCCACAGCTGTTTTCTGTGCAACCCGATGAGAGTTCAAAGGAAAGTCTGCGAAAGCGGAAGCATCTCTGGAGTCTATCTGACAACATGCCATTTCTGAAGAATCAAACGACTCATCCTCGCCAACCGGAAGTCGGGAAAGTGTGTCCGCGTTGGCATGTTTAGTGCTAGGTTGGTACAAAATCTCATACTGATAATTTGACAATATCAAGGACCATCTCTGAAGCTTTTGTACTGTTCGTGGCGGAATTGGCTTTGTGAGTGAAAACAACAATGTGAGAGGCTTGTGGTCTGTCAACAAATAGAATTTTCTACCATAGAGATAATGATGAAACTTTGAGATGCTGTAAATGATTGCTAAGGCCTCCTTTTCTATCTGTCTGTAATTCTGTTGCGTTGGCGTCAGTAGCTTGGATGCAAATGCAATGGGACGATCATGAGATCCAATACGATGTGATAATATTGCACCCAGACCATACGACGAGGCATCCACTGCTAGCACTACAGGATTCTGGGGGTCAAAGGGAATCAAACATACATCACTGAGTAGTGCAGACTTTAATTTGTCGAAGGCAACTTGGCAAACTTTATACCATACAAAAGGAAAATTCTTCCTACGTAAGTGATGCAGTGGAGCTGCAATCTGAGAGGCATTGGGAATAAATCTGAAATAATAGTTAAGCTTTCCCATTACTGCTTGCAATTCGTGCACATTCTTAGGAGGAGGCAAGTCTTTGATTGCTCTAAGATGTGACTGTAAGGGATGAATTCCTTGTGCATTAATCACATGGCCTAGGTACTCTATTTCAGTTTGAAAAAACAAACACTTTGCTTTATTACAACGTAGACTTGCTGCAGTCAACACTTTGAAAAGGCACTCCAGGTTTGATAAATGTTCTTCAACTGTGCGTCCTGAGACCACAATAGCATCTAAATAGTTCAAACAACACGGTACAGAAACTGTCAGCTGTTCCAAAAAACGCTGAAAAATAGCGGGGGTGGAAGAACTGCCAAATGGTAGGCGTTGAAATTGAAAAAGGCCCATGTGAGTATTAATGACAAAAAAATTTTTTGACTCAGCATCAAGCGGAATCTGTAAGTATGCCTCTGCTAAATCAATCTTGGAAAAGAAGCGAGACTGTCCTAATTTGTCCAATAGTTCGTCAGGTCTGGGCAGGGGATAAGTGTCTACAATTGTTTGACTGTTCACTGTTGATTTGAAGTCCACACAGAGACGAAGTTTTCCTGATGGCTTGGGTATAATTACTAAAGGCGAGGCCCACTGACTCGCAGAAACAGGAGAAATCACACCACTATCCTGCCAACGTTTATGTTCTGCAGCAACATTATCACGAACTGCTATAGGCACTGGTCTAGCTTTACAAAATTTTGGTACAGCAGATTCTTTCAAAGTTACACATGCCACGAAGTCTTTTGCACAACCTAGTTCCGGCGAAAACAAGTCACTACATTTTTCACACAATGCATTTATTTTGTCCTGAGGCACTACTGACGAAATTTGAAGGACATCTCTTTGAATTTATAAACTGAACAAGTCAAATGCATCTAGACCAAAAATGTTCTGTGTAGATTTGGCCTGAAGAACTACAAAAGAAACTGTTTTTGTTACACCTTGGAAAGAGGCAGGCAGGCTGCATGTTCGTAGCACGGGAATATTTTGACCTGTATATGCCGTTAGCACTTGTTGACACGGCGACAATTTTGGCGAACCCAGAAGTTCATACGTCTCTTTATTCATTAAAGTGACAGCGGAACCAGCGTCAAGCTGGAATTGCACATTCTTATTTTCTATCGAAAGAGTCAAAAAAGTTTGTGCTTCTGGTGCACGACAGGTGCGTGAATGTGGGAAATGTCTGATACAGCTTGTTTGGTGCGCTTGCGCATGTGCAGGCCGCATAGTGATGTAAGTGGCGCAGACTCGGCACACAGCGGATTAACAACACTGTCACTAGATGGCACTACCACCGGATCGGCGTCCGTGCAATGCGAGGCTAACACAGATTCACTAACTACTGCACTAAACTTTTGAGTAGCTACATCAAGTATACTGTCACTAGCTACACAGTACTGGGCACTATTACAAGGAGAAGTTGTAGAAGGCACTAGGTTCACTACAGGATTGCACTGTACATAGTCATTATGCTTGTCCCGAACCCATTTCCGTTGCACAGTTTTACGCGCTCGATGGCGCTTGCTATGTGGCTCACTACATAGTTTTGCCGTAGGCACAGTAGAACTTTCTTGCATTTGAGACTTAAGAGAAACACTGTCCAAATCCACAGCATGTATGATATTTACCGAATGAACTGTTCTTGCACTCTGCGAAGCACTGTTCCTAATGGCACCATTCTTTGAATTTACATTCTGCATACACACAGACTGTACATGTCCTGGTTTGCCACATTGATAACAAATAGCGCTGCAACTAGGGCACTGCACACGTTTGTGGCGAGATACACACTGGGGGCAAGACTTACGAACAGTTTTCTGAAATGAGCGTTGGCACCTGTTATTCAAATTACTGTTTCTAACACGACGTGACGACCTTTGTGTCGCACTTTTCCACTTGCTACTGTTCACTGTCTGTTCAGCACGGCCGGTAGAAAAAGAAGAATCACTAGGGCTAGACTGAGAACTACGACCATTACGGCGCACTAAATTAACACTGTGGCTTTGCATTTCTACGTCTGCTAAGTCAAAAGTATCATACGCTTCAATAAGCTGCAGTACACTGTCTAATGAGGGGTCAGACTGTTTTAGAATTGCTGCCCTAATTCTGGGGTCCTGAATGTTCTGCGTAATCAGATCTCTCAACATAACGTCACTATAAGAAAGTCCACAAGAGCAAGTAAATTTAGATTTGCAGGTTAAGCCCTTCAGTTCCATAATCCACTGCTGGTGTGACTGCTCAGGTGATTTTTTTAGTCTGAAAAAGCGGTACCGCGCTGCAGCTACGAGAACTTTTCTCTCATAATGAGCATTCAGTGCATCTACTATTGCATCAAAGTCTAGATTGCTAGGAGATGCGTGGGGGAAAAGTTTCTGCAGTAATACGAAGGTTTTAGTGCCCACAATAGAGAGGAACAAATGTTTGATGGTCTGACCAGTAATTTGATGAGCCATGACGAGTTCTTGAAATTGGGCCAAATAATCACTCCATTCTTCCTCACGTTCGTTGTACTGGTGAAACGTAGGAAGCGGTGTAGCGGTATGTGTGGGTAGCTGATGCGACAGCTGTTGCTGTTGGTTAGCCGCCTGTACTGTCAACTGCGACACCGCTTGGAGTAGTTGCGTGATTTGCGCCATCTGTAACGGAATAATTTCAATTAAGTTTGGTTTCGGGGTAGTGGCCATGCTGACCGATTAGGCACTGCGCATACAAGTAACTAATAACAACACACAAATGCAAAGGAGGACGTACTACAACAAAAATGTCCACAAAACACGGAACTGAAAGTTCCCCCAAAAATCTTATAATAAGGGTGGGTGGGCGGGAGCAATTTCTGCGTGTTCCGACTGCTGCAAGCGGGCTGGTCCAAGGTTCTTCTATCGCTCCTCATCGCCACTTTTGTGTCCCAGTCTCATCGCCGCTTTTGTGTCTCGTTTCCGCCGGTGGTCCTGGTGTCGGTGGCTGAGTAGAAAGTGACCGGCACAGGAATAAAGGATGCACACCTGTGCAGGTATGGAGGTGACCAGCCAGTGGGACAGTAGAAACTAGAAACACTAGAGTAAATTAGAACGAGATATATATTTCATAGAGACTTAGTAATACTTAACATTTACATAGTTCTTGACTGCAGAATGCTGATACATAAATTAAATAGAGGCCTGCCAACTGATGTTTCCTAGTGCCTCTCCGATAGCCAAGTCTTAACTGGTGCCTATCTGATTCCCAAGTGTTAACTGGTTTCTATCTCAGTCCCAAGTGAATGATGTCGTTCAGTGGTGGCCACGAGCGGAGTTGTAGCAGAGGACGCTCGTGACTGGTGTCGTAAGGACGCCATGCCGTGCGTGCATGGCGGCGCATGGCGAAAGTAGGTGGCACGCACTTTAGACTTGTGCGACACCACAGTAATAATCCTCATTCCAAAGAAAACAGGTGGAGACAGGTATCAAAATAACAGAACAATCAGTTTAATGAGTCATAGTTGCAAAATTTTAACACAAATTATTTACAGAAGGATGGAAAAGCTGGTAAAAGCTGATCTTGGGGAAGAACAGTTTGGATTCGGGAGAAATTTAGGAACACATGAGGCAATCCTCACTTTACGGCTTATCTTGATAGATTAAGAAAAGGCAAACCTACATTACTAGCTTTTGTAGATTTGGAGAAAGCTTTTGACTATGTTGATTGGAATAAACTCTTCCAAATTCTGAAATCAGCAGGAGTAAAATATAGGGAACGGAAGGTTATTTACAACTTGTACAAAAATCAGACAGCAGTTATCAAAGTTGAAGGGCATGAAAGGGATGCAGAGGTTAGGAATGGTGTATGACAGGGTTGTAGACTTTCCCCAACGTTATTCAATTTGTACATTGAGCAAGCTATAAAGGACAGCAAGGAGAAATTTGGAGAAGGAATTAAAGTTCAGGGTGAGGAAATAAAAACCTTGCATTTTGGTGATGACATTGTAATTCTGTCAGATACAGAAAAGGACCTGGAGGAGCAATTGAATGGAATGGACAATGTGTTTAAAGGAGCATATAAGAGGAATATTAACAAGAGTGAAACATGGATAATGGAATGCAGGCTTAGGAAATCAGGCAACGCTGAAGGAATTAAATTAGGTAACGAATCAATAAAGGTGGTAAATGAGTTCTGTTACTTGGGTAGTAAAATAATATATGACGGATATAAAATGCAGAATGGCAATGGGAAGAAAAGCATTTATGAAAAAGAGAAATTTGTTAACATTGAATATTAATTTAAGCACAAGGAAGTCCTTTCTGAAGATATTTGTGTAAATTGTTGCCTTATATGGGAGTGAAACATGGATGATAAACAGTGTGGGTAGGAAGAGGATAGAGGCTTTAGAAATGTAGTGTTACAGAAGAATGCTGAAGATTTGGTGGATGGATCGCATAACTAATGAGGCGGTACTGATCAGAATTGGGGAAAAAAGGAATTTCTGGCATACCTTGACTAAAAGTAGGGATCAGTTGGTAGGACTCATTATTAGACATCAAGGAATTGTGAATTTAGCATTGAAGGGAAGTGTGTGGGGTAAAAATCACAGAGGGAGACCAAGAGATGAATATAGTAAGCAAATTCAAATTGATGTAGGTTGCCATTCTTATGAGGAGATGAAAGGCTTGCTCAGGATAGAGTAGGGTGGAGAGCTGCATCAAACCAATCTCCGGACTGAAGACAACAACAACAACCACCTTTGTAGGTAGATGTGATACAATAAATAAACAAACTACGCCATATCTTAAAACCTGTTTGTGTCCTTCCACAATTAGCATTTTCTAAATAACAGTTAGGGAATCACACTCTAATCATGAAAACCACCATCATACAACAACACCTTTGTACCTCACTGTAGACACTGCACATGATAACAGGTAACATTCTCTGGACATTCGCTACAGTCAAACTCTTGCATCAGATTACCAAAGGATATGTCACCTTAAATCACTTGTTTTCAGTAATTTATAGTCCAATGGCATTCCAATTTACACCACCCCAAGTGTCTCTTTGTGCTCACTACAGAAATGTGTGGTTTATGAGGAACTGCTTGACCATCTGCCCCATTCTTTTAACTTCATATGCTTAGGCTTTATGCTAACTGGACTTCTGGTAGGGCTTCAAAACTTGCCAATAGCTCCTTCCAGTAATTTCATGCAATTTTTACAGTAACCCTTTACAGTGCACAATGGTCCCTGTCTGTCAGCACATTATGTCTGCCTGGTCTTATTTTGGCTGTGATTGTTCCTCTGTCTTTCTACTCTACAACTGCACCCACAGTAATTAACATAGACTGCTTTAGAAGGGCCTGATGGACTTGTTACTCTAAAGGAAAACTCCCCAACATACCCCCTTCAGATTTAGTGGTAAAATGACACAGCAGATACAAAATAGAAACAGTGAACATTCTAAGTGCTAGATATGCAACATGGAGCAAAGATCTATGGCCATGACATCATAGTTATGTAGTCATGGTGATGGCCTATGATGTGTGATGTCTGTGTTCAAATCCTGTTCAGTGTTGAACATGGATTTCACATGCTGTAGTCCAACACCATGACCACATAACCGTGATTCTTGCTGCTTCCTCTATATTCGACATCATGCACTTGGGCATTTCAATATTTCCATTTTGCTTCCTTTTTCTCAGTTCCATAAAACTTATTTCTGTTTTAGTGTTTGATCTGTGTTCAGTTTTTGGTGGGATATCCAATGCACTAACTTATCACTAAATCTGATTGACGTATGATGGGGAGCTTTCCTTGTTAGGTGACATCTTATGACCAGCCCACCTTTGAAATTACTCTCCTCTTCTGACTGAACCATTTTGCTCCTACCATTTTTCTAATGATAACATATAGTGTTACTCACCTCCTTTCATACTAACACGTCCATCTCTTGGGGCAATTCTGTATTACATGGGGGTTGTGGATACATAATTCCACACAGAATACTCTACTTATGAAAGCTAGAATCATCTAGAAAAATTATTTAAGTATTATAACTTTATTGTGAAGAATAGCATAAATAAAAGTTGTATGAATGTTTGTTGTGGGCTCTGCTGTGGTGAAATTATTTACCTTTACTTCAGGCATTCATGGATTTGGTACTGCAGAAACATCAAATTCAAAGACTACTTTAGCTACATCCTCACTCTTTGCTGTTTCAAGAGCATCTTTATACTCTTTTAATGGATATGAGACAACACCTAATTTATTGAAATCAAGATACCTGAAAAAAAAAGTAGTTGATTACAACACTGAAGCATTTAAATCTTCATATTCAGTTGAACAAGTTCCATAAAAATAGTTTACTTAAACAAAAAAACATGATGCTTGCTTCAGGAAACACTGACAATTTAATACAGTTATAACGTCATGAATAGCTTCTACTTTTCGGCAGAAGTGGAGCATTAATGTTTTATTTACAAAGTTGTAAATGACTAGCTGCTATCATCTTTAGTTTCACAGTCTAGCCATGAGACTTCTGAAAGCCACTGTCAACGCTACATCCTTCTCATCGACATTTCCAATGACACTACTTCTTCCAATGCCCAGTTTATTGAAATTCACAACTTCCTTTCTTCCTTTCTAACCATGATGAATAACCTCCTCATGCCTTGAAGGTATTGCTTAAACACTGCCATGGGAACTTGAATGCCATGATTGTACACCAATGTGTTCATATATTAAGGAACTATTACTAGTAATTAGAATCCTAAACCCATCAAATACTACAAATTCACTAATGATGGCTTTTTTATATACCCAAGTCCAGAGTAAAATCCTAAACATTTTCTCATTTTTCTAGAACCTCAACATCTCCTCTATTCAGTTACATGATCCCACTTGTATCAGGGAACTACCTTCTGCATACTGACACTGTCTCACTAACACATTGAAACAACCAGTCGTCATAAATACACATTGCAATTTGGGAAGTTTATTCCATTCAATCTGGGTACCCAAATATGCTGTATTTGTAGAATCCTCACCAGAATTGTCACAGACCAAAACCACCCATGCAATAATTCCCAAACAGGAAAAATAAGGCCTTATGGGAAATATAAAGGATTAAAATGAATGACAAGGTATTAAATGCACTAGTCACGAAACTTCCCAACAAAGGAAAAAGAGAAAATTGATAATCTTGAACAATATTAGTTCTAAACATCATGAAGCAACATGTGAGTGTTGTGGTCTGAGGCTATGAGAGTATCTCATTTCACTTGAGAAAGTCACAGGCCTGATTATGCAGTTTTTTATGGCATTCGAGGCTGAGATGGTACAAGGTTACTAAGAGGATGCTTCTGTGTTGTCTCAGGTTAGGAACATTGTTACTTGGAGGATATTAATGGACTGCTCAAGAGATCTGTTTGCAGATAAGACCTGAAGGGTAGTTGTTGTGAGAGATTCATAATTGGTACAGATGTATTTGCCATGGAAACCTAGGCTGCATTCTATAGATTGATATTAAATGGATACCAGTTGTCAAAGCAGAAGTAATATTGCTTGTTCCTAGGTTTATAAGGACTGAAGTGTGGATGTGGAACTTAACAAGATGAAGGTCAACATGTAGGAATGTGGCCAGGGTTCTAGAAAAGGACCATTTGTATAATCTAGAACTTACCATTGACCAAAGACAAATATTGTAGCTACTACACATTGTAAAGCATGTAACACATCATACACAAGCTGGAATAATAAACTGAAATCTTTAATTTATAGATAATTTTTGATGTATACATTAAATGTTGACTGCCTCATAAATTTTCATATAAAATTAAGTTTATTTTGAAATGAGCAGCTTGTTTGGGTGAGGAGTGGCACAGCCATGTTGGGCACTTTGTAACATGATTTAGAAGAGTGATGAACTATGTAATATATGGTAGAATAGACAAGTTGATGTTACCTTGATGGACATGTGTGTTGAGTGAAGTTTTATAAGTAATTAGTTTAATTCTGGCTGCTTCACACACATCGACTGGATGGTCTGCATTGGTTGTTTGTACTTCTAAATACAATTTTTCATAGATTTAGCTTTAAAAATGCTTTCCTGTATTTTGATACAACTTGCCACTCCCTATTGCAGCATTCATGGCAGAATCCAAAACATCCTGAGAGACATTTTTTTCTTTTTTTCTTTAAAATCTATCCATGAATCCAAATCCAAATTTTTGCATTTCTAGCAACAAAATAGTCTTAGTAGCACCGTTCAAAGATTTTCCAATATTTCACCTGCTTAATGGTTGAATTTCTAAAAATATCAGAACAAGTGTTTTTAAAATTCCAATCAAAAATCTGAAGTTTTGTATTTCTTGCTTCAAAATTGCCTTAATAGCAAAGCATTTTCAAAAAACCGTTCATCCCCTATTTCACACCATTAGGGATGGGGATATAAAAAAATCGCTGATGCCTACAGTGTAAGATAAACAATATCTACAATCTACAAATTTCAAGTTTCTGTCGTCTGTAGATTCACTTTTCAGCACCATTTTCTGTCTTTTAGAAACATATTGAGAATGTGGAATTTCTTTTTTATGCTTTGGCATCTTTCTTGGTAGTTTTACTTTTCAAACTGCAATATGCACTTAGATTTCATTTGTATGCTTGTTGTAAGGTGATGACTTTCAACCACTATATCTTTCATCCCCTTATAGCTATCAACACAGAACTCCTATGGTGTACAATGGGAGACTTTGTGTACTACAACAACACAGAGAGATCATTCATCTTCAATTGTGTAGTTTTTCCTGAAAAGAAAAATATTGACACCCACACACAGAATTTTATATAAGTCTGTAACTTTCAACTCCCATATCATCCACCCCCTTATCGTTATGAACCCTCTACCACAATAGTGCACAATGGGAGACTGATACCTACTACCACATACAAACACTATTTGTTTGTGATGTGTACTTCTGGCTGCAGAGTGAAATATCTCAATATTTATATGCATTAAGATCAATAAATAAACACATTTATAAAGAATATATAATAATGGAAAGTCCAGGTTGGAATTAATAATATAGTGAGGACAGTTTACAACTCACCGCAAAGATGTGGTGAAGAGCTGCGACAGGACAATACAAAAGACACACACATACAACACATTCAGCTATTGGCCATGGCCTTCTTCAGAAAATAGAATACTCATACAATCACACAGGCACACAACCATCACCTCCGACTGCCGCACTTCGAATCACGCTCTGCAGCGAATCGGGGACGGGACGGAGCGGGGAGGGGACGGGAGAGCCTGTGTGATTGCGTGAGTATTCTATTTTCTGTAGAAGGCCATGGCCGATAGCTGAATGTGTTGTATGTGTGTGTATTTTGTATGTGCCTGTCGCAGCTCTTCGCCATATCTTTGCGGTGAGTTGTAAACTGTCCTCACTATATCATTTATAAAGAATGATACAAGTGCATTAAAAATGTTTATTAAAAATAGTAACCAGCTGTACTGAGTGAAGACAACACAATATTACACTGGCCAGAGAACAACTCCTTCATAAATCAACTTCTCTGTAGATGTTGGCAAAAGGCTTTGAACCAGACACATAATCAAGAGGAACATCATAAAATCTTTTAAGGTCTGAAATATAACTTTGGTATTGTAGTACACAAATAAAATAAAACTTCTACATTACATT
This sequence comes from Locusta migratoria, assembly GCA_026315105.1. Lineage (NCBI taxonomy): Eukaryota > Metazoa > Arthropoda > Insecta > Orthoptera > Acrididae > Locusta > Locusta migratoria. Next base: position 158,901,410 of record CM048751.1, on the reverse strand, counting down.
TTGAAATCCGATCAAAGAATCACTATAACAAAGAATTGAAACATTAAAACTGTTTTGCATGAAATAAGATTTCACATCCTCTCTGTACTGCTTTTCTTAACTACTGCACTGTGTCTTATCTTGTTAATATTTTGCAGAATGGTTCGCAGGATAATATTGAAATGCAGGATATTTTTAAGATTTTCTAACCTCACGTCAGGCTGCAGGATAAAACATAAAAAAAGGAGTGTGCAGTGAAATTCAGGACACCTGGTCACCCTACTTTTAAAGAACAAAGGTGGAATGAAAAAATAATTCAATATGTTAAAGAAGAATAAAAACTAACTTTATTTCTCCCATCAAAATTTTGCCCTTCCACCACATGTATCATCACAATCGTGCCCATACTTCTGGTGGTTGTATGACATGTACATTAAATTTACCTAATACTTTAAATGCCTATATATACATTTATGAGTAGGCTTTAGTATGTGTCTCATCACCAAATACAGGGTAAGGTAAACACATGTTTTCTGATTCAATACAAACAGAGGTTCTGAGACTAACATACATTATATTACAAATTTACATACATGACTATCTTAACAGAAATAATAATAAAAATAATAACTATTATTATTATTATTATTATTAAACCTATCAGTAGGCTATGTTACACAGCACTTGCAGGTAGGCTCCTCTCACCACTTGCTATCTAGTGCTCAATTGCCTTCATTGAGTTTAGGGTTACAGTTGCTTGCAGTAGTTTCCTTGCTGGCTGTTTAAGCAGGCTATCAGGGCTATTACAAAAATCGTCCCTCATACGACAGGGTCTCTGGAGGTGTATGCATCTATGTCCTTGCCACTGTTCCCAGCACTGCTGTGCCTCTCCCTACGACTCACAAGGCAGTGACTGTTAGAATACAGGCTCTGCAGGAACTGATGATCTGTTAAGCTACCTACCTCCAGATGAGGCAGTCTCACTTACTGACCTTACTGCCCTGGTGGCACAATTCCGCCAGCATTTCTACTTCTGTGGGACTTCAACGCTCATCATCCTTTGAATGGTGGAATGGAGACAAACCACCATGGTAGGGATGTTGAAACATTATTAGTACTACAAGATCTTTGCCTCCTTAACATGGGTACCCCTACACACTTTAGTGTGGCACATGGAACGTTTTCAGCCATTGACCTGTCTGTCTGTAGCCCAAGTCTTCTCACACATCTTGCTTGGAGAGTCCACAACGACTTGTGTGGCAGCAACCACTTTCCTATTTTCTGTTGCTCCCGTAGTGTCCATCTGCTGACTGCCTGCCTTGCTGGTCCCTCCATAGTACTGAATGGCCAACTTACACCTCAGCTGTCTTGCTTTCCACTTCACTTCCAGCTGATGTTGATATTGCTGTTCAGCAGGTCAAAGAAGACATTGTTTCTGCCACCGAGAAAATTGTTCACACCACTCTTGGCTCACTCCACTGTAAGTAGGTGCCTTGGTGGACACCGGAGATCACTGAGGCCATTCGGAAATGTCGCTAAGCACTACAGCACCACCGATGCCACCCTTCTGTTGAGAATCATTGCCTTTAAAGTGTCTCTACGCCCGGGCTTGGCGAGTAATACAGCAAAGCAAGAGGGATTCCTGGGAGAGGTAAATTGCTTCCATTAGTTCCCACACCTCTCCTTCATGGGTGTAGTCGCAAGTTCATGCCTTTTCGGGTACCACCCACTGGCAGGTGTCCAGTGACTCAGCATTCGGGGCACAATCTGTACCGACCCAGTCACCATAGCTGAGCACCTGGCAGATCATTATGCTCGCATCACAGCATATGAAGCTTATGGTGCAGACTTTTGTGCCCTTAAAGAGTGAACAGAGAGAAATCAGATTTCTTTTTGAATGCAAATCCAGGAACCACACAACGTCCCTTTTACTGAGTGGGAGTTTGAAAGTGCTCTTGCTGCATGCCCAGCTACCTCCCCTGGACCTGATTGCATTTAATCAGTTCCTCCGACACCTGTCAGTGGACTCCAAGCACCAACTTCTCACCTTGTACAATTGTCTCTGGCTTGAGGGTGTTTTCCTATCCTACTGGCGGGATAGCATAATCATCCCAGTGATTAAGTCTGGGCAGATCTGCAGGTGGCTGATAGTTACTGACTGATCAACCTCACCAAAGTTCCGTGCAAGCTCCTTGAACGTATGCTGAGTCAGAGTCTCATGTGGATCCTTGAGGACTGGGGCTGTTGGTGCCACAACAATGTGGGTTACGTCAAGGCCGCTCTGCTATTGATAATCTCATGATGCTGGAGTTGTCCATCCGTACAGCCTTTACTCGCTGCAAACACCTGGTTGCCATCTTCTTCGATCTGCGGAAGGCATACACCACCACCTGACACCACCATATATTGTCTGCACTAAACGACTGGGGCTTATGGGGTCCACTTCCTATATTCATTAAGAACTTCCTCGTGTTGCATTCTTTTCATATTCGTATTGATACTTGTCTCAACTCACCTCATTATCAAGAAAACAGTATCCCACAGGTTTCTGTCCTTAGTGTCCCTCTATTTTTAGTTGCCATTAATGGTCTTGCAGTGGCTGGGGGTCATCGGTACCCACATTCTTGTATGCCGATGACTTCTGCGTGTATTTTAGTTCTACCAGCATTGGTGTTGACGAGCGATGGTTGCAGCTAGCCATTCAAAAGGTGCAGTTGTTGGCGTTTGCCCAAGGTATTCAGTTCTCTGCATCGAAAACCCAGGTGATACATTTCTGTTGACGTCAGGCAGTACACCCAGAACCCCAACTTTATTTAGCTGGTGACCTGCTATGTGTCAAAGAGACACACAGATTTTTAGGAATGTTGTTTGATGACCATCTTACTTGGGTGCTGCATCTCCAGCAGCTCAAACAAAAGTACTGGTGGCATCTAAATATCCTTTGTTGTCTGAGCCACGCCGTTTGGGGAACTGCACTCCCAACGCTCCTGCAGCTTTACAAGACCCTCATCCAGTCGTGCCTTGACTATGGGTGCATCATATATGATTCAGCCACGGCTTCGACATAGCAGTCTTTGGACCCAATCCAACATCATGGTGTCCATTTGGCATTGAGGGCTTTTCGCATGAGCCCTGTGATAAGCCTTCTTATCAAAACTGGAGTCCTTCCTTTGTGGTTCCATTGGCAACACCTGCTAGTTTCTTATGTTGACCATGTTCAGGCCTAGTCATTTCACTTGAACCGCTGGCTCCTTTTTCCAGACACTGCATTCCCTAACCTCCATGACGGCCCAGGGCGGGTCACCTGATTGCTGTCCATGTTCATTCCTTCTTCCATCCACCACATCGTATCCGTTCCCTACCACTTTCCAACATTCCTTTCAAACCCCTCCTTGGTCCATTTCTCATTTGCAGCTCTGTCTGGATCTGTCCCATGCCTCAAAGTGCACTGTTTCCCCAATACATCTCCATTGACAGCTCCTGCAACTCCTCGATTTGTTCAGTGGCACTGAAGCCATTTATACTGATGGTTCTAGTTGATGGTTGTGCTGTGTATGCATATTGCACGTCGACCATGTTGAACAGCGCTCTCTGCTGTGCAAGAGTAGTATCTTTACCGCAGACCTGGTCGCCATTCTACAGGCTCTGGAACACATCAAAGCCTGCCCCAGTGGGTCATTTGTCATCTGTAGTGACTCCCTGAGTGGCTTACAGGAGATCAACCAGTGTTTATCTCACAACCAATTAGTGTGGTCAATCCAAGGTACTGTATACTCTCAAGGCTGATCTGGCCATTCTGTGGACTTTGTGTGGCCCTGGGGCACATCAGCATACTGGGAAATGAACATGTTGATTGGTTGGCCAAGCAGGCCATTCTAGCAACACCTTTATATATGGGCATCACAGAACCAGATCTCAAATTGGCCTTGTGCTGGAAGGTGCGTGAGACTTGGAGCACCAAATGGGCTACCATGAGTGCACTGAATAAACTTCAGGCAGTGAAGCTATCCATGGCTCTGTGGAAATCTTCACTGTGGCCCATATGTTGAGAATCGGTCATCCTCTGCCGCCTCCATATTAGGCACATGTGGTTAACCCATGGCTATCTTTGCCATGAGGCTCCACCTGTGTGCCGACGTGGTGCAGTGTTGATAGTAGTCCATCTTTTGATGAACTGTCCACTTTTAGCCAACTTACAACAGTTTTTTAATCTACCAGACATGCTACCATTCATTTTAGGTGATGATGCCTCCATGGCTAACTCAGTTTTAAGTTTTATTCGTGCAGCTAGTTTTTACAATTCCATCTAGTGGTGGGTGCTATAGCCTGACCTCTCAGGCCCATACATCTCCAGCATTTTTCAGTTCTTTTACGACTATTTTGTGGAATGGCAAGTGGTTTTTAGTATATGCAGCATGACTGGCTCATTCTTTATTATCTTTGCGATCAGCCAGACTTGGTACTCTGCTGTCCAGTTTTAGTTGAATTCCTGACTGTTCTACCTATTGTGTGTCTTTGTTTCATGCTGTCATCCACTTGTTCATTGTTAGCCTGTCCTTTTTGAGAGTTTTTATTTTTGGTGTTTTGTTTTATTATTTTTTTAATGCTCTTGACAGTGGACAGAGGACTGATGACCTAGCAGTTTAGTCCTCTAAAAACCAACAACAACAACATCTGCACACCTAGTGCCCTACAACTTGAGAACCTCCACAGCCTCAAGCCAGCCTTCATGTCACATCACTGTGGTGAACTGTGCTCAGAAAACGTGCTCCAACTTGAGCTTTCAAACCTTCCAATAGTGTTTTGACTTATGTGTGTAGTGTTTTGAATGTGCAATCCTCTGTGTTATTACACCTGTGGTACGTCCACCAGTTTCAAATTGTGCGACAGTGCCTCCCCCATCCATGCTGGTAGCCACTTGCATAACTATCTCCTCTCCCGTCCTGCCTGCTGCTGTTCGGCTGCTGTCTTGCCAATCATCTGCAGGTTTGTCCTGCATACTGCACTAGTGGCTGCACCCGCTATTACCCAGCCAGCTGACCGGATGCCTGCCATGGCTCAGCAGCCACCTTGCTTACCAGACCAGTGGTACCTCTAGCATCTCCTGCAGGAACCATCACAACCTCGCCATCAGTCTGCCTCCTGTCAGTAGCCACAACAACAACAACAACAGCTGGGTTCTTCGACCGCACGGTGGCTCAGCTGTCCTTGCAGTAGGTGGCGTCTCCCATTGCAACAGTGCATGTAAACATTACTCCTACCACGCCCCCTGCAGACTTGAGTGAGTCCACTTTGAGCTCTGATGCTTCCTCCGCTGAGAGCTCTGATGCTCCCTTCGCTGATACAGTATCACAGCAGTGTGTTTCAGTTGTTACCAACAGGACAGTACACAGACTATGGATAACAGTTGACATTCCCACCATTAGCAAACAAGGCATCTGTGGCCTGAGAAGTTCACGGTGGTTGAACCACAAATATCTGAGCTGCTTGATTCCAGCATCATCGAACCTTCATCAAGCAACTTGTCTTCTCCTATTCACTTAGGTTAAAAAAAAAAAAAAAAAAAAAAAAAGATGATTCTTTGCATATGTGTGGGAACTATCGGAAGCTCAAGGCCAAGACCATCATGGACAGATACTCAATTCTGAATGTCACTCGAAGATTTCATCCATGCACTTGTGGGCGTGAAAGTTTTCTCTGCCAAGGACTATAAACAAGCATACCGTCAAATTCCGATGTTGAAAAAACTGCCATCATCATTATGCTTCATGCCTTTTGGACTTAAGAATGCCACACAGACATTGAAATGCTTCATAACTGAAGTTCCCTTTCCACTTAAACTCTGTTTTGTTTACCTTGATGACATACTGATTTTTAGTGCTTCTGTTAAAGAAAATGAACAGCACCTGCAGATCCTAGCTAGGGCGGGCATTGAGTTAACAAGTTAAATCACAACAAGGATCAATTCCACCAAATCTATGTCCATTTCCTAGGCTTCACTGTCACTGGGGATGGTATCTCCCCTCTGGGCACAATAATTTATTTCCAACATCATTTGCCAGGTGCAGCAGACATTCAGGGTCTACTTTCCCTGTGCCCTGGACTCCAGAAATGACTAATGCATTCTCAGTTCTTAAAGATCTCTTGGCCCATGTTGTAACCATTGCTCACCTACAGCTGGAAGCAGATATTTTTATCACAACGATGTCAGTAACACCGCAATCGGCACTTCCTCAGCCAGTCCCTCACTGGCATAACTCTGCGCGTACAATTTTTTCCCAAAAACTTAACAATGCTCAGAAGAAGTATTCAGTTTTTGTTTGTGAACTTCAGGAATTTATGAAGCAATCCAACACTTTCCTTCTGAATTCAAAGGCCGCCCATTATATTTACTCACAGACCTGAAATCTCTCATGGTTGCCTTTCAGAAGCCCCCGGCCAAACCCCTCCTTGCTGCTTCCACTACCTTTATCTCTCAATTCACAAAAGACGCCAGGTATATCAGAGGTGTGGACAACATCATGGCTGACTTTCTGTCTCAGGTCTCCTCTCTATTCGACCTCTCCAGCCTTGCCACCTTGAAGGCAACCAACGATGACCTAATGCAACTTGTTTCCGATGCTGCTTCCTCTCTCCTTCTCATCCTCACCTCATTTCCATGTGTCACAGGTGATAACTTCGCCCCCGGATACCTTGGCCCCTGCAATGCAAAAGCTTCCATAAACTCCATGACCAGGCTCATCCCAGTATTTGAGGCTCAACCAAAGTACTGTCTGAACACTTTGTCTGGTGGGATATGAAGCGTGACTGCCAGGCTTGGGCACACACCTGCCTACCCTCTCAATCCAATAAAATCTCCACACACTCTTCCCCTCCTTTATGTCCCTTTCCTGTCCCAGCAGGCAGATTCCAACATGTCCACATCAACCTATTCGGCCCACTGCCTTCTGCTGATGGGTTTTGTTCATCCTCTCTGCCACCTACCACACCACTTGTTGGGTGGAGGACACCCTCCTCCATAACATTATGGCAGAAACAGTTGCCAGGGCTTTCTTACATTTATGGATTGCCCACTTCAGCTGCCTTTTGATCTTAACCACAGACAAAGGCAGGCAGTTCGAATCGGCCTTATTCTCGGACCTCTGCCCCCTCTGTGGCATCAAACACATCCACACTACCATCTACCATCCACAAAGCAATGGTTTGGTAGAGCAGTGGCGTAGGACACTAAAACCTGCCCTCCAATGTCACAACTCTCACTGGACAGAGGTCCTTCCCCTGGTACTACTTGGCCTTCCAGCCATTTATAAGGAGGACTTACACGGTTCGGTCATCTCTTGTCTTACTGGGGGGAACTTATTAACCCTTCCCTGCCCCCCCTTCCATCCAGATTCGAGCAAACTGCCCACTCTAGTTGACAGGGTTCAGCTTCATTGCATTAACATAAATCCTCTCCCCTCCCCAGTCAGTCACACTTGCATTATATCTGTATTCTGTGGGAGCTGGACAACTGTGAATTTGTCATGGTCTCAGCTTCAGAAATTCGCTCTCACTCTCTTCTCCTCCACCCGAGGGTTCCCTGCCATCCCCATCCTCCCCCTTTCATGGCTTGCAACACCTCCCCCTCCCCTCAGTCCCGATAGTGGAGTCTGACTTTCCGGTTCCCCCTTCATTCCCCATAGACTTATCACTCATGTTGCTGGAGAACATGCTCTATTTTGTCTGCATGGCCACAAGCAGTTCCCCCCTCCCCACCAAACAAAGTGTGAACTCCTCAAGTGCTTCCCCTCCTCCCCCCACTCCTTCCTCCTCAAAGTTTCTTCTGCCCTTGGTTTTAGTGCACATAGTTATCTCACCCCCATGAACCACAGACATTGCCGAGGTGGGGTGGCTTGCGTGCCTCAACGATGCAGATAGCCGTACCGTAGGTGCAACCACAGCGGAGGGGTATCTGTGGAGAGGCCAGACAAACGTGTGGTTCCTGAAGAGGGGCAGCAGCCTTTTCAGTAGTTACAGGGGCAACAGTCTGGATGATTGACTGAGCTGGCCTTGTAACATCAGCTAATGTGGCTTTGCCACACAGCTACTGCGAACGGCTGAAAGCAAGGGGAAACTACAGCCGCTACTTTTCCCGAGGACATGCAGCTCTACTGTATGAACATATGATGATGGCATCCTCTCGGGTAAAATATTCCGGAGGTAAAATAGTCCCCCATTCGGATCTCCGGGCGGGGACTACTCAGGAGGATGTTGTCATCAGGAAGCACAATACTGGCATTCTACGGATCGGAGCGTGGAATGTTAGATCCCTTAATCGGGTAGGAAAATTAGAAAATTTAAAAAGGGAAATGGATAGGTTGAAGTTAGATATAGTGGGGATTGGTGAAGTTCGGTGGCAGGATGAACAGGATTTCTGGTCAGGTGAGTACAGGATTATAAATACAAAATCAATTGGGGGTATCACAGGAGTAGGACTGATAATGAATAAGAAAATAGGAATGCGGGTAAACTACTATGAGCAGCACAGTGATCGCGTTATCATTGTCAAGATAGATACGAAGCCAACACCGACAACAGTAGTACAGGTTTATATGCCAACTAGCTCTGCCGATGATGAGGAAATCGAAGAAATATATGAGGAGCTAGAGGAAATTATTCAGACAGTTAAGGGAGAGGAAAACTTAATTGTGATGGGAGACTGGAATTCGGTAGTAGGAAAAGGAAGAGAAGGAAAAATAGTAGGCGAATATGGACTGGGCAGGAGGAATGAAAGAGGAAGTCGCCTGGTAGAATTTTGCACGGAACATGATTTAATCATAACAAACACGTGGTTTAAGAATCACAAAAGAAGGTTGTATACGTGGAAGAGACCAGGAGACACAGGAAGGTATCAGATAGATTTTATAATGGTAAGACATAGATTCCGGAACCAGGTCCTAAACTGCAAGACATACCCAGGGGCAGATATAGACTCTGACCATAACTTGTTGGTTATGAACTGTAGGCTGAAACTGAAGAAACTACAAAAAGGTAGGAAAATAAGGAGATGGGACTTAGATAGATTGAAGGAAACTGAAGTTCTGGAGAATTTCAGAGGGAGATTTAGGCAACAATTGACAGAAACAGGGGGAAATAAAACAGTAGAAGAGGAATGGGTAGCATTGAGAGACGAAATAGTGAGGGCAGCAGAGGACAAAATAGGTAGGAAGGCAAGACCAACAAAAAGTCCTTGGATATCACAGGAAATACTAAATTTAATAGATGAAAGGAGAAAATATAAAAATGCAGTAAAGGAAACAGGCAAAATGGAGTACAGACGACTAAAAAATGAGATTGACAGGAAGTGCAAAATGGCTAAGCAGGAGTGGCTAGAAGGCAAATGCAAATCTGTAGAAGAATGTATAAGAAGGGGAAAAGTAGATACCGCCTACAGGAAAATAAAGGAGACGTTTGGGGACAGGAAGGGCAGCTCTACGAATATCAAGAACTCGGATGGGAAACCAGTTCTCAGCAAAGAAGGGAAAGCTGAAAGGTGGAAAGAGTACATAGAGCAGCTCTACAAAGGAAATGAACTTAGAGACGATGTTGTAGGAAGGGAAGAGGAAATAGATGAAGATGAAATAGGAGATACTATACTGAGAGATGAATTTGACAGAGCCTTGAAAGACCTAGGTCGGAACAAGGCCCCAGGAGTAGATGACATACCCGCAGAGCTATTAAAGTCTCTGGGAAAGCCAGCCATGACAAGACTATTTGAACTGGTGTGTAGGATGTATGAGACAGGCGAAATACCCTCAGACTTTAAGAAAAATGTAATAATCCCCATTCCAAAGAAAACAGGTGCAGACAGGTGTGAAAATTACAGAACCATCAGTTTGATAAGTCATGGTTGCAAAATTTTAACACGAATTATCTACAGGAGAATGGAAAAGCTGGTAGAAGCTGACCTCGGGGAAGATCAGTTTGGATTCAGGAGGAACGTAGGAACCCGGGAGGCAATACTCACTTTACGTCTTATCTTAGAAGATAGATTAAGGAAAGGCAAACCTACATTTTTAGCTTTTGTAGATTTGGAGAAAGCTTTTGACAATGTTGACTGGAATACACTCTTTCAAATTCTGAAGTCAGCAGGGGTGAAATACAGGGAAAGGAGAATTGTTTACAACTTGTACAAAAGCCAGACCGCAGTTATTAGACTCGAAGGGCATGAAAGGGAAGCATCAGTTGGGAAGGGAGTAAGACAGGGTTGTAGCCTTTCTCCAATATTATTCAATTTGTACATTGAGCAGGCGGTGAAGGAAAGTAAGGAAAAATTTGGAATAGGGATTAAAGTTCAGGGGGAAGAAATAAAAACATTGCGTTTTGCTGATGACATTGTAATTCTATCAGAGACAGCAAAGGACCTGGAAGAGCAGCTGAATGGAATGGACAGTGTGTTGAAGAGAGGGTATAAAATGAACATTAACAAGAGCAAAACAAAAATAATGGAATGCGGTCTTAGAAAATCAGGCGATGCTGAAGGAATTAGATTAGGTAACGAAACAATGAAGGTGGTAGATGAGTTTTGTTACTTGGGTAGTAAAATAACATGCGATGGTCGTAGTACAGAGGATATAAAATGCAGAATGGCAATGGGAAGAAAAGCATTTTTGAAAAAGAGAAATTTGCTAACATCGAATATTAATTTAAGTGTAAGGAAGTCTTTTCTGAAGGCATTTGTGTGGAGTGTTGCCTTGTACGGGAGTGAAACATGGACGATAAGCAGTGTGGACAGGAAGAGAATAGAGGCGTTTGAAATGTGGTGCTACAGAAGAATGCTGAAGATTAGGTGGGTAGATCGCATAACTAATGAAGAGGTACTGAACCGAATTGGTGAGAAAAGGAATTTTTGGCATACCCTGACTAAAAGAAGGGATCGCTTGGTAGGACACATTCTTAGACATCGGGGAATCGTAAATTTAGCATTGGAGGGAAGTGTGTGGGGTAAAAATCGCAGAGGGAGACCAAGATACGCATATAGTAAGCAGATTCAAATAGATGTGGGTTGCCGTTCTTATGAGGAGATGAAAAGGCTTGCTCAGGATAGAGTAGTATGGAGAGCTGCATCAAACCAGTCTCCGGACTGAAGACCATAACAACAACAGTTATCTCACTCCGACCCTCGGCACATCCTCCCTCCTGCCTTCTAGACAAATGAGTCCATCCCCAATGGCACATAGCAGACTCCTCCATCTCTGGCTCCACCACTCGCCACCTACATGCTCTATCAAACCTTTCAGATGACGCAGAGGAGCTCAGCATCATTTGACCTACAATACCTGCAAACATCGTCTGTGGCCATTGCCTCCCCCCCCCCCCCCCCAAATCACAGAACAAGTACTCCTTACTGTGAGGGGGGAGAGCGAGGGGTAGGGGCCTTGTGGCGGTGATAATCTTCAAAACTACCTATCAACCATTTCTGTGCAATGTGTTTTGCCTTTAACTACGTTCTTTGGGCGACTACCTCTTGGCTGCCATATCTAAACTATGTATTCAATCTGTATGCACTAGTCAATGGTGTTAGAATAAAGTTTGTTGTAAATAGTATTTTTTGGTTTCTCTGGGACTACAACCCCTCTAAATCCCATAACCATAACTCAGATTTTGTCAGTTGTTTCTTTTCTGACATCAATTGGACAGCCAGAACGTTCTTCATCTCATGTGCTTGAACAAACCATGTTTAAATCTGTTAATCCAAAGGTAAACAGGTTTTGATGATGGTGGAGTTTCTGCTTGAACTTCATCCACTTCTGTTTTTATTTTTATGGTAGTCATACTGTTCAAATGAATATGTTTAATAATAGCACAAAATTCTGTTTTCTCCCTTTTCAGTCATTGTTGGCACACTGACCAATTAGAAATCCGTCAATAGTCTACTGAAAGCTGAACATTGTTAAATTCGTTATATGATCATTTGAATAATTAAATTTACCAACCATGAAAGTACAACAAGCCTGTTGCATTCTTTCCTGGAAATTTACCGTAATTATCAAATGACCCTCATTTAATGTGAGCATTTTACTCATCAAGTTTCCCCTAAAACATGAGTATTTTCAAATGGTTCAGTTTATTTTATTTCTAGCCAGATTCACTAATATAAATTTATGAGTCTTACCTGTGCCCCAACACTGACGCCCAAGTAAGAGCCTTCCCAAAGGCATAAGGGTTGATAAGTGAACCAGTGACTTTAATTTCATTTGTGAAAATATTAAATGGCGACAGGCTGCAAAAATTAATTTTGTTCAGAAAGTTTTTTGTATTTTATACTATAAATTACACTTAATATACAATATACTCAGCATTACATACCCACACTGTTATATCAAACAGTAGATAAAGTTTGCAGTAAAGTAATCCTAAGCTAATTCTCAATAATTGAATTACTATTAATGATCCATACATACAGAAATACACACACACAAACATATATATATCCTTTTCCCTCTCCTTCCCTTCTGCCTGACGAAGCAGCTAGGCTGCGAAAGCTAGCGTTTGTGTGTGTGTGTGTGTGTGTGTGTGTGTGTGTGTGTGTGTGTGTGGGTGTGTGTGTGTGTGTCTATGTGTTTATTTCCAATCCCAGGAGTGGAAGGACTTACCTTAGGGGACAAAAAGGAAGGTAAACAAATACACACACACTCACACATATCCACATGCAAACACACCTAGGCAGACATTTGTAGAAACCAAGGAAGTTGGACAGAGATACCACTTCAGGCAGAGGCTCTGTCCACAGAACTGAGGCAAAGATGTTAAAGATGGTGGACGGGAATTAGAATTTAGTGGAGGTTGAGACCAGGTGGGCAACGGGAAGAGAGAATGTGTTGAAGGGCAAGTTCCCATCTCCGGAGTTCTGAAAGATTGGTGTTGGTAGGAAGTATCCACATAACCCGGACGCTGTAATACTGTGCCAAGATGTGCTGGCTGTGCACCAAGGCATGTTTAGCCACAGGGTGATCGTCATTATCAACAAACACTGTCTGCCTGTGACCGTTCATGCGAATGGACAGTTTGTTGCTGGTCATTCCCACATAGAAGGCTTCACAGTGCAGGCATGTCAGTTGGTAAATCACGTGGGTGCTATCGCAAGTGGCTCTGCCCTTCATCGTGTACACCTTCCGGGTTACTGGACTGGAGTAAGTGGTAGTGGAAGGGTACATAGGGCAGGTTTTACAACAGGGATGGTTACAAGGGTAGGAGCCAGGGGGTAGGGAATGTGGTTTGGGGATTTCATATGGATGGACTAGGAGGTTACGGAGGTTAGGTGGGTGGCGGAAAGACACTCTTGGTGGAGTGGGAAGGATGTCATCCTTCATGAGGGGCACTTCTGGGGTTCTGTTGAAGGTTCTGAATTTGGGGGGATGAGGAAGTGGCTCTGGCAATTTGCTTCTGTACCAGATCAGGAGGATAGCTGCGGGATGTGAAGGCTGTTATCAGGTTATTGGTGTATTGGTTCAGGGATTCAGGACAGGAGCAGACTTGTTTGCCACGAAGACCTAAGCTGTAGGGAAGGGAACGTTTGATGTGGAAAGGATGGCAGCTGCCATAATGCAGGTACTGTTGTTTATTGGTAGGTTTGATGTGGACGGATGTGTGAAGTTGGCCGTTGGACAGATGGAGGTTGACATCGAGAAAAGTGGCATGGGATTTGGAATAGGACCAGGTGAGTTTATGGGACCAAAGGAGTTGAGGTTGGAGAGGAAATTCTGGAGTTCTTGTTCACTGTGAGTCCAGATCATGAAGATGTCATCAATGAATCTATACCAAACTTTGGGTTGACAGGCTTGGGTGTCCACGAAGGCTTCCTCTAAGTGTCCCATAAGTACGTTTGCGTAAGAGGGGGCCATCCTGGTACCCATGGCTGTTCCCTTTAGTTGTTGGTATGTCTGGCCCTCAAAAGTGAAGAAGTTGTGGGTTAGAATTAAGCTGGCTAGGGTATTAAGGAAGGAGGTTTTAGGTAGGGAAGTGGGTGGTCGGCGTGAAAGGAAATATTCCATCGCAGCGAGGCCCTGGGCATGTGGGATATTTGTGTATAAGGAAGTGGCATCAATGGTTACAAGGATGGTTTATATATATAAAAATAGATGAAGTCCACTTACCAGGTGAAGGAGCACAGGCAGTGATAGCAACAAATAAACAAATAACAGATGCATCTGTGTAAATGTGTTGGTGTGTGTGTATTTGTTTACCCTCCTTTTTTCTCCCCAAGGTAAGTCTATCCTGTCCCAGGATTGGAATGACTCCTTACCCACTCCCTTAAAACCCTCATCATTTCCTTTTCCCTCTCCTTCCCTTCTGCCTGACGAAGCAGCTAGGCTGCGAAAGCTTGCGTTTGTGTGTGTGTGTGTGTGTGTGTTTGTGTGTTTATTTGTTGCTATCACTGCCTGTGCTCCTTCGCCTGGTAAGTGGACTTCATCTATTTTTTACGTATATTTTTCCTGTTAGGAATTTTTCCTCTATATATAGACGAAGATTACTCACCAGGCGAAGGAGCACAGGTGTGACAGCATCACAAATAAATAAATAAATACACACAGACACAGGCTTTCGCAACCCTGTTGCTTCTTCAGACAGAAGGGAAGGAGAGGGAAAAGGAAATGATGAGGGTTTTAAGGAAGGGGAGTATGTGGCTGAGGGACTGTGTCAGCTTTCAGACAGTACCACATATAAAGTCTTTCATGGCAATCCCATCCCTGATATCCAGCCAGAGCTTCAAGGAATCCTCAAAACCTTAGGCCCCCTTCAAAACCTTTCACCTAACTCCATTAACCTCATGACTCCACCGACACCCCACACCCCTACCTTCTACCTACTTCCCAAGATTCACAAACCCAATCATCAATCATCCCGGCCGCCCCATTGTGGCCAGTTACCAAGGCCCAGAGAACGAATCTCTGCCTACATAGACCAACACCTTCAACCCATCATGTGCAGTCTCCCATCCTTCATCACAGACACCAACCACTTCCTCAAGCGCCTGAAATCCTTACCCAGCCTGTTACCTCCAGAAACCATCCTTGTAACCATTGATGCCACATCCTTATACACAAATATCCCACATGCCCAGGGCCTCGCTGCGATGGAGTATTTCCTTTCACGCCGACCACCCACTTCCCTACCTAAAACCTCTTTCCTTAATACCCTAGCCAGCTTCATCCTAACCCACAACTTCTTCACTTTTGAAGGCCAGACATACCAACAACTAAAAGGAACAGCCATGGGAACCAGGATGGCCCCCTCGTACGCAGACTTATTCATGGGACGCTTAGAGGAAGCCTTCCTGGACACCCAAGCCTGTCAACCCAAAGTTTGGTACAGATTCATTGATGACATCTTCATGATCTGGACACACAGTGAAGAAGAACTCCAGAATTTCCTCTTCAACCTCAACTCCTTTGGTCCCATCAAATTCACTTGGCCCTATTCCAAATCCCATGCCACTTTCCTTGATGTCAACCTCCATCTATCCAATGGCCAACTTCACACATCGGTCCACATCAAACCTACCAATAATCAACAGTACCTGCATTATGACAGCTGTCATCCATTCCACATCAAACGTTCCCTTCCTTACAGCTTAGGTCTTCGTGGCAAACGAGTCTGTTCCAGTCCCGAAGCTCTGAACCAGTACACCAATAACCTAATAACAGCTTTCACATCCCGCAGCTATTCTCCTAATCTGGTTGAGAAGCGAATTGCCTGAGCCACTTCCTCATCCCCCCAAATTCAGAACCTTCAACAGAAGAATCCCAGAAGTGCCCCTCTTGTCACCAGATACTTTCCGGGACTGGATCGGACTCTGAATTTGGCTCTCCAGCAAGGATATGACTTCCTTAAATCCTGCTCCGAAATGAGATCCGTCCTTCATGACATCCTTCCTACTCCACCGAGAGTGTCTTTCCACCACCCACCTAACCTCCGTAACCTCCTAGTCCACCCCTATGAAATCCCCAGACCACCTTCCCTACCTTCTGGCTCCTACCCTTGTAACCGCCCCCGTTGTAAAACCTGCCCTATGCACTCTTCCACCACCACTTACTCCAGTGCCGTAACCCGGAAGGTGTTTACCCTCCTTTTTTCCCCCCAAGGTAAGTCTTTCCTGTTCCGGGATTGGAATGACTCCTTACCCACTCCCTTAAAACCCTCATCATTTCCTTTTCACTCTCCTTCCCTTCTGCCTGACGAAGCAGCTAGGCTGCGAAAGCTTGCATTTGTGTGTGTGTGTGTGTGTGTCTGTATGTTTATTTTGTTGCTATCACTGCTTGTGCTCCTTCGTCTGGTAAGTGGACTTCATCTATTTTTTACGTATATATAAGGAAACTTTCCTGGTGGGATAAACATCCCTAGTAATATGCCATGAGATTTTGCTCCACCCTCTTCCCCCCCCCCCCCCCCCCCCACAAAAAAAGAAAAAAATAAATAATAATAAAAAAATTTAAATGCATGTTTTAGTGTAAATACATTAATCTCTTTTGGATTACATTGGATTTCTTTTAAAAGAGAGCATATAAGACCATATAAGTTAACATCAGAATAATATCTTTTTGCAGGAAGCTTTCTTTGTTTTATAAATAACCTATTAAGTTTAAAACAATTTATTATTTAACTATCAGTTAACATTTTATTCTGGT
Source organism: Locusta migratoria (assembly GCA_026315105.1). Classification (NCBI taxonomy): domain Eukaryota; kingdom Metazoa; phylum Arthropoda; class Insecta; order Orthoptera; family Acrididae; genus Locusta; species Locusta migratoria. The sequence continues at coordinate 158,884,764 of CM048751.1, read as the reverse complement.
AAGGGGGGTCCATTAATTATATGAGGTGATTTTTAAAATTTTTTTCGTTGCCCCCCTCCCCCCCCCCCCAAAAAAAAAAAAATAAATAAAATAAATAAATTTAAATGCATGTTTTAGTGTAAATACAATAATCTCTTTTGGATTACATTGTATTTATTTTAAAAAAATACAAGTTTCTTCTTTTTTAATCTAAGATTAGTTAAGGCTTGTGTTAAAAACAGAACACACACAATCCCAGGAAAAAATCTGACAAGAAAATACTTTAATAAGAGGAAATTTGAACAACAATAACCATTCAAATTCAGTCCAGGGAGATGCACGTGTGATCTCAAGAGTTATTATTGGACCCCCATAAAATCATATATTCTTTCAACCTCACTCTGACTCTGCCAATATAACCCATTTTCTCTTGCACACAGAAGCTCTTTACTTTAACGTGTGACAATGTGTGATGGCCGCATTTGCACGGTGGTTCAACTGGTGCACTGTGAACTGCTTGCCAGTGCTTTACAACTCTGGTGATAAATGACAAGTACTGCAGCATCTCTTTTCTAGATTAAAATGTACACCTGGGCAAAGGCCACAAGGCATACTGATGAAGATGTGAAAAGGTTGGGTTGGTAGGCAGTGGTGGAGCAAAAAGAGATTAAATGACTTTTCGTTTGCTCTTCAGGCTCCAAGACCATTGGAAGCCCATTAATGTGAGTGATAGGTATGGAGATGTTAGAAAATGGTCATGAAGTATCATAGGAAGAGTACTACAGCGATGGCTGCAACAGTCCTGACCATCAAATTTCACATCCAAAAATAATGAAAACAATTCATTATTTTAATTGTAAATAAGGATGCAATTGTTGGTGTTCACTCTTGTTAAAAAAAAAAAAAATAAATTCAGACAAATATAATAAAAAATCACACATGAAATCATAAGGTTAACTACTGTGAAAAATAATACGGAAAGAAAACTACACATTATTAAATGGGAACAAATTGCCACATTCCTGACGTAACTATCCGCTCTCTCTGACATGGTCTATGTACCATACTTTCGCTGGTAGATCTGGAATGCTGGATGTCTTGTTGTTAGTGTCTTATGTATTTAGCAACTATTTTCTAACCATCAATGCACACTGTAGACCATATTAATTTTCAGCTAAAATTTCTCCGGGATTTTCGTTTTCTGGACTTTCATCTACTGTTCTGCCACTGGAGTCAAGATGTGGCGGAGTGGAGCCATGCGCCTCTCTGCTCGTTTGAAAGCACTTATGCCATGGGAATTAGTCCCAATGAATATTCCATCCAAATCGTATTGTTTTGTAATTCTATATGGCATATCGTAGGTTCTTACTATAACCACCATCACTTGAAATGATAAAAACAGTCTTAACTTTGCTATCTTCATTCTTGATAAAATTGTGAAAAGGCTCAAGGTTTAAAAGTGTCCAAATCTTGAGTGTGTCCAGTTGTGGTTGATGCAGAGTGCTTGCCACTTGTGACTGCAATATAAGTTGGACCACTGTATGAAATGGATTCTGATCATCCCATCTCATTGGGCTTCACTTCACAAAGAACATAAATGCTCAGAATCAATAAATGCTGTAATGATACCAGCTCTCTCATCATAAATGAATAATAGGACACCACACTTGATGAAACCACCCGATGCTAGTGAAACTATCATATTCAGCTCCTTAGAGACAGGATACCATGGAATTTAATATAAGAGAACAAAACACGTAGACAAACTGTATACCCCCTTGGGCATGGATGTTTGTGCCGTCTTTAGTATAAGGTAGTTCATAAGTAATTTGTAAGTTTAGGGACTGATGACCCCACAGTTAAGTCCCTTAAACATAACAAACATTTGAACACTCTCTTTAATCTTTAGCATGCTAATTAGTGAGATGACAATTATCTGTGTATGAGTTTGTAATGAACTGTTTAAACTGTGAGATAAAATGTACTGTGAGCATACAGATTGATAAACTGCATGTAGGTGTCACACTGAGTAATTTAGAGAAACTTTGATGGTTTATTAATTGAATTATGTGTTAAATTACATCTTGCTTTCCAGCAAGCAATGTATAACACAATCTGAACTATATGAAACTGTGTAATACTTCATGAATAACAAAAGTATTGTTTAAAAGAAAATTATAGAAGGAAACTATCCTGGTGGGATAAACACATATAAAAAGATAGAAAACGGAAATGACTTACCCAAAGGACAGGCTCATTGACAGACACAAATAAAATCACACACAAACACACATACAAGCTTTCACAATCGTTGGTCGCTTCTTCAGGAAAAGGGGAAGAAAGGATAAGAGAAAAGGAAGGATATGGGTTTTAAGGAAGTGGGAAAGGAGTCATTCCAATACCAGGATTCCACTCCTGTGATTTTATTTGTGTCTGTCGACGAACCTGTCCTTTGGGTAAGTAATTAGTTTTCTATTTTTCTTATATAAAAGTATTGTTTATATATACATAATAATGGAAAGTCCAGGTTGGAATTAATAATATAGTAAGGACAGTTTAAAACTCACCGCTAAGACGTGGTGACGAGCTGCGACGGGCACATACAAAAGAGACATGCATACAACACTTTCAGCTATCGGCCATAGCCTTCTTCAGAAAACCGAACACTCCCACAATGACACAGGCACACAGCACAGTCATACAACCATCACCTCAGGCTGCCACACTATGAATCACTCTCTTCAGGTAGAAAATCGGGGATGGGAGGGGAGGGGCGAGGGGATAGGATAGTTACTAGTTACGTCACGGTGGTGGGGATGGGTTAGATGGGAATAATGAGATGCAGCTTAGGAATGGAGTGGGGAGGCAAACACACACACACACACACACACACACACACACACACACACACAAACACACACACACACTCGCACATTCACACAACACCCAAAATAGGTGAGGTTTGGGATAGAGAGGTAGTTACTGTAAGCTATGGGAAGAAAGGGAAGTTAATGTATGTTGAGGCCTCGATGATTTTGTGAACAGAGAATGTATTGTAAGGTTAACTCCTATCTGTGCAATTCAAAAAAGCTGGTGGCAGATGGGAGGATCCAGATGGCCATTGAAATCAAGCATGTGCTCCACTGCATGCTGCGCCACAAGGTGGTCCACCTTATTTTTGGCCACAGTTTGGTGGGGGACATTCATCCTAATGGATAGGTGGTTGGCGGTCATGCCCTTATAGAAAGCTGCACACTGATTGTGGCACAGTTGCTAAATTACATGAGTGCTTTCACAGGTGCCCCAGCCTCTGATAGGATAGGATAAGCCTGTAACAGCACTGGAGTAGGAAGTGCTGGGTGGGTGGATTGGACAGGTCTTATAGTGGGGTATTCCACAAGGATATGATCCCTGTGGCAGTGAGCTGGGTTTCCAGGTGGCATAAGAATGAACTAGGAGGTTGTGGAGGTTGGGAGGGTGACGGAAGATGACTTTAGGAGGGGTGGGAAGGATCTTGGGCAGGATGTCTCTCATTTCTGGGCACAAGGATAGAAAATCAAAACCTTGGTGAAGGATGCAATTTAGTTGTTCGAGACCAGGGTAGTACTGGGTGACAAGGGGAGTGCTCTTTTGTGGATGGTTACTGGTGTTAGGAGGAGGATTTCGGATGTGTGTGGATATGGCATGGGAGATCTGTTGGCAGACTAGATCTGAGGGGTAGTTTCGGGGGCCTTTGTGAGACACTCAGCAAATTCAGAAAGGGAGTTCTTGTCACTGCAGATATGCTGTGGCCAGGCTGTAAGGGAGGGACTTTTTTATGTGGAAGGGATGGCAACTGTCAAAGTGTAGGTACTGTTGGTGGTTGGCAGGTTTAATTTGGACGGAAGTGTGAATGGAGCCATTAGTGAGGTGGAGGTTGACATCCAGGAATGTGGCAAGGTAGGTTGGGGAAGACCAGGTGAAGTGGATGGGGGAGAAGGAATTGAGGTTCTGAAGAAAGGAAGATACAGTGTCCTGGCCCTGAGTCCAGATCATGAAAATATCATCAATGAACCTGAACGAGGCCAGAGGTTTGGAGTTTTGGGATGCTAGGAAAGATTCCTCCAGATGGCCCATAAACAGGTTGGCATAGGAGGGTGCCACGTGAGTGCCGATGGCTGTGCCTGGGATTTGATGGTAAATGAAATTGGTGAGGGTTATGAGGAATGAGGTATCAGGCTTGAGTTCAGAGGGACGTTGTGAGAGATAGTGTTCCAGAATGGCAAGGCCATGGGCATGTGGAGTGTTGGTGTATAGGGAGGTGGCATCCACTGTGACAAGTACGGATCCAGAAGGCAAAGGGGTGGGAATAGTGGAGAGTCAGTGAATGAAGGGGTTGGTATCCTTGATGTGGGAAGGTAGATTTTGGACAATTGATTGGATGTGTTGGGCAACTAGGGCTGAAATTTGTTTGATAAGAGCACAGTAACCAGTCACAATAGGGTGTCCAGGATTATTAGGTTTGTGGATTTTGGGGATCATGTAGAATGTGGGTGTGCGGGGTGCTGCTGGGATGAAGAAGAGATGGATTCAGGGGAGAGTTTCTGGGAGGGGCCATAGGATTTTAACAGGTTGGAGATCTTGTTGGACTTTTGGGATGGGATCATTCCAGCACAACCTGTTGGTGGAGGAGTCAGAGAATTGGCGGAACCCTTCTGCCAGGTAGTCACTGTGATCCATAACTACAGTGGTGGAACCTTTTATCTGCAGGGAGGATCATTATGTCAGGATTAGTTTTAAGGCTTTGGATGGCTCCTCTTTTTTTCTGCTGAAAGTTTTGAATTCTTGGGAATGGACTTGGGAAAGAATGGTGAGAACAAGTTGGAGGTGAAAAACTCTTGGAGGGTAACCAGAGGGTAGTTAGGTGGGAGTGCAGGGGGATCTTTGTTGAATGGTGGTATGAATTGGGACAGGCAGTGTTCAATATTGGGATTTGGTAGGTAGAGGGATTGATGGCAAAGTAGTGTTTCCATCATAGGGAATGGGAAAAGGAGAATAGGTCTTTGACAAGACTATCGTGATTGAACTGGGATGTAGGACTAAAGGTAAGACCTTTGGATAAAACTGAAATTTTAGTGGGGTTTAGGTTTTTTGAGGATAGGTTAACCACAGTGTTATGGGATCTTTTTTTTTTTTTTTGGTATTGGATGTTGTGGAGTGGTGGTAGGGAGTTTGGAGGGATGATGGATGTGTTTTTTGAAGTGTGCTCATGTGATAGTTTTATATTGGTATGACCACTAACCAGCTGGCCATTAGGGCAAATGGCCACCAATAAACTGTGATAAAAAACAAGGTAGACCACCCTGTGGCACAACGTGCATCTGGACTTCTAGAGCTGCTTCACAACCTGGCCATCCAATCCTCCACCACACCACACACTTTTGCTGAACTACGTAGATGGGAGTTATCCTGAAAGTACATTCTGCAATACCGAATTTAGCCAGGCCTAAACCTACGATAACCCCTTTCCCTCTCCCCCGTCCCGCCCAAACCCAACAGTTCCTCTCCCATCCCACATTATGTCGGTGTGTGTGTGTGTGTGTGTGTGTGTTGTGCTTCCCTCCCCTCCTCAACCTCCCTGCTCCATTCGTAAGCTGTATCTAGTTTTACCCATGTAGTGCTCCATAAGACTGCTGTATCCATCTCACCACTACCTTGCAACCTACCTGACCCCAAACCCCTCCCCCATGTCTCTGCACCTTTCATCCTACACCCCCACTGTAGAGCATCATTCAGTGTTTGATTGTTTGATAGTGTAGATGAGAGCTGCATGTTTATGAAGTGTGCCTGCGTGATAGTGTGATCCACCTGGTTTTTTACGAGAGTTTGGCAGTGGCCCTTCATCCTAGTGGACAGCTGGTTAATGGTCATGCCAATATAGAAAGCTCTGCAGTGATTGCAGCACAGTTGGAAAATTACATGGCTGCTCTCACAGGTGGCCCGACCTCTGAGAGGGTAGGATAAGCCTGTGACAGGACTGGAATAGGAAGTGCTGGGTGGGTGGATTGGACAGGTGATGCAGTGGGGACAACCATAAGGATATGACCTCTGTGGCAGTGGGCTGGGTTTTGGGATGGCATACAGATGGACTAGGATGTTATGCAGGTTGGGAGGGCAACAGACCATTGTAGAAGGGGTGGGATGGATCTTGGGCAGGATTTTTCTCATTTCTGGGCATGAGCACAGGAACTTGTCGAAGGATGCAATTTAGTTTGTTTGAGTCTAGGGTAGTATTGGGTGACAAGCTGAGTGCTCTTTTGTTTATGGTTATTGGTGGTACAGGAGGGATTTGGGATGTGTCAGGATATGGCATGGGAGATCTACTTCTTGACTAGATCTGTGAGGTAGTTACTGTCTGTGAAGGCCTTAGTGAGACATTCAGGATATTGAGAAAGGGAGTTCTTGTCACTGCAGATGCACTGCCCAAGGGTGGCCAGGCTGTAAGGGAAGGATTTTTTGATGTGGAAGGGGTGGCAACTGTCAAATTATAGGTACTGTTGGTACTTGGTAGGTTTAATATGGGTGAAAGTGTAGAGTCCACACCATAAAAATATCATCAATAAACCTGAAGCAGGCCAGATGTTTGTGGTTTTGGGATGCTTTGGAGGATTCCTCCCAACAGCCCATAAACAAGTTGGCATTGAAGGGTGATATTTGGGGCCGGGGTATACGGGGTGCAGCCAAGACTGGAGGGTGTCATCTCTCTAGGGAAACTGGCCTAAGTATTCCAAGCCAAAATCACTGCCATCAGGGCGTGTGTGGAGGAGAATTTGTGTAGGTGCTACAAAGACCATAACATCTATATCTATTCAGACAGCCAGGCAGCCCTGAGATCACTGGCAGCTCCTGCAACAAGGTCTTAAATTGTTGCAGAATGTCTCAGGGTTCTGGTGGAGCTAGGGGAAAGCAATAGGGTGAACCTATTGTGGGTCCCTGGTCACTTGGGGATCAGTGGCAACAAACATGCCGACAGATTAGCCAGGATGGGGGCAGAGACTCCATTTATTGGACCGGAACCTGTACTGCCAATCACCACGGCATTGATCAAATTGGAGCTTCATGACTGGCTCAGAAGACAGCACATAGAATATTGGACCAAAGTCTATCAACAAAAACATGGCAAGGTAATGATGCCAAAGCCATGTTTTAAAAGAAGCTCTGCTATCCTGGGCCTGAACAGGAGAGAGATTAGACTCATGGTTGGATTGTTGACAGGCCATGGGAATTTCAGAAAACACCTACATATAATGGAAATAACAGAAGAGGACCCTAAATGTAGGATCTGTGATGACGGCGATGAAATTGCATCACATCTAATCTTCGAATGCAGTGCATTGGAGAGTAAAAGGCACAGAATATTTGGGACAACCAGACCCGAAGAAATTGTGTCTAATAAAGAACTGGTAAAGGGACTCCTTGCACTGTTCAAGGGCATTGGTTGGCTTTACTAGATATACAGGGAGGGATACCACACAATAAACGTAGTTTCGGTGTGGGCAGTGGCCAGACTGTTTTGGCTTCCCTGAGAAAATCAATCAAGGGTGATATGTGGGAGCCCATGGCTGTGCCAAGAATTTGATGGTAAACTTGCCCCTCAAAGGAAAAAGTTGGTTAGGGTTATGAGAAATGAGGTATTGGGCTTGAATTCAGAGGGACATTGGGAGAGGTAGTGTTCCAGAGTAGCAAGACCATTGACATTCAGCATGTTGGTGTATAAGGAGGTAGCATCCACTGTGACAAGTGGGGATCCAGGAGGTAGAGAGATGGGGATGGTGTAGAGTTTGTTAAGGTATTGGTTGGTATCCTTGATATGGGAGGAGAGAGTCTGGACAACTGGTTGAAGATGTTGGTCAAAGAGGGCTGGAATTCATTGGGTTGGAGTACAGTAACCAGCCACAATTGTGTGTCTAGGATTATTTGGTTTGTGGATTTTGGGGAGCATGTAGAATATGGATGTGCAGGGTGTTGTTGGGGTGAGGAGGGAGATGGATTCAGGGGAGAGCTTCTGGGAGAAGCCCTAGAATTTTAACAGGGATTGGAGATCTTGATGGACTTTGGTAATGAGGTCAATCCAGCACAACTTGTAGGTGGAAGAGTCAGAAAGTTGGTGGAGCCTTTCTGCCAGGCAGTCACTGTGAACCATAACTACAGTGGTGGAAGTTTTATCAGCAGGGAGGATGATTATGCCAGGATTTGTTTCTTCTGCTGAAATGTTTTGATGGTGAGGCCAAGTTGAAGGTGAGAGATTCCTGGAGGGTAACCAGGGGATGGTTAGGTGGGAGTGCAGGAGGACCTCTGTTGGATGGAGATATGAACTGGAAAAGGCAGAGTTCAATGTTGGGATTAGGTTGGCTATGGTCAGAGTGATTGATGGCAAAGTAGTGTTTCCATTAAAGGGAACTGGAAAAGGAGATTAGGCCGGTCATGGACAGTGACGTAGTGTGCCTTGTGGCTGCCTGCTCATGCTGTGCCTCACAACAGGCTGTGCCCCCACCCACATCATGCCTCTCTGTTTCCCCAGCCTCAGCCTCAACAACCTTGGGAATGTATTCATGTTGATTTTGCAGACTCGTTCATGAATTGTTACTGGTTTTTAGTTGTGGATGCATACTCCAATTATCGCCATTTTTCAGTGTTGTACTATGTCCACAGCTGTTGTTTAAGGTCTATGCTATCGGACTGCCACACACCTTGGTTTCTGATAATGGCCACAGTTCATCTCAATGGCCCCCAGTTCACGTCAATGGCTTTTCATGACTTTAGCATTCAGTTTGGGATTTGCCACATAATGGCTACCCCCTTTCACCCCAGATGAAAAGGGAAGGTGAAAGATTAGTGCACACCTTTAAAGCACAGATGCAGAAGTATGTGGTCTCTCCCCCTGTTGGCAATGTGGTGCTGCATTTCCTGTCCTCCTATCACTTCATGCTGATGGGAGATTGCAGCCTCACTGAAATACTTCATGGGCACCAAAAATGGCTGCTGCTGCATGTGATGATGCTGCAACAGGCCCCTGGACCACTGCAGTGTTGCTACCCCTGGACCACGGCGGTGTCGCTACAGTCCAGTCCCTTCAGTTGGAGTGCAGGACTTCAGGCGTGCCCCCACTGGGTGCCAGGAGTTGTCGTGGCCTCCATCAGCCACCACTTCTGCTCAGTGTACACTCCTGATGGCGTGGTGTGCCATCACTTGGATCAGTTGCACCCTCAGGTGCCTGCAGAGGCTGACTTGCAGTCTCTGCTTTCACAACCACCTCTGCCAAGCTTGGAGTGTTTTCCATAACTGGCAGTCCCACTCATGGCCGCCTTTACTTCGCCCTCCTGCCACTTCTGTCAGTGTGCCTTCAGAGGTGCCTCTTCCTGTCTCTACAGATGTGGCTTGCTCTGCCTGCTGACGTCTTGATGTTGAAAGGATAGCAACTGTCAAAGTAAAGGAGCTGTAATGGCGGTTGGTAGTTTTAATGCAGATAGATGAGGATGGAGCCATCAGAGTGTTGGAGTTAAACAATCAGGAATGTGTCACAGTGGGCTGAAGAAGACCAGGAGAATCAGAGATTGAGATTGTGAAGGAAAGAGGGTAAGATGTCCTCACCATGAGTCCGGATCAAGAAAATATTGTCAATATACCTGAAGCAAACCAGAGCTTTCAGGTTTTGGAATGCTAGGAACGTTTCCTCCATAAAAAGTTTGGTATAGGAGGGTACCCACAATCAAGTCATGGATTTGATTGTATACTTTCTTTTTAAATGTAGAGTTGTTGTTTGTTAGAATAAAGTAACTGAGGATTATAAGGAAGGAGGTATCAAGTTTTTGATTCAAAGGGATGTTGGCAGAGTTAATGTTCGAGAGAACTAGACAATGGGCATCTGCGAAGTTGGCGTATAAAGAGGTGGCATCAACCATGACAAGTCAGGATCCAGGAGGTAAAGGGTTGGGGATGGCAGAGAGTATTAGTATTAGTACATTTACAGAACTTGTACAAATACACAACACTTACTTATGTATAACAACATAGTTATGATTTTATAATTGGATGACAGTGTATTTAACACAGTTACATTTTTCTTTTATTATTTTTACCTGACACACAACTTACATTTTTAAAATTAAATTTACATTGCAGATAAAAATTCATTAACAATATAATAGCAATGCTCAATTAAATAATCAGTCAAAGCCATTTTAAATCTATGTAGGCATGTTATTACCTTAATTTTCTTAGGTAACTTGTTATAAAGTTTTGTACTTCCTGGCATGGACTCCTTTTGCTTTAGAGTTGTATGAGCAAACTGTACATGTATATCTTTATTCTTCCTTGTGTTGCACGAGTGAATAGTTTGGTTTGTTGGTGCAAGCTTGTTTTCAGTATCTAAAACTTTTGTATGAACTATTACTTTGAAAACATATAGGCAAGATAGGGGAAGAATATATAATTTCTTAACAAAAGGTTTACAAGAGAAATGAGGTGCTTTGCCTTACTTGGCTCTTATGATTCTTTTTTGGGCAATGAAACAACTTTTGCTGTTTGGTGACAGTTTTCTATGAAGTTGTCAGTGAAGTAAGGGTTTAGTATCCTTAATATAGCAGATAGATTGTGAATGATTGGTAGAAGGTGTTTGTCAATGAAAGTCAAAATTCTGTCAGTAGGAGGACCAGATACAATTGTGAATTTGGGTTATTTTGTTTGTAGGTGGATGTGCCAATTGCTGTTGGGGTGAGGAGGGATATGGATTTAGGAGAGAGCTTCTTAGAGGGTCCATATGATTTTGGAATGGGATCATTCAGGCTAAACTTGTAGGTGAGTGTTGTATAATGACTAGAGCAAGCTATAAGTGTAGATCTCATACCTACTTTCTAGTTGATTTTCTGATACCCAATTCATTAGTCAAGAACCCAGTACCCTCTCCCTTATTCTATAAAATCTGCTATTCCATGCATTTTTCTCATCTATTTTTCTGTCACAGCAAATTTATAGCTTGATATTATGAACTATCTGTAACTTTCATATATTTCATTTTTTACTTATTTAAATAGATGATTGCATTTATTCAAAATCATTAATTTCATGTAAATCAATCTTATAATGAATTTTATTGAAACCATGTTCAAGAAAGTTCCTTTGTAGGTCATTGTAGAGTCAATTATTAAAAACATGTAAATTGTTTATTTTTGACATGTAGAACACGAGGCAACCATGTTAGTAATATCCTTGTCCATTCTCCACCAACAGACATGGTGAGCACCACCCCACAATGGCCCTCATGGAGGGGGGAGAGGATGCGCTGCTAGAGGGAAACGGGGATGAGGACCTTGGTCTGTCCATTGTCGCCCTGGAGGGGGAAGACCCCTTGCAGAGAGGACAGATCATTCCAGTGATACCAGTGAGCCTGGAGCTCTGGATGGTGTAGAAGATGTTGGTTGGTTGGTTGGCCACCCCAGCTGAGTGTAGTGTAAAACCTCTCTCAGACCCGGGTCTGCGGCTGGGTGATGAGCTTGGCATCCAAGGGCAGGCTGGTTACTGCTTCCCCTGCTACCTCAGCTATGTGGAAATGGGAGAGTAGGTCAGCATGTTGTGAAGTGGAATGGTATTGTATGTCATAGGAATAACTGGACAAAAATAAGGTTCAGCACTGAAGGTGACGGGTGGTTTTTGTAGGAATGGAAGCAGAGCTGCTAAAGATTGGAGGCAAGAGCTTGTGGTCAGTGAGTAAAGTGAACTTCTGGCCATAGACATATTTGTGAAACTTTTTGATGACAAAAATAATTGCCAATGTCTCTTTTTCAATTTGTCTAAAGTTTCTTTGTGCACTTGACAACGACTTGGACACAAATGTAATGGGACGTTCCATGCCATCCACTACATGGGACAGTATGGCACCTACCCCATAGTTGGTGGTGTCAGCCAATAAGATCAGAGGTTGAGAAGGATCATATGCCCCCAGACACATAGGGTGTAGGAGGGCCTGTTTCAGTGCCCAAAAGGCCTTTTCACATTTGTCAGACCAATGTCTTTTCACCTGCTTGTGAAGCAATCTGTGTAATGGTTCAGCAATGGCAGCTGCATGAGGAATGAATTTACAATAATAATTCAGCTGACCGAGAACAGATTTTAACTGGGTGATATTGGTGGGATGGGAAAGCTGTTGAACTGCCATCACATGTTGGGACTTGGACCTGATTCCTGCTGCATTGAACACAGGTCCGATGTATTCCACGTGATTCACAAAAAAGAAACACTTGTTTTTGTTACACTTGAGGTTAGCCTGCTGGATTACTGTGAACAGGGCATGCAGATTGTTAGCCAGGTCCTGTCAGCCACCAGGATGTCATCTAAATAATTGGCTGGACATCACAGGTAAGGTGGCTGAAAATGGCAGGCACACTTCCTATCCCAAAGGGCAGCCTATTATATTGAAATAATCCAAATGGCATATTGATCACAAGGAATTGCCAAGATGTGGTGTCTGTAGGGATCTGGAGGTACGCATCCTTAAGGTCTATTTTCCCAAAGATGCCGCCTCCAACCAGCCAGGAGCAAATGTCATCAACTGTGGGAATGGGGTATGCATCAATGACTGACTGGGTATTAACTGAATGCTTAAAATCCCCGCAATGGTGCAGAACCCCATTAGATTTCTCCACAAGAATGATTGGTGATGCCCATTGGCTGTGGGACACCAGTGTAAGAACTCCTCCTGAAGTTTTTGCAGCTCCTATCAAAGAGTGTCTCTGAGACACACTTGAAAAAAAAAATATTTGAAAAATTTTGTTATGGCTGAAGGAAGGAGGGTCACATGAGCCTGAAAACCTACAATGCCTGTACCAGACTGCTTGAAAATTGTGGTGTCGCTCAAGTACAAAGTGCGCGCCACCTACTTTCGCCGCAGTCCGCCATGCACGCATGGAGCGGCGTTCTTACGACGACAGCCACGAGCGCCCTCTGCTGCAACTCCGCTCGTGGCTTCCACTGAACGACATCGTTCACTTGGGACTGAGATAGCAACCAGTTAGGACCTTCATAATCAGATAGGCACCAGTGAAGACTCGGCTATCAGTTAGGCACTAGGCAGGCACTCTAGCTCAACTATGTATCAACATTCTGCAGTACTATGTAAAAGTTAAGTATTGTATAAATTCTGTGCAATATATATCTCATTCTAATTTACTCTAGTGTTTCTAGTTCTGGCTGCTCCCCTCCGTACCTGCACCAGCGTGCTATCTTTATTTCTGTGTCGGTCTCATTCCACTCAGCCACCGACACCTACAACGGAACGAGACACAAAAGCGGCGGTGAGGCTGGGACACAAAAGTGGCGACGAGGAGTGATAGACGAACCTTGGACCAGTCCGCTTGCAGCAGCCAGACAGCAGCAGTCGGAGCACACAGAAATTGCTCCGCCCACCCACCCTCATTATAAAATTTTTGGGGGAACATTTAATTATGTGTTTTGTGGACTTTTTTGTTGCAGAGCGTCCTCTTTCATATTGCATTTGTGTTTTGTTATAAGTTACTTGTATGCGCGGCACTTAATCGGTCAGCATGGCCACTACCCCGAACCCAAACTTAATGGAAATTATTCAGTTACAGACGGCGCAAATGATGCAACTTCTCCAAGCTGTGGCCCAGCTCACAGCGCAAGCAGCTAACCAACAACAACAGCCGCCGCTTCAGCAGCCCACACCTGCAGCTGCACCGCTTCCTACATTTTGCCAGTACAACGAACGTGACGAAGAATGGAGCGACTACTTCGCACAGTTTCAAGAACTCGTCGCGGCTCATCAAATTACAGGTCAGAAAGTGAAGCATCTGCTATTATCTGTGGTTGGCACCAACACCTTTGTGTTACTGAAAAAACTTTTCCCCGACGTATCTCCTCGTGATGTAGACTTTGAACAAATAGTATAGGCACTACATGCGCATTATGAGAGAAAAGTTCTCGTAGTTGCGGCACGGTACCGATTTTTCAGACTTAAAAAATTACCGCAGCAGTCACACCAAGAGTGGATTACGAAATTGAAGGGCTTAACCCGCAAATGTAAATTTACTTGCTCTTGTGGACTTTCGTATAGTGACGTGATGTTGAGGGATGCGATTACGCAGAATATTCAGGACCCCAGAATTAGAGCAGCAATTCTGAAACAGTCTGACCCTTCATTAGACAGTGTATTGCAGCTTATTGAAGCACATGATACTTTTGACTTAGCAGATGTAGAAATGCAAAGCCACAGTGTTAATTCAGTGCGCCGCAACGGACGCTTTCCTAGCCGTAGTTCTCAGTATAGCACTAGTGATTCTTATTTTTCTACCGGCCGTGCTGAACAGACAGTGAACAGTAGCCAGTGTAACAGTGCGACACAAAGGTTGCCCCGTCGTGTTACAAACAGTGATTTGAATAACGGGCGCCAACGCTCATTTCAGAAAAATGTATGTAAATCTTGCCCCCAGTGTGTGTCTCGCCACAAGCGTGCTCATTGCCCTAGTCGCAACGCAACCTGTTATCAATGTGTCAAATAGGGACATGTGCAGTCTGTGTGTATACAACTTAAAAACTCAAAGAACAGTAACGTTAGAAACGGTGCTTCGCAAAGTGCGAGACCAGTGCATACAGTCAATGTCATCGACGCTGTAGAATTGAACAGTGCTTTACTTGGTTCTCAATTGCAAGAAAGTTCTTCTGCGCCTATTGCAAAACTATGTAGTGAGCCACGTCGCAAGCGCCGCCGAGCGCGTAATTCTGTGCAATGGAAAAGGGTTCGGGACAAGCAAAGTGACTATGTACAGTGTAATCCTGTAGTGAACCTAGTGCCTTCTCCAACTTTTCCTTGTAAAAGTGCCCAGTACTGTGTAGATAGAGACAGTAGACTTGTTGTAGCTACTCAAAAGTTTAGTGCAGTAGTTGGTGCATCTGTAGTAGCTTCGCAAGCTTGCGCGGACGCCGATCCGGTGGTAGTGCCATCTAGTGACAGTGTTGTTAATCCGCTGCGTGCCGAGTCTGCGCCGCTTACTTCACTACGCGGCCCGCACAAGTGCAGCAAACAAACCGTAGCAGACGTTGCCCACATTCGCGCACCTGTCGAGCGCCACAAGCAAAAACTTTTTGTCACTCTATCTATAGAATATAAGACTGTGAAATTTCAGCTTGATACTGGTTCCTCTGTCACATTAATTAATAAAGAGACGTATGAACTTCTGGGTTCGCCAAAATTGTCGCCGTCACAGCAAGTTTTAACAGCATATACAGGTCAAAATATTCCCGTGCTAGGAACGTGCAGCCTGCCTTCCTCTTTTCAAGGTGTAACAAAAGCAGTTGCTTTTGTATTTATTCAGGCCAAATCTACACAGAACATTTTTGGATTAGATACATTTGACTTGTTTGGCCTATCAATTCAAAGAGATGTCCTTCAAATTTTGTCAGTTGTACCTCAGGACAAAATTAATGCATTGTGTGAAAAATACATTGACTTGTTTTTGCCGGAACTCGGTTGTGCAAAAGACTTCGTGGCACATGTAACTTTAAAAGAATCTGCAGTTCCAAAATTTCGTAAAGCTAGACCAGTGCCTATCGCAATGCGTGATAAAGTTGCAGATGAACTTAAACATTGGCAAGATAGTGGGGTGATTTCTCCTGTTTCTGCGAGTCAGTGGGCCTCGCCTTTAGTAATTATACCCAAGCTGTCGGGAAAACATCGTCTCTGTGCGGACTTCAAATCAACAGTGAACAGTCAAATAATTGTAGACACTTATCCCCTGCCCCGACCTGAGGAACTGATGGACAAATTAGGACAGTCTCACTGCTTTTCTAAGATTGATTTAGCAGAGGCATACTTACAGATTCCGCTTGATGACAAGTCAAAAAAGTTTTTTGTGATTAATACTCACATGGGCCTTTTTCAATTTCAACGCCTACCCTTTGGCAGTTCTTCCACCCCCGCTATTTTTCAGCGTTTCTTGGAACAGCTGACAGTTTCTGTACCATGTTGCTCGAACTACTTAGATGATATTGTGGTTTCCGGACGTACAGTTGAAGAACATTTAGTAAACCTGGAGTGCCTTTTCAAAGTTTTGACTGCAGCAGGTCTACGTTGCAATAAAGCAAAGTGTTTGTTTTTTCAAACTGAAATAGAGTACCTAGGCCATGTGATTAATGCCCAAGGAATACATCCCTTACAGTCACATCTTCGAGCAATCAAAGACTTGCCTCCTCCTAAGAATGTGCACAAATTGCAAGCAGTAATGGGAAAGCTGAACTATTATTTCAGGTTTATTCCCAATGCCTCTCAGATTGCAGCTCCACTGCATCACTTACGGAAGAATGTTCCTTTTGTATGGTCCAAAGATTGCCAGGTTGCCTTTGACAACTTAAAGTCTGCACTAATCAGTGATGCATGTTTGATTCCCTTTGACCCACAGAAGCCTATAGTGCTAGCAGTTGATGCCTCGTCATACGGTCTGGGTGCAGTATTGTCGCATCATATTGGATGTCACGATCGTCCTATTGCCTTTGCATCCAAGCTTCTGACGCCAACGCAACAGAATTACAGTCAGATAGAAAAGGAGGCCTTAGCAATAATTTACGGTGTCACAAAGTTTCATCATTATCTCTATGGCAGAAAATTCTATTTGTTGACAGACCACAAGCCTCTCACGTCGTTGTTCTCACCCACAAAGCCAATTCCGCCACGAACAGTACAAAAGCTTCAGAGATGGTCCTTGATATTGTCAAATTATCAGTATGAGATTTTGTACCAACCTAGCACTAAATATGCCAATGCGGACACACTTTCCCGACTTCCGGTTGGCCAGGATGTATCGTTTGATTCTTCAGAAATGGCATGTTGTCAGATAGACTCCAGAGATGCTTCCGCTTTCGCAGACTTTCCTTTGAACTCTCGTCGGGTTGCACAGGAAACAGCTGCGGATGCAGACCTAAGTGTGGTAGCACGTTTTGTTCGCTCAGGGTGGCCTGCCAGAGCCAAAGACATTGATCGGCCTCTGGTTCGACGTTATTTTGCACAACATCATGCATTATCTTTAAGTCAGGGTGTACTGTTGTTGCATACCGACAATGACCAAGCAAGAGTGATTGTTCCTCGTTCCATGCAATGAGAAGTGTTACGCCTCCTGCATCAAGGACATTGGGGCATTGTTAGGACAAAGCAACTGGCCAGACGTCATTGTACCTGGGTTGGTATGGACGCTCAGATAGAGAGCATGACATCACAGTGTACAGTTTGTGCAGAGCATCAGGCGGCTCCTCCACAGCGTTTCTCAGACTGGCCACGCCCCAAGGGACCATGGCAACGTTTACATATTGACTTTGCCGGACCGTTCTGGAATACGCGCTGGTTAATTGTTGTAAACGCTTTCAGCAAGTTTCCTCTTGTGATTGCCATGAACTCAACGACAGCTTCTAGTACAATCAGTGCCTTAACATCAGTGTTTTGCATCGAAGGTTTGCCTGAAACTATCGTCAGTGACAATGGACCTCAGTTTGTTAGTGCGGAATTTCAACAGTTTTGTCGTGTGAATGGCATTCAGCATATTACCACTGCACCTTTTCACCCTCAGTCCAATGGTGAAGCAGAACGTTTCATTCGAACATTCAAGTCTCACATGGAGAAGATGAAAGGTCAGCACTTCAGGCAGCAAGCTCTTCAAATTTTCCTGTCTACGTATCGATGCATGCCATGTGACGGCCCGTCTCCTGCCGAGCTGCTACACGGCCGTCGTCACCGCACTCTCCTTCACCTGCTGCAGCCTCCCACGCACCGAGTCGATTCGTATGGCGCTACGCGTTTTCAGGTTTCTAAGCCGGTGCTGTACAGGGTGATTGCTGGTATGAAGAAGACATGGTTGCCAGGCACCATTCAGCGCGTGCTTGGTCGCAATATGTATGTTGTACGTTCTTCCACAGGGTCGGAGCTGCGGCGCCACACAAACCAATTGCACTTGCACAGGCCGCGCGATCCTGTCTCCGGTTTCTTGATTCCAGAACCAGTTCACCGCCAGGGAGCACAGCCACATCGCTCGCCGCCGGGCCCAGCTTCCCCGGGCTACGAGCTCCCGATGGATGTTGACGCGCCTCCTACGCAGTCGGCCCCTCCGCCTCTGTCGCCGCCGCAGATGACAGCGTCACCGAGAGGGACTCCGGGACCGTGCGGGCCCCCCCAGCTTGGGCCACGCACCTCAGAAGAAGATGACCTGCTCCCTCTGGGTGGGGGCGGGCGTCCTTCCGCTGGTTTTCGCGGGTTTTCCAGCGGATCGCAAGGTGTATACCGGGGCGCGGACGGTGTCTCGATCCCAGCCTCAGCTACGACGCCTGTCCCACCAGTAACGCCCCCGCCCAGGCCCTCCTCCCAGTGCCGTCACCGTGGCCCTCAGCCCTACGCCATGACGGCGCGGCGGTTTGGGGGGGAGGGGTGTGGTGTCGCACAAGTACAAAGTGCGCGCCACCTACTTTCGCCGCAGTCCGCCATGCACGCACGGCGCGGCGTTCTTACGGCGACAGCCACGAGCGCCCTCTGCTGTAACTCCGCTCGTGGCTCCCACTGAATGACATCGTTCACTTGGGACTGAGATAGCAACCAGTTAGGACCTTCGTAATCAGATAGGCACCAGTGAAGACTCGGCTATCAGTTAGGCACTAGGCAGGCACTCTAGCTCAACTATGTATCAACATTCTGCAGTACTATGTAAAAGTTAAGTATTGTATAAATTCTGTGCAATATAAATCTCATTCTAATTTACTCTAGTGTTTCTAGTTCTGGCTGCTCCCCTCCGTACCTGCACCAGCGTGCTATCTTTATTTCTGTGTCGGTCTCATTCCACTTGGCCACCGACACCTACAACGGAACGAGACACAAAAGCGGCGACGAGGCTGGGGGACAGAAAACTGTGACAATTCCTCTAAATACGAGTTATCTGCGACCCATCGGACTGATGGACCTGAATCATGAATTTCCAAGTCCAATGCATTGAAAAGGCCAATTCCAAGGAGATTGTTGGCCATGGGAGAGTTTATGATGAGAATCTGGATTGTCAGCACTGTAGAATGGTACTGTATGGCTGACAAGAATTGTCATCGTATCTGAATGAGGTCATTGCTGTAGCTGCGAAAAGAAGTGTTCAAGGGGTGGAAGGGGAGCCTACCTTGATATATGATGCCCAATCAATGATGGTTACCGATGAACCAGTTTCAATTTCAAATTGGAGATCCACCTTATTGATTGACAGACATAGTTTTCGTAGAAGGAGGGAAAATTGCCTGGACCACTGATTCATGTAGGAAATTACCAACTGAGACATCCTCTCCAGAGGCAGACAGATCCAAGTGAGTAGCATCCACCTACATCTTTGAAGAATGACAAACTTCCACTTAATGGCCACCTTTACTGCAAGCGGTACATTTTGCATATCAGTGAGGGCACTGGGTTTGTGGGTGCTGAACAAAAGTCGAGACAAAGGCAACGTGTGCAGGTGTTGGGCACCCTGAGCATCTCTACTGGACAAAGATGAGGCCACCTGACCAGAAGAGCAAAATGTTGGATGGGACCGGCACATCGACTGGGTTGCATACACTGGGAAGGGTCCTGGAAGGAAGTGGTGGAACACATGGATTGTTTGAATGCCTGTATGATTGGTTGACATGCATCCAAAGATGATTTTAATAGGTCAGCCCGGAGGCTGTCATCCAGTGCATGAACGAGGATCGTGTCATGCACCAGGGAAGTTGCATATGACTGTTTATATACAGAATTCTGACAAATAAACCGACAGTCCTGTGAGAGACCCTGAATATGAGTAATAAACTTCCTGTAAGAATGGCCAATAGACTTGTGGCAACTAAAAAATTGATGAAATGATACTGCCATGTGAATATGAGCATCAAAGTAATTGGACAAACTGACCTTCAACTCATTGCAGGGGAGATTGTGGGGTTCCAAGTCTGGGTGCAGTTGTTGTAGTAGGTGGTATATGTCTGGTCCAGTGTATGCCAGCAGGTATGCACGTTGCTTGGTGTCCCCAGAGATGCTGTGGGCCATGAAGTGCTGCTCCATCTATGCCACTTAGTTGGGCCATGATTCCACCTTTTTGTCGAATTGCTGGACTGGCAGAGGGGCCATCCAGAAGTTCTTGACTAAGGTGTCGATTCTGGCGAGATGCATGGAGAGCGCCAGAGGTGTGCCCAACATCGTGGTCAGTTGTTCAATGATAATTTGGTTTGTTTGCTGTAACTTCTGTATCAAGAGTAACATCTGGTTGAATGCTTCTCCTATGTCCCGTCATTTTGGGAGCAACTGCAACAGACAACTATTATTAACACACGGCTAAACACTTAGGTTCGAAAGGTTCCTCATCGCCAAATTAAGTGTTGTACCTACCGATCATAGAAAAAACTTAAACACTCTCCTACTGAGTTTATTTCAGTTAAACACAAAACCAATCCAATGTCTCATACGTAACAACAACAAAAAACTAAGACCTGGACTTCACCAGAGAAAAACTAAACACAGTTCTGTCACAATTCAGAGATCATATCTCTAACAGAGTTATTTCTGGTGGTAAACCATTGTCTATGAAATAGAAAAGTTTCTGTCACCACTCGGACACTGGAACTGTCAGCAGTGGGGCGTCATACTTCCTTAACCTTGACGGCAAGGTGGACCTAGTGGTTCTGGGCGGTGAGATGGTGGAGGGCTGACAAAGTTCTGGTGATGCAGGAATCCCCAAGACGACTTGGTGGTGACTGCCATTTGTTTGTGGGGCCATCCTATTTAAGAGAACATGCTATGATACTAGTTGGACCTATTTCCTTGTCACATGGCTTGCAGGGAGGCACGAAATCATTCAGGCAAAACTTGAATGTGGAAGAGTCAGAAAGTTGGTGGTGCCCTTCTGCCAGGTAGTCACTATGATTCATAAAAACAGTGGTGGAGCCTTTGTTTGCAGGAGGGTGATTATGTCAGGCTTTATATTGAGGTTGTGAATGACTCTCCTTTCTTCTGCAAAAAGATTTTTGTTCTTAGTAAGGGTCTTTGGGAAAGATTGTGAGAGCAAATTGGAGGTGAAATATTCTTTGATGGTGACAAGGGGTTGGTTAGGTGGGAGTGCAGGAGGACCTCGTTTGGATGGTGGTTTAAACTGGGATTTGCTACATATTAGTTCAGTTTAGCAGGTGGATGCCAAAAATTTGAAAATGGTCATGCTTTCCTACAATGACAGACCATTTGTAATCTGGGAGAAGATAAAATTTATTTTACTAAAATGGTTAGGCAGCTTCAACTTTTGTGTTGTATAGGTGTTTTTTTTAA
Organism: Locusta migratoria; assembly: GCA_026315105.1. Lineage (NCBI taxonomy): Eukaryota > Metazoa > Arthropoda > Insecta > Orthoptera > Acrididae > Locusta > Locusta migratoria. The sequence goes on along the minus strand of CM048751.1, from coordinate 158,863,436 downwards.
TTGGAGGGGGGGGGGGGGTTAGATTTGTCTGACACATACCTTTCTCAGTGGGAAACGGAAGGTGGCAAGGATTCTAAGAGCAACATTTTTTTTTTTTTTTTTTTTTTTTTTTTTTTTAAGTATTTTCTTCAGTCTCCATCAGGACTTATTAAAAAACAAGGAACTTGAGGAAAACAATAGGTTTTTACCTAAAGGAGTAATGATTACATCTGACTTATATGCTTTCCGTCAACTTCACTAAAACAGTACAGGAAAGAAAGAAAAATGTTGCAATTTCAGAGGCAACCCTTTATGAAACAAAATTTATTGGAAAAACCTGAAATTCATAAAAGAAGAACAATTCAACTGGTCTGATGAGAGAATACTCAAGAAGTCAGAGAGATGAATACCAGTAATTATCCAGACAGATAAACATTCAAAAATAGTGAGTTATTAGACTTCTGAGAAACAATACAGCAGTAATTCCATGTAGAACAGGTATAGTGATGTATGTGCCACCATATATCTTTGTACAAGCCACATACAGTAATCACCGTAAGTTAAGGGTCAGTGGTTTCTGGAGACGAAGTCAGTGTGCAAGTAAGAATTTGATTGCCAAAAATCCACATGAGTTCACTGTCATGCTCCTCAAACTACTGCATCTCATATCTAGTCTTGTGATAAGGACAGTCATCCTGATGGAAGACAGCATTGCTTTGTTGAATACATTAAGCATAAAGGGATGCAAATTGTCCACAGCAATGATAATGATTCTCATGACACAATCACATGACAATCCAATCAACTCTTCCATTTCATTCCCAGTCATTGGGCCATAATAATCTTTTTTGTCAATTTTTTGTCAATTGAGTTACCTATGTGTGGCTTTATTATCTCTTGAAAGTTTACCTGTTTGTTTCTACTGGTACTCTCCTTATTACTTCACATCCTAACAACACAGCAAGGTGGTACTAAATCTTCTGGTAGACAGTGGTGATAATGTTTTGGCTCATCAGTACATGTTCGTCCTCAATGGGGACAAGTAAAAATTTGATGTGGGTTAAGATTCAAACCCAGGTCCCCTGTTTCAGGCCAGTGGTCACCTTCATGACTTGGTTACCCCTGCTCACCTCCTGTCTGTCTCAATTTCCCATGAGTCACACAAATTGGCTCTAGCACCTCTAACGTCCATGGCCTCTTATACTCACCATTTCAGATTCCTGCACAAGGTATAACATATTAACACATGTGGGGTAATGAACCATATGCCATCATTGCATAGAAATACATATATAGATTGGTTTGGTGTCTGTTCTTTTGGACATGTCTGAATGAGCAGCAACCACAGCAATCTATATAAACATAGTTATTATATTGCATTGTAATGTTACAAATTAAGTGATCATGTTGTTACCATAATCTATCTTTCACAGAATTTGATCTAAAAATGAGTAGGTGTCCTCCAAAACCTAATGCATTTGCTGCTTCTTGCTGTATCATGGCATCTCCAGTGCAGTCAATTGCCAAATCAAAAGTCTTACTGCAGAGATCACTATGATTTATTATCTCATATCCAAGACCTGTAAGAAATAAAGTTCATAGTTAATAAAATAAAATATGAATTTACTCTAATGCGTGAGTATGTAAACCTGAAAAATGTCTTGTATATAACATGGATAACATGATCATACCCAAAAGTTGAAATGGTGTATAATTAGAGGTGTCTTTTATATTTTACTTACTGAAAACCAGGTATTGCCGAGGTACATACTTATTTTTCAATCTTCTATCTCCCCTCCCCTCCTCTGTCTTTGTCCATTTCTTATTTTTCCCTTTCTCTGCTTCCTCTCTCAGCCCATCTCTTCACCTCACCTTCTGTCCATCTCTGTTCAACTTCACCTCCTAAGTTCATCTTGTCCTCCTCTCCTCTTTTCTTTTTCTTGTGCCTTGTATGGTTCGTGGTGTGGGTTCCTGCAGTCATGCCCTAGTTCATGAACCACAGGCAACGTATGAGTAGTCAAGTAAGTGGTCCTGACAGTTGGGATACCAGCTGCTTTGGAATAAAGTTGGGCATCTCGGTACTTATTCTGAGTCTTGGCCACCTTTTTGCTCAGACAGCAAAGACTACCAAATCCACTGGTTAGTCTCTTAACCATTAGGAGTAACACCCAGTGGGGCCATGGGCAAGTAAGGCTAGCGTCTTGCTTCCCAGGTATTTCAATAAGATGCTGGCAACAATCAGAGCAAAATGCCTCGGACCTTTGGAGGTGACGGAGTCCCACCTCTAATTGACAGACGGGGGACTCCTCAGATACGACTTGGCAAATGACCGGGAATGAGTTGGAGAGTTATTAATATCTATGGGGATTACACTGGGAAGAAGGTAGAACTGGCAGCAGCTTCAAGTAAGATGGGGTTAGGTGTTTTAGCTGTTAGAGACATTAGTGTAACAGGTCTACCTATCGGGGAGTCAAAGCAGGATTAGCACAGTGGGGTGTAAGGCTTTACATCAAACAAGCAATCAAACCCAGCATAATTCCAATAAGGTATGTAAATAAACTGACATGGATTGATTTGGCCATCTCCAGCAAGAAAATCAGAATTTTGTCAGTTTATTCACCTTGTGAAGGGACAGATCAAGATGAGATGCATAGATTTTACAATGTACTAAGTGATGTAGTTGCTGGAGTAAAGGACAAGGAAAGTGTTTTGCTCATGGACAATTTCAATACTGGATAGCAAATCAAATAGTAAGGTATGAAAAGGTTATGAGTAAGATTGTACAGGATATGGAGTCCAATAGGAACAGAAAGCATTTCTTGGACTTCTGTGCCAGTATTAGCTTAATTATCACAAACTCCTTTTTTAAGCATAAGAACATTCACCAGTATACTTGGGAAGGCAGGGGAACCAGACCTGTCATTGACTATTAAATAACAGATCAGGGATTCAGGAAAGCAGGCAGGGACATGTGTTTTCAGAGGGCTCTTTGATGACACTGATCATAATTTAATCTGCAGTGAAATTGGCTTTGTGAGGCTAAAAGTGCAAAAATTCAGGTCCATATGCAGAAGGATAAGAATGGAGAAGCTACAGGACAAGGAAATCAGGCACACATATATAAGAATGATCACAGGAGGTACCAGTTGCTTGAATGTTGTCATTTACAGCCAGTGGAAGAGGAATGTTCAATATACAGGGGTACACTATTAGAAGTGGCTAAAGAATGTCTTGGAACAGTAATGTGTAAAGAAAGGAAGAAGCAGACAGCTTTGAGGAATAAAGAAAAAAATAAGGCATTTAAAAAATGGCTCCATACCAGAACTCAGGCAGACAGAGAAAGTTTGTGGCGTAACTGTGTACTTTGGAGTCTTCCTCAGGCATCACATATTTTGGTTCTGGTTGATTTTTAGTTCTTCATATGATTTATTAACTGTAACTCTGCTATATGAGCCCATAAGGAGTTCAAAATTATTTTTCCATATATTTCATTGAACTTCAACTCCCAAAGTGCCTTCCATTTAAAGAGATACTTTAAATTGCTTTAAATGATTTAAACAGATTTTTATCAGAAAGAAGAGTTTTATTCAAACTCTCAATAGAATTGAATGGTAGCTCTCATACCGTACAAGATGAATGAATGATCAATTCAGATACAAGACAAAAGATAGATACATTGACATTGTTACACAGATATTATCTTCCATGGACTTAGAACTCCTTTCTGATATATATTTCTCCATGATAGTCAACCACGTTGCTGGGGCAGTCCAGAACTTGTACAAATAGAGTTCTTGGGACAGTAACTGCCTCCATAAACTGATAAACCCCACAACACAATTTGATATCTCGGATTGAATGTAGGACATGCAGTGGCATGTGTTACACTACAAGTTATGCTGAAGAAGGAAACAAAGCCAAACAGATAACTGTAGAATCCAACAGAAATAAGTTAGAACATTGGGTCAAGCTGGGAGAAAACCATTCTGTAGTGAATATTTGAAAGGGAGGGAAGAATGAATTAATAAGTTTTTTTGGACAGGTCAGGAAAGCTGCTAATGAATCCTGTAGATGACTTGGGCAGATGGAGGGAATATTTTGAAGAGTTGCTCAATGTAAGTGAAATGTTCAACGATGTTTCTCATTTTGAGGTAGAATGGTATAGCAATGATGTTGGAAACAGAATCACATTTGAGGAAGTGGAGAGAATGGTCAATCGACTGCAGTGCAATAAAGTGCTGGGGTGGACGAAATTAAGTCAGAACTCGTCAAATACAGTGCAATGTCAGGTCTCAAATGGTTACACAGGGTAACTGAAATGGCATGGCAGTCAGTACAGATTCCATCTGACTGGACGAAATCAGTTATTACACTAATTTTCAAGCAAGAAAATAGGAAAGAGTGTAACAACTTCAGAAGAATCTATTTAATTAGTGTGTAATGAAGCATGTTGGGATTTATTCCCATCTACTTGCATTACTGAACCTCCTGATACCACTGTTGCATAATAATAGATATGAATGTAATTAGTCTATTATCATTTTCTTTTCTGAAACTTTTGTTATTCTTTATTATAATGGAACCAGATGAAGTCATTTTCTATTATTTGATGCCAGAGAAGTTTGTTTAATTAGCAGATATTAATTATTTTGTACCAGAAGTATATTGTCAAAGTTCAGATAGAATGCTAATTAGTATTTCTATTAAAACTAGGTATATTCTTTTCTCATAATATGAAAGAAGTTATTAACAGGGAAGTTTGTTTAATTACCAGATATTAATTATTTTGTACCAGAAGTATATTGTCAAAGTTCAGATAAAATACTAATTAGTATTTCTATTAAAACTAGGTATATTCTTTTCTCATAATATGAAAGAAGTTTTTACTATGTTTCACAAATAATGTTAGGAAAGTTTTACCCTCATTAGTTTCTATATAATTACTATTAATTGCAAAAATTTGTTGATAAGCCAATTTTGTTGAATATGTAAATAAAATACTATTCATTTAACCGAGATTTGTATATTCAGTAACTCAGTATTATTTAAGCTAATTTTTACTGCAGCCAGTTGTATGTAAATGTTTACTTTTCCATTATAATTAATTTAATGTACATAATTCTGGACATCAGAGGTAACCTATAATAAGTACAAAAATGACAATTTTGGGATTTTTATGACACGTGGCTAGTTTAGGTCATACCCTCTTATGTTTAGAATACTGTATGCATATATTTTACACAAAAGAAATTCAGAGATTTGATACTATCATACTTGCAATCTGAAACCAGTGGTAAACAATGGTAAATGATGATATGACAATTGACCTAAATATAGACCACCACTCTCATTACCATATTGGCTGTTACAATGGTTTACCTGTAAGTGCTATGTTATGTCTGTATTTTTATACACATATAGCAGTGTTCTGTAGTTTTTAATGTTTGGAGCAGTATTTTATGATGGAATTGAAGATTAAAATGGATTATATTAGTGGAAGAAGTAAAAGGATCGTGGAATTAGCGTGGACATTAGTTCAGGTAAGCAGTACAAGTATTTCTAGTAGTTCAAGAACTAATATTCTATTCTACAATCTCATTCTATCATCAGCTTACAACTTTCCATCATTATGCATAGCTAATATACATTTTAAGATATTATTCATCATACTGGGAGGTAACAAACCTCTAAATGTATGTTCCGCGATTTAGGAGACAAATGATCTGGATGCTATGAGAAATTGCAAGGACAGGTGAGTGAGCAGCTGACTACACATCTAAATTACTTGCACTAGGGTGAAGTGGAAACTGTAAGTTAAATGAACATAATCCTCAGCTGTGTGACGGAACTACATTATCAAACAATGAGTGCGTTAGGTATATATTTTGTTAGTTGCAGATTTAGAACCAATAAACAGTTCCATTTCACCAAAAGGCACACCTATATGTTGCTTACCAAGACTGTAGGCTCTGCGCCGGGCAGGCTCTGCATTCTCACACAGTGTGACATGGTGGTAGCCCTGCACATGCAGCAGGCTGCCAACCAGACAACCCACTAGGTCAGTGCCAAGCACTGCAACACGTGCACTGTGAGGAAGTGGGGTCACATGTTCCCACGCGTGAGCCACACATGAGAGACTCTCACATAGCACACCTACACAGGATAAAAATTATTGTCATAATGATTCTAACTGCTTTTCCTGTTACTTAAAACTACAGAGTAGTAAATAATAATCAGTTTGGCACATTCATCTTGTTACATACATTTACCAAATTCTTAAAAGTGACATTTCCTGAAACTTAATAATAATAAAAATAATACATGTAAAATTCAGATTTTTTACTTTATTTCTTTATTTTTCTATCCACTTTTCTTGCTGTAATTATCAAAAAAGAAAGGAGGGAAGACAAGATGAGAAATATGAGTAGCTTATGACTCACAGTCATCCAGTATTTGAGAATGTCATCACTTACTGACTCACAACAAACTTTACAAATAGTTTCAAACTTTCATGAACTTTTTCTTGCTGAAACCTCCCACAAAATGATGACGGGAAGAAAAATTTGCTACTTACTACAATGTCATTGTTACTGCAGCAAAAATGTCACATTAAGCATAACATTTCAATTTATTACTTCTGTAATGCTACCTGTATTTGTGATAAATTTTACAGGATGGTACTCAAATATACCACTGTATGTATCTAGTCAATTAATCTAATGGAAAGTCTCCAATGAAATGTGGAAATATGGAGCAGCTGGTCAGTACTTACTTTATTTCTGTACTGCCAATAGTTACACAAAAACGATGCAAATTGAGACAAAAATAAATGAGGACACTAGCATTTGGGAATATTTTCCTTCATCATAAAAAGAGAACACAAGGAAAAAGGTTACTCACAACCTAGGCCTTAAGCTGAGGTTAGGTTCCAATGCAAATTCAAAAGTAGCCGACCAGCAGCTACTCATATGTCAAATGAAATCGCACACTAGGTGAGTGTAGAGTAGTAAGCAGTGAGCTCCACTTGCACTAGATACCTGGAACCACTAACAAGGAGAAGGATTGGATGACAACGCATCAACAAACTCATACAGTGCCATATTAGCTTTCTTTCTTAACTTGTATCTAGTGGAGGGTGATTTATGTAAAACTGCTATTTCACACTTTCTTGTCTTATTCACTAGTTTTTCCAGTATGAATGATCTCTTTGGGTGAACTTAAATGTCTCTGATTTTTAACTTTGTTATTTTTCACTAAATGTATGTATTGGTTGACTCAGGTAAAGAGAAACTGAAATAAACTTGGAATTTATCACAAGTGTCCATCTGTAATCTCATCAAAACTGTGTATATTAATTTTAGTGCAATAAAATAGTAGTGGCTAAGATGAACTATTAATGTGTAAATTATCTACTGAATGCATCTGAGAGTTTATCATGTGGCCATGTAACAGTCCACTCGCTTGTGATATTAGGCGAGCAAAAAATCAGTCATCTTTGCCAACTTACAACAGTCTTCATGACGTGTATTTTTGCTCTCACTCACACACAACCAGCTCATACAGTTCAAGTGGGCTATGCACATAGGCCACACAGTCACAATGCTGTAACCTGTCCCTGGCCGTCATGACACACAAGTGCTACTTTGAGTGATGAGTGCTAACATTCCACAAGTCTGATGCTCTGTATATTTGGTTGTGGTGTGGTAACACATGATGATTCAAAGGTTACATATCTTGAAGAATAAACAGTCGAAATACCTTGAAGTATTCAATTATATTTTGGAAAGGAAAGGTAGCTACTCACCACAGAGATGACTGATGACCTGCAGAAAGGCACACATAACACAAAGGCACACATTACAGAAAACAAAATAAAAAAAAACAAAACTCATTTGGCATCTCTGTGGCGAGTAGCAACCTATCCTTTCCAACATATCTTGAAGAACAATATGGATTCTGGTTAGATGATGAGAAAATTTGTACAACTGTGAATATTGCACATCATTATTGCCAGTATTATGTACAGTGAGTAATGCAATCAATTACAGAAAGAATAGACCAGTAATCCATTGTAGCATGCCCACTAGAATGAGGTTAACATGCTGTAACAGCCATTTCAGTATTTTTAAAACTTTCATGTTTTTGAGATGCACAGCAAATGGTCTTGCAGTGCTGAAAGGCTATGCAGGTTTCAGTCCTCAGTTTACAGTCTCACTACACATCAGGCCAGACAAATCAGTCTGTAACAAGCACTAGGGCAACCTCCAAGGCATGATAGTCATTGAAAGTTACCAAAGGCAGTCTTCCTTGTAGATAGAAGAACTGGTGGGCAAAGTTGTTGTTATGATACCTCACACCATACTTGCATGGGGGAGCCAGGGATAGTGCAACAATCCAGTTTAAATCTGAGCACAATATCTTGTGAAAATTCACAGGTTTGTGAATCCTGTTTTTATAGTTTATGTCATCCAGTGGAGTGTTTACTTGAGGTAGCCAATCTACCGCAACATAATATGAACCCTTGAGCTGCTGAAAGTCAGTGCATGATATATTGAAAACAATAAATGGTCTGCGCAAAGTGCTATAGTGCTCTGCACTTAATGTCAGACATGGTCATTGAATACAATGTTCAAAACAATTAAGGGATCAGGTGAGATATCATACACAATATACATATGGTAAAACATTTAATTCATATATTGGTGACAATTGTACTGCTTTTGTGAACAGTATGATATTTTGCTGTCTCAACTCTTTACTTGAAGTTCACATGGCATTTACTTAGAGCAAGGCATAATTAGGCTACCATAATACTGAAAAAGTCTTCTCGTTGCCTTCTAATATTGTGTGCGGTCACCTTGCACAGCCAGTACAGTTGCACACCTGCATAGCATGGCCAGTACGAGGTTATCAATCAGCTTTTGAGGGATATTTAAACATTCTTCCTTCGGTGCAATATACAGCTCTGCAACCATTGAGGGAGGTGCTGGTCTGGCTGCAATGGATCTGCCAAGTGCATCCCAGACATGTTCAAGTCCTGTTAACAAGCTGGCAGCTTCAGACACATTGTCCACCAGTGTAGCTTTGTGGGAGTGAGTGCTACTATCCACCGGAAGGAATCCATCTCATATGGCATCAACACAGGGCACAACAAAAAGTCAAAGGATCTCTTTTCTATACCTTTCATCAGTCAAAGTGCCTTTATGAATGACATAGAGGTCCATATGTCTTCCAACACTGACTCCTGTCCACAGAATCCGTGCACCACCATGGTACAGTGATGTTTCCTGCACATAAATAGTATTGTTCAGAGTTCCATGTTCTCTCTAGATAAGAGAGGATTGATTGTTCAGCTGAACACAAAATATTGACTCATCTGTCAACAGGTGCCAGTGTTATGACTCCAATCCTGATGTTCCTCTGCCCAGTTTCTGCAGTCTAAGCAGTGCCATTGTTTTAATGGAACACACACCATAGGCCTCCTTGAATGGAGGCTATATTCTCAAAGGTGATGTTGGTCTGTGTGTGTTGATATTGTGCATCATGTTGTTGCTTGGAGGGTGAGTTGCAGTTGAGTTGCACTTATCCTCCTGTCTTGATAGGCTGTTAACTGAAGATAACCATCATCTCTTGCTAATGTTACCAGTGGACAACCATGGCCTTATTGTTGTTGAATTGCACTACCTGCTCACTACAATATCTGAACCCAACTGCTTGTGTAATTCATTTGGTAGAGTAAACACAACTCAACACAACCTCTGCAGCAACTTTCCATTATTATTGCTACCTCAATTGCTGTAATGTTGTTGTCTCCACTCCGTAGAACCAACAGAAAGATGTGGATAACTCCCGTCTGTGAAGTTCAGAAAAGCTGGTGGTGGATGGGAGGATCCAGATGACCTGGGTTGTGAAGCAGCCATTGAAAGCATGTGCTCCGCTGCATGCTGTGCCACAGGGTGGTCCACCTTGTTTTTGGCCACAGTTTGGTGGTGGCCATTAAATCTTAATGATAGCTGGTTGGTTGTCATACCAATATAGAAAGCTGTACAGTGTTTGCAGCACAGTTGGTAAATTACGTGGCTGCTTTCACAAGTTTCCTGGCCTTTGATAGGGTAGGATAAGCCTGTGACAGGACTGGAATAGGAAATGCTGGGTGTGTGGATTGGACAGGTCTTGCAGCAGGGTCTTCCACAAGGCAGTGGCAGTGAGCTGGGTTTGGGGATGGCATAAGGATGAACTAGGATGTTGTGGAGGTTGGGAGGGCGATGGAACACCACTTTAGGAGGGGTGGGAAGGATCTTGGGAAGGATGTCTCTCATTTCTGGGCACGAGGATAGAAAATCAAAACCTTGGCGAAGGATGTAATTTAGTTGTTTGAGTCCAGGGTAGTACTGGGTGAAAGTGGAGTGCTCTTTTGTGGATGGTTATTGGTGTTAGGAGGAGGATTTGGGGTGTGTGAGGATATGGCACGGGAGATATGTTTGCGGACTAGGTCTGTGGGGCAGTTTCTGTCTGTGAAGGTCTTTGTGAGACCCTCAGCATATTCAGATAGGGAGTTCTTGTCACTGCAGATATGCTGTCTACGGGTGGCCAGGCTGTAAACAGAGGGATTTTTTTATGTTTTATGTGGAAGGGATGGCAACTGACAAAAATTCCTCCCTTACAGCCTGGCCACCTGTGGATGGCATATCTGCAGTAACTCGAACAACTAAATTACATCCTTTGCCAAGGTTTTGATTTTCTATCCTCGTGCCCAGAAATGAGAGATATCCTGCCCAAGATCCTTCCCACCCCTCCTAAAGTGGTGTTCTGTTGCCCTCCCAACATCCACAATATCCTAGTTCATCCTTATGCCATCCCGAAACCCAGCTCACTGCCACAGGGATCATATCCTTGTGGAAGACCCCGCTGCAAGATCTGTCCAATCCCCCCACCCAGCACTTCCTATTCCAGTCCTGTCATAGGCTTATCCTACTCTATCAGAGGCTGGGCTACCTGTGAAAGCAGCTATGTAATTTACCAACTGTGCTGCCAACACCGTACAGCTTTCTATATTGGCATGACCACCAACCAGCTATCTTGACATAATGTGGAAGTATTGTCCAAACACTGTAATTAATTATTTATTTATTTCTCACACAAGATATCTTTCGGCATTTAATGCCATCGTCAGGTGTTTCTGCAAAAACATTTGCTTATATGAGTATGTATCCAAGTGCACCATCAATAAATTTACGTAAATAACAAATTACAAATTTTACTTAGAAAGTGTGCAGTACGTACCGTATTTAGAGGTAGTAAATGCTTGAACTGACTATTTATTAGGTGATGATTTATATCTGATTTCTGAATTGTAGCCAGTTACAGCATCTGTCAATACCTCAGAATACTACACGTTTACAAATATTTACAATTTTTTTTTTTTTTTTTTTTTTTTTTTCTTCAGAGAGAAACTTATAAGTTAATAGATATGGCATTATTTTCTTTATTATTTCTGTCGTCTATGTTGTTATTAGCAATTATGGTTTAAAAATTTTATTAGAAATATTGGAGTATATTAGACATTATACATTTATATTTGTCATGGTTATCTTTATTTCGTCTTTGGTTGATTTTAACATTATATTACGATCTCTGATTTATGTAAGCTCTGTAACCCTTTATCTAGCAAAAATTGATCAATAAAGTTATCGATGTAATTCTTATGTTTAAAATTGGTTTGATCGTTTAATAACTTGCTTGGGTCGCTAGTTGCATGGATACTTACTTCAATTTCTTCTAGAATGTTCATTTCATATCCCTTTTGTATTAAACGTAAAATTTTGAGTGCGTTTTCTATAGTGCCTACTGTGTGATTTTCGGATTGCAAGTGCTGGTAAATAGTAGATGGGTTTTTCTCGCTCTCCCTAGTGTGTTCTTTATAACGAATGGTGAAATTACGTCCAGTTTGGCCTATATAGTATTTATTACATGAGTTGCAAGAGATTTTATATATACCAGTATTTAGAAATTTAGAAGATTTTATTATGTGTGTGATGATTTTGCTTTTTATGGTGTGTCTGTTTTGGTACGAAAAAGTGATGTTAGTATTTCTAAAAAATTTTTTCATTTCATTTGTGATTTTTCCTAGGTATGTTGTACTGATATACATCAATTTTTTCCTTTGAGGTGTTTCTCTTTGTAATGTGATTCCTGTACATGTTGTTAGTGGATCATGACTAGTTTTTTTTATTGTAAAGCTTTATTACAATGTTGGGGTCGTATTCATTTTGTTGGGCAATGTACTGAAGTATACTTCATTCCTTTTGTATGGCCATCTCATCTAGTGGTAGGCTGACAAGTCTGTTAACCATTGAATGGAAAAATGCAAGTTTGTGTGATCGGGGATGACATGAATGGGCATGAATAATGTTACTTGAAGTTGTTGGTTTTCTGTAAATTTCAAACCTGTGTCTATTTTGTACTTTTTGTATGGATAGGTCCAAAAAATTAATTTTATTATTCGATTCAAGTTCTATGGTAAACTTGATTTTATGATGTAGGTTGTTGAGGAGGTAGTGAATATTATTTATGCCCACTTCATTTCCATCTATGAGCATGAGAGTGTCATCAACATATCGATAATAATAAATAATTTTATTAGTTTTGTGGTGTAGGAAGAATCTTTCTTCAAGGCTATTTAAAAATATATCCGCTATAGTACTAGCTAGGCTGCAACCCATAGCAACACCATCTAACTGTGTATAAAATTTTTCTTGAAATTGGAAATAGTTTTGTTCTAAGACTAGGTGAAGAATTTTATAATTTCGTACGTGTTATTGACTGGAATTTTATTGTATCTAAGTAAGTTATCTTCAATAAGGTTTATAGTCTCTTGGATAGGGATATTGGTATAAAGATTTGTGATGTCAAAAGATACAAGTTTTCCATTAGTGGGAATATTTATCCTATTTATATCCATTGCAAGGGTTTTAGAATTTTTGATAGTGTATTTATTATTGTAAGTGTAATATTGTTTAAGCAGTGTATTCAACTTCTTACTAATTAGGTAGGTGAGACAAATTATAACACAAACAACAGGACGAATCGGACATAATTCTTTATGTGTCTTGGGATGCCCTCTCAATTGTGGTGTTCTAGGGTTCATTGGGATATATTTCCTATTTCCATTTCCAGATAAAATAGAGGTACATTATTTAATGATCTTCTTTGTTTGTGCTACATACTTGTTGGTAGGATCACGTGGGATTTCTATTATATTGTTATTGTTGAAAAAATTGTATACTTTTTGTATATAGTCATCTTTGTTAATTAAGACTATGCTGTTACCTTTATCTGCCTTAATTGCTATAGTGTTATTCTGTTCTAGTTTGTGATCAATGTCTTTCAAAGTTAATCTTTCTAAATATGTATGTTTTGGATATATATAGTTAAATTTATTATCTATAGCATTGGCTATTCTCACAGTAATTTCATTTTTTGTTTTAGTTGGTAAGTTTGCTTTATCTATAGCTAATTTTGTAGTAGCTATAATATGTTTTTGTTCTTTGGAACAAATTTTTGGAGGGATAACACATTTCAAACCTTTATCTAATAGGTTTTGCTCATGTTCATTAAAATGAATATTAGTTAGGTTTATTGTTCGTTCATGACATTGGAAAGGAGAAATGATTTGACTCCTTTCATTTGATGGGTATTGTTTAGCCATGAGAGATCTAATCTTATTTTTATGTCTACATGTAATCTCATAACGTACATGACACAAGTATTTTTCTATAAGGAAATATATATTATCAAATATTAGAGGAGTTATGCACTTACTAAGATTTAAATGTGCTAAATATATATCTTGATTAAGGAGTTCTTTTTGCTTAATCTTCTTGTTGATTTCTAGCTTCATCCGCAGTCTTGCACTGTAATGTTTGATAGTACGTGAGATATGAGGTTCAGCAGAGATCTCGATGGAAGCATATGTAGGAATAATCTTCTTATGCAGACAAATTTTGTTAAATTTTATACTCAATAAGGCTAATTAATTTTATCTTCAGTCTTGCGTATTGCAGAATTTTTCCCTTTATAACATATGACAATAATGTCAGTAACTTCTTATATCTCGGGCCCACAGTGTTAGAAATGTCGTAAATTGACATAATGTGAAAGTATTGTCCAAACACTGTAATTAATTATTTATTTCTCACACAACATATCATTCGGCATTTAATGCCATCGTCAGGTGTTTCTGCAAAAACATTTGCTTATATGAGTATGTATCCAAATGCACCATCAATAAATTTGCGTAAAATTTGTTATTTACGTAAATTTATGGAACCGGAATACAAGGGATACACCGAGTACGTCCTTCCAAGAGTCCGTATCATCAGACGAACTATGGAAATGAAACCAGCAGTAAGCCAGCTACACATCAGGCACCCGTCGGTGTTCTCTGGAGACGCTGGACAGGACCCAAACAAATGGCTAAAAGGGTTCGACCGAGTCACCAAGTACAACAGGTGGGATCATACGATGTGCTTGGCCAACGTTTACTTCTATCTAAATTCTGGGAAGTTATTCGTCGTTGACAATGTGACGATACCGCCGTTGACAATGAGAAGAGTTGCAGTCACAAACACAGATGACTGGTTAAACTGTGAAGTTCTTGTTGATAGTAAAAAGTTCATGAGGCTCACAAAAGAAATTTACATACCAACGGCTATCATAAGCATTACCGGTGGTCAAGGAGAGATTTGGATCACAAATTGTCGCGAGCAGTCACAACGTATCCCCAAGGGAATGTGTATCGGCACAGCTGAACCAATCCAGGACGGTGAGCTCAATGTCATCAATGAAGACCCATGCCCTGCTGTTAGTACAGACAACACGCTGGAGGAAACAAACGTGGAACTACCAATAGGGCCTGGACTGATGAAGGAACAACGCCAGTGGGTGTTAGGTATATTAGGCCAATTTTCGGGTGCATTCACACCTCAGCAGAGGAAAAGTCAGACCCAACGGCCCACGATAAAGCACCGTATCAATACTGGGGATCATCCGCCAATTAGCCAGCGTTCGTATAGAGTGTCGCGAGCTGAAAGACGGATAATTCGGGAGGAAGTGGAGAAGATGTTGCGAGATGACATTATTCAACCTTCGGAGAGTCCTTGGTCGTCTCCGGTGGTCCTCGTAAAGAAGAAGGATGGCACATGGTGATTTTGTGTCGACTATCGGCGGCTGAACAGAATCACAAAGAAAGATGTCTACCCACTGCCGCGTATTGGCGACACCTTAGACTGCTTGAAAGGAGCTACATACTTCTCAACTATGGACATGCAGACAGGTTACTGGCAAATAGAGGTTGACGAAGCTGACAGGGAGAAGACGGCTTTTATTACACCTGATGGCCTCTCTGAATTTAAAGTAATGCCATTTGGATTATGTAATGCTCCAGCCACATTCGAACGCATGATGGACAACTTGCTTCGACACCTTAAGTGGACGACGTGTCTCTGCTATTTAGATGACATTGTCGTTTTCTCGAAAACATTTGAAGAACATCTGAGTCGCCTGTCAACTGTGTTGAAGTGTGTTCAGGCTGCAGGTCTCTGCCTCAATCCAAAGAAGTGCCTCTTCGTCGACAAAGAGATAAAAATACTGGGGCACCTAGTCAACGGAGATGGTGTCCGTCCTGATCCAAATAAAGTAAGGGCAGTCACAGAATTTCCAACTCCTCAGCACATTCGTGATGTGAGAAGTTTTCTCGGGCTGTGCTCATACTACCGACGTTTCATAAAAGGATTTTGTAACAAGGCACGTCCATTACAAGAACTTCTGCAGGGAGACGCCAAATTTTACTGGGATGAGACAAAAGAAAGAGCTTTCCGAGCACTTAAGGAGGCTCTAACTTCCGCATCATTACTAGCCTTGTACGGCGAGAATGCAGAAATGGAACTTCACACAGACGCCAGTGGCTATGGGATTGGTGCAGTGCTTGTACAAGTTCAGGAAGGTGCCGAAAAAGTGATAGCCTATGCATACTCTCAAAGTCCGAGATAAACTACTCTACAACTGAAAAAGAATGTCTCGCGGTTATCTGGGCTATCAACAAGTTCCGGCCGTATTTATTCGGCAAACCATTCACCGTCGTGACAGACCACCCTTCTTTGTGTTGGCTGACTAGCTTGAAGGATCCATCAGGTCGACTAGCAAGATGGGCACTAAGACTCCAAGAGTATGATGTCACAGTGGTATTCAAGAATGGGAGCAAACACAAGGATGCCAACTGCCTTTCGAGGAATCCATTAGTGGAACACAACAGCATTAATAAAATTTCAGCTCTCACTGAATTAGATGACGTTACAGCTGACAAGAGGGAAGATCCAACACTATTAAAAATGATAGAGGCCTTGGAGAAAGGAGAACCGACCAATGGTGAGTTCCAACTTATAAACGGAACATTGTACATGAGCAACTACGATCCACTGGGCCCCAAATGGCTACTTGTTGTTCCAGCTCATCTTCAGCCAGCTATTCTCAAATATTTCCATGATGCTCCAATATCCGATCATCTGGGATTCGTGAAGACCCTAGACAGAATCAGACACAGGTATTACTGGAAAGGTCTCTACCGATCTGTCAAGCACTATGTGAGTCACTGTAAAGAGTGCCAGCGACGGAAGCATGTGCCGCAATTACCTCCAGGACATCTCGTACCGATTCCGCTGGCAGCAGCTCCATTCCACCGAGTTGGGATCGATCTTTTAGGGAGGTTCCCGAAGTCGACAACCGGTAACCGTTGGATAATAGTCTGCACTGACTACCTCACACGCTACGCTGTCACCAAACCTGTGCCGACTGCAGAAGCTCCAGAGATCGCAAAATTCCTTGTAGAAGACATTATTTTGAAGCATGGGGCACCACGTGTCATGATATCTGATTGTGGAAAAGTATTCCAGTCAAAACTAGTATCAGAGGTAATGTCACGGTGCAACATTGTCCACAGAATGACAACTGCATACCACCCTCAGACAAATGGTCTTACAGAACGTTTTAACAAAACGTTAGCCGACATGCTGTCGATGTACGTCGATGTTGAGCAGAAGGATTGGGATACAATTCTGCCAGTCGTGACATTTGCTTACAATACCGCAAGACAAAACATCAAAGGCTTTACTCCGTTTTTCCTGTTCCATGGCTGTGAAGCTGAGACGACAATGGATACACTGTTCCCATTCCAACCGGACGACACTCAGGATGACTATGTTAAACAGTTCATCACCAGGGTCAAAGAAGCAAGACAGCTGGCTCGCATACGGACACTGGACGTCCAGGAGAAGGACCGTCATCGGTATAACGACAAGCACCGACCTGTTGTGTACAGCCCAGGAGATCTGGTATGGATTTTTACCCCTGTACGGAAGGTTGGACTGTCAGAAAAGTTATTGAACCGATACTTTGGTCCGTATCGTGTCATACGCCGCCTGTTAGACGTCACATATGAAGTTGAGGATTATGAGCCGTCTTCGAAACGTCAAAAACAAAGAGATATTGTTCACGTCATGCGCATGAAGCCTTACTATGATTCTGAAGACGACAATGGCTTCTTGTTCAAGGACTTTAAGGACGGTAATGTTCCTGATGAAGCCATGACAGGAACGTCTGTTGTCGATAATCGTGGAGAAGGGAAGGATTTTCTTGAACTGTCACAGTCAAGATCCAAGACATTGCAGCTGGCTCCACAGGGATCATAACAGCGGGTCGCTGTTTCTTCAGGAGAGGGAGCAATGCCGCGAGAGACCCCGAACACCAACTGCCGGCGTGGTGCAGGGGATAGCGTCATGGACTGCGGAGTAGAAGGTCGCCGGTTCAATCCCACCCACCTGCAAAAATTTATTTCTTTGTAACTGACAATTCCAGAAGGTTCTACATCTTTCTTATGTTCACTTGTAAATTCTACTTGTTTCTTATGTTAACTGTTCTTCTAATTTCTGGTAAATTCTGTCTGTGTATAAATAGCAGAGCACTCTGCCTGAGAGGCAGTCAGTGCTGCGTGTATGTTGAGTTCGTAATAAACGTGCTTTCAGTATAAGTGCTGTGTTTAGTTGCCTTCAAAGTCAAGCCTGCTTCCATTGCAACGCGACAATATTATTAATTCCAACCTGGACTTTCCCTTATTATATCTTTAAAGAACCTAATTTTAAACAAAGAAATGATTGTTGCTTTTTATTTATTTATTTATTTATTTATTTTTTTTTAAGAGAGAGAGAGAGAGAATAATTAAAAAATAATGACATTCTTTTTTATTTACTTATAAATAAAATAGACACCCAAGAATGTAATTTTGGATTGATGCACCTTTAACAGACAAAGTTTACAATCGTATATCATTTTTTAAATGATTCAAAAGTCATCATCGAGTGTCTAAAACACTGTATGCCTTTAAAATATAACTAATATTTAGTTACACTGATGGAAATTAACCCTTCACTATTGAAAGTATTGATCCTGCTTTGATAACAGCTGTATCTTGCAAATGAACCTGAACATTTCTTTCTGTGAAGAAATGTTCAAATGTTTGTCAAGCTTAAGGGACTTAACTATGGGGTCATCAGTCCCTAAACTTACAAACTACTTATGAACTACCTACAACTAAGGACAGCACAAATATCCATGCCCGAGGGAGGATTCGAACCCCCGACCGTAGTGGCCGTGCAGACCGTGACTGAAGCGCCTCAGTATCCTCGGCCAACGCGGCCGGCCTTTCTGTGATGATTTTGGTCTGTGCATTACATTCTAGCAGTGTTATCAAAGAATTAATATTTGTAAAAGCCTTTTTCTTTTTTTATTATGTAAAGGTGACAAGGCCCTCACTCGTTTAATTCAAAATATTAGACAATGAGTATCAAAGTTTACCTTAAATATGACACAGACTTGGATTGTTGGTGTGAGCACTGATCGAAGCAGAGATGAAATTTTAGGATCAATACTAGATTTTGGCAACTCTGCTGCCAGGATCAATACTAGATTTTGACACCTTTGGTGCTGAGGTCAATACAACTCTGACGTTCTTTGTTGCCAGAGTTAATATTGCGTTAAAGGGTGATTGACATTTGTGTTCCTATTAAGTTTAAAAAAAGAAGAAGAAGATTGTTGACAGTAGTACAGTAATCTAATATTGAGAGCAAAGTAACTGTGCAAAGTATCCGAGATAAAGGGTGGAGCACAGTGAGAGCATCCCGTCATCACAGTGCTGTCAAAGAAAGAAGGAGCAACCAACCAACGACTGCACATCACACAAAGAGACTGACCTTGTCCAGTATTTTTTGACACAGATAGAGTACAATCAAATATTTTATACTTAGTAGTTTAGTTTTATAAACTTTCCTACTTAGTAAGGAAGTATATTTATTAAATGTGAATAAGTACAAGAGAAGGGAAGAATTTTATTGATACTGATTGAAAGGATAGATAGGAACCTTCTATTTTATAATTTGACATAGTGACATCCACCCCATGAACCACAGACATTGCCGAGGTGGGGTGGCTTGTGTGCCTCAACGATGCAGATAGCTGTACCGTAGGTGACACCACAGCAGAGGGGTATCTGGGGAGAGGCCAGACAAACATGTGGTTCCTGTAGAGGGACAGCAGCTTTTTCAGTAGTTACAGGGACAACAGTCTGGATGATTGACTGAGCTGGCCTTGTAACGTCAGCTAATGTGGCTTTGCCACACAGTCACTGCGAACGGCTGAAAGCAAGGGGAAACTACCGCCGTTACTTTTACCGAGCACATGCAGCTCTACTGTATGAAAATATGATGATGGCTTCCTCTCGGGTAAAATATTCCGGAGGTAAAATAGTTCCCCTTTCAGATCTCTGGGGGACTATTCAGGAGGATGTTGTCATCAGGAAAGACAATAATGGCTTTCTATGGATCGGAGCATGGAATGTTAGATCCCGTATTCATACAATTAAGGGAGAGGAAAACTTAATTGTGATGGGAGACTGAAATTTGATAGTAGGAAAAGGAAGAGAAGGAAAAATAGTAGATGAATATGGACTGGACAGAAGGAATGAAAGACAAAGAAAGTCACCTGGTAGAATTTTGCACGGGACATGATTTAATCGTAACAAACACCTGGTTTAAGAATCACAAAAGAAGGTTGTATATGTGGAAGAGACCAGGAGACACCAGAAGGTATCAGATATATTTTATAATGGTAAAACATAGATTCAGGAACCAGGTTTTAAACTGCAAGACATACTCATGGGCAGATATAGACTCTTACCATAACTCGTGGTCGTGAACTGTAGGCTGAAACTGGAAAAACTGCAGAAAGGTAGGAAAATAAGGAGATGGGACCTAAATAAATTGCAGGAACGTGAAGTTCTGGAGAATTTCAGAGGGAGCTTTAGACAACAATTGTCAGAAACGCGGGGAAATAAAACAGTAGAAGAAGAATGGGTAGCATAGAGAAATGAAATAGTGAAGGCAGCAGAGGACAAAATAGGTAGAAAGGCAAGACCTACAAAAATTCCTTGGATATCACAGGAAATATAAATTTAATTGATGAAAGGAGAAAATATAAAAATGCAGTAAATGAAACAGGCAAAATGGACTACAGACAACTAAGAAATAAGTTTGACAGGAAGTGCAAAATGGCAAAGCAGGAGTGGCTAGAAGCCAAATGCAAATCTGTAGAAAAATGTATAAGAAGGAGAAAAGTAGATAATGCCTACAGGAAAATAAAAGACACATTTGGGGACAAGAAAAGCAACTCTACGAATATCAAGAACTTAGAGACAATGTTGGAGGAAGGGAAGAGGAAGTATATCAAGATGAAATAGGAGATACTATACAGAGAGATGAATTCCACAGTGCCCTGAAAGACCAGGTTCGGAACAAGACCCTGGGAGTATATGACATTCCCTCAGAGCTACTTAAGTCCCTGGGAGAACCAGCCATGACAAAACTATTTCACCTGGTGTGTAAGGTGTATGAGACAAGCAAAATACACTCAGACTTTAAGAAAAATGTAATAATCCCCATTCCAAAGAAATCAGGCACAGACAGGTGTGAAAATTATGGAACCACCAGTCTGATAAGTCATGGTTGCAAAATTTTAACATGAATTATCTACAGGAAAATGGAAAAACTGGTAGAAGCTCACCTCGATGAAGATCAGTTTGGATTCAGGAGAAACGTAGGAACCCGGGAGGCAATAGTCACTTTACGACTTATCTTAGAAGATAGATTAAGGAAAGGCAAGCCTACATTTTTAGATTTTGTAGATTTGGAGAAAGCTTTTGACAATGTTGACCGGAATACACTCTTTCAAATTCTGAAGTCAGCAGGGGTAAAATACAGGGAAAGGAGAGTTATTTACAACTTGTCAAAAGCCAGACCACAGTTATTAGACTCAAAGGGCATGAAAGGAAAGCATTAGTTGGGAAGGGAGTAAGATAGGGTTGTAGCCTTTCTCCGATGTTATTCAATTTGTACATCGAGCAGGCTGTGAAGGAAATCAAGGAAAAATTTGGAATAGGGATTAAAGTTCAGGGTGAAGAAATAAAAAACATTGTGTTTTGCTGATGACATTATAATTCTGTCAGAGACCGCAAAGGACCTGGGGGAGCAGTTGAATGGAATGGACAGTGTGTTGAAGAGAGTGTAAAAATGAACATTAATAAGAGAAAAACAAAAATAATGGAATGCAGTCTTAGGAAATCAGGCGATGCGGAAGGAATTAGATTAGGTAATGAAACAATGAAGGTAGTAGATGAGTTTAGTTACTTGGGTAGTAAAATAACATGTGATGGTTGCAGTACAGAGGATATAAAATGCAGAACGGCAATTGGAAGAAAAGCATTTTTGAAAAAGAGACATTTGCTAACATCGAATATTAATTTAAGTGTAAGGAGGTCTTTTCTGAAGGCATTTGTGTGGAGTGTTGCCTTATATAGGAGTGAAACATGGACGATAAACAGTGTGGACAGGAAGAGAATAGAGGCTTTTGAAATGTAGTGCTACAGAAGAATGCTGAAGATTAGGTGGGTAGATCGCATAACTAATGAAGAGGTACTGAACAGAATTGGTGAGAAAAGGGATTTTTGGCATACCCTGATTAAAAGAAGGGATTTCTTCATAGGACACATTGTTAGACATTGAGGAATTGTAAATTTAGCATTGGAGGGAAGTGTGTGGGGTAACAATCACAGAGGGAGACCAATAGACACGTATAGTAAGCAGATTCAAGTGGATGTGGGTTGCCATTCTTATGAGGAGATGAAAAGGCTTGCTTAGGATAGAGTAGGGTGGAGAACTGCATCAAACCAGTCTCCAGACTGAAGACCATAACAACACAACAACAGTTATATAATTTTTTTTAACTATGCTTAGTGTTTAGTCATGGAACTAGAACTAAAAGCTTGTTTAGAACAACTGATGGAGAGAATGAGGAATCTAATAAGGATCTGAAGAGCTGAAAGGAGTAAGGGATGAAATGAGAATGAGACTAGGTGTAAATGACAGAAATATAAAGGAGCTAAAACAGGGCCAGGAAGATATAAAGAAAGGACAGGAGGAAATGACAAATAATTATATACATATGGGTCAAAGACAGACTGATGTAGAGGGTAAGCTAGAGGAATTATTGGCTTTACCTGTAGAATCATGAAAAGACAAAGAAAAAAGTGAAATGTCTTTTGGACTGTTGCTAAAATATGTATCAGATCAAATTTAAGGAAACCACCAAATGAAACAATCACAATTTAATCATTTGGGATCTGACACACAGTTGAAGTTAGATCATACTAAAATATGGGTATTTGAAAATTAAAAGTGGTTAATGTACCAGTTAATGAAATTAGCATTTCAGAAAAACCAATCATAAATATCAGGAAAATATTATTATTAATAACAATAACAGTGGTTATCCTGGGTCTAGCCCTGAAAACTTGAGTGGTGATAGTAGTCTTGCAAATACTTTTCAGAAAAATATAGTGTTTGGTTCACCTAAAGATGCAAGGGTAAATGGCAGGAAAAGTGACTGTTGTAGATGTGATATAGTTGAAGATTGAAAACTTGGTATGAAATCAGGTGGACAAAATTTTCCTAAGTTTAACCTAATTGTCCAGGCCACCCAGTAATATTCTTAAATTCATTTGAGGGTGATTTACCTATTAATTGGGCTCAAGAAAGATCTATTACATGTATGATTAGCTATTTAGAAGGACATGCTTATCAGTGGCCAGTAGTGAATTTTAAATGTTTTAAGATTAGAACTATTTAGCCTTGTTAAATTTTCACTTGGGAGGTTGCTGAATTTTTTTTTTGAACATCCCAGAAGATACAATCAGACATGTCATTTACAAAAAACACCTGGGAGATAAGAAGCTGTCACAGCCCTGGCACCACCTCTGTCTTCTCATCAATGAACACAATATGTCGTATTCTATCCTCACAGCTGTTTGGCTGAGCAAGCTTCCAATCGCAATCCAAACCGCCCTCACATATAACATTCTCCAGACTCCAAATGCATCTGCACCACTGACAGGGTGTATGATGCCTACCTGTGTGAGGCACTTGAGCTGTAATCTTCATTCAAGACTCAATCTTGGCAGCATGCACCCACTGCTGGGAGGGGCCACTCGTGTAACAAGGCAACTGCATGAAAGAAACCGGGCACTCAAGTTTGCCTGCACAGAGTCCGTGTGTCAGCTTCACCATCTCTGCCACACCCACCAGACCCCCCTTCACGTAGTTCCTCTGACACCAAGGATGGTTTGAATCTATTCATTTGCATCCCACAAGAGCAAGCTCCGTATTATCCTTACTGCTGCTCCATAGTCATTTAAGGGAAGCGGCAAGGTGGTGACATTTGTCGTGCAACAACCCAATCACCGAGCGCAGGATGGTTTAGGCACTGCCTCCTGCTCTGACACACACAGGTGTCAGCATGTGTTACATTCTGTTTGTGTGACATTTCTTAGTTGTGTGGTCATTTGTACCTACGTAACTGTGTTTCGAATGCCAATTTCCTTATTGACATTGGTGCTGATGTATCTTTATTTCTTTATTACTGCCTTCAATGGCTACCGGCCCTCTCCGCCGTCACAATGCTACACTTCACGCTGTCAGTGCCACTCAGCTGCCAGGTTCAATTACTTTTACTCTTTGCTTGTCACCAAAGTGTAAACTTTCATGGAAATTTTTGGTAGCAAATGTGCTGGAACCAATTTTAGGCATTCATTTCCTAACTCATCATAAACTTTCTCCTGATGATGTGCAACATTTGGTGTTTAACCACTCCACATACACTAATTTTTCTTGTGCTCCATTGAGCTCTGACTCTTTCTCTGTTAACATACTGCCCATTTGTGAGAGTTTTCAGACAATCAGAATGTTTGACACTCTGTTTTCAAAGTTGTGTCACAAACATGAGCAAGTGATCAAAATGTGCCATGAAGAGGAAAACATTATTCACAAGTGCTTTGACACCATTAAGCAATCCAAATTGCTCTCGTTGAAGTGGTTGACCTAATGTGTATGTGTGTTCCTTCTGTGCTCTCAAAATGAGGACATCACCCACCACCTTGCAGACATGCATTTGCAGCTGACATCTGCTCTGCACCAACTCATCTCTGCAGTTGCTTTGGAAGAACAATTGCTGCAAGGTTAGTATGAGTGTCACCTCACCAAATGTTTTCAGTGAGGTTGTGCCTGCACACAATGTAAATAGTGTTCATGACAGTTCTCCCCACTCATATGCAGGCATTTGCCAATGGAACTCTCTTTCAAGCCAATGGGACACTCGGCCTGTGTGGTGTTCCACTCTGGTGGCTGCCTCTAACACTTCCTCCTTCCTGCATGCCTTGCAATCATCACTTGTTTCCGCTCCACTAGTCGAGCAATCTGCTATCGCAATGCGTGCACCTCCAGCAGCTGGTGTCTGCCCGAGGAAATTTCACACAATGCCATCTTGCTTCAGAACACCTGTGGTTTCCTCAAGTAAACCCGTGGCTGGAACTGTAACTTCCCCAGTGTATCAGTTCACTCTGTCGGCTGCGAGCATTGTCAAGCCCCACTCCTCTTTGCAGCCTCCACGTGACTTACTCTGAGCCACATCCTCTCTCTCAGTCCCCACCCACCCCATCACAATAGACAGCAACCACGCACATAAACAAAGCCTTCCCGTCACTTATCGTGGTGTCTCAGTGGGCACGAATGGCAAAGTTCACAAACTCTGTCTTGTTGATTGTCCTCCCATCTCTAGCAAACTGTGCCGTCTTAGCCCAGAGATATTAGTGGCCATAGAAGAACAAATTGCAGACCTTTTAAAGTCAGGAGTCATTGAGTCATTGGTGCCCAAGTGAGACAGCTCCTGGTGTATGTGCAGCGATTACTGCAGGCTCAATGCTTGCACCCTAATGAACAATTATCCTATTCCTAACATTGCTGACTTCACGCAGACTCTGGCAGGTGCAAAAATGTTCTCAGTTGCGGACTGCAAGTGTGCTTACCACCAAATTCCTATGCTTCATGAGGTCATTGAAAACACTGCTGTTACTACTCCCTTAGGTTTATTCCACTACTGGTTCATACCTTTAAAAATGCCACACAGACTTGGCAGTGTTTTATTAATGAGATTTTATATCACCTGAAGTTTTGTTTTGTATACCTTGATGACATTTTAATATTTGGTAATTTGGTCGAGAAGAATAAGAAAAATTTACAAATCCTTCTTGATACCTCGACTGCAGCTGGCATCGTGCTTAACAATAGTAAATGCCAACTACATCAATATTCAGAGCTTCTCCTTGGTATCACAGTTTCTGCCAGGAGCCTGCCACTTCCTAAACCCTTTAAAGAATTATGTTGTTTACTTGGCATCATTAATGCTTATCGAGAACACTTACCTGGCATTGCTGAGCTGCAAGCCACGCTCACCCATGCCTTGGCTGGCGAACACACCTCTGGAAATTGGCCTGTTGCCTGGACAGATGCTATGTCTTCTGCATTCTCTGCTCTCAAAGACCTACTCTCTTGTGCTGTCACTATCTCTCACCCTCATCCTGATGCTGAAGTTTTTATTACCACTGATGCGACTCATACTGCCATCGGCGCAGTTCTCAGCCAATCTCTTGTCAGTGTCATGTCTTCTCTGCAATTCTACTCAAAGAAACTCAATGATACTCAAAAGAAATACTCTGTCTTCGATCGAGAACTCATGGCCAATTATGAGGTCTTCAAACATTTCTGCTGTGCCATGGATGTCCATTCTTTTTACATTCTAACCAGCCACAAGCCTCTTGTGGCTGCTATCATTAACCCTTTGGCAGACCCCCCTCCTATTATTTTGACTATATTTCTCAATTCAGTCCTGATGTCCACCTTCCCTGGTGTATCGGGCGAGGTTTGATGTGTTGAATCTACGGGCACTCTCCACTCTTACATTTCTCACTGCCTCAGGCATGAGATCTTTAATAAACTGCACAGTATTGCTAATCCTAGGGTAAAGGCCTCCACCAAGTTGGTCGCAGATTGGTTTGTCTGGTGCAATTGCCAAGCCTGAGCTCCCTGTCAAAAAAGGAAAATTCATACACACATCTCCCTTCCACTGGGCTCTTTCCTTATCTGTGCTGGCACTTCCAGAATGTTCATATTAATCTAGTTGGCCCCCTCCTCCCCGTCGATAGTTTTCCTTATCTGCCTATTTCCATTGATCACACCACTTGCTGGGTTGAAGGCACACCCCTTCAGAACATCACTGCAGAAACTGTCACATGTGCATTTGTGCACTCTTGGATCTTCTGTTTTGGCTGTCTGGCTGTCATCACCACTGAACTGGGCTGACAATTTGAATCTGCTCTATTTCAAAATCTGTGCAAACTGTTTGGTACCAAATGCACCCACACCAAAGCCTATCACCCTCAAGGAAATGGCTTAGTTGAGCATTGGCATCACACTCTAAAGGCAGTCCTCATGTGCCATGACACTCTTTGGTTACAAGCTCTCCTGTTGCTCCTCCTTGGTCTTCACACCACCTGCAAATCAGACCTGAAGGGCATCATCATGGAGTTTGTCTACAGACAAATCCTGCCCCTTCCCAACAAACATGTCCACCCCTACCCTCCTCCTCCTCCACCCTCCAATCTCCCATCCCTCGTCAACCATGTCCGCTTTTACTGTTCAAACTTTTCTCTTCCTTCTCCATACAGTCATACCCCTCCCTCCCCGCACGTCCCTTCTTCACTGGCAACATGCACACCTCTTTCTCTGTGATGACAATGTCCGTACCCCTCTTCAGGCCCTCACCAGCTCATGAAGAGGGGGGGACAATGCCTTCATCATCTCCGTGAACAATGCACCTGTCACTGTATCAATCAATAGGATTAAGCCAGTGTTCAAGAACACCTTTTCTCCTTCTCCTCTGTTAGACTCTGCCACCTTTCCCCCCACCATTAGTCTTGCTCCTTCACTACTGTTGCTACTCAATCCCCATCTCTCTCTTCTCCTTCTTCTCCATCCCCTTTCCATGATTTCTCCCTTACTCCTCTTCTCCTACCCTAGAATTTGTTGTGCATGTCCCCCCTCCTCTTACCTCAGACATTTCTATAATACTTTGCGATCTCTCGGTTTTTATTTTCTGTTCGACTTCTTCTGCTTCCTCCCCCCCCCCCCCCCTCCCAATCTCCTGCCAATGAGTGGTAGCTGCTACGACACATGCCCCTTCCTGCCACATCATCTCACATGCTGTTCATACCTTTATTTGACCTTCCACTGAGGTACTCATCATTGCTCCACTAGGCTCTGCCCACCTATCAATGCGCCCATCCCGAACTGTCCGCCGCCCTTGCCGTCTCTACAAATTCTTCTTTAAGGCACCAACAACCCACTGCCACTCACACACATCACTTGCTCTGGACACCCTTGAGCTCACCGTCACCTGGATGCCGAGGCAAGTTCTGCCTGACGCCTTGGTCTCCCCTCCCCACTTTCTCAATATGTACTGTGCACTGCAGAGGGAGGGGAAGGGGCTGTGTGGTGACCATTCAATGCTCACCTCAATATCTTTCCAGCTGGCATCTTTGGGGCTACAGCCTCTCTGTGCTCACCAGACATTTTTGTATTCAGTTATGTACTAGTTGTTGATATATGCACAATAAAGTGTGTAAATTGAGTAAATGTGGTTATCATTGGGGCTCCAACTCATGTTAAAACCATAATGTTATTGGGCTGTGGCAGCAGAAGTCCAACTCAATTGCTAACAGCACATCACCTGCAGCACCTCTCATATACTTGTGGCATATTGGTTGGACTCACATTACAGGTAAATGTTGCCTTGGTCAGAGAAGCCCGATTGATATTAAGGTTCCATTCTGGTACAGACCACACAAAACCATGGCCTCATATTGTCAACAAGAACTGTGCCAGTTAGTGGTAGCTCCATAATGAATAACAGCTTCCACATCCCGCAGCTATCCTCCTGATCGGATTCAGAAGCAAATTACCAGAGCCACCTCCTCATCCCCCCAAATCCAGAACCTTCCACCAAAGAACCCCAAAAGGGCCCCTTTTGTCACCGGATACTTTCCAGGACTGGAGCGGACTCTGAATCCATCCTTAATGACATCTTTCCCACTCCACCAAGAGCGTCTTTCCTCTGCCCACCTGACCTTCGTAACCTCCTAGTCCATCCCTATGAAATCCCCAAACCACCTTCCCTACCCTCTGGCTCCTACCCATGCAACCGCCCCCATTGTAAAACCTGCCCTATGCACCCTTCCACCACCACTTACTCCAGTCCAGTAACCCAGAAGGTGTACACAATCAAGGGCAGAGCCACTTGCGATAGCACCCACGTGATTTACCAACTGACATGCCTGAACTGTGAAGCGTTCTATGTGGGAATAACCAGCAACAAACTGTCCATTCACATGAATGGTCACAGGCAGACAGTGTTTGTTGGTAATGAGGATCACCCTGTGGTTAAACATGCCTTGGTGCACGGCCAGCACATCTTGGTGCAGTGTTACACCATCAGGGTTATCTGGACACTTCCCACCGACACCAACTTTTCAGAACTCCGGAGATGGGAACTTGCCCTTCAGCTTATTCTCTCCTCCCGTTGCCCACCTGGTCTCAACCTCTGCTAAATTCAAATTCCCGCCCACCATCTTTAGCATCTTTGCCTTGGTTCTGTGGACAGAGCCTCTACCTCAAGTGGTATCTCTCTCCAACTCCTTTGCTTTTTAAAAATGTCTGTCTAGGTGTGTTTGCGTTTGGATATGTGTGAGTGTGTGTGTATTTGTTTACCTTCCTTTTTTTCCCCTAAGGTAAGTCCCTCCACTCCTGGGATTGGAATGACTCCTTTTCCACTCCCTTAAAACCCATATCCTTCCCTTTCTCCTCTCCTTTCTTCCTCTTTTCCTGAAGAAGCGACCAATGGTTGCGAAAGCTTGTATGTGTGTTTGTGTGTGATTTTATTTGTGTCTGTCGATGAGCATGTCCTTTGGGTAAGTCATCCATTTGTAGATGAAGATTACTTACCAGGCGAAGGTGCACACATACTGATAGTACTACAAATACATAAAACACACACACACACACACACTCACATACACAAACACTAGTTTTCACAGCCTAGCTGCTTCTTCAGGCAGAAGGGAAGGAAACGGAAAAGGAATTGATGAGGGTTTTAAGAGAGTGGGTAAGGAGTCATTCCAATCCTAGGAGTGGAAGGACTTACCTTAGGGGAAAAAAGGAAGGTAAACAAACACACACACACACACACACACACACATATCCACACACAAACACACCTAGGCAAATGTCTGTGTTTGTTTGTGGATATGTGTGTGTGTGTGTGTGTGTATGTGTATTTGTTCACACTTTTGTGTGTGTAGTGCTACATTGAATCCAAACATGAAGATGCATGGTTTTCTTTACACTGTGAAGTTTAAGAGAAAAGTAATTTCTTGCACCGAGATGACATTTAATCAAGGCGATGCACATATTATGCAGGTGAAAACACACAAAATTGCATGAGAACAGAAGATAAAGGATTTCAAAGGAAACCACAATTGTTGTGTGGAGCTTTAAAATATTTTAACACTTTCACTGGTTCGTATGTAAACATACACTAATCATTTTGGGACGAATCTGGATATATTGAGAAATTATTTTTTGACAAGTGGCATGGAAAAATCAAGTTGCATAGTAAATAATTAATTCTATTCCTGCTTTATGGGTTATAGGTTATTGTATGTATCCTTGTCTGCTCAGTGAATTAATAAAGCCTGTAAAGTGATTTTTAAAATTTATTATTATTATTATTATGCAGACCTTTGTTTTCGTAAATCTTTCTTCCATGATGTAAATTTTAGACTAAATTTCAGGTTTTTTTTCTTTCTTTTGTCGAATCATATAAGACAACCACAGATTTTAAAGCACCCCCCCCCCCCTTTTTATGATTCAGCCATTGTCTTATCTGCAGAAATATAGGGTACTTTAACTCATATTGCATGTGTGCAAAATAACCACCAGCTGAGTCTAAAATGGTAATTTAATTAAGCAGAGCAGCTGTCCATGAACAGCTGAGGTGGTACCCTGCTGCCCAAACTTTCCTCCTAAATTGCTTATCATAATCCCAATTCCAAAACTGTATACTATGAATTCGATGACCATGAATCATGTTTCTGGGTGTTCTGATTGGAAGGTTGGTAGTTTAGGTTGGAAACCTGGTTGTGTATCTAAAAGTCCTGTCCAAGCTCAGCAACAGACACGACCTAAATTATGTAATTACGGATGGAAAACAAGCCTTATCTCATGGCCAAGCCAGTTGGACCCAATAGTTCATTATGAACTGATTTGATTGACCACTCCTAATGCAGTTGAACCAGTAAAAGACCTATGAGGTAGTGTCTAATACAAATGAATTAAGGCCCAAATACGGTCTTATTCATTTGAGGCTCTTTACTTGTGGCATTTCACCAATTCCTGTAATAGTCTATTGTTGGTGTACTTATATACATATATCACCTCACCTTACCATGGCAAGAATGGAAACAGAAAATTCTGCAATAATGGCAGAAGGACATTCTGCATGTACCAAGCATTGGTGAGAGTTATTGTTTATCGCACCCTGGGCCATAATGCCTGGGGTTGAGTTAGTGCGTCTTAGATAAATGTGCTCTATGATACAGTACTCAACAGGTCTACGCCATACGCACAAACGACCAACACCTGCATGTAGGCAGAATCTGCTTTCATCGCTGAAGACCACATGTCACTATTCCAACTTTCAAGTGGTCCTCTGGTGGAACCAGTCAAGCTGTGCAAGTCGATGCTGTGGCGTGAGTGGAAAATGGGTCAGAGGTGTGCATGTCTATAGTTCCAATTCTCTAACGAGTTGGAAATGGTTTGTAGTGACTCTTGTGGCCTCATAAACCTTCTTATCTATTCTGTGGTAGCTGCACAATCTGCCATTACTGCCCTTACAATACAAAATCTTGGTGGACATCTGTGCTGTGTGAACATCCAGAACTTCATCTATGAGTGTGAGAATGTTCATGTAATCATTGCAACCAACACTATGTGATGATACATAACTAAGTTTAGCAGTTTATAATGTGAATTATCATAGAAGAATCTCTCAAATATTTTTCTACCTATTGTATACAAAGCTCACTAAAAAGGCGATTTTTTTTAGTTCTAAAACTAGTGAGTTATGCAGTGGTTATATCGTTTGCAGAACCTACAAATGCAAGTTATTCAAAATTGATTTGAATAAGCTCATTTCTAAAGTTTTCTTTTGTAAAATACATGCAAAGTAAATCCATACTTTGATGGATTTCTGATTTGTTAAACATTATGTAATTAAGCGTTGTTAAATTTTTCATTTACTGAATCATTATAGTCGGTGTCAGCTACAAAGGCAGCCCCTGTTTTTAGCCATTCTGCACATCCCCCTCCATTACTGCAATGGCAGCCAATAATGTTCATTCTGTAGGCTCATGGCTGGCCGTGAGTTATGCAATGGTTTTCCTGCAGGCGCAACTGTTGGCACTTGGCCGTAGCTCCTCCCTTCCTCGCTTCCCCATTCGCTCCACCGCTATGCACAGAAGCCCCTTCTTATATGACACCAGGTGTACCTTATAGATGAAGTAGAAAAAAAGATATTGTGTTATTTCAGTCTGGGCTGACACATGCAGTTCATTTACATTTTCTTGTAACTGAATGCAATGGCTCTGGACCAAAGATTGTCAAATCATGAAGACTACCCAATCAGCTATCATATGTTCCAGTTGAATTTCATTATTTTTAATTAATTGAAAAGCATTAGAAAATACTCCTTGTTATAAAATCAATTGTAATGATGAAATTGTAAGTCATATGACATGTCGTAAATTCTTATGTAAATTGCATTTAAGAGGACGACTTGATGTATCGGATCTGATACCATCACAGTAGATACATAAGGGCTACTCTCTTGAATGTCTTATGTGTGGTTTCTCAGGTGCTAGTCGCTATTATTGAAGTTTTGCTGCCTGGAGAGTCTGCCCACTGAGTGTGTAGACCGCTGCCTGTACTGCCCGGACGAATCCTCGCCTGTCGACTCCACTGCCAAAGGAGACTGCCTGTTGTCTCTGCAGCCGACTGGCTTGTCTCTGCTGGTAGAAGTGTTGCTGGCCTGGTCTGGTTCTGCCAGGCTGCTCCGCCCATCACTGCTGTCGGCCCGCTCTTTGGTTAACCAGACTGGCTCCTCTCCACCTGTTGCCACTGCTGCTGCCTGCTGCCCATTGAGTCAGCTGGCTGGTTCCTGTCAGCCATTCTTCTGCTGACATTGCTGCCTGCCCTCTCTGTTCAGCCCGACTGTGCCCAGACTCCATCGCCACCTCCACAGCCCTCACCGCCACCACCCCAGTTGTTGGTGATTCCGCTGCTTCCTGTGGTTGGAGCCGCCTCCTACTCTGGCCACTGCCACAGCTGTTTCAGCTCTGTGGCAACCACAGGACACTGCCGCCACTGCCGCTGCTGCCCTCAGTGGGACTGCCGTCACCAGTGCACTTGCCCACACCACTGCCTTCATTGTTTTCCATCTGCTCCTTGTGTGTATGTGTGTGTGTGTGTGTGTGTGTGTGTGTGTGTGTGTAGTCCCTCTGTCCAGGTATGTCCCTTCCATTAACCTCAGTTTCATTGACCATCATCTTCACCGCCCGACTCTACTTGCAGTGACCACAACTCTGCTCTCCTCACCTTTACCACAAATGTCTGTCACGCCAACAATCCTCGCCCGCCCCCACCTCCTCACCCCATCCTTGATTATTCCCTTAGCAGACCAGGATGCCTTCCATCTTTACCTCACCCATCAGGTTGAGAGCTACCCCTTTCCCCTCCATACCCAAGATAGACCACACTACCTCATTCCTTCAACAGACCATATCACCACCATTTACACCGGTTACTACCCACACCTGTGGAAAATTTCCTGTGTCCTCAAGTTCCTTAAACCTAACAAACACTTCTCTGATGCCTTCTCCTACCATCAAATTTCCCTCACCCCAGTGTTAAGCAAGGTCTTCAGATCGATCCTATCCCATTGGATACATCACCACCTTCAACTTCACCACCCTCTCTCTGACACCCACATTGGCTTTCATCCTTCCTTCTCCACCAACAACCAACTACTTCATCTTACCCAACTCCTTTCCCTCTAGTTCAATTCCTGTTGTGCTGCCATCTTTGTATCTGTAGACCTCAAATAGGCCTATGATCTGGCCTGAATCTTCAAACTCCAAACCTATGCTCTTAACATCAACCTTGTCCAGGTCATTGCCTCCTTGCTCTCCAACTGCCTACCTATGTTACTGTCTGCAACACTGATTCCCATATTTGCTATCCCTCTGCTGACGTGCCCCAAGGTTCCATCCTTTCTCACCTCCTTTATCTCCTGTATACTGGAGATATGTCATAGCCTACCCCACCCTCCCCCACATACACGTCTTCCAATATGCTTATGACACCACTTTCCTTGCCTTAGCTCCCACCCTCTTCCATTCCAATCGCCTTCTACAAGAACACATTGACTTTGGAGCAGGCAGTGACTCCTACCTATAAATCCAGCCAAAACGCAGATGATCATTGTAGGTTGCACCACCCATTCCTTCCACCCCCATGATTTCTACCTCACTCTCCATAACTGTCCCAAATTACTCCTCCTCCCACCCTACAGTACCTGGGATTCAGCATAGATTGCACCCTCTCTTGGACCCCCCCCCCCCCCCCCACCTCTGCACCATCCAAGAAAAGCCCACTCCCACCTCTGTCTCCTCAAACTCCTTCTTGGCTGAACCTGGGGCGTGAGCCCTTCTACCGATATACCATCCTCTATACCTACAAATCCCTCATCCATCATATACTCTGTGTCTCCCATCCTGCCTGGATCTCTGCCCCTTCTACAAGTCCTTGGAGATCCTTGAATGCCATGCTTTCCACCTCATCTTCCACATCCCTTCCTATCCCTCCTCCACCATGCGGCTCTTCTATGACCTCATCCCTTTCCCCTGCCTTGTCTGCTGCATTGAACACCTCCACCTCTATTTCCTCTACCGTAAACTGGTTCCTCCCCACCCTATTGTCCATCCTCTCCTCACTAATCATGTTCTGTTGTCATGCCATTTCCACTGTATACCCCCACTCTCCACCATCCTTACCCTTTCCTGTGGCAATTTCCACAACTTCCACTTCCCTGATGATGCCCTCTACCCAGACATATATCCCTCAAACCGCTCTCATCCTCCTTTCTATACCAATTCAAAAAGTTCCTTTTTCCTGGCTAAAATCCAGTCTCAAATAAGTACTGTCTTCTCATGGCCTAACAATAAAGGTAAAAGGAGGGTTATGGTTTATTATTCTGTCAACATCATTAGCCATACATATTCCCTTCTCTGTATTCGACTATCACCTTCAGTGACCTTTAATTTGTCAGGTTGCACCAGTCTTAAATCTTACGAATCTCATATTACAGAAACACATCTCTGTGACACAGGCATCCCTGAACACCTCTGCTTCGTCCTCAAGACAATACGTGTGTTCAATCCCCACTACACACATCCCATCTCACACTTGAATCTGTTACATTCCAGCATCTTGATAAACATTTCTCATAGTGCCTCCCCAACTTGTCCAGCCTGCTCACATCCTACTGCTGCCTTGGTACACCACTATTCAACCCCTACCTTATTCATAGTTTTATTTTTTTTTTTTATTTGTTTTTTCTGTTCCATAGGACCCACTTGAGGAGTAAGACTCCATGGTCATGGAACAAGTCAATACATTGTTACACAAGAATGGTAATAGAAAATTTTTAAGTAGTCCTTTGCACACGACAATCTTAAGACAAAGTGAAAAGAATCAATAAAGAAAAAATGAATTAGCTTAATTGTTTCACTTTTCTAGGAGTTCCTCGACAGAATAAAAGGAGTGAGCCACGAGGTAACTCTTCAATTTAGATTTGAAAGCATGTGGATTAGTGCTAAGATTCTTCAGTTCTTGTGGCAGCTTATTGAAAATGGATGCCGCAGAATACTGCACCCCTTTCTGCACAAGTGTTAAGGTGGTGTGGTGCAAATGTAGATTAGACATCTGTCTAGTATTCACCGAGTGAAAGCTACTAACTCGTGGGAATAAGCTGATATTATTAACAACAAACGACATTAAAGAAAAAACGTATTGTGACGCCAGAGTAAAAATTCCCAGACTACTGAATAGGGGTCGACATGACGTTCGCGAACTTACACCAGATATTGCTCGAACCGCCCGTTTTTGAGCCAGAAATATCCTTTTTGCATCAGGCAAGTTACCCCAAAAAACAATGCCGTATGTCATAAGTGAGTGAAAGTAAGCAAAATAGACTACTTTTCGTGTTGAAAAATCACTTATCTCAGATATTGTTCTAATGGTAAATATAGCAGAATTTAGTTTTGGAACAAGATCCTGAACATGGGCTTTCCATGACAGCTTACTGTCTATATGAACACCTAGAAATTTGAACTGTTCAGTCTCGCTTATCACATGCCCATTATGTTTAATCAGAATGTCAGATTTCGTCAAATTATGTGTTAGAAATTGTAAAAACTGAGTTTTACTGTCATTTAACATCAACTTGTTTTCTATTAGCCATGAACTTATCTCTTGAACTGCATTATTTGATACTGTGTCAATATTACGAGCAACATCCTTCACCACCAAGCTGGTATCATCAGCAAACAAAAATATTTTACAATCACCTGTTATACTCGAAGGCATATCATTTATATAAATAAGAAACAGCAATGGTCCCAAAACAGACCCCTGGGGCACCCCATACTTAATTGTGCCCCATTGGGATTGCACGTCATAGCCATTTTCTACACTGCGGAGAATTACCTTCTGTTGTCTATTATTAAAGTAAGAGGTGAACCAGTTGTGGGCTACTCCCCGTATTCCATAATGTTCCAACTTTTGCAACAATATTTTGTGATCAACACAATCAAACGCTTTTGTTAAATCAAAGAAGACGCCTAATGTCCGTAGCCTCTTATTTAACCCACCAAGTGCCTCACAGAGAAACGAAAATATAGCGTTTTCAGTCGTTAAACCACTTCTAAAACCAAACTGTACGTTTGACAGGAAATTATGTGAACTGAAATGATCAATTAATCTTGAATATACAGCCTTTTCAATAACTTTGGAAAAAACCGATGGCATAGAAATAGGTCTATAGTTGTCCACATTATCCCTTTCTCCTTTTTTATGAAGGGGTTTCACTACTGAGTACTTTAATCTGTTAGGAAACTGTCCATTCTGAAAGGAAAAATTACAAATATGGCTTAGTACTGGGCTAACATATGAAGAACAGTACTTTAGAATTCTGCTAGATACCCCATCATATCCACAAGAGTCCTTAGTCTTTAGTGATTTAATTATTGACTCAATCTCACCTATGGAAGTATCATGAAGGATCATTTCAGGTAACAGCCTTGGAAACGCATTTTCTAAAAACGTTATATGATTACCTGTATAAACTAGAGTTTTGTTTAGTTCCTCTACTATATTCAGAAAGTGATTATTGAATATTGCACATATATCTAACTTGTCAGTAACAGAAACATTCCTACTACGCACTGACGTTATATCTTCTACCTGCTGCTCCTGACCAGACACTTCCTTCACGATTGACCAGATAGTTTTAATTTTATCCCGAGAGTTTGCTATTCTTTTTGCGTACCACATACTTTTTGCATTCTTAATGACATTTTTCAGAACCTTACAGTACTGTTTGTAATGAGCTACTGCATCTTCATTCTGACTGCTTCTAACATTTTGATACAACTCCCGCTTAGTTCTACATGATACTCTTATCCCCTTTGTCGGCCACCCTGGCTGTCTGTTACTGAAAGTACCCTGTTTTGAGCGTTCTAGTGGAAAGCAACTTTCAAACAGCATAATAAATGTGTTCAGAAAAGCATTATATTTATCATCTGCATTATCAGCACTATAAACATCCTGCCATTCTTGTTCCTTAATTAGGCTTAAAAAGGTCTCAATTGCAACTGGATTAACTTTTCTGAGTAGTTGATATTTATGTTTAACATTTGTTTCAGAACAAATACTGTTTAGAATTAAAAGTTGGGCATCGTGGTCTGATAGGCCATTTACTATTCTGCTGACAGAGTGCCCCTCTAATAATGAAGAATGAACAAAAATATTGTCAATGGTAGAACTGCTATTTCCTTGCACTCTCGTTGGAAAAAATACTGTTTGCATCATGTTATAGGAATTAAATAGATCTAACAGCTGACTTTTCCTTGAGCTATCACCTACGCAATTAATGTTGAAATCTCCACATACAATTAAATTTTTATACTTCCTATACAGTGAACCCAGAACCAATTCCAGCTTGGGCAGAAACATTTTAAAATCTGAGTCAGGGGATCTATAAATAACAACTATTACTAGTTTAGCTCCATTAACATTAACAACTCCTGCACAACATTCAAATATCTGTTCTGTGCAGTTGTTTAGAAAAATCGATTGACTCCGATGAAAAATCGTTTTTTACTTACATAGTGCTCTTCCTCATGAACACCTCATGGCACCCAGACCTTCAAAATGAAAACCTATTTCCCATTCCAATCACCATACACCACCAATCCTTCCTCCACCCCTAATAACTATCCACACAGGAACACTACCCTTGTCAGCCAATATCATCCAGGACTAGAACAACTGAACCAAATTCTTTGTCAGGGCTTTGATTGTTTATCATCATTCACTGAGATAAATCCTATCAATGATGCATCTGACTCCTAAATTGGTGTTCCATCACCCAGTAAACCTCCCCAATATCCTAGTCCATTCCTATCCTACTCCCAATCCCAACATCTTACCACAGGGGTCATATTGTTATGGAAGATCCTGATACAAGACCTGCCCGATCCACCAAATCAGCACTCCCTATTCCAGTCCCATCACAGTCTTATCCTATCTCAATCAGAAGCCAGACCAACTTTGACAACAGCCATGTGATTTACCAACTCTGCTGCAATTACTGCACAGCCTACTACATTGGGGTGTCTGCCAACCATCTATCCATTATAATAAATGGCCACTGTCATTCCATGGTCAAAGGCAGGCTGGGCCAACCTGTAGCACAGCATGAACTGAGCTTAACCCAGATAATCCTAAAATAATTTTATTTTAAATTTTTGTTTGTCTTCTATTATGTTATTACCATTAGTTACGACAGTCACAGAAAACTGTTTTTACAACAATTGTTCTTATACTTTAGTGACAACAGGCCTTCCTTCCATAAGGATAGCAGGATAATATGACTATTTTCAACAGTATTACAATAGCCTAGAATTTAGTACTGAAAGACACAAAATGTGATATACAGACTGCTAAATCACATTCACACATTTAGTTGTTTTTCTTCATACACACTCTGCATTGCCAATATATTTTCTTGTTTGTTTTGGCGCCTACTACTAGTAGGTAACCAGTATAGATAGTCATCCTCTATCATCTGGATTCAATTCATCATGGTTGCAAACATGAAAAACATGATAAAATAGTCTTGGTCCCTTGATATGGAGTTGGAGACAAATTCATTATGGCTATAATTTTTCCTACCTAGAACATTTTCCTGCTTGGGATCACAATGTAGCTATGAAAATCAGCATTTAATTTTCTGTGCAGTCTCCCAATGTGTTCATTTTTTATGCATACTGATTGTTGCAAGTTGTTTATAACCCCTCCCCCAAAAAATTGTTCAAACTATGGAGAATCAAACAGTGTTTTAGCACCAATGCGACCACATGGATTCAAACTAACAATTTTTTACTGTGTGCGCCAGAGTAGATTACACACAACTTCCTAAAGATGTCTGGTAGGCAGCGAATCTGTCCACCCAAAGCTCCAAAGATGCCGAGTTACAAAGATATGATGCCTTTGGTGTTGCTCAGTTGCCACCCCGCCACCCCCCTCCCCCAAGCAGTTTGGGGGGAGGGGGGAGGCAGCGTGACAAATGCTTTGGGCAGCACCTGCCTTGGAATGCACGTAACTGGCAGTTCAACACTGTCCTGAAGCAGAGGCTTGCGCAAGCAGCAGTGAAATGGATGCATGCAGGTGTCTGCGTAGTGGACAGCCCAAGCAGAGTGTGACGATCAGTGTGCAGGAGTCAGCGGGGCAAAGATGAGCACCTCTGATGGTGGGAGGAAGAAGGCTTGAATGTTGGTTAGATTCACCTCATGGGGTAGGAGAATCTGTTTCATCAAATGCCAGTTAGAGCCAGAGGGAGAGGAGGGGGAGGTTGAGGACAGACACAGGACAAAAACGGAGTATTACCAGATGATGATAGAAAGATCAGTGGAAAGAGAAGGGGGAACTGGAACGACAAACTCAAGGGCATGGAGGAGGAATGGGGGAAAGTAAGAAACCCCAAAAAGGGGAGAAAGGAGAGAGGAGTGACAGTGGAGAGGATGCGGGAGAAGAACAGAAGGTGAACACCAGGCTGTGGTGTGAATGTGCTGGAAGCCAAAGACGTTACATAAATTCTGGAAGAGGACAGACTCAAATTGCTGCCCTCGTCAGTGATGATGACCATGGGGCAGCCAAAGTGAACAATCCAGGAATGTAAAAAGGCACAGGTGACAGTCTTCACTGTAATGTTAGGAATGGGTGTGGCCTCTGCCCAATTTATGGTGTGATTGATGGAAACTAACAGGTAGCAAAATCCATTGACAAGAAGATGGGGGCCAAAAAGGTCAACGTGAACATTTTGGAAGCCACTGGCGGGGATAGGAATAGAACCCAAGGGACTTTGCTTTGTTGACAGGGGCGTCAGATGCAAGCCCAGGCTTGGCAGTCTCACCTCATGTCCTGCCAGTC
This sequence comes from Locusta migratoria, assembly GCA_026315105.1. NCBI lineage: Eukaryota > Metazoa > Arthropoda > Insecta > Orthoptera > Acrididae > Locusta > Locusta migratoria. Next base: position 158,823,027 of record CM048751.1, on the reverse strand, counting down.
AAAATGGTCAGTGATTAGTCTGATGGAAGCCTTGATGCCAGATGGGCTACATTGTGAAGTTTAATCAAGATTTCTCGTCTGAGGCAATGAGGAATGTAGGAGCGTGGAGTAGCCATCGATTCGTCACACAAAACCTCACCAGAGACACTAGGGAAGGTGGTGTGGATGGGTAGAAGAGGAGAGTTAGTCTCAAGAAGAAGTTGCATAGTATCCTTGTCCCCAGCCTGAAAAGTGACAAGATTAAATAGATTGTCTTTGTAGATGGCTAAGAGTTCATGATCATAGGCAAAGTACTTTTTGTGCATTGCTACTAGTGTCACTAGCGGTGTCACTAGCATCTGTTGTGATGAAAAGTTCAGCCTCGGGATAAGGGTGAGCAATAGTAACTGCTCAAGCTAAAAGATCTTTGAGGGGATAAATGCTGAAGTCATGGTGTTATTCTAAGGTACGTGACATTCACCAGAGGTTTGTTTGCTGACTAGTGTGTCTGTCAGGGGTGCTTAAATCTCATCCACACTGGGTAGATGAGTCGATAATTTGGGGGCATGACAGTGCCCCTGCCAAGTCAAGCACACGGCCCTGCCATCCTTTTCTTGAAGCAGTAGATGGCACTTTTGACCCCCCTGTATCTCAGTTGGGGATAAAGATAGAAGCCTGAATTTTTGGTTGCCAAGAGTACTACTATATCTAGCTATATTTTCAAATTATGATATTCTACATGTTATAGCTTACAAAATATTAGCAGTCAAAAATCACTAATTCTGTCACTCACTGACTCACCGATCATCAAAATTCTAAGGTACTTCTAGCAGACATAAAGACGTCAAATTTTGTATTTAGATAGTTTTTAGCCTGTAATGGAAGGAAAAATTCAAACATCTGTAAATATGAATTCCATTTTGCAAACACATTTTCGCTTGACGAAATAGTAACTGTATCTGCAGGGTGTAAGTAGTATATTGTTAGTGGTCTTCTGGTAACATACTGCATTCTTGTCAAAGAGGTCGCGGGTTTGAGTCCAGGTGCTGTAACTTTTTTTAATTTTTTAATTTTTATTTTTATTTTAACATAGCCGTTACCTTTCTACTAAGTGTAGAGTCGTCAGAAATGACATGTTGCACATGATTAGAGAATGAAGAAGAAATTGTAAGATATAGCTTAAATTGCTGCATATGGGGACAGTACTAATTACACCAACATTCTAGATTGATTTCAGCTATAAATGAGAGAATAGTTGCTCGTAACATCGAAAATTTCATCACACAATGCAGAGCAAAAATGTTAGACCAGGAGCAAAAACATTAGACGCTGGTTTCAAAACACAACTCGGCAGAGATTTGGGGATGCCATTGTAGCAAACTTGAAGAGTGAAGTACTGATTTTCTATGATAATATTATCAGAAGACCAATGAAACATAATTCAAAAGATGATTTGCTGTGGATGTGCACAATACAATAATCATGAATGTACATAGCCAATAAGAGTGGTAAAATGCAACAGATGTTTTGACAATTTAAATGCTCCACCTATAATAAAAGTGAATGTCAAAAACTGAAGTGCTACCAACTACTGGCCTAGGGATGATCAACATTAGGAAAACAATGATAGGAACATCAATGTTAAGATAAATTCAAAGATTTCAGTGTACAATGAACATCAAAAGGAAAACATCGACATTCAAGAATATCAATGTTTTGGATGCTAAAACAAACAATCCTTTGCAGAACCAATGACACTCATTATGAAACTGACACTACCAAATACAGTATTATTAGACTCCCTGTCACTTTAAACAACATATCCACAATTATTTGTATACAATATAACAGTCATAAGAAATAGGGATAAAATGATATAATTATGCCACTTTTAGAGTTTTGACATAAAGGCTAAATTTTACTTACAGCATTGGCATAGTATGAAAATGTTGGCAATGAAATTTTTGCTTTATGAGGGGTACATAGAAGAACTTGTCAACTGCAGAGCAGGAACAAAATTAATTATTTACTTCATGGTCAACTCGAAAGACTATGCCTCTTATTCTACGTGACTGGTTTTCGGAAGTGTCTCATTCCTTGTCGCTGCCAATTTCATACCACTGATGTGCCACAGATATATATTAACTATACATCTCTAGCTGGGTTTACACTAGCAAGTCACTTGCAGAAATTATTGATGCAATTTATTGTGATTCACTTACAAATGTCTTTACACAACAGTTGCAAGAAGTAAGCAAGAAACTTCCGCAAGTACTTTGACAAGTAACTTGCAGACACTGTTCACATGTACTTTTAGTGAGAGCAAGTAAAATAACAAGTAGATGGGTCATTTATACTGTAGCTCTTTTAATTATTATGAAGAACACAAAAGAAATGAATCCTAAAAGCTGCAAGTAACTTGCAGAAGCTTCTTGCTCACTGTTCACACTGAAAGTCGGATACTTGCAGCAAGTCACTTGTGCAATACATTGCAAAGGCCACAAGTCCACTTTGTGACATATTTACACTCACAAGTAGTTCGTCATGTTTCTATGAGAAAGTGAATTGCTGCAATAACTTGCTAGTGTAAACTCAGCATATAATGGTCTATGAGTTGTATGTCTGTGAATCGGCCTTGGCACCATGTTAAAGATTCTTTATCAAATAACATAGGATGAATGTATCGAGAAGATTAGTGCAATATTGGTGTTAGTGTGAGTGCCAGCATACTGAAGATTCTTTATCAAAGCAGAAAATTAGTGTAATATCGGTGTTTGTGCGATTGCTAACATGCTGTCAAAAAGTATGCTGAAAACCATTGCATCAAAGCCTCATAGAAAAATTTTAAAATAGTATAGGGAGTGGCCTTTAAGGAAATCCATTGATGATGTACAACAAATGATACCAGAGAAGAAAAGAAAGAGGATTATCTCCAAAAATAAATAGACCTTTGTGAAATAAAAGTTATTAAGTTGTATCTCAGAAAAATGTGGGGAATGAAATACGAAACTAGATTAGATTAATACTTGTTCCATAGATCATATAGACAACATTTTGTAATAATTTGGAATGTGCATTATACTCATTATACTGCAAGATCACTAAATAATTATGCCAAAATGCGCTAGTTTTCCAAAAACATCCATCTCCACAGTCCAATGGACAAAATAGTAGATTGCCATGTAGAGTGCCTAGGTTCGATTCCCAGTTTGGTCACAGATTTTCTCCACTCGGGGTCTGGGTGATGCGTCATCCTCAACATCATCGACGCGCAAGTCGCCTAAGTGGCATCACCAAAAGACTTCCACCGTGCAGGCCAAACACAATCCCAAAAGGGTCTAATGCCCAAGAATTTCACATGAGATTATCATCAAGCCTAAAAGCACTTCCAGCTGGAGCCCACTATAATCAAAGTTATAGAGATTCCAATTTCATATCACAGTTATTATTAACGCTCTCAAGCTTGATTTTTTCTCAAGAAAGAATTTCTTTTATTCTTTAATCTCATAAGTTTTAATTGTACTGATTTTAGGAGAAAACTGTATGCAATTACATGTAATCATTTTCATACCATACAATTGTGTGCACTATAAAATGAAATACCGTTGCAGCAGTTTGAATATTGCATAGCTGCCAACCTTAAGAACAGATTAGGGGGTGGGGGTGGGGGGGGGGCATGCAACACAACATGTTCCCACCAAAACCTGATATAGATAATTAAATTCAGTACTTATGTCACTTTCCATTCATAAATAATGACATTCCATGGATTAAAAACTATTGTAAATGAAAAAGAATCAGATTAGTTGCAAAAACAAAACAAAATATATCAAGGATGCCTAAGAAAAATATCTGTAATTTTCAAATAATGCAGTCAACAATCGAAAGATTGGTTTGAACACCACAGTGCTTTACTAGGCATGGTCCTGTTTGGAGGTGGTATGCCGTTGCCTTCCTCTGACCTTCGAACTGACTTACCCAGCCATTTATAGGGGGAGCTACAGTTTAACGTTGGTTCCAAACCATGGCGCTACTTGGTATTTTTCACATGAGAAATACTGTCAAAGGTGAAAGAAGTGGAAACTGAAAGATAAAAATTCTAGGAGCTGGCAGGGATCGAATTCGCGACCTTTCGACTTGTAGTCTGCCACTCTACCACTGTGCAACCGAGGTGCACCTTATAACTTATTAATGAAAATAAAACACAGAATCAAAATTCACTCACATTACATTATGTAGTGAGATACCTGTTGTCCTTTGTGCCCTATACATAAAAATATTTACAAATTATTCTCCCTCATCCACTGCCTCTTCTTCCTCCTTCACAATGTGTCCTCATCTCCTGACTTCTCTTCTTCCTGAACCCTTCTACACTTAAATAAATAAATAAAAAATTTAAAAATACTTGATTGTTGACTGATTTTGATCTTCTCTTGAGTGATAATTTTGTTGCACACTTAGCAAGCGAAATCTGCTCTTTCGTGAAAGTGTTTTGATAACATGCTTTTCAGGAGACAAATGGCTCATTTTACTTATCATCAATGGATTTAAAGTTGTAGTGTTCAAACTATAATGAAATTCAGTGGCGTTTATCCTTACTATACTAAACATTTTCTCACAGGCAGCATTGCTGTGAGGAACAAGCAGTAATGGAAGCATGAGTTTGCACAGTGATGGATGTTACAACTGATGAAAAAGATTTATTTCTTCTGGACTTAATGTCTATAAGTTCCATGTTTTTTAATTACTCATTCTAGTGGAAATTTTTCTTTGATGTAGCTTCACGAGTTGACAAAAAAACTTCTGATGTCTTCATAAAATCTTTCAAACTTGGTAAGATGCATGTAGCTTCTGGTGTCTACACCAATGACAATATCTTCATCCCCTTTGTGATATTTATTTTTCTGATACTTCAATGCAAGGGGATAACCAAAGTAGGTGCTGCAGAAGGTTTGACAACTCTCACAATTAAATCTGCCAATAAGAAATTTAGTATGCCATGAAGTTTGTGGATTATACAAGCTCTTCTTTCTGAAGGAATGCATTTGCCTTTGTAAATAATAGAAGGGTATTGCACAAGAAAAGACGATATAATTTAGTAATTGAATAATTTACATGAGGGTGTACTCTACTCAAGTGGAAGTTTTTAAATATTTTTGACACTTCCTCGTTGAAAAATTTTAATAAAGGTTCCTATTGTTCAATTATTCTTTCTATTGATTGGAGCAAATAGAGCCATTTTGTAGAAACATACTTCAGTATTTTAATGGGATTAGTGCCATTTATATTTTAGCAAAGTTTAAAAGTAGAATGTCTTTTAGAGCTCTTTTGGAGAAAATAGTAAATGTCCATCACAAATTCTTCAGTATCAAAATGTCTGAAGATTTGTACACCTCTTTGTGCGGATAAATGAAAGAAGTGGCAGGAACAAGTTTGAATTCTTACCTGTAGTTGGACTTCCTTAAAAAAAAAAAAAAAAAAAAAAAAAAAAAAAAAAAAAAAAAAAAAAAAAGAGAGAGAGAGAGAGAGAGAGAGAGAGAGAGAGAGAGCAGCAACTTCTTTTACATATAAAACCATTGTATTTGCATTATCACATTCAAAATAAATGCAATTTTTCCAAGGAATTCCTTTTATTACCAGCTCATCACTTAAGAGATTAAAAATTCCTTCACCAGTATTTAAACTGGATTCAAGCAATGATAGAATTGTAGTGCAAATCTTTCCCTGTTTAGCATCAAAGTAAGTAACCACAGCGAGATACAGAATGGATGATGGGATGGATAGGATGATGTGGATGCATGACAGCTAGGTCTTTAGTGTCCTTACAAGATAATTAGAAGATGAGTGTGACCTGAGGAAAAAGTTAATGAAGAAAAACAGGAAGGGACATATCCAAACTAATCACACGGCATGGCGACGAAGCAATCACGACCAAAAGTACTGCGTATGTCAGCAATGTAAGATGGCCCACTGAAGTACACAGTCATAAATATACTCTGAAGGCAATTTCAGGGGACAATGGAGATGGCTGATAGAAAGGGGATGGGCCAGCCATTCTTTAATACTTAAAAACTCCAGCTTAAAATCTTAGGCAAGAGTCCAGGAATATCACAAAATTTTAAAATGTTCATCTCACTCGCCTCATTGTCAGTTAGACAGAGTAAAAAGCTGTGGGCCAAAGGGGAGTGTCTGATGCAGAGACATGTAAAGGTTACCTCATGCTGCCTCAATGACTGACAAGAGGTTCGCCATGGTCTGACAATTGATATAACTAACCGCAGTTTATTGCCCGTCAGTGCCAGCCACGATGCCTCCCACAAATGAAGAGACCTCTTGCCATCCCACAGAGAGGATATCCTGCAGGGGAATGACACATTGTATGATATCACAGCCTCTGCAGGCCTCCTTGGCAGCCCTATAATCCATTTCTTTGCCAAAAATTCCAACATATCCTGCTAACCAAAATAATGATACTTGCATCCCCTGCTGCTGGAGGGAGTACAGCCTGTCATGTATGAGCTGTACTATTTTCTCAGCTGGATACAAATTTTATAAAGATTGCAGTGCACTGAGAGAGTCAGATCACAGAAGAAACCATGTGCCAAGAACACACTGCATTTGCTCCTTTGTCTGCAGGATCGCGTGTAACTCTGCTGAGAATATGGAGTATGCATTGGGCAGATGAATCCTGATGGTGTTGTTAGGGAATACTATGGAGCAGCCTAGGGAGTCCCCCTGTTTGGACCTATCCATGTGTAAACCACCATAAAATCTTCATATTCATCAAAAATGGTAAAAAACATAGATTGAAATGTAAAATCAGAAGTACAATCCTTCTTAAAATGTGTCAAGTCGAAAATTACTCTGGACCTCTGGGGGACCCAAGGTGGACATTTACTCCAACCTCTATGTAAAACATTAAAACCTGCCACATCCATGTCTAAAAAACAGTCCTTAGCACAAATCCCAAAAGGCCTCATAGCTCGAAGCCGATTACGAAAAGCCTTTCCATGGGCAGCCAGGCAACGGTATTGTAAGCAGGTTTTTATGAAGTGGACAACATGGTATATGCCTGGCACACCATGAGGAACTGTCACTGTATGTGGTGTGGTGGCTCAGCAGCCTCAGCACAAAGGCTTGGATAGGGCTGGTCCAAAATGCCCTGGTAGCCAACTTAATACATGGTGCACCACGTCCAACTTTTTAGATATGAAGGTCTTGCAGACCCATACACTGTGCAGCTGGAATCAAGTCGAGATCATACAAAGGCTGTATAAAACTGTAGCAGACAAATCCTGTCAGCTCCCCATTAAGTGTAACTAAGACACTTTAAAATACATAGTGCTTTGAGGCATCGTCTCTTCAAGTCTTTAAGATGTGGCAACCAGGTAAGTTCAGAGTCAAATGTGAGACACAGAAAACCCACATTGTCTTTAAAATTCAGAATAGTGTCCCTCATCTGCAGTTCAGGTAAGTTAAAAATAGAACACAAACGGTTAAAAAGAACACACATAGACTTCTCAGTTGAAAATTTAAAATTGGTCTTATGTACCGATTTGTTCAGCCATCAGAGAGGTAGCTGCAACTGACGATTAAAAGCCGTTTGTGAGGTAAGGTGTCAAAAGCCTTCTGGAAATCAAGGAATATGGAATCAATTTGTGAATCCTTGTCGATAGCACACATCACTTCGTGTGAGTAAAGAGCTAGTTGTGTTTCGCATGAATGATATTTTCTAAATCCATCTTGACCTTGGGCCAATAGATCATTCTGTTCGAAATAATTCATAATATTTGAATACAGGATATGTTCCAAAACCCTGCTGCAAACTGAAGTCAATGAAACAGGCCTGTAGTTTAATGGGTTACTCCTACTGCCTTTTTTGAATATAGGTGTGACCTGTGCAACTTTCCAATCTTTTGGTACAGATCCTTTTTTGAGAGAGCAGTTGTATATGGCCGTTAAGTAAGGAGCCATCGCTTCGGCATAATCAGATAGAAATCTAATGCATATACAATATGGACTGGAAGACTTGTTCTTGTTAAGTGATTTTAGTTGCTTCACTAGTCCGATGATATCTACTTCTATGTTACTCATTACGGCCTCTGTTCATAATTTGAAATCTGGGATATTGATTTCGTCTTCTTTGGTGAATGAGTTTCTAAAAGCTATGTTTAGTAACTCTTCTTTAGTAGTGCTGTCATCGGCAGGATCGCCATTACTATCACGTAGTGAAGGTATTGTTTGTGTTTTGCCCCTAGTATATTTAATATATGACCAAAATCTCTCAGGGTTTTCAGTCAAATTTTGAGAAACAGTTTCGTTGTGATAACTATTGTAGGCATCTCGCATTGAAATGCTCGCTAAATTTTGAGCTTCTGTGTAGGATCGCCAATCCTGGGGATTTTGTGTTCGTTTAAGTTTAGTATGCCTTTTCCAGTGCTTTTGCAACTGTGTCCTGACCTGTTCTGTGTACCAAGGAGGATAACCTCCTTCTTTTATTAATTTATTAAAGGTGAAGATAAAGGAGTCTGCTTTGACCAACTCACCATCCAACCTTTTTGTCATGTTTTGGACATCAACAATGCCTTGTGAAGCCCACTCAACCTTTAGTTCATCAGTTGGAATGCCCACTAAATACCTATGTAACAATGCCTTTACTGTAATTGAGGTTGTTATGCAGTTCGGTCTCTATTTCTTCAAGGCATTTAGTCTTCTGAAGGTTCACTGCTTGTTGGGAAGTGGAAGGTTCCACCAACAATGTCCCATTACTCAAGCATTTGACTGATTTGTGATAGCCAGCAATTCCCTCTAAGAGCTTTTTGTAAAAAGGGGATAACTATTCAAAAGTGCCCTCTTTCCTCTTCACTACAATAAACACACTCTGTGGAGCAGCATGTGTTCTGTTACTATATACTACAATTTTTTATTCTGTGCAGAATCTGGAGGTCTGCCAACCTCAGTCCTCTTGGTAGGTTGGGTGTTGGTATCCCCCCCCCCCCAGTGGTACACCCATCCCACTAGGAGGTTTAAAATTACTCAGTAGATCCATCTCGGTCCCACAAGTAGCTAGGGAACTCAGGGTTCACCTAGACAAAGTTCCATATGACTCGGTAAGCCTGATATAACTGAGGTGTGGCAATATCCCCAGAGATTGTTTGCTAGTGACTGTTCCACCTCCTCAACAGCCATGCATCCCATCATCACATAGTACACCTTGGGATTGAAGTGGTTTTTTTATTATTATTATTATTATTATTATTATTATTATTATTATTATTATAAAACAGATGACTTACCTAAAGGACCGGCTCATCGATAGACACAAATAAAAATAAATTAACAAAGAAACAGACATACAAGCTTTCGCAACCATTGGTCGCTTCTTCAGGATAAGAGGAAAAAAGGGGAGGAGAAAGGGACATTTTCAATGTCTGTCTAGGTGTGTTTGCGTTTCGATATGTCTGAGTGTGAGTGTGGGGAAAAACGACCCCAGAAGTGCCCCTCTTGTCACAGGATACTTTCCGGGACTGGAGCGGACTCTGAATGTGGCTCTCCAGCAAGGATACGACTTCCTTAAATCCTGTCCCGAAATGAGATCCATCCTTCATGACATCCTTCCTACTCCACCGAGAGTGTCTTTCCGCTGCCCACCTAACCTCCGTAACCTCCTAGTCCATCCATATGAAATCCCCAAACTACCTTCCCTACCTTCTGGCTCCTATCCTTGTAACCGCCCCTGTTGTAAAACCTGCCCTATGCACCCCTCCACCACCACTTACTCCAGTCCCGTAACGCGGAAGGTGTACACGATCAAAGGCAGAGCCACTTGCGATAGCACCCACATGATTTACCAACTGACATGCCTGCACTGTGAAGCGTTCTATGTGGGAATGACCAGCAACAAACTGTCCATTCGCATGAACGGTCACATGCAGACAGTGTTTGTTGGTAATGAGGATCACCCTGTGGCTAAACATGCCTTGGTGCATGGCCAGCACATCTTGGCACAGTGTTACACTGTCCGGGTTATCTGGATACTTCCCACCAACACCAATCTTTCAGAACTCCGGAGATGGGAACTTGCCCTTCAACACATTCTCTTTTCCTGTTGCCCACCTGGTCTCAACCTCCACTAAATTCGAATTCCCACCCACCATCTTTAACATCTTTGCCTCAGTTCTGTGGACAGAGCCTCTGCCTGAAGTGGTATCTCTGTCCAACTTCTTTGGTTTCTATAAATGTCTGCCTAGGTGTGTTTGCATGTGGATATGTGTGAGTGTGTGTGTATTTGTTTACCTTACTTTTTGTCCCCTAAGGTAAGTCCTTCCACTCCTGGTACTGTAATGGCTCCTTTTCCACTTCCTTAAAACCCGTATCCTTCCCTTTCTCCTCTCCTTCCTTCCTCTTTTTCCCGAAGAAATCACCAGTGGTGGCGAAAGCTCGAATGTTTGTGTGTTTTTGTGTGTGTTTTATGTTTCTGTCAACGAGCCTGTACTTTAGGTAAGTCAAATGTCTTTATATATATATGTAAAAAATATATGAAACTAATATTATAGAAGGAGATCTTCTAGGTGGGAAAATGGTATAAAATAAAGATTTTTGACTTACCTAAAGTACAGGCTTGTCGATAGAAACACGAAACACACAAAAACACACAACTATTCGGGCTTTCGCCACCAGTGGTGGCTTCTTCGGGAAAAAGAGGGAGGAAGGAGAGGAGAAAGGGAAGGATACGGGTTTTAAGGAAGTGGAAAAGGAGCCATTCCAATCCCAGGAGTGGAAGGACTTACCTTAGGGGACAAAAAGGAAGGTAAACAAATACACACACACTCACACATATCCACATCCAAACACACCTAGGCAGACATTTGTAGAAACCAAAGAAGTTGGACAGAGATGCCACTTCAGGCAGAGGCTCTGTCCACAGAACCGAGGCAAAGATGTTAAAGATGGCGGGCGGGAATTAGAATTTAGCGGAGGTTGAGACCAGGTGGGCAACGGGAAGAGAGAATGTGTTGAAGGGCAAGTTCCCATCTCCGGAGTTCTGAAAGATTGGTGTTGGTGGGAAGTATCCAGATAACCCGGACGGTGTAACATTGTGCCAAGATGTGCTGGCCGTGCGCCAAGGCATGTTTAGCCACAAACACTGTCTGCCTGTGACCGTTCATGCGAATGGACAGTTTGTTGCTGGTCATTCCCACATAGAACGCTTCACAGTGCAGACATGTCAGTTGGTAAATCATGTGGGTGCTATCGCAAGTGGCTCTGCCCTTGATCGTGTACACCTTCCGGGTTACGGGACTGGAGTAAGTGGTGGTGGAAGGGTGCATAGGGCAGGTTTTACAACGGGGGCGGTTACAAGGGTAGGAGCCAGAGGGTAGGGAAGGTGGTTTGGGGATTTCATATGGATGGACTAGGAGGTTACAGAGGTTAGGTGGGCGGCGGAAAGACACTCTCGGTGGAGTGGGAAGGATGTCATGAAGGATGGATCTCATTTCGGGGCAGGATTTAAGGAAGTCGTATCCTTGCTGGAGAGCCACATTCAGAGTCCGCTCCAGTCCCGGAAAGTATCCGGTGACAAGAGGGGCACTTCTGGGGTTCTTCTGTGGAAGGTTCTGAATTTGGGGGGATGAGGAAGTGGCTCTGGAAATTTGTTTCTGTACCAGATCAGGAGGATAGCCGCGGGATGTGAAAGCTGATATTAGGTTATTGGTGTACTGGTTCAGGGATTCAGGACTGGAGCAGACTCGTTTGCCACGAAGACCTATGCTGTAGGGAAGGGAATGTTTGATGTGGAATGGATGGCAGCTGTCATAGTGTAGGTACTGTTGTTTGTTGGTTGGTTTGATGTGGACGGATGTGTGAAGTTGGCCGTTGGACAGATGGAGGTCGACATCAAGGAAAGTGGCATGGGATTTGGAATAGGACCAGGTGAATTTGATGGGACCAAAGGAGTTGAGGTTGAAGAGGAAATTCTGGAGTTCTTCTACACTGTGAGTCCAAATCATAAAGATGTCGTCAATGAATCTATACCAAACTTTGGGTTGACAGGCTTGGGTATCCAGGAAGACTTCCTCTAAGCGTCCCATAAATAAGTTTGCGTACGAGGGGGCCATCCTGGTTCCCATGGCTGTTCCCTTTAGTTGTTGGTATGTTTGGCCCTCAAAAGTGAAGAAGTTGTGGGTTAGGATGAAGCTGGCTAGGGTATTAAGGAAAGAGGTTTTAGGTAGGGAATTGGGTGGTCGGCGTGAAAGGAAATACTCCATCGCAGCAAGGCCCTGGGCATGTGGGATGTTTGTGTACAAGGAAGTGGCATCAATGGTTACAAGGATGGTATCTGGAGGTAACTGGCTAGGCAAGGATTTCAGGCGATCGAGGAAGTGGTTGGTATCTTTGATGAAGGATGGGAGACTGCACATGATGGGTTGAAGGTGTTGGTCTATGTAGGCAGAGATTCGTTCAGTAGGGGCTTGGTAACCGGCCACAATGGGGCGGCCGGGATGATTGGGTTTGTGGATCTTGGGGAGTAGGTAGAAGGTGGGGGTGCGGGGTGTCGGTGGGGTCTTGAGGTTGATGGAGTTACGTAAAAGGTTTTGTAGGGGGCCTAAGGTTTTGAGGATTCCTTGAAGCTCTGCCTGGACATCAGGGATAGGATTGTGTTGACAAACTTACCTTGGGGGAAAAAATGGAGGGTAAACAAATGCTCACACACCCAGACATTTACACAGACACAAGTACACTTAGGCAGACATACTGTAGAACTGTAGAAAGCAAAGAAGTTGGAAGTTAGACAGAGATGCCACTTGAGGCAGACGCTCTGTCCAGAGAAACAAGGCAAAGATGTTAAGATGGTGGGTGGGAATTCGAATTTAGCGGAAGTTGAGACCAGGTGGGTAACGGGAAGAGAGAATATGCTGAAGGGCTAGTTCCCATCTCCGGAGTTCTGAAGGATTGGTGTCAGTGGGAAGTATCCAGATAACCCGGACGGTGTAGCACTGTGCCAAGATGTGCTGGCCGTGCACCAAGGCATGTTTAGCCACAGGGTGATCCTCATTACCGACAAACACTGTCTGCCTGTGTCCATTCATGCGAATGGACAGTTTGTTGCTGGTCATTCCCACATAGAACGCTTCACAGTGCAGGCATGTCAGTTGGTAAATCACGTGGGTGCTATCGCAAGTGGCTCTGCCCTTGATCGTGTACACCTTCCGCGTTACGGGACTGGAGTAAGTGGTGTTGGAATGGTGTATAGGGCAGGTTTTACAATGCGGGCGGTTACAAGGGTAGGAGCCAGAAGGTAGGGAAGGTGGTTTGGGGATTTCATAGGGGTGGACTAGGAGGTTACGGAGGTTAGGTGGGTGGCGGAAAGACACTCTCGGTGGAGTAGGAAGGATGTCATGAAGGATGGATCTCATTTCGGGGCAGGATTTTAGGAAGTCGTATCCTTGCTGGAGAGCCACATTCAGAGTCCGCTCCAGTCCCGGAAAGTATCCGGTGACAAGAGGGGCACTTCTGGGGTTCTGTTGAAGGTTCTGAATTTGGGGGGATGAGGAAGTGGCTCTGGCAATTTGCTTCTGTACCAGATCAGGAGGATAGCTGCGGGATGTGAAGGCTGTTATCAGGTTATTGGTGTATTGGTTCAGGGATTCAGGACTGGAGCAGACTCGTTTGCCACGAAGACCTAAGCTGTAGGGAAGGGAACGTTTGATGTGGAAAGGATGGCAGCTGTCATAATGCAGGTACTGTTGTTTATTGGTAGGTTTGATGTGGACGGATGTGTGTAGTTGGCCGTTGGATAGATGGAGGTTGACATCGAGGAAAGTGGCATGGGATTTGGAATAGGACCAGGTGAATTTGACCATTGTGCCACACAGTGGTCGCTGAAGCATGTCCAAAGATTACAGTGTCTAGAGGACTGGCGGCGCTTACCAGTCTCCAGCTTAAGACACCAGGTTTGCCAAGCCCATACTCAGCAAATTAAAGTTGAGCCCCTGAGGGGAATTGGATACAGTTTCACATCTTTAATGTTTGTGCTCTCATCAGTTTCTAGAGAAAATTGTTTTAATTTTAAATATTCTATTATTTCATTCTGTGCTGCAGATGAAAAGAATTTATACCTGCAGTTGCTTTAGTTCTACCACAACCGTACCCTGTTAAGCATGGTCTGCCAAGGAAAGTGAGAGGCCATGTTCACCAATGAATGAACTAAAAAGCATTTCAGCATTGGTGACAGAGTCATAATCATCAGGTTTTATTAGAAATGACAGCAATGAAGAGTTTGAAGACTTAAGGTTTGTTAGGTCTAGATGCAATTTGGACAAAACATGAAGATAGCAATTGTCATGACCAGCATGACTTATTGAGATGTCTTGTGAACACACTGTACAAAACACATGTTGGTCTGATTTATTAACCATTTTATACATACTGTTGTTTAAATTTTTGGCCAGTTCTAGGGAGACTTAAGTGTTTCACAATATTATTGTCTGTACTTGAAACAGTACTTCTGTCAATTCCTACATTGTAATCATTTGTTTTTCACTGCCCTTCTTATTTTGAAGATCTACTGGGGCTTCAACCTTTTTGTTTTCACTTTCACTTTGCTCATTTGTACAATTTATCATCACTTCCATCGGGGTTGTCTTTATGGCTACTGTTCACAATTGATGAAGGGGCAAAAAAGTGTCTAATACTTTTCATTAAAAAAATAAAATAAAAAACAACACTAATATAAAATTTTAAAATGAAAGAAACAAAACCACTGAAATTTCATGGTTCATTTAGTTGTAGGTGCACAACACTGCAATGAAAAGTAGTGACTCAAAAAACCACATTTCATTGGTCATTTAATTGTCACTGCACAACACTGCAATAAAAACAAGTGAACCCAAAAAAACATAATGAAAGTTCCATAACAAATTGGCTAACTTCCTGCCACCCGGTAAACCATGTGGACTGTTATGACGGGACCAACGACCATGTACTCATTGTAGACCAAAGAAGTTAGGTACTGAATTTCTTTCGGTGCATTTGGTAGGTGTGTTGGGGGATGAATAGGTGGGACTTGTTCCAGCAAAAATGCTACCGTTAAAGTTTCCTAAAGGAGGTTGGAATAACACCCTTGCAATTCATACAAGCTTTGCTACCTACTCAGGAAGAAAATCATTAAAACCTTTTAAACTTTTAGTAACATTATGATTAGTGAAATGTAAACAGTACTTATTCTAATTTTTTTTAAACATCACATCATAAAATGTCCTATTTCCAAATTTTTACAACCTTTCCATAACTTCATAAATACAGTGATAAACATCTAACAATTACAGACAATCTGTAATAGTTGGCAGCTATGATATTGTAGCTGCCAGGTAAAGCAAAAGCAGATGGCTGTGATGTGTGACAGAAGTCAGCATGGTAGTTATATTGAGGGGTGAAACAGTGACCCAGCAACCTCCAGACAAGTGAAAAACAGCATGTTACAGCTAGCATTGCGAGTGGAGAAGCAGTAGATAACGTCACGGATGGCTGTATTGAACCCCAGCTGGCGACTTCTGATCGATTAGCAGTTCAAAAAGGAGCACATACATGTAAAAGGCACATCAGGGAATATGTTAAGCAATTGAGTAGTGATAGAGATCTAAATTCTGATTTATCAGACTGGTACAAACAAGTGGATGTTTTATACATGATATTGAAGCAGTATAGTGAAAAGTAAAAAAGTTGTCAAAATGCATTGCATTTAGCAGTCAATGAAGACAAAAAGGTACTGAAAAGAGAGGTAGCTTTGACTAATGCCGCCGCACAGGGATCGCAAACGAGCTTAACTGTCACTGAGAAGGTAGTATTAGGTAAAGAAGTACCTCCAAAGTCGATCATTGAGAAAAATGTAGAGATACATGGGGAAAAATGGCTAACAGAATTTCTGGGAGTTCTACTTTGAAAGAAGATGAAATTTTGAGTGAATCAGTAGTCGGGTTATCAGACAGTGGAGATTGTAACATAATAAGTGCTTCATACATTCCTGAGAAATGTGTAAGACAGGAATGCATGTGTGCCGTAGAAATACATAAAGCTTATACGCTTTACAAAGTGAATGTTGACGTCATCACGGAAAATGAAAGTGATTGCTCAGCTTCACGAATTGCTAGTACCAATAAGGGTGGAACTGCTGTGGAAGGTGAACCAACAGAAACCCTAGGGAGTAATAAAATTAACTGCTGCCTGAGTTACAAAATTAGTGATGATTTAGACTTCACTAGGAAATTGCAAAAAGCTTTCATTTTAGAAAATGACAGTGATGTAGAACACAATGAAAGCATAGTAGACTTGGTTAGTGAAAGCAGAAGTGATACAGTGACCAATGAAGAAAAGATTAACCAAAATTTTCGAACCCAGACCCGATAATGAAAACTTGATGATAGGTAAAAAAAGGTAAAGCAGTCAACAATCCAAAGATTGGTTTGAACGCCACAGTGCTTTACTAGGCATGGTCCTGTTTGGAGGTGGTATGCCGTTGCCTTCCTCCGACCTACGAACTGACCTACCCAGCCAGTAATAGGGGGACCTACAGTTTAACGTGGTTTCTGAACCATGGTGCTACTCGGTATTTTTCACATGAGCAATACTGCCCGAGGTGAAAGAAGTGAAAAGTGACAGATAAAAATCCTAGGACCTGGCGGGGATTGAACCCGCGACCTTTGGATTTGTAGTCTGGCACGCTACCACTGTGCAACCGAGGCGCACTGATAAGATATTTACTATTAAACATGTGAAAGATTTATCGTCAGTACGGGATTCAAGAGATGATATGGATTGCAGAAATTAAGAACCACCTGGTAGGGGTGAAAATAGTAAATGTATGGTGAATGTCAAAAAAGAATATGCGTCTCCCAGGAGTAAACAGCCCCCAGTCAAAAATAAATACAAATAGGTAGTATTTTATGGGATGACTTGAACATTGAAGAGGATTTGTTATGTGAAAACATGCCTAGTGATGAAAAATCCAGAATTAGGCAAACAATAGTACCTCTTGATGTTTGTGGTTATAAGATTACAGCACTTCTGGACACAGATGCACAAATTAGTGCCATTTCACAGTCCTTTTATGAACATATAAAATTACAATCTGGAATCATTACTATGTCAGTAAATGGTGTTAGAGTAGTGGGAGCAACTGGAAAGAAGTAAACCCTTTAAAAATCAGCTCCTTGTCGATTTGTATATAAAGGGGCAAAAATTTAGCCATGATTTTTTAATTGTGCTGGATTTAAGTAGTGAAATGATCCTTGGAATTTACTGGCTATACAAGAAGAAGGTAATTTTGAATTGTGAACAGGAATTTGTTAGTGTTACTAACAATGATGGTACATTTAATATAGACTTTGAGGAAGTGGGAGAAGACATAGACCAAGGTTGCTCTTCTCTAATGTTAGAAGTGGATAGTGGATTGTCCAGAATATTTGAGGAGTACTACGTAACGAGTGTTAGTACTGATGAATAAAATCTGAAAGGGTTTAAGAAAATTGTAGAGAAAATAGATGCGTTGAATGAAGATCAGAAAGGAGAACTGTTAAATATTTTAAAGGAAAATAACCAGGTATTTTTAGATATGCCAGGGAGAGTAAAAGACTTTGAGTAATCATATAGATATTGTACCTCATGAACCCTTTCGAGTGTGCCCATATACAGTACCCATAGCTAAAAGACAAGCTTCAGAAAGTGAAATAAACAAATTGATTGAATGGGGTATTAATGAATGTAGCAACAGTGAGTGCAACAATCCCTTGGTTCTGGTGAATAAACTTGATGGGGGAGTGAGAGTGGTTGTAGATGCAAGGACTTGGAATAAGATAGTGAAGAGGGCCAAGTAGATCATCCTGAAGCTATGGATGAAATGCTTCAAAAGTTTCATAATGTAAAGTTCTTGAGCATCCTGGATCTTTCAGCTGGCTATTGGTAAATTTCATCAGACCAGCAATTTAGGAAATATACTGCTTTTCTCTTCTCACATAAATGTTACCACTACAAGGTTGTCCCTTTTGGTTTGTATACATCCGTATCAGTGTTCATTAGAGCACTGGATTGGGTTTTAGGCAGGACTTCGAGCAGCAGGTTGACTATTTATGTGAATGACCTTCTGATTGCTATTCGGCAATGGTATGATCATGTAGAATTGTTACAAAAAGTGTTTCAGCTTTAATACCAGGCAGCATGACTCTTACGTTAAATAAATATGATTTTGTCAGGAAGTCTATAAAATTCTTGCGGCACATAATAACAACTGAAAGAATTGCAAAGACCCAGAAAAGTTGAAATCAATAGAGAATTGTGCACCACTTAAAAATAGGAAACATTTAAATGTTTATTTAGGCCTTTCTAGGTTTTACTACAAATTTATTTTATAGTGAAGCTTTCAGTAATTTACTTAGGAAAAACAGTGCCCATGTTTGGTCAGAGGAGTGGCAAAGAGATTTTGAACAGATTAAACTGCTTAAAAGAAACATACTACACCATCCTGATTTGAATTTACCATTTCATATCAGGACAGACAGTAGTGATTATGGTATTGGAGTTGAGATTTTTCAGGTAGTAGAAATTAATGACCATATTGAGCACATAACCATAGCTTTCCCTAGTAGAATGTTGACTAAATTTGAGAGAAATTTAGTCAGAAAAGGAAGCTTTGGCTATAATGTGGTGTTTAAAGAAATTTCATGACAATTTGGGGAACAAAACTATTATACACACTGACCACAAGGCACTGACATTTTTAAAGGAATGTAGATTACTGAATGACAGGTTGACTAGATGGGTATTATATTTACAAGCGTTTGACTATGAGATACATTATGTTAAGGCAACTGAAAATTATGTAGCTGATGCACATTCTAGATTGCCGAAAGATGTAGGAATCTACCTATTGAGCAATCAGAGGAAGGGTCATTCAAAATTAGGTCTCAGTACAATGTGCAATGTAGCAAAAAATAGAGAGTATATGCAAAAACACGAGGAGACATCAGAATGATGATGAAGTATGGCATTCAGTGTAAGTCAAATTTGACAGTTCAAAGTATCCTCAAATACCTAAATATTATAAAAATTTTAAGGGTGTTTTATATGCAAAGAAAAATAAGCATGAGGAACAGCAGTTGTTATCTTGGCCATGTCAATTTGCAACAGAGATAATAGATTACTTTCATGTTGCATATGGGCATTGTGGACCTAAGAAATGTTATGATAAATTGAGTAGTGTAATAAAAATTAATAGCAATTAAATCAAGAAGATAACCATCAGTTTGAGGTCTTGTGACAATTGCCAAAAAGCAAAAGTATCAAACCAGACATGTAGGGGACTATTGCAGACAATAAAACCATAAGATAATCTTGAATTAATTTCAGTTGATATTCATGGTTCTTTACCAAAGAGTTCAGGAAATTTCAGTTACATTCTTCTGAGAGTGGATGTATTTTCAAAGTTCATAAAATTATATCCCCTTAGGAAGGCAAATGCAAGAAAAGTTTTAAAAAAAAAATGCTTTGTTACTTGACAGAAGAAGGAATTCCCAAAATGGTACTAACTGATAATGGTCCTCAGCCTATAGCTGAAATATGGAAGAAAGGTCCCTTCTACCCTTACAATATTTGCCCAAGTATTCCTCTACGATGACACTGTCCACCCACTCTTCAGCCTCCATACTTGGGCCCTCACCTTCATCATTCCCCTCAACAACTTTCCCACTACCATCTCTATCAATTGCATTAAACCTGCCTTTGTCTAATCATCTTCTCCTCCTCCTTCTCCTCCATCGGACTCTACTCCCCTGCCCCCCTCCTCACATGTATCTCCCACCCCCCCCCTCCTCCAATAGTTACTCCATCCCCCTCGCCCTCTCCAACTTCGCCCTCATCACCCTTCCATGGCTTCTCCCCTTCTCCTCTCCCCCCTTCGCCCTTCCCCATACCTTGGGTTCATCATTCCCATCCCGTCTCAATTATACTCCATGACGGATTTTTCATCCTCTGTCCTTCTTCCTCTGACACCTCATCCCCTCTGCTAATGAATGGCAGCTCCTCCGAGCATCTACTGCTTCCTGCCACACGCAATCGAAGCTTTCCTGCTTCTATCTTCTGAGGTGCTCGTCATCGTAACTGTGGGGTCCACTGACCTACAGACATGGCAACACCACCTAGATACAAGGCTTGTGCACTGCCTGCCAAGAATAGTCATAACACAAGCAAACTATTTATATTAGATAGTGCTGTGCTGAGTTTGGGAATACAAAAATGTTGCACACTGTGTTTCAGAATGTTATTTGTGTTATCTATGTGATTATCCATGCAGATTTTTGCTAGTATGAGACAAAATGCCTGATATGAATTGTCCGATTCCAACATAAGTAAGATATCTTATTAATAGTTCATAAATATCTTAAACTAAACAAATTTATCTGTGAATCACATAAATAACATTGAGAACAATTTGAAATACAGTGTGTAACATGTACATATTCCCAAACTCAGCACAACACTAAATAAGACAAACAGTTTGCTTGTGTTATGACTACTCTTGGCAGGCAGCACACAGGCCTTGTATCTAGATGGCGTTGGACATGCCTAGCATGCACCACCCGACAACCTCAGTATCTTGTGGACTACATTGTCAGCACTCCCATGACTGATCGCCATCAATGCACCACCCTGCCAATGGACTCAGTCTAGCTATCAGTGACTCGGATCCCAACACCTCCATCATCTGATGCCTTGATTCTTCCCCCCCCCCCCCCCACCCCACCCTCTCAAGATGTGATCTCCACGCAGGGAGGGAGAGGGACGGCTGTGGGGCAACCGCTCAACCGCCAAATCGACCAAACCAAACATGTGACATATCTCTGTAGTTAGAACTTTGAGATTTCAGCTTCCCAGAGCCTGCCAGCCAAGTTTGCTCTCTCAACTGTGTATTGCCTGTGGTTTAGTTCAGTAATAAAGTTTCTAAAAGTACATGTGCTTCTTATTGTGGCTCCAACCCCACATAAATCCATAAGTCTAAGATTCATGGCAAATATAAATGCCAATTTCATAATATTTTTAATCCTCACACAATTCCAATTGAAGTATTCAACTTTTAACCACAATAATTAATAAATGAACCCAAGTAAGAGAGTATTGTAGTGTAAGCTGTTACATGTTTATTTAGTGTATAACATTTCTGAGTAGGTGTAAAAAATTACATATAACTGATGCATCACATGAAACAACAGTCATTACAACAAGATATCATATTTCATCCATTGTCCATTGGTTATGACCTGTTCATAATTGAGATTCAAACAGAAAATTCTTAGAAATTTTAGTAATGACCCTTACTTGTATCAGGAATGATTATTAATAGATTAACAGACCTTGTGTGAGAGGGACATTTGATGGCAGCAAATGTAACTGCGACTGCGGCACCATGCAGAACTCTGCCCAACCTCCATCCCGTTCCACACCTACACTTGCATCTGCAGGAGCACCCATTTCCTCATGAAGGCACACTGCGCATCTCGCACACTTGCTGAAAATGAAGAATTGCTCTCTCAATTCAATACTGCTTGTTAATTCAACATTAATAGTATTAACAATATACAAGTCAAAATTTCTTCAGCAATTTTATAATTTCCCATTTTATTCCTAACATTATTAATTCTCTTCAGCAGGACTCAAAAAGTTTTAATGTGCCATTAAGTTGCTGATACAATTACACTGAAGAGCCAAAGATGATGATACAACTGCGTAACATCAAGTAAGACACCTACAAGCATGCAGAAGTTCCTCAATACAAAGTGGCATGGACTTTGTGACAAAGCAAAGTTAGGACCCTCGCCTCATACGCTAGATTTTCTATTTCCAATAATTATCTTTTTTTTTAACTTTTACTTACTCATTCTATAAACCTGAATAGTATACACAGTAAACATACTAAAACAGCAAATATGTAAATAAGCCTTCCTGAATGTAATTTAATTATTCAGTGTATAATTTGAAACAAGATAAACACATTATGATAATCAGTAAATTCAGAAACTGTAATAATAATGCAATCTTGTTAACTGAAGATGTGTCTATGTCTTGCCTTCTCATATTTTGAGGGCGGAAATTAGCATATTTCAATATAATGACCCATATATTTGGAAAGCTGAGCACCTCTTCTTTATAGTAAAGTATCTGGAATTATCTGAAACTTGTTATCTTATGCAATGATTGTAATTTTTGTGGAATCTCCATGCAGAACAATAACTGATTCCAGATACTTTTTTAATTTCCCGTCTAATAACATTTTCAATAAACCAAATTATAATAGTGACATTAGTTTAAATCAAATGCCAAATTCTAACCTAGCCATTTTATTAATTATTATGTCAATTCCAAGATCACAAAATTGTTCTTAGGCCTTTCCGTCAATAGAAGGAATACTCTAGAATTCAGTCAGTCTGCGATAACGAGTAACACCTACACCATTCATGTCTGGCAATGTATGACTCATGCTCATTCAAAAACTAAATTCCCAGTAGTCAATACTGACTTCAAGATTTATTTTGTGACTGTTTCATTGCCACATGTCTGTGAACTAGTGTGTTGAGGTATTAAATTACTGCACTAGTTCTGTACTCATAACACTGCCTGATGTAGTGCAGTTTGTACATTCTGTCTTTTACCATGAAAATTAATATTGTGATATCTGAACTGGCCAAAAACATTTACTGCTTATATATGTTGGGAGAAATAAAAGCAACTTCAAATTAAAACAAGGTATCAATGGCTTCAATAATAGAGAATAGTTACTCCCACAGTTTCAGGCCAGAGTCATCTGAAACAGTGCTACCAAGTAAGGACAGAATTGTTACATCTTGACTGATGTCTGAAGGAAATTGGTACCATGCATCCAGTAGGCCTGTCAACAAACCTGTAAGAGTACAAGGGGGCATAAATCTATTCTGAACAGCATGTTGTAAAGCATTGTAGATATACTCAATAACAGGTGTTTAAACTCAGAAGAATGTTCCTGGAGCCACTCTGTAGCAATTTTGGAGGTGTATGGTGTCACATTGTCCTGCTGGAATTCCCCAAGTCTGTCAGAATGCACAGTGGACACGAATAGACCCAGGTGATTAGCCAGGATGAGCAAGTACATTTCACCTGTCAGAGTAGTATCTAGATCTATCAGGAATCCCATATCACTCTTGCTGTACATGCCCTATGTCATTACTGAGCCACCACTAGTTTGACTATTCCCCTTCTGACATGCAGGGTCTATTAATTCATGAGGTTGTGTTCATATCCACACATTTCCATCAACTTGATACCATTGGAAATGAGAATCGCCAGGCTGGATAACATGTTTCTAGTCTTAAACAGTCCAACATCATTGTTGATGGGTCCACGTGAGGCGTAAAGCTTCGTGTCATGCAGTCAGCGAGGGCAAACAAGTGAGCCTTTGGCATCAAAACCCCATACTGATAATGTTTCATTGAATGTTTCACACACTGTAACTTGTTGATGAGCCAGCATTGAAAACTGTAGCAATTTGTTGAAGGGTTCTAGTTCTGTCATGCTGAACAGTTCTCTTCACTTGATGTTGGTCCCATTTGAGACATAACAGACCACTTAGGGAAACACCTAACAGTATGTAACTCGTGTAAGAAAATCCCTGTGTATTAGCCCTATGCTGAACTACAGACATCAGATAACTTTGGTTTAAGAATATTACCAGATTGTAAACTCATCACAAAAACTAATAGCTGCTTGGTTAATGTTCATCCATTGGTAGGAAGCAAAGTTATTGCATATTAAAGCTGTATTTCGGAATATAAAGTGAGCACATGAAGCAATAATAGGTTGTAATAGAAAGCATATTAAATGATATTATATTTACATCTAACTCAGTACATGGACTTAAAATTCCATCTGATGATTTGATGAAATACTGGCAATAATTTATTATATGAATTCAGAAGACTTAATCTGAAACTGACATGACCACATTGTCAGCATTTAAGCATTACTTGAAAAGTGTAATATCTAAAGAACTGGAAAGACTGTCAAAAATAAAGCTTGCTAAAACACAGCTCTGTACATGTTAGAAATTGTATTCATAATGTTATTCTCATGTTATTAACTATTTTATGAATTCTATTGTTCGTATACATATAATACCATATATTGCTTAATTGTAGCAATTATTCTCAAAATTATCATATTTAAAAGAACAATCATTTTATGTTCTTCTTATCAATATGAAGTATAGCTAGTAACAAATCCATTGTTCATAATAAATGTACAACTTCCTGTTTCTAACAATAGTTTGTATTGTTGTCTACACATCGAAATAGTACATAAGGACCTGAGCAGAGAGACTCGGGGTGTCATTATTAAGGCTGACTTTGGGCAGTCACTATGTCAATATATGGATTAATACCAACAATATAATGTTTTGTTGAATACAGTTTTATGAAAAGTGAGACTTGTGTTTTGAGTTCACTTGAAGTGATGTAGGCCTGTAAGATATCTCCCCACACACGACCTTAACCAGAATTTCAGGCATATGAAGAACTTTACAAGTGAAGCAAATTCTACAAGATACACCCAACCTACGACCTACGACGACCTATGTTGAACTTAATAATTTTGTAATTGTAACCTTGCTACATGAAAGTGACATTTATTTATCTTCAGCTTATGGAAGTTATCAGTTAGTAGCAGGTACATTACAGTCTTGAAGGACCTTTTTGTAGGCCCATCGATGTCAGATATTTGATATTTTATAAGCCAACATTGTCGGTATGGAGAGTGATCCTACAATATTTTTATAAATGTGATGACTTCGATAAGAACAGAAAGCCAAGATCACATGTATAAATTTCTCATATGCTGTATGTCATTACTAGTTTCGGCAAGCTATTTTGTCATTATCAAATGTTACTCCATGAAACTAATAAAATATTTATTGCAAAATGCAAGACATATGAATTAAAAACTGATATAGCACTGTCCATGTAACATGTTGTTTGGTACACCATTGTCTTAATACCTTGGTGATCTGATTTTTGCATATTTTAAGTTAAAGTTAGACAAGTTCTTGCATCCATGATGAAGCATTTGTACTCCTGAATTTGACATCTTGTTCCATACTAGTTGACCATTACAAGCATTGCTAACTGACGAACATTTGTAGATACTAAGCTTCGTCTATGGAGGTCACGTGTGTGATCACCAAAGAATAAACACATGTGGAACAGTACAGTAATATACTGTGTTCTATACTGCTCACTATGTTGACTAAATGCTTCACCACTGACAGCCAGAACAAGATGAGATAGAAATTCAACAAGAATCAGTAATCATTACAAAACTTTAACATCTACTTCCAAGCAATCTTCTGAATCCAGTGGGAATGACAAACAAGCTCTGGATGTTGCAAAACTACGTTATGCAATGGTAAGTGTTCCCTATTATAACGGGATCACCATTCTGGACCCCCTCAGCATGCATAAATGATTCATGGGATTCCAGGGCACACAATCACCAACAGCAATATCTGGTGTTAAGTAGTGTCAAATCACGATCATTTGAACAGAAAAGACTAAATTGGATATGCAATCAATTTCACTGTGTTTACAAACATTGTAAGCAATGTGAGTGCTGATGACAGACATCGTTCATGGTGTCCTTATGAAAACTGATATTAAGAAATTTCCAGAAAGAACAAAAACAATTAATACATAAATTATTTTTGCAAAGAGAAATAAAAACGGTATAAATTAAAATCTACTTGCAAACGGGACTAACAAGTTATACAGATTACTTTGAACAGCAATACTTTCAGTTAATATCAAGGTTTTGCTAATTAAAAGTGAAATATGTGTGGAGAACTAATTGTTCATTTTTTGTGTTTCAATATATCTTCAGCTTCAGACTAGAAAATCAATATCATAAATTCTTATTGGCATTTGTACGAAACCTATGTAAATGTTAGTAAAACTGTTCACTCAATATTTAATTTAAAATCACAAAGCAAAGACAAGCATTGTTTGTAAACACAGTTTTGATATTTCATCAAAAGAAAAAAATCCAAAGAATTCCTGAGATTTTGTGCAAATATTATGTTCTTTGTTATTGCTATTATACTACATTACATTCATTAATTAACTCATCGCCTTGTCATTGAAGTCAATGTTCATAATTGTTATAACAATTCTGATGTACAGCCATAATTGTTAACAACATTATATACATAGGAGCTCACTGCGGCGTCAGGCGGTTCACTGAAAGTTGGAGTTTGGGCAAGTCAAAATCTGTAACAGTTGGTACCTTGATTTATTGAGAAGTTTCAATGTTTCAAGTTTGTAACACTTGTTTGATGCTGGACCAATACAAATGTTGATTTTGTATTAAAAAAAAAGTTGTGAACAAAGAGCTGTGACTGAACTGTGTGACTGCCTCCACAAATAAATTGAAGAAAGGTATCAAGCTGAGTGTTATTTAAAGTAATGCATGAAACCTTCCATGTCATGCAATATGCCACGCAATGAAGATGAGTATTTTTTTCTAAATTAATGTAAGTCACTCTATACCAAACTTACTAAGCCAACATAACTCATACATTGTTTTTAAATGTAAATTCTGCAAGATAATTTGAATGTGTAATAGGCAGAAGTGATATTTTTATACATGGTGATAAGAGCTGGGACATGTTTTGGAAAAGTATGTGCATTTATAATGTTTTATGTTGCAGGTACAAAAAATATCACTTATGATAATAATACATTGATATTGGCAGAAAAAAAATCACAAATGAAGACCAACAAAACAACACATAATCAGCCATGAAAATGGCAGTAATCATTGACGGAATAAAAAAAAAATAATAATAAAAAAATAAAAAAAAGTGGAAGAAGCAAGAGAGAAGGATGCAAATATGTTACTGGATAGCAAACCTGCTTTGAGAGGTTTTCTTTGCTGACCAAAAGGAGAAATTGGGTATTATTGAGACAAATTTAGTCACTAGTAGACTGGCGGTGAATAATAGTGGAATGTCAGGGGAAGGAGAAGTTGTCACACTATCTCTTGCAAGTCTATTGAGTGTTCTGACTCAACAAATAAGTAAACAGACAGATCATCAGGTAGTGGTAGCAAATGAAAAATTAGGTGAACAAATAACTGCTTCAAACAAAAAGTTGGGACAATAAGTGGTGGAGGAAACAAAACAAGTGGGGAGAAAGTGTGAAGAAAATCTTAACAAAATCAGAAATCAACTATTCAAAACAAATAAGCTACTGTCAGATTAGAAGATAGATTTAGGCGATTTGAGAGAGACAGGTTTTCCAGGTCAGAGCCTGGATCAATGCTTGTGTTGACACAGTAGAAATCAAAATTGGAGAAGTAGAATTGAATTTGAGTCATAAAATCTCAAAAAACCTCGAGAATATTGGTATTTTAAATAAATATATGCAACAAGAAGGTGTTATGTTAAGAACCAAGACTAGGAAGACTAGGAATGATTTAGGAAACTAGCTTAGACTGGCCAGCAAATTTCAGTTATAAAAAGAAATGTAGACATTTGTAATCAGGATGTACAAGTTTTGTGTAAAATTATGAAGCTAATTTAAGAAGACATTGTAACTAAGAGATTATATGGCAGTTGTAGGGATATGTTTCAATATGTTGTTGTTAAAATGTACCCTGAGAATGTAAAATTGCACCCTAAAGACTTCCTTCACTATAGCAATGACTATTTTACCCATGAAATGTCGGATTCACTTAAGATCAAGTTTGTTAAAGGGTATCTAGAGGTAGAGATTTTATCATGCCACAATCAAATGTCTATTAATGATGTGATCTAAGATGCATTTGAATAGAAACTTTCTAGAAAAATTTTGTTCAAAATCTATCCAAGGCAGAATTAAGTGTGAATTTCTGAATGGATCCACATATATAGCAGGGAAGGAGAGAATGAAAGACTTCTGTCAGCTACAGGTGAAGAAACCAGTCCACTTACATCAACCAACCATTTGATGATATTACACCAATTGAAGCATTAAAGAGAAGAGTACCGGATAAATTGCAGAGAGAACTGTCATACAGACCTGATGATTTGACTGAAGAATTTTTCAAGTATGTAGGAAAACTAGACAGAACTGAAGAATATGATGATAGAAGATAGACTAACTGGTCTGCAAATTTGTCAGGGGTGGGGGATGGAATCACATCAGGGACAGAAAAAAAGACAGGTGGCAAAATAGGTATAACTATGGGAATGACAGGAGCCAAGACAACCAGAATAGGCCATGGAGTAACAATGACAGGTAGCAAGATGACAGCAATGAATCACGGAGGCAAAATAACAGTGTGGCAGTGTAAATAAACTTGGGTAATCGATAGTAACACATAAGTTTCTGTACATGGTGTTTATCTGGGGCCACAATCCCACTTATTCGCATAGTAGTGATCCCGTCATGCCTTCGCCCAAATGCAGAGCACAGAAGGATCTACGCACCGCCTCCTGCTCTGACAAGGACAGGCAACAACATGGGCTTCAATCTCTTTGTGACACCTCACCTTCTGGTGGTCGCCTGTATTTACATGACACTGTTACTGGTGCCCGTTTTGTCATGGACATGCTGATATTTCTCTGTTACCCACCTCCATGGCTACTGGCCCCCTTCACCCACATCATGCTCTACTTTGGGCTGTCAATGTCATGCAACTGCCATGTACCAGTTAAATGACCTTAACTGTTCATCTGTCACTGAGCTGCACACTCAGGTGGCAATGACTTTTTATCTCACCACAAACTTTTGCCTGATATTGTGCACCACTCAGTGTTTCATCACCCATTGAACAAGCATTATTGGTGTAATGCATTAAGTTCTGGCTCTTCCATCATGATTGCAGATATTGTTTGTGAATGCATTAATAATATTGACAAGTTCTGAACTCTCCTGTCAGAGTGGTCTAGTGAACACGAAGAAGTGCTTTGCCTGCATCATGAGATAGAGTACATTGTCTGCTGCCTCACTGATGCAAAGACTCAACTGGCCTCCATTAAGCAAGACATAGAAACTCTTCGAGCACTTCCGAAGGATATCCACTCCAAGGAGAGTACTTGTGTTCCCTCCATGAATGTTATCAGTGACATCACACCCACGTGCAAGGTTACCAGTCTATGTAACAATTCTGTGTCTATGTGTTGCTCCAACACAGACATTTTAAAACAAAATTTGGTTGCCATGCCAACACCTTCCTCGAACACTCCACATGCACTCGTCCCACTCTAGTGGCTTCCTCCCATACTGCTTCTTCTCCACCTATGTGGTGATCTTCTGTTTTGTGCTCACCTGCTCATTGCATGAGCACCCATATGGAACTTTAACTTCTTTGACCCACATGCCACCCCCCACACTTGGTCTCCCTAGAAACTTCGCAGACAGACTTCATGAGCCACCATCTTGTGCTCGTGATACCATGCCTCCCTCACTTGCATCTATGGCCAGCACAGCTACTACTTCAAGGCCTCGGCATCCCTCGGCTGTCATGAACTCTTACAAGCTACCTCCTACCACCATGCCCCCTTAAACTGTTGCTCCACTTTGGGTGTCGCACAGTGCCACACCCACCGATGACAAGTGTGATCTTGTGCCACCTCATGCTACCACAACAAATATTGTGCATGCTTGTAAACAAACACATGCCTCTGTGCCCACTGATGTTTCGGTCATCATGAATGTATAGATTTTGTTTAATTGACAGCCGGTCCATCTCTAGCAAACTGCGCTGTATTTGCCCTGAGAAACTTGCAGCCATCAAACAATAGATTGCCGAACTTCTGGATGCTGGCATCATTGAACCCTCATCCAGTAACTGGTTGTTACCTATTCATTTAATAGACAAGAAGGACGGTACTTGGCACATGTGCAGTGACTATTACAGACTCAATACCAGGACTATAAAGGACAACTATCCCATTTCAAACACTTCTGTTTTCACGCAAACTTTGGCAGGTGCAAAACTGTTCTCTGTAGTGGACTGCAAGCGTGCATATCAACAAATTCTGATGGATTCTAAGGACGTTGAAAATACAGCAATCAGACTTGTTTCATTACAGTCTATGCTGTTCGGCTTGAAAAACACCACACAGACATGGTAATGTTTTATCAATAAGACCCTTTTCCCATTGAACTTTTATTTTGTTTACCTTGATGACATATTAGGGTTCACTGTTGAGGAGAGCAAGAAACATATGCAGATTGTTCTCAACATCTCATCTCAACCAGTATTGAACTTAATATAATGTAACAGCCTGAGCAGTGTATTTGTGAAGTACAGGATGCCATTCTTTAGTGAAGACCAGGATACCATATTCCTACCTTACAGACCGATACCACTTCCGTTCCTTTTGTTCCAACTACTCCATTTCCACTATTACATGGTATTTGTGGCATGACTAGAATTTATATGCAATTAATTAATCTCAAGCAGTCATATTATACTAAACAAAACAATCATCAATGAGTAGAATCATAAATCTTGAATAATGAACTAATTATTCAATGTGGAACTTTCTAGAAGTCTCTATTGTATGAATTAATTAACAAGTAACAAATGTGAATATTAAGCAACTGTAAATTAAAGATGATATAAAATTCGCAAACCTACTTTGTGAGTGCACTAAATTACTAATATATGTATTAAGATTGTAATTTTGGGCTAATTAGATGAATTGAATTGTA
Source organism: Locusta migratoria (assembly GCA_026315105.1). NCBI lineage: Eukaryota > Metazoa > Arthropoda > Insecta > Orthoptera > Acrididae > Locusta > Locusta migratoria. The sequence goes on along the minus strand of CM048751.1, from coordinate 158,792,284 downwards.
CTTCATATTTAAATGATATTTGCGATATTAAAGACATGGAAAAGCTAATTTACTACCTATACGAATTCTAACAAACTGTATTATTATTGCATATCAACATCTGATCAAAAACATCTGTGATAAAACTAATTTAATTGTTTAATTAAACCTAAGAATTAATGTAATTGTTATATATATATATAAGAACTCTATTTTGTGCCAAGTCAAGTCCTGTCCTTTGTTTCGATTTATGCTAGTCTCAGTTATGTTCAGTTGAAGTACTGTTGTAAATGAGTTCTGTTGAAGTTTTGTGGCCTGAATTAAACACCATAGTGGTATTATAGCAATTTATTTTTATCTCATATCTCAAAAATTCATTTTCAGTTGAATATAATTTAAAGGACTATCTAATTAAATCACATATATGGGCAGTAGAACCCTTAGATATGGTGGAGTTGGATCTGGGATTGTAAAAAGTGTATTAAAGACTTTCTGTTCCAGGTCAACGCAGATGACTCTAAAAAAGTGCCAATGACTACCAATAGACAGTGTCATTTGGAAAGGAAAAAACACAAATATCTTCAGAACAAAGAAAAAACGTGTTGGCAATGAGGTGTGAGATTACCGCCCAATAGAAATATTGATAATTAATAGCATTTGATAATTAAACAGTATGAAGTTCACTGCAAACATTGACCATGCCAATGCAATAAATTTTACACAATTTTAATCTTATTAATTATGGTAGCAATATACATACGCAGTTGGGTGACAACATTTATAGTTATGCCATAGGTAGAAATTCTTCACATTGAGACTTGCTGTGTGCTTGTAGCTGACGGGAGGCCAGCGAGCAGGCCGACGGTGGTGGCTTGTTCCAGCTTAGGTTTTTCCAGTTTTCGTTTCCGGTGAGAGGAGAGAGGGACAATGGCGAGTGCCAGGCACAGTGCAGTGCACAGTGTGAAATAAAATATTCTAATACTACTTGCATTTGAAGTAATACGATGCAGTTAGGAACCTTTAAGGCCCTCATTACAAAATAGCCTGTTGATAAATAAACCATATGTTGCTTTTTACAAATGTCTGTCTAGGTGTGTTTGCGTTTCGATATGTCTGAGTGTGTGTGTATTTGTTTACCTTCCTTTTTTTCCCCTAAGGTAAGTCCTTCCACTCCTGGGATTGGAATGACTCCTATTCCACTTCCTTAAACCCATATCCTTCCCTTTTTCCTCCACTTTTTTCCTCTTTTTCCTGAAGAAGCTGCCAGTGGTGGCGAAAGCTTGTATGTGTGTTTGTGTGTGATTTTATTTGTTTCTATAGACGAGCCTTACCAAAAGGACCGGCTCGTCGAGAGAAACAAATAAAATCACACACAAACACACATACAAGCTTTCGCCACCACTGGCAGCTTCTTCAGGAAAAAGAGGAAAAAGTGGAAGGATTTGTATTTATGCTTGTAGGTGTCATTTTGATAGAAGAGAAAATTCTCTATGATAACATTCTTTTGGTAATATTATTTGAGCTTTAAGATATATTTTTTGGTGCGAGGGGGTAGGATTTGTATTTATGCTTGTAGGTGTCATTTTGATAGAAGAGAAAATTCTCTATGATAACATTCTTTTGGTAATATTATTTGAGCTTTAAGATATATTTTTGACACAGGCAGGTTGTTGATGTTATATTTAATGGAGTAATACTCCAAGTAGGCCAAATATTCTCTTGTCTGTTTCATCTGAAGCTATGGCTGATGAGAGTGCAGGCATCATGGTTTGGGTTGATCTGCCAGTGGTGGCGAAAGCTTGTATGTGTGTTTGTGTGTGATTTTATTTATTTTATTTGTTTCTATCGACGAGCCGGTCCTGTTGGTAAGTCAATTCTTTTATTTTTTTATTTTTGTTTATCCCACCGGGAAAGTTTCCCTCTATAATTTATATATATATAAAACCCTGTGGTTAAACATATATTGTTTTCAATTGATGCTCACAGGCTGCAGGAGTTGTAGTTACTGTGAAGTATAGAAGTGCTAGGATTAACTTAGGATAGTATGGGCCAATTAAATCTCACACCAGCAAAAATAAATTTTTTTGGTGCGAGGAGGTAGGATTTGTATTTATGCTTGTAGGTGTCATTTTGATAGAAGAGAAAATTCTCTATGATAACATTCTTTTGGTAATATTATTTGAGCTTTAAGATATATTTTTGACACAGGCAGGTTGTTGATGTTATATTTAATGGAGTAATACTCCAAGTAGGCCAAATATTCTCTTGTCTGTTTCATCTGAAGCTATGGCTGATGAGAGTGCAGGCATCGTGGTTTGGGTTGATCTGATAATGACTAACACAAACCACTTTGAGTTCTTAGTTCTGTTGATTTGCATGTTAATGTACATGTCTCAATGCTTAGTTTCAATTGCACCAGGTCGGGATGGCAGAGGGGTGGGATACAAATCCAACCGAATCCTGGTGTCCAGACAAACTTTTGTCTATGTTGACTCATGAGTGCCTTCTGCTTTTCCTGTTCCATGTAGGGTGCATATGATGTGTGTGAACAAGAACGCTTGATCCAGTGCCATGAATCTAAGCTGCAACAGCATGTTGGTTGAAATGACGGAGACATAGGACCATACACCATGGACCAGAGTTGCTGCAATGATGACTATGGGGTTGAGTGAGAGATTTCCTTTAAACAAGTGAAGTGTACACCGTCAAAAGTTTTTATAGCGATAATTTTAGTTTTTCCATGTAGGACAAGATCTTCTAAAGACTAAAGGTTAATACTATTATAAATTTGGTGCCAATTCTGTATATAAACAACAGGCACACTTAAATTTCAAGGATGTAATTAGTTATAAGGATTTTTTTCTTAAAAATATGCACACACTAAAAGTGGTCTTAATGGTACAAATATTGGGAAATTTTCTCACTGCCCTGTTTATTTATTTATTTCTTTTGCGTTAGTTGAGATCATAATTGGTATAGTGTTTGAGTCAATCCGATTCAATAATTTTGTAATTTTAAATTTTGCTCATTTGAAAGTATTAATTTTGGTGCTACTTGTGCCATCCTTTACATGGTTTTGATGCCGCAAGTGGGGATATTGTGAGATTACCGCCCAATAGAAATATTGGTAATTCATAGCATTTGATAATTAAACAGTATGAAGTTCACTGCAAACATTGACCATGCCAATGCAATACATTTTACACAATTTTAATCTTATTAATTATGGTAGCAATATACATACACAGTTGGGTGACAACATTTATAGTTATGCCATAGGTAGAAATTCTTCACATTGAGACTTGCTGTGTGCTTGTAGCTGACGGGAGGCCAGCGAGCAGGCCGACGTTGGTGGCTTGTTCCAGCTTAGGATTCTAACGTCCATCACCTCTTTTCGGAATGACTCAAACTGAGCCCTAATATATTCCTGAATCACGGAAATGTTTATTAGTTCTCAGTCTATAACGAAATCATTCCACTGTAGGTGAAGTTGAACTTATCTTATATGCTGGCTGAAGTCCATTGCGTTGTGATTTGTCTTCGGCATTCACTAAAGAAATTGGTTCTACAGGATCATATAAGTAAATCCATCTTAGTTGATAATGGAAACGATTTTATTTCCACTTAAACATTGCACAATCAAGAAATGCAGCAGCAAGCTAACACAGCTGCTTACAGGCTTCTGGCCACTCGGATACTCCGTCCAAGACTAAACAAACAATGGTTTCTCTCCAACATCTTTCTGCTTAACAACGTAATAAAAATGATGACAAAGTTTTGTAATTCACAATTAAACAATATTCTTTTACATCAAATATGCCAAAATACAGGAATTAAAACATTAGATTTAAGCTTTGACTATTTATGTCAATATATGTACTAGTTTCATGAATTTTGTATTTAAATGTAGTGCATAAATTTAACGTCATCCTTTTGACTAGTGTTTACAGCCGTCAAATTATTTACATTATGTGTGTTATCGAAATGCACATATATTTGTTTTGCCAATAGTGTGTAGGCGTACTATTATTGTAACATATAATTTTAATGTGTTTCGGTTTGCGGTCAAATTATTTATTAATACGGATTTGTTTATGGTTGTCGTAGTTTTGTTAATTTTGAAGATAGTTTCTTAGTACCAAACGGATTATTAATTTTAGTGCATGAACAATTATCAGTATTTAATTTAGGATCTAGTGATATATAAAACATGGTCTGCCCTAATTTATTTAAACAAAAGGTATATATGAAATCATGTGGTGCAATAGTTTATAACATGTAGCATTGTTGTTTCTATACAAATTAGTATCTATTTAGGTTCAGTAATTTCCAAAACGGAGTGTAAGGCATTTTTAGTGTTTGCAGCTATTTTTTTACGAAAGTATAAAAAACTGAAAATTACGTAAAAGGTCAGGCAAAGTTATATTTAAATGAACGTACTATTTCTTAAAAGTGTTTTACTAATAGTGTAAATAGAATTTCAATCTGAAGGCGAAAGTGTGAAATATCACATGTCCGGTAATGAAGTTTTACTTTAGGTATCAGATATTTCGTGTTTCAATGTTGGCAACAGATTTTTAGGAGTTCGCAACATAGCAGAAACGTTACACACCCCCCTACATAGTGTACCTGAAATATAATGTAAGGTTCACTGTGTACTATCGTTTCAATATGTTGTGATTTAAGTGTTCATAATGAGTCTGTATTAGTTTAGGCTAAAAAATAAAAATTGTATGTTGATTGTAGTCTTGCGAATGCTGGTGGTTGTTGATGTTGCATGATGCGCCGACATTGGTCTATCTGCAAACTGCTGTTGGTGATGTAGTGGCTCTCAGCTTCAGCTGACTGTAGATACAGGCATTCCTATAACATGGTTGTATCTTTCTCAGAACCACATACTATTTTTCCCTAACTACATACATAAATAAGCATACTGTTATCAGGCTATTGGAAAGAGTAATCAATTTTCTATATACGGTATTTAAAACAAACAAAATTATGGGTTCAAATTAACCCTTAAATGTTACTGAAAATTAACGAGAAATCTCTCTCATTTACTTTAGTTTGAATAATGAAATAGCAAGCTTTTACAACTTTTTTTTTTTTTTCAAGGAGCATTGATATTCATACTGTAAACAGTTATGTTTGGTATTAATTCATATAAAAAAGTATTTTTTTCTCAATTTTCTTCTATGTGTACATGTATGTAAATGCCATTATGTGAGAACTAAGCTCCTAATTCCTCTAGAAAGGGTGTTGTACACTGTAATAACTTCTCAATTTATAGTCAATTTACTAAGTGAAAGAATGACATAATTAAATAGTAAAACAATGGATAGAAACAAGCTCTCGGTGTGCACATCAAACATTTACCATTCAAAATTATGGTATAGTTCAAATGGTTATATAGACAGAAAATGTAATCATGGTTTTGAATATTTCTCATACAGTTAGAGATTAGAATGAGTAATAGTAAAGAGTATAAACAATTATTGAAAAAACATATGCATTAATAAAAATTCAAAATTTAACCCCCCTGCGAGTAGTTAGCAGTGGCAATGGTAAATCTCATAGCTCAAATCAAGCATGGAAATTAAAGTAATGTGTCAGTTCTCAACTGATCCACCAAAGTGTCAAATTTTTCCCAAATCGGGGAAAAATTTAAAGAAAAATGAAAAAAGTTTGTTTTAACTGCCAAAATACACCCACTCTCAAGGCAGTAATCAAGAGAGGGCGGAAAAATACGCTGCCATTAAATTACGTCCACGGCCAGGGCAGGTAACTGACTCGCAAACGGCTACATATGACCTTACATCATGAGTATGTGCAAGTATGCATGATAAAAAAAATTCCAATTATGTAACTTGTAAAACATCAATAGTTTCATTGTAAACTTTAAGAATAAAAATGAAAATTAAACCTTGCATCAGCCAAAACTGTGTCATATGTACAATACACTATAATATGGTCATCTTAAACCAGTATTAAATATTTTCCTATTAAGCTGTAAGCTCAAAGATAGAAATTGAATTTTGCATTGGTCAACACTTGTGTGGTCTATGTGTCCTCCCATGCTTAGTCACTTTTGTACTAATTATTAGCAAGTCCCTCTTGACACATCAAAGTACAACACAAAATTCAACCAGCAATACAAAAATACTAATAAATGACTAACAAGAGTCAAGAGATTTAAAGAATTTGAATTGTAATGCACTGTGGACGTGATCAATAGAACAATCACAGTACATAACTGAGGTAAGCATTTTCTCGTATATACAATGACATTTCAAGCCATAAACAAATAATTAACACTTCAACATACCTTTGACTATGGATATGAGGTTAATAAATTATTTTTTTGGTGTTTAAATCTGCACATGCAGATACGGTATATGCACTATCTATGTGCCATATTCATAATAGGTATCAAAATTATCAACGAGTACTTTTCTGTAGGTAGGATTTAAAAGCATTAATCTATCTGAGACCGATCAACTTTATGGATCATGGATAAACAAAACTGTAAGCATACAGCTAAGGGTTTCAGTTAACTTCAAGAGGCTCAATGTATAACTGTAGATAAACTTCAAATCAGATCTTAACAAATGGACTACACACATAGTGAAATATTACTTTGTTTTCAAGTTCAGTTACTAGATTTTTTTTAAACTTCTTCAAAATTATTCATGTTACTAGAATCACAACTTAGTTGACATACAGAAGGTATACTTTCATATTTACTTTCACTTAATTCTTTAACTATCTTTTTGGTAGATGACTTAACATTTATATCAGGGTTTTGGAACTAACATTTCTCAGTACATTAACACTATCATTTTGAGATTTCCTCAGCAGTATCAAGCAATTCAACATCTTAGACTTCCAGTAAAGCATCTGTTCAGAGACTACACTAATCTTAATCCTACATCAATATTTTTCATTTAAGTATTCATTATTTTCATAGTCATTTTCTTTATGACATCTCAATTCTTTCTTTCAATATTTGAAGCATTTTTCACTTCCATTTCAATATCTTAATAACTATTTGTTCAGTACTTTCACTGACAATTCTTAACCTAACTTAAATTTCTCATGAACAACACTTCCCCCGTTTCCTAATTTGTTACATCTTTTGATGACTACACAAAGACTTCCACATTAGCTAGTGGTTCATAAACATCATAACATAAGTCTCCAAAATTCCTATCAAAACACATTAAATAAACCCCATCATCTACCTATTTTCTTTTTCTGTACTTAAATTCATATAGTATTTTAATTCATAAATGCTTCTCAATATTTATTATTCATTGTAACTGTATTAACTGTAAACATGAATTCACTATTCGGTTCAAACTGTATTTCAGTATATTTACTTCTTAGCTCTTAAGTCCATTGGCCTATACATTGACATAAGCAATAAATCTCATATTGAAAACCCCCAACTAGTATCTCAGATTAGGTACAGTATTATTATTTGGTATAAAGTTCTTCTGAACTGATGGTTAACATCCACCTACATATTCATATTTTCTCAAAAATTCCAACTGGTAATAAAGTTTATGCTTCACATATTTTAAGTTTCAATAAGCATATAGCAAAAATGTATATATCAAAAGGTATGTCTCGGCTGTCTTCATTTGTCAGTGGTAATTAAAACATTTTATCAAAAAAAAAATCAAATATTTACACTGAAGAAAAACTTAAATACTACAATTTTTTCTGTACTGTGAAAATGATTAATAGAAGTACACAGCACACGACTGGGGACCTGAACTGTTGTCAGCAGTTTCATAACTAAAGAGTAGTTATGCCCCTAAGGTATTACATCAGTACATAGCCTGATGCATCTCATTTTGTCTATCATCAGGTAGAATAGGTAGTAGTAGATTACAATTAGGTCCAAAATTAAATGCAAACAACTGGGTCTGGTTTGCCCACGAACATACATTACACCTTAGACTTTGCTTAAGCAACATAATTTCAGAAGTGTCATCCAAATCTGACGAAAAACAATCATTGTCCTGTGGCATAAAATAAACAGGACAAAATTTCTTTTTAGGCCTACCAGGTAACTTCACTACTGGCAAACAAATTACATTAGTACATCTAGGAATAAACAAAGTTTCAGTGTGTGACTTTTCTTGCATTTCGTCTACACACTGTGGTAATTCAGTGACTGTACATTTACTTTCAACTTCTAGCTCAAGGTTATCTATAACACAGTTACATTCAGTTTCTACTTTAAAATCAGAAATATCAAGTTTGCTATTACATTGTTCAACATCGCGAATCTTTCCAGTTAACTCTGTTTTAGTATCCTGGCTCTGAGAATTTACATTACATGAACTGTCATCTATTTCTTCAACATTGTCACTCGTCTGAGAAACTACTGAAGTAGCAGCTACCAAAACACTTTTTTCTACTCTATTGAATCTACCGGTACTAAAATTTGTCACTAGACTTCCAATGTATTGTTTTAAATCGGTCATCGAGTCATTTGTTTGAGATTTTATGTCAGATAGTTCGGTTTTCATGGTTTCCATAGTTTCCATTTGTAATGAAAGTTTGGAGTTCGTGGTTTCCGTTTGTAATGAAAGTTCGGTCTTCATAGTTTCCATTCGTAATAAAAGATCGGTTTGCATTTGTAATATAAGTTCCAAGATTGATTTTGTTTCTATTTCCGTGTTTGCTGCCATATTACTAGTCTGTTGTCCAGTCTCTTATAAATCACTAGAAACTGGGACCTGCTGCTTTCTTGTAATCGGTGTAGAACTCGCGATACCAGAACCTTCTACCCCACTGTCAAAGTCCGAAACTTGAGTACTATCATCTCCCTCCTTTTTTACTGTATCCATTTTAAGATAAGTTTTCAGTCCACATAAAACCCCTATCACACAAACAGTCACTAAAAAAAAAGAGAGAAAAAAAAAAAAAAAAATGAGTACTTAACTTCACTCAAGGATGCGGCGATACAGGAATCTAGTAGTCCAAATTATTGCCATCTTCCTCCATTAAATTTCGACATCGTAGGTGTGGGTAGTATTGTAGTCGAATTCTGCACTTTTATGATGGTTTTACTGCACATCCATCATATACATTATTTTCCTTGTATCCTGAAACACATTTTTATATTAGCGAATACTCATTAAAATCGTTTGATCTCGTCACCACTTTTAACACTTTACATTAGTGAATACGCTTTTTAAAATCCTGGTCACACGGCACCACATCTAACGTCCATCACCTCTTTTCGGAATGACTCAAACTGAGCCCTAATATATTCCTGAATCACGGAAATGTTTATTAGTTCTCAGTCTATAACGAAATCATTCCACTGTAGGTGAAGTTGAACTTATCTTATATGCTGGCTGAAGTCCATTGCGTTGTGATTTGTCTTCGGCATTCACTAAAGAAATTGGTTCTACAGGATCATATAAGTAAATCCATCTTAGTTGATAATGGAAACGATTTTATTTCCACTTAAACATTGCACAATCAAGAAATGCAGCAGCAAGCTAACACAGCTGCTTACAGGCTTCTGGCCACTCGGATACTCCGTCCAAGACTAAACAAACAATGGTTTCTCTCCAACATCTTTCTGCTTAACAACGTAATAAAAATGATGACAAAGTTTTGTAATTCACAATTAAACAATATTCTTTTACATCAAATATGCCAAAATACAGGAATTAAAACATTAGATTTAAGCTTTGACTATTTATGTCAATATATGTACTAGTTTCATGAATTTTGTATTTAAATGTAGTGCATAAATTTAACGTCATCCTTTTGACTAGTGTTTACAGCCGTCAAATTATTTACATTATGTGTGTTATCGAAATGCACATATATTTGTTTTGCCAATAGTGTGTAGGCGTACTATTATTGTAACATATAATTTTAATGTGTTTCGGTTTGCGGTCAAATTATTTATTAATACGGATTTGTTTATGGTTGTCGTAGTTTTGTTAATTTTGAAGATAGTTTCTTAGTACCAAACGGATTATTAATTTTAGTGCATGAACAATTATCAGTATTTAATTTAGGATCTAGTGATATATAAAACATGGTCTGCCCTAATTTATTTAAACAAAAGGTATATATGAAATCATGTGGTGCAATAGTTTATAACATGTAGCATTGTTGTTTCTATACAAATTAGTATCTATTTAGGTTCAGTAATTTCCAAAACGGAGTGTAAGGCATTTTTAGTGTTTGCAGCTATTTTTTTACGAAAGTATAAAAAACTGAAAATTACGTAAAAGGTCAGGCAAAGTTATATTTAAATGAACGTACTATTTCTTAAAAGTGTTTTACTAATAGTGTAAATAGAATTTCAATCTGAAGGCGAAAGTGTGAAATATCACATGTCCGGTAATGAAGTTTTACTTTAGGTATCAGATATTTCGTGTTTCAATGTTCGCAACAGATTTTTAGGAGTTCGCAACATAGCAGAAACGTTACAGGATTTTCCAGTTTTTGTTTCCGGTGAGGGGAGAGAGGGACACTGGCGAGTGCCAGGCACAGTGCAGTGCACAGCGTGAAATAAAATATTCTAATACTACTTGCATTTGAAGTAATACGATGCAGTTAGGAACCTTTAAGGCCCTCATTACAAAATAGCCTGTTGATAAATAAACCATACATTAGCTGATATAGTCACATCTGGCGTAATATGTTTAATTGACAATGAAAAGTAATAAATTACCAATGAATACAAGACAGTTACACAACTAGCATGGCAATGTTTGTTTATAAAAGTAATATATTAACTATTTCTCATTTTATTTTCAATTAATCTTGTGTATTTTATCTTGAAGTATTCAGTTAAATCACTTATCTGTGATATAAGAAATTGCACGATTATGATAAATAGTACAAAGGATGTTTATACCAATATAAAAACCTAAGAAGACATTTATTTAATGTGTAGTGTAATTATTTTGATTTTAAGTAAAGTTTTAGAAATGTATTGGCTGAGCGCTGTACGTTGCCAAATCGGTTAGAACAGCTCACGTGGGGAAGTTGATGACGTAGGGAAAAAACCCGGCAGTTGAGCTTTTGGCGCGTGCGCACGTGTGGGCAGGAAGTGACGAGTCGGGAGGGAAGTGGTGTAGCTGGCTGGGCGGCATCGCTCTGCAGTTGTCTGGGGCAATCGCCACGTGTGGTTGCTCGTCGTAGACTGCACCAAGTTGAATCGAGTGCTACTGTGTGTTGTGAATATTTAGCCGGTGGAACAAGGTGTGCATCGCATTGAATTAAAGTGACTGTGATTTGTTAATGTAACACGTGTCGTCGCGTAGGCATGAACATAAACAGTGTTTGAGACAGCCGCATGGTGTGAAAACAATTTGCGACAAATATTCATTTTTGTCTGGGGGCTCACGAGCTATAACATTATTTGATAAATGTGTCGACGTACAGACGTATCAGCCACAGGGTTTCAATATGGTGTAATAAACAACATAAAGTGAACTTTCATGTGTTTTCAAAAATAGTAGTTAGTACACCCTTTTCTCTCATGAACTTGATTTTATTATGAATTTTTTTGTTAATCATATGCAGGGAAGGAAAGCTGCGAATTTGTGATATCATCCCCTAGAAAACGAGTCAAACAGTAGCAATCACAGATCCAGTGTTTTTGCATCTTTAGGAATTTGGTTCGCAGTTGACAGTTGTGAGTTTTAAAAATTAAACTTTCTCTATTTTAAACTCTCACCCCAATCTTCACTCTCACAGAGGTAAAGCTACAAAGGATGAGCTAATAAAAACAACAGTCGGAATCAGAACTGAAAACTGGTGAGCAACTGTTCAACAGGACTCCTGTGAAAAAAATAAGTAAATCAAATTTATTTTATTTCTCATGTGAGAAAAACTGTAGCTTTTTGCATGTGACAAGTAATGAATCATAGAAAAGATTACAAGTGTTGATGTTATAATCAGTAATTAAAGCACAAATGTCAGCCACTGACGAATTAGATGTCAAAAAAGAACAGGAAAATGACAATTTTAATGAAAGTCTTAGTAATGCCAGTAATAACGAAAGTATGCAAGAGATTAAAATAGACCTGATTATAGAAGTACTGAAGCAATTTGTGGCATTAAATATACAAATGAGTGTTCAAAATGAAAATTTCAAGAAACAGTTCATGAAATTAAATGAGAAAAACAGCGAAAGTGCAGAACAGTTTAATAGGAAATAGGAAACAGTTTAATAGACACATAGGAAAAACGGTGAAATTTCATAAAAGATAGATATGAAAAATAGCACTTACTGAACAAATACAAAATATAGATGATGGTACACCGTCAAAAGTTAAGAAGTTAGACAGAGATACCACTTGAGGCAGAGGCTCTGTCAAGAGAACCGATGCAAAGATGTTAAGATGGTGGGTGGGAATTCGAATTTAGCGGAGGTTGAGACCAGGTGGGCAATGGGAAGAGAGAATATGCTGAAGGGCTAGTTCCCATCTCGGAGTTCTGAAGGATTGGTGTCAGTGGGAAGTATCCAGATAACCCGGACGGTGTAGCACTGTGCCAAGATGTGCTGGCCGTACATCAAGGCGTTTTTAGCCACAGGGTGATCCTCGTTAGCAACAAACACTGTCTGCCTGTGTCCATTCATGTGAATGGACAGTTTGTTGCTGGTCATTCCCACATAGAACGCTTCACAGTTCAGGCATGTCAGTTGGTAGATCACGTGGGTACTATCGCAAGTGGCTCTGTCTTTGATCGTTTACACCTTTCGGGTTATGGGACTGGAATAAGTGGTGGTGGAAGGGTGCATAGGGCAGATTTTACAACGGGGGCGGTTACAAGGGTAGGAGCCAGAAGGTAGGGAAGGTAGTTTGTGGATTTCATAGGGGTGGATTAGGAGGTTACGGAGGTTAGGTGGGCGGCGGAAAGACACTCTCGGTGGAGTAGGAAGGATGTCATGAAGGACGGATCTCATTTCAGGGCAGGATTTAAGGAAGTCGTATCCTTGCTGGAGAGCCACATTCAGAGTCCACTCCAGTCGCAGAAAGTATCCGGTGACAAGAGGGGCACTTCTGGGATTCTTCTGTTGAAGGTTCTGAATTTGGGGGGATGAGGAAGTGGCTCTGGCAATTTGTTTCTCTACCAGATTAGGAGGATACTGCGGGATGTGAAAGCTGTTATTAGGTTATTGGTGTACTGGTTCAGAGCTTCAGGAATGGAGCAGACCCGTTTGCCACGAAGACCTAACCTGTAAGGAAGGGAACGTTTGATGTGGAATGGATGGCAGCTGTCATAATGCAGGTACTGTTGTTTATTGGTAGGTTTGATGTGGATGGATGTGTGGAGTTGGCCGTTGGACAGATGGAGGTCGACATCAAGGAAAGTGGCATGGGATTTGGAATAGGACCAGGTGAATTTGATGGGACCAAAGGAGTTGTGGTTGAAGAGGAAATTCTGGAGTTCTTCTTCACTGTGTGTCCAGATCATGAAGATGTCATCAATGAATCTGTACCAAACTTTGCGTTGACAGGCTTGGGTATCCAGGAAGGCTTCCTCTAAGTGTCCCATGAATAAGTTTGCGTACGAGGGGGCCATGCTGGTTCCCATGGCTGTTCCCTTTAGTTGTTGGTATGTCTGGTCCTCAAAAGTGAAGAAGTTGTGGGTTAGGATGAAGCTGGCTAGGGTATTAAGGAAAGAGGTTTTAGATAGGGAAGTGGGTGGTCGGCAGTGGGCCGCGGCAGCAAGCAAGACGAGTGTTCCTGTCATCCTGTCTATACTGTTAACAATGCAGCTTGGTGAATGGAAACCCTGGGTGAGCATATTTTGAACAGATTTTATTTTTGTTTAAGTGACTGTGTATTACAGGAGTGTTTTGTGCTACTGTAAATGTGCTAAATGTTGAATGCCCATCACTAGAACCATGTCGGAAGCTCAACACCAGGAAAATTATACTCTATTACTTAGCCTATCTCATAGGCTAGATAATCAAATTTGATCTGTTGCTGAGTCGAGCAAGAAAGAACTTGAAGACATCTATACTAGGTTAGAATTAAATATTATGAATTCTAGTAAGGAGTTAAAAGGGGATTTACAATAAAAAAATTATGAATTCTTCTAAGGAGTTAAAAGGGGATTTGTCTATTATAGATAGTAAACTAAAGTTGGTATCACAACAACCCAGGAAAAACTAGATGCTTTCAACCAAAAGTTAGAGGTTCATGTAAAGGAATGTCAAGAGTAGTATGCTTTGTTTGAGGCAAAGTTTGATAGCTTGAGTCAACATTTTTTATCAAAGGAACAGGTTGAGAGAATTACTAACCAAGTATTTGAAGAAAAGTTTGATTTAGGGAAACAATGAATAGTTGAATAATTATTACATTAGTGAAAAAACAGTTTTAAGTAAGTTACAATCTTTGGACAGTGAATTAGCTTAGTAATCAACTCTAAATCTAAACTAGGCACAGTTAATCACACTATTGCTGAGACATTAAGTAAGGTTGATACTTTAGGAAACTAGAACGCTCAAACAATATGAACTTATTTGCCAATGAGTCTAGTAACTAGGAGCAGAAGGTAGAAGAAATTATTAGTAAAAAACTTAAAGAAGAAATAGATATTTCTCAAGAGTGAGAAGATAAGAGTTTAGATTCAGAAATGACTACACCTTCTAATTCAAATGGGGAAAGTTTAGCATTTACTGATGTAGAATCCAAAATTAACTTTAATTATGTTTTCAATGAGAGGCATTCAAAACTTGTAGTTCTGGTCTGGGACCCAGGAATAAAATTAAACATGGTGTAAACCCCCAGTAGATACACAACTGGTGATTATGTGTAATGTATCCCAAAAACAAAGAACCACATGAAAATATGATAAATTTAAAGTTAAGTCTACACATGCAATTCAAACCAAAGAATGGTTAATTTCTGAAAATGAACCAGACGAACCTTCAATGAAAATACTGATATTTATTTGTATTATTTTTCAGTTACCTGTTCGAATATTAATAGATAATGGGAGTGAAATTTCTATAATCTCCCAAGAAGTGTATGACCTTTTGTCAAAACACCAGATACTTTTAACCTTACATGCAACTGAAGTAAATATTATATGTATCACAGGTGTGAGAAGTCAACCAATATGATTGGAAACAAGAACTATAAAATTAACAAATGTCACACACTTTTAACCTTACATGCAACTGAAGTAAATGTTATATGTATCACAGGTGTGAGAAGTCAACCAATATGATTGGAAACAAGAACTATAAAATTAACAAATGTCATAGTACAGATATTTTATTCAGAATTGATTGGTTACAACAACATGAAGCAGTTGTTTATTTTAAGCATCAAACAATAACAGGAAAAGCAAACAATGTTAACTTTTGTTTATAATTCGAAACAGATGGTACAGTATTGAAAGCGGTACATTTACTATCATCTGCGGACATGATACTATTACATGAGAACATTAAACGTGAATCAATTTGGCATTAATTATGATGTTTACAGAACATTTTGTGTATAGTAGTAATTTTTTTCATCATTGGTGTGGTCCTTATGAAATTGTTGACAATCCTGAAAGGATTTGCCTGAGATTCAGTTTGCAATTGTTACCCCTACACATACTTACACTTATTGACACACACACGTGTTCACACACATATCTAATTACACTTTCGATTAATGATGAAAATTATCCTCAGAGATGATAAATATTGTTGAAATGAGATAGAATGGCTGGCCAGTGCTTAACTTTGTGCTGTACCGCAGATAGTAACACAAATAAAGAAACAGAAAAAAAGGGGACAAAAAGGACAAGCTTTAGGAACACAGTTCCTTCATCAGGTGGGAGATAAGGGAAGAAGAAAGGATGGGAATGGAAAGGAAGGGTAATTCATGACCTAGGTCATGAAGGTGGTGTTTCAGGAGTTTGGACGTCATAAATACTGCATGTTCCTACCGAGCACTCAGTATGTACATGCAGTATCTCTGACGTTCATACTCCCTTCTGTGTGAACTGTTTTTTAAGTTAGCAGCTGAGTAAACATTTTACTCATTGATACACTCATGTTGTCAGAGGAGTAAAGGGAAGGATACATTAATTTAAAATTAGTGCACGTTCATAAAATGTTCAGAAAGGATATGAGATAGTATGGGACAGGAGTAGCTTTGAGGGAGAGTGAAGGAAGGCATCCAATTAAGTTGTCCCTAGTAGGGCTAAGGTGGAGGTACGATGTGTTGGTGAGGAAGAGCATATTACTCAAGGTCAGGTACCTAATGAGAGGGCCTGATGGGGTTGAGGTTCCTATAAAGAGGACCTAACCCACTTAAGAGGCTGAGAAAGTGAGCCAACAAGTTGGAACTTGCTTTGCCAATATTATTATTATTATAAGAAGGAAAAAGCCTACTAGTGGAGAAAGTGATGTAGACTATACCTTACCTTTGCATTTGGTGATGCAATTGAGGAAAAATATGTGAAAAAGCCACAAACCATACAGCTACAAGAGTCTCCAGTCCTAATCTCACCACCAGACAGAAAAAGAAATTACTCTCCAGAAAAATCAACTTCAACAACAACAGAATGCCAAGAGGAATCATGAAGCAAGGAAAATCTAGAAGATCACAACAAAAAATCAAGAAAAACTGTGGAGACACTATAGTTTCTAGACAAGTAGACAGAAGAACTGAACCTACTGCTGCAGAAAGAACTTCATCTCCAAAGGAAAGAAATGAAATATCATCAGAGGTAGAGGACACACCTGTAGAAAGACAAACAGCACTGCAGACAGTTGAAGGTGGACCTTCTTATATACTGTCAAAAGTGGATATGAGTGCAGTGGGCTTAAGGAAGCTAATGAAGACACCAGTAACCAGGGACGAGTCATCAACAGGAGAGGCAACAGACACAGAAGAAGTTTCAGCAACAGCTCCAAACAGTGAAAATAGTGGTGCAGGGAAAAATGATAACAGTTCTTCTGGGCCAGCTGAAGGATTTTTTACTGACCAGGGCAAAGAAGTTAAATCCAGTGTAAGCAGTGTTCAAAAATGTACTAGTCTAACAATTGTCCACCAAAATATGCAGTCGATAAGAAAAAAGATACAGCAACTTGAAGTAGAACTATTTTCCTCATGTATCTCAGTAGTATGTATTACAGAGCATTGGTATAAAGAAGAAGAAATAGTGAATGTAGCTTTATATTGTTAGAAACGAGATAGAATGGCTGGCCAGTACTTACCATTGTGCTGTACCGCCGATAGTAACACAAATGAAGAATCGGAAAAAATGGGACAAAAAGGACAAGGACAAGCTTTCGGAACACAGTTCCTTTGTCAGGTGGGAGAGAAGGGAAGAAGAAAGGATGGGAACAGAAGGGAAAGGTAGTTCATGACCTAGGTCATGAAGGTGGTGTTTCAGGAGTGTGGACGTCAGAGATACTGCATGTATGCACTGAGCCAAGCCAGAGAGGATAAATATAACCAAAGAGGAATGATCAAGTAGTAGAGAGAAGAGAAAATGAGTGAAATGAATTATGCTGAGGGGTGTAGGAGGGGCGGGCGGGGGGTGTCTAAAACGTTTACCATTAACAGGGAAATATGGATGGACACACACACACACACACACACACACACACACACACACACACACACACACGGAGAGAGAGAGAGAGAGAGAGGGGGGGGGGAGAGAGTGAGTGAGAGAGAGAGAGAGAGGTAATGATTAGGTGAGCTGAGGATTGAGGAAGGGGGGGGAGGGGGTGTTAGTGTAGATTTAGGCCAGGGGGGTGGCGGGAGGATAGGATATGTTGGAGGGCAAGTTCCCACCTCCGTAGCTCTGAGGGACTGGTGTTTGTTGGTAATATCCAAATGGCACGTGTGGTGTAACACGTGCCCAGGTCCCTGGAGTTATGCTGGAGGGCATGTTCTGCCACAGGATATTGGTTGTCCCCCAGGCGAACAGTCCGTGTGTGTCCATTCATCTGCTCAGCCAATTTGTTAGTAGTCATACCAACATAAAAGGTTGAACAGTGGACACATGTCAGCTGGTATATGACACGCGTTGTCTCACATGTGGCCCTGCCTTGAATAGGGTAGGTTTTTCCTGTGGTACCCTAAAGGTAAATTAAGCCAAGTGCTGGATATGACATGTAAATTTAAGGGAAGTGTAATATTGTGTGGGGATATTAATATAAACAGTGAAGTTAGAAACACTTACCAGAATATTCTGTATAGCTTTGGGGTCACACAGGTAGTAGATAGGGCAACGAGGATCACCTAAACATCAGCTTCATTAATAGATCACATAATAACTAATATTGATAAAAACAAATGTGACATAAATGTACAACAGCTGGCATTTTCTGACCATTCTTGTCAAGTTATTAATATCAATTTAAATGTACAGAAATCACATGGAAGACAAGGTTACAAAAGGGTTTTTTCCAAATCAAAAATGTGTGATTTTTCAAAGCAACTACAGCACCAGACCTGGGAGGAAGTGTATGGTGAGAAAAATGTTGAGGCTAAGTACTGCAAATTTGCATCAATATTTAAACTATAATTTGAGGAGTCATTCCCAAAAGTATTACGTCCAGTTGGAGGTACAGATTCTAAGAAGTGGGTCACCAAGGGAATTATTAAATCGTCCCAAACTTTCAAATTCCTTAGCTCAATAAAAAGTCAGAGATGTGACCCAGAGTTTCTTGATTACTATCATAAATACAAAAGGATATACAGGAAGGTGTTGTTGGCAGCAAAGAGAGCTATGAATGATAGCAT
This sequence comes from Locusta migratoria, assembly GCA_026315105.1. Classification (NCBI taxonomy): domain Eukaryota; kingdom Metazoa; phylum Arthropoda; class Insecta; order Orthoptera; family Acrididae; genus Locusta; species Locusta migratoria. Next base: position 158,773,544 of record CM048751.1, on the reverse strand, counting down.
CATATACAATTCAAAGAATAAAAGTAAAGCAATTTGGACAGTGGTAAGAAAGGAAACAGGGAAGGAGAAATTAGAGACAAATCTCCAAATAAGACATAGAGAAGTATTAATTAGTAATCCTAATGATCTGGCCAATTTCATAAACAGTTATTTCACTAGTATTGCAACAGAATTACAGGAAACTTTCCAAGTTCATATGCATTGCCTGCCAGAAGGTATTCAACAAATTTGATGGTCCTTTTACCAACTAATGAGCAGGAAGTCAAAAACGTAGTGCATAGGTTAAAAAATAAAAAATCCTCAGGCTTGATGAAGTCCCAATGTGTGTGCTAAAGGAATGTATAGATAGCATAAAGGGACCTCTAACAGATATTATAAATGAATCCTTCAGCTCAGGTGTCTTTCCTGAGTACTTGAAGCAAGCAAGAGTATTGCCAATACACAAAAAGGTAGATATATAAAACTATAGACCAGTATCACTATTGTCTTCATTTTAAAAGATAATTGAAACAATAATGAAAGATAGACTTATGGATTATCTCAATAAATATAATTTGCTAACAAAATCTCAGTTTGGATTCAGGGAAGGCAGTAGTACAGAGGCAGCAATAGCAGAGTTTACAAGTCATTATGGAAGCCATGGATAGAGGTGATTGTGTAACGGTCATCTTTTTAGATTTATTCAAGGCATTTGACACAGTAGATGATAAAATACTTCTCCACAAATTAGAGGCACTAGGTATACAAGGAGTAGTAAACAAAGGTTCCAGTCATATCTTACGAATAGGGAACATAGAGAAGAAATTTCACAGTATAATAAAAATCCCAAGTATATAGAGAAACATCTGTCAGATGCTAAACTAATTAATATAGGAGTCCCACAGGGAGTATATTGGGCCCAATCCTATTTTTAATATATATATATATATATATATATATATATATATATATATATATATATATATATATATATATATATATATATATATGACTTCCCAGAAAGTGTCACTCATGGTGACAAAATTCTGTTTGTTGACAACAGCAACATAATAATTACGGGCAACACACAGGAAATGCTGCTGAGTAAAGCCGATAACATGTTGAAAGAAGTATGCAAATGGTCAGAGGTAAATAAAGTAACCTTAATAGCAGTAAGACACAGAGTATGAATTTTGCTATAAATAAAACAAATAATATTAAATTAAATCTAAATGGTGACCCCATGAACTGTGTAATGAACACAACATTTTTAGGGATGGATATAGATAATCAAATGAAATAGAGGGAACACACCTCAAGGATAGCTAAAAGAATCTCATCTGCATGCTATGCTTTGAGGGTACTAGTAACTGTATGTAACAGTAACTGCCTCAGAGTAACATATCAAGCATACATTCATTCACTCCTTAGATACGGGATAATTTTTAGGAGCTCAGACAGGCAGAACACTGAAAAAATTTTCATATTGCAAAAGAGGGCTCTTTGGATAATAACAAAACAGAACAAAAGGGATCACTGCCGGGAATTGTTTAAAGAACTGTGTATACTGACTGTTCCTTGTGAATACATTTACCAAAAAGTAGTGTTTGTAAGAAAAAAAGTGCATTGATATGCCACAAACAGTGCTACACATTATCATAATATGAGAATTAGAAAACACCTGCACCTTCCCAGAAAAAACAAATGTAGGACTCAAAACAGCAGTGAATACTAAGGACTAAAGCTGTACAATAAGTTGCCTCATGAAATTAAACAAATAGCTAAGATGTTTAGATTTAAAAAAGCTGTCAAAATGTTTCTAATTTCAAAATGCTATTATACAATAGAAAGTTTGGGAGGATTTAATAATTCCCTTGGTGACCCACTTCTTAGAATCTGTACCTCTAACTGGAAGTAATACTTTTAAGAATGATTCCTCAAATTTTAGTTTAAATACTGATGCAAATTTACAGTACTTAGCCTCAACATTTTCCTCAGCATACACTTCCTCCCAGGTCTGGTGGTGTAGTTGCTTTGAAAAATCACATATTTTTGATTTGGAAAAAACCCTTTTGTAACCTTGTCTCCCATGTAATTCTGTACACTTAAATTGATATTAACAACTTGGCAAGAATGGCCTGAAAATGCCAGCTGCTGTACATTTATGTCACATTTGTTTTTATCAATATTAGTTATTATGTGATCTATTAATGAAGCTGATGTTTTGGTGATCCTTGTTGCCCTATCTACTACCTGTGTGACCCCAAAGCTACACAGAATATTCTGGTAAGTGTTTCTAACTTCACTGTTTATGCTTAAGTTTATATTAATATTCCCACACAATATTACACTTCCCTTAAATTTGCATTTCATGTCCAGCACTTGGTTTAATTTACTCATAAAGACATCCACACTACCACTTGGTGCTCTGTATACACACAGTACTGTTAATTTCTCATTATGTACCATTAAATCTATTCCAGAGATTTCAAAATTCTTATCTACACTAAGTATACTAATGTCAGATCTAGCTTTAAACTGTAAGCCTCTTTTTACAAAAATACAAGATCCTCCACCTTTCATGGATGTTCTACAATAAAAACATGCTCTTTCATAATTGCTTAAAGCTACATTAATTATTTCTTCTTCTCTAAACCAATGCTCTGTAATACATACTACAGAGATACATGAGGAAAATAGTTCTACTTCAAGTTGCTGTATCTTTTTTCTTATCGACTGCATATTTTCGTGGACAATTGTTAGACTACTACATTTTTTAACACTGCTTACACTGGATTTAACTTCTTTGCCCTGGTCAGTAAAAAATCCTTCAGATGGCCCGGAAGAACTGTTATCATTTTCCCTGCACCATTATTTTCTCTGTTTGGAGCTGTTTCTGAAATTTCTTCTGTGTCTGTTGCCCCTGCTGTTGATGACTCGTCCCTGGTTACTGGTGTCTTCATTTGCTTCCTTAAGCCCACTGCACTCATATCCACTTTTGACACTATATAAGTAGGTCCACCGTCACCTGTCTGCAGTGCTGTTTGACCTTCTACAGGTGCATCCTCTACCCCTGATGATATTTCATTCTTTCCTATGGAGAAGAAGTTCTTTCTGCAGTAGTAGGTTCAGTTCTTTTATCTGCTTGTCTAGAAACTGTAGTTTCTCCAGTTTTTCTTGCTTTTTTGTTGTGATCTTCTAGCCTTTTCTTGCTTTGTGATTCCTCTAGGCATTCTGTTGTTGCTGAAGTTGATTTTTCTGGAGAGTAATTTCTTTTTCTGTCTGGTGGTGAGATTAGGACTGGAGACTCTTGTAGCTGTATGGTTTGTGGCTTTTTTTACATTTTTTCCCTCAATTGCTTTCAAGATTTCTTCACACATGTATCTTTTTCCTTTCCTATTTCTATGTAGCTCATGTTTTGTAAAATGTTCCCTTACTGAATATGTAACTTGAATAAATGTTGCATTTTGCACACTACGACACACTTTCTCAAATTTTCTGTTTGTTTTTACTATCTCTGTGTTGACACACGATTTATCCATTGAATCATGTATTTGTGGTATGCTCACCACAAAGAAATTCACTTCTGTGTTACTTTGCAGTGTGTCTTTTAGAGACCTTACCACTTGAATCTGTTGTTTTGTTAAACATCATTTGAGTCTCCCACTTTAATACAGTTGCAGCCTGGCCTTAGTAAGTTTTTGCAGTCCTTCAATATTTCGTGTAATAGGGCTCCTGGTTTCAATATTCCCCTTGCTTTCAAATTGTTATTTTTATTTTGCAAATTGGCAGCTAGTTCATTTCCATGACTATCTGAAAGTATGATTATTTCTCTTTCTTGGCTACTGTTTTCGTGTCTGCAATACCCGTTTCCTTGCATCTTAGAAATTAATATCGGTATAACTCCACTTTTTCTTTCGTGATGCTATCGTCTTGTGATGGTAATGTGGATTTCTTCAAAGTTTTTAGTTCATGACCTACCAGTACTGTACATTGTTTCTCCTTGCAAACTTTTTGTGGCCTACTAAGACTGTTGTTTACCTCTTTCAAGTTTGTTACTTCGATATCCTAAGACTATCTATCATTGTTTGCAGCATTTGAATATACGTTTTTGCTGCTTCGACACTGTTTTTCAACACTTTGGCTACACACTGTACATGTTTTCTAAAATATTTAGCTTTTACAAAATCACGCAGTTTGCAGTAAACATTTCCATAGTCACATATTTCATTCACTGTTTCACAGTATTTTCTGCACTCCAAATGTATCCACCTTTGCATGAAGGAACACGTATTTATACCATTTACCACTTTATCACCACATACTACACAATTTAAACACAAGAAGTGGCCATTTTTTTACGGAACTATTAATCAACACATCTACATTCGCCGCCATGTTAGCCTATATATATATATATATATATATATATATATATATATATATATATATATATATATATATATATATATATAATACGAATATTATAGAGGAAAAATTCCTAAAAGGAAAAATATACGTAAAAAATAGAAGAAGTCACTTACCAGGCGAAAGGGCACAGGCAGTAATAGCAACAAATAAACACACAGACACACACACACACACAAAAATGCTAGGTTTCGCAGCCTAGCTGCTTCATCAGGCAGAAGGGAAGGAGAGGGAAAAGGAAATGATGAGGGTTTTAAGGAAGGGGGTAAGGAGCCATTCCAATCCCGGCACAGGAAAGACTTACCTTGGAGGAAAAAATGGAATGTAAATAAATGCACATACACCCACACATTTACACAGACACAAGTACACTTAGGCAGACATACTGTAGAACTGTAGAAAGCAAAGAAGTTAGAAGTCAGACAGAGATGCCACTTGAGGCAGAGGCTCTGTCCAGAGAACCAGGGCAAAGATGTTAAGATGGTGGGTGGGAATTCGAATTTAGCGGAGGTTAAGACCAGGTGGGCAACGGGAAGAGAGAATATGCTGAAGGGCTAGTTCCCATCTCCGGAGTTCTGAAGGATTGGTGTCAGTGGGAAGTATCCAGATAACCCGGACGGTGTAGCACTGTGCCAAGATGTGCTGGCCATGCACCAAGGCATGTTTAGCCACAGGGTGATCCTCGTTACCAACAAACACTGTCTGCCTGTGTCCATTCATGCGAATGGACAGTTTGTTGCTGGTCATTCCCACATAGAACGCTTCACAGTGCAGGCATGTCAGTTGGTAGATCACGTGGGTACTGTCGCAAGTGGCTCTGCCTTTGATCGTGTACACCTTCCGGGTTACGGGACTGGAGTAAGTGGTGGTGGAAGGGTGCATAGGGCAGGTTTTACAACGGGGGCGGTTACAAGGGTAGGAGCCAGAAGGTAGGGAAGGTGGTTTGGGGATTTCATAGGGGTGGACTAGGAGGTTACGGAGGTTAGGTGGGCGGCGGAAAGACACTCTCGGTGGAGTAGGAAGGATGTCATGAAGGATGGATCTCATTTCGGGGCAGGATTTTAGGAAGTCGTATCCTTGCTGGAGAGCCACATTCAGAATCCGCTCCAGTCCCGGAAAGTATCCGGTGACAAGAGGGGCACTTCTGGGGTTTTGTGGAAGGTTCTTAAATTGGGGAGATGAGGAAGTGGCTCTGGCAATTTGCTTCTGTACCAGACCAGGAGGATAGCTACACCAATAACACCAATAACACAATAGTTACACCAATAACCTGATAACAGCCTTCACATCCCGCAGCTATCCTCCTGGTCTGGTACAGAAGCAAATTGCCAGAGCCACTTCCTCATCTCCCCAATTTAAGAACCTTCCACAAAACCCCAGAAGTGCCCCTCTTGTCACCGGATACTTTCCGGGACTGGAGCGGACTCTGAATGTGGCTCTCCAGCAAGGATACGACTTCCTAAAATCCTGCCCCGAAATGAGATCCATCCTTCATGACATCCTTCCCACTCCACCGAGAGTGTCTTTCCGCCGCCCACCTAACCTCCGTAACCTCCTAGTCCACCCCTATGAAATCCCCAAACCACCTTCCCTACCTTCTGGCTCCTACCCTTGTAACCGCCCCCGTTGTAAAACCTGCCCTATGCACCCTTCCACCACCACTTACTCCAGTCCCGTAACCCGGAAGGTGTACACGATCAAAGGCAGAGCCACTTGCGATAGTACCCACGTGATCTACCAACTGACATGCCTGCACTGTGAAGCGTTCTATGTGGGAATGACCAGCAACAAACTGTCCATTCGCATGAATGGACACAGGCAGACAGTGTTTGTTGGTAACGAGGATCACCCTGTGGCTAAACATGCCTTGGTGCATGGCCAGCACATCTTGGCACAGTGCTACACCGTCCGGGTTATCTGGATACTTCCCACTGACACCAATCCTTCAGAACTCCGGAGATGGGAACTAGCCCTTCAGCATATTCTCTCTTCCCGTTGCCCACCTGGTCTTAACCTCCGCTAAATTCGAATTCCCACCCACCATCTTAACATCTTTGCCCTGGTTCTCTGGACAGAGCCTCTGCCTCAAGTGGCATCTCTGTCTGACTTCTAACTTCTTTGCTTTCTACAGTTCTACAGTATGTCTGCCTAAGTGTACTTGTGTCTGTGTAAATGTGTGGGTGTATGTGCATTTATTTACCTTCCATATTTTCCCCCAAGGTAAGTCTTTCCTGTCCCGGGATTGGAATGGCTCCTTACCCCCTTCCTTAAAACCCTCATCATTTCCTTTTCCCTCTCCTTCCCTTCTGCCTGATGAAGCAGCTAGGCTGCGAAAGCTAGCATTTTTGTGTGTGTGTGTGTGTCTGTGTGTTTATTTGTTGCTATTACTGCCTGTGCCCTTTCGCCTGGTAAGTGTACTTCATCTATTTTTTACTTATATTTTTCCTTTTAGGAAATTTTCCTCTATAATAAAAATAGACGAAGATTACTCACCAGGCGAAGGGGCACAGGTGTGACAGCATCACAAATAAATAAATGAATACACACACACACACACACACACACACACACACACACACACACAATAGCAAGCCTTCGCAACCCAGTTGCGTCTTCAGGCAGTAGGGAAGGAGAGGGAAAAGGAAATGATGAGGGTTTTAAGGAAGGGGGTAAGGAGCCATTCCAATCCCGGGAGAGGAAAGACTTACCTTGGGGGGAAAAATGGAGGGTAAACAAATGCACACATGCCCACACATTCACACAGACACAACTACACCTAGGCAGACATACTGTATGAGACTATTCTCTCCTCCCATTGCCCACCTGGTCTCAATCTCCGCTAATTCAAATTCCCGCCCACCATCTTTAGCATCTTTGCCTTGGTTCTGTGGACAGAGCCTCTGCCTCAATTGGTATCTCTGTCCAACTTCTTTGCTTTTTACAAATGTCTGTCTAGGTGTGTTTGCGTTTCGATATGTCTGAGTGTGTGTGTATTTGTTTACCTTCCCTTTTTCCCCTAGTTTAAGTCCTTCCACTCCTGGGATTGGAATGACTCCTTTTCCACTTCCTTAAAATCCATATCCTCCCCTTTTTCCTCCCCTTTTTTCCTCTTTTTCCTGAAGAAGCTGCCAGTGGTGACGAATGCTTGTATGTGTGTTTGTGTGTGATTTTATTTGTTTCTATTGACGAGCCGGTCCTTTTGGTAAGTCATCTCTTGTATGTCTGCCTAAGTGTACTTGCGTCTGTGTAAATGTGTGGGTGTGTGTGTATATTTTTACCCTCCATTTTTTCCCCCAAGGTAAGTCTTTCCTGTCCCGGGATTGGAATGGCTCCTTACCCCCTTCCTTAAAACCCTCATCATTTCCTTTTCCCTCTCCTTCCCTTCTGCCTGACGAAGCAGCTAGGCTGCGAAAGCTTGCGTTTGTGTGTGTGTGTGTGTGTGTGTCTGTGTGTTTATTTGTTGCTATCACTGCCTGTGCCCCTTCGCCTGGTAAGTGTACTTAATCTATTTTTTATGTATATTTTTCCTGTTAGGAATTTTTCCTCTATAGATGAAGTACACTTACCAGGCGAAGGGGCACAGGCAGTGATAGCAACAAATAAATAAACACACACACAAACACTTATTTCCTTATTTTACTGTTCACATTTCGCTAATACTTACAACAATACGTTCACTTCCTAACCAAACCTTTGAGTACTTTTATATGATATTTACCACTTTCAGTACTCCTTCTTCTGACTGAAATATGCCGCTCATTAAATTTTCTTGCTATAAAATGTAAACACTATTTCACAACTGTAGTTTCTCATATTGTTTATAACCATTTTCGGCATTTCCTAGTCACCTCACGTTTGTTTCCATTCCCATTTTTCCACATTTCCGTTCGTTTCTCCTACTTTTCCGATCGTATTTCAGCTACTTTACGTTGGTTTTGATTCTACTGTTCCATCGTCAGACTATTCTTAGCCTCAATATCGTAATCTGCTACCACTTAACCAATCCTATTTAGACGTTTTCCTTGCTTTCTCGCACATTACTTTTCACATTCATTTTTTTTAAATTTATATATATATTTCTATACATATTTTTTATTATTTTATTCGTTCATTGCAACCTGTTACATAGCCCATATTTCTCACTTTTCCTTCATCCATATATTATGCCTCCCTTGCAACATCCCTACAACAACCCCATCCAGTTTTATTTACATTCCCTCCGTAAACATGCTTTTTCCCTAGTCAGATTACGCTCCCACATTCTTTTTATGCAGGCTTGTCTGACATTTGGAATCACTCCCAAGGGCCTCACACTGAAAGTCCCCATCTCTGGCTGTAACCCATCCTTTCATCCCGCCCTATACCAATTCCAAACTGAACAATCCATATCCCTCACCCGCCTAATCCTTAACCTACACATCAACTCCGCCAATGAACACACCTGTCAACTCCTATCCCTAATCAAAATCCTCAACCTTTCCTCTCCTACATCTACACCTGCAGTTCAGAATATCCTCCTTCAGGCCAACCACAAATTAGAACAGCATGCCACCCAGCACCTCAAAAAACTATCCAATCTCCTGGTCACCCACCTCCGGAAAGGAAATACTCTCTCCCTCAACAACCTCTCCAGTAAACCTCAACCTCCTCTGATTGCACACAAACCCAGTCTCTCCCATCTACTCAATCTCCCACTCCCAACTCCTCTCCCTCCCAAACCTCAAAATTCCAATCCACACAATCCGGAACCACAACATCCCAATTCAGTGGTCAACCTCTCCTCTAAACCTCTCTCCCAATCTGAAACCTCTGTCCTATCCAAAGGGCTGACCTTTAGCCCTACTCCCAAATTCAACCAAACAGCCCTTGTGAAAGATTTACTATCCTATAGTCGCAGTCTTTGCTGGAGATATCACTTTGCCACGAAGAAAAATAATCCTCTTCCTAATGATCCAGCTCCCCAAGACATCATTCAAATCGAACCCTGCCTAGAACAGTTCCGTCCTCCGTCACTGCGAGACCCACCTGCTCTTCCTCAAAATCACCCTCTTCAAACCTTCCAGGAATTCCTTACTTCCAACCTTGCCTCCCAGTCCTTCGTGAGAAACCTTAATCCTACTCCCAACATTACCGCAGCTGAATCCCGAGCTATCCGTGAACTGAAGGCTGACCATTCCATTGTCATTCTCCCTGCCGACAAGGGCTCCACGACAGTGGTACTTTATCGGCGGGAGTATGTGGCAGAGGGAGTGCGTCAGCTTTCAGATAATACCACATATAAAATTTTTCAAGGCGATACCAATCCTGATGTCCAGGCAGAGCTTCAAGGAATCCTCAAAACCTTAGGCCCCCTACAAAACCTTTCACCTGACTCCATTAACCTCATGACTCCACCGACACCCCACACCCCCAGCTTCTACCTACTTCCGAAGATTCACAAGCCCAATCATCCCGGCCGCCCCATTGTGGCCAGTTACCAAACCCCAACAGAATGAATCTCTGCCTACATAGACCAACACCTTCAACCCATCATGTGCAGTCTCCCATCCTTCATCAAAGACACCAACCACTTCCTCGATCGCCTGAAATCCTTACCCAGACTGTTACCTCCTGAAACCATCCATGTAACCATCGATGCCACTTCCTTATACACTAATATCCCACATGCCCAGGGCCTCGCTGCGATGGAATATTTCCTTTCGCGCCGACCACCCACTTCATTACCTAAAACCTCTTTCCTTAATACCCTAGCCAGCTTCATCCTAACCCACAACTTCTTCACTTTTGAGGGCCGGACATACCAACAACTAAAGGGAACAGCCATGGGAACCAGGATGGCCCCCTCATACGTGAACTTATTTATGGGACGCTTAGAGGAAGCCTTCCTGGACACCCAAGCCTGTCAACCCAAAGTTTGGTATAGATTCATTGACGACATCTTCATGATCTGGACTCACAGTGAAGAAGAACTCCAGAATTTCCTCTCCAACCTCAACTCCTTTGGTCCCATCAAATTCACCTGGTCCAATTCCAGATCCCATGCCACTTTACTCGATATCGAGCTCCATCTATCCAACGGCCAACTACACACATCCGTCCACATCAAACCTACCAATAAACAACAAGACCTGCATTATGACAGCTGCCATCCTTTCCACATCAAACGTTCCCTTCCCTACAGCTTAGGTCTTCGTGGCAAACGAGTCGGCTCCAGTCCTGAATCCCTGAACCAATACACCAATAACCTGATAACAGCCTTCACATCCCGCAGCTATCCTCCTGATATGGTACAGAAGCAAATTGCCAGAGCCACTTCCTCATCCCCCCAAATTCAGAACCTTCAACAGAACCCCAGAAGTGCCTCTCTTGTCACCGGATACTTTCCGGGACTGGAGCGGACTCTGAATGTGGCTCTCCAGCAAGGATACGACTTCCTAAAATCCTGCCCCGAAATGAGATCCATCCTTCATGACATCCTTCCTACTCCACCGAGAGTAGTCTTTCCGCTGCCCACCTAACCTCCGTAACCTCCTAGTCCACCCCTATGAAATCCCCAAACCACCTTCCCTACCTTCTGGCTCCTACCCTTGTAACCGCCCGCATTGTAAAACCTGCCCTATGCACCCTTCCACCACCACATACTTCAGTCCCGTAACCCGGAAGGTGTACACGATCAAAGGCAGAGCCACTTGCGATAGTACCCACGTGATCTACCAACTGACATGCCTGCACTGTGAAGCGTTCTATGTGGGAATGACCAGCAACAAACTGTCCATTCGCATGAATGGACACAGGCAGACAGTGTTTGTTGGTAACGAGGATCACCCTGTGGCTAAACATGCCTTGGTGCACGGCCAGCACATCTTGGCACAGTGCTACACCGTCCGGGTTATCTGGATACTTCCCACTGACACCAATCCTTCAGAACTCCGGAGATGGGAACTAGCCCTTCAGCATATTCTCTCTTCCCGTTGCCCACCTGGTCTCAACCTCCACTAAATTCGAATTCCCACCCACCATCTCAACATCTTTGCCTTGGTTCTCTGGACAGAGCCTCTGCCTCGAGTGGCATCTCTGTCTAACTTCTAACTTCTTTGCTTTCTACAGTTCTACAGTATGTCTGCCTAAGTGTACTTGTGTCTATGTAAATGTGTGGGTGTGTGTGTGCATTTGTTTACCCTCCATTTTTCCCCCCAAGGTAAGTCTTTCCTGTCCCGGGATTGGAATGGCTCCTTACCCCCTTCCTTAAAACCCTCATCATTTCCTTTTCCCTCTCCTTCCCTTCTGCCTGATGAAGCAGCTAGGCTGCGAAAGCAGCGTTGTGTGTGTGTGTGTGTGTGTGTGTGTGTGTGTGTGTGTGTGTGTGTGTGTGTGTCTGTGTGTTTATTTATTTGTTGCTATCACTGCCTGTGCCCCTTCGCCTGGTGAGTAATCTTTGTCTATTTTATACATATATTCTTTCCTGCTAGGAATTTTTCATCTACAATATTCGTATCAATATATCTTCCTGATCTGGTTCAGAAGCAAATTACCAGAGCCACCTCATCATCCCTCCAAATCCAGAACCTTCCACCAAAGAATCCCAGAAGTGCCCCTTTTGTCACCGGATACTTTCCGGGACTGGAGCGGACTCTAAATGTGGCTCTCCAGCAGGGATACGACTTCCTTAAATCTTGCCCCAAAATGAGATCCATCCTTAATGACATTCTTCCCACTCCACCAAGAGTGTTTTTCCGCCGCCCACCTAACCTTCGTAACCTCCTAGTCCATCCCTATGAAATTCCCAACCACCTTCCCTACCCTCTGGCTCCTACCCATGCAACCACCCCCGTTGTAAAACCTGCCCTATGCACCCTTCCACCACCACTTACTCCAGTCCAGTAACCCAGAAGGTGTACACGATCAAGGGCAGAGCCACTTGCGATAGTACCCACGTGATCTACCAACTGTCATGCCTGCACTGTGAAGCGTTCTATGTGGGAATGACCAGCAACAAGCTGTCCATTCGCATTAACGGTCATAGGCAGACAGAGCCTCTGCCTCAAGTGGTATCTCTGTCCAACTTCTTTGCTTTTTACAAATGTCCGTCTAGGTGTGCTTGCATTTCGATATGTGCGAGTGTGTGTGTATTTGTTTACCTTCCTTTTTGTCCCCTAAGGTAAGTCCTTCCACTCCTGGGATTGGAATGACTCCTTTTCCACTTCCTTAAAACCCATATCCTCCCCTTTCTCCTCCCCTTTTTTCCTGAAGAAGCTGCCAGTGGTGGCGAAAGCTTGTATGTGTGTTTGTGTGTGATTTTATTCGTATCTATCGACGAGCCGGTCCTTTTGGTAAGTCTTCTCTTTTCTCTAAAAATTATCTGGCATCTTGTGTCTAAGGTGGGGGGGGGGGGTATTTACCGACACAAGATGATCAAATCCTTTTATTTTGGGATTTATTTTGTTAGGAAAGCAAGTTCTGCCTAGGATTTTTGTTTGCCCAGGTCGATATCTAGGTAGACACTTGCTGTGAGAAAAGATATGAATATGACTGTGTCTGCTTATGGGGTACTTAACTGCATGGTAGAAGATCCAGCTAGATGTTATGTCCATGAACTCTGTGCGACATAAAAAAAAGTTATTGACTTTGTTGTTGTTGTTGCTATGTATTGTGTGAGAATAATATTGAATTTGACTTGGTTATATCACAATATATCTGGCTGAAAGCCTTGCCTGAAGTGAAGTATAATAAATCTCATTCCATGTCTGAGTTTATACAGTGGAACTAATTATTATTCAGTTTAACCAGTTAATTAATTATAATATGAAGACTTCTCCTCTTGAATTCACACTGAATGACTTTCAATACAAACAGTCTGATGCCGAGAATGGGAAAATTTGGTCTATAGGAGGAACAGACTAGTTGGGCCTCCCATTTCAGGAGTTATTACAAAATAGAGCATTTTTGTATAAGTTGATATATTATCTCTGTGGTGTCTGATATTAGTAGATATACATGGTTACACTACAACAAGTAATATTTGTCATGATCCTATTAGGAGGTAATTCCATGAAACACTGTGACTAAAAAAATCAAATCTAAAGAATGTACAAAAAATTAAATTTTAATCATGATATAATTTGAATTTAATATATATTAGTAGAGACCTAATAAAAATTATAATGTAATGTGAGTTTTCTTTTGCCATCTTTTCCCAGATAGTAGTAAACTCATTAATAAATTAAGAAAATTAAAATTTAAAGAGGTGCTTCTTTGGTTATGCATGCAGGCACTGATCAAGGTCAGTGCACCACTGACTATTAATTATGTAAGCCCATACACTGCAGCAAGGACATATCATATCATTTGGAAAAAATTGATTTTTAATTGTCCTGAGGCCAAAACCAGCATGAAAAATATCAATCACGCTGGTTGTAATTATCCTGAGCCCAAAAAGCACATAACATGTATCAATCAAAATCAAATCAGATTTTTAATTTCCATGTGACTGATGCAAAACATTTTCAATTCGCTGTCCACCATTGAGAAATACATGTTCCACAACTGACTGAAGTGTTTCCAGGGTCACATTCAGAATGTGTTGTGGAAGCATGCTCCAATACAGTTAACTTCACAGTCGAAACACTGAACACATCATCTTTCAGATAGCCCCACAGGCAGAAGTAACACATAAGATCAGATGATTGGAAAGGCCAGACTGTAGGAAAATGGTCATGTGTGGTTTGGTAGCATAGTGATAGAGTGACAGACAAAAAATTCAAAGGTTACGGATTTGACCCCTGCCAGGACCCAGTATTTTTATCTGTCAAATATCAAGTAGCACCATGGTTCGGAACTCACATTAAACTTTAGGTCCCCCTATAACTGGCAGGGTGAGTCAGTTTGATGGGTGGAGGAAAGCAATGGCGTACCAACTTCGAATAAGACCATGCCTAGTAAATCACTGTGGTGTTCAAACCAATATTCGAATTGTTGACTGCTTTACCTTAATCCTAGCATTTCTGAAATGGCACTACAGTAGTTGCTTAACTGGATTTGCAGTGAATGGAGGTGTGCCATCTTGCATAAAAATGATCCCATCCACACTTTTGGAGAGCTTGAATGATGAGGCTGCACAAAATACATTCGTTGGACTTGTTTACCAGTGATGATACAAGTAACAGGTCAGGAAGTACATATATCTTCGAAAAAATATGGCCCTATTATACTGCAAACCAACACCACACAAAGAACTTTTCAGGATGAAGCAGTACTGGTAGATTTGCATGTGGATTTTCTGTTGCCGATATTTGACAATTCTGTGTATTGACATATTCTGTCAGATGGACATGAGCTTTGGGTGTCCACAAAATCTTCCACAGCCATTCATCATCAACTTCCATGCAAACAAGAAATTCTAAAGTAAAAGTCTCTCTTGCAGGCAGGTCAACAGGAAGCAATTCGTGCACATGGGTAATTCTGAATAGATACAATGAAGGCTGTTTCGTAAGGATTTTACGCACTGTGCTTACAGGTTTGTCCCATGTTTGGGAAATTTCCATGTATTACGTGTACGCACACCACCACTCGACTTCTCCCGCATTGTTTGGCCACTTCTTCCACCAACATTTAATCAATTCGTTTCCTCCCTCTACCAGGCTGCACACCAAAGGAACCTGTCTTTTTGAATTTCCGAATCATTTTCTCCAGACCCACAGCAGTCATCAGACCAACAACTTTTTCAACCTTTCAGTGGCCAGACTTCTGCAGAGTAACTTGTGCACAGTCATCGTTCTTGTAAACCAGTTTTACAAGCGGAATATGATCCTGCACTGAGATAGTCATGGCAAATGTCTCAGATGATCAATTTTTACACTATTTATTTTTCTTTTGCAATACGTTTTCTCCCTTCTCCAATAATATTCCAGTGCAAACATGGGAACAGTTTTTGCATATCTAAAAGAGGGTGCTGTGTTCTGTGTTTTTTAACTAAATAGAGTTTACAGCATTAGATCATAATTGGGTATGTGTATAAAAACACTTAGAAATAACTGGAATAATTTGTGACATAATGAAACTTATCTTAGTATGTATTTACCATTCCCTTGACCCAGATTTAAGAAAAAAACGTTTTTAGATAATTTAGGTAGTGTACTATGCCACATAACAAAGTGGAAACAACATATAATTATAATTATAAAACATGTCAACTCAGGCCTTGATGTAACGTGTTACAAACCTGGTGTAAATACATTACTAAATATGCTAAGACAGCACAACTTTCATCATGTAAATTCAGACATGATCAGACTAAAAGTGTAAAGAGGCTCACTGACCTGCTGACAGACATGAAAATAGATAATCACAGTCATGCAACTTAAATTTTCGCCCATGGCATTCGTCAGAAACCAAAACACATTCATTCGTGCAATCATTGAGACAGTTATACACACTCAAGTTGCTGTGAGGATACCTAAATTCTTAAATAGATGACTGCAGGATGATTCTGGGTGGGCTCCAGCAATGATTTGGATTACATGGTTTTGAGCAATGAATACTTTTTTCTCAGTGAAGAATTACCCCATAATATGATGCCATACAAAAGCAGTGAATGAAAATAGGCATAGTACACTAATTTGCAATAAACTTAATAGCATACATAGCTGAACTCAAACATTTCAGCAGACCATCAAAGAGTTGCTTCCAGTTTAACTTCTACTCAATACACACACCAAAGGGACCCATACTAGAACCACTTCTTAGCAGTACATATCAATGTAAAGACATATATGTATGCAGCTGATGTGACTTTTCTGTCTATATCATTGATTTGATAACCTTGTCATTAGTAATAATTTGGCATAAGAAAATGCCATAGCGTGGTTTAATGCAAATGGTCTACTATTAAAAGAGACAGAAGCTCAGAATATGTGAATATATGTCAAAGACTCCAAAAATGGAAAAAAACAAAATGCAAAAATTTTATGTGTCATCCTGGACAACAAACTAACATGGAACTCTTATGATGAATACATAGTGGTTAGTCTGTCAAGAGATATATATCTGCTGCAGAGGCAAATGTCCTGTGTGACATTTAAATATATAAGGACTGTGTTCTTTACTCCCCCCTCCCCCCATCCCCTCTTTTTTCCCAATCTGTTTTAAGATATGGGTTAGTACACTGAGGAAAGAGCTATTAATCTATATACTCTTGATAATGTTAACTTCATACTTGCAGAACAACCTAATTTAAGAGTAATGAATCAAAGATATTGCCACAAAATAGATTAGCAAAAGCAGTAGAGGTACAATGAAAATTCCGAAAGGTTTCAACAATATTTTTGAGATGGCTATGTTGCTTACTTACCACAGAGAAGTCCAATGAGCTGAGGAAAGGCACAAATAATAGGTAACAACATTATAGCTTTCAGCCATTTAGGCCTTCATCAGTTAGAGACATAAACATACACACACACTCTCACAAAGACACGACTGCCATCTCCGGCCGCTGCGGCTGATCTGCACTACCCAGCATGATCTAGGCAGAGCAACCATTGGTGGGGTTGAGGAAGTGGCAAGGAGAGGGGAGCAGAAGGGGAGGAAGGATGTGCAGCATGGGTGGGGAAATAGACCATTGCTGTCTGATGGAGAGTGTGGAAGGTAGGGAAGGGACTGAAATGTGTGGCAGGATGGGAGACAAATGTAAGGATAGAGAGTGGCAGGGAGAGGAAGGGAAGGGTGGTAGAGGGAGGAACTAGTGAAGATTTAGGCCTGGGGGATTTCGGGAGTGAAGGACATATTGTAGAGAGAGTTCCCATCTGCACAATTCAGAAAAGCAGGTATTTGTGGGGAGGATCCATATAGCACAGGCTGTGTAGCAGTCACTGAAGTGAGTCACATTATGCAGCACTGCATGCTCTGCAGCAGAGTGGTCTAGCTGTCTCCTGGCCACAGTTAGATGACAGCCATTTATTCCGACAAATAGCTGGGTGCTGGTCATGCCCACATAGAAAGCTGCACAGCGGTTGTGGCTAAGTTTGTAGATAACATACTGCTTTCACAGGTTGCCTGGCCCTTTATAGCATAGAAAATGCCAGAGACAAGACTGGATTAGGTGGTGGTGGGATGGTGGATAGGACAAATTTAGCATCTAGATCTATTGCAGGAATATGAACCATAGGGTAAGGGGTTGGGAGCAGGGATTGACAAGGATAATACGTGGGTTAGGTGGGCAGTGGAACGCCACTGTAGGGGGGGGGGGGGTAGAGAGGATATTTGGTAGGGTAGGATGAAAGGTAGTCAAAATCCTGGCTACAACTTGGTTTAACTTCTCCAGTCCTGGGTGATAATGGGCCACAAGATGGGTGCTCCTTTGTGGCCAGACAGTCGGTGTGGGGGAGCTGTTGGGTGACTGGACAGACAGGGCCTTTGAGATCTGTTTCTGGACAAGGTTTGGAGGTTAATGGCAGTCAGTGATGGTCTCAGTGAGGCGCTTGGCATATTTGGAGATGCAGTGCTTGTCACTGCAGATGCAACGACCACGGGTGGCTAGGATATACGGAAGGGACTTCTTGGTTTTGTATGGGTGGCAGCTGTTGCAATGGAGGTGTTGTGGATGGTTGGTAGGTTTGATGTGGACAGAGGTACTGACAAAGCCATCTTTGAGATGGAGGTCAACATTGTCGAAGATGGCTCCTTGTGTTGAGTAGAGGAGAAGGTGTTGAGCTTTTGAAGGAATGTGTTTAGTGTGTCCCCACCTTCAGTCCAGATAATAAAGATATCATTAATGAATCTGAAACAGGTGAGGGGTTTGGGATTCTGGATATTCAGGAAGGATTCCTCTAGATGACCCATGAACAGGTTGGCATAGGATAGTGCCATATAGGTGCCCATGGCTGTATCAAGAATTTGTTTGTAGTTTATGCCTTCAAAGGAGAAGTAATTGCGGGTGAGGAGATAGTTGGTCAAGGTAACTAAGAAAAAAGTTGTGGACTTGCAGTCAGTAGGATGTTGTGATAGGTAGTGTTCAACAGCGGTAAGGCCATGAGCACTGAGGATTTGGTGCAGAGGGAGGTGACATCAACTATCCACACTCCTTCAAAACTCAACACCTTCTCCTCTATTCACTTCACCTGGTCCTACTCAATCTAAGGAGCCATCTTTGTCAATGTTGACCTCCATCTCAAAGATGGTCTTGTCAGTACCTCTATCCACATCAAACCTACCAACCATCAAAAATACCTCCATTGTGACAACTGACACCCATTCCACACCAAGATGTACCTTCCATACAGCCTAGCCACCCGTGGTCGTCGCATCTGCAGTGGGACACTCCATCTCCAAATATGTCAAACACCTCATGGAGGCCTTCACTGACAGCAATTACCCTCCAAACCTTGTCCAGAAACAGATCTCAAGGGCCCTTGCCTATCCAGTCACCCACCAGCTCCCCCACACCCACTGTCCGGCTACAAGGAAGCACCCACCTTGTGATCCAGTATCACCTAGGACTGGAGAAGTTAAACCAAGTTCTTGCCAGAATTTCGACTTCCTTTCATCCTGCCCTAAAATGAGAAATACCCTACATAATATCCTAACTACCCCCCCTCCACCACCACCACCAACAACAACAGTGGTGTTCCGCCGCCCACCTAACCTACGTAATATCCTTGTCCATCCCTACTCCCAAATTCATACCCAATGCTCATATCCCTGTAATGGACGTAGATGCAAAACCTGTCCTATCCACCATCCTAGCACCACCTACTCCAGACCTGTCACTGCCATTTCCTATCCATAAAAAGCCGGGTAACCTGTGAAAGCAGTTATGTTATCTATAAACTGAGCTGCAAACACTGTGCAGCTTTATATGTGGGCATTACCAGCACCCAGCTATTTGTCTGAATGAATGACCATCATCAAACTGTGGCCAGGAGACAACTAGACCACCATGTTGCAGAGCATGCAGTGCTGCATAATGTGACTCACTGCAATGACTGCTATACAGCCTGTGCCATATGGATCCTCCACACAAATACCAGCTTTTCTGAACTGTGCAGATGGGAACTCTCCCTAAAATATATTCTACATTCTAACAATCTCCCAGGCCTAAACCTTTACTAGTTACTGCCTCTACCACCCTTCTCTTCCTCTCCCTGCCACTTTCTATCCTTACATTCCTCTCCCATCCCCCCACACATTTCAGTCCCTTCCCTTCCTTCCATACTGTCCATCAGTCAGCACTGGTCTATTCCCTCACCCATGCTACACATCCTTCCTTCCCTCCTGCTTCCCTCTTCTTGCCACCTCCTCACCCTCACCACTCGTTGCTCCCCCTAGGTCATGCTGCATACTGCAGATTGGCCACAGTGGCTAGAGACAGTAGTCGTGTCTCTGTGAGAAAGTGTGTATATGTTTGTGACTCTAACCAACGAAGGCCTAAATGGCTGAAAGCTATAATGTTATTGTCTGTTATTTGGTCTGTTATTTGCACCTTTTTGCAGCTCATCAGATGTCTCTGTGGTGTTAAGTAACCAATTATACTCAATAACAGTAGTCATAGGTACATAGCAATTAAAATATATAACAAAATGTGCAAACATCCCTCAAGCATTCCAATCAAATTATTAAAAAAAAAAAAAAAAAAAAAAAAAAAACCCTTCACAGTTTCTTGATAACAAACCCATTCTATTCATTAGAAGAATTTTCAGAAATGCGCAACAACAACCTAAATATGTAAAAAATATTATATAAAGTTTAATAATAGAAACAGCAGATTGGAATTAAACAATATATTAAGAACCATTTCAACTCATGCAAAGAGATAAGGATGAGCTATGACAGGTATATAAAGTCTATTGCATGTAATAATGCTGAATGACAAATAAAAAATCTGAATCTGAATCAGTACCATATGGATGGGAAAATTGATTTCGGCAGTGGTGCAGGAATTCACCTTCACATGTTCAACTGTATTCAGGGTGTATTGTGTATATTTGGAATAGTGTGTCTCATAACCCACAACAGGTCAGTCAGTAGACGACTTCCCACAAAATGCAAAAAAAAACACATAATTAGATAATTTCATATCATGTCACATAATCACTTTGGCTACCCTACACACTTTGTATTGCAGAAGTAATGTTCCAGAAAAGTATAGAAATTTTCATAAAACTGAATACCTTTTAAAGCACTAAACAATCAAGAACATTAATCAAAATATCCATGGGTTTACTGCCTGTCTACAGTGTCCATTGAGCACAATATTTCGGCAATCATACATGTCACCATCAACAGGTGAACTGACAGACTGACTTCCTGAAACATGCCAGCACAGAGATCTGCACACTACGGTGGCTCAAAGGGAACTATGTTCTAGCCTGGTGGCGAGCGATTTAAATGCCCTCCATCCATGGAGCGCCCCCTCTGTGGTCCGCTCCCCATGCCATGGTCATACAGTAGAACCGATTGCGCCGGCCTCTGAGATGACGTTGATGTGAGGACTCTATACGCCGTGTTTGTCACTACGTTACGTTTGCTAGATTTACTCTTGATTAACCCAATCGCTGGTTCCTAAGTTTTGCTAAGATTATAGCCACAGTCACGGTTTATGAGGTCATCTCTAGTGCGAATTTCAATGGCCTCTCTAACAATGCAGTCCCAGTATCTCGATATCTGTACCAGAATCCTAGAGCATTCATACTCCATCGCATGATCCTCCAACAAACAATGTTCAGCAACTGCTGACTTGCTCAGATACATCAATTGTGTGTGCCTCTGGTGTTCAAGGCTTCGATCCTTGACGGTACGCATCATCTGTCCAATATATGACTTGCCACACTGACATGGAATCTGGTACACACCGGCCTTCCTCAAACCGAGATCATCTTTGGCACACCCCACCAGTGCATGAATTTTATTCAGTGAACGAAAGACAGTTCCAACCTGGTGTTTCTTCAAAATGCGGGCGACCTTCACTGAGAGTGCGCTGGTATATGGAATAAACACAGTGCCCACCTCCTCCCTTGTGTTTTCATCTGTTTCCACAGGTTGTGTTGTAGTGGTTGGGCAGAGATCCTGCTGAATCTTCCACTCTGAGTACCCATTTTTTTTTTTGAATACAGTTGTCAGGTGTTCCGATTCCTGGGGTAGACTCTCTGCGTCGGAGATAGTGCGTGCCCAATGTACTAGTTCCCCATTCCTCTGTGAAGGGTGGTGACAGCTGTCTGCATGTAAATACAGATCAGTGTGCGTTGTCTTCCGATACACACGAGGATAGAGGATGCCATCAGCTCTTCTCTTGACCAAGGCATCAAGTAATGGCAATTTACCCTCTGTTTCAGTCTCCATAGTGAATTTGATGTTGGGGTGTATGGAGTTCAGATGTGTAAGGAAGTCAAGAAGTTTATCCATACCATGTGGCCATATGAAGAAAGTGTCGTCCACATAAAGGAAAAATCAAGTAGGTTTCCATTCAGATGATGCCAGGGCTTCCTCCTCAAAATTCTCCATGTACAAATTTGTGACCACAGGGGAGAGTGGGCTACCCATGGACACTCCCTCCGTTTGTTCATAGTATTCGCCATTGAAAAGAAAATACGTGGTGGTCAAGACATGCCTAAAAAGTTCGGTGGTCTTCTCATCAATCTTCTGACCAATCAAATCTAGTGACTCTTGAAGGGGTCCCCTTGTAAACAATGAAACAACATCAAAACTCACCATGATACTGGACTCATCCAGCCTGAAGCTGTCAAGGCGTTTAACAAAATCCATGGAATTATGGATGTGATGAGGGCATTTACCCACATAAGGACTTAATATTCCCGTCAAGTATTTGGCCAACAAATAGGTAGGTGCTCTGATATTACTGACAATGGGGCGTAATGGCACCCCATCTTTGTGAACCTTAGGCAGTCCATAAAGTCTTGGCGGTACCGGACCTTGAGGTAGCAGTTTCTTGGCGACACCCTCCAGTAAATCTATGTCCTTAAGAAGTGACCTCGTCTTGTTCTCTACCTTCTTTGTGGGGTCAATGCTGATCTTCCAGTAGGAATCGTCATTTACCAGGCTCTGCATTTTTTCAGTGTAGCCCTTATGGAAGACAACAACCGTAGCATTGCCTTTGTCAGCCAGTAAAACAACAATTTCAGGGCGCTCCCTCAGGTCATGAATGGCCGCCCTCTCTTTACTAGTGATGTTCGACTTCATGGGCTTGGATTTTGTCAATGCACAACAAGTTTCATGATGTATTTCCTCAGCTAATTCAGGTGGAAGTTGAGCTGTAACCATTTCAGCAGCACTAATAATTTCTGCGACTGGTGTGAACTTGGGGGTAGGAGCAAAGTTGAGTCCTTTCTCCAAAACCGAGACTGCGTCATCACTCAACCCCATGCCACTCAGATTGATGACAGTCTTGCATGGAAACTGGAGAGATGGTTTGTCAAGGAGGCATGAGAACTTAGCTGTTTAACATTGAACAGGTTACAGCTTGACTTCCACATGAATCAGCTGTGGAAATATGTACTGGTGGGAGCGCCAAAGATGATCTCAGTTTGAGGAAGGATGCTGTGTACCAGATTCCATGTCAGTGTGGCAAGTCATATATTGGACAGATGATGCGTACCATCAAGGCAGTTGCTGAACATTTTTTGATGGAGAATCACGCGATGGAGTATGAATGCACTAGGATTCTGGTACAGACGTTGAGATACTGGGACTGCATCGTTAGAGAGGCCGTTGAAATTCGCACTACTGATGGCCTCACAAACCGTGACTATGGCTATATCTTAGTAAAGCTTTGAACCAGCAATTGGGTTAATCAAGAGTAAATCTAGCAAACATAACGTAGTTATGACCACGACAGACAGAGCCCTCACATCGATGTCATCTCAGAGGCCGTCGCAATGGGTTCCACTGCATGACTGCAGAGGGGGCACTCTGCGGGCAGAGGGTATTTAAATTGCCTGGCACCAGGCTACAACCCAGTTCCCTTAGAGCCGCTGTAGCATGCGGATCTCCGTGCTGCCGTGTTTCCAGGAGCTCAGTCCATCAGTTCACCTGATGATGACGACATGTATTATCTACTGTAGACCGGTAGTACACCCATGGATATTTTGATTATCAAATACGCCAGGAGAAACTCAATAATCAATCAAGAATATTGTTTGGAGCAACACTTAAAGAAACATACCATTTAAATGGTGGAGACATATCCATGTCTTTGAATTGTACCCAGTTCAGGAGCTCCTTCTGGCAATTTCAAGTACTTTCCAGGCAATTATATATCTTTCTGCAGCAACTAACAGTAAATGCAAAGGAAACAACAGTTATTTGTAATTTTAATTTAAACAACTCTCGTTATAGTGATGATTTTTAACACTGATATGCTCCTTGTGTGGCTCAATAACATAGAGGTAAAGTGACAGACTTTGAGTTTAAAGGTTGCAGGTTCGATCCCTGCCAAATCCTGGGATTCCTGTGTACAAAGTGGTAGGTTCCCAGCTTTATGTCAGGATGAGGTGAAGATAGCTAGTGGAGCACCACAGGACACTGGTAACACAGTATTAGTTTTTACAAGTTTATTCAGTAGTTACAAGATTTCGTGATGTAGGCAATAGCCAACAGGAGTTATATCAGCAGGTGATGTCACCTTAAGTATTGTCAGCTCACCACCTTGCTGTGCCTTCTATGTGACAGCTGCTGTGAGCCATCCACATGGGTGTTATCTGTGCTGTTGCATCTGTGAGTTGAAGAAGAGACCATTTGAGAAAGTGTACTCAGTCCCATTTTTGGTCTTTGCAGCTGCTTCTGGGTCCATACTTGGAGATCAACTGGAGTTGAATGCCATGGTGACTGATGAACTCTGGATACCGGCTAGCAGGGATAGCACCAGAGAAGTAGCACATAGACAGGATCATTGGCCTTTAGGGAACCAGACTATGAAGCTAAGCTGGCCTCAGGCAGCAACCATACTCAGTGTTGTGAAGATGATAGTACCTCGTTTCACCATCTTCCCCGGATGATGATCAGTTCAAAGAATAGTGACTAAGGGTCTGAGACATAAGCTGAATACAGTGATTAAATCATTGGATCAATGACTGTTCTCCTGAGCATCATCAGCCCCAAAGATCAAGTGATCACAACATCCAAAAGCAGAAGTATATATACAGAAATTGGCTGAAGCTATCGGTTCTTAGGTGCAGCATTCACTGGCTATTCATTCTTGTGAAAGAGTTAGTTATGAAATGTTTACAAGCTAATAAATATGCCCTCTCACTTGTCTTCTGTCACAATCACCAAAGTACTGACTGTAGGCTTTCAACTCATCGATGCAGCAACGGCTGTCATCATGAGAGACTGGCATCATATTTATTACAAAACTGATGGACTGCTTCCACCTAGCTTGTGTAATCTAAATAGTTTTTTGTTACTATTTTGCACTGTAACAGATTTTTGTCTGCCACTTTTCACTCCATTCAGCTCTGGCAATGTGATAAATGTTGATTATCACCGTGGTTTGGAATCCACATTAAACTGTAGGTCCCTCTACAACTGGTTGGGTAAGTCAATTAGAAGGGCAGAGGAAGGTAAAGGCATTACCACCTCCAAACCCAATCTTGCCTAATAAAGCACTGTAGAGTTCAAACCAATCTTCAGACAGTGTGCATTACTATTGATAAAATATATACAAAAGGAATTACAGAGTCCATGACAATAAACAGGTTAAGAAATCATGGATTAATTTGTATATTATAATAACATATAAAGGGAAATTGCATTTATACATTGGATTCCAATCTTTAAATAACACTATACAACTGAAATTCTGTAAAATCACAATTCAAAACAAGGTAATAGTCAAAATTATACTTTCTAGACAGAATCAAAAATTTCTGTAATGAAAGCAATAGGATGTCAAGTGTAATAAAACAACAGATATTACTTCCACTGTTGCATAAATTTTTTTGATTTGCTTCACATGTATATTGAAAGATTAATACCAGTTTAAAATTAAATTCTTTGTAAATTTACAGACCAGTGCCACATTTGAATGTAATATCAAGATTTTCATGACCTTCCCTGTCATCATCATCTGGAGTAAAATTAGTCAATGTAGTATTTTATTCAGAACAGTTTTCACCTGGTCAGTGGCTATATGTAATGGTTCTTGGAAACATATGCTTAATGATAAAACTGAGTTATCCACCACCTAATAAATTAGTATCATCTAATATACAAAAATAAATGTTTATTTATTTGTCTTTGTATTTTATGCAAGGCCATACCATACATCCGATTCAATAAAAATGTATCAACTCACTGCTTACACTCACACGAAGGTTATAGGCAAACTAAAATTAACTTCGTGTGGTGCCTGGCTGAGGGTGCTTTACAACCAGTAATTCATTTGTTAAGCTTTCATGCTGAAATGGCTGGACAGATATGAATGTATGGGTATCATGAGGAGTTTGAGCCCCAAAGAAACCACATGTACGAGCCAGAAAATGCACTTTACTGTTGATCACTTCAAGTGCAGATCCAGACTAACTACATTGCCAACAGAGCTCAGATAAGCTGGCTCCAAAGAAATTGACCCAAAGATACACATTGGTAAATATATATTGATGAGTACACACCACCACACAGCCCCCTCTTGCAGTAAGGAGTACACTCTGATGAGGCAGGGAAGGGGGGCTGGGGATGACCAAGGCGCGATGGGTGGCAGTGACATCGGTGGGCAGGGGCCAGGGTTCAATGTCGCAATCCATCAGAGATTGTCTTGCCTAGTCAGCGGGTACGGCAGCAAGTATTTGTTTCTTTTTGCACGTGACATTAGGTGTGACAGCACGAGGTGGCACAAAAACAAGTGCAGCGAGAGGTGTGGCACTGAGCAAGCTGGCGGAAAGTGGCTCAGGACCATTTGTGACGACCATCAATAGCTGAGGTGCTGAAATAGTACCTGCGTTGGCCAGCAGTGCGCGCAAGGGCAGCACAGAGGTGGGCTGTGGCTTGGAAGCTTTCAGGAGTCTTCACAATTTGTGACTCCACTCGTAGGAAATGGAGTGCATAGTGAAACTGAGGATACCGGAGACTATGCGCAAAATACGATACCTCCAATGTGTGTTTGTGACATTGCAGTATTGAGGTGGTGAAAATAATATGTGAAGCAGTAGACAGTGCTACTGGTGGAGTGAATACCTAATGTGTATAATTAGAATGACCTGTAGTGAATTATAGCTCCTGTAATTAGGAATAGCAAGAGACAGAATGTTCTAGATTGTGAACTTGTAACAAATTGTGTCAGTTTAGATGGGATTTTGGACCATATGTATTACATACAAACTAGTTTACCAGCACTGAATATTAATTTACGCCGACATTCACTTTATGTGATTAAGTGATGAACATTCTAGAAAGTTTGATAGCTAAAACTTCAATATAAGAGACAGTTGTGCTAAACAAACTGTGAATACAGGTTCCTGATAAACTATTTAGTGTATTAGGACGCATAAAATGCATTAGTTGTGTCGATAAAGATAAATAACGAACTTTTGTCCATAATTAGAAAAATGACTTATGTAAATAACTTTGTAATTACAAAGAGTTAGAAATATCTGCTAGCCTATTTGTGAAATGCTCAATGTCTTATGCATGTGGGAATGTTAGTATAAATCTTCATTTCATCAGGAACAGATTCTAGTAAGTTTATTTGTTAACATTGTTGTTTTGGACAAACAATATATTTCTCCAAGAAAATGTGTAAAAGATTCATTTCTTTAATTCCAGTTTTGTCAACTTGATTTGCTGTGTACGATTCTGAATGTATTTTGTTATAATTCAACAATTTGTGATTGTAACTAAATATATTTAATTGTATCCAACAAGGAAAGCGGCCATAAGAATTGTTAACAAAAGTATATATAGAGCTCATACAATGTCACGGGGAGGTGAGTGTTTTGAGTTAATGTCTGTGCAATAAAGTCTGTGACAATGTATTGTTTGTGGTTGGCTAACGTGGAAGTTTCGAGAGGCGATATGGCGGCAAGGTGTAATGCAATTTTGTGAAATAAATGTTTCAAAAATGGAAGAGCATCAGGAGTGTTCATTTTGATGAGCTTCACACCTAGGAAGAGCCCAGTTTAGTTAATCATTGCAAGCAGGACCCCTGCAGTCATCATTGCAATATAAAAGCTGAGTATTGAATTATATATCATGCACATTGCCCCATAGTAATAAGAACCATTAAAAGTGGCAACAAAATCTTGCAAAAAATGTTGCAGCAAGTTCAAAGGTAAAGCACTCATTGTACCATGCAGATTAGGCACTTGTGGAAGACGTAGTAGTTCGAAGTGAAAGTCTAAAATTGCATAGTCATTGTGGCCATTGATTGTTGGCTGGTGGCATGTCGTACTTTTGGGGAAAAACCAGTGTGAAACTTGTGAATTTCACTTGTGTGGTCAAATGAATGTAAAAAGAAACTTTGGGTCACCAGTATGTGTATCTTGAGGAGTTTGAGCCCCAGAGAAACCACATTTATGAGCCAGAAAATACACTTTATTGTTGATCGCTTCAAGTACAGATCCAGACTAACTATATGGCTGACGGAGCTCAGATAAGCAGGCTCCAAAGACACACATTGGCATATACATTGATGTGGGCACCCCACCACAAATGAAATTTTGAACAGAGGTAGCTCATACCATGATTAATATATGGGCTACCTTTCGTAAGCCACCGAATGGTGCATCGCGGACGGTACCTTACAATGGGTTAATATCTTTGCTACTCCTTCATGCTGAAAGATATGGACAGATTTGAACGAAATTTTGAATGGAGATAGCTTATAACCTGCATGAATACATGGGCTACCTTTTGTAAGCCTCTGTAGCTGCATGGTGGAGGATACATTACAGCAAACATCCAAATTGTTTGACTGTAAACCAAGATAGTCAGCTGTTTTAATTTACACAGTATCTACCATGTCTTAGCAATCTAAGTTCTTTTGATGCAAACTCTCAATTCCAAGAGTTTCTACCATTACATTAATCTGTGCTTAAACTCTGTACCATTAACAGGAATAAAGTTCATTCATGTAGTTGGTTATTGGTGATTACAACCCCTGCTCCTCCCCATTGTGGTGACTCCAATGTTTTTACACCAATTTCATTCACTAATAAGGTTTTTTTTTTCTTTTTTTTTTTCTTTAAAAATAAATAAATAAATCAAGATTTCATTGTCATTATGCCATTACAGCTATATACAATGTCAAATGAAAATACATTTAATAAAACTGTGTGACTAATTATCATATTTTAGTTTATAGTACAACAATGCACAATAGGTTAGCTATTGGATTACTAATTTCTTACAGTTGAAAAATTCTTTAATGTCAAATGGGTGGGCAGTTAACCATTCATGCAGTCTTTCTTTGTAATAATAATAATAATAATAATATGGTTTTTTGTTTCGAAGGACCTAATTGAGGATACGACTCCATGGTCATGGCACAAGTCAATACATGAAGTTCAAGACAAGAATTGTATTAGAAAATTTTTAAGTACTGTTTGGCCATGATAAGTTGATGATTTTGCTGGTGCTGCCACAAGCGGCAACTGTCGGCACTAGTTGAAAGTTATTCTTTTATTTACAAGTGCTGCCAACGTTACAATGGTCCTTGACGCGAAAGATTACTGTACACATTGTTTGAATAACGGTTCTAGCACTGCAGCAAGCTGCCTTCCACTCATCCTCCGCTCCCCACAGCAGTCGTAATGGAGCTCCTAGCAGCCACCGCGCAAATTGTCAAGTTATCGTGGCCAAACAGTAGTCCTATGCCCACGACAATCTTAAAACTAAATGAAAAGAATCAGTAAAGAAAAAAAAAAATGAATTGGCTTAATTGTTTAACTTTTCGAGTACCTTGATGGAAAAAAAGGAGTGAGCCATGAGGTAACTCTTCAATTTATATTTGGAAGCATGTGGCTTAGTGCTAAGATTCTTTAGTTCTTGTGGCAGCTTATTGAAAAAATACTGCACACCTTTCTGCAAAAGTGTCAAGAAGGTGTGATGCAAATGTAGATTCGACTTCTGTCTAGTACTCACCGAGTGAAAGCTACTAACTCATGGGAATAAGCTGATATTATTAACAATTAAACGACGATAAAGATAAAACGTATTGTGACACCAGTGTCAGAATTGTGAGACTACTAAAAAGGGGTTGCATCACGTTCGTGAACTTACACCACATATTACTTGAACCATCCATTTCTGAGCCAAAAATTTCCTTTCTGTTTCAGTCAAGTTACCCCAAAAAATAATGCCATATGTCATAAGTGAGTGAAAGTAAGCATAGTAGACTACTTTTCGTATTGAAAAATCATTTATTTCAGATATTTTTCTAATGGTTGTGGTGACGTGTCCACATCAATATATGTACTAATGTATATTTGGGCCAATATCTTTGGAGCCAGCTTCCCTGAGCTCCGTCGGCCACGTAATCAGTCTGAATTTGTACTTGAAGCGATCAACGATAAAGTGCATTTCTCGCTAATAATTATGTGATATCTCTGGGGCTCAAACCCCTCATGATCTCCATACTGGTGACTCTGAGTTTCTTTTTACGTTCATTTGACCGCACAAGTGAAATCCGGAAGTTTTGCTGATGTTTTTCACCAGAACTATGACGTGCCACCAGCCAACAATCACCGGCCACAATGACTTTGCCATTCCAGATGTCGCCCGGATTTCAATTTGAACCTCTAAATGTTCCACAAGTGCCTAATCTGCATGGTACAATGAGTGCTTCATCTTTGACCTTGCCATAACATTTTTTGTAAGATTTTTTCGCCACTTCGCTTCCTAAGAGTGCAGTCATGTATTGTAACGACCCTGGCTTTGCTACGCCCAATGTGCTTCATAATATTTCGCCTTTATTTAGTGCCAAGGAACAATTGAACATTCTATCCTGTGATTCTAATTTTCCAAATGTATATTTTTCAGACTTGCAAAATCTGAACAATGGATTTCCAACTGCCGGTTACGTAACCGGTCAACAATGTGCTACACTGCTGCCACAATCCAACTTTATTCTCATGTCAGGACTCAGTGGCTTTACTAATTGTGCAATTTCAAAGTTTCCTAGGAATTATTCTTGCAGTTCAAATCAGTTTTGTCGTCCTCCGAGCCTGTGTTTTTCTGCATGCGCAACAAACATTCCAGACAATGCCATTGCTGCAAGTTACGCACAACAGTCTTTCCCGTGTGTGAACAGTGAAAGTGTTGTTGCTTCAAACTACCACTGTAGTGACTTTGCATTTTCAAATCCTGTGTCTTGTGACAATGTTCTTTATGTGCAACCATGTGCCGCAACCACAACGGTCAGTACCGCACTCGCACATGACTGATACATTTGGACACTCGCAACCGCCCGTTTATGTGACACATACCGATGCCTCTGCCAGATCAGTCTACAATTCTGTCGTTTCACACCGTGTTTCTGATCTACCGCTCTCACCTCAACAAGTGTGCTGTAATTCCACTACTGTCGAGGCTTGATTTCCGACACCCTGTGAGTGCTTTAGAGTTGCAGACAGAATCTACAATGTCAACTCTACACTGCATTACATGCCTCACTGCCCGGCTTTTATTATAAGTCGCTCCCACAATGTCGACGACACACGCAAGTCTCGCCGCCCACATGCTGCCCGAGGTCCAGCCTCACCGCCTTCTTCTTCGGTATTCGAGCAAGCCACCCTGCAGTGAGTTATTACAACTCATTGAGTAACTTCAATGGATACTCGGACCCATCTCAACATTTGTGCTTCCCCCGCTAGTGTTATTAGTGTCATCGTGCCTGCACGCAAGTTTACCAGTGCTTGTGACAGTTCTGTTTCCCCGAGCCGCTCCTACACGAGTGCTTGTAAACTAAACTTGGTTGCTATGCCAACACCTCGATCGGACACACCGCCAGTGCTTCGTCCTACTCTAGTGGCCACCTTCCACATTACTCTTTCTTCTCCCACACAGCAATCTTCTTCTGTTTCCTAATCTCCCACCCTGTTGGAAAAGCATGAATCTGAAACTTCAATTTCTCCGACTCGCACACCGCCGCCCAAGCGTGTTCGATTGGGAACTGCTCAAACACATATCACGCACTGCCATATTGTGCTCGCATGACAGTACATTCCTCATGCACACCGGCGGCCAATGTGTCAACTACCTCTGCACTTCGGCTCTCCTCGGCTGTCTCAAAAGCTTCCAAACCATTGCCCGCCACTGTTCTGCCCTTGCACACAACGCCAGCTGGCGCAACTACTACTTCAACACCTTGGCTCTCCTCGGCTACCACAACTACTTATGAGCCACCACTCGCTGCCGTACTGCCCTTGCGCACTGGAGGCTGACACTACTACTATTTCAACGCCTCAGATTTCCTCAGCCTCCCCAAAATCTTGTGAACCACTGCCTGCTGCCGTGCTGCCCTCGCACACACTGCCAGCCGGCTCGTCTACTACTTCATCACCTCAGCTCTCCTTGGCTGGCATGATTACTTCCAAGCAACCGCTCACTGTCGTGTTGCCCTCGCACACACTGGTGGCTGACACTACTACTATTTCAGTGCTTCGGCTCTCCTCGGCTGCCACGACAACTTCTAAGCCACCGCTCACGGCTGTGCTGCCCTCGCGCACACTGGCGGCTGACATAACTACTATTTCAGCGCCTCGGCTGCCATGACAACCTCCGAGCCATCGCTCGCTGTCACGCTACACATGCATGCACTGCCAGCCGACTCAGCTACCATTTCAGCGTTTCAGTGTTCCTCGCTCGTTACGAAAGCTACCGAGCCGCCTTCCCCCAGCTTGAACCCTGGCCCCCGCCCACCGACGTCATTGCCACACATCGCACCTTTGTCACCCCCAGGCCCACCCCCTCGCCTCATCAGAGTCTACTGTGGTGGTTTGTCCACATTGATATATATATACTAATGTATGTTTGGGCCCCATATGGTAAATAATGCAGAATTTAGTTTGGAAGGAGTTCTGAACATTTCCATGGCAGATTACTGTCTATCTGAACACCTAGAAATTTGAACTGTTCAGTCTCACTTATCATATGCCCATTATGTGTAATTAAAGTGGTGGATTTCGTCAAATTATGTGTTAGAAATTGTGAAAACTAAGTTTTACTGTGATGTAACATCAATTTGTTTTCTACGAGCCATGATCTTATCTCTTGAACTGCATTATTTGATACTTTGTCAATATTACAAACAACATCCTTCACTACCAAGCTGGTAACATCAGCAAACAAAAATATTTTACAATCATCTGTTATACTCGAAAGCATATCATTTATATAAATAAGAATCAGCAATGGTCCCAAAACAGACCCCTGGGGCACAACACACTTAACTGTGCCCCATTGCAATTGTACATCAGAGCCATTTTCAACACTGCAGAGAATTACCTTCTGTTGTCTATTATTAAAGTAAGAGGTGAATCAGTTGTAGACTATTCTTCATATTCCACAATGTTCCAACTTCTGCAACAATATTGTGTGAGCAACACAATCGAACGCCTTTGTTAAATCAAAGAAGATGACCAATGTCCATAGCATTTTCTTTAACCTATCAAGTGCCTCACAGAGAAAGAAAATACAGCATTTTCAGTCGTTAAACCACTTCTAAAACCAAACTGTATGTTTGGCAACAAATTATGTTAACTGAAATGATCAATTAATCTTGAATATACAGCCTTTTCAATAACCTTAGAAAAAATCGAGGGCACAGAAATAAGTCTATAGTTGTCTACGTTATCCCTTTTTTCCTTTTTTATACAGTGGTTTCACTACTGTGTACTTTCATCTGTCAGGAAACTGATCATTCTGAAAGGGAAAATTACAAATATAGCTTAGTACTGGGCTAACATGGAGAACATTTATAATTCTGCTAGATACCCATCATATCCACAAGAGTCCTTAGTCTTTAGTCATTTAATTATTGACTCAATCTTCCCTTTGGCAGTATCATGGAGGACCCTTTCAGGTAACAGCCTTGGGAAGGCATGTTTGGTTGGCTGGTTGATGGGTGGATGGGACCAAACAGCTAGGTCATCTGTCCCATGACCTCTGTATGGAGTGTGATCAGCTAAGACCTTGATGAGAGTAAAATAGAGGAACTAAAAGGGGGTTAAAATCAAGTAAAACAGGACTAAAACCAATAGAAAAATCGGGATTCTGCAAGGAACATCACAACAAATCTAGAATTCCCATTAATTAACGACAAGGAGATACAGGAGAACAGTGTATGCTCCTCAATGAGAAGCCGAAAAATGTAAACAGGAAAACAATGTGAATTAAAACCAAGTTAAAAGGAGAAATGGAAGTTGTCATGGGAACGGGAGGGCAGAGCTCCAAACCCTGCTGCTCACAGGGAGTTGGAAAGGCATTTTCTAAGAATGTTATATGATTACCTGTAGAAACTAGGTTCTGTTTCGTTCATCTACTATATTCAAAAAGTTATTATTGTTACTTATCAGTAACAGAAACATTTCTACTATGTATATCATTTACCTGCTGCTGCTGACCAGACACTTCCTTCATGACTGACCAGATGGTTTTAATTTTATCTGGAGAGCTTGCTATTCTTTTTCCATACCACATACTTATTGCCTCCTTAATGACATTTTTCAGAACTTTAAAGTACTGTTTGTAATGAACCACTGCATCTTCAACCTGATTACTTCTAACATTTTGATACAATTCCTGCTTTGTTCTATATGATGCTCTTATCCCCTTTGTCAGCCAACCTGACTGCCTGTTAATGGAAGTACCCTGTTTTGAGGGTTCTAGCAGAAAGAAACTGATGCCTGGCGACACTGGTGCCAGTTTGATCTTTGGATATCGATCGACCTCAGCCGTCCTCTCAATCTCAATGTCTTATTTATCTTTGGTCAACCACACCATGCGTTCGGCTATGTTTAATAATTATTATGACCTTAAATTATTTACAGTTCTTCCGTAGTAAAGTGTAACGTGCAATTCCTGTAAAAGGCACACCTTCTTAACGGAATCATTGTATGCTAGGTAAATCTATGGTTCTTTGCTTTGTAATTGTATTATTCATGACAGGTAGTGTACTATTGAAAACCTTGTAAGATTGATTAAATTTGAAGGGATCTTCTCCCTGCCTGTTTCATTGCTTAAAGGGACTGTAAGAGATCATGTGTGACCTTACATTAAATATTGCTTATCAGTTTGAGATTGGCATTGCCGGTTGGTTTTGTAAGAGGTCTTGTGTGACCGTACTTTAGGTATTACTTCATTATTTTTTTTTAGATTGACTTCGTACTTATTACTTTAAACCTTGTGGATGTATGTGTTTAATTGAATATGTTGTTAATGGCCTGCTTAAGGCCACACCTACTGTCTGGGGTTTAACTTCATTAAAGCTGTAATCTCATACCCTGTTAGTAATTAAATTATTGTTCCCCCCTTTTAATATTTCCCTTTGTAATTTTAATGATTGTAGCACGTTCGAACAACTTTCAAACAGCGTAAGACGTGTGTTCAGGAAAGTATTATATTTATCATCTGCATTATCAGCATTATAAACATTCTGCCATTCTTGTTCCTTAATTAGACTTAAAAAATTCTTAATTGAAACTGGATCAACTTTTCTAAGTAGTTGATAATTATGTTTAATATTTATTTGAGAACAAATACTTTTTAGAATTAAAATTTGGGCCTCATTGTCTGATAGGCTATTTACTGCTCTGCTGACAGAGTGCCCCTCTAATAATGAAGAATGAACAAAAATATTACCAATGGTAGAGCCGCTACTGCCTTGCACTCTCATTGGAAAGAATACTATTTGCATCAGGTCATGGGAATTAAATAGATCTAACATCTGACTTTTTCTTGAGCTATCTCCTACACAATTAATGTTGAAATCTCCCACACAACTAAATTTTTATACTTCCTATAAAGTGAACCCAGAACCAATTCCAGCTTGGGCAGAAACACTGTAAAATCTGAGTCTGGGGAACTATAAATAACAATTCCTAGTTTTACAGCAGCAAGGACCTTTAGAGCAACTTCAACGTAGGATGGGTGAGCAGAAACTCTCTGCACATATGAGAATTCAGTTAGAAAGTGACTTTTACTGGCATGTGCATAGAAATAATGAAACCTTAGCTCAGTATTTTGATTGTGTCTGCACAGCCGTGGTAGCATTAGAGATGCAGATTTCTGAGTCTGTCATGGTAGAACATCTTGAGGGAATGTGACCACAAGATCGATCATGACTTACATTCATCAATCACCCAGGACCCTTTAATCAATTTCAGCAACTTGTAGACTCTGCTGAAGTGCTTTCTTTTGCCAATAACCAGCGTTGAGCCATGGGCTGCGATCCCGTTTAAGGGGGGGAGGAAGCATTAGCTGTGAAGCAGGGTGACAAGACGGCCAACCTTACACTGTTGTTTAAGTACAAAGAGGGTTCTTGCAATCTGAGTGGGAGTTGTATTCCTTGGATAGGTGGTTCA
Organism: Locusta migratoria; assembly: GCA_026315105.1. Classification (NCBI taxonomy): domain Eukaryota; kingdom Metazoa; phylum Arthropoda; class Insecta; order Orthoptera; family Acrididae; genus Locusta; species Locusta migratoria. The sequence continues at coordinate 158,737,617 of CM048751.1, read as the reverse complement.
TTGATTATGGGGCCACTGCCTCACACTAAGAAGGAAAATAGGTGTGTCCTTGTCATGGTCGATGGCTTTTCTTGGTTCACACGGTTGCTGCCTACGTCAGGAGTTACTGCTGGAATCACCAACCAGCAGCTCACTATGGTGATGTCTTGGTTTGGGCCATGTAAGTCTCTTGTGAGCAATAATGCCTTCCTGTCTAGGGCCTTCAAAACCTATTGTTTCAACCCTAAGGTGTTGTTCACCGATCAAGTTAATAGGAATCGGAAGGCGGCTCTAAGCATCTATCATTCCAAGAGTCCAACTTGTCGGGATATCACCCTCCCTTGGCTCAACCAAGTATTTAATACGGCTGAGGTCACCGGTATGACTCCTGCCTCTCTTATGTTCACCTACACCTTAAACTCCACTCTATCTAACCTATGGAGTATTAATGACTTGTTATCTGCTGATATCACCCCTGTTGCCTTGAGGGAGAACTGGGATCACCACAATATACGGCAGCAAGCTAGCCAGTATAACCAGGGTCATAGGCTCTATCAGGGCAAGATAGGTGATGATGTATATTTGGAATTTTCCCACCAGGCCTGTGGAGGATAATAAGGTTAAGTTGAGATCTCATTATCGTGGTCCATGCTGCATTGTTAAAATCTTAAGCCCAGTTAATTTGGTGGTAAGGAAAGTCTTTCCTGAAGAGGGGCGGGCAGCCTTTTCAGTAGTTATAGGAACAACAGTGTGGATGATTGACTGAGCTGGCCTTGTAACATCAGCTAATGTGGCTTTGCCACACAGCTACTGCAAATGGCTGAAAGCAAGGGGAAACTACAGCCGTTACTTTTCCCGAGGCCATGCAGCTTTACTGTATGGAAATATGATGATGGCATCCTCTCGGGTAAAATATTCCGGAGGTAAAATAGTCCCCCATTCGGATCTCTGGGTGGGGACTACTCAGGAGGATGTTGTCATCAGGAAAGACAATACTGGCATTCTACGGATCGGAGCGTGGACTGTTAGATCCCTCAATCGGTTAGGAAAATTAGAAAATTTAAAAAGGGAAATGGATAGGTTGAAGTTAGATATAGTGGGGATTAGTGAAGTTCGGTGGCAGGATGAACAGGATTTCTGGTCAGGTGAGTACAGGATTATAAATACAAAATCAATTGGGGGTATCACAGGAGTACGACTGATAATGAATAAGAAAATAGGAATGCGGGTAAACTATTATGAGCAGCACAGTGGTCGCATTATGATTGTCAAGATAGATATGAAGCCAACACTGACAACAGTAGTACAGGTTTATATGCCAACTAACTCTGCCGATGATGAGGAGATCGAAGAAATATATGAGGAGCTAAAGGAAATTATTCAGACAGTTAAGGGAGAGGAAAACTTAATTGTGATGGGAGACTGGAATTCAGTAGTAGGAAAAGGAAGAGAAGGAAAAATAATAGGTGAATATGGACTGGGCAGGAGAAATGAAAGAGGAAGTCGCCTGGTAGAATTTTGCACGGAACACGATTTAATCGTAACAAACACGTGGTTTAAGTATCACAAAAGAAGGTTGTATACATGGAAGAGACCAGGAGACACCAGAAGGTATCAGATAGATTTTATAATGGTAAGACATAGGTACTGGAACCAGGTTATAAACTGCAGGACATACCCAGGGGCAGATGTAGACTCTGACCATAATTTGTTAGTCATGAACTGTAGGCTGAAGCTGAAAAAACTGCAGAAAGGTAGGAAAATAAGGAGATGGGGCTTAGATAAATTGAAGGTAAGTGAAATTATGGAGAATTTCAGAGGGAGATTTAGGCAACAATTGACAGAAACAGGGGGAAATAAAACAGTAGAAGAGGAATGGGGAGCATTGAGAGATGAAATAGTGAAGGCAGTGGCGGACAAAATAGGTAGAAAGGCAAGACCTACAAAAAATCCATGGATATCACAGGAAATACTACAGTTAATTGATGAAAGGAGAAAATATAAAAATGCAGTAAATTAAACAGGCAAAATGGAGTACAGACGACTAAAAAATGAGATTGACAGAAAGTGCAAAATGGCTAAGCAGGAGTGGCTAGAAGCCAAATGCAAATCTGTAGAAGAATGTATAAGAAGGGGAAAAGTAGATACCGCCTACAGGAAAATAAAAGAGACATTTGGGGACAAGAACAGTAACTTTACGAATATCAAGAACTCAGATGGGAAACCAGTTCTCAGCAAAGAAGGGAAAGCTGAAAGGTGGAAAGAGTACATAGAGCAGCTCTACAAAGGAAATGAACTTAGAGACGATGTTGTAGGAAGGGAAGAGGAAGTAGATCAAGATGAAATAGGAGATACTATACTGAGAGATGAATCTGACAGAGCCTTGAAAGACCTAGGTCAGAACAAGGCCCAGGAGTAGATGACGTACCCTCAGAGCCACTAAAGTCTCTGGGAGAGCCAGCCATGACAAGACTATTTGAACTGGTGTGTAGGATGTATGAAACTGGCGAAATGCCCTCAGACTTTAAGAAAAATGTAATAATCCCCATTCCAAAGAAGTCAGGTGCAGATAGGTGTGAAAATTACAGAACCATCAGTTTGATAAGTCATGGTTGCAAAATTTTAACACGAATTATCTACAGGAGAATGGAAAGGCTGGTAGAAGCTGACCTTGGAGAAGATCAGTTTGGATTCAGCAGGAACATAGGAACCTGGGAGGCAATACTCACTTTACATCTTATCTTAGAAGATAGATTAAGGAAAGGCAAACCTACATTTTTAGCTTTTGTAGATTTGGAGAAAGCATTTGACAATGTTGACTGGAATACACTCTTTCAAATTCTGAAGTCAGCAGGGGTAAAATACAGGGAAAGGAGAGTTATTTACAACTTGTACAATACCCAGACCGCAGTTATTAGATTCGAAGGGCATGAAAGGGAAGCATCAGTTGGGAAGGGAGTAAGACAGGGTTGTAGCCTTTCTCCGACGTTATTCAATTTGTACATCGAGCAGGCGGTGAAGGAAAGCAAGGAAAAATTTGGAATAGGGATTAAAGTTCAGGGGGAAGAAATAAAAACATTGCGTTTTACTGATGACATTGTAATTCAGCCAGAGACAGCAAAGGACTTGGGAGAACAGTTGAATGGAATGGACAGTGTGTTGAAGAGAGTGTAAAAATGAAAATTAACAAGAGAAAAACAAAAATAATGGAATGCGGTCTTAGAAAATCAGGCGATGCTGAAGGAATTAGATTAGGTAACGAAACAATGAAGGTGGTAAATGAGTTTTGTTACTTGGGTTTACAACATGCGATGGTCGCAGTACAGAGGATATAAAATGCAGAATGGCAATGGGAAGAGAAGCATTTTTGAAAAAGAGAAATGTGCTAACATCGAATATTAATTTAAGGGCAAGGAAGTCTTTTCTGAAGGCATTTGTGTGGAGTGTTGCCTTGTATGGGAGTGAAACATGGACAATAAGCAGTGTGGACAGGAAGAGAATAGAGGCTTTTGAAATGTGGTGCTACAGAAGAATGCTGAAGATTAAGAGAGGTACTGAAGAGGTACTGAACAGAATTGGTGAGAAAAGGAATTTTTGGCATACCCTGACTAAAAGAAGGGATCGCTTGGTAGGACACATTCTTAGACATCGGGGAATCGTAAATTTAGCATTGGAGGGAAGTGTGTAGGGTAAAAATCGCAGAGGTGTATAGTAAGAGAGGTGTATAGTAAGCAGATTCAAGTGGATGTGGGTTGCCGTTCTTATGAGGAGATGAAAAGGCTTGCTCAGGATAGAGTAGGGTGGAGAGCTGCATCAAACCAGTCTCCGGACTGAAGACCATAACAACAACAACAGGAAAGTCTGTTCTGGCAAGCGCTTTCGTGTGCATCTTAGCCAAGTCAAGGTCCAAGGGAAGTCCAAGCTCCTTTCCAAACGCTCCTCACTCAGGCGGAGGGGGGCTGGGGCGGTGGACAAAATTGAGAGGTGGAGGTGGATGTGTGACGATACTGGTGCCAGTTTAATCTTTGGTTATCAGTCGACCTCAGCCATCCTCTGAATCTCTCTGGCCTGCTTATCTTTGGTCAACTGTCACTGGATATAAGTGAGCTGTTGACTTTTGGTGTAGGGAGTGGTAGTTTGGGTAGAAGCAAGTGCTCGGTGGACTTTCCTTGTGCACATGGGCAGTTGTCATGTGATCAGGCAGTGCTCGGGCTCTGGTGTGACGGTTTGGCGGCCGAGGTGCATTTGTTGTTATTGTGGAGCCCATATTTTCCAGAACATCAAGAATTGTGTCTAGGGATTATGGCAAGAGGACTGGATAAGCTGACATTATTGCTTTGCAAGCCTGTAGGTGGTGACTCAAACTACGTTGTGTGATCTGCTACGTGTTTAACAACTGGTTTTATGTTCTCACAAGAAGTGCCTGCTTGCCTAGTGTATTTAGAAGGCTGTATAGTGTGTGTGGGCCTGTTAAAACTGGGTTGTGGCTGATTCAATAACCTGGTTTGATGTTCAGAAGTGGCAACAAGCGTAAAGAGCCCTCGAGCCATGATACAGATTTGCATACTCCAGTGGTAAATGGCAAGCCGTACATTGAGGTGGTATAAAGATTTTCTGCTGTTTATTGTTAGATGAACTTTATCCATTTCTGTGTTGTTTTGCTTTAAACTTTTGTATATTCTAAGTTATTCCTCTTGAAGAGGCAAAAGTAAGGTAGAAGTTTCTTGCTTAAAATTTTTAAGTATTTTAAGTAAATTTCCTTGTAAATATCTTGAATATTTTAAGTGATAAGTGGCCTTTCTATGTGGAGTGACTGTTTGTTTGTTATATTGCAGCTTGTGTTACATATGATGTGCCCGTTCCTTCTGTATGGCCGGTTCGGGGAGTGACATCTTGGTGCACGTAAGTTTGAGCAGTGACTATTAATTGGCATCCTGACATACTGTTTGCCATGGGGAAAACAAAATTTTAGATGAGTATTTTTTTCACCTGTTCCTCCCAGCGGTGAGACGTCCCCTCCAGTGTGTTGTTTGAATTGTGTTCAAATGTTTGTAGAGCTTATGGGACTTAACTACAGGGTCATCAGTCCCTAAACTTACAAACTACTTATGAATTATTGTTCAAACAAGATAGATTGGCTGGCCAGTACTTACCTTTGTGCTGTACTGCCAATAGTTACACAAATGAAGAAACAGAAAAAAAGGGGACAAAAAGGTCAAGCTTTCGGAACACAGTTCCTTCATCAGGCGGGAGAGAAGGGAAGAAGAAAGGATGGGAACAGAAGGGAAAGGTAATTCACAACCTAGGTCATGAAGGTGGTGTTTTGGGAGTGTGGACGTCAGGGATACTGCATGTTCGTACTGAGCCAAGCCAGAGAGGATATATATAACCAAAGAGGAAATACTTATGAACTAGCTTATACAAAAGACAGCACAAATATCCATACCGGAGGGGGTATTCAAACCCCTAACTGCAGTGGCCATGCAGACCATGACTATCACGCTGCAGATGGCGCAGCCATTACGGCCGACATTTGAATTCTGAAATAGTATAAGGTGCATCATGCGTTCAGCTGCTTCTAATTATGAACTTAAATTATTTACAGTTCTTCCATAGTAAAGTGTGACTTGCAATTTCTGTAAAAGGCATGCCTTTCTTAACAGAATCATTGTACACTAGGTAAATCAATGGTACTTTGCTTTGTAACTAAATTATTCATTTCAGGTAGTATACTATTGAAAACCTTGTAAGATTGATTAAGTTTGAAGGGATCTTCTCCCTGCCCATTTCATTGCTTAAAGGGTCTGTAAGAGGTCATTTGTGACCTTGTGTTTAATATTGCTTATCAGTTTGAGATTGGTTTTGTAAGAGGTCATGTGTGTCCATACGTTTGGTATTACTTAATTATTTTTTGAGATTGATTTTGTCCTTATTATTTGAAGCCTTGTGGATGTATGTGTTTAATTGAATATGTTGCTAATGACTTGCTTAGGGCCACACCTACTGCCATTCTTGTTCCTTAATTAGACTTAAAAAGGTCTTAATTGCAACTGGATCAACTTTTCTAAGTAGTTGATAATTATGTTTAATATTTGTTTGAGAACAAATACTTTTTAGAATTAAAATTTGGGCATCATTGTCTGATAGGCTATTTACTGCTCTGCTGACAGAGTGCCCTTCTAATAATGAAGAATGAACAAAATATTGTCAATGGTAGAACTGCTACTGCCTTGCACTCTCGTTGAAAAGAATACTATTTTCATCAGGTTATAGGAATTAAATAGATCTAACAGCTGACTTTTTCTTAAGCTATCACTTACACAATTAATGTTGATAGGATTTTAATAATTTGAGAAGGTTTCCTTTGATGCCATATAATTCCATTTTCTGTAGTAGTGATGTGTGCTTGACACAGTCAAAGGCCTTGCCTAAGTCACAATATAAGACTTGAACAAAGCCTTTGTCCTCAAAAACTTGGAGGATTACTACCACACCAATATTAACAGGACATATTTTCCATGTTGCATTGTGTGAACGACCATATGACCATAAGATATCAAAATGTATATAATTTGACACAAATACAATCATGCTTAAAAATTATTAAAGCATTGAATTTTTCCATGTGTTTAGCCCACCTGTTTGGGTTTACAGCCACCTTGTCACCAATGTGTAACCAATTGACATCATCACCAATTCCTGATACAACTCCACTTATTTCATGTCCAAGCACAACCTGGTCACAGTCAATTTGAAAATCTCCCTGCGAAAAAACAATAATTGTATGACAATTCTACATATTTCATTTCTTTATGCACTTGAATCTTCAATCTACCCCGTGAGAGTCACCAGTCATCTATCAATGGCAGTGAACATTAAATATGGTAATTATTCTAATTAATTATGGGACCTATGATGATATTTTTACTTATCTATAAATAAATGAAAAACCCAGCAGAATTATATAACCAAGTTTGTTTTTTAGTTTAGTATTAAGTTATATTTTTTACTTTAGAAAATCTATGTGAGAGTCAGGGTAGAGGTGAGGTCAGGGATGAAAAATACTGTGATGTTTAATCCTATACTGCAATAGGCAAAAATAAAGAATAGACTTTATTTGAAAATATCCACATGCAGATATATGTTGTATGTCAAATGTACATATTACTTGCAATATGAATAAAAGCACAGATAGAAGAGTTTGACAGATTAAATTCTGGAGATTACAACTTGATAATGAATTCAATCAGTATGAGCACAGCAGAAAGCCTAAACAAATCTGTACTTGCAATTCATTCCATAATGTCATATGGTATAATATTTAGGGGTAACTCTTCTAGTCAAAAAGTTTTCAGAGTCCAAAAGCATGTAATTTGTGGAGTAAATTCACAGACATCCTGTAGAAGCCTCTTCAAAGAACTGGGTATAGTAACTGCTGCCTTTTGATATATTTATTCCTTAATGAAATTCATTATAAACAATATTTGTCCCTTTTCCCAACAAACAGCTCAGTTAATACATACAATACTAGGAAGAAAAATGATCTACACAAGTACGCTTTTTTTCTGATAATGCAATAATACTAATATAGTATGAGTACCTGCATCATTTGATACAATTTAGAAATTCACTGATGGAGTACAAGGAGTTGGCCACTAGAAAGTCTTTTACGTTCCTCTTAAACTGATCTTTATTTGTAGCTAAATTTTTTATACTTGATAGTAAATTATTGAAATGTGTGTTCCTGAGTAGTGGACCCCTTTTTGAACTAAAGTAAGTGCTTTTAAGTCCTTGTGTAGATCATTTTTTATTCTGAGTATTGTATGTATGAACTGAGATGTTTGTTGGGAAAAGGGATATATTATTTATGACAAATTTCATTAAGGAATAAATATACTGAGAGGCAGTAGTTAATATACCCAGTTCTTTGAAGAGGCTTCTACATGACGTCCATGAATTTACACCACAAGTAATATGTATTACATGTTTTTGGACTCTGAAGACTTTTGACTGACTTGAAGAGTTACCCCAAAATATTGTACCATATGACATTAGGGAATGAAAGTAAGCAAAGTATGCAAGCTTTGTTATTTTTATGTCTCCTATGTCTGATAAAACTCGTATTGAAAATACAGATTTGTTGAGTCATTTCTGCAGTTCTCTGGTGTGCTCCTCCCAACTAAATCTATTATCAAGCTGTAATCCGGGGAATTTAATACTGTCAACCTCTTCTATCTGCTCTTCTTCATACTGAATGCATATGCTGATGGGAAATCTCTTACATGTTCTGAACTGCATGCAGTGAGTCTTTTCAAAGTTTAATGACATTGGGTTGGCTTTAAACCATTTATTAATGTTCATGAACCTATCATTAGCAGACCTTTCTATAACTATGCTTGACGTACTTTTTATTACAATACTTGTATCATCTGCAAACAAAACGAACTCTGCGTCTGGTAGTGTAACTGATGAGAGGTCATTAATGTACACAAGAAAAAGCAATGGCCCTAAGATGGATCCTTGTGGGACACCACATGTAATTTCCTTCCAATCCGATGATGACTGTTGGCTTAATTCACTAGTCCCTTGCACTGACACCCTTTGTTTCCTGTTAGTGAGGTACGACTTGAACCATTTTGCAGCATTTCCCGTGACCCCATAGAATTCTAATTTACTTAAAAGGATGTTATGGTTCACACAATCAAATGCCTTTGACAAATCACAAAAAAATCCTGCTGCTAAATCCTACTAATGAATTAAGTACATTCACACTGTAAGTGTAAATAGCCTTTTCGATATCGGAACCTTCCAGAAATCCAAATCCAGTGAAATGGGTCTGTAGTTTGATGGTATCTCTTTATCCCCCTTCTTGAATAGAGGTTTAATATCCACATATTTTAGCCAATCAGGAAACTTTCCTGTTATAATAGACTGGTTACAAAATAACTTAAAATTGTGCTAAGTTCACAAGAACATGTGTTAATTAACTTTGTTGACATTTCATCATAACCACTAGAATGCTTTGTTTTTAAAGATTTTATTATGGAAGTTATTTCTTGTGGTGAAGTAAGTGACATATTCATGTACGTGAAGTTATTTGTAAATGCTAGTTTCAAATATTCAAGGGCATTATTTACTGACCCAGACAATCCCATACTATCAGTAACAGATATAAGTACTTGTTAAATAGATTTGCCACACTATGCCCATCAGTTACTAATGTCTTATCTACTCTTAAAGCTACCTGCTCTTCTTCCTTTCTGGTTCTACCAGTCTCCTCTTTCACTATATCCCATAGTGTTTTTATTTGGTTTCCTGATGTTGCTATCTTCTTTTCATAGTACTTTTGTTTAAATGCCTTGAATAATTTTTTTTAAATATTTTACAGTATTCCTTATATTTAGTTAAATCACCATCATGACAACTACTCTTGGCTGATAGATACATTTTCCTTTTTGTCTTACATGAAATCTTTATTCCTTGTGTAATCCATGGTTTTATTATAGACTTCTGTTTAATTCGAGTTACTTTTAGAGGAAAACAGTTTTCAAACATGATACTAACATTATTAATGAATACATTATATTTTTCATTCATGCCATAAGCACTGTATACATCTTTCCAGTTCATGTCTTTGAGGAGTTTTCTAAAATTTTCAATTTTTGGTGGGTTGACTACTCTCCTGTATGCAGATTTTGCAGTCTTCATAATCTGTTTAGAATCTATACCTAAAACAAGGAGCTGCATATTGTGATCTGATAGGCCTTTTATTATTGGTTTTATGATATGATTTTGTTCCTTTGATTTGTCTATAAAAATATTATCAATTGCTGTCCTAGAGGTTTTAGTTATCCTAGTTGACAGTTTACGGTATGTGTTAAGTTGAAAGACAAAATTACTGACTGCAATAAATTTTTACTGGAGGACTGCATAAGAAAATCGGTATTAAAGTCACCAGCAACCAGGATTTCTTTATTTATTCCTGATAAATAATCCAATGCAGCTTCTAGATGATTTAGGAATAGATTATAATTTCCTGCAGGTGCTAGGTAAATAGTTACTATTAATTAGCATCTGTTATAGAATTCTACTTCTGTTACACAAGCTTGTAAATGCTGCTCTAGACAGAATTTATTTATATCAATATTCTTGAATTTATAGCAGTTTTTAATGAATGTGGCAACTCCTCCTCCCTCCATATCTACTCTACAGAAGTGTGAAGCTAAATTAAATCCTGGAATGCTTATCATATCTATACCAGTGGCCACTTGACGTTCAGAGAGGCAAATTATGTCAATTCGGTTAGAGGAATCTATTTCATCAATACAAATGAGTAGTTAATCAAGTTTATTTCTGAGTCCTGGAATATTCTGATGTAATAAAGATAACTGATATTGCATACTAATGGCTTGACTAAGATTTACTGGATGTTTCTGAGTACTTTCTGTTAAACATTGTTTGCTAAAATCTATCTCCTGTTTATCAAAACTGGTTTTCTTTCCCCCCCTCCCTATCCTAAAAATGGCATCCCTCTGACACCTATAACCACTGGTATTTTACCATTTGTGACAGTGCCTCCCCCCCCCCCCCCCCCCCCCCGTACGTTTCTTGCAATCAACCCAGACAGTTTTCCCTTCCCTTTCCTGTTGAGGTGAAGGCCATGCCTAGTGTAGTCCCACCTACATATATCATCCACAGGAATCAAACCAATATGGGACCCCATATCTGACATGAGTAGCCGTTCCAACTCCAAATTTACTCTCCTGACAGAAGAGTTCAAATGAGGCTGATCATGGCGACTCAAGACAGATACAAACCCCACACTAGTAATGCTTCATTGCCGATGATATCTTCACCAGGTCACACTCTACATAATATTCACAGTTTCTATCAATGCTGTTTCCCGGACCACCCACCATAACCACAGTATTCTCCATTGTGAAATCTTTACATAAAGAACCTACAGGCCCACATTAGGTTTGAAAAAGTTTGTGACCTGGTACTCTGATCCTAGCTCTTCCTGCAGTAGTTAGCCAACACCTCTACCATAGGAACTACCTAACAATGAGACTTTCTTTCTTTTCACAGTTTTCCCTAACTTTTTCAAATCCATCTTGAAAGTCTGTTTTGTCCTTTCTACAGCTTCAGCTACATGAGGCTCATCCGACTCTGGCTGAGGCAACAGGTCAAATCTATTTTTCTTATTAAGGACAAAGCTGTCTGAAACTGTCCTAAGCCTGTTCCCTCTCTTACCTGTTGCCACTTACCACCGCTGTTCACCCGTCTCCCTCCTTAACCTGCTCAGAGTCTCCCTTGCCTTATCTAATTCAGCTTTAAGAGCTGCAATTTTCCCCTCCTGTTGCATTATTTTCCTATCTCTATTGTAGATTGACAGTACTGACTAAAACATGAAAGCTACACCAAGAGACACTAAAATCTGTTCACGCAAATATAATTAACTGAAAGAGCACTCGATATAAAGAAACTTGCTCATGAAAACAAAAAATTAGGCCTAAAAAACACACTCACGAAAAACAAAATTTAGGCCTATAAACACGGATTACTATACACACTTTTGATAAATCATGACTTAATAAATCCTAACTACTATTTGCAACGAGTGAAAAATAGAACAATGGGTAATTAGATATAAGTTTTAGTCACTCTTTACAATGATTCGCGCACGTTAAATTAGGCCTACAAATATGAGCTATAAGCGCGAGAAGAAAAATAAACTTTTTACACCATTTTTCCTTATTTAACACTACACTTACTTTAGTTCAAAAAAGGGCCCACTACTCAGGAACACATATTTTCAATAATTTACCAGCAACCATAAAAAATTTGGCTACAAATAAAGATCAGTTTAAGAGGAGCCTAAAAGTTCCCCAGTGGCCAACTCCTACTCCACAAACAAATTTTTAAATAGAACCAAATGATGTATGTATCTGTATTCATGTTATTAGTATTATATTATCAGCTTGAACAGAGTTGAATGTAAATGCAATTAACGAGCATGTAACTAAAGATAGAGAAAGGTGGAAACAACATGTGACTAGAATGAGAGGTGTAAGACTACCCAAGAAGCTGCTGAACTGCTTTCTGAAAAAAAAAGGGGAGCACAAGTCAAACAAGCAAACAATTGACAAACTTCATTAAAACCAAACAGACTGATAGATAACTAATCCCCGTATGTAAGACAAGTATGATAATGACTGGGTTTAATGTAACTAAAAATATTAGACACTGATTCTATGAGCTAGAATGTATCAAATGTAGAGTAGTACTGGGGAATCCAGACTTTTTAAAAGAAAAGTTTGCACTGTTGGTGTTACATCAGGGGCAGATTTCTATACATAATCATTCCATTTTAGTATAACAAGTAATTTTCTCACCATGAGAAGAAAGTAGAACTACTTTAAACGCATCATGGTGAAAAAATTACTTGTTATACTAAATTGGAATGATTATGTATAGGAAAAGTAATTTTCTCACCATGTTGTGTTTAAAATAATATTACATCACTATCATAAACAAAAGAATGAAAATTGATCTTCATCTTTCTAATGAACCAATGTTACTGTTGTTTGTTCTCTGTCGGCTGTCTAACTGAAAAGAGTCTGTAACATTTTTATCCTGTGTCTTTTGAGTTTTGAGGAATTACATGTGAAGTATGTGTGGAGCAATAAATTTAATTAAAAACAATCAAAGCCAGTATGTTCCATTTTTCATGCTACACAGCTCCTAATATTTTGATAAGTGATTGGAAGCTCCAATGTTACATGGGTGGTGGAGCCCCTTAGGGAAATAGTGGAAAGGTCAGGGAAGAAGCCCATTGTGCACTCTGTTTGCTTGTCAGAGGATACCATCCGAGATGTGGAGGAGGCTCTTCCGGTGGCGATAGAGAGCACTAGGTGCACCCGACTGCAAATTGTTGCACATGTCTGCACCAATTACTCCTGCCAGCTGGGTTCAGAGGTCATCCTTAGTTCATACAGGCAGTTGGCAGAGTTGGTGAAGGCTGAAAGCCTTGGTTGTGGGGTGGAATCTGAGCTAACTATTTGTAGTGTCATTTCCAGAACCGATCGCGGTCCTCTGGTTTGGAGCCTAGTGGAAGGCTTAGACCAGAAGCTCAGACTATTCTGCAGAGATCTAGGGTGCAAATTTCTCAACATCCACTATTGGGTGGAGAAATGTAGGGTTCCCCTGATTAGGTCAGGTGTGCACTACATACAGGAAGCGGCTACAAGGGTAGAGAATTCCCTCCCTAGGCCCAACAAGATGCCTCCTGAGTCGCAACAACGTAACAGTAGGCAGATCACAACAGGATATGAAAAGATCAATGTACTGGTAGTTAACTGCAGGAGTGTCTACAGAAAGGTCCCAGAACTGCTCTCATTAATAAACAGTCACAATGCCCACATAATACTAGGGACAGAAAGTTGGCTGAAACCAGATGTAAACAGTAATGAGATTCTAAACTCAGACTGGAATGTATACCACAAAGATAGGCTGCACAGTGTCAGAGGAAATAGATGGAGATCCGAAGTGTGAAATAATTTGGGTAAAGGTCAAGATTAAAGCAGGCTTGAACATGGTAAATGGATGTTTCTATAGGCCTTCTGGCTCAGCAGCTGTTGTGGCAGAACACCCGAAGGAAAATTTGGAAAATATTTTGAGTAGATTTCCCGATCATGTTATAGTTTTGGGAAGAGATTTTAATTTACCTGATATAGAGTGGGAGACCCAAACGTTTCTGATGGGTGGCAGGAACAAAGAATCCAGTGAAATTGTTGTGAGTGCATTATCTGAAAATTACCATGAGCAGTTAAACACAGAATCGACTCATGCCGACAACATATTAAACCTTCTGGTGACAAACAGACCCGAACTACTCAATACATTTAACGCAGAACAGGGAATCACAGATCATAAAGTGGTTACAGCATCTATAATTTCGGCCATAAATAGGAATATTAAAAAGGTAAGAAGAGATTTGTGTTTGGAAAAAGTGACAAAAAGCGAACTTCAGAATACTTCATGGCTCAACACAGAAGTTTTATCTCAAGTACAGATAGTGTTGAGGAACAGTGGTCAAAGTTCAAAGCCATCATACAATATGCATTAGATGAGTATATACCAAGCAAGATCGTAAGAGATGGAAAGGACCCACCATGGTACAACAACCAAATTAGAAAACTCCTACGGAAGCATGAGGAGGGCTATGTGAGAGGCGTTCTATAAGTTCGAAAGTAAAGTTCTATGTACTGACTTGGTTGAAAATCCTAAGAAGTTTTGGTCTTATGTCAAAGCAGTAGGTGGATCAAAACAAAATCTACAGACACTCTGTGACGAAAATGGCATTGAAACAGAGGATGATACTCAAAAGGCTGAATTACTAAATGACTTCTTCAAAAAGCTGTTTCACAGAGGAAGACTGCACTGTAGTTCCTTCTCTAGATTGCCGCACAAATTGCAAAATGGCAGATATTGAAATAATTGACAGAGGGATAGAAAAACCATTACAATCGCTCAAAAGAGGAAAGGCCACAGGACCAGATGGGATACTAGTTCGTTTTTAGACAGAGTATACGAAGGAGCTTGCCCCACTTCTTGCAGTGGTGTACCATAGGTGTCTAGAAGAGCGTAGTGTTCCGAAAGATTGGAAAATGGTGCGGGTCATCCCCGTTTTTAAGAAGGGACATCGAAGAGATTTGCAGAACTTTAGGCCTATGTCTCAAACGTCGGTCAGTTGTAGAATTTTGGAACACGTATTATGTTCGAGTATAATGACATTTCTGGAGACTAGTAATCTGGTCTGAAGGAATCATCATGGGTTTCGAAAAAGGCGATTGTGGAAACCCAGCTTGCGCTATTCATCCATGAGACGCAGAGGATCATAGACATGTGTTCTCAGGTAGATGCTGTGTTTCTTGACTTCTGCAAGGCATTTGATACAGTTCCCCACTGATGTTTAATGAACAAAGAAAGAGCATATGGTCTACCAGACCAATTGTGTGACTGGATTGAGGAGTTCCTAGATAGCAGAATGCAGCATGTCATTCTCAATGGAGAGAAGTCTTCCGAAGTAAGAGTGATGTCAGGTGTGCCATGTGCCACAGGGGAGAGTCATGGGTCCATTGCTGTTCACAAAATATATATATATATATATATATATATATATATATATATATATATATATATATATATATATATATATATTATTAAGACGAAAAATTCCTAGCAGGAAAAATAAAATATAAAAAATAGACGAAGATTACTCACCAGGCGAAGGAGCACAGGTGTGACAGCATCACAAATAAATAAATGAATACACACACACACACAATCGCAAGCTTTCACAACCCAGTTGCGTCTTCAGGCAGTAGGGAAGGAGAGGGAAAAGGAAATGATGAGGGTTTTTTGGAAGGGGGTAAGGAGCCATTCCAATCCCGGGAGAGGAAAGACTTACCTTGGCTTTCTACAGTATGTCTGCCTAGGTGTACTTGTGTCTGTGTGAATGTGTGGGCATGTGTGCATTTGTTTACCCTCCATTTTTTCCCCCAAGGTAAGTCTTTCCTCTCCCGGGATTGGAATGGCTCCTTACCTCCTTAAAACCCTCATCATTTCCTTTTCCCTCTCCTTCCCTCTTGCCTGAAGACGCAACTGGGTTGTGAAAGCTTGCGATTGTGTGTGTGTGTGTATTCATTTATTTATTTGTGATGCTGTCACACCTGTGCTCGTATATATATATATATATATATATATATATATATATATATATATATATATATATATATATAATAAAAATAGAAAAGAGATGACTTAACAAAAGGACCGGCTCGTCGAGAGAAACAAATAAAATCACACACAAACACACATACAAGCTTTCGCCACCACTGGCAGCTTCTTCAGGAAAAAGAGGAAAAAAGGGGAGGAAAAGGGAAGGATATGGGTTTTAAGGAAGTGGAAAAGGAGTCATTCCAATCCCAGGAGTGGAAGGACTTACCTTAGGGGAAAAAAAGGAAGGTAAACAAATACACACACACTCAGACATATCGAAACGCAAGCACACCTAGACAGACATTTGTGAAAGCAAAGAAGTTGGACAGAGATACCAATTGAGGCAGAGGCTCTGTCCACAGAACCCAGGCAAAGATGCTAAAGATAGTGGGCGGGAATTTGAGTTAGCGGAGATTGAGACCAGGTGGGCAACGGGAGGAAAGAATAAGCTGAAGGGCAAGTTCCCATCTCCGGAGTTCTGAAAGGTTGGTGTCGGTGGGAAGTATCCAGATAACCCGGACGGTGTAACACTGCGCCAAGATGTGCTGGCCGTGCACCAAGGCATGTTTAGCCACAGGGTGATCCTCATTACCAACAAACACTGTCTGCCTGTGACTGTTCATGCGAATGGACAGTTTGTTGCTGGTCATTCCCACATAGAACGCTTCACAGTGCAGGCATGTTAGTTGGTAAATCACGTGGGTGCTATCGCAAGTGGCTCTGCCCTTGATCGTGTACACCTTCCGGGTTACTGGACTGGAGTAAGTGGTGGTGGAAGGGTGCATAGGGCAGGTTTTACAACGGGAGCGGTTGCATGGGTAGGAGCCAGAGGGTAGGGAAGGTGGTTTGGGGGTTTCATAGGGATGGACTAGGAGGTTACGAAGGTTAGGTGGGCGGCGGAAAGACACTCTCGGAGGAGTGGGGAGGATGTCATTAAGGATGGATCTCATTTCAGGGCAGGATTTAAGGAAGTCGTATCCCTGCTGGAGAGCCACATTCAGAGTCCGCTCCAGTCCCGGAAAGTATCCGGTGACAAAAGGGGCACTTCTGGGATTCTTCGGTGGAAGGTTCTGGATTTGGAGGAATGAGGAGGTGGCTCTGGTAATTTGCTTCTGAACCAGATCAGGAGGATAGCTGCGGGATGTGAAGGCTGTTATTAGGTTATTGGTGTACTGGTTCAGGGATTCGGGACTGGAGCAGACTCTTTTGCCACGAAGACCTAAGCTGTAGGGAAGGGAACGTTTGATATGGAATGGATGGCAGCTGTCATAATGGAGGTACTGTTGTTTGTTGGTAGGTTTGATGTGGACGGATGTGTGAAGTTGGCCGTTGGACAGATGGAGGTCGACATCAAGGAAAGTGGCATGGGATTTGGAGTAGGACCAGGTGAATTTGATGGGACCAAAGGAGTTGAGGTTGGAGAGGAAATTCTGGAGTTCTTCTTCACTGTTGGTCCAGATCATGAAGATGTCGTCAATGAATCTGTACCAAACTTTGGGTTGACAGGCTTGGGTTTCCAGGAAGGCTTCCTCTAAGCGTCCCATAAATAAGTTTGCATACGAGGGGGCCATCCTGGTTCCCATGGCTGTTCCCTTTAGTTGTTGGTATGTCCGGCCCTCAAAGGTGAAGAAGTTGTGGGTTAGGATGAAGCTGGCTAGGGTATTAAGGAAAGAGGTTTTAGGTAGGGAAGTGGGTGGTCGGCTTGAAAGGAAATACTCCATCGCAGCGAGGCCCTGGGCATTTTTATTTTTATTTATTTTTTATTTATCCCACCGGGAAAGTTTCCCTCTATAATTTATATATATATATATATATATATATATATATATATATATATATATATATATATATAAAAAAAATAGACGAAGATTACTCACCAGGCGAAGGAGCACAGGTGTGACAGCATCACAAATAAATAAATGAATACACACACACACACAATCGCAAGCTTTCGCAACCCAGTTGCGTCTTCAGGCAGTAGGGAAGGAGAGGGAAAAGGAAATGATGAGGGTTTTAAGGAAGGGGGTAAGGAGCCATTCCAATCCCGGGAGAGGAAAGACTTACCTTGGGGGAAAAAAAGGAGGGTAAACAAATGCACACATGCCCACACATTCACACAGACACAAGTACACCTAGGCAGACACTATTTTTTATATTTTATTTTTCCTGCTAGGAATTTTTCGTCTTAATAATCGTTTTATATATATATATATATATATATATATATATATATATATATATATATATATATATATATATATGACCTTGCAGTTAACATTGGAAGTTCACAGAGGCTTTTTGCAGATGATGCTGTAGTATATAGAGTGGTTGTAAGAATGGAAAATTGTATTTAAATGCAGGAGGATCTGCAACAAATTGACACATGGTGCAGGGAATGGCAATTGAATCTCAATGTAGTCAAGTGTAATGTGCTGTGAATGCATAGAAAGAAAGATCCTGTATCATTTAGCTACACTATAGCAGGTCAGCAACTGGAAGCAGTTAATTCCATAAATTATCTGAGAGTAGGCATTAGGAGTGATTTAAAATGGAACGACCATATAAAATCAATCGTCAGTAATGCAGATGCCAGACTTAGATTCATTGGAAGAATCCTAAGGAAATGCAGTCTGAAAACAAAGGAAGTAGGTTACAGTACACTTGTTCGCCCACAGCTTGAATACTGCTCACCGGTGTGGGATCCATACCAGGTGGGGTTGATAGAGGAACTAAGATCCAATGGAGAGCAGTGGGCTTTGTTACAGGATCATTTAGTAATCAAGAAAGCATTAGGGAGATGATCAATAAACTCCAGTAGAAGACTCTGCAGGAGAGACACTCTGTCGCTCGGTATGGGCTTTTGTTGAAGTTTCGAGGAGTCTAGCAGTATATTGCTTGCTCCTACGTGTATCTTACGAAGAGATCATGAAGATAAAATCAGAGAGATTAGAGCCCACACAGAGGCATACCAACAATCTTTCTTTCCACAAACAATACGTGACTGGAATAGGAGGGAGAACCGATAGTGGTACTCAAGGTACCCTCCACCACACACCGTAGGGTGGCTTGCGGAGTATGGATGTAGATGTAGATACTGGTGAATAGCATGATACAACAAAGTGACACACTGAGAACCCACAAGAGAGGAAATATTTTAAAAAGTAGTATATAAAGGATTCAATAATTATGTTCAAGGTTTCTGCCACTCACCTCCAACTGCTTCTTTGTCATGTAGTGGACTACAACAATTTATTGTGGTATTTCTGAGTTAAATGTCGCAGCTTATAACAGATGTAATTTAGATAATAATATTTATTATAACTGTATATTAAGCACAAATATCAAAGACTCGAATCACAATTTTAATGAATTTCATTCTCTCTCCCTCAATTAATTAATTTAAATATAAAACAATATTTCAAGTTTTCTTGTGTTTTGCATTGGATATCAATCAGCAGGTCAAACAATTACTCACCCTCTTAGTCAAGAAGTAATCATATCTGCTTTAGATTGTTATCCAAATATACTACATGAAATATGTTTTGTGAGACATTCTAAGGAAATGTTTTAAATACTATACAACTTGTCTTTGATTGCTTTGTATTCTATTTACAGTGATTATGTAGCTTTACATCTACCATGTGCTCCCACTAACCTGCAGAATAGCAAGATCAGTGTGGCAGATCCCAGCATAAGCAACACGAACAATTACTTCTCCTGGAGGGCAGTGTGTCATGAGGGGTAGCCGTGTTGGGTACAGTCGCCGAACACGCGCATCCAGTCGGAGTGCTGCATAGTCGCCCCTATCATTGCCACCACCTAATAGGATTGATTGTGAATTTCACAAACAAAACTTAAAAACAATTGATGATTGCCAATGTGGAGATCATATAATGATTTGAGATGGTTAATCAATCAAGTTGGCATTAGTATCTTAATAAGTTAATCAAAAGCTCAATCCTGCAGAATTGCTAACATGTGTACAAACTTTCCCTCCTAAAGAGAGGCCATCATTCTAATCACAGATGTACTTCAAACTTTGTTCACTTTTAAAAGTTCATAGGGTAACCTAATAACTATGTAGCAAGGTGTACTATGCAGGAAATTTAGAGAAAATAGTAAGTGAAGGTTTATACATTGATTATGTGTCAGTGCATAATATATATACAAATCTAACATGCTGCACTAATCATAAAGTTTAACACACTGACTTCATTTCAATAAATACCAAACTTAACCTCCATTGCACTAAATTCAGGTGTAATCTTTTGCTGTTGCTACATATGCTGTTTAGAAGGTACATAATTCAGGTGGATGGTTCTGTATTCACAGAAACATTACATAATATACACTACAATATTCGGTTAATGATGGAAATTCTCCTCAGAGCTGTACCACCGATATTGACACAGGTGAAGAAGGAAAAAAAAGAGGACAAAACAGGACAAGCTTTCAGAACACAGTTCCTTCTTCAGGTGAGAGAGAAGGGAAGAAATCCTAGGTCATGAATTACCTTTCTCTTCTGTTCCCATTCGTTTTTCTTCCCTTGTCTCCCACTTGAAGAAGGAACTGTGTTCTGAAAGCTTGTCCTGTTTCGTCCCTTTCTTTTTGTCACTAACAAAGGTAAGTACTGGCCAGCCAATCTATCTCTTTTGAAAAATATACTACACTATGTCAACTTACAATTACAATATTATCCCTACCTATAGTAAACAAAACATAGAAGGAGAAAATTTACTAACTACTCATAGGATAGTGGAATAAGAATGAAGTGATCTAAGAATCGAAAATTAGGATCACCCAGCTGAGGGAAGGCATTACTTGCCAAGTAATGTATTCGTCAAAAAATGACAAGTTAAACTTACCACTAGCAAAATCGATTTTGACACACCATTTACACAAAAATTGTACTCAAAGAATCATGTCATACTAAGATCTGGTATAACTAAGAAATTATACTCTAAGTTTTGTCCAGCTGACTCCATTGATACTAGGACTTCCTGCATCACACTCTTGGATTACTTAACAATAGTATCAATAATCTGCATTTCAGAAACATGCATTATCACTATTCCATCTGTAACCTTAATTGATTCAAATAAAGTCTGAGAAATACCATTAAGATCATTACCACTGTCCAGAAGGCATTTTACAGGTACACCTCGCACACTAGTTGACACTATTGGACACCACACCTTATCAGAACTTACTGCTGCCTCTTCTTCGTATAACAGATCTTCATTAATTCTTTCCCTGGATAAGCAATCATACATTTCAAATAAATCATTTGACGCTGCTATCAAGTGACATACATTATGGTCTGCTTCCACTTCCCCAGCTTCCTCTAGCTCTAACTCTGCATTCTCTTCCTGCTCACTAATTCTTTCCACCTTTGTCTTACCAACCACTTCATCATCATCATCAAAAATAAATTAATATACCTAATCTCTAGATTTGTCACTACTCTCACTACAACTTGCTCCTAAATTCTCATCATTATTACTTATTTCAAACAAACTATTTATCACTTTAACTTTATCCTCCATGTTTGACCATAATGCCAGACACTTACGTTCTTTATGCTGTCTTAATGATTGCCCATCACCATTAGGTTCAAAGTCATTAAACATTTTACAGTTAACAATAGAAACATTGCTATCCCCAGCATATGCACTATACATTTTCTACTTTTTTCAATTTCTGCACAATTTCTGCAAGTTTAGAATCCATATCCTTTACCACAGATACAGAATTTCCTTCCATTTTATCCTCTACAGTAGCCAACCTAGTTTCCAATTCAGATTTTACCTGACCAATAAGATTTTCAAGTTTTTCTTTATTCTCTGTACAAGTTTTCATAACAGAGTGTTTCATGTTATCAGAAGCCCTAGCAACAGTTTCCACTCTTTTTTCACATAAGGTAACTGTGTTATTATTATTTACACAAGACTTATTAATTTACGAGGTGCATCCAGAAAATAATTTCCATTTGGTAACAAAATGAAATTATACACAGATACAGAAGAAATTTTTATTGCACAAAATTCTACAACTCTTAAACTACTTTTCCACATAACTGCCAAAATTTTGTAGGCACTTGTCATAGTGTGCCACAAGTTTTTGCATGCATCCTTCACAGAAGATTGCCACCTGTGTATTGTATTCAACCATGTGGTAACAGCTCTTTATCATCGTTGAAGTGTTGACCACCAAGGGCAGATTTTAGGTGTAAGAAGAGATGAAAGACGCTAGGAGAGAGGTCCAAGCTGTATGGAGGATTATCAAACAGGCCCCATTGAAATTTCCGTAAGAATTGTCGGGGGGGGGGGGGGGGGATCTTTGGCAGTAATCCTCTTCTTACACCTAAAATCTGTCCTTGGTGGACAACACTACAACAATGATGATGAGCTGAAAGAACATGTTGCCACATGGTTGAATACATGGGCGGCAACATTCTATGAAAAAGGCACACAAAACCTTGTGCCATGCTATGACAATTGCCTAAAAAATTTCTGAAGCTATGTAGAAATTGTAGTTTAAGAGTTGTAGATTTTTGTACAATCTCTATTTTTTCTGTATCTGTACCCGTTCGTTTTATATAATCAAACAGAACTTACTTTCTGGACGAGCCTCGTAATTTCAGATTGACATTTTCTTTTGCAATTTCTATTTTATTCTCATTTCTCCAATTTTCTTATTTAAATCTACTAAAGTACTATATAACGCGGCAAATTCCTGGCGCAAATTACCAATTTCACTACTGATTTTACTTTCAGTCTTACTATTGTTTTGCTCCAGTTTCTGGTTCATTTTATCCAGTTTCTCGTTGTTTTGACTTAAGCTACTTTTAACTTAACTGAATTTCTGATTGCTTTTATCCATTATCTGACTAAAATTCACAAAAAATAACTTTGCCCAACCAGGAGTTTCATCTGATGCTGACTTTACAAAACCATCACCAACTGGTTCAGCTACATTACCTATCATAGTGGATGAAGCTTATGCTTCCACATCCATCATTCCATTTACATCAGACGGACTGTAAAAAGACTGATCTAATTCAGATTTATAACCACTGTTTACTATGGTATGTGATTCTTCCCCAGTTTTGCCCACCTTATTGAAGCAAACTGCCTTCTTTATGTCATTAACATTTGCTTCCTGCTGTATATCATCCACCAACAGATTAACTTTTTCACGTTTATCATCCATGGTTGATGTTTAAGAACTTTACCTTAGAAATATGATCCTTTCTCGGCAACGATTGGTGATGAACAGGACTACTCTCAACACATTGTGCAGGAACAGCTGCTACTGCAATTTCAAATGTCAAGGCAGAATATTTCCTATCTGTTGACAAGCCATCTTGAAATACAGATTGGCTTTTATTGTGGCACAAATATGAAGAATTAGCTCTTAATCATGACTAACACTGAAGAACTTTTAGATAGTTCATAATTGGAATTCAAGTAATGTAACGAGTTGCATTATATTCCTATAATCCGACATAAGATGGCCAAAGACATTTATTTTTGGGATTAAGGTGAGAGAAGATGTATTGCCTCTAATTTTTGTCTGCCTAGGAGGATGGTCAAGGAATACACCTACGCTTTCTACAAGGAGCAATCGTGATGATGGAATCTTTGAAGTCAGAAGTTTGGACTCCTTGAAATTGTGTTAAGGAAACAATGTGATATATTCTTTTGCTTTTGATGGTATTGTATGAGGGGATTCTATGTTCTGATGTGATTGAGAAAACATGTATCTAGATTGATGTGCCATCTGGTTCATTAATTGTACCTAAAGATGTAATAAAATATTAGTTAATTGCTAAAATACTTCATGTTGAAGACTTTATTGTGTGTGAATTGCATGTTTTCTCTTTCTCTGATCTTTATCCTAAGTGCAGCAGCCAGAGGTGATGGTTGTATGACTGTGTTGTGTGCCTGTATGATTGCGAGAATGTTTTATTTTCTGAAGAAGGCCATGGCCAATAGTTGAAAGTGTCATATGTGTTAGTCTTTTGTATGTGCCTGTCAAAACTCATTGCCACGTCTTTGTGGTGAGTTGTAAACTGTCCTTATTACTATATTATTAATTCCAACCTGGACTTTCCATTATTATATACAGATAGTATACGGATAGTAAGAAGTGCGGATATTAGCAAGATGTTCAAACTGCAGGAGGAACAGACTAGTTGGTCCTCCAACTGCATTTACAACTGGAATAGGAAAGAAGTAACCTCACAACAAGAAATGTACATGTTTTAGAAAGAGAAAAGAAACCTGGCAGTGTTTGCGAGTTCATTGAGAAGCCGTGCATGGTCCATAGGCACTACATATAGGATTTGGCAACCAATTTGACAGGATACAAAAGAAGTAAGAGGAAGAGGAAGAGAAGGTAAGGAAAATATCATTAAAGGAAAGAGTGATTAAAAGTGAGGGAAATCATGATAATTTGAGATATAAAGACTCGAGAAGTTACCATGGCAATGGATAAACAGCAAAAAATTTCGTTGTTCTAAAGAGAAGAGAAGGCTTGGTGGTAACATGAGTTAATTTGAGTGTTACTGTATTTTCGCAGTGGGCTGCATCGTTTGATCATCACGGGCATTCTGGCCAGCCTGTTTGAGCAATGCAACTGACTTCTTGAATGAGTTCTGTATGTGTTTCCATAACTTACAGAGATGAAAGTGTGATGTACTAGAATAGGTAAATGACTAGAACTAGGAGCTTGGAAGAAGGTAACATGAATGCAGGTTTTGAGATGCTGATGAGCAAGTTAGACGCCATAGCTGAGGACAGTGAAAACAATTTCAAAGCCATGGAAAACATGTTCGAAGCCATGGAATAGAAACTAGATGTCATGACTGAGGATATCAAAAGCAAGCTAGTGGCTGTGGAGAAAAGATTTGAGGATTGTCAAACAGAATAGACTTCCAAGTAAAAACAGTCTTGCAAGAGTGTAGATCAGCAATTAATCAATCTAACAAGCAGTTAAAAAATATGTTAGAGCAAAACCTATCTGAAATGAGATAGAATGGCTGGCCAGTACTTACCTTTGTGCTGTACCGCCGATAGTAACACAAATGAAGAAACAGAAAAAAAGGGGACAAAAAGGACAAGCTTTCGGAACACAGTTCCTTCATCAGGTGGGAGAGAAGGGAAGAAGAAAGGATGGGAACGGAAGGGAAAGGTAATTCACAACCTAGGTCATAAAGGTGGTGTTTCGGGAATGTTGACATTCTTTTTCTGTATATTTTTCCTGCTAGGAATTTTCCCTCTCTCTCATATATATAAGGAAACTTTCCTAGTGGGATAAACAAATATAAAAAATAGAAAACAGATGACTTACCCAAAGGACACGCTCGTCGACAGACAACAAATAAAATCACACACAAACACACATACAAGCTTTCGCAACCGTTGGTAGCTTCTTCAGGAAAAGAGGAAGAAAGGAGAGGAGAAAGGGAAGGATATGGGTTTTAAGGAAGTGGAAAAGGAATCATTCCAATCCCAGGAGTGGAAGGACTTACTTTAGGGGAAAAAAGGAAGATAAACAAATACACACACACTCACACATATCCAAACCAAACACACCTAGACAGACATTTGTAAAATTTGTAAAATTATGGCATCGTTATGTGAAACTTCAGATAAAACTGCAGGAAAATTAAAACCCCACCGCAGGGGGGCTAAAAGATGGCAGTCCAGCAAAATGTGGGCCACCGTCAAGGAAGAGCCACAGCGACAACGCAGAGGTCCTCACCACAGATGAGATGGCGATGGGTAAGCCAAGTGTGGCCAATGTGGAGCTGACACAGGACTACAGAGTCCCAGCGAGAGGCCCACATGGAGGGATGCCACATAGCCGTAGTCCCCTTTATTGCCCTGAGTTTGTTGGGATGGGTCAGTCTAAGCCACTCAGTGGCCAATAGCACACATACTCCATGGCACAACACAGACTGGAGATCAGAAGCCGGGAGGCCAATCTCTAATACTGATGCATGGGCAGCCTGTTTGACAAGCTTATCAGCTCATTCGTTGTCTGGGATGTCAATGCATCCAGGAGACCAAAGAAAGACCATGGAATGTCCTGACTGATCGAGAGCGAAAAGAGTCTCATGGATAGCCTTCACCAAAGAAGAGCATGAGTAACATTGGTCCAGAGTGCAAAGACTGCTCAGGGAGTCACTGTATGAAGAAAAGACCCAACTGAGCAGAAATTCATATGCTCAAGAGCATGGAGAATGGCCACCAGCTCTGCAGTGTAAACAATGCAGCCATCTGGCAGAGACCGTGGCTCAGCATGATCGCCATGGACACAGGCAAAACCAACAAAACCACAACCAATGAACCATCCATATCCAGTGTCCAGTGTACTCTGCAACAACAGCAAAGAAGTGACGTCTCTGGAGGAACTGAGTCTTTGGGTCTATCGGCCATGTCCAGCTGAGAACGTGGCCTCAGTACACATCATGGAGGTGTATGCATATGGGCCCGATATGGAGATGGGACAGGGAAAGACTCCAGTTCCAACTTGAGGGACTGGACATGGAAGGCAATCGTGTCCAGAACGGGGTCGCCGTTGTTGAGGATGGATGACCATGCAAGAGAAAAGCAAACGTTTGTTCTGATGGCCTGGTGAGCTATGGACATGAGCAGCATAGGCCACAAGCAGTTGCTGGCGGCGGATTCACAGAGATGGGGCCACGGCCTCCACAAGTAAACTGTTCATGGGACTGGCGCAGAAGGCACCCGTCATGATGCAAACCCCACAGTTGTGAACAGGGTCCAGCAAGCGCAATGCTAACGGGGGTGCTGAAATATAGGAAAGGCATCCAAAATCGAGCTTGGCATATCTGCAACAGTGTGGATCAATCAGCACCCCAGGTTGTAGGGCCCAGGTGGCGGGCAGGTATACACTGCAAATGGTGAGATCGATTGTAGTCTTCACCCTGACTGCCACACCTTCTAAAGGCATTTGGAGGGGAATAGATTCACTATAGACAGATGAAAGGACAAAAATAGACTCCACCTGAAACCCTGTCGTAATCTCTGCGATTCTGGTAATATAACTGTTAGCCTCGTAAGGCAGGGCATCGCATCGGGGGAAACCAGGTTTCCTGCAGGGCAGTGCACAGTGCAGGTGAAGTGCTGAGAAGCTGCCATAACTCTGCTAAATGGGGGCAAAAACCATCACAGCTCCACTGGAGAATTTGGTTATTTCTGACTGGATAGGCCACGATTGAGAGGATAAAGAAGATTATTTCATAGGTACACTACCTGCTGCTGTCTATTGTGTACCTACCAGATCCAGGACCATTGTTACTGGAGAGTTCATGAGGGCGAGATCCTTGGGGAAAGCGAGGATCTTCAACTCGTCGTCAGAAGCAGATGTGGGAAGGCGTGGCTTTAGAGCCACAGAAGATTACTTTTTGTTCAGCTTCTTTTTCTTGTCCTCTCGCTGTCCTTTGAGTTTTAAGGACTGAAAGGGCTTCTCAGAGACAGTGTCAACGTAGAGTGCGGCGCCCTTTGACCAGGGGTGTGCAACACCAACAGCCACTGGCTGAGACCCTCCATGATACTCTGAGAGGCCTCGGAAGGGAGCATCCTGAGGGATCCCCTCCAAGCGAGAGGAGCTGGAGGAAGATGTTGCTTCTCTGGCTGAGTAACAGGGACCATTGCCCCGACAGTGTGGGGGGATATGCTCCCACAGGAACTGTATTAGGGGGAGCACATGGTGGAGAGCCCCCAACCATGGAGGGGCTGATGTAGTTTTACTGCCCTGAGGGCCTACAGAAGTTGTCACAGACATGGGGACTGCCAACACCAAAGGAAAAAGTGATGGTCGCAAATGATGTTTCTAATGCCACAGGGTGCAGTCACTCGAATTTATTTTTCACCTCATTATATGACAGTTTGACCGTGGTCTTGTACTCCATAATTTTCCATTCTTTATGGAGCATAATGCAGTTTGGCGAACAAGGGGGTTGGTGCTGCCCACAGTTCACACATAGGAGGAGGAGCACAAGGAGCGTCCGGATGGGATGGACGCCCACATTCTCTACAGGTGGAGCTGGAATTGCACCTGGAGGACATATGCCCAAATTTCCAACACTTAAAGCACCACATCGGAGGAGAAATGTAAGGCTTTATGTCGCACTGGTATATCATAACCTTGACCTTTTCGGGCAAAGAGTCGTCCTCATAGGCCAGGATGAAGGCACCGTTGGCTACCTTGTTGTTCTTAGGCCCCCTATAGACGCACCAGACAAAAGTTGACACCCCGTTGTTCAAGGTTGGTGTGTAATTCGTTGTCAGACTGCAGCAGGAAACCTCAGTGGTAAATAATCCCCTGAACCATATTGACACTCTTGTGAGGGGTGATGGTCACAGGAACGTCTCCCAGCTTATCACAGGCCAATAGCGCCCGTGACTGTGTAGGAAACGCTGTTTCAAAAATGACTGCACTGCTTCTCATTTTGGACATTCCTAAGACTTTGCCATACTTATCCTCTAAGGTTTCCATGAAGAAAAGTTGCTTAGTAATCGTAAATGTTTCCCCATCAGTCCTAGAACATACGAGAAATTTAGGGGAGTAAGGCTCAACCCTGTCTTTCACCTGTCATTCCTCCCATGGGGCAGCTAGGTAAGGGAACGATTGGGGGTCATATTGTGCTGCATTGAACTCAGCTCTGCCTCTCTTAGGGATGCTGGTTCTATGTCTGGCAATGCTATTGTTGGCTCACTTCATCCTGTTCCCACAAGCAGCTAGGGTAAGAAAGGTCCACCCAGGCAGAGCCCCGCTTGCCTGGGTAAGCCTTATACAACTGAGGTGCAGCAGGTTCTTCAGAGGTTGCTCGCTAACGATTGTTCAACCTCTATTTGAAGTGCGGCAGCCGGAGGTGATGGTTGTAGACTGTGTTTTGTGCCTGTGTCGGATGGCATGAGTGTTTTATTTTCTGAAGAAGGCCATGGCCGATAGCTGAAAGTGTTGTTTGTGTGTCTTTTGTATGTGCCTGTCGCAGCTCATCGCCACGTCTTTGCAGTGAGTTGTAAACTGCCCTTACTCTATTATGAATCTTTCATTTGTTTTATTCTGCAATTGCAAAAGGAAGGTCTCAGCATCTGAAGTATTATCATTTTGTGTTGTAAGGGGACTTGCACAATTTACAAAATATTCATGAAGAATATTAGAATTGAGTGGGACAGTGATTTCTTCCTTTCCTACATTTGTTTCATTTTTTACTATAGTCCAGGTTGCTTTACATTTGGTTTTAGAATTTGAAATGTATTCTTAATTTGCCTTGATTTTTTCTGCTCTGATTTCAGATTTATAGAATTTTCTCAGACATATGTAGTCCTCCTTGTTCTCTCAATTGGTAGCAGTTTCAGCCTTCAACATAAGTAGAAGTATCCTAATTTTATCAAGTTGAGGGGAGTACCAGTTTTTGTATCTTGTGGTTTGTGCCTATTGTAATTGTTACCTCTCTTAGTGATATGAGGGCAGTTATTCTCTAGTGTGAGTTTTAGTTTGGAGATGAAGGTGCAGAAACATTATTTACATATTCCACATTAGATAATATGGTGGATCACTCAATTAATTTCAATTAATATTTCATTCTTTCAATGTTCTCTTGTTTGAGAACTCTGTATGTAATTAACTTACTTACATTATCAGTAGGTAGGTTATTGATTCTGAGCCATATGCCATTGTGTGAAATTTGTAGGGAAGGTGATCCCAGTAACAACTACCACAATTTGTTTGAACACTTTTTAATAGGTGCGTACTATACAACGGTTGAGGTCAGACTAATGTATGGCCAATACATTGGCAAAGAACTCAGAATCAGCAAGATATGACACACACATAGTCTTCGTACGGTGGTGCTACAGTAGATGTATAGGCCTACACCGTACACACACGCTGGTGGCTAGCACCACCACACAGCCCCCCCCCCCCCCCCCCATATTACGGAGTACTCCTGTTGAGCCAGGGATGGAGAGACGCCACCAACAGGAAGGGGAGCATCAGAGGGAGGGGAGGGGAGCGAGCAAATCGACAGCTCACCGGAGCCTTCAGGGAGGGTTGGGGGGGGTGAAGGGGCCTATGAGCATGAGGACCTCGCAGCTCGTGGTCAAGATACCTCAATGGGAGGCGAACCTGATGCGACATGCGTTTAGGGGGAGCAGAGGTCAATGGAGCCAAAATAAGTACGGTGGAGGACGGTAACAGGAAGGCGTGTACCTCAGAGGGAACACAGTCAAGCAGGATGGTAAAAGACTTGATGAGCTCAGATTTCGCGAGCAATGCACACATCACAAAGAGGTGGCGGTCACACGGATGAGAAGGGAGAGGCTGGAGGAGAGGTAAGGGGGAATAGGAATAGAGAACTGATGGCAGGGGACAGCCAGGGGGGAAGGACACATGAAACCTTGGACGGGGGAGATCGGGGAAGAGGGAGCAGTGGGGAGGGGGGAAGGTGAGGAAGGGAGAGTGCCTGAGGGGGATGGGGGAGCCAACATCATGATGGGGGAGGAGGGAAGGGAAGGAGCCTCAAAGGAAGAGAATGAAGATTGTGGGGAGGAGGGCTCGGGGTCGCAGGAGGGATCGATATAGACCGGTTTGAGGTGGTTAATGGAGACGGTGGTAGGTTTTTCATTGAGGAGGATGGAGAATGTATTGGCTGCATGAGCTGGGATGGAGTGTGGGAAGCTGGAGAGGGGGATGTACAGTGTCATCAGGAAGGAAAATGAAGGAGCAAGGCTGGAGGTCAGATGGTTCACGGACTGGGGGAGGGGAGTGGTTGAGGGGGAGGGGGATAGGATGAGGAGCATATGAGGTGGATGCGATCCACCAGGAATAGTAGCTCATCTGGAGAGGGGGTGGGGAAGGGGCAACAAGCTCACCTGGGAGGATGAGTTGCTGCCCATAGACGAACTTGGTGACAGTGTCACAGAGGTACTCCTTGTAGGTCTAATGGAGGCCAAGGAGGACCCAGGGACGAGCGTTGAGCCAGAGAGTTCTGTTACACCGGAGGGCGGTCTTTAGGGTCTGGTGCCACTGCTCCACCAACCTGTTGCTCTGTGGGTAGTAGGCGGTGGTATGGATCCTGCGTATGCCACACAGGTGGCAGATTTGGTGAATTGGTGGCCCTGATCAGGGTTATGACTGAGGGCCAGCCAAACCGAGAGACCCAGGAGGATAGGAATGACTGAGCGACAGTTTCGGCCATGATGTTTGACAGGGGGTTGGCCTCCATCCACCCGGTGGTGTGGTCAATCATTGAGAGTATGAACCGGTGACCATCGACCGGAGGGAGGGGACCAACCTGGTCTAAGTGGACATGTTGGAACCTGCCCGTGGGAGGGGCAAAGGAGCCAAGTGCAGGAGATGTGTGAGAGGGGATCTTGTTCCTCTGACAGGCAACACAAGAGCGGGTCCATGCTTGACAGTCCCATGCTTGACATGTTGCACCAGACGAAACGCTCACACACAAGGCGAGTGGATGCCTTGACACCAGGATGTGCCAGCTCATGCAGCTGTAGTAATATGGGACGTTGGAGGCGTCGGGGAATGAAGTAGTGATGGGACAACCGACTGTTTTTAACAACCGATTGGTCAATCGGTTGTTTTTTCGTTCAGTCGGTTTTTTCAGTCGAATGAAACAACCGAATGAAAATAGTCTCTGTGGCTGTATGAATGTTTTCACTCACTGGTGGGGTTTGAGTGGTTTCAGTCAATGCAAAACAATCGAATGAAACCAGTCTCTGTCGGTTGCAGCCGCTATATGAATGTTTTCACTCATTCAGTGGGTTTGAGTGGTTTCAGTCGATGCGGGAGCACCGAATGAAACAAGTCTCTGTCCTTTATATGAATGTTCTCGGCATTGAGTGGTTTCACTTGATGCGATACAACCGACTGGAAAAAGTCTTTGTCGGTTTCTGCAGTTATATGGATGTTTTTATTAATTCATCGACTTTGTGTGACTTTATTTGCATACTCCTTCAGCCTTTTCGGGTATAAATGAACCGTGATTCAGCATGAAACATTCTTAAAGACAAATTTTAAGAATATAGCAGTGTGTCCGTGTGTCTGTTTCTATTGCATGCAAATCTTCAGTTTTGTTCCAATCTTGATGAAATTTTGCACACTTGACCTTCAAAGCAAGAGAAACGTCACTCCCTGCATCAAATTTAATTCGGTGCATGGCGGAGGGTACTTTACATACTAACTTCGACAAAAACCACAATTTGGCTGCGATCTTGATGAAATTTTGCACACTAGACCTTTAAAACAAGGCGAAGGTAACTGTGTACAATAAATTTTGTAGGTGCATGGCGGAGGGTACTTTACCTACTAACCTTAACAAATTCCGTTTGTATTCGAATTTTAATGATATATTTCACTCTTCACCTTCAAAGAAAGAGAATGGTCACTGTCTACATCTACTTTAGTTCGATGCATGAGAGAAGGTATTCCAGAAGTCGACGCCAATATAGAGTTTATTCCAATCCTGATGAAATTTAGCACCCTTGACTTTCAAAACAAGTGGAATCTAAGATTTTGTATGGTACATGGCGCAGGGATGGAATAAACCACACCATTTCACCGATAACCACAGAAATATCTGTGACAAGAGTGAATAATTATGAAACTTGAGATGAACGTTTTCATACACCGTTGACGAATACAGACGCAGTGAAGGAAATTTACAGCACTGATAAATGTTGTATGTCTTCTCGTACTCCTTCAAATTAGATGCAATTAACAAAAATATTTTTATAAGAAACATTTTTATACAAAATACTTTAATAAACTTTTTTTACAATATCTAATGTTTTAGTGATCTTCGAATTTGGATCTAGCAAATATGCTCAAAGTTAAAATACTTAACTCTGTCCTACGAGTACCTTAGATATGTATGAACAATAAGCCGCAAACCGCACGTTTCTACCTGTTCCCACTTCGGAGATACAGTATGCGAGATTAAACTTGTAGCGATCATTTTGGAACGCCCTGTAGTTTCGACGCTTCTTTATTGAGACAGTAAGTAACCGACAACAATCGGCGATGGCACGCCCTGCGACGCCGCCAGACACTGTTGTGTGGAGTTTGGCGCGCGCCTGTTGGCGCTGTCAACAGTGAAAACGCAAGCGAGGAGCACCCCCTCTCGAGTCCCCACTCCCTGCGAAAAACGTACTGCCTCTTTTCACTTTAAAAGAAAGAATGATAATTCAGTCAATGTACAAAACTGCAAAAGTGTCGCATGTTTTCATTCGGTTGTTCCCACAGACTACTTTCATTCGAAAAAAAATAAAGTAAAACTACGACCGACTGACTCTTTCATTCGGTTGCTCCCGCTGACTGGTTTCACTCAAAAGAACTAATGAAAAGGCCAACGTACTGTGTCAATTTTTTCATTCGGTTGGCCCCATCGACTGATTTAACTCAAAAGAAAAGGAATGAGTGGTCCAACCGACTGTGTCGATTTTTTCATTCGGTTGATACCACCGACTGGTTTAACTCAAAAGAACGAATGAAGAGTCCAACCGACTGAATCGGTTGTTTCATTCGGTTGGTCCCACCGACTGGTTTCACTCAGAAGAACGAATGAATAGTCCAATCGACTGAATCGGTTGTTTCATTCGGTTGGTCCCACCGACTGGTTTCACTCAGAAGAACGAATGAATAATTCAACCGATACGAGAAACTACAACCGAATGATCGATTTTTTCCCAACAACCGAATGAATCGATTGTTTTCATTCGATTGTTCCCATCACTAGAATGAAGGGGCGCAGTTGACCTGTCAAGTCGTCACACCACACCTCGTCAGTGATGCCCGGGAAGGTGGTGCGGACAGGATGGAGGGAGGAGGCGGAGTCAGTGAGGAGAGCCTGGAGCTCGCCGTCCGCGGCCTGCAGGGTGGTGAGGTTGGAGAGGTCTATGACCCAGGTAATGGCATCAATCCGGGAAAGAAGGTCTGCCACCACATTGTCAGCACCCTTGATGTAGCGTACATCAGTCGTGAACTGAGAAATAAAGTCCAAATACCGAAAGTGTTGGGGGGATGGGGAAGGATCAGCAGGAGGGTTCTTGATGGCAGCCGCTAGGGGCTTGTGGTCGGTCAACACATAAAAGAGTTGCCCTCAACATCGGGGTAAAAATGTTTAATAGCCTCATAAATGGTGAGCAGCTCCCAATCAAAGGCTGAATAATTCTGCTGGGCATGTGTCAGTTTATGGGAGAAAAACTGTAGTGGAGAGACCACACCATTAAGTGATTGGCTCATAACAGCAGCACCAATGGCGGTGTCACTCGCATCTGTTGTTATGAAGATGTCAGCATCAGGGTGTGAATGCATAACTGTAATCACTTGGGCAAGCAGATCATTAAGGGATGTCAAAGCATCCTTCATAGGCTCTGTCCAGGGAACCGAGTGGTTGCCGGAAGTTTGCTTTCCCGCTAGTGTGTCTGTGAGAGGGGCCTGAATGGCAGCTGTGTTAGGGAGACGATGGCGGTAGTAGTTGACCGTCCCTAAGAAACGACGAAGTTCTTTAAAAGTGGAGGGGTAGGGAATGTTCGACACGGAATTGACCTTGTCGGCTGGTGGGGAGATGCCTTCAGCAGAAACAGAGTATCCCAGACAGGTGAAGGAAGGGAGGTGTAATTGGCACTTGTCATCAATAAGTTCGATCCTGGCTCGATTTAATGCTTGCAATTGTTTGAAGATGGGATTTGTTTTCTTCAACCAAGGAACTGAAGATCAGTATGTCGTCAAGATAAGCAAAGCAGAATTTTAAGCCCTGTAAGATTTTGTTGACAAAGCACTTCCAGGTTTGAGTTGCGTTTTTGAGACTTTAAGGGCATGAAGTGGTATTGGAAAAGGCCAATTGGAGTGGTGATGGCAGTTTTTTCAATGTCCTCCGGAGCCATAGGAATCTGATGGTATGCGTGTTTGCAGTCAACAACAGAAAAAATTTTGGAGCCTGCTAGTAATTTAGAAAAGTCTGTGACATTCAGAATGGGAAAGTGATCCATGATGGTTTTGACACTGAGCTTCCAAATAATCCCTGCACATGCGCCATGAACCATTATTTTTCTTAGTGAGGTGGATGAGTGAAGCCCAACTCCTGCTAGAGTGCTCGATTACACCGGTTGACAGAAGTTCACAAATTTGAGTGTCAACTGCAGGACGTTTTTCTGGACACAGGGGATGGGGTTTGGAGAAGCCAGGAATGTTGTCGGTGAGCCTTAATCTATGCACAGTACCGTTTGTAACCACCGACACACGATGATAGCTGGCAGTGCCGTGTCAGGCAGCGCCAAACTGCTGCCATCAGGGGCCGCAAGCTGTGTTGTGACAGCCGGCTAGCGTGGAGAGGAATCGGCGCAGGCAACCGCGGGGAGGGCAGGCGGAACTTGCACCGCTGACGACGTGGTTCTAGGGTTGCCGGGGTGGCTGCGGCATGAGTTACGCAAGCTGCCGGCAGACAGCCGAGCATCTGCAGGTATCCCGTGGTTCTGGCGGTGGCCACCGGGAGTGCGCAAGTTGTCAAACGTGGCGCCGCTGCAGTGCTGGTGGTGGATGTCGAAGTAATGGGAGCCATAAACGAATAGCAGACTGGTGTCCGTGGACACGTAGTGCCCGAGGCAGCCACAGGCGGCATGCACATAGGTGACGGTGACACCGAGGCAGCTAATACAGCAGGCAGCATAGTGGAGAGTTGCATGAGCGATGCTTGAGAGACGGCATTGCCAACATCACAGCGAACAGGCGCACTCCGCGAAGCAGAATTTTGCAGGTGGCGCATGTGGCGTGGTTTGTTAGGACTAGGAGCACTGTTAGTGACACCAACAATTGAGCACTTAGCACTACCACTGGATGAGGGAGAAGTTGGAATCGACACAGTTGGTTGAGTCCAAAATGTGACACGTAGAGCACTCGACCAAAAGCAATGAGGTGCAATCTGTTTATGTTTGACACACAAGGCCAGTATCACATCACTCTTGCAAACTTCTGCATAGGAGCGGGAAGAGAGGTTGATGTTCAGGAAGGTGACAGTTCTGATGGAGAGGGAACAACAGGGACACAAGGCAGAGCAACACTGTGACTAACCTGAGGCATAAGGGGTGCAGAGGATGACAGCACTTGTTCTGAATGTAATTCCTGAATAGTTTCTTCAAGCTGGCAGGTAGTATCTAGGCACTCACAACTGACACCTAAATGTTCACTGTTAACACACTCGGCAAACAATGGAGTGGAATTGTGAAATAATGCACGCCGTACAATGTCCGGAGACAGTCCATGGAATGATAGAAAGTCTATCCCTAAAATCAGTTCTGGAACACAAAGATGTGAGCACCTGCTGTATAGATGGTGTGCACTGTGTGAAATGTTGACAGGCACCTGTTATTAGCAGGGCGGGCGGAGGTGCCTACATCCCTCCGCACGTGGCATTTGGGTGTGCGCACGGAGCACGACATTTTTGTGCATTATTACCAAATTTGACGTGGTAATAGCAGTAGGTACGATTGGTGTCCTGCTGTTGTTGTTGGTGTACCGGCAGCGAGTAGTCCGCAGCAGAGGGTGTCATGATGGTCTTGCTGAGTGGGCGTGGCCACACTGGGGAGAGGCCGCTCTACGAGAGCAGGCAATGTACCGAATCTGCGAGGCGTAGACTCTCGTCTACATAGTCATCAGCGCGAGGCAGAAGCTGCAACCGAAGTTCTACTGGCAGTTTAAGAAGCCACAGGGGCCACAGTGCTGCGTCAGGAATGATTGAGGGGTCAATCTGCGACCTTAGCGACAGCCACAAATCTGATGGCAACTTGTCATTCAGAGTCACTGAGTTGATGAAGTCCTGAATAATCTCATCAGCAGGGCATGACAGTCTCTCCAAGAAGATGCGTTTGATGGTGTCATACAGGTTATCTCATGGCGGGTTGAGAAGTACGCTGCTGAGAAGATCCAGGTTGTCTCGGAGGGCTGACAGAAGATATGCATACCAAGTCCGAGGATTTTCGCGGGAGAATGCCAGAAGCTTAAGAGCCCGCCCAACATATGGTGGACCAGCAGGCCAGTGTAGCAGAGGCGACACAGTTTGTTGTTGTTCTTGTTGTTGCATGAGAGGTGCTGGGCTGATGAACGCGCGCAGTAGGAACACTCGGAAATGTTGTGGCTTAGGGCTGTGTGAGCAGTTTGGGTTGTTGAATATCCAACATAAACACAGCATTGTTCACGGGCTGGGCCCTGCGCACAACAAAAGATTCCACACTGTGATTAGCACTCAGTGGAGAGTCATAATGCTTTTCACTTGCTCCCACACTGGAAACCGGAGGTGTATGTCTATAAGAGTCACTTTGGAGTGCCGAACCGGAATAAATGAAGTTCGTAGGCGCTCCAAACCATTCGTGGCGAGGCACTTGTGCAGCAGAAGGATATACTTGTGCACCCGGCGTGGCCATTGGCGGTTGGATATTTGAAGTATGTAAGACATCCATATTTACATAAAAACTGTCTGAAGCATGAACATGTATGTGAAAGTGCTCGGTTGGCGATGAAGCGGGCAAAGGAGCACTCGATGAGTGCGGTGTAATAAAACCAGAGTCACATCGCTGTTGCACTGAATTGTTTGTAACAGGCATTGAGAGCACGAGCTGCGAATTAGCGTCAGTGAAAAGCTAAGGCGAGTGACTCGGCACATTAGTGGCACTAGACAACACTTGTGAGTTCAATGTACATTGATCCCATGGGAATCCGGGCGGTGGAAGCACAGCTGTCAACAAGCTGGTGACTGCCGCGAACCGGTAGACGAGCACGAAAGTGATGAAACGCACTGAACTACCGAGGAACAAAGCAAAACTGAGCATGCGGAACACTCAGGGTCACCACTGTGGGAAATTGGCAGGGAAGGTGATCCCAGTAACAACTTCCACAATTTGTTTGAACACTCTTTAATAGGTACATACTATACAACGGTTGAGGCCAGACTAATGTGTGGCCGATACATAGCAAAGAACTCAGAAGCAGCAAGATATGACACACACACACATAGGCTTTGTACGGTGGTGTTACAGTCGATGTATAGGCCTACACCATACACACACACTGGTGGCTAGCGCTGCCACACCATCATGGTCAGATATTCCCAGTTGATGGCGTCACACTCAACTTGACTTCTACAAATATTGCTAACTATGTTGTCAAGGCATGCATCCATCCTGGTTGGTCTTTCTTTGAGGCAGCAAAAATTCAATGAACTTAACATATTTAGAAAGTTGACCACATTTTTCTGTTGATTCTTACATGTATATTAATGTCTCCTGTTATAAAGATTTTACAGTGCTTGTGTTTAGCAATGCTTAGGATTACAGCATAAAGTTGTTTTGCAAAAATTTCTTCATCAGATCCTGGTGTTCTGTAAATGGTTACAATAACAACTTTTTGTGTGTTACCCTTTATATATAGAAATTACTCTGCAAAAACTGAAAGAAAAGATCTTAACATCCCTACACTTCTTATTCCCTGTTTTTGATCCCATGTAATGTCACATTAGGAGAAATTATAAAATACAACGTGGATGACAAACCTACTTGGCAAGAACTAATAAAATGAAAAATGTTCAAAAACTAACATGGTCTACCTACAATAAAACTTTATTAGTGAATATTGTATTATTAATGAGTGTGTTATGTAATATTAGCCTTAAAATCTCCAGTCGTTGTCCCTGAGATGAATATATACATAAAATGAGTGATTAAAAATGACTGCAATCATCTATATGAACTAAAGACTCATTTCAATAATAAAATGAATTGTATAAATTACAACATTTCAGTGATGACAAACTTACATTCAAACATCTATTCAGCAACATTAAAAAACATTTACTAATATTTATTTATTTTCATTATTTTTATAATAATACTAAAATAATAGTATACTAAGTATTTAAAGTGCTTCACTATTTTTATTTTTCTGTTGTTTACTGTTACTTGGTTTATTACTAGTGTGTCTGTTACTATCATTTCAGTCTTTTCAAATATCTGGAGTCCTATTTTTGGGCCTATATTCTGTAGGTTAACTATCTGATTTCTGGCTTCTTGCACTTAATTAACTAGTAATGCTAAGTCATCCACAAATCCTAAGCACGTTAGGTTCATTTGATATTTCTTGGTTCCAATCCTTACGGTTTTAGGATTCTCTTTGTACCATTCTCTTATGAAGTATTCAAGAGCACAGTTTAAGAGCAGAGATGATAGACCATTTCCTTGTCTTAATTCTGTTTTAATCATAAGTTGTTCAGACAGTTCACCTCTGAATTTTACTTTGGATTTGGTGTTTGAGAGGGTTAATTTTATAATTTTTATCGATTTAGGATGAAGTCCAAAATTTCTTATTATGCCCAACATGGAGGATCTGTGAATACAATAAGCATTCTTTTTAAGTCTACAAAGGTTAAAACTAGATGTTGCTGCCTTCTTTTGTAAGCATCCATGATTAAATTTAAAGTGATTATCTGTTCTGAGCAACTTCTAAAAGGTCTAAATCCTCCTTGGTATTCTTCTAGCTCCTTTCAAGTTGATCTTTACTGTGATTTCAGAAAATTCTTTACAAGAATTGATATGTTCAATGGAGGACAAAAAGATTACCCAGCCCGAATAATTTAAAGTCCAAGAACATAGCATTAGACAGGCCGAAGCTCATAAGCATGAGTGTTTCAACTCCAGCGGTTTGTGCAGCTTCAGCTAGTTGTTTACATTGTCAAACAGAAGCAATACAATAGTTCAGATTCATTGCACTTTACCCATCAGGGGCTCAGCACTAATTTGCTAAGTACGGGCTTGGCGAACCTGGGGTACTGAGCCCTGGGCTGTGTATTGCCAACATTGTGGAAGCCAGAGGTGATGGTAGTATGACTGTGTTGTGTACCTGTGTGATTGAGTGAGTGTCCTATTTCTAAAGAAGGCCATGGCAAATAGCTGAAAGTGTTGTATGTGTGTGTCTTTTGTATGTGCCTGTCGCAGGTCATCTCCACGTCTTTGCGGTGAGTTGTGAACTGTCCTTACTATATTATTAATTCCAACTTGGACTTTCCATATTATAAATGAAAGATTCACTTGGAGAAAAATTAGTGCTATAGATATTGTTAAGGCAGCAAATAAGTTGAATACCACCAGAACTGAGGACTACTATGAATTCAGTAACTATGTGCTAAAATGTATAATTTTGGAAGTCAAAATGCCTCTGCTCTATCTTGTAAACAAAATTCTTGAATAGGGCATATTCCCTGAATGCCTTAAAATCACAGTTACTCTTCCAATATTTAAAAAGGGTGACAGACATAAACCAGAAAATTATAGACCAATATAAATTGTCCCTATAATATCTAAAATAATAAAGAGCTTCATGCATGTACAGATATATAAGTATTTTGAAAATAATAACTTATTGAATGAAAGTAAGTTTGGATTTAGATCAAACCTCTCAACCACAAAAGCTGTCAAAAGTCTGATTGGTGCAATTCATTATGGTTATGAAAGGAAGCAGACCATGTGTGCTACACTTATAGACCTAAGGAAAGCCTTTGACTCTGTATCACATGAGATTATTGTAAAAATGCTAGAAGCAGGTCAAACATTAAATTTATCTAAATCTTGTCTGAGCAGCAGGCAAAAACTAGTGTATGTCAACAATGAGAGGTCAAAATTAATGACAATTAAGAGAGGAATCCCACAAGGGTCCATCCTTGGAACATTCCTTTATATTGTCTATATTAATGATTTTTCTAATTATATACCCTGTAAAGATGTTCTGTATGCTGATAATATGACAATTATTATATCCATTGAAAATAAACAGGCAGTGAAAGACAAAAATAAGCAAGTATTTGAAAAAAATAATCAGCGGTGTAAAGCTAATCAGTTATGTATAAATACAACAAAAACTAAGGAAATATATTTTAACTTAAAGGTATGAAAATAAGACAATCAATGTATTAAACTGCTGGGCCTTAAAACAGATCAAAGACTTTCTTGGGATGATCAAATAAAACAAGTCTCTAGCAAACTCGGATGTGTGACTTTTCTATTGTATAAATTAAGACAGTGTGTAAACAAAAAATTACTGATTCTCTATTACTATGCATTCTTTCAGTCACAGCTGCAGTATGGGGTATTGTTATGGGGAAATGCACCAGATACGTCTCTTATCTTCAAGTTGCAGAAAAAAAACAATTTTTATTTATTTATTTATTTATTTTTTTCTGTTCCATAGGACCCAATTGAGGAGTGAGACTCCATGGTCATGGAACAAGTCAACACATTGTTACACAAGACTGGTACTAGAAAATAAGAAGTCCTTTGCACACGACAATCTTAAGACAAAGTGAAAAGAATCAATAAAGAAAAAAATAAATTAGCTTAATTGCTTAACTTTTCTAGGAGTTCCTCGACAGAATAAAAGGAGTGAGCCATGAGGTAATTCTTCAATTTAGATTTGAAAGCGTGTGGATTAGTGCCAAGATTCTTTAGTTCTTGTGGCAGCTTATTGAAAAAGGATACCGCAGAATACTGTACACCTTTCTGCACAAGTGTTAAGGTGGTGTGATGCAAATGCAGATTTGACTTCTGTCTAGTATTCACCGAGTGAAAGCTACTAACTCGTAGGAATAAGCTGATA
Organism: Locusta migratoria; assembly: GCA_026315105.1. Taxonomy (NCBI): domain Eukaryota; kingdom Metazoa; phylum Arthropoda; class Insecta; order Orthoptera; family Acrididae; genus Locusta; species Locusta migratoria. The sequence goes on along the minus strand of CM048751.1, from coordinate 158,696,166 downwards.
TTATTAACAACAAACGACATTAAAGAAAAAACATATTGTGACGCCAGAGTCAAAATTCCCAGACTACTGAAAAGGGGTCGACATGCCGTTCGCGAACTTACACCAGATATTGCTCGAACCGCCCGTTTTTGAGCCAGAAATATCCTTTTTGCATCAGGCGAATTGCCACAAAAAAAAAAAAAAAAATAAATAAATAAATAAATAAAAAAATAAAAAAAGTTCAACTTCTGCAACAATATTTTGTGATCAACACAATGAAACGCTTTTGTTAAATCAAAGAAGATGCCTAATGTCCGTAGCATCTTTATTTAACCCATCAAGTACCTCACAGAGAAACGAAAATATAGCATTTTCAGTCGTTAAACCATTTCTAAAACCAAACTGTATGTTTCACAATAAATTATGTGAACTGAAATGATCAATTAATATTGAATATACAGCCTTTTCAATAATTTTAGAAAAAACCGATGGCATAGAAATAGGTCTATAGTTATCTACATTATCCCTTTCTCCTTTTTTATAAAGTGGTTTCACTACTGAGTACTTTAATCTGTTAGGAAATTCACCATTCTGAAATGAAAAATTACAAATATGGCTTACTACTGGGCTAACATATGGAGAACAGTACTTTAGAATTCTGCTAGATACCCCATCATACCCACGAGAGTCCTTAGTCTTTAGTGATTTAATTATTGACTCAATCTCACCTATGGAAGTATCATGAAGGACCATTTCAGGTAACAGCCTCAGTAAGGCATTTTCTAAAAACTTTATATGATTGCCTGTAGAAACTAGAGTTTTGTTTAGTTCCCCTACTATATTCAGAAAGTGATTATTGAATATTGCACATATATCTAACTTGTCAGTAACAGAAACATTCCTACTATGCACTGACGTTATATCTTCTACCTGCTGCTGCTGACCAGACACTTCCCGCTTAGTTCTACATGATACTCTTATCCCCTTTGTCAGCCACCCTGGCTGTCTGTTACTGGAAGTACCCTGTTTTGATTGTTCCAGCAGAAAGCAACTTTCAAAAAGCATAAGAAATGTGTTCAGAAAAGCATTATATTTATCATCTGAATTATCAGCACTATAAACATCCTGCCATTCTTTTTCCTTAATTAAGCTTAAAAGAGGTCTCAATTGCAACTGGATTAACTTTTCTGAGTAGTTTATATTTATGTGTAACATTTGTTTGAGAACAAATACTTTTTAGAATTAAAAGTTGGGCGTCATAGTCTGATAGGCTATTTACTATTCTGCTGACAGAGTGCCCCTCTAATAATGAAGAATGAACAAAAATATTGTCAATGGTAGAACTGCTATTTCCTTGCACTCTCGCTGGAAAAAATACTGTTTGCATCATGTTATAGTAGGAATTAAATAGATCTAACAGCTGACTTTTCCTTGAGCTACACATTTAATGTTGAAATCTCCACACACAATTAAACTTTTATACTTCCTATACAGTGAACTCAGAACCAATTCCAGCTTGGGCAGAAACATTTTAAAATCTGATTCAGGCGCTCTATAAATAACAACTATTACTAGTTTAGTTCCATTAACATTAACAACTCCTGCACAACATTCAAATATCTGTTCTGTGAAGTATTTAGAAAAATCAATTGACTCTGATGAAAAATCGTTTTTTACATACATGGCCACTCCCCCACACTGCAAGCAACTCCTAGAGTAGAAGGCAGCTAACCTGTATCCTGGCAAAGGAAGTCTCTGAATTGTCACACCACTTAAAAAGTGCTCTGAAATACCAATAATGTCAGAATCAGTATCAATAAGCAGTTCATTAACTTTATCTCTGATACCCTGTATATTTTGATGAAAAACAGTAATTCCCTTATTACTTATATTCTTAGACTTTGTCAAAGGTAGTTCCTTTCTTAGTGGGACTTCCTTTAAGCAGGAATACCTATCAGCTGTCTTCAGTCTAAAAAAGGTGCAGCCCTAACACCAACTACTATAGGAATTTTTCCATGAGTGACACCCCCACCCCCTAATACAATGTCACCTATGAGCTTTGCCAACCTCCCCTTCCCATACCTATTGAGGTGCAGACCGTGCCTTAGTAAAATCCGACCTTTGGATAGTCTCAACTGGCACCACTGCAATGTGATCCATGCCCTCCGTCATCAGTGCCTTCTCAAGCCCCATCTTAACACGGCTGACAGCTGTATTAAGACAAGGCCTATCATGACGTTGGAACAGCTATACGAAATGCACAATGGTACCACCAGTTTGAGTTGCTATCCTTTCCAGACCACCACCTATATCATATTCCCCATCCCTATCAAGACTATTCCCGGCCCCACCCACTGTAACTACCTGATCTTCTTTTGAGAAATTCCTACATAAGTCCCCTATGTTACAAGTGAACTGAGCTAACCCTGCACTAGGCTTCACTATGCTGGTGACCTGGTACTCACTCCCAAGTAATTAGATGTATACAAGGGCTGGGACCTAGAGAATCCTGTAGGAAACACTACAGTGAGCTCAGTATAATGACATTCCCAACTCTCTACATGGACAACTGTATATATATATATATATATATATATATATATATAGAAAAGAGATGACTTACCAAAAGGACCGGCTCGTCGAGAGAAACAAATAAAAAACAAATAAAATCACACACAAACACACATACAAGCTTTCACCACCACTGGCAGCTTCTTCAGGAAAAAGAGGGAAAAAGGGGAGGAAAAGGGAAGGATATGGGTTTTAAGGAAGTGGAAAAGGAGTCATTCCAATCCCAGGAGTGGAAGGACTTACCTTAGGGGACAAAGAGGAAGGTAAACAAATACACACACGCTCAGACATATCGAAACGCAAACACACCTAGACAGACATTTGTGAAAAGCAAAGAAGTTGGACAGAGATACCAATTGAGGCAGAGGTTCTGTCCACAGAACCAAGGCAAAGATGCTAAAGATAGTGGGCGGGAATTTGAGTTAGCGGAGATTGAGACCAGGTGGGCAATGGGAGGAGAGAATAAGCTGAAGGGCAAGTTCCCATCTCCGGAGTTCTGAAAGGTTGGTGTCGGTGGGAAGTATCCAGATAACCCGGACGGTGTAACACTGCGCCAAGATGTGCTGGCCGTGCACCAAGGCATGTTTAGCCACAGGGTGATCCTCATTACCAACAAACACTGTCTGCCTGTGACCGTTTATGCGAATGGACAGTTTGTTGCTGGTCATTCCCACATAGAACGCTTCACAGTGCAGGCATGTTAGTTGGTAAATCACGTGGGTGCTATCGCAAGTGGCTCTGCCCTTGATCGTGTACACTTCCGGGTTACTGGACTGGAGTAAGTGGTGGTGGAAGGGTGCATAATTTTCGTTTCATCAATTTATATATATATATATATATATATATATATATATATATATATATATATATAATAATGGAAAGTCCAGGTTGGAATAAATAATATAGTGAGGACAGTTTACTACTCACCGCAAAGACGTGGCGACGAGCTGCGACAGGCACATACAAAAGACACACACATACAACACATTCAGCTATCGGCCATGGCCTTCTTCAGAAATAGAGCACTCACGCAATCACACAGGCACACAACACAGTCATACAACCATCACCTCTGACTGCCACACTTCGAATCACGCTCTGCAGCGAATCGGGGACGGGAGGGGAGGGGAGGGGGAGGGGATAGAAAGGTTACGTCACGGTGGTGGGGATGTGTTAGATGGGAATAACGAGATGCAGCTTAGGAATGGAGTGGGGAGGCGGGTGAGGGGAGAAAATAAAATAAAATAAAGTAAAGTAAAATAATTCATGTACACTGCAAGTGCACAAGACCACATACACACACATACACATGCACACACACACACACACACACACACACACATATACACACACACGATCACACATTCACACACCACTCAAATCAGGCGGGGTTTGGGATACAGAGGTAGGAACTGTAAGGTACGGAATATATATATATATATATATATATATATATATATATATATATATATATATATATAGGGAAGTTATCGTAGGTTGAGGCCTGGTTATCGGAGAATGTATTGTAGGGATAACTCCCATCTGTGCAGTTCAGAAAAGCTGGTGGTGGATGGGAGGATCCAGATGGCCCGGGTTGTGAAGCAGCCATTGAAATCAAGCATGTGCTCCGCTGCATGCTGTGCCACAGGGTGGTCCACCTTGTTTTTGGCCACAGTTTGGCGGTGGCCATTCATCCTAATGGACAGCTGGTTGGTGGTCATGCCAATATAGAAAGCTGTACAGTGCTTGCAGCACAGTTGGTAAATTACGTGGCTGCTTTCACAAGTGGCCCGGCCTCTGATAGGGTAGGATAAGCCTGTGACAGGACTGGAATAGGAAGTGCTGGGTGGGTGGATTGGACAGGTCTTGCAGCGGGGTCTTCCACAAGGATATGATCCCTGTGGCAGTGAGCTGGGTTTCGGGGTGGCATAAGGATGAACTAGGATGTTGTGAAGGTTGGGAGGGCGACGGAACACCACTTTAGGAGGGGTGGGAAGGATCTTGGGCAGGATGTCTCTCATTTCAGGGCATGAGGATAGAAAATCAAAACCTTGGCGAAGGATGGAATTTAGTTGTTCGAGACCAGGGTAGTACTGGGTGACAAGGGGAGCGCTCTTTTGTGGATGGTTACTAGTGTTAGGAAGAGGATTTGGGGTGTGTGAGGATATGGCACGGGAGATTTGTTTGCGGACTAGGTCTGTGGGGTAGTTTCTGTTTGTGAAGGCCTTTGTGATACCTTCAGCATATTCAGAAAGGGAATTCTTGTCACTGCAGATATGCCGTCCACGGGTGGCCAGGCTGTAAGGGAGGGATTTTTTGACGTGGAAGGGATGGCAACTGTCAAAATGTAGGTACTGTTGGTGGTTGGTAGGTTTAATATGGACGGAAGTGTGGATGGAGCCATCAGTGAGGTGGAGGTTGACATCCAGGAATGTGGCATGGTTGGTTGAGGAAGACCAGGTGAAGTGGATGGTAGAGAAGGAATTGAGGTTCTGAAGAAAGGAGGATAGGGTGTCCTGGCCGTGAGTCCAGATCATGAAAATATCATCAATGAACCGGAACCAGGCCAGAGGCTTGAGGTTTTGGGATGCTAGGAAGGATTCCTCCAGACGGCCCATGAACAGGTTGGCATAGGAGGGTGCCATGCGGGTGCCCATGGCTGTGCCTTGGATTTGATGGTAAACTTTCCCCTCAAAGGAAAAGTAGTTGTTAAGTAGGATGAAATTGGTAAGGGTTATGAGGAATGAGGTATCAGGCTTGCGTTCAGAGGGGCGTTGGGAGAGGTAGTGTTCCAGAGCAGCAAGGCCATGGGCATGTGGGATGTTGGTGTATAGGGAGGTGGCATCCACTGTGACAAGTAAAGATCCAGGAGGCAAAGGGGTGGGAATGGTGGAGAGTCGGTGAAGGAAGTGGTTGGTATCCTTGATGTGGGAAGGTAGATTTTGGACAATAGGTTGGAGGTGTTGGTCAACTAGGGCTGAAATTCGTTCGGTAGGCGCACAGTAACCAGCCACAATAGGGCGTCCAGGATTATTAGGTTTGTGGATTTTGGGGAGCATGTAAAAGGTGGGTGTGCGGGGTGCTGCTGGGGTGAGGAGGGAGATGGATTCAGGGGAGAGTTTCTGGGAGGGGCCATAGGATTTTAGTAGGGATTGGAGATTTTGTTGGACTTTGGGGATGGGGTCAATCTGGCACAACTTGTAGGTGGAGGAGTCAGATAGTTGGTGGAGCCCTTCTGCCAGGTAGTCACTGTGATCCATAACTACAGTGGTGGAACCTTTATCAGCAGGGAGGATGATGATGTCAGGATTAGTTTTAAGGTTTTGGATGGCTCTTCTTTCTTCTGCTGAAAGGTTTGAGTTCTTGGGAAGGGACTTGGGAAAGGATGGTGAGGACAAGTTGGATGTGAGAAACTCTTGGAGGGTAACCAGAGGGTGGTTAGGTGGGAGTGCAGGGGGATCTTTGTTGGATGGTGGTATGAATTGGGACAGGCAGGGTTCAATATTGGGATTAGGTAGATTGTGGTCAGAGGGATTGGTGGCAAAGTAGTGTTTCCATCGTAGGGATCGGGAAAAGGAGAGTAGGTCTTTGACAAGAGCAACATGATTAAACTGGGGTGTAGGACTAAAGGTAAGACCTTTGGATAGAACGGAAACTTCAGTGGGGTTTAGGTTTTTTGTGGATAGGTTGACCACAGTGTTCTGGGGTTGTTTTGGTATTGGATGTTGTGGAGTGGTGGTAGGGAGTTTGGAGGGATGAGGTAGGTTCAAGAGGTCAGCTAAGCATGGTCTGGGACCTATGAGGGGCTCACGAGGAGGAACACTGTGGTTCGGATAGGGATTGGATATGGGTGCTCCAAGGCGGCAATATGATGTCAGCAGGCTGGATAGTTTGTGGAGGTGGTGTTTGGAATGCTCCTCCAGTTGCTGGAGAGCAAAGGATTCGATCTGGGAGATGGGATGTAGGTAGTTTTGGTTACACAATAGTAATATCTTACGGAGGGAGAGAAGGTAGCTAAGGGATTTATGAGCCATGGAGAGGTGATTTTGTAGGACTAGGTTCGTGAGGGATAAGGATTGGTGGAATCTGAAAAGGTGCAGGTCATTGTGGAAGGAGGGGTGGGATCCAGACAATGTAATTTTTAATGTTAGACCATTGGGAGGGATACCATGACTTAGACAGCATTTTAGGAATAGGATGTGGGATTGGGTTTTGGCCAGGGAAAGGGATACTTTCCTGAACTGGTACAGATAGAAGGAGCAGGGGTCCATTGGGACAGGGATGGTGCCGGGAAAGTGGAAAGTGAGGAATGATGGGAGAGACAGTGGATTATGATGAACCTGGGAAGAGGTTCCTCAACACGCAAAATACGCACCAGACACGCAAAAGTTCGTAAATTCGCGCACACAACTACACAGATACACACCCAAGCACGCAGATTCACGCCCAAGCGCACTAAATGACGGAAAAAATGCAAAATCTCGAATAAAATCATGCACCAGAACGCAATAACACGCACTAAAACGGGAGATCTCACACAGGAGCAAGCAGCCCACCGCAAAAATGCGTACAAAAATCCAAACAACGCGTAAGTACGGAAATTCGTGGAAGAAAGACTGTAATGGAGCTTCTAGAACAGAAAACTCAAGACACAGGAACGTAAATTTACGTAATTCTAATATAAGTGGCTGGGGATAAAAGATTACAAGTACATATCTGTGGGCGGGCCCGTTAGTTCAAACGAAAGTGGTTCTGGCATAGTTGGGTCGTAATAAATTACTAAGGTGATAAAAAATATAAAATAAATGTATATACAGTTGACCAAAACTACGAGAAAATACACGAGGGAAAGTAAGGAAAAGTGTATTAGAATAACTGGAAGGGGGAAGAATAAGCTGCATCAACAATCGGCGTGGTTATAAAGCTCTCTGTTGAAAGCTGGCGGGATTGTTGGCTGGGAAGTCGGAATGTGACAGTTACAAAGGATTGAGAAGAAGGAAAATAGGAAAATACAAGAGTGAAGGAAATATTGATAGAGGGATGTTATAGAAAGTAGTAACAAAGGAAAAGGTTATGGGATGGAAGGAAGACCGTTAGGCAAAATATAATAATGGAAAGTCCAGGTTGGAATAAATAATATAGTGAGGACAGTTTACTACTCACCGCAAAGACGTGGCGACGAGCTGCGACAGGCACATACAAAAGACACACACATACAACACATTCAGCTATCGGCCATGGCCTTCTTCAGAAATAGAGCACTCACGCAATCACACAGGCACACAACACAGTCATACAACCATCACCTCCGACTGCCACACTTCGAATCACGCTCTGCAGCGAATCGGGGACGGGAGGGGAGGGGAGGGGGAGGGGATAGAAAGGTTACGTCACGGTGGTGGGGATGTGTTAGATGGGAATAACGAGATGCAGCTTAGGAATGGAGTGGGGAGGCGGGTGAGGGGAGAAAATAAAATAAAATAAAGTAAAGTAAAATAATTCATGTACACTGCAAGTGCACAAGACCACATACACACACATACACATGCACACACACACACACACACACACACACATATACACACACACGATCACACATTCACACACCACTCAAATCAGGCGGGGTTTGGGATACAGAGGTAGGAACTGTAAGGTACGGAATATATATATATATATATATATATATATATATATATATATATATATATATATAGGGAAGTTATCGTAGGTTGAGGCCTGGTTATCGGAGAATGTATTGTAGGGATAACTCCCATCTGTGCAGTTCAGAAAAGCTGGTGGTGGATGGGAGGATCCAGATGGCCCGGGTTGTGAAGCAGCCATTGAAATCAAGCATGTGCTCCGCTGCATGCTGTGCCACAGGGTGGTCCACCTTGTTTTTGGCCACAGTTTGGCGGTGGCCATTCATCCTAATGGACAGCTGGTTGGTGGTCATGCCAATATAGAAAGCTGTACAGTGCTTGCAGCACAGTTGGTAAATTACGTGGCTGCTTTCACAAGTGGCCCGGCCTCTGATAGGGTAGGATAAGCCTGTGACAGGACTGGAATAGGAAGTGCTGGGTGGGTGGATTGGACAGGTCTTGCAGCGGGGTCTTCCACAAGGATATGATCCCTGTGGCAGTGAGCTGGGTTTCGGGGTGGCATAAGGATGAACTAGGATGTTGTGAAGGTTGGGAGGGCGACGGAACACCACTTTAGGAGGGGTGGGAAGGATCTTGGGCAGGATGTCTCTCATTTCAGGGCATGAGGATAGAAAATCAAAACCTTGGCGAAGGATGGAATTTAGTTGTTCGAGACCAGGGTAGTACTGGGTGACAAAGGGAGCGCTCTTTTGTGGATGGTTACTAGTGTTAGGAAGAGGATTTGGGGTGTGTGAGGATATGGCACGGGAGATTTGTTTGCGGACTAGGTCTGTGGGGTAGTTTCTGTTTGTGAAGGCCTTTGTGAGACCTTCAGCATATTCAGAAAGGGAATTCTTGTCACTGCAGATATGCCGTCCACGGGTGGCCAGGCTGTAAGGGAGGGATTTTTTGACGTGGAAGGGATGGCAACTGTCAAAATGTAGGTACTGTTGGTGGTTGGTAGGTTTAATATGGACGGAAGTGTGGATGGAGCCATCAGTGAGGTGGAGGTTGACATCCAGGAATGTGGCATGGTTGGTTGAGGAAGACCAGGTGAAGTGGATGGTAGAGAAGGAATTGAGGTTCTGAAGAAAGGAGGATAGGGTGTCCTGGCCGTGAGTCCAGATCATGAAAATATCATCAATGAACCGGAACCAGGCCAGAGGCTTGAGGTTTTGGGATGCTAGGAAGGATTCCTCCAGACGGCCCATGAACAGGTTGGCATAGGAGGGTGCCATGCGGGTGCCCATGGCTGTGCCTTGGATTTGATGGTAAACTTTCCCCTCAAAGGAAAAGTAGTTGTTAAGTAGGATGAAATTGGTAAGGGTTATGAGGAATGAGGTATCAGGCTTGCGTTCAGAGGGGCGTTGGGAGAGGTAGTGTTCCAGAGCAGCAAGGCCATGGGCATGTGGGATGTTGGTGTATAGGGAGGTGGCATCCACTGTGACAAGTAAAGATCCAGGAGGCAAAGGGGTGGGAATGGTGGAGAGTCGGTGAAGGAAGTGGTTGGTATCCTTGATGTGGGAAGGTAGATTTTGGACAATAGGTTGGAGGTGTTGGTCAACTAGGGCTGAAATTCGTTCGGTAGGCGCACAGTAACCAGCCACAATAGGGCGTCCAGGATTATTAGGTTTGTGGATTTTGGGGAGCATGTAAAAGGTGGGTGTGCGGGGTGCTGCTGGGGTGAGGAGGGAGATGGATTCAGGGGAGAGTTTCTGGGAGGGGCCATAGGATTTTAGTAGGGATTGGAGATTTTGTTGGACTTTGGGGATGGGGTCAATCTGGCACAACTTGTAGGTGGAGGAGTCAGATAGTTGGTGGAGCCCTTCTGCCAGGTAGTCACTGTGATCCATAACTACAGTGGTGGAACCTTTATCAGCAGGGAGGATGATGATGTCAGGATTAGTTTTAAGGTTTTGGATGGCTCTTCTTTCTTCTGCTGAAAGGTTTGAGTTCTTGGGAAGGGACTTGGGAAAGGATGGTGAGGACAAGTTGGATGTGAGAAACTCTTGGAGGGTAACCAGAGGGTGGTTAGGTGGGAGTGCAGGGGGATCTTTGTTGGATGGTGGTATGAATTGGGACAGGCAGGGTTCAATATTGGGATTAGGTAGATTGTGGTCAGAGGGATTGGTGGCAAAGTAGTGTTTCCATCGTAGGGATCGGGAAAAGGAGAGTAGGTCTTTGACAAGAGCAACATGATTAAACTGGGGTGTAGGACTAAAGGTAAGACCTTTGGATAGAACGGAAACTTCAGTGGGGTTTAGGTTTTTTGTGGATAGGTTGACCACAGTGTTCTGGGGTTGTTTTGGTATTGGATGTTGTGGAGTGGTGGTAGGGAGTTTGGAGGGATGAGGTAGGTTCAAGAGGTCAGCTAAGCATGGTCTGGGACCTATGAGGGGCTCACGAGGAGGAACACTGTGGTTCGGATAGGGATTGGATATGGGTGCTCCAAGGCGGCAATATGATGTCAGCAGGCTGGATAGTTTGTGGAGGTGGTGTTTGGAATGCTCCTCCAGTTGCTGGAGAGCAAAGGATTCGATCTGGGAGATGGGATGTAGGTAGTTTTGGTTACACAATAGTAATATCTTACGGAGGGAGAGAAGGTAGCTAAGGGATTTATGAGCCATGGAGAGGTGATTTTGTAGGACTAGGTTCGTGAGGGATAAGGATTGGTGGAATCTGAAAAGGTGCAGGTCATTGTGGAAGGAGGGGTGGGATCCAGACAATGTAATTTTTAATGTTAGACCATTGGGAGGGATACCATGACTTAGACAGCATTTTAGGAATAGGATGTGGGATTGGGTTTTGGCCAGGGAAAGGGATACTTTCCTGAACTGGTACAGATAGAAGGAGCAGGGGTCCATTGGGACAGGGATGGTGCCGGGAAAGTGGAAAGTGAGGAATGATGGGAGAGACAGTGGATTATGATGAACCTGGGAAGAGGTTCCTCAACACGCAAAATACGCACCAGACACGCAAAAGTTCGTAAATTCGCGCACACAACTACACAGATACACACCCAAGCACGCAGATTCACGCCCAAGCGCACTAAATGACGGAAAAAATGCAAAATCTCGAATAAAATCATGCACCAGAACGCAATAACACGCACTAAAACGGGAGATCTCACACAGGAGCAAGCAGCCCACCGCAAAAATGCGTACAAAAATCCAAACAACGCGTAAGTACGGAAATTCGTGGAAGAAAGACTGTAATGGAGCTTCTAGAACAGAAAACTCAAGACACAGGAACGTAAATTTACGTAATTCTAATATAAGTGGCTGGGGATAAAAGATTACAAGTACATATCTGTGGGCGGGCCCGTTAGTTCAAACGAAAGTGGTTCTGGCATAGTTGGGTCGTAATAAATTACTAAGGTGATAAAAAATATAAAATAAATGTATATACAGTTGACCAAAACTACGAGAAAATACACGAGGGAAAGTAAGGAAAAGTGTATTAGAATAACTGGAAGGGGGAAGAATAAGCTGCATCAACAATCGGCGTGGTTATAAAGCTCTCTGTTGAAAGCTGGCGGGATTGTTGGCTGGGAAGTCGGAATGTGACAGTTACAAAGGATTGAGAAGAAGGAAAATAGGAAAATACAAGAGTGAAGGAAATATTGATAGAGGGATGTTATAGAAAGTAGTAACAAAGGAAAAGGTTATGGGATGGAAGGAAGACCGTTAGGCAAAATATAATAATGGAAAGTCCAGGTTGGAATAAATAATATAGTGAGGACAGTTTACTACTCACCGCAAAGACGTGGCGACGAGCTGCGACAGGCACATACAAAAGACACACACATACAACACATTCAGCTATCGGCCATGGCCTTCTTCAGAAATAGAGCACTCACGCAATCACACAGGCACACAACACAGTCATACAACCATCACCTCCGACTGCCACACTTCGAATCACGCTCTGCAGCGAATCGGGGACGGGAGGGGAGGGGAGGGGGAGGGGATAGAAAGGTTACGTCACGGTGGTGGGGATGTGTTAGATGGGAATAACGAGATGCAGCTTAGGAATGGAGTGGGGAGGCGGGTGAGGGGAGAAAATAAAATAAAATAAAGTAAAGTAAAATAATTCATGTACACTGCAAGTGCACAAGACCACATACACACACATACACATGCACACACACACACACACACACACACACACATATACACACACACGATCACACATTCACACACCACTCAAATCAGGCGGGGTTTGGGATACAGAGGTAGGAACTGTAAGGTACGGAATATATATATATATATATATATATATATATATATATATATATATATATATATATATATATATATATATATAGGGAAGTTATCGTAGGTTGAGGCCTGGTTATCGGAGAATGTATTGTAGGGATAACTCCCATCTGTGCAGTTCAGAAAAGCTGGTGGTGGATGGGAGGATCCAGATGGCCCGGGTTGTGAAGCAGCCATTGAAATCAAGCATGTGCTTCGCTGCATGCTGTGCCACAGGGTGGTCCACCTTGTTTTTGGCCACAGTTTGGCGGTGGCCATTCATCCTAATGGACAGCTGGTTGGTGGTCATGCCAATATAGAAAGCTGTACAGTGCTTGCAGCACAGTTGGTAAATTACGTGGCTGCTTTCACAAGTGGCCCGGCCTCTGATAGGGTAGGATAAGCCTGTGACAGGACTGGAATAGGAAGTGCTGGGTGGGTGGATTGGACAGGTCTTGCAGCGGGGTCTTCCACAAGGATATGATCCCTGTGGCAGTGAGCTGGGTTTCGGGGTGGCATAAGGATGAACTAGGATGTTGTGAAGGTTGGGAGGGCGACGGAACACCACTTTAGGAGGGGTGGGAAGGATCTTGGGCAGGATGTCTCTCATTTCAGGGCATGAGGATAGAAAATCAAAACCTTGGCGAAGGATGGAATTTAGTTGTTCGAGACCAGGGTAGTACTGGGTGACAAGGGGAGCGCTCTTTTGTGGATGGTTACTAGTGTTAGGAAGAGGATTTGGGGTGTGTGAGGATATGGCACGGGAGATTTGTTTGCGGACTAGGTCTGTGGGGTAGTTTCTGTTTGTGAAGGCCTTTGTGAGACCTTCAGCATATTCAGAAAGGGAATTCTTGTCACTGCAGATATGCCGTCCACGGGTGGCCAGGCTGTAAGGGAGGGATTTTTTGACGTGGAAGGGATGGCAACTGTCAAAATGTAGGTACTGTTGGTGGTTGGTAGGTTTAATATGGACGGAAGTGTGGATGGAGCCATCAGTGAGGTGGAGGTTGACATCCAGGAATGTGGCATGGTTGGTTGAGGAAGACCAGGTGAAGTGGATGGTAGAGAAGGAATTGAGGTTCTGAAGAAAGGAGGATAGGGTGTCCTGGCCGTGAGTCCAGATCATGAAAATATCATCAATGAACCGGAACCAGGCCAGAGGCTTGAGGTTTTGGGATGCTAGGAAGGATTCCTCCAGACGGCCCATGAACAGGTTGGCATAGGAGGGTGCCATGCGGGTGCCCATGGCTGTGCCTTGGATTTGATGGTAAACTTTCCCCTCAAAGGAAAAGTAGTTGTTAAGTAGGATGAAATTGGTAAGGGTTATGAGGAATGAGGTATCAGGCTTGCGTTCAGAGGGGCGTTGGGAGAGGTAGTGTTCCAGAGCAGCAAGGCCATGGGCATGTGGGATGTTGGTGTATAGGGAGGTGGCATCCACTGTGACAAGTAAAGATCCAGGAGGCAAAGGGGTGGGAATGGTGGAGAGTCGGTGAAGGAAGTGGTTGGTATCCTTGATGTGGGAAGGTAGATTTTGGACAATAGGTTGGAGGTGTTGGTCAACTAGGGCTGAAATTCGTTCGGTAGGCGCACAGTAACCAGCCACAATAGGGCGTCCAGGATTATTAGGTTTGTGGATTTTGGGGAGCATGTAAAAGGTGGGTGTGCGGGGTGCTGCTGGGGTGAGGAGGGAGATGGATTCAGGGGAGAGTTTCTGGGAGGGGCCATAGGATTTTAGTAGGGATTGGAGATTTTGTTGGACTTTGGGGATGGGGTCAATCTGGCACAACTTGTAGGTGGAGGAGTCAGATAGTTGGTGGAGCCCTTCTGCCAGGTAGTCACTGTGATCCATAACTACAGTGGTGGAACCTTTATCAGCAGGGAGGATGATGATGTCAGGATTAGTTTTAAGGTTTTGGATGGCTCTTCTTTCTTCTGCTGAAAGGTTTGAGTTCTTGGGAAGGGACTTGGGAAAGGATGGTGAGGACAAGTTGGATGTGAGAAACTCTTGGAGGGTAACCAGAGGGTGGTTAGGTGGGAGTGCAGGGGGATCTTTGTTGGATGGTGGTATGAATTGGGACAGGCAGGGTTCAATATTGGGATTAGGTAGATTGTGGTCAGAGGGATTGGTGGCAAAGTAGTGTTTCCATCGTAGGGATCGGGAAAAGGAGAGTAGGTCTTTGACAAGAGCAACATGATTAAACTGGGGTGTAGGACTAAAGGTAAGACCTTTGGATAGAACGGAAACTTCAGTGGGGTTTAGGTTTTTTGTGGATAGGTTGACCACAGTGTTCTGGGGTTGTTTTGGTATTGGATGTTGTGGAGTGGTGGTAGGGAGTTTGGAGGGATGAGGTAGGTTCAAGAGGTCAGCTAAGCATGGTCTGGGACCTATGAGGGGCTCACGAGGAGGAACACTGTGGTTCGGATAGGGATTGGATATGGGTGCTCCAAGGCGGCAATATGATGTCAGCAGGCTGGATAGTTTGTGGAGGTGGTGTTTGGAATGCTCCTCCAGTTGCTGGAGAGCAAAGGATTCGATCTGGGAGATGGGATGTAGGTAGTTTTGGTTACACAATAGTAATATCTTACGGAGGGAGAGAAGGTAGCTAAGGGATTTATGAGCCATGGAGAGGTGATTTTGTAGGACTAGGTTCGTGAGGGATAAGGATTGGTGGAATCTGAAAAGGTGCAGGTCATTGTGGAAGGAGGGGTGGGATCCAGACAATGTAATTTTTAATGTTAGACCATTGGGAGGGATACCATGACTTAGACAGCATTTTAGGAATAGGATGTGGGATTGGGTTTTGGCCAGGGAAAGGGATACTTTCCTGAACTGGTACAGATAGAAGGAGCAGGGGTCCATTGGGACAGGGATGGTGCCGGGAAAGTGGAAAGTGAGGAATGATGGGAGAGACAGTGGATTATGATGAACCTGGGAAGAGGTTCCTCAACACGCAAAATACGCACCAGACACGCAAAAGTTCGTAAATTCGCGCACACAACTACACAGATACACACCCAAGCACGCAGATTCACGCCCAAGCGCACTAAATGACGGAAAAAATGCAAAATCTCGAATAAAATCATGCACCAGAACGCAATAACACGCACTAAAACGGGAGATCTCACACAGGAGCAAGCAGCCCACCGCAAAAATGCGTACAAAAATCCAAACAACGCGTAAGTACGGAAATTCGTGGAAGAAAGACTGTAATGGAGCTTCTAGAACAGAAAACTCAAGACACAGGAACGTAAATTTACGTAATTCTAATATAAGTGGCTGGGGATAAAAGATTACAAGTACATATCTGTGGGCGGGCCCGTTAGTTCAAACGAAAGTGGTTCTGGCATAGTTGGGTCGTAATAAATTACTAAGGTGATAAAAAATATAAAATAAATGTATATACAGTTGACCAAAACTACGAGAAAATACACGAGGGAAAGTAAGGAAAAGTGTATTAGAATAACTGGAAGGGGGAAGAATAAGCTGCATCAACAATCGGCGTGGTTATAAAGCTCTCTGTTGAAAGCTGGCGGGATTGTTGGCTGGGAAGTCGGAATGTGACAGTTACAAAGGATTGAGAAGAAGGAAAATAGGAAAATACAAGAGTGAAGGAAATATTGATAGAGGGATGTTATAGAAAGTAGTAACAAAGGAAAAGGTTATGGGATGGAAGGAAGACCGTTAGGCAAAATATAATAATGGAAAGTCCAGGTTGGAATAAAAAATATAGTGAGGACAGTTTACTACTCACCGCAAAGACGTGGTGACGAGCTGCGACAGGCACATACAAAAGACACACACATACAACACATTCAGCTATCGGCCATGGCCTTCTTCAGAAATAGAGCACTCACGCAATCACACAGGCACACAACACAGTCATACAACCATCACCTCCGACTGCCACACTTCGAATCACGCTCTGCAGCGAATCGGGGACGGGAGGGGAGGGGAGGGGGAGGGGATAGAAAGGTTACGTCACGGTGGTGGGGATGTGTTAGATGGGAATAACGAGATGCAGCTTAGGAATGGAGTGGGGAGGCGGGTGAGGGGAGAAAATAAAATAAAATAAAGTAAAGTAAAATAATTCATGTACACTGCAAGTGCACAAGACCACATACACACACATACACATGCACACACACACACACACACACACACACACACATATACACACACACGATCACACATTCACACACCACTCAAATCAGGCGGGGTTTGGGATACAGAGGTAGGAACTGTAAGGTACGGAATATATATATATATATATATATATATATATATATATATATATATATATATATAGGGAAGTTATCGTAGGTTGAGGCCTGGTTGATTTCGGGATCGGAGAATGTATTGTAGGGATAACTCCCATCTGTGCAGTTCAGAAAAGCTGGTGGTGGATGGGAGGATCCAGATGGCCCGGGTTGTGAAGCAGCCATTGAAATCAAGCATGTGCTCCGCTGCATGCTGTGCCACAGGGTGGTCCACCTTGTTTTTGGCCACAGTTTGGCGGTGGCCATTCATCCTAATGGACAGCTGGTTGGTGGTCATGCCAATATAGAAAGCTGTACAGTGCTTGCAGCACAGTTGGTAAATTACGTGGCTGCTTTCACAAGTGGCCCGGCCTCTGATAGGGTAGGATAAGCCTGTGACAGGACTGGAATAGGAAGTGCTGGGTGGGTGGATTGGACAGGTCTTGCAGCGGGGTCTTCCACAAGGATATGATCCCTGTGGCAGTGAGCTGGGTTTCGGGGTGGCATAAGGATGAACTAGGATGTTGTGAAGGTTGGGAGGGCGACGGAACACCACTTTAGGAGGGGTGGGAAGGATCTTGGGCAGGATGTCTCTCATTTCAGGGCATGAGGATAGAAAATCAAAACCTTGGCGAAGGATGGAATTTAGTTGTTCGAGACCAGGGTAGTACTGGGTGACAAGGGGAGCGCTCTTTTGTGGATGGTTACTAGTGTTAGGAAGAGGATTTGGGGTGTGTGAGGATATGGCACGGGAGATTTGTTTGCGGACTAGGTCTGTGGGGTAGTTTCTGTTTGTGAAGGCCTTTGTGAGACCTTCAGCATATTCAGAAAGGGAATTCTTGTCACTGCAGATATGCCGTCCACGGGTGGCCAGGCTGTAAGGGAGGGATTTTTTGACGTGGAAGGGATGGCAACTGTCAAAATGTAGGTACTGTTGGTGGTTGGTAGGTTTAATATGGACGGAAGTGTGGATGGAGCCATCAGTGAGGTGGAGGTTGACATCCAGGAATGTGGCATGGTTGGTTGAGGAAGACCAGGTGAAGTGGATGGTAGAGAAGGAATTGAGGTTCTGAAGAAAGGAGGATAGGGTGTCCTGGCCGTGAGTCCAGATCATGAAAATATCATCAATGAACCGGAACCAGGCCAGAGGCTTGAGGTTTTGAGATGCTAGGAAGGATTCCTCCAGACGGCCCATGAACAGGTTGGCATAGGAGGGTGCCATGCGGGTGCCCATGGCTGTGCCTTGGATTTGATGGTAAACTTTCCCCTCAAAGGAAAAGTAGTTGTTAAGTAGGATGAAATTGGTAAGGGTTATGAGGAATGAGGTATCAGGCTTGCGTTCAGAGGGACGTTGGGAGAGGTAGTGTTCCAGAGCGGCAAGGCCATGGGCATGTGGGATGTTGGTGTATAGGGAGGTGGCATCCACTGTGACAAGTAAAGATCCAGGAGGCAAAGGGGTGGGAATGGTGGAGAGTCGGTGAAGGAAGTGGTTGGTATCCTTGATGTGGGAAGGTAGATTTTGGACAATAGGTTGGAGGTGTTGGTCAACTAGGGCTGAAATTCGTTCGGTAGGCGCACAGTAACCAGCCACAATAGGGCGTCCAGGATTATTAGGTTTGTGGATTTTGGGGAGCATGTAAAAGGTGGGTGTGCGGGGTGCTGCTGGAGTGAGGAGGGAGATGGATTCAGGGGAGAGTTTCTGGGAGGGGCCATAGGATTTTAGTAGGGATTGGAGATTTTGTTGGACTTTGGGGATGGGGTCAATCTGGCACAACTTGTAGGTGGAGGAGTCAGATAGTTGGTGGAGCCCTTCTGCCAGGTAGTCACTGTGATCCATAACTACAGTGGTGGAACCTTTATCAGCAGGGAGGATGATGATGTCAGGATTAGTTTTAAGGTTTTGGATGGCTCTTCTTTCTTCTGCTGAAAGGTTTGAGTTCTTGGGAAGGGACTTGGGAAAGGATGGTGAGGACAAGTTGGATGTGAGAAACTCTTGGAGGGTAACCAGAGGGTGGTTAGGTGGGAGTGCAGGGGGATCTTTGTTGGATGGTGGTATGAATTGGGACAGGCAGGGTTCAATATTGGGATTAGGTAGATTGTGGTCAGAGGGATTGGTGGCAAAGTAGTGTTTCCATCGTAGGGATCGGGAAAAGGAGAGTAGGTCTTTGACAAGAGCAACATGATTAAACTGGGGTGTAGGACTAAAGGTAAGACCTTTGGATAGAACGGAAACTTCAGTGGGGTTTAGGTTTTTTGTGGATAGGTTGACCACAGTGTTCTGGGGTTGTTTTGGTATTGGATGTTGTGGAGTGGTGGTAGGGAGTTTGGAGGGATGAGGTAGGTTCAAGAGGTCAGCTAAGCATGGTCTGGGACCTATGAGGGGCTCACGAGGAGGAACACTGTGGTTCGGATAGGGATTGGATATGGGTGCTCCAAGGCGGCAATATGATGTCAGCAGGCTGGATAGTTTGTGGAGGTGGTGTTTGGAATGCTCCTCCAGTTGCTGGAGAGCAAAGGATTCGATCTGGGAGATGGGATGTAGGTAGTTTTGGTTACACAATAGTAATATCTTACGGAGGGAGAGAAGGTAGCTAAGGGATTTATGAGCCATGGAGAGGTGATTTTGTAGGACTAGGTTCGTGAGGGATAAGGATTGGTGGAATCTGAAAAGGTGCAGGTCATTGTGGAAGGAGGGGTGGGATCCAGACAATGTAATTTTTAATGTTAGACCATTGGGAGGGATACCATGACTTAGACAGCATTTTAGGAATAGGATGTGGGATTGGGTTTTGGCCAGGGAAAGGGATACTTTCCTGAACTGGTACAGATAGAAGGAGCAGGGGTCCATTGGGACAGGGATGGTGCCGGGAAAGTGGAAAGTGAGGAATGATGGGAGAGACAGTGGATTATGATGAACCTGGGAAGAGGTTCCTCAACACGCAAAATACGCACCAGACACGCAAAAGTTCGTAAATTCGCGCACACAACTACACAGATACACACCCAAGCACGCAGATTCACGCCCAAGCGCACTAAATGACGGAAAAAATGCAAAATCGCGAATAAAATCATGCACCAGAACGCAATAACACGCACTAAAACGGGAGATCTCACACAGGAGCAAGCAGCCCACCGCAAAAATGCGTACAAAAATCCAAACAACGCGTAAGTACGGAAATTCGTGGAAGAAAGACTGTAATGGAGCTTCTAGAACAGAAAACTCAAGACACAGGAACGTAAATTTACGTAATTCTAATATAAGTGGCTGGGGATAAAAGATTACAAGTACATATCTGTGGGCGGGCCCGTTAGTTCAAACGAAAGTGGTTCTGGCATAGTTGGGTCGTAATAAATTACTAAGGTGATAAAAAATATAAAATAAATGTATATACAGTTGACCAAAACTACGAGAAAATACACGAGGGAAAGTAAGGAAAAGTGTATTAGAATAACTGGAAGGGGGAAGAATAAGCTGCATCAACAATCGGCGTGGTTATAAAGCTCTCTGTTGAAAGCTGGCGGGATTGTTGGCTGGGAAGTCGGAATGTGACAGTTACAAAGGATTGAGAAGAAGGAAAATAGGAAAATACAAGAGTGAAGGAAATATTGATAGAGGGATGTTATAGAAAGTAGTAACAAAGGAAAAGGTTATGGGATGGAAGGAAGACCGTTAGGCAAAATATAATAATGGAAAGTCCAGGTTGGAATAAATAATATAGTGAGGACAGTTTACTACTCACCGCAAAGACGTGGCGACGAGCTGCGACAGGCACATACAAAAGACACACACATACAACACATTCAGCTATCGGCCATGGCCTTCTTCAGAAATAGAGCACTCACGCAATCACACAGGCACACAACACAGTCATACAACCATCACCTCCGACTGCCACACTTCGAATCACGCTCTGCAGCGAATCGGGGACGGGAGGGGAGGGGAGGGGGAGGGGATAGAAAGGTTACGTCACGGTGGTGGGGATGTGTTAGATGGGAATAACGAGATGCAGCTTAGGAATGGAGTGGGGAGGCGGGTGAGGGGAGAAAATAAAATAAAATAAAGTAAAGTAAAATAATTCATGTACACTGCAAGTGCACAAGACCACATACACACACATACACATGCACACACACACACACACACACACACACACATATACACACACACGATCACACATTCACACACCACTCAAATCAGGCGGGGTTTGGGATACAGAGGTAGGAACTGTAAGGTACGGAATATATATATATATATATATATATATATATATATATATATTCCGTACCTTACAGTTCCTACCTCTGTATCCCAAACCCCGCCTGATTTGAGTGGTGTGTGAATGTGTGATCGTGTGTGTGTATATGTGTGTGTGTGTGTGTGTGTGTGTGTGTGCATGTGTATGTGTGTGTATGTGGTCTTGTGCACTTGCAGTGTACATATATATATATATATATATATATATAGGGAAGTTATCGTAGGTTGAGGCCTGGTTGATTTCGGGATCGGAGAATGTATTGTAGGGATAACTCCCATCTGTGCAGTTCAGAAAAGCTGGTGGTGGATGGGAGGATCCAGATGGCCCGGGTTGTGAAGCAGCCATTGAAATCAAGCATGTGCTCCGCTGCATGCTGTGCCACAGGGTGGTCCACCTTGTTTTTGGCCACAGTTTGGCGGTGGCCATTCATCCTAATGGACAGCTGGTTGGTGGTCATGCCAATATAGAAAGCTGTACAGTGCTTGCAGCACAGTTGGTAAATTACGTGGCTGCTTTCACAAGTGGCCCGGCCTCTGATAGGGTAGGATAAGCCTGTGACAGGACTGGAATAGGAAGTGCTGGGTGGGTGGATTGGACAGGTCTTGCAGTGGGGTCTTCCACAAGGATATGATCCCTGTGGCAGTGAGCTGGGTTTCGGGGTGGCATAAGGATGAACTAGGATGTTGTGAAGGTTGGGAGGGCGACGGAACACCACTTTAGGAGGGGTGGGAAGGATCTTGGGCAGGATGTCTCTCATTTCAGGGCATGAGGATAGAAAATCAAAACCTTGGCGAAGGATGGAATTTAGTTGTTCGAGACCAGGGTAGTACTGGGTGACAAGGGGAGCGCTCTTTTGTGGATGGTTACTAGTGTTAGGAAGAGGATTTGGGGTGTGTGAGGATATGGCACGGGAGATTTGTTTGCGGACTAGGTCTGTGGGGTAGTTTCTGTTTGTGAAGGCCTTTGTGAGACCTTCAGCATATTCAGAAAGGGAATTCTTGTCACTGCAGATATGCCGTCCACGGGTGGCCAGGCTGTAAGGGAGGGATTTTTTGACGTGGAAGGGATGGCAACTGTCAAAATGTAGGTACTGTTGGTGGTTGGTAGGTTTAATATGGACGGAAGTGTGGATGGAGCCATCAGTGAGGTGGAGGTTGACATCCAGGAATGTGGCATGGTTGGTTGAGGAAGACCAGGTGAAGTGGATGGTAGAGAAGGAATTGAGGTTCTGAAGAAAGGAGGATAGGGTGTCCTGGCCGTGAGTCCAGATCATGAAAATATCATCAATGAACCGGAACCAGGCCAGAGGCTTGAGGTTTTGGGATGCTAGGAAGGATTCCTCCAGACGGCCCATGAACAGGTTGGCATAGGAGGGTGCCATGCGGGTGCCCATGGCTGTGCCTTGGATTTGATGGTAAACTTTCCCCTCAAAGGAAAAGTAGTTGTTAAGTAGGATGAAATTGGTAAGGGTTATGAGGAATGAGGTATCAGGCTTGCGTTCAGAGGGACGTTGGGAGAGGTAGTGTTCCAGAGCGGCAAGGCCATGGGCATGTGGGATGTTGGTGTATAGGGAGGTGGCATCCACTGTGACAAGTAAAGATCCAGGAGGCAAAGGGGTGGGAATGGTGGAGAGTCGGTGAAGGAAGTGGTTGGTATCCTTGATGTGGGAAGGTAGATTTTGGACAATAGGTTGGAGGTGTTGGTCAACTAGGGCTGAAATTCGTTCGGTAGGCGCACAGTAACCAGCCACAATAGGGCGTCCAGGATTATTAGGTTTGTGGATTTTGGGGAGCATGTAAAAGGTGGGTGTGCGGGGTGCTGCTGGAGTGAGGAGGGAGATGGATTCAGGGGAGAGTTTCTGGGAGGGGCCATAGGATTTTAGTAGGGATTGGAGATTTTGTTGGACTTTGGGGATGGGGTCAATCTGGCACAACTTGTAGGTGGAGGAGTCAGATAGTTGGTGGAGCCCTTCTGCCAGGTAGTCACTGTGATCCATAACTACAGTGGTGGAACCTTTATCAGCAGGGAGGATGATGATGTCAGGATTAGTTTTAAGGTTTTGGATGGCTCTTCTTTCTTCTGCTGAAAGGTTTGAGTTCTTGGGAAGGGACTTGGGAAAGGATGGTGAGGACAAGTTGGATGTGAGAAACTCTTGGAGGGTAACCAGAGGGTGGTTAGGTGGGAGTGCAGGGGGATCTTTGTTGGATGGTGGTATGAATTGGGACAGGCAGGGTTCAATATTGGGATTAGGTAGATTGTGGTCAGAGGGATTGGTGGCAAAGTAGTGTTTCCATCGTAGGGATCGGGAAAAGGAGAGTAGGTCTTTGACAAGAGCAACATGATTAAACTGGGGTGTAGGACTAAAGGTAAGACCTTTGGATAGAACGGAAACTTCAGTGGGGTTTAGGTTTTTTGTGGATAGGTTGACCACAGTGTTCTGGGGTTGTTTTGGTATTGGATGTTGTGGAGTGGTGGTAGGGAGTTTGGAGGGATGAGGTAGGTTCAAGAGGTCAGCTAAGCATGGTCTGGGACCTATGAGGGGCTCACGAGGAGGAACACTGTGGTTCGGATAGGGATTGGATATGGGTGCTCCAAGGCGGCAATATGATGTCAGCAGGCTGGATAGTTTGTGGAGGTGGTGTTTGGAATGCTCCTCCAGTTGCTGGAGAGCAAAGGATTCGATCTGGGAGATGGGGTGTAGGTAGTTTTGGTTACACAATAGTAATATCTTATGGAGGGAGAGAAGGTAGCTAAGGGATTTATGAGCCATGGAGAGGTGATTTTGTAGGACTAGGTTCGTGAGGGATAAGGATTGGTGGAATCTGAAAAGGTGCAGGTCATTGTGGAAGGAGGGGTGGGATCCAGACAATGGAATTTTTAATGTTAGACCATTGGGAGGGATACCATGACTTAGACAGCATTTTAGGAATAGGATGTGGGATTTGGTTTTGGCCAGGGAAAGGGATACTTTCCTGAACTGGTACAGATAGAAGGAGCAGGGGTCCATTGGGACAGGGATGGTGCCGGGAAAGTGGAAAGTGAGGAATGATGGGAGAGACAGTGGATTATGATGAACCTGGGAAGAGGTTCCTCAACACGCAAAATACGCACCAGACACGCAAAAGTTCGTAAATTCGCGCACACAACTACACAGATACACACCCAAGCACGCAGATTCACGCCCAAGCGCACTAAATGACGGAAAAAATGCAAAATCGCGAATAAAATCATGCACCAGAACGCAATAACACGCACTAAAACGGGAGATCTCACACAGGAGCAAGCAGCCCACCGCAAAAATGCGTACAAAAATCCAAACAACGCGTAAGTACGGAAATTCGTGGAAGAAAGACTGTAATGGAGCTTCTAGAACAGAAAACTCAAGACACAGGAACGTAAATTTACGTAATTCTAATATAAGTGGCTGGGGATAAAAGATTACAAGTACATATCTGTGGGCGGGCCCGTTAGTTCAAACGAAAGTGGTTCTGGCATAGTTGGGTCGTAATAAATTACTAAGGTGATAAAAAATATAAAATAAATGTATATACAGTTGACCAAAACTACGAGAAAATACACGAGGGAAAGTAAGGAAAAGTGTATTAGAATAACTGGAAGGGGGAAGAATAAGCTGCATCAACAATCGTCGTGGTTATAAAGCTCTCTGTTGAAAGCTGGCGGGATTGTTGGCTGGGAAGTCGGAATGTGACAGTTACAAAGGATTGAGAAGAAGGAAAATAGGAAAATACAAGAGTGAAGGAAATATTGATAGAGGGATGTTATAGAAAGTAGTAACAAAGGAAAAGGTTATGGGATGGAAGGAAGACCGTTAGGCAAAATATAATAATGGAAAGTCCAGGTTGGAATAAAAAATATAGTGAGGACAGTTTACTACTCACCGCAAAGACGTGGCGACGAGTTGCGACAGGCACATACAAAAGACACACACATACAACACATTCAGCTATCGGCCATGGCCTTCTTCAGAAATAGAGCACTCACGCAATCACACAGGCACACAACACAGTCATACAACCATCACCTCCGACTGCCACACTTCGAATCACGCTCTGCAGCGAATCGGGGACGGGAGGGGAGGGGAGGGGGAGGGGATAGAAAGGTTACGTCACGGTGGTGGGGATGTGTTAGATGGGAATAACGAGATGCAGCTTAGGAATGGAGTGGGGAGGCGGGTGAGGGGAGAAAATAAAATAAAATAAAGTAAAGTAAAATAATTCATGTACACTGCAAGTGCACAAGACCACATACACACACATACACATGCACACACACACACACACACACACACATATACACACACACGATCACACATTCACACACCACTCAAATCAGGCGGGGTTTGGGATACAGAGGTAGGAACTGTAAGGTACGGAATATATATATATAGGGAAGTTATCGTAGGTTGAGGCCTGGTTGATTTCGGGATCGGAGAATGTATTGTAGGGATAACTCCCATCTGTGCAGTTCAGAAAAGCTGGTGGTGGATGGGAGGATCCAGATGGCCCGGGTTGTGAAGCAGCCATTGAAATCAAGCATGTGCTCCGCTGCATGCTGTGCCACAGGGTGGTCCACCTTGTTTTTGGCCACAGTTTGGCGGTGGCCATTCATCCTAATGGACAGCTGGTTGGTGGTCATGCCAATATAGAAAGCTGTACAGTGCTTGCAGCACAGTTGGTAAATTACGTGGCTGCTTTCACAAGTGGCCCGGCCTCTGATAGGGTAGGATAAGCCTGTGACAGGACTGGAATAGGAAGTGCTGGGTGGGTGGATTGGACAGGTCTTGCAGCGGGGTCTTCCACAAGGATATGATCCCTGTGGCAGTGAGCTGGGTTTCGGGGTGGCATAAGGATGAACTAGGATGTTGTGAAGGTTGGGAGGGCGACGGAACACCACTTTAGGAGGGGTGGGAAGGATCTTGGGCAGGATGTCTCTCATTTCAGGGCATGAGGATAGAAAATCAAAACCTTGGCGAAGGATGGAATTTAGTTGTTTGAGACCAGGGTAGTACTGGGTGACAAGGGGAGCGCTCTTTTGTGGATGGTTACTAGTGTTAGGAAGAGGATTTGGGGTGTGTGAGGATATGGTACGGGAGATTTGTTTGCGGACTAGGTCTGTGGGGTAGTTTCTGTTTGTGAAGGCCTTTGTGAGACCTTCAGCATATTCAGAAAGGGAATTCTTGTCACTGCAGATATGCCGTCCACGGGTGGCCAGGCTGTAAGGGAGGGATTTTTTGACGTGGAAGGGATGGCAACTGTCAAAATGTAGGTACTGTTGGTGGTTGGTAGGTTTAATATGGACGGAAGTGTGGATGGAGCCATCAGTGAGGTGGAGGTTGACATCCAGGAATGTGGCATGGTTGGTTGAGGAAGACCAGGTGAAGTGGATGGTAGAGAAGGAATTGAGGTTCTGAAGAAAGGAGGATAGGGTGTCCTGGCCGTGAGTCCAGATCATGAAAATATCATCAATGAACCGGAACCAGGCCAGAGGCTTGAGGTTTTGGGATGCTAGGAAGGATTCCTCCAGACGGCCCATGAACAGGTTGGCATAGGAGGGTGCCATGCGGGTGCCCATGGCTGTGCCTTGGATTTGATGGTAAACTTTCCCCTCAAAGGAAAAGTAGTTGTTAAGTAGGATGAAATTGGTAAGGGTTATGAGGAATGAGGTATCAGGCTTGCGTTCAGAGGGACGTTGGGAGAGGTAGTGTTCCAGAGCGGCAAGGCCATGGGCATGTGGGATGTTGGTGTATAGGGAGGTGGCATCCACTGTGACAAGTAAAGATCCAGGAGGCAAAGGGGTGGGAATGGTGGAGAGTCGGTGAAGGAAGTGGTTGGTATCCTTGATGTGGGAAGGTAGATTTTGGACAATAGGTTGGAGGTGTTGGTCAACTAGGGCTGAAATTCGTTCGGTAGGCGCACAGTAACCAGCCACAATAGGGCGTCCAGGATTATTAGGTTTGTGGATTTTGGGGAGCATGTAAAAGGTGGGTGTGCGGGGTGCTGCTGGGGTGAGGAGGGAGATGGATTCAGGGGAGAGTTTCTGGGAGGGGCCATAGGATTTTAGTAGGGATTGGAGATTTTGTTGGACTTTGGGGATGGGGTCAATCTGGCACAACTTGTAGGTGGAGGAGTCAGATAGTTGGTGGAGCCCTTCTGCCAGGTAGTCACTGTGATCCATAACTACAGTGGTGGAACCTTTATCAGCAGGGAGGATGATGATGTCAGGATTAGTTTTAAGGTTTTGGATGGCTCTTCTTTCTTCTGCTGAAAGGTTTGAGTTCTTGGGAAGGGACTTGGGAAAGGATGGTGAGGACAAGTTGGATGTGAGAAACTCTTGGAGGGTAACCAGAGGGTGGTTAGGTGGGAGTGCAGGGGGATCTTTGTTGGATGGTGGTATGAATTGGGACAGGCAGGGTTCAATATTGGGATTAGGTAGATTGTGGTCAGAGGGATTGGTGGCAAAGTAGTGTTTCCATCGTAGGGATCGGGAAAAGGAGAGTAGGTCTTTGACAAGAGCAACATGATTAAACTGGGGTGTAGGACTAAAGGTAAGACCTTTGGATAGAACGGAAACTTCAGTGGGGTTTAGGTTTTTTGTGGATAGGTTGACCACAGTGTTCTGGGGTTGTTTTGGTATTGGATGTTGTGGAGTGGTGGTAGGGAGTTTGGAGGGATGAGGTAGGTTCAAGAGGTCAGCTAAGCATGGTCTGGGACCTATGAGGGGCTCACGAGGAGGAACACTGTGGTTCGGATAGGGATTGGATATGGGTGCTCCAAGGCGGCAATATGATGTCAGCAGGCTGGATAGTTTGTGGAGGTGGTGTTTGGAATGCTCCTCCAGTTGCTGGAGAGCAAAGGATTCGATCTGGGAGATGGGATGTAGGTAGTTTTGGTTACACAATAGTAATATCTTACGGAGGGAGAGAAGGTAGCTAAGGGATTTATGAGCCATGGAGAGGTGATTTTGTAGGACTAGGTTCGTGAGGGATAAGGATTGGTGGAATCTGAAAAGGTGCAGGTCATTGTGGAAGGAGGGGTGGGATCCAGACAATGTAATTTTTAATGTTAGACCATTGGGAGGGATACCATGACTTAGACAGCATTTTAGGAATAGGATGTGGGATTGGGTTTTGGCCAGGGAAAGGGATACTTTCCTGAACTGGTACAGATAGAAGGAGCAGGGGTCCATTGGGACAGGGATGGTGCCGGGAAAGTGGAAAGTGAGGAATGATGGGAGAGACAGTGGATTATGATGAACCTGGGAAGAGGTTCCTCAACACGCAAAATACGCACCAGACACGCAAAAGTTCGTAAATTCGCGCACACAACTACACAGATACACACCCAAGCACGCAGATTCACGCCCAAGCGCACTAAATGACGGAAAAAATGCAAAATCGCGAATAAAATCATGCACCAGAACGCAATAACACGCACTAAAACGGGAGATCTCACACAGGAGCAAGCAGCCCACCGCAAAAATGCGTACAAAAATCCAAACAACGCGTAAGTACGGAAATTCGTGGAAGAAAGACTGTAATGGAGCTTCTAGAACAGAAAACTCAAGACACAGGAACGTAAATTTACGTAATTCTAATATAAGTGGCTGGGGATAAAAGATTACAAGTACATATCTGTGGGCGGGCCCGTTAGTTCAAACGAAAGTGGTTCTGGCATAGTTGGGTCGTAATAAATTACTAAGGTGATAAAAAATATAAAATAAATGTATATACAGTTGACCAAAACTACGAGAAAATACACGAGGGAAAGTAAGGAAAAGTGTATTAGAATAACTGGAAGGGGGAAGAATAAGCTGCATCAACAATCGGCGTGGTTATAAAGCTCTCTGTTGAAAGCTGGCGGGATTGTTGGCTGGGAAGTCGGAATGTGACAGTTACAAAGGATTGAGAAGAAGGAAAATAGGAAAATACAAGAGTGAAGGAAATATTGATAGAGGGATGTTATAGAAAGTAGTAACAAAGGAAAAGGTTATGGGATGGAAGGAAGACCGTTAGGCAAAATATAATAATGGAAAGTCCAGGTTGGAATAAATAATATAGTGAGGACAGTTTACTACTCACCGCAAAGACGTGGCGACAAGCTGCGACAGGCACATACAAAAGACACACACATACAACACATTCAGCTATCGGCCATGGCCTTCTTCAGAAATAGAGCACTCACGCAATCACACAGGCACACAACACAGTCATACAACCATCACCTCCGACTGCCACACTTCGAATCACGCTCTGCAGCGAATCGGGGACGGGAGGGGAGGGGAGGGGGAGGGGATAGAAAGGTTACGTCACGGTGGTGGGGATGTGTTAGATGGGAATAACGAGATGCAGCTTAGGAATGGAGTGGGGAGGCGGGTGAGGGGAGAAAATAAAATAAAATAAAGTAAAGTAAAATAATTCATGTACACTGCAAGTGCACAAGACCACATACACACACATACACATGCACACACACACACACACACACACACACACATATACACACACACGATCACACATTCACACACCACTCAAATCAGGCGGGGTTTGGGATACAGAGGTAGGAACTGTAAGGTACGGAATATATATATATATATATATATATATATATATATATATATATATATATATATATATATAGGGAAGTTATCGTAGGTTGAGGCCTGGTTGATTTCGGGATCGGAGAATGTATTGTAGGGATAACTCCCATCTGTGCAGTTCAGAAAAGCTGGTGGTGGATGGGAGGATCCAGATGGCCCGGGTTGTGAAGCAGCCATTGAAATCAAGCATGTGCTCCGCTGCATGCTGTGCCACAGGGTGGTCCACCTTGTTTTTGGCCACAGTTTGGCGGTGGCCATTCATCCTAATGGACAGCTGGTTGGTGGTCATGCCAATATAGAAAGCTGTACAGTGCTTGCAGCACAGTTGGTAAATTACGTGGCTGCTTTCACAAGTGGCCCGGCCTCTGATAGGGTAGGATAAGCCTGTGACAGGACTGGAATAGGAAGTGCTGGGTGGGTGGATTGGACAGGTCTTGCAGCGGGGTCTTCCACAAGGATATGATCCCTGTGGCAGTGAGCTGGGTTTCGGGGTGGCATAAGGATGAACTAGGATATTGTGAAGGTTGGGAGGGCGACGGAACACCACTTTAGGAGGGGTGGGAAGGATCTTGGGCAGGATGTCTCTCATTTCAGGGCATGAGGATAGAAAATCAAAACCTTGGCGAAGGATGGAATTTAGTTGTTCGAGACCAGGGTAGTACTGGGTGACAAGGGGAGCGCTCTTTTGTGGATGGTTACTAGTGTTAGGAAGAGGATTTGGGGTGTGTGAGGATATGGCACGGGAGATTTGTTTGCGGACTAGGTCTGTGGGGTAGTTTCTGTTTGTGAAGGCCTTTGTGAGACCTTCAGCATATTCAGAAAGGGAATTCTTGTCACTGCAGATATGCCGTCCACGGGTGGCCAGGCTGTAAGGGAGGGATTTTTTGACGTGGAAGGGATGGCAACTGTCAAAATGTAGGTACTGTTGGTGGTTGGTAGGTTTAATATGGACGGAAGTGTGGATGGAGCCATCAGTGAGGTGGAGGTTGACATCCAGGAATGTGGCATGGTTGGTTGAGGAAGACCAGGTGAAGTGGATGGTAGAGAAGGAATTGAGGTTCTGAAGAAAGGAGGATAGGGTGTCCTGGCCGTGAGTCCAGATCATGAAAATATCATCAATGAACCGGAACCAGGCCAGAGGCTTGAGGTTTTGGGATGCTAGGAAGGATTCCTCCAGACGGCCCATGAACAGGTTGGCATAGGAGGGTGCCATGCGGGTGCCCATGGCTGTGCCTTGGATTTGATGGTAAACTTTCCCCTCAAAGGAAAAGTAGTTGTTAAGTAGGATGAAATTGGTAAGGGTTATGAGGAATGAGGTATCAGGCTTGCGTTCAGAGGGACGTTGGGAGAGGTAGTGTTCCAGAGCGGCAAGGCCATGGGCATGTGGGATGTTGGTGTATAGGGAGGTGGCATCCACTGTGACAAGTAAAGATCCAGGAGGCAAAGGGGTGGGAATGGTGGAGAGTCGGTGAAGGAAGTGGTTGGTATCCTTGATGTGGGAAGGTAGATTTTGGACAATAGGTTGGAGGTGTTGGTCAACTAGGGCTGAAATTCGTTCGGTAGGCGCACAGTAACCAGCCACAATAGGGCGTCCAGGATTATTAGGTTTGTGGATTTTGGGGAGCATGTAAAAGGTGGGTGTGCGGGGTGCTGCTGGGGTGAGGAGGGAGATGGATTCAGGGGAGAGTTTCTGGGAGGGGCCATAGGATTTTAGTAGGGATTGGAGATTTTGTTGGACTTTGGGGATGGGGTCAATCTGGCACAACTTGTAGGTGGAGGAGTCAGATAGTTGGTGGAGCCCTTCTGCCAGGTAGTCACTGTGATCCATAACTACAGTGGTGGAACCTTTATCAGCAGGGAGGATGATGATGTCAGGATTAGTTTTAAGGTTTTGGATGGCTCTTCTTTCTTCTGCTGAAAGGTTTGAGTTCTTGGGAAGGGACTTGGGAAAGGATGGTGAGGACAAGTTGGATGTGAGAAACTCTTGGAGGGTAACCAGAGGGTGGTTAGGTGGGAGTGCAGGGGGATCTTTGTTGGATGGTGGTATGAATTGGGACAGGCAGGGTTCAATATTGGGATTAGGTAGATTGTGGTCAGAGGGATTGGTGGCAAAGTAGTGTTTCCATCGTAGGGATCGGGAAAAGGAGAGTAGGTCTTTGACAAGAGCAACATGATTAAACTGGGGTGTAGGACTAAAGGTAAGACCTTTGGATAGAACGGAAACTTCAGTGGGGTTTAGGTTTTTTGTGGATAGGTTGACCACAGTGTTCTGGGGTTGTTTTGGTATTGGATGTTGTGGAGTGGTGGTAGGGAGTTTGGAGGGATGAGGTAGGTTCAAGAGGTCAGCTAAGCATGGTCTGGGACCTATGAGGGGCTCACGAGGAGGAACACTGTGGTTCGGATAGGGATTGGATATGGGTGCTCCAAGGCGGCAATATGATGTCAGCAGGCTGGATAGTTTGTGGAGGTGGTGTTTGGAATGCTCCTCCAGTTGCTGGAGAGCAAAGGATTCGATCTGGGAGATGGGATGTAGGTAGTTTTGGTTACACAATAGTAATATCTTACGGAGGGAGAGAAGGTAGCTAAGGGATTTATGAGCCATGGAGAGGTGATTTTGTAGGACTAGGTTCGTGAGGGATAAGGATTGGTGGAATCTGAAAAGGTGCAGGTCATTGTGGAAGGAGGGGTGGGATCCAGACAATGTAATTTTTAATGTTAGACCATTGGGAGGGATACCATGACTTAGACAGCATTTTAGGAATAGGATGTGGGATTGGGTTTTGGCCAGGGAAAGGGATACTTTCCTGAACTGGTACAGATAGAAGGAGCAGGGGTCCATTGGGACAGGGATGGTGCCGGGAAAGTGGAAAGTGAGGAATGATGGGAGAGACAGTGGATTATGATGAACCTGGGAAGAGGTTCCTCAACACGCAAAATACGCACCAGACACGCAAAAGTTCGTAAATTCGCGCACACAACTACACAGATACACACCCAAGCACGCAGATTCACGCCCAAGCGCACTAAATGACGGAAAAAATGCAAAATCTCGAATAAAATCATGCACCAGAACGCAATAACACGCACTAAAACGGGAGATCTCACACAGGAGCAAGCAGCCCACCGCAAAAATGCGTACAAAAATCCAAACAACGCGTAAGTACGGAAATTCGTGGAAGAAAGACTGTAATGGAGCTTCTAGAACAGAAAACTCAAGACACAGGAACGTAAATTTACGTAATTCTAATATAAGTGGCTGGGGATAAAAGATTACAAGTACATATCTGTGGGCGGGCCCGTTAGTTCAAACGAAAGTGGTTCTGGCATAGTTGGGTCGTAATAAATTACTAAGGTGATAAAAAATATAAAATAAATGTATATACAGTTGACCAAAACTACGAGAAAATACACGAGGGAAAGTAAGGAAAAGTGTATTAGAATAACTGGAAGGGGGAAGAATAAGCTGCATCAACAATCGGCGTGGTTATAAAGCTCTCTGTTGAAAGCTGGCGGGATTGTTGGCTGGGAAGTCGGAATGTGACAGTTACAAAGGATTGAGAAGAAGGAAAATAGGAAAATACAAGAGTGAAGGAAATATTGATAGAGGGATGTTATAGAAAGTAGTAACAAAGGAAAAGGTTATGGGATGGAAGGAAGACCGTTAGGCAAAATATAATAATGGAAAGTCCAGGTTGGAATAAAAAATATAGTGAGGACAGTTTACTACTCACCGCAAAGACGTGGCGACGAGTTGCGACAGGCACATACAAAAGACACACACATACAACACATTCAGCTATCGGCCATGGCCTTCTTCAGAAATAGAGCACTCACGCAATCACACAGGCACACAACACAGTCATACAACCATCACCTCCGACTGCCACACTTCGAATCACGCTCTGCAGCGAATCGGGGACGGGAGGGGAGGGGAGGGGGAGGGGATAGAAAGGTTACGTCACGGTGGTGGGGATGTGTTAGATGGGAATAACGAGATGCAGCTTAGGAATGGAGTGGGGAGGCGGGTGAGGGGAGAAAATAAAATAAAATAAAGTAAAGTAAAATAATTCATGTACACTGCAAGTGCACAAGACCACATACACACACATACACATGCACACACACACACACACACACACACACACACATATACACACACACGATCACACATTCACACACCACTCAAATCAGGCGGGGTTTGGGATACAGAGGTAGGAACTGTAAGGTACGGAATATATATATATATATATATATATATATATATATATATATATATATAGGGAAGTTATCGTAGGTTGAGGCCTGGTTGATTTCGGGATCGGAGAATGTATTGTAGGGATAACTCCCATCTGTGCAGTTCAGAAAAGCTGGTGGTGGATGGGAGGATCCAGATGGCCCGGGTTGTGAAGCAGCCATTGAAATCAAGCATGTGCTCCGCTGCATGCTGTGCCACAGGGTGGTCCACCTTGTTTTTGGCCACAGTTTGGCGGTGGCCATTCATCCTAATGGACAGCTGGTTGGTGGTCATGCCAATATAGAAAGCTGTACAGTGCTTGCAGCACAGTTGGTAAATTACGTGGCTGCTTTCACAAGTGGCCCGGCCTCTGATAGGGTAGGATAAGCCTGTGACAGGACTGGAATAGGAAGTGCTGGGTGGGTGGATTGGACAGGTCTTGCAGCGGGGTCTTCCACAAGGATATGATCCCTGTGGCAGTGAGCTGGGTTTCGGGGTGGCATAAGGATGAACTAGGATGTTGTGAAGGTTGGGAGGGCGACGGAACACCACTTTAGGAGGGGTGGGAAGGATCTTGGGCAGGATGTCTCTCATTTCAGGGCATGAGGATAGAAAATCAAAACCTTGGCGAAGGATGGAATTTAGTTGTTCGAGACCAGGGTAGTACTGGGTGACAAAGGGAGCGCTCTTTTGTGGATGGTTACTAGTGTTAGGAAGAGGATTTGGGGTGTGTGAGGATATGGCACGGGAGATTTGTTTGCGGACTAGGTCTGTGGGGTAGTTTCTGTTTGTGAAGGCCTTTGTGAGACCTTCAGCATATTCAGAAAGGGAATTCTTGTCACTGCAGATATGCCGTCCACGGGTGGCCAGGCTGTAAGGGAGGGATTTTTTGACGTGGAAGGGATGGCAACTGTCAAAATGTAGGTACTGTTGGTGGTTGGTAGGTTTAATATGGACGGAAGTGTGGATGGAGCCATCAGTGAGGTGGAGGTTGACATCCAGGAATGTGGCATGGTTGGTTGAGGAAGACCAGGTGAAGTGGATGGTAGAGAAGGAATTGAGGTTCTGAAGAAAGGAGGATAGGGTGTCCTGGCCGTGAGTCCAGATCATGAAAATATCATCAATGAACCGGAACCAGGCCAGAGGCTTGAGGTTTTGGGATGCTAGGAAGGATTCCTCCAGACGGCCCATGAACAGGTTGGCATAGGAGGGTGCCATGCGGGTGCCCATGGCTGTGCCTTGGATTTGATGGTAAACTTTCCCCTCAAAGGAAAAGTAGTTGTTAAGTAGGATGAAATTGGTAAGGGTTATGAGGAATGAGGTATCAGGCTTGCGTTCAGAGGGACGTTGGGAGAGGTAGTGTTCCAGAGCGGCAAGGCCATGGGCATGTGGGATGTTGGTGTATAGGGAGGTGGCATCCACTGTGACAAGTAAAGATCCAGGAGGC
This sequence comes from Locusta migratoria, assembly GCA_026315105.1. Taxonomy (NCBI): domain Eukaryota; kingdom Metazoa; phylum Arthropoda; class Insecta; order Orthoptera; family Acrididae; genus Locusta; species Locusta migratoria. Next base: position 158,660,911 of record CM048751.1, on the reverse strand, counting down.
AAAGGGGTGGGAATGGTGGAGAGTCGGTGAAGGAAGTGGTTGGTATCCTTGATGTGGGAAGGTAGATTTTGGACAATAGGTTGGAGGTGTTGGTCAACTAGGGCTGAAATTCGTTCGGTAGGCGCACAGTAACCAGCCACAATAGGGCGTCCAGGATTATTAGGTTTGTGGATTTTGGGGAGCATGTAAAAGGTGGGTGTGCGGGGTGCTGCTGGGGTGAGGAGGGAGATGGATTCAGGGGAGAGTTTCTGGGAGGGGCCATAGGATTTTAGTAGGGATTGGAGATTTTGTTGGACTTTGGGGATGGGGTCAATCTGGCACAACTTGTAGGTGGAGGAGTCAGATAGTTGGTGGAGCCCTTCTGCCAGGTAGTCACTGTGATCCATAACTACAGTGGTGGAACCTTTATCAGCAGGGAGGATGATGATGTCAGGATTAGTTTTAAGGTTTTGGATGGCTCTTCTTTCTTCTGCTGAAAGGTTTGAGTTCTTGGGAAGGGACTTGGGAAAGGATGGTGAGGACAAGTTGGATGTGAGAAACTCTTGGAGGGTAACCAGAGGGTGGTTAGGTGGGAGTGCAGGGGGATCTTTGTTGGATGGTGGTATGAATTGGGACAGGCAGGGTTCAATATTGGGATTAGGTAGATTGTGGTCAGAGGGATTGGTGGCAAAGTAGTGTTTCCATCGTAGGGATCGGGAAAAGGAGAGTAGGTCTTTGACAAGAGCAACATGATTAAACTGGGGTGTAGGACTAAAGGTAAGACCTTTGGATAGAACGGAAACTTCAGTGGGGTTTAGGTTTTTTGTGGATAGGTTGACCACAGTGTTCTGGGGTTGTTTTGGTATTGGATGTTGTGGAGTGGTGGTAGGGAGTTTGGAGGGATGAGGTAGGTTCAAGAGGTCAGCTAAGCATGGTCTGGGACCTATGAGGGGCTCACGAGGAGGAACACTGTGGTTCGGATAGGGATTGGATATGGGTGCTCCAAGGCGGCAATATGATGTCAGCAGGCTGGATAGTTTGTGGAGGTGGTGTTTGGAATGCTCCTCCAGTTGCTGGAGAGCAAAGGATTCGATCTGGGAGATGGGATGTAGGTAGTTTTGGTTACACAGTAGTAATATCTTACGGAGGGAGAGAAGGTAGCTAAGGGATTTATGAGCCATGGAGAGGTGATTTTGTAGGACTAGGTTCGTGAGGGATAAGGATTGGTGGAATCTGAAAAGGTGCAGGTCATTGTGGAAGGAGGGGTGGGATCCAGACAATGTAATTTTTAATGTTAGACCATTGGGAGGGATACCATGACTTAGACAGCATTTTAGGAATAGGATGTGGGATTGGGTTTTGGCCAGGGAAAGGGATACTTTCCTGAACTGGTACAGATAGAAGGAGCAGGGTCCATTGGGACAGGGATGGTGCCGGGAAAGTGGAAAGTGAGGAATGATGGGAGAGACAGTGGATTATGATGAACCTGGGAAGAGGTTCCTCAACACGCAAAATACGCACCAGACACGCAAAAGTTCGTAAATTCGCGCACACAACTACACAGATACACACCCAAGCACGCAGATTCACGCCCAAGCGCACTAAATGACGGAAAAAATGCAAAATCGCGAATAAAATCATGCACCAGAACGCAATAACACGCACTAAAACGGGAGGTCTTTTGTATGTGCCTGTCGCAGCTCGTCGCCACGTCTTTGCGGTGAGTAGTAAACTGTCCTCGCTATATTATTTATTCCAACCTGGACTTTCCATTATTATATTTTGCCTAACGGTCTTCCTTCCATCCCATAACCTTTTCCTTTGTTACTACTTTCTATAACATCCCTCTATCAATATTTCCTTCACTCTTGTATTTTCCTATTTTCCTTCTTCTCAATCCTTTGTAACTGTCACATTCCGACTTCCCAGCCAACAATCCCGCCAGCTTTCAACAGAGAGCTTTATAACCACGCCGATTGTTGATGCAGCTTATTCTTCCCCCTTCCAGTTATTCTAATACACTTTTCCTTACTTTCCCTCGTGTATTTTCTCGTAGTTTTGGTCAACTGTATATACATTTATTTTATATTTTTTATCACCTTAGTAATTTATTACGACCCAACTATGCCAGAACCACTTTCGTTTGAACTAACGGGCCCGCCCACAGATATGTACTTGTAATCTTTTATCCCCAGCCACTTATATTAGAATTACGTAAATTTACGTTCCTGTGTCTTGAGTTTTCTGTTCTAGAAGCTCCATTACAGTCTTTCTTCCACGAATTTCCGTACTTACGCGTTGTTTGGATTTTTGTACGCATTTTTGCGGTGGGCTGCTTGCTCCTGTGTGAGATCTCCCGTTTTAGTGCGTGTTATTGCGTTCTGGTGCATGATTTTATTCGCGATTTTGCATTTTTTTCCGTCATTTAGTGCGCTTGGGCGTGAATCTGCGTGCTTGGGTGTGTATCTGTGTAGTTGTGTGCGCGAATTTACGAACTTTTGCGTGTCTGGTGCGTATTTTGCGTGTTGAGGAACCTCTTCCCAGGTTCATCATAATCCACTGTCTCTCCCATCATTCCTCACTTTCCACTTTCCCGGCACCATCCCTGTCCCAATGGACCCCTGCTCCTTCTATCTGTACCAGTTCAGGAAAGTATCCCTTTCCCTGGCCAAAACCCAATCCCACATCCTATTCCTAAAATGCTGTCTAAGTCATGGTATCCCTCCCAATGGTCTAACATTAAAAATTACATTGTCTGGATCCCACCCCTCCTTCCACAATGACCTGCACCTTTTCAGATTCCACCAATCCTTATCCCTCACGAACCTAGTCCTACAAAATCACCTCTCCATGGCTCATAAATCCCTTAGCTACCTTCTCTCCCTCCGTAAGATATTACTATTGTGTAACCAAAACTACCTACATCCCATCTCCCAGATCGAATCCTTTGCTCTCCAGCAACTGGAGGAGCATTCCAAACACCACCTCCACAAACTATCCAGCCTGCTGACATCATATTGCCGCCTTGGAGCACCCATATCCAATCCCTATCCGAACCACAGTGTTCCTCCTCGTGAGCCCCTCATAGGTCCCAGACCATGCTTAGCTGACCTCTTGAACCTACCTCATCCCTCCAAACTCCCTACCACCACTCCACAACATCCAATACCAAAACAACCCCAGAACACTGTGGTCAACCTATCCACAAAAAACCTAAACCCCACTGAAGTTTCCGTTCTATCCAAAGGTCTTACCTTTAGTCCTACACCCCAGTTTAATCATGTTGCTCTTGTCAAAGACCTACTCTCCTTTTCCCGATCCCTACGATGGAAACACTACTTTGCCACCAATCCCTCTGACCACAATCTACCTAATCCCAATATTGAACCCTGCCTGTCCCAATTCATACCACCATCCAACAAAGATCCCCCTGCACTCCCACCTAACCACCCTCTGGTTACCCTCCAAGAGTTTCTCACATCCAACTTGTCCTCACCATCCTTTCCCAAGTCCCTTCCCAAGAACTCAAACCTTTCAGCAGAAGAAAGAAGAGCCATCCAAAACCTTAAAACTAATCCTGACATCATCATCCTCCCTGCTGATAAAGGTTCCACCACTGTAGTTATGGATCACAGTGACTACCTGGCAGAAGGGCTCCACCAACTATCTGACTCCTCCACCTACAAGTTGTGCCAGATTGACCCCATCCCCAAAGTCCAACAAAATCTCCAATCCCTACTAAAATCCTATGGCCCCTCCCAGAAACTCTCCCCTGAATCCATCTCCCTCCTCACCCCAGCAGCACCCCGCACACCCACCTTTTACATGCTCCCCAAAATCCACAAACCTAATAATCCTGGACGCCCTATTGTGGCTGGTTACTGTGCGCCTACCGAACGAATTTCAGCCCTAGTTGACCAACACCTCCAACCTATTGTCCAAAATCTACCTTCCCACATCAAGGATACCAACCACTTCCTTCACCGACTCTCCACCATTCCCACCCCTTTGCCTCCTGGATCTTTACTTGTCACAGTGGATGCCACCTCCCTATACACCAACATCCCACATGCCCATGGCCTTGCCGCTCTGGAACACTACCTCTCCCAACGTCCCTCTGAACGCAAGCCTGATACCTCATTCCTCATAACCCTTACCAATTTCATCCTACTTAACAACTACTTTTCCTTTGAGGGGAAAGTTTACCATCAAATCCAAGGCACAGCCATGGGCACCCGCATGGCACCCTCCTATGCCAACCTGTTCATGGGCCGTCTGGAGGAATCCTTCCTAGCATCTCAAAACCTCAAGCCTCTGGCCTGGTTCCGGTTCATTGATGATATTTTCATGATCTGGACTCACGGCCAGGACACCCTATCCTCCTTTCTTCAGAACCTCAATTCCTTCTCTACCATCCACTTCACCTGGTCTTCCTCAACCAACCATGCCACATTCCTGGATGTCAACCTCCACCTCACTGATGGCTCCATCCACACTTCCGTCCATATTAAACCTACCAACCACCAACAGTACCTACATTTTGACAGTTGCCATCCCTTCCACGTCAAAAAATCCCTCCCTTACAGCCTGGCCACCCGTGGACGGCATATCTGCAGTGACAAGAATTCCCTTTCTGAATATGCTGAAGGTCTCACAAAGGCCTTCACAAACAGAAACTACCCCACAGACCTAGTCCGCAAACAAATCTCCCGTGCCATATCCTCACACACCCCAAATCCTCTTCCTAACACTAGTAACCATCCACAAAAGAGCGCTCCCCTTGTCACCCAGTACTACCCTGGTCTCGAACAACTAAATTCCATCCTTCGCCAAGGTTTTGATTTTCTATCCTCATGCCCTGAAATGAGAGACATCCTGCCCAAGATCCTTCCCACCCCTCCTAAAGTGGTGTTCCGTCGCCCTCCCAACCTTCACAACATCCTAGTTCATCCTTATGCCACCCCGAAACCCAGCTCACTGCCACAGGGATCATATCCTTGTGGAAGACCCCGCTGCAAGACCTGTCCAATCCACCCACCCAGCACTTCCTATTCCAGTCCTGTCACAGGCTTATCCTACCCTATCAGAGGCCGGGCCACTTGTGAAAGCAGCCACGTAATTTACCAACTGTGCTGCAAGCACTGTACAGCTTTCTATATTGGCATGACCACCAACCAGCTGTCCATTAGGATGAATGGCCACCGCCAAACTGTGGCCAAAAACAAGGTGGACCACCCTGTGGCACAGCATGCAGCGGAGCACATGCTTGATTTCAATGGCTGCTTCACAACCCGGGCCATCTGGATCCTCCCATCCACCACCAGCTTTTCTGAACTGCACAGATGGGAGTTATCCCTACAATACATTCTCCGATCCCGAAATCAACCAGGCCTCAACCTACGATAACTTCCCTATATATATATATATATATATATATATATATATATATATATATTCCGTACCTTACAGTTCCTACCTCTGTATCCCAAACCCCGCCTGATTTGAGTGGTGTGTGAATGTGTGATCGTGTGTGTGTATATGTGTGTGTGTGTGTGTGTGTGTGTGTGCATGTGTATGTGTGTGTATGTGGTCTTGTGCACTTGCAGTGTACATGAATTATTTTACTTTACTTTATTTTATTTTATTTTCTCCCCTCACCCGCCTCCCCACTCCATTCCTAAGCTGCATCTCGTTATTCCCATCTAACACATCCCCACCACCGTGACGTAACCTTTCTATCCCCTCCCCCTCCCCTCCCCTCCCGTCCCCGATTCGCTGCAGAGCGTGATTCGAAGTGTGGCAGTCGGAGGTGATGGTTGTATGACTGTGTTGTGTGCCTGTGTGATTGCGTGAGTGCTCTATTTCTGAAGAAGGCCATGGCCGATAGCTGAATGTGTTGTATGTGTGTGTCTTTTGTATGTGCCTGTCGCAGCTCGTCGCCACGTCTTTGCGGTGAGTAGTAAACTGTCCTCACTATATTATATATATATATATATATATATATATAAAATATAAAAAATAGACGAAGATTACTCACCAGGCGAAGGAGCACAGGTGTGACAGCATCACAAATAAATAAATGAATACACACACACACACAATCGCAAGCTTTCGCAACCCAGTTGCGTCTTCAGGCAGTAGGGAATGAGAGGGAAAAGGAAATGATGAGGGTTTTAAGGAAGGGGGTAAGGAGCCATTCCAATCCCGGGAGAGGAAAGACTTACCTTGGGGGGAAAAAAGGAGGGTAAACAAATGCACACATGCCCACACATTCACACAGACACAAGTACACCTAGGCAGACATACTGTCATGCGATATATATATATATATATATATATATATATATATATATATATATATATATATATATATTTACTGCCAGAGTGAAAGTACATACATATAATACTAGAAACAGTACTATGTTAAATATTCCGCATTCAAGATTGTCTCTGATTCACAACAGTCACAAACAACTACCGGTAGGTCTTAAAATTATTTAATAAACTACCACAATCTGTAAAAATCCTTACATTAATTAATTTTAAGACAATGTTAGATGTTTGGTTCAGAAAGACGCCATATTATTCAGTTGAAGAATATCTCCAAAGTATCTTCGAGAATATGCACAATGAGATTAAAATCACAGTTTGATAGCAATTACGATGTATAATTACAGATAATTATTTATGTAAAAAAACCGTAATAAAGTGCACTTATTGTAAATTATATAATCAATTTGTAACCCAGAAAGATAAAATGTATATGTACAACCCCATATGACGAAGCCAATTGCATGATGAACATGCTGAAAGTCTAATAAATAAACAAATAAACAATGTCCCGACTGACTGGCAGACTGACTCATCATCCCCCAGCCCAAACCACTGCAGACGGAAACTTTAAATTTGTGGAGAGTGTTGATCTTACTCTGTAGACGTCATTTAAGAAGATATTTTTCGATATTCTGCCGTAAGGGGGCGAAATAGGGGATTAAACGTTTTTTGAAAATATGTTGCTATTTATGCAATTTTGAAGATAGAACTACAAATTTTCGGATTTGGATTCGGGGTTTGAATTTAAAAGACATATGTTTCGTCATTTTTTGTAATTCAACCAATAAGGGGGTAAAATTGGGGACACAAAAAATTGATTTTCAAAAATATGTTTCTGTTAACTCACATTACACGCTATAACTACGAAACTTAGGATAGGGCCTCTTGATCAGAAGTTAAAAAATAAAAAAAAAAATAAAAAAAAAAAAAAATACACGAATTTCAGAATTTTTGGAAATCAACAAGTAAGATGGTAAAATAGGGAATGTAAAATTCTTTCTGAAAACACGTTGCTATTAAGAAAATCTTGAAGCTAGAGCTGCAAAAATTGATATTTGAATTGTTGGTTAGAATTTAAAAAATACGTGATTCGATATTTCTGTAAATTCAACCATAAAGGGTGTTAAACTAGAAAGGGGATGTTTTTCGAAAAGCTGTTGTTATTTACGCAATTTTGAAGTTAGAACTACATATTTTCAGATTTGGCTTCAGGTTTCGAGTTTAAAAGACACGTGTTTCGGTATTTTTGGAATTTCGTCCAATAAAGAGGTGAAATACGGAATGTAAAAATTGAATGTCAAATATATGTTAACTCAAATTTCAAGCTATAACTACGAAACTTAGGATGTGGATTCTTGGCCAAAATTAAAAAGACACGAGTTTCGGTATTTTTGGAAATTCAACAACGAAGGGGGTAAAATAGGGGATCAAAAATTCTTTTCGAAAACACATTGTCATCAAGACAGGGCCGGCGCAAGCCCAAGTGCCGCCCCGTGCGAGCAGCTAAATTGCCGCCCCCCTCCCCCGTTTTAACACAAAAAGTATGTGGAATTTTTTTAAAACAAATTTGTAGGAAGTGTCAGAAATCAATCGCAAGTTCTGTTTCTACTTTTCAGATGTACCTAGGTCTCGGCCACTGAGTGACCAGTCTCAAAGCTTTTAATATGTGCTTACATTAATAAACCGTCATGTTGACTGTTACGTTCAGCATGACGGAATAGATGTAAACATAACTCAAAGCATTGAGAATAGCCACACTGTGTCCGAAATCTATGTAGATCCGGAAAATAAAAACAAAAATTGCGACTGATTGGTGGCATTCTCTACAGATTTGTACAAAACAGTCGCTGGGCACCAGATCAAAAATTGAGTCAAACCTGATAGAAGAAATCCAGCTAATTTTAATAAGCCTTGGGAATTTACAAAAATGTTCAAATTTTCTGCCTATGGATTTTCGTTTTAGAAGGTGTCAAAATTAACGTTTTGTTTTCTGCGGACGAGAGGGTTTTGTTGCTAAAAGACCATACTTTCTCTGGTTTTCATCAGAATCAAAGCGACTAGTAGTTTATTTAGATGAAACATGGATTCATACGCATTATACAGTAAACAAATGTTGGCAAAGTGATAGTGTGCTAGTAGTATTGTCAAGCAAAGTGCCGGGCAGAGTTTAATTGTTGTTCATGTAGGCGGAGACAGGTGTATCATGGCTCGAAAACCAAAACGTCCGACTATCATTCAGAAACGGATAGCAAAAATTTTCAAAAATACGTCGAGACCTAACTTATGCCAGGCTTACTACCAATGTCTTTACCCCTTGTAATTACTCGCAGCGTATTTACCCATTCGGAATACTTCTAGCCATTGTTAAGTGTTGGACATGTCTGACTGTAGTAATGTTCAACCATTTATCTCCACAATGCAGGAAGAATAAAACACTCGGAAACTGCCATTGAAAGGTATAGCAAATTGTTTCGGGCTTAACATGTAACAGCAGTATCGAACATTGCATTCGAAATACCAAATTAGATTTCGTCTTCTGCAAAATTAGTTGTGAGCAAACGCACGGCGCGTAAAAACAGGCTGGCAGCGCTCCACTCACAAGAATACTGGCGTGTAAGCCTGACTGCTTCGCCCTCTCTTTTCCTCCAGCGTATACACGACGATGCTGCCACAGTGGCGAGGAACTCTATAGCATGTCCAATGCAAAGATATTAGTACAAACTTCGACCAACAGATGGCAGAGAGCAAACTGCTTCTTGCTACTCTTAGTTGCGACTTGCTACTTTTAGTGCTACTGCGCTTCTAAACTGCGACTGAAATCGCAGTCAGAATCCGTAAAGTTGCTACTGTGAATACTGCTACTTCCAAATCACTGTGACTCTTAACAGATACGCGATTTTCGACCCATCCCTAAACGGTACGCATTTGTTGAGACGTCTGCTTCACGCGTCTGTTTCATTTGTTGTCAACTTACAGCAAACGTCGCTCACATGTTTAAAATTCCTCATTATAAAATTCGATTATATACTTCCAGCCCCTGCGGTTTGAGACGCCTATGTATAAGATGAACAAGCTCAGGTGTCTATTCATAGACCTTTCACTTTGATTAAGCTTCAAATAATGCTCATCAAAAACAGATATTTCAAATGTTAACTACAACATGTTTTAGGAAAAATAGCAAATATTTTAGAAGATGGCAATAAAGACGGTTTTCAGTTAAAATTTCATATAACGTGTGTCCAGTTTTTATTGGGTACAGAGATACAACAGCTCTTGGTATGTACAACAAACTGATTTGGATGTTTTGACTGATTCTTTCGTCGGTTCTTGGTGGAGCACCATCTTGACCTTTATTTAAATAACCGGTTTTCGACGTAGTTTAAAGTCTGAATATGTCCTAGTAAGCAGAAAACCGGGTAAGTAAGTGGAAATGAACGTGTAAAACATATACAAAATTCTACTTTTAAGTAAGTATGATGTTGTACTACCAAGAACTGACGGATAAATCAGTGAAAATATCTTGATTTACATTTGCTATACGTTTGTTTGGATTTCATACAAACAGCTAATTCTGTGTAATCAATAAAAATTTTACACGAGTTATATTAAATTTCTAATGCAATTCCTCTATAGTATCACCTCCTATAATGCTTACGACTGAGTCGAAAAACTACGTTCCTCTGAGCAGGAGACAAGTACACATTCTCAAACAATTTCCCGACTTGGAAACAGCCGTGTCCTTACCGAAATTACTTGCTTTGTTGGAGTGATATGTCTTGCATCAGTGGAGTGGAACAGAGCAGGAATTCCGCTTTCGATTGAGGCATACAGGGTCGCTGAAGAAAATCCTCTCTATTGCAAGAAGGTATAATGATTGTTAGTGTAGATTTGAATGAATTTTGAATACGTCTTGTTGATTAACTTTATATTTTTAAAATTCTATGATTGTTAACATGTCAAAAGACAGTTGCACATAATCTCGAAAGTGTGATGCTAAAGCCCTTTTTAAACGACGAACGAAGGTGAACAAGATAGATAATAATCTACTGAAGCGTTCCTAGCGTACTAGCCCTGAACTACAAACTCAAGCAAGATCTTGTGGCAGCGTGCTTAGACGATAAACGTAATCGAACAGTAATACCCGATGTTGAAAGTGAGGTTATAAAAGCCGATTTGTTATGTAGGAAGTCATAATTTAATACTGGAATTGAGGAAACAACGCTAAATGTTATTGACGGCCAAAGAAAACCTTGCAATCGATGTTTTTGGTCAACTTAGTGTGGTAAAGTTCTGGGTAGTGAAACAATATTTCAAAACATTCAGATCTATTTTCAAGGCCAAAAAAAACAAACTTATGAACACATCAAGCAATATTTATAAGAGCGTAAATATAACTTCTTTACTTTATCTACTACGATTTGCCCAATGACATTGTTAATAACGTCATGCACAAATGAATTTTTGTTTTTCATTTGGACTGACTTTTTCATTTAAAATGCTATTTAATGAAAATTGCATCATCAAATTACAACTTATTCAAGTAAACAATTAGCTTCAGTCTTTTCTGTTACGATATTGCAAAGCATTAACCATTTTTCGGTTTCAGATGTAGGCCTACGACCTCGCTTTTCGGTGGACAATAATTGAGATAAATATTTAAGTCGTCATGAAACATTTGCAATTTACCGCTAAACCAAAGTATAATAATAAACTAAAGATTAATAAGACAAGTTTGCCTGCAAACCGTGTAATTGTCGACTACAGTATGAAAATCGCGTGACGAAAATAGGTTAACTTCCGATGTCAGCAGACGACCGTTCAATCAAAACAATCTTCTTGAGCGAACCTGCAAAAAAAAAAAAAAAAAAAAAAAAAAAAAAAAAAAAAAAACTACATGAAGTAAATGTTGCATAACTTCAACAAAGCTGTAAATGTAATTCAAATGTAAAAAGTATTTCGTACCTTCAGCTTGGCGAAATACTCCCATCTCTCGATCTAGCTAGTCTCTCTCTCTGTCTCATTGTTGTATTTTCGTCCTCAGACGAACGAAAGCAACTTGGTAAAACACTCAGCACTTAATATTCGTGAAAAAAAAAACATTCTGAATTCATTGAGGTCCTCTGGTATGAATTACTTCTTCGTTATCTGTATGCAGTACACATCTCATACTTCGTCTCTCCCTCTCAACCAAGGACACGTCCAACTTCTATTTCTTCTTCACGTGGAGTGTTCTAACAAACATTGCCACAGCTCCTGCAACTGCCAACAGTGTAAGCTTTTTAAGTTGAATATTATCAGCTCTGTCATACACCCAAACGCGAACAATCCACATATACAAGCAGTAATAAGCCTGTACATTCGCACAGGCGTTGCTGTTAGTGGTAATCAGACGTGTAGATGGAAGTTTATCGTATTAACGCAACCAAGCCTGTATGATAGCACGTCATTAGTACCGAGTTAGTACGCTTGGAGCGCTACAGCAGACAGTTATCTTTCTTGTGAACTACCGATTGTCGTGTAAACTAGGCATTAACTACAGGGTCATCAGTTCCTAAGGCTTACAAACTAATTAAACTAACTTAGACTAACTTATGCTAAGGACAGCACAAACACCCTTGCCCAAGGGGCGAATCGAACCCCCGACAGCGAATAGCAACGCCCACCGCAGCATGGCACCTCAATGTGCACGGTCATTCTGCCGCAGCTACAAGTAGTATCACAACATTTCATTGTGATAATACTTAAGCTCTATCTATGAAAATTTATATTAAGAGGGAGAAACAACTGGTGCAGACCAACCAGCCTATACATCCGAAGCAGCGGGCGTTAAGCTAGTTTATAAATAAAGACACATCATTTGCCACTCATGACTGGGCAGACTGTGTCAATTTTACTGTATTACAAATAACAATTACTTACGAGAACATAAATGATGATGGTACTTATGTCAATCATATTACAGCAGTTTTCTTAGGTTCCTGTCTAATCATACACTTGCAAATCGGAACATGTTCATGTATAAGCAGCCAACTATTTGTGAAATCGCCACATATTCGAAATAGGCAGCCAACTACGTCTATGTGAGAACGAAGATTACAAATATCATTCGTACTCGCTTCAGTCACAGCAATTCAAAATCTCCAGTTATGTTCCTGAACATTATCACTCTCATATATCATAAGACATACGAAAACAAATAAGCGAGTACTGTAAAATAGAATTGCAATATATTCATATTCTCTTTCTCTATTGTATTTTTAAGGTACGTTGACATTAGACACAAAAACGGCGCCATAGCATGTGGCATTACAGCTTATATGGAAGTGGTGCTGTCACAGCCATTTCCACTCGCACCTGTCCGAATCCTGGTTGCATGGCTGCCAACATGGGTCAGCTGAGATTTTTCGAACAGACGTTGGTGTTGTCATTTAGGTTATCGTATTAGAATTGATATAAGACTACAATAAGATGGAAATAATGTGTAAATGTTGTTGTTTGGAAATGTATTTTCGGTATAAACAACACTCATATATGAAAGGCAGGTATAAATCAAGTAGCATATGTAAACAAATCTCTATTACTGAACCAATTACGAATGAAAAAAAGTAAATTTCGATTGGTATCTGCTTATCAACCTTTGTAAGAAAGTCTGATATCAACATTAGAAATGCAGTACTTGCTCAAGTAATAATATAAGTGTCATTGTGATATTTGACAACTGACCATTACCTGTCATCTCTTCAAACTTGATACTTTGTCATCAAATAGAGTTCAGTGTTCTGATGTAATGTTCTAGTTGCTATTTGCAATGTAATGGACACTTATTTGAAACCTAATATAGCTACCTACACTTGCTCACAGTTAAATATGACTACTTTTTAATTTATATCGAACTAGCAAACCACACAATGCTTCGTAGTAGCTAATGTGTATGGGTTATATGCCCCAATCTCTCCTCTTCTTCTCCCTATGTCTATCCCTTCCTCCCTCCTCTATTTTCAAATCGCCTCCTCCCCCTGTCTTTTTTCCATCACCTTCACACCGCTCCCTCCTACCCACACCATATCCATATCGTCCACCTCCTATCTGCGTCTATATCATCCCGCCTTTTCAAATTCATTTCATTCCCAATCTCAATATCCTCCTCCACCTCCCTCTGATCTTATTTATTGTTATTGGGGCCCTGAATTATAATATAAGTCCAATTGGATGGGTAAATCAATTGGAAACGGTTTATTAGAGGAACCTTTCGAGTTGCTCTATCTGTGAGGTTAGTAGCTTCAATGGCCGTACTTTCAATGATTTTATTGTATGAACAGGCATGATTATACATGTAAATATAAAAAACTCTCCTGTTTCCTATTAGAAATGAGTGGAAAAAGGGAAACAAAACCGCACAATTTTACAGCGCAGCTTAGCAAGTTTTTCTCACAGTGAGCAGAATAGAAATGCTTTTTATAACTTGTGTATATCTTCTTGAGAGCCTATGAGTTGAAAACAAAGTAATTATAGCATGATCATATTTTAATGATTGAAAGTCCTTATGAAACAAAATAATTAACTAAAATACAAATACGTTATGGAATTCTTTGTGTTGTGTTCATTGTAATGCTTGTTGATGAATGATATTTTTTGTCTTTCCGTCCGGAGAGAAAACAAACAGTGCAGATGGTTTACCAACTCTCAAACACGTCACATAAAACTGGCCATGTGAAAAACACGGCGATTCAAGATTTAATCCACAAACTTCCAATGACTGGTCATGCGCTTTATTAATCATCATTGCGAATGCAAGTTGAACTGTAAACTGGACACGCTGAAATTGAAATGGCAAGTCAGTTGGAATTAGTGGTATTCTCTTCATAGTAAATAATATTATTTCGATAATCCACATAATAACTTAGTTTCAGACACATTAAACTTACTGAGGAAGATGATGTTTATAATGTACTCTAGCATTGATAACGCCGTCTCCCTTTAATCTAACCTCCTTGGCGTATTTGTTTGCTACGATGTAGCGTCTTTTGTCGCTAGGCAAGTAACCAATGAATAAGCTGATTCTTGTAGAATCTAGAAAATGATTCGATCTGGAAGAGTACTTTCAGTTTTATCGCACATAACATGGGAACACAGTCGAATGCGACAAAAAGTATCCTATGTCCGTCTCTTGCTTCTAAGCTACCTCCCTACCAATTTTGAGCCAAATCGGTTCAGACGTTCTTTACTTGTAAATAGTGTAACTAACACGACTTTCATATATTTAGATTTTGAGGTTATGCTTTGTACAACTACACTGACAGTTAGTGTAAAGCAGTTCATTCCCTTAATTAACAAGTACACTCAATCAGAAATTACAACATGAACCTTGTCACTTCCTTTCTAAAATCCATGTGAGAAATGAAAATACCAATTCCAGAATTCAAATTCTTTATTCATCCAGAAAATCTTTACAGATTATGGGATGGCTCCATGTGTACACGTGCACACACACACACACACACACACACACAAACATACACTGATATTACATGCAACATCAAAATGTCTTTCACTAGTGCAACAGATTAATTCCATTTGGTCATGCTTTAGGAGCAGTAGTTGTTTTTACACAGTCTTGAATCAAGTTTATTGTACTACATGTGATCTAGAAATTCTGCCACTGAATAGAAGCAGTGATCCAATAAGAATGCCCTTAGGGATTTACAGAATAGTGAAAATGAAGGACTAAGTTTTATTTTCTGTGGAAGACTACTGTATATTTGTGTAGCACGATTTGTAGTGGATTATTTGAAGGCTGCTGTCATTACTGCCTAAATATGAAGATGTTCTTTTGTCTATAGTCATGGTCATGTACACACAGATTTTTGTTTAACTCTGTTAGATTTTTCCTTGCATGTTTGAAAGTTATGTACAGAAGAAAAAGGATAGACCCTAGTATGGATTCTTGGGGTACTCCACTCGTAATTTCGCCTGATCTGAAAAACAAGTTCTAGAGCTCCCATTCAGTTCAGGGGTTATCAACAATTTCTATCCGATTTTTTAGATGTGAAGAGAACCATTCTAGAGGTGTGCCTCTAATGCCATACTTTTGGAGTTTTTCTAACAGGATTTTACGGTCTAAGATGTGAAAAGCCTTACTTAGATCTAGGAAGATGCCACCAGCATTTTGTTTATTATCAACTGCTTCTAGAGCATTTTGTAATACATTGTAAATGGCACTAGCTGTAGATTTATATTTCCGAAAGCCATGCTGGGCTTCAGATAGGATTTCATTCTTGTCCAGGACTTCTATTAATCTGCTGTACATTATTCTCTCAATTAGTTTGCCAAAAACTGATAATAGAGTAACTGGTCTATAGTTTTCTATATTCGATTTGTCACGCTTTTTATAGATAGGGATCACTTTGCAAGTTTAAGGGAGTCTGGAATGGTTCCTGTCAAGAAAGATGAATTGATTATATCTACAACAAGTGGTACCGCAATAGCATTTTGCTGCAGATATTATTTCATTTGGGGTTTGTTTCAAAAAGATAGATTGAGTGAAGGCAAGAATTTACTGTGGTTTGGTGGTTGATTGGGCTGTTTCTATGGTTATATATTATTAAATGTTTTGTATTGTCTACATAGTACTGTCTGAAGAGATTTACAATCTGTTGGGGGTCAGTAATTCTATTGTTGTCACAGTTAAGGGTGGTATTTCCTTTTTTCCTGTCTTCTCTTTGCTTTGTAACTTCCAGATTGCTCAGATTTTGTTTCCTGACTCTGTTATGAACTTGTCATTGGCTATTATTTTTGGTTGTCTTAAACTTTCCTATATATTTGAGTGTACTTAGAAATGTAATTGTTCATGATGGGGAATATAGTGTGGGTTTTCTTGTAAATGAGCATGTTTCTTTTTGTGTTGCTTGAGATTCTTATGCCTCTTGTTATCCATGTATTCGCTTTTGTGGTTGTATTCCTTAGGATCCGTGTTATCAGAGGAAATGCTATTTCATAATAATTTTTGAAAATATCAGAGAACTTTTAAACTTTTTGTTGGTGTCATGCAGCTGAGTAACTTCATCCCAATATTCTCCTGCTAATAAATGATTTAATGAGTCTATGTTCTCTGTGTGAAACCTTCTTGCAGTAACAGTTCTTGTATGGGTTTGATTGGGCAGTGGATAGTCTGAGAGGGTTATCACTTGGTCATCATGATCACTAAAACTTTTCTTAAGAACTTTTTCAGAGCAGGTTGTGTTTACAAATATTTGGTCTGGGGTTGTAGCTGTTGTTTTTGTTATTCTTGTTGGGCTTGTTACTGTTAATTTTAGATCAAAAGTATCTGTTAGGCTCAGTAATAATTCTTTTCTCCTACTTGCTACAAGAAAATCAATGTCGGAATCCCCACATAATATTGTCGTTCTCTTATCTACATGTATTCCATTTAGTAACATTTCTAATTTATTGAGAAATGACTCAAAGTTCCCATCGGGATATCAGCAGATGCATATGATAAGTCTTATTGTACCACTATCTTCAATGACTGTTGCATCAACATCTTTTTCTGTATTGAGGTGTTGGAAACTATCAACAGTTTTGTATTCCAAGTCTCTTCTAACTAATATTGCAGTTCCCCCATTTTTGTGCTTACTTTTAAAAAAGTAATTTGCAGTGGTGTATCCAGGTGCATAAAATGAATGTATCTGATCTGCCTTTAGCCAGTGTTCTGAGAGACACACATCACTAACTGACTGACGTTCAGTATTCTGTAAGATCTCAAAGTCTAAAACCTTATTTGATATTGACTGGACATTTTGGTGGAGTATGGAGAGAAAACTATCAGTTCTATTAATTTATTTGCTGAAGTTTAAATCGAGATTCGCATTTCCTAAGGGCATTATTATTACATCACTTACTTCAGCTTAGTTTTCTGAGTTTTTGTCCATACAATTCGCCTTTGCAGGTGCTAGGGATCTTCTTTTGCCATGTTGACTTTCGAGTTGAGGCTGCTTCATTTTTGCTGTTGATGTTGACTTCTTGCACCTTGTTATTTCTGTATATTTCTTCAGTTGGTTGTTACTTTCTTGGTGTTAGATATTTCAGCTCTGGACTTTAAGGATGCCAATTTTTGTATCATGCACTTTTTCACTGGTACTGGACTAAACACGCCAGTTTCGTACTTTAGAGGTATGACTGATGAGATGTCGTATTCCAGACATAATGTTTCGCCTATTATTTCGAGAATTTTGTTTGTGACAATTTTTCCCTCCTCTGTTTATATGACGTCCGTGATTTGTGTGGAATCTTCTTCCAAGTTCATTGATGTTCACATATTTTACATTCTCAAATCGGCTACAGATATTTTGAATTTCTACGTTTGCTTTACGTATCTCATTGTTTACACAGGACCAATCTGGAAAGTCATGACGATGTGAAACTGAAAAGACAATTCCATTTGTGTTTCTGAATTCAAGCAGTCTTCCTTTAAGACAATTCATGAGTTCTTTTGTGCTATTCATTTCTTTGTCGTTTGTTCCACCAAGGAAACCAGAAAAATCATTTTTGTTCAAGTTCAACAATTTTTCGTGACTAGCTGCCGTCACAGCTGCAAAACTGGCACCGGGTTTCACAATGCCATTGATTTTGTGAGCACTTCCTTACTTAATTCGGTGATTATCCCTTGTCCCTGACTGTCTCCGTACAAGTCAATTTGTATTGTTTGCGTTAATGAATACACTACCAACAACACACTTATTTTCCGCATTTGTAGAATTAAATAGACTGTTGGGTAATCACTCAATAACACCTGTTTAGTCGCACACAAATATAAAGCATAGGCTGCATAGGAACATAATAAAATACGAAAATCAACTACACTATGCTCAAAAAAATTTTGTCCTGCATTTCGATGTCTAACTATAACTGTTACCCAACAAACCATGCTTAAAAGCACATATTTTGGAAAGATCATTAATTTGATGAGCAATGAGAATGCACATTGTTTGTAAAACATAGGCATAAATACACGAAAACATCAAATTCCTCAATAGCCATCAAATAAAGATGATGGAGGTTTGTTTTGATTCTAACAAATGGCGTCACAAAGTACAAATGACCTGAACTTTGTCAAGTGGCGACAGTTGAGTGGCGCCACCCATATATTTGCAATTGACACTAGCATTTTCCGTGATGTAAGCCAAATGGTGCCGTTTTTGTGGCCAGTGTCAAAGTACCTTTAGACCTTTTATGCTTCTGTCATAAATTATTGATATACGCTTGTAATTGACATTTAATGTACCAAAGCGAAGCGTCTGTGACAAATCTGTAATGTACTATTCCAGTTCAAAAAGTATATTGTCATGATATGCACTTCGGAATGAGGCAGTTTACGTTAACGTCACGCTACAAGGCACACCTTCGTCAGCACACAGGACAAGCTGCTTAACGTGATTTGGACTTTCAGAGCTCTCTAGCGACAGTTTTCAGCGCGCAATCGTCGTATGCTACAGATCATTTGGAGCGCGAAGCACACACATCGAAGAGTACATGTTTAAAATGGATCCTACTGAATTAGCTGTTCTGGCGTTATTAGCTATTGTCGAAGGTGAGAGGAGAAACCCTCGCAAAAAATTATGGGTACAGGAGTGGATTCATCGGAGAAATAATTGCAGGAGAATCATTCATAGGCAATATTTGATCTTCCGATACCACCCATCTCCTTTGACCCATGACGTCAGGCACAACATCACGATGATAACCTCAAGCGATAGCTCCTTACTTAACAGCCATATACGACCGCCCTCTCAAAGAAGGATCTGTACCAAAAGATTGGAAAGTTGCACACATCACACCCATATTCAAAAAAAGGCAGTAGGAGTAACCCATTAAACTACAGGCCTATTTTATTGACTTCAATTTGCAGCAGAGTTTTAGAACATATCCTGTATTCAAATATTATGAATTATCTCGAACAGAATGATCTATTGGCCCAAGGTCAACATGGATTTAGAAAATATCGTTCATGCGAAACACAACTAGCTCTTTACTCACACGAAATGATGTGTGCTATCGACAAGGGTTCGCAAATTGATTACGTATTCCTTGATTTCTAGAAGGGTTTTGACACTGTACCTCACAAACAGCTTTTAATCAAATGGCGTGGTTACGGTATATTGCCCCAAATTTCGACTGGACAGGGGATTTCCTATCAGAGAGGACACAGTTCGTAGTAATCGATGGTAAGGCATCGACTAAAACAGAGGTGATATCGGGCGTTCCACTGGGTAGTGTTATTCGTCCTCTGCTGTTCCTTATTTACATAAACGATTTAGGGGAAAATCCAAGTAGCTCTCTTAGGTTGTTTGCAGATGACGCCGTCATTTACCGACTAGTAAAATCATCTGAAGATAAAAAAAAACTTCGGAACGATTTGAATAAGATATCAGTATGGTGTAAAAATTGGCAGTTGACTCTAAATAATGAGAAGTGTGAAGTCGTCCACAAGAGCACGAAAAGAAATCCGTTAAATTTTGTTTACATGGTAAATCAATCAAATGTGAAGGCCGTAAATCCACAAAATACCTAGGAATTACAATTACTTCTGACTTAAATTGGAAAGAACACGTAGATAATGTCGTGGGAAAGGCGAACCAGAGGCTGCGATTTATTTGGCAGAACCCTTAAAAGATGCAACAGAAGTACTAGAGAAACAACATACACTACGCTTGTCCGTCCTTTTATGGAGTATTGCTGCCCAGTGTGGGATCCTTACCAGGTAAGTTTGACAGAGGACATCGAAAGAGTCCAAAGAAGGGCAGCTCGTTTCGTATTGTCACGATACAGGGGAGACAGCGTTACAGAAATGAAACAGGATCTGGGATGGGAATCATTGCTGCGGTGTGGGCTACTTACGAAACTGCAATCGCCATCATTCTCCTCCGAATGCGAAAATATGTTGTTGACTGCCACTTACGTAGGTAGAAATAATCATCAGAATAAAATACGAAAAATCAGAGCCCGAACGGAGAGATTCAGTTGTTCATTCTTCTCGCGCGCTATTCGAGAATGGAATGGGAGGTAAATAGTATAACAGTGGTTCGATGAACCCTCTGCCAGGCACTTAAATGTGATTTGCAGAGTATCCCATGTAGATGTAGATGTAGACATTCATATTTCAATGCGAATGTTATGTGGCAATGATGACAACATTAAATAAATAACTATACAAATATAATGTAAGCAAGGAAAAAAATAAGTATAAGAACTTAACAGGGTTACTGCAGGAATTAAGGGGTTTTGGGTGGTGAAATTCTGAATAAAAAACAATAGGAATAGCAATATTGACATAAATTGAAACTTGAAGATTTTTGTCGCACTTTTTTGGAAGCATTTTTTTCTCGAAAAAGACTCCATTCCCTCGGTTTCGATTGTTAACAAAAGAACATCACAAAACATAACTTCCCTTTTACACTTCGCTAGTCTCTCTCGTCATATTTCACCTCATTTAGAACTTAATTATTACGAAAAAAAGCGCTCCTGAAGCTACATGGTATTCTAGAACTTAATTAAACGAGCCGTTTGAAAATGGTGATTTTGTGTTTACATTGTCTGGAAGTGCTATTTACATAGAGTGAAACGTTATCATTGCAATTTTTTGATGTTTCAACTGTTTTATTATTGCTATTTCTATTGTTTTTCTATTCATTATTTAAGGACTGTTCTTCCTTCGTGGCTTCAGTAAAAGGCACATTTGTAAGTCATGCAGTAGCCATGTTGCTAGAAGTAAACAATAAACTAATCTGAAGTAGGAAAGGTTGGAACACTGCGTTGACAGTGTTCTTGCTTCTTATTGATCCGACTTAATGTGGCACGTTACAGAAATATAGCACAACTTTTTTGCGTTTCACACAAGAAAATGGTTCTTCAACAGGAAAAAGCAGGACGTGACGTCATAAATCTTGGACAGTGGCACGTCAACGTTAGGTATCTCATCATGTGCCAACGGCTGATTACGATCTGACCACAAACGTGCGATCTACAAAGCGGTCGGTCGCCCATTGCTGCGATCCATCTCTCACGTGTGGGGCACTCGTGTAGTGATAAAAAACAAAAAACAACGGTCGAAATTTGCGATGTGCTTCAGGTACCTTCAAATGCCCTTTAGCGAGTGTTAATCCCTCTAAAAGTCCAAATCTACAACAATTTAGCAAATGATCGATTCAGACGAAGTGGCGGCACAGCAGTTTTTTCTCTGGATATTAAATCCTGAGCTTTTTTCGCTGGTGATGGTCTCTGTTGCAGAGTAGCCAAGTACTTAGTGCTGCTACTATATGTTAGGAGCCAACATGGAAGTAAGTGCGATGTATTGGAGCTGTTGTCGGATTTGTTTCACTCTCTGTATGTGCTCGCTGTTGGGTTAGACAGTATGATGTATGAATTTTACTTCAATAAATATAAGTATAAGCATTTATCACACACTATGACCTTATGCTATGTTAATGAATTATTCAAATGGTTCCTAGCCAATACTCTGTCCATAAATCTAAAAAAAAGCACTATATACAGATAGGATATGTACATGGTTACCTACCAGTATAAGGCTTAACTATGACAACAAGAAAATAGGAGAGGTTGAAAGTGTCAAATTCATCAGATTACAGCTTGATAATAAATTTACCTGGAAGGAGCCTACCACAAAACTGCTGAAGTACCTAAACAAATCCCTCTTTGCTATCAAATGTTGTCTGACATGGAAGATACAAAAATAAAACAGCTAGCGTATTATGAATACTTTGACTCCATAATGTCATATGAGTTTATTTTCTGGGACAACTCACTATGTCAAGCTAAAGTTTTCAGAGTGCAAAAACTTGTCAGATGAATCATTTGTCGTATCAACTCAAGTAAGAGCAACATGTAGAGGGCTATTTAAGAAACTGAGGATACTAACTACTGCTTCCCAAAACATTAGTTTTCTAATGAAAAATTTGTCATTAATATATATATAAACCAAAAGCTCAGTTCATGGCATCAATACTAGAAACAAGAATAACTTGCATAAAGATTTAAAGTACACACTTTGGCTCAGAAACTTGGCCACTCTTCAGCAATAAACGTTTCAATAGCACGCCGGCAGCCTTAAGAAATTTAACTCACAATAAAGTTAGTTTGAAAAGAGTCTAAAGGATTTTTTGGTGAAGAAGTCCTTCTACTCCACTGATGAATTTCTTAACAGAATTGACGGATGTATGTTCTTGTATGTAATTTTCACAAGTGTGAATATTGTGTTCAGTCTGACTTCAGTAGTAATTTTGTGCAGAATGTGATCACTGTAAATAAGTGTAAAAAACGAAACAATCCTAAGAATCATAACATGCACCCAGTAATTCAACATTTAGTATGTAGTAATAACTTTTATGTCCTTTAAAATGTAAACATTTTTAAGATATGTAATTGCTTTTTTTATGAATTCCACATCCACAAGGGCAATTATTATATTTGTAATTATACCTTCTTCATCCTAGAGGATCTCCTCAATTTGTATCTTTTAGAATGAAAAGTACATCAAATCTAACATAATTTTATGAACATATATATTTTCCAAAACCATGGCCCATACTGGAGGCCGAAAACAGACAACTGAAGATTTCCAATAAATCAGTACCATGAACAAACAGCATTCTGGGGTTTCGTTATTTACTTTTACTTCAATTCTATGTTTTCTGTATTACGAATGGAAGTAAATTTATGCTGTTCAGCAGTGAATATGCTGAAAAGACATTTCCTTACAGATTAAATTGAGATTTATGTATCTACCAGGAAAATTCATCAAAAATATTGATGTTATTCCTACGTGCTCGCTCCTCCTTGAAATGTAGGCAGAAAGGGGCGAATTTTAGGTAGTAGTAGAAAACAGAAGAGATGCAAATATCCTAGAAAATGGATATACAGTTGATGAATAGAGCTTTCTTCACATACTAATCGCAAAAATTCAAAACAATGTACATTTACTGGATATAAAAATTCAAAAGGCTGAATAGAATATGCAGGTTACCTGAACATACACTTTTTAGGGTATTTTATATCTCCTCTGGTAACATAAAAAATATTGGACTAACATGCTGAATAACTCCTCCCTTCTGTGGAAAAATGAGCATGTACGATTACACTAGTGTTATTGATGAATCTTGCTTACAAATTAACCTCATTTTTACCTGCAACGATATTTCGTTTCAGCATTCTCACCACTGAAAACTGGGAATTTTTCTGCAGTACTTATTATTGGTGTACAGGAGTCATTTGATATGTCTGTACGAACAGTTTCATACAATACACAGTTCAAAATAAAATTTTCATTAGAAAATGATGATTCACATTTGTTTATTATAATTTCCAGATGACAGAAAACAAAGCATTGAAATTAAAGTAAGTAAAATAACAGGGTAGTCGGCAGGTTTCGACATTGGACACCTTTTGCAATCTACAACACTTTCTCGTTACACTACCACAACACTCTTTCTCAAAAAACAAAAAAATCAATAAGATATATTCATCAGGTGATAATCGCTTATAATCACATTCATTGAAGTAAAATTCATGTTACATATTGTCTCATCAAACAGCAAACACTGACAGAGTCTGTAACAAGTCCTACAATAGCTAATGTACGCTGCAGTTATTTTCCATCATGAACTCATTGCATCAGATATCTAGTGTCACTAGTGGGTACTTGTGACGATTGCCATCTGTGACCGCAACCCTCATGACCCAAGAAAGCTCAACATTAAACATCCAGTGTTTTTTGACCATGTGATTGAAAACCGATTTATTACATTGCTTTTCATTTATCTAGCCATGAATTTTCTTATAAAATTAGGGTATACAAGTGCATTATATTAATTGTAAAGTTATGATTGGGTTTCACCATAAGTGTCATATTGATTGTATATTATGTCCATATGCTGTTTTCAGGGGTCAATTCTTCATACTAAAATGCAATTACTTCAAAATGTTCAGTGCACTGCTCATTGGATGTGCCGATTACGTCTTATAGATCCCACAGCACCAAAGTTCAGATCAGTGTTACCTTCATATCTTGTGGATGTAGAAACTTCTTATAAAACTGCATCTGCATTATCAGCTTACAGGAGTCCCTAGAATTCATTCAGAATATGTGCGGCTGGAGTAATGTTCTCCATTTTGTGTGTGCATCAAAATTAAAGCAAGAATTCAGAGCGAACACCAGGTATGTGAATAAAACTGTTTAATTCAGCATAACTTTTACCTTACAATGCATCACAACAATAAATACATTGGTGCCCAAACTGGCATAGTGACGTCTTCATAAACTATTACTGGAGCTTTTGTGGGGCCTCCATTTATATACTTTGAACAATGCCATGCATTGTTATAACTATTAAAGATAGGAAAACCAAAGAATTTTGCAATATTATGAGAAGCTAATATGAGATCTATATCCAAAAATTAAGGTATTAACCAACGTACATCAATTCATGATTTCATAAATATAATTACAGATCTGAAATATGCTTAACTATAAAATACAACAATACATTGGTCATTTATACCAATATCTTGAAAAACAGTGAAGGTCAAATGTTCATATCATTTACAGAAAGATGAAATATGATATTAGTTGTTTTACTGGATACAAGAACATCAAAGTATTTTTTATAGTTTTAGTTTATCTACAATGGTGGCCATGCTGGCAAGTTTATACTTGCAATATTGATCAGGTTTGTGTTTTCATGGTCAGTTCCTACTCAAACATACAATATAGTATTTATCTAAACAGATATTATGTTTTATTTTTTGTTCAAATGTTCTGATGTATGAAATAAATATTACATGCCTATAGTTTCGAAAATATCATGCAGTTTACCAACTGAATGATTAATGAGTACCTCCTTTAATTCACCTGTAAAAATGGCTAACACAGCATGGAGTTAGATGTAGATGTAGTTAAGGACATCCTTATGTGGTGCAGTTAAACATCCCTACCAATCTCATAAGTCGACATATGATTTCTGGCATCTTTGATTCAGCATGCATACATTAAAATGACATCACTTATTACCAAACAAGTGTGCAATGAAAGCCACTCTTTCTCTCCCACCTAGACTGTCTGCCTTTGCTTTCCCTCTAACTGGTGTTATATCCTTTCTCTTCTACAGTCACTATCTCTCTCTTATTCTCTTTTAGTTCAATAAGGTTAATATTAACATATGACAATTTTTGGCGAGGAAGACTGTATGAGAATTGAGACCGCTGGTTCCTAATGTTGTATTTTTCAACTAGTTCCTCTATTTTCTTTCTAACAGCAGCATGTTCTAAAACAACTTCTGTATGTCAGAGAATACTTTGACAATTTCTCGTTATGCTTTGATATATTTTCAGAAAGGGTTTTGAGATGTAATTGGCAAGCTACAGAGCTAAATGTTTACCGTTTTATCACCCAAATAGCAAGTTAAACGAATTCTTTCAATAGAATCTTAACCAAATACAATGAAAGAATCCCTGAGACGGATTTTCGTCTCAAATATGTCAAGACATTATTGATAGAGCTGAAGCATTGAATTAAAATTTGTAGTGCGGCCGGGAATCGAACCCGGACCTCCATGCTTACTAAGCAGACGTCTTAACCGTTAGACTACCACACCATTAACGATTAAGGCGCCTCGGAATAGTCTATGTACGATTTCCCCCACAACAAAGAAGCTGAATTAAAGTTTGTGTTGTGGAGGGAAATCGTACATAGACTATTCCGAGGCGCCTTAATCGTTAATGGTGTGGTAGTCTAACGGTTAAGACGTCTGCCTAGTAAGCATGGAGGTCCGGGTTCGATTCCCGGCCGCACTACAAATTTTAATTCAATGCTTCAGCTCTATCAAGAATCTTAACCGTTAAATGCCAGCTTGCGGCTTCTGAGAATGGGTAGAATAAGATACATATTTCTATATAAAGTAAGTTATGATAGAAGACCTATACATTGCTAACAATACAAAACAAATAGTATTACATCATAAAATGCGCAAATAAGCAAGATCACATGGCCACAAAAATAAAACCTGTTAATATGCATTTTATGAAAACATATAGAAAAAGGAAGTCTGGTCATTTATCGAAGGAAGACGTCAGACGTCAGACAGTAAGATTTCCAAAACAATTTTTTAAAGAATAGAGGTCTTAAAACTGAATGATAATTACTTAATAATAATCGCCTACTCCACTTAGAAAGGTGGGGGGGGGGGGGGCCAACCGAGTTCCTCTACTGGATTGCATCTTATAAATATAGAGAAGATGATAAGTTTCATGGCGGATGAAACTCTATCTCTCAGCACAATTGGCACCTTTTGTACCCAAATATTATGGTTGTTCGTGTCTATCTTGATAACAGATAAAGATTTTCGAAATTTGGAAAATGACATTTGGAGATAAATGTCTAAAAAAATGTTTATCAAAACTAAACATATGTGTCTTAAGGGAGTTACCACGATTCATTATTCATAACATTGAATATAAAATGGACTTTGAACTGCACATTGTAAATTAAAGATCTGCTCTTTACACCGAAACTCTGGCAAAACGGAAAAATGTTTAAGACGTAATATATGTATTTTTTTGCCCTGCAAAAAAAGAAAGAAAGGAAACTGAATACCCATTGAAGATTTTAAAGTTGTCCCCATCACCAACTCAAAGCGTATTGGGGGGGGGGGGAGGCGGTACGTGGACAATTGCAGTATCATTGGATGACCCATCATACAAACGAATTAGTATTTCACTGTAACTTTAAAAACATTACAGTGTAATACAATCCAGCTGCTGCTCAAAATGGCCACTGCAAGCAACGTACTAAACGAATTAGAATTTATCTTTTTAGATCCAACGTGTTAGTAATGCTAATAAATAAGGTTATCATAAGATTTAAAAACATAGTTTGAGAATATAATCTCAGAACAACAGTTGGGGAGAGAAGTACACAGTGAAACAAAAATTACCCTTTTGATTGTTTCGTATAAAATACTACTCACAAAACAAATTTTCTTTGTTTACTTGAAATAACAATACTCTGTCAATATTTTGGAACAAAAAAATAATAATTTTGCTACTAATCAGTAAGTGAAATAACAATTTTAAACAACTTCTCTGTGTACCGTGTATAGTACACAGTGAAACAGCTGCCATTTTTATATTTATTACTTGCTGAGTGTTAAATATAGGTACAAAGATTAACATATACTAAATTTTGTTCAGTGAATATTAAGTCCACCAAAATTGATTGGAAAACGAATATACTGGTGACTGGAGAGTCTATTAGCAACCACAGGTAACACAGGTGGCAAAATCATTGCAATGTCATGTGAAACACAGACTATGTCTTCTGCAACTGGGTATACAAAACCAGTAACTTTTTTTTTCTTTCCTTTTCTAAAGCTACAAGACTTCATACTCAGTAGCATAAACTACTGACTTCAAGACTTTAGCTTCAAAATATACATTTTTTGGAATTTCACCAAAATTCACGTCCCGGTTCAAGTTAAAAAGATGTAATGATACACTTATCTCTGTTTCACTGGATCTTTGTCACTTTCATCACTTTCACTTGAAACTGTTTTACTTACACACCAGTTATTTTTTTATTGTACACTCTCTTCATTCTTCTTTTCTTCCAGCTCTGTCCTTTTTCTCTAAAATCTTTTCTTCATTAATGGCTCGCGCTGGTGTTAGGAGGAGTCATACATGCATGGCCCTCTTTCACTGTGTACCACTTATATATGTTTCACTGTGTACCGAAGTCACCATAAACTAAAAAGTTAGACACATCTCTTGATCTACGTATCTACCAAATTTAAAACTGGTTAATATATAGCTAAAGATGTGAATCTTATCACAAAAGTTAATATTTCTTTTAGCTGTATGTTGTAACAAAAAAGTAAACTTACAAATAGACGTTAACTGTAACTTCTGGCCAACGAAAAGCAATAATAACGTATAGAAACAAGAATAATCAACCAAATTGTCCACCATTACAGTAAAAAATGTATCTTATCACAATAAAAAATATACAAGGAAAGCAACAAGTAGAAAAAAAATACTAAAAACAATTGAGATGGAATGTTTCACTGTGCACCATGTTTCATTGTGTACTACTCTCCCGTACACCACCTGTTCAGATTCTTTGTGATCTCTCAAAGGATTATGATTGTGTAAACCGTAAAATTCTTCTAGATAAGATTAAGCATTGTGGTATTAGTGGGGCAGTGCACGAATTGTTTTATTCATACTTAACTAGAAGAGTATAGGCAGTTGAAATAAGTGGTTCAGGTAAAGCTATCAATAGTGCGGTTCCCACAGAGTTCGTTTTTGGGTTCTTGGCTGTTTCTGATATATATATATATATATATATATATATATATATATATATATATATATATATATATATATATTAATGATTTGCCATTTTATATTCATGATGCTACAAGTTTATTTCTTTTTGCTGATGATGGTAGTATGGTAATCACACATGACAAACAAGAATTAACTGATGAAATTGTTAATAATGTCTTTCACAAAATTATCAAGGTGTTCTCTACAAATGGACTCTTATTAAATTTTGATGAAACATAGTATATACCATAGCGAACGGTAAATGGCATGGGATTTTGCAGGGTATCCTGTGTAAATGTAGACACCATTAATAAATAAAGTCTATGAACAGAAGTCTGTAGCTAAGGGAGAATACTCAAAGCTTTTAGGTGTGTGCATTAATGACAACTTATGCTTTTAGGGTTACTGGGGTTGGGGTTACTTTTGTTGAGAAACATCTAAGTAATTTAAGTTACTATACATATTTTCATTCAGTGCTTTCATATGGCGTCATATTTTGAGGTATTAATCATTGAGCAAAAAAGCAGTCCTTGTCCAAAAATGTGACTTTGTAATCATTTCTGGAGCCCAGCCAAAATCTTCCTGCAGATACTTTTTTAAAGATCTAGGGATCTTCACAGACGCTCCATAATTCCATATTCACTTATGAATTTTGTTTTACCAAACCCAAACCACTAGTAATAGCAGAATGCATAGCTGCAATATTACAAGAAAATATGATATAAACCATTGAAGGTTAAGTCACACATTGGCACTGAAGGGGGTGAATTATGTTGCCACAAAAGTCTTTCGTCACTTACCAAATAATATCGATTGTTGTAGTGTAACCAGTTGCACTACATCTTATGAACAGACATAAGATCGCCAGTTTTATTAGGGACTTCTGGTAATCAGATATTTCTTTTTCGATTATTCCTTACCCTACAGGTAATCTGCTGGGAAATCTACTTGCTGCTACCACCTTGGAAGACTATGCTTCAAAATATATATATACTGTTTTGGAGTGTCACAGTTTTAAGAACAGTTCTAAGTAATAAAGGCTATTTTGTTTTGTTTTGGTGGACATTGTTGTTGTAACAAGAGAAGGGAAGTTACAAATGTAATGTTGTAGGAGAAGAACAATAAGCTGCTTATGTGTTTACAGTCTGATTGTATTTCATTTAGTAGTAAATGATAGATTTTTCTCTTCTTCTCACGCTGGAAACAGTCTTCAGACTCAAGAATTCCGAAATATTACGTGAGAAATTGTCTGACTGCAAGAGGTACAGATTAGCTGGACCTCATGGTGTAGTAAAATATTTAATAGCGAAGAATTACTACGATATAAATGGAAATTTCATCTGCAGACAATACTAAATAAAGAGCCCATGCATTGATTGGCAAATAAGCCATATAACAGGCATGGTCATACACACTTAGATCTATCTTCTGAGTTACACCACATGAAGGCGTTGGCGACCAATTGACAGGACACTTGGTTTATACCTGTCTTTAATATATGAGTGTTGTTTATATGCAAAATACATTTCCAAACACCAACATTTACACTCTATTTCCCTCTTATTGTAGCATTATATCAATTCTAATACAATAACCTAAATGACAACACCAATGTCTGTTCGAAAAATCTCAGCTGACGCCATAATGACAGATGACAGCCATGCAATTTGGATTCTGACAGGAGTGAGTGGAATCGGATGTGACAACACCCACTTCCATATAAGCCATAATGCCACATTCTATGGTGTCGTTTTTGTGGTCAGTGTCAGCGTACCTTTAGCCTCATGGGAGTAGCCAAGAGGTCTTGAGCACCACGTTATGGATCGCGAAGCCTCCCGCAACGGAGGTTCGAATCCTCCCTTGGGCATAGATGTGTGTGTCGTCCTTATATTAGTTCAACTTAGTTGAAATGGTTTGTAAGACTAGGGACTGATGATCAACGTACTTTGGTCCTATAGAATTACAAACATTTGAACATCAACGTTCCTTTACTGTATCTCAAAATTACGTCGCACGTTAAGCAGCGCAGATCGAACATCGTGGGTGTTCCAGCCGACTTGTTCGAGCAACTTTCCAGATGCAGATCCAGCGTCGCAGGGACATGCGTCTAGCACCACGAATATACCGACGGAAAGGTCCAGAGATAAAATTGAAAAGTACCTGGCGATGCCAATAGATGTCACGCCAGAGATACATTTTGACATGTGATCTTCACTGGAGATTCTGCAAGCAGTATAGCTGACAGCTGTTAAACGAAAACAAACGGAGGATCTACGGAATTGTACAGCTCGCCTGTAAAATAATCTCATTTCAGTGTCACAATAGTTGTCAATCTGATTACAACAATGTTATCACAGGTTGTGTACGAAATAGGCAAACGTAAAATAGACCAGTTTTAGATTTCATTTTATGCGCCAGTCTCAGTTCGAACACATTATTTGAGTAACTGGTGCAGTTTAATACTCTAAGCTGGATGTTACGTGTTATTTTTATTTTTTTCCATCTGATTTGTGACAAAGAAATATGAAGTTAGAGAAATGCTGGTAAACCCAAGACTTATATTATGGCAAATTGAAAAATACGGAAATAGAATTTTTAAAAATTAAACCATCACAAGTCACGTGAAATTAATAGGGGAAGGCAGGGTAAGATGACACGGAATCTTAGACAAGGAATCATTCATTTAATGTGATTGACGAGACAGAGCAGCAAATGAAGGTCTTGCCTCACTAGCGATTAGCACTTCACGTTTTCTACAATATGTACTAAAGCCAACCTCCATCATTAAGCGCTGACAAGTTATCATTTGTCTTTACACACATGTTGGTTGTAATTTCAGTGCACAAAATAGCATCTGGAATGTGTAGTAAATTTTACCAACCTGGTTCCAGTTATTTGTAAACTATAAACTAAGCTGTTTCATTGTATATATGAACTCCAAAGAGAATTTAACGAAGTGTTGTTCTCATGTTTAAATAATGAATGGCCGTTCCGGTTAAGTTGACGAATTTATTGGGCGGACAAAATGACGAACTATTATCTTGTTGAAATATTTCGTACATAATATTAATGATTGCAGTACTGAGCATGTGTGACAAGTATAAAGGAAGGGCCAACTGACTCAAATGGCCACAGGAATCGATGGCCATTGTGTAGGAGGTACAGAATGGTGTGCAGTACTTCGAAGAGAAAACAGAGGAAAAAGGTACCCTCATTGCAATCACAAACAGAAGAGAAACTGAAGAAAAAGAAATATACAAGACAAAAGAAGAAAAATTGAATGATAACTAGGTGAGGAAAAGCGAGAAGAATAAACAAAACAAAACTTATTGAAATATTTCGTACATAATATTAATGATTGCAGTACTGAGCATGTGTAACAAGTATAAAGGAAGGACAAACTGACTGAAATGGCCACAGGAATCGATGAACATTGTGCAGGAGGTACAGAATAGTGTACAGTACTTCGAAGAGAAAACAGAGGAAAAAGTTACCCTCATTGCAATCACAAACAGAAGAGAAACTGAAGAAAAAGAAATATAAAAGACAAAAGAAGAAAAATTGAATGACAACTAGGGGAGGAAAGGGGAGAAGAATAAACAAAACAAATGTGATGAGGCACTCCGAAATCAGTCAACTACACTGAAGATGACAATGGTCATGATTTTCTTAGAGAACTTTCTGAAATCAGCAATGACTATGGTAAATTAGGGACTTTAAATGATTGTCCATGTTGTTGTAAATAGGCCCATGTTGCTTGTACCTAGCTCACTGCAGCAAATACGAAACGCAAAGCAAATCTATGCCACTTCTGTACTTAAAATAAAGTGATTGTTTTTTGTTTATCGAATAATGTTTTCCTTTATCAAATTACACGTCTATGTCCATCATCTTATTCGAAAACAAGGGTAACACGACGAATTTGACATCATTTGAAAAATTTCAAAGTAATCACTTTAAATGTTAGGCCTAAATTTTAAAAAAGGACGAAATCTGTAGTTGGAAACAAAACTCTAATGGTTTTTTTAAAGTGTACATCTAGGCGTCAGGTATAATATAAGGGGATGAAAAACATAGAAAGCTTACTGTCTTCATTTTACCATCCTTTCCCCTACACTCGCTCTTTATCCCATATTACTGCAAACGTATGCTTAAAATGAGTTTGCTTGTATGGTATTAGTAGTGTGTAAGGCATGGCACTGGTGCTTTTCATACACCATTTCAATGTAAGAATCCTTTAACTATTCTCTAACACAAGAAAAACATCCCCTTTTTTTAACAATTCTCTTACACATGATAATGTATTTTCAAAGTAAAGTGATATGTTGTTATCTATGTGCCATTTACTTAATGTGAATACGTTGAGTATTTTACTTCAAATCCTGATTTGTCATTTGTGTGTTTAGCAAATTCTTGTCGCAAACGAAGCATTGATAACATGTCGAATTACTCATTTCTTGAAGAAATACGAAACGACAAAAACGTTCGATACACGTGAAAACAATAACATAACATTTCTTCGCTAAGCAAAGCACACAACAAGAATGAAATTAATAACTTTCTGCTCCAAAGATCTTGAGCTGCAGACTTCTCTGGCTTCGTTTCCGTCGCTATATTCGGGGGGCTAGCGTCAGCAGTCACAGGGTTCCTGACGTAGAGACGCCACCACCTCGCTACTACTCACTGCACTGTCCCGGGGTGAGCGTACACAATTAGGACTTTTTTTGTTTTGAATTTGTGAGTAATTTTGTGATCTGTTAGGATAGAGAGATGCCTGAAACGAGAAATATGGCGCACACAGAAAAGAGTTTAAGCTTGGAAGCTTTTTCGAAATGACTCGAAGCTAGGTCTGAAGCTAGTGATAAATAATTCGAATCTTAGTTTGAACAGTTTGAAACTAGGTTTGAAGCTAGTGATAAAAGATTCGAAATCAAGTTTCCACAGATCGAAACTAGGTTTGAAGCTATTGATAAAAATTTTACAGCTATGGAAGAAAAAATTATCTGAACAAACAGAACAAAAATTAGACACATTCGATACCCAGCTAGAAGCTTATGTGAGGGAATGTAAGGTGACGTTTGTTTCATTTGATGCCAAGTTTAACAGTTGGACACAAAGTTTCGTAACCAAAGAACCGGCTAAAGAAATTGCAGAACATGTATTTGAAAAGATCAATACAGTAAATACACAGTCCATATTGAGAGAAGTTTCAAATACATTAGAAGAAAGGGAAATAAATGTATTAGATAAAGTTAAAATTATTGACAACAAATTTGAAGTCAGAAGCTTTAGCATCTAACTCCAAAGCTGAACTAAAATCTGTAAACGACAATGTTATATATATATATATATATATATATATATATATATATATATATATATATATATATATATATATATGTTGTGTGTATATATGTATATATATATATATATATATGTGTGTGTGTGTGTGCGGTCTTGTGTACTTGCAGTGTGCATGCATTTTATATATATATATATATATATATATATATATATATATATATATATATATATATATATATATATATCTGTGTGTGTGTGTGTGTGTGTGTGTGTGTGTGTGTGTTATTTTACTTTATTTTATTTTATTTTCTTCGCTCACCCGCCTCCCCACTCCATTCCTAAGCTGCATCTCGTTATTCCCATCTAACCCATCCCCACCACTGTGAAGTAACCTTTCTATCCCCTCCCCCTCCCCTCCCGTACCCGATTCGCTGCAGAGCGTGATTCGAAGTGTGGCAGTCGGAGGTGATGGTTGTATGACTGTGTTGTGTGCCTGTGTGATTGCGTGAGTGCTCTATTTCCTGAAGAAGGCCATGGCCGATAGCTGAATGTGTTGTATGTGTGTGTCTTTTGTATGTGCCTGTCGCAGCTCGTCGCCACGTCTTTGCGGTGAGTTGTAAACTGTCCTCACTATATTATTTATTCCAACCTGGACTTTCCATTATTATATTTTACCAAAACTTTAGATAGACTCGAGAAACTCGAATAAAAACGAACCAATCAAAATTTAACCATGCTTACAGGAGAACCAGGTAACCGGGAACACAAGGTAGCGGAAATTTTAGATAAAAAGCTCAGAGTTAGGACAGAGGTTTCCACACATAATGAGGACAGAAATTCAGAATCAGAAATAACCGATAGCCAATTTCATAGATGTGACATGAGATAGAAAAGACAAAGGCCGAAATTAGGAAAAAGAACCAAGACCAGATAGATAGTGTAAAAACAGTAACAAATGGAGATGAGGTAATTATGTCATCAGGAATATTCATTGCTAAACAGTTTTCCAAATTTAAGTCTGATGGGGAAATACACCTGTATCATTTTCTTAAGATATTATCTAGAACCTTACTGTGTAAGTGAAAAGATTTTAAGGAACAGTTATTATTTAACTTTAAAAAGATAAAAAAAAGAATCCCTTACCCTCAGGCTGATTAACATTCTTTGTTAATTAAGAGTTTGACAACCTCTAGGTAAGCCAGGCCTCTGTTCTTTTACTTCTGTTTTTGTTCTCCGAAAAGCAGATCTAGATTCTTATTCTATCCTATTTATCCATTTGATATTTCTCCGACTGTATCTTAGAGTTTAAATGAAATGTAGTTGAGATGGGACAATGGAGAGCAACTGGTTATGAAGAACTACATACACATGTAAATAGCACCCGACATGGAAATGTAGTGTTGCCAACTGTAAAATTGAAGCCAACAAAAGAAATTAGATAATCAAAGTTATAGATGTAATACGCTTGGTAATGATATCTTAAATTAATTAATAAATAATCTTTGGTTGTTTAACTACTTTAGTAATATAAAAATAAGATATTTGTGTATTGAAAGTAATCTGTGATACCAAATGTTGTTAGTTTACATCTGGTGTCGAGTGGTTCCAGCCGTAGCGATCTCCGAAAGCTAAGTTCCAATAAGTGTTTGTGTTATTGTAGTTAAATTATTAAAGTGAGTAGATTCAGGAGGTGTTATCACGCTAGTTATTTATTAAATTTAGTACTTTTCAACAGGTGACTTGCTGTTTTTAACGTAGTTGAGGTTGGGAAACTTTAAGTTACAATATTTGATAACTCTTGTACTCTCACTGTGTTTAGTTAGTTTATTAGTGACGCTTGAATTTGAACTTGTTTATATAAGCAATAGTGTAAAGTTTAAGTGGTAGTGTTATTTGTTCTTTTCTGACACTTGATTTTGTAGAGACTGAGGTTTGTTGATTGCTGTTCTTTTGTAGAAACGTAACTTAATAACATAGACGTCTAGTTTTTCTTAACAAATAATTGTGAAATTTTACAATAGGAGCATAGAGGAGCAGGAGCGTTTGATCTGCGCCCTTCAGATGCAGTTGAAAAACGCCGAAGAGGAATATGTAGGCTGAGGAGGGAAAGGGCGGCTGGGGAATGGGAACTGGCAGTTGGCAAGAAGGTAGCTAGGAGAAGGTATTCAGATAGCTTTACATTGCAAGTTGCAAATAGGTTTGACCAACTGTCAGAGTTGAGTGGAGATGAACCTCCTGTAGCTGTAGGTGTAGGAAGTACGCAGCAGGCCTCAGCTGTTAGGAAGCCGAAATTTGTAGAGAGGGCTCTTAGGAAGAAGAAGGTTCTGCTGCTAGGCAGTTCTCATGGCAGAGGTGTTGGCCAACAGTTGCAGGAAGTACTTGGGAGTGAGTACCAGGTCACCAGCATAGTGAAGCCTAGTGCAGGGTTAGCCCAGGTCACTTGTAACTTAGGGGACTTATGTAGGAATTTCTCCAAAGAGGATCAGGTAATTATAGTGGGTGGGGCCGGGAACAGTCTTGATAGGGACGGGGAATATGATACAGGTGGTGATCTGGAAAGGATAGCAACTCAAACTGGTGGCACCATTGTGCATTTCGTGCGGCTGTTTCAGCGTCATGATAGGCCTTGACTTAATACGGCTGTCAGCCGTGTTAACATGGGGCTTGAGAAGGCGCTGATGACAGAGGGCATGGAGCACATTGCAGTGGTGCCAGTTGAGACTATCCAAAGGTCGGATTTTACTAGGCACGGCCTGCACCTCAATAGGCATGGAAAGGAGAGGTTGGCAAAGCTCATAGGTGACAGTGTAGTAGGGGGTGGGGTGTCACTCTTGGAAAAATTCCTGTAGTAGTTGGTTTTAGGGCTGCACCTTTTTTAGACTGAAGAGAGCTGATAGGTATTCCTGCTTAAAGGAAGTCCCACTAAGAAAGGAACTACCTTTGACAAAGTCTAAGAATATAAGTAATAAGGGAATTACTGTTTTTCATCAAAATATACAGGGTATCAGAGATAAAGTTAATGAACTGCTTATTGATACTGATTCTGACATTATTGGTATTTCAGAGCACTTTTTAAGTGGTGTGACAATTCAGAGACTTCCTTTGCCAGGATACAGGTTAGCTGCCTTCTACTCTAGGAGTTGCTTGCAGTGTGGGGGAGTGGCCATGTATGTAAAAAACGATTTTTCATCAGAGTCAATTGATTTTTCTAAATACTTCACAGAACAGATATTTGAATGTTGTGCAGGAGTTGTTAATGTTAATGGAACTAAACTAGTAATAGTTGTTATTTATAGATCGCCTGAATCAGATTTTAAAATGTTTCTGCCCAAGCTGGAATTGGTTCTGAGTTCACTGTATAGGAAGTATAAAAGTTTAATTGTGTGTGGAGATTTCAACATTAATTGTGTAGGTGATAGCTCAAGGAAAAGTCAGCTGTTAGATCTATTTAATTCCTATAACATGATGCAAACAGTATTTTTTCCAACGAGAGTGCAAGGAAATAACAGTTCTACCACTGACAATATTTTTGTTCATTCTTCATTATTAGAGGGGCACTCTGTCAGCAGAATAGTAAATGGCCTATCAGACCACAATGCCCAACTTTTAATTCTAAAAAGTATTTGTTCTCAAACAAATGTTAAACATAAATATCAACTACTCAGAAAAGTTAATCCAGTTGCAATTGAGACCTCTTTTAAGCTTAATTAAGGAACAAGAATGGCAGGATGTTTATAGTGCCGATAATGCAGATGATAAATATAATGCTTTTCTGAACACATTTCTTATGTTGTTTGAAAGTTGCTTTCTGCTGGAACAATCAAAACAGGGTACTTCCAGTAACAGACAGCCAGAGTGGCTGACAAAGGGGATAAGAATATCATGTAGAACTAAGCGGGAGTTGTATCAAAATGTTAGAAGCAGTCAGAATGAAGATGCAGTAGCTCATTACAAACAGTACTGTAAGGTTCTGAAAAATGTCATTAAGAATGCAAAAAGTATGTGGTATGCAAAAAGAATAGCAAACTCTCGGGATAAAATTAAAACTATCTGGTCAGTCGTGAAGGAAGTGTCAGGTCAGCAGCAGCAGGTAGAAGATATAACGTCAGTGCATAGTAGGAATGTTTCTGTTACTGACAATTTAGATATATGTGCAATATTCAATAATCACTTTCTGAATATAGTAGGGGAACTAAACAAAACTCTAGTTTCTACAGGCAATCATATAAAGTTTTTAGAAAATGCCTTACTGAGGCTGTTACCTGAAATGGTCCTTCATGATACTTCCATAGGTGAGATTGAGTCAATAATTAAATCACTAAAGACTAAGGACTCTTGTGGGTATGATGGGGTATCTAGCAGAATTCTAAAGTACTGTTCTCCATATGTTAGCCCAGTGCTAAGCCATATTTGTAATTTTTCCTTTTAGAATGGTCAGTTTCCTAACAGATTAAAGTACTCAGTAGTGAAACCACTTTATAAAAAAGGAGAAAGGGATAATGTAGACAACTATAGACCTATTTCTATGCCATCGGTTTTTTCTAAAGTTATTGAAAAGGCTGTATTTTCAAGATTAATTGATCATTTCAGTTCACATAATTTATTGTCAAACGTGCAGTTTGGTTTTAGAAGTGGTTTAACGACTGAAAATGCTATATTTTCGTTTCTCTGTGAGGCGCTTGATGGGTTAAATAAGAGGCTACGGACATTAGGCGTTTTCTTTGATTTAACAAAAGCGTTTGATTGTGTTGATCACAAAATATTGTTGCAGAAGTTGGAACATTATGGAATACGGGGAGTAGCCCACAACTGGTTCACCTCTTACTTTAATAATAGACAACAGAAGGTAATTCTCCGCAGTGTAGAAAATAGCTATGACGTGCAATCCCAATGGGGCACAATTAAGTATGGGCTGCCCCAGGGGTCTGTTTTGGGACCATATGCCTTCGAGTATAACAGGTGACTGTAAAATATTTTTGTTTGCTGATGATACCAGTTTGGTAGTGAAGGATGTTGCTCATAATATTGTCATAATATCAAATAATGCAGTTCAAGAGATAAGTTCATGGCTTGTAGAAAACAAGTTGACGTTAAATCACAGTAAAACTTAGTTTTTACAATTTCTAACACATAATTTGACGAAAGCTGACATTCTGATTAAACATAATGGGCATGTGATAAGTGAGACTGAACAGTTCAAATTTCTAGGTGTTCATATAGACAGTAAGCTGTCATGGAAAGCCCATGTTCAGAATCTTGTTCCAAAACTAAATTCTGCTATATTTACCATTAGAACAATATCTGAGATAAGTGATTTTTCAACACGAAAAGTGGTCTATTACGCTTACTTTCACTCACTTATGACATACGGCATTGTTTTTTGGGGTAATTCGCCTTATGCAAAAAGGATATTTCTGGCTCAAAAACGGGCGGTTCGAGCAATATCTGGTGTAAGTTTGCGAACGTCATGTCGACCCCTTTTCAGTAGTCTGGGAATTTTGACTCTGGCGTCACAATACGTTTTTTCTTTAATGTCGTTTGTTGTTAATAATATTAGCTTATTCCTACGAGTTAGTAGCTTTCACTCGGTGAATACTAGGCAGAAGTCAAATCTGCATTTGCATCACACCACCTTAACAGTTTTGCAGAATGGGGTACAATATTCTGCGGCATCCTTTTTCAATAAGCTGCCACAAGAACTAAAGAATCTTAGCACTAATCCACACACTTTCAAATCTAAATTGAAGAGTTGCCTCATGGCTTACTCCTTCTATTCTGTCGAGGAACTCCTAGAAAAGTGAAACAATTAAGCTAATTCATTTTTTTTCTTTATTGATTCTTTTCACTTTGTCTTAAGATTGTCGTGTGCAAAGGACTACTTAAAAATTTTCTATTACCATTCTTGTGTAACAATTAATGTATTGACTTGTTCCATGACCATGTAGTCTCACTCCTCAATTGGGTCCTATGGAACAGAAAAACCAATAAATAAAAATAAATAGTTGCCGTGTAAGTAAAATTTTACTTCAACAAAACAGCAGAACATGGCAGATGCGTTTTTGCCTGTGAAATGATATTCATAACAGCTCATTATGTAAGGATAAACACTACATATCTTGTACCATAGTTAATAGTAGGAAATTTGGGATAACAAGAGTTTTTTTAGTATTTATTGAAAGATGATCTTAACTTAGATGAAGGTCTGAAGTTTTTTCTGAAATTTATCAGAATAATGACCAATCGCGATTTTGACATTATGTGATCGTTGAGATCATGTAATCACATCTAGCAACGACAATAACTCAAAGTAATATTTGGCTAAAAAATATTTCTAAACAAGGGAATGTGTGAAGAAATGGTAGGCTATGACTTACTTTACTTTTAGTCTATGAGTGAAAGCAATTTTATTTTACACCGTTTTGTTTCTAATGTCAAGGAAGTTTTGTGCAATATTTTATATTGTTTTGTAAAATTCCAAACATTTTGTGAACAATACAAACCAAAGGGGTGGGTTTGTATACATTTTGATATGGGGAGATAGTTATGTACACTTTCACACATACACATTTGCACACTGTGGAACATCTTTATATTGTGAATATATATATATATATATATATATATATATATATATATATATTAAATTGTTAATGAAACTTAGCAAAGAAGAACTGCAGTCAATATTAATAAACTTCAGAGACACCGTAGAATAAACTCATGTAAAAAATACCGACAATTTTCAAAATGTCTTCTTATTGTTGATTGCTTCATCACATCTCAGGGTCATTAAGTGGTTCACTTTAAGGCCGAAGTAATGAACTAAGACGATACTTTTCACTCTTGAAAAGGATTTGTATTTTTGTAAAAACATTTACATGTCAACTGAAAATTTACACAGAAGAAAAAATGAGACAGCTCATCACTTCTAACTGCTCGAGAAATCAAGACAAGACACTGCTAATTAAGAAGCAAAGATTCTGCTCTTCCACTTTTTTTCTTTTAGTTCCATAGATGAAATTTTTTCACAACATTAATTTATAATTGTCAATTATTGTTATTATTAATAATAATTTTCTCTCTCCCTTTTTTTAAATAATAATAGAAAATTAAATTAAATGAAATTAAAATAGAAATTCGCTCCTTACTGTTCTGATACCCCAACACTCCATTCCTGGTAACAGCACATCCGCCCCCATACTTTTGGCGAATGTACTCCATTACATGAGGCAGAAGTATGTTATATATCAGAACAGTAAGATAGCTTTCCTTGTTGGCAAAAGATTAAGCTTGAATAAGAAATATTTGCCCATGGATTGGCTCACTAGTTGCTAATCTAATTGAGAGGCCGTTTATCTACCTTTTCATTGACATATTTTAGAATCTGGTAAGAAAAAAAATCATATAAGAAATTTACACAGAAATATACATCTACACATAAATTACATAGATCAATACCTATACAAAGAATTGTTTACAAGCAAAAACATTACAAATATTCCACGCCACGGGGCGTTGTAACCTTTTAGTCTCTTTCTTTTCCTTTTCAGGTCCATTGTATGTTTAAATTATTTATTGTCACTTGTGATCGTCCATTTTTTCCACTCAAATGTCCCGCTACGCACAACAAGTGTCCAGCAATATTGCACTGTCATGCAAAGAGTATGCGATCAGTTACTTCTCTGCCAGGCAGTTAACAATACCCGTACCTTCGTCTTTGTTATCTTGCTCGATAGCTTGCCGCTCAGTTCAGTAGCTTGCACTGTTGAGAGCATATTGTAGTTCGTTCTCCTGTGTGAGGGAGGATCCAGATGCTGCTGGCGTCGTTGTTACATCCCGCTCTCGCCGTTTATGCTAAAGCGTCTATTGGGATATCATCACGACCACCGCCCGTGTACGCCGTGCTGCTGATTTGCAGTAAGTACTTTATATTGAGTCACTTCACCTCTTCGACTGCACACGCGGCACAACATCGATCTGCTATCCCCTCACAGTCACACGAATCACCCATTTTCACTAATGAATTTAAATCCTCGTCTGCTCGTTTTGTCATCTTGGCACTACAGTTTTCGTTATAATTAGTATTTTACCAAGATATTTGTTCAACAATACATATCGTCCTGTCGACCTTGGTTTATACTTCCTACATTTAATAGTCTTCATGGTTTTTTTATGTTCACAATTGTTAAAGTATGAATTTTACATACATTTCATCCTTAAAACAACTATAATATTACTTCTTTTTTTCATCAGAAATTATACATAACCAGGAGAAAACATACATTCCACTCTTTTACTACCTATAGTATTCTAACTTTTTTTATTTGTTACCTCCCGTAAAAAATCTTTCCTTATGCCTTTATACGCCATCCATGGATTTACTTAATCTATTTATGTTCAGACCTATTTATTCGGATATAAATATGAGATCAGGCCAGGTTTCTGGACTCGCTTTTATTGAATTTTTTTTCTTTTTTTTTCAGACTCGTAAACGTCTCAAGAAGGTATAAAGACATATATATATATATATATATATATATATATATATATATATATATATATATACATCCTCCAAGGAAACAAGAAATCGGCCCACACTATCCTCCAACCACAATAGAAGGAAAGAATCCTACATCATTTATCGTGTGTAATGTGGTTAGTTGTGTAGTAGAGAATAGCTGTGAGAACTTTGTCTACTCGTGTTTCAATGGATAAGCAATTACTATATGCATAGATCATAATTGGGATAGAACTCTCTGTTTATATATATATATATATATATATATATATATATATATATATAGAGAGAGAGAGAGAGAGAGAGAGAGAGAGAGAGAGAGAGAGAGAGAGAGAGAGAGAGAGAGAGAGAGACTTTCTAGGCTTCAATTGACTGAACTGCCATAAAATATTCATCCTGTTCATTAACACTAACTGTGTGAGGCTAAGTCCGTGTTCGGAAGAACTTTATAGCAATATTAATCTCCACTTTCTTGTTGTGTTTTATTTGTGTTATGGTCTTCAGTCCGGAGACTGGTTTGATGCAGCTCTCCACCCTACTCTATCCTGAGCAAGCCTTTTCATCTCCTCATAAGAACGGCAACCCATATCCACTTGAATCTGCTTACTATACGCGTCTCTTGGCCTCCCTCTGCGATTTTTACCCCACACACTTCCCTCCAATGCTAAATTTACGATTCCTCGATGTCTAAGAATGTGTCCTACCAAGCGATCCCTTCTTTTAGTTAGGGTATGCCAAAAATTCCTTTTCTCACCAATTCTGTTCAGTACCTCTTCATTAGTTATGCGTTCTACCCACCTAATCTTCAGCATTCTTCTGTAGCACCACATTTCAAAAGCCTCTATTCTCTTCCTGTCCGCACTGTTTATCGTCCATGTCTCACTCCCATACAAAGGCAACACTCCACACAAATGGCTTCAGAAAAGACTTCCTTACACTTAAATTAATATTCGATGTTAGCACATTTCTCTTTTTCAAAAATGCTTTTCTTCCCATTGCCAATCTGCATTTTATATCCTCTGTACTGCGACCATTGCATGTTATTTTACTACCTAAGTAACAAAACTCATCTACCACCTTCATTGTTTCGTTACCTAATCTAATTCCTTCAGCATCGCCTGATTTTCTAAGACCGCATTCCATTATTTTTGTTTTGCTCTAGTTAATGTTCATTTTGTACACTCTCTTCAACACACTGTCCATTCCATTCAACTGCTCTTCCAGGCCCTTTGCTGTCTCTGACAGAATTACAATGTCATCAGCAAAACGCAATGTTTTTATTTCTTCCCCCTGAACTTTAATCCCTATTCCAAAATTTTCCTTGCTTTCCTTCATCACCTGCTCAATGTACAAATTGAATGACATCGGAGAAAGGCTACAACCCTGTCTTACTCCTTTCCCAACTGATGCTTCCCTTTCATGCCCTTCGAGTCTAATAACTGCGGTCTGGCTTTTGTAGAGGTTGTAGATAACTCTCCTTTCCCTGTATTGTACCCCTGCTGACTTCAGAATTTGAAAGAGTGTAGTCCAGTCAACATTGTTAAACGCTTTCTCCAAATCTACAAAGGCTAAAAATGTAGATTTGCCTTTCCTTAATCTATCTTCTAAGATAAGACGTAAAGTGAGTATTGCCTCCCGGGTTCCTACGTTCCTCCTGAATCCAAACTGATCTTCCCCTAGGTCAGCTTCTACCAGCTTTTCCATTCTCCTGTAGATAATTCGTGTTAAAATTTTGCAACCATGACTTATCAAACTGATGGTTCTGTAATTTTCACACCTGTCTGCACCTGTTTTCTTTGGAATGGGGATTATTACATTTTTCTTAAAGTCTGAGGGCATTTCGCCTGTCTCATATATCCTACACACCAGTTCAAATAGTCTTGTCATGGCTGGCTCTCCCAGAGACTTTAGTAGCTCTGAGGGTATATCATCTA
The DNA here is from genome assembly GCA_026315105.1 of Locusta migratoria. Taxonomy (NCBI): domain Eukaryota; kingdom Metazoa; phylum Arthropoda; class Insecta; order Orthoptera; family Acrididae; genus Locusta; species Locusta migratoria. The sequence goes on along the minus strand of CM048751.1, from coordinate 158,616,457 downwards.
CTCCTGGGGCCTTGTTCCTGCCTAGATCTTTCGAGGCTCTGTCAAATTCATCTCTGAGTATAGTATCTCCTATTTCATCTTGATCTACTTCCTCTTCCCTTCCTACAACATCGTCTCTAAGTTCATTTCCTTTGTAGAGCTGCTCTATGTACTCTTTCCACCTTTCAGCTTTCCCTTCTTTGCTGAGAACTGGTTTCCCATCTGAGTCCTTGATATTCGTAGAATTGCTTTTCTTGTCCCCAAATGTCTCTTTGATTTTCCTGTAGGCGGTATCTACTTTTCCCCTTCTTATAGATTCTTCTACAAATTTGCATTTGGCTTCTAGCCACTCCTGCTTAGCCATTTTGCACTTCCTATCAATCTCATTTCTTAGTCGTCTGTACTCCATTTTGCCTGTTTCATTTACTGCATTTTTATATTTTCTCCTTTCATCAATTAAATTTAGTATCTCCTGTGTTATCCAAGGATTTTTTGCAGGTCTTGCCTTTCTACCTATTTTGTCCTCTGCTGCCTTCACTATTTCATCTCTCAATGCTACCCATTCCTCTTCTACTGTTTTATTTCCCCCTGTTTCTGTCAATTGTTGCCTAAATCTCCCTCTGAAATTCACCAGAACTTCACGTTCCTTCAATTTATCTAGGTCCGACCTCCTTATTTTCCTACCTTTCTGCAGTTTTTTCATTTTCAGCCTACAGTTCATGACTAACACGTTATGGTCAGAGTCTATATCTGCCCCTGGGTATGTCTTGCAGTTTATAACCTGATTCCGGAATCTATATTTTACCATTATAAAATCTATCTGATACCTTCCAGTGTCTCCTGGTCTCTTCCAAGTATACAACCTTCTTTTGTGATTCTTAAACCACGTGTTTGTTATGATTAAATTATGTTCCGTGCAAAATTCTACCAGGTGACTTCCTCTTTCATTCCTTCTGCCCAGTCCATATTCACCTACTATTTTTCCTTCTCTTCCTTTTCCTACTACCGAATTCCAGTCTCCCATCACAATTAAGTTTTCCTCTCCCTTAACGGTCTGAATAATTTCCTTTAGCTCCTCATATATTTCTTCTATATCCTCATCATCGGCAGAGCTAGTTGGCATATAAACCTGTACTACTGTTGTCGGTGTTGGCTTCGTATCTATCTTGACAATGATAATGCGATCACTGTGCTGCTCATAGTAGTTTACCCGCATTCCTATTTTCTTATTCATTATCAGTCCTACTCCTGTGATACCCCCAACTGATTTTGTATTTATAATCCTGTACTCACCTGACCAGAAATCCTGTTCATCCTGCCACCGAACTTCACTAATCCCCACTATATCCAACTTCAACCTATCCATTTCTCTTTTTAAATTTTCTAATTTTCCTACTCGATTAAGGGATCTAACATTCCACGCTCCGACCCGTAGAATGCCAGAATTGTCTTTCCTGATGATCACATCCTCCTGAGTAGTCCCCGCCCGGAGATCCGAATGGGGGACTATTTTACCTCCGGAATATTTTACCCGAGAGGATGCCATCATCATATTTTCATACAGAAGAGCTGCATGTCCTCGGGAAAAGTAGCGGCTGTAGTTTCCCCTTGCTTTCAGCCACTTTCTTGTATAAACGGAATATGATTCAGAACCCAAAATTCATTTACCTACTGATTTATATATGGATGGTTTGACCTGTTAACCATTAAGTTTAATGAATCAGAATTGCCAGTGTGTTCCCTGCCATCTGTATCATTGTAACCCCTGATTCAATATGTCACTCAGTTATTTCTTGTTTTTCTAAATCAATATTTAATAATTCAGCATAATGTAAATTAATAGGCATGAAGTTCGTTTTAAGACACTTCGCAATCATTCATCATGACATTCATTCTTCCACATTCGTCTTCGTAGCATAGAGTTAAGAGAAAAGATAAGTCGGAGGCCACAATTATTCATTTTAGATACCATCGCGCAAATATCCGACCGAAAGCGCAAATAAGCGCCACATGCCTTGGCGCAAAACAATTCAATAATCCCTATCTCAAAGTACAATGTATCCACAATTTTTTTCTCAGTCAATACGCCTTCCACAAATACATTCTCATTATTATTATTATTGACATGAAGCGCGTAAAATGTAACCTATGCCTATTGAATTTCTCATTTACATATAATTTAATACTTATCGCAGCTTTCCTTATTATCTTTGGAAAATTTCCGCAGAGGTTTCAATTGTTAGTAAGCAGTATAGTTGATTCTTTTTTTTTATCTAATTTAGTAAAATTTTAGTTAGAGGAATTAGGCTGTCATTAGTGTAGTTAAAGTATTTAAACAGTAGTTAGTAGTGTAGTTTAGATTTGTATATATCCGGCTAGCTGTAAGGTATCGTTGTTTTTAAACAGTTTTAAATTTCGTTTGTATATATATATATATATATATAATTTTTGTATTTAATTTCGCGTGTGCATGGTTCGTTTTCTCTCGTGTACATAGCATGTTTTATTTCCGTGTATATATATCTTTATATCTATCTCGGCGTTTATCCTGTTTATATGAACCGGTTCAAACTGAGCACGCCCCTACATCTGTTTGACACTCCCCCGTATAAATCAACTTTGACAGCTGGCGGGCGTTGATCATCAGCTGTCTCAGCGCTATCCGCCAGTGTTTATGATAGCCACGTAATGTAGAATTCAACTTAGTGGCACGAATTTTTTGCGTGCATAGCGGTGGGCGTACGAATACTTAACACCGTCATATAAACATCTTTATCAAATTAGATGAATGTATCGTGTCTGAGTGTTTTTGGATCCTTAGATCCTTATGCGGATGCAGTCCTTTTATTTTTCCCGATCCGGGATATGCTAACAGATAGCTATCAGATTTCCCTTTTTAAATTTGTGAATACGACCTAGCTTGTTGCCATACGTACGCTTTCTTCTCTGTGCCTCCTCATTCAATACATTCTGGTTTTGTCCATTGCGAAAATTATTACGCTGTTACCCATTCTGGTAGACCGGGTTATACCTATTATTATTCCTCCTCCTATTGTCGTTCCGAATTCGGTAACTGTTATTGTTACTACCACCGTTGTAATTACCGTTTCGGCTAGAACTCGTTCCATTTTGCCTAGGCGGTGAGTTCCGATCAGAATTCCCATGGTTCACATTGTCACCAAAATTATCCCTGTTAGAATTGCGAACAAAACTTCTCACCCCTTCATGGATCAGGTCGTAATCGTTTAAAGCATCCAAAAAATTTGGCAAATTATACTCAGGCACCCACATAATTTTTTCCGCAATATCAGCGGGTAATTTTGATTTGAGTATCCTAATTACATCCACGTGTGACATTGGTGTCGCACAATACAAGGTTTTATTCAGATATTTTTCGAAATATTTACGTAGGCTGCCCGAGCATCTGTTATATGGCTCCGGGCTGAAAACTTGCTGTCGTAGACGTTCTTGTACAGATTGTGACCAAAATCTTGCAATGAACTCCTGCTCAAATTGAGCATAGGTTTGGCACCTATTTATGGCCCTTGCAGCCCAAGCAGAAGCATTGCCTTCGATGTGAATAACGATTTCTTGAATTTTCTGAGCATCCGACCAAGAATGTGGCAATACATTCCGAAATGTTTGCAAAAATATGATTGGATGACTCTTTTTGTTTTCTTCCAAAAATATGGGAAATTTTCTCGATCCACCTAAACCGTCTTCAATAACAATATTGATAACCTGTTTCCCGTTTTTTGCTGATTGGATGTGGGTTACAACTGTGGAGAAACCAAGTACCGTATTTGTACGTGGCCCATTTGATTGTGTTGGCATAGTTAAATGTTCCAGAGGTGATCCATGACTATGCTGCATATTAATGTGTTGGAAAATTGGCGGCGTCGTTTGCGACCTTGTAAACGATACAGACTCCCTATGCTCGTTTACTAAATTATGTCCCGGTGGCACGGTATTACTTGTTAATGTGGATGATTGAGCCGGTGTGTTTTCTCCGTAAATCTGACGGGTCATACTGCCAACTTCCCTTTTTATTTCCCGCAGTATTTGTTCCCCTTTTTCACTTACCCATTTTTCCACTTCCTCTCTACAATTCCGATGCCCTGAAGTGCTACTGTCGCATTCATCGTCTTGCATTTGCTTTTTTATCTCTTGTAATTCTATGTTGGAATTCTTTTGTTCTACCTTTAAAGATCCTACTTCACATGTTAGCTGTTCCATTTTATCGGCTAACGGATTATAACCCTCGCTCAGCTCGTCTACTCTCTGCTCAATTGAGCTTATGGATCCTTCGACCATTTGTTTTTCTGCTTTTAAACTTTCACAATCCTTGGCAATGTGATCTACTTGAGTACTCAAACGGGTTTGCCTAACATTTGAAGCTTCAAATTTAACATTGATTTCATTTACTTCCTGTTGTATGTCAGCTCGCATTTGCATGACGTGTGTTTGTAAATTTTTAACAGACTCCTTGGTAGCCTGTACTTCAGTCCGCAAATGTTGCATTTGTTCTAATTGTTTGTTTATTTGCTCTGATTGTTTGTCCATTTTCATTTGCAAACTTTGTGATTGTTTGTCTATTAGTTCCATTATTCGGTTAAAAAGAGTGTACATTTCTGACGAAGATTTATTTTCCGTCTCTACTCGAGTGTTATCTGAAATTTTTATTCCTGTCGGGTGCACGGTTTGTGCCTTTGAAGAAGTGGGGGTCTGCCAGTTATTAAATTCAATTGTGTGGGCGTTTTGTGAACCTTCATCATCAGCCCCACACAATTGCTCTGATACTCCAGAAGATTCTATACTTATCGATATATTTGAATCTAACAGAGGATTCATCATTGGGTCATTGTTTGATATGATAGGGGTATTGTTATCACCATTGGATTCATAATTTAAGGCTGGGATCTGTAATTCGGGATTTTGGACTAACTGATTATCAAAACTAACTTCGCCATCACTGCTAGAAGATTTTCCTGATAGTTCACACTGTTCACGTTTATCGGACATTTTGGCTAACTTTCACTTAAGGCCTCGGCAACAATGACCATTCCCTTCCTCAAACCACTTCAACAATCACAATTGAACACTTAAAACCAATTTCATGCCTTATATCCCACAAGAAGTTAATTTTTGGATAAATTTAGATTAACACTCAAGCTACATCAGCAACTACGTGATGTTACACCATCAAACTACGTTAATTCTGAGTAACTATTGAAGCTAGGTGGAAAGAGAAATTTCAAAATATTGTTAGTTTTTTTTACTACCAGAAAGATTGTTAATGAAAATTTCTTTCAACTTGGAGTATAGATAGGACACCTCTTCCACCATGGAAGCACCAGTATATATATAATAGATTATCTTCTCCTACCTTTTGTTGTCTTCTTAATACCGCTTTGCGTTGTTATTTGTGCATTCCTTTCCCGTTACCTGAGTCGATCTCATCCTTATATCCTTTTTTTTCTGGGTCCATAAAGTACGATACATGGAAAAGTAAAAAAAAATTTACATCGATTAGTAATTAATACCATACTTGGCCACCCCGTTGGGCGCCATTGTGGAACATCTTTATATTGTGAAATATAATTATATATATATATATATATATATATATATATATATATATATATATTAAATTGTTAATGAAACTTAGCAAAGAAGAACTGCAGTCAATATTAATAAACTTCAGAGAAACCGTAGAATAAACTCATATAAAAAATACCGACAATTTTCAAAATGTCTTCTTATTGTTGATTGCTTCATCACATCTCAGGGTCATTAAGTGGTTCACTTTAAGGCCGAAGTAATGAACTAAGACGAAACTTTTCACTCTTGAAAAGGATTTGTATTTTTGTAAAAACATTTACATGTCAACTGAAAATTTACACAGAAGAAAAAAATGAGACAGCTCATCACTTCTAACTGCTCGAGAAATCAAGACAAGACACTGCTAATTAAGAAGCAAAGATTCTGCTCTGCCACTTTTTTTCTTTTAGTTCCACAGATGAAATTTTTTTCACAACATTAATTTATAATTGTCAATTATTGTTATTATTAATAATAATTTTCTCTCTCCCTTTTTTTAAATAATAACAGAAAATTAAATTAAATGAAATTAAAATAGAAATTCGCTCCTTACTGTTCTGATACCCCAACACTCCATTCCTGGTAACAGCACAACACATACATTTTATATACACGCACAGTTTCTTTTTTCAGCTCCAATTTCGTCTTTTTCTTCCTTTCTCACTACTCTTTTACAGAGCACCTGTCTTTTAGTCCCCTTTTCATTTTGCATAAGTCTCTATCACTGAGACCCTATTTATTTCTGTGTCAAGTTTTTTTGTTTTTGTTGGTTACAACCCTCAGTGCATACTCCTGAGAGGATTTGCCTGAGATTCAGATTGGGATCACCACAATACACGCACATAAACGCACACAGACATTTCTTACCCACACATTAAATTTTTTACACATGATAATAAATTATATATTATGTATTGATAAATTAGAAATTGCAAGTGATCTGACATCTCATGGCTAAGGGTTGGATCTGTAGTGTAACAGCCAATTTAGCTATATACTACAGTTCTGTCCCGCCACGAGATGTGTGCCGTGCACTCATGTGCGGAGTTACGAGGGCGTGAGCAGGTGATAAGGCCAAAGATAATTTTGTGCTGAAGAAGTGACCATTGCGTCAAAACGTAAATGAATCCTGGAAAACTCTTTGGTCATTATTGATATCAGAGAGAAATATGCTTTGTAAAAGTAGTTTAGTTAGTTCTAATTGAGACTCAGTCAGGTTATGACCTTATGTAATATTGGCCTACGGGGCATAATATATGTTTTTGTTAAAAGTGCAAATCCGAGTTCTTCATTTGTGTATAAGTAGTTCTCACTTTAAGTGCTTCCCCCACTGCAACCAGACGAAGTCTAGCCTGAATCCTAAGCATAACAACAGACTGAAAATCTACAAATGTTTGAAGATTACTATGTTTAAACGTTAACAAATCTGCTAAATTGGATGAGGAGTAATGTTTGGTAAATCAAACTACACATAATTTGGGTGCTGTGTCCCGAGAGGAGAGTACGATTTGTAGGAACACGGTCATCGGAACTCTATCTTGGTGGGAACACTGCACTAGCAAGAAGGGCACTAAGACTCCAAGTGTATGATGTCACAGTGGTATTCAAGAATGGGTGCAAATACAAGGATGCCGACTGCCTTTCGAGGAATCCATTAGTGGAACACAACAGCATGAATGAAATTTCATCCCTTACTGAATTAGATGTAGTTACAGCTGAACAGAGGGAAGATCCAGCACTATTAAAAACGATAAAGGCCTTGCAGAAAGGAGAACCGACCAGTGGAGAGTTCCAACTTATAAACGGAACATTGTATAAGAGCAACTACGATCCACTGGGCACCAAATGGCTACTGGTCGTTCCAGCTCATCTCCAGCCAGCTATTCTCAAATATTTCCACAAAGCCCCAATATCCGGGTATCTGGGATTTGTGAAGGCCCTAGACAGAATTAGGCGCAAGTACTACTGGAAAGGTATCTAATGATCTGTCAAACACTATGTGAGTCACTGTAAAGAGTGCCAGGACGGAAGCATGTGCCGCAATTACCTCCAGGGCATCTTGTACCGATATCGCCGGCAGCAGCTCCATTTCATTGAGTTGGGATCGATCTATTAGAGAGGTTCCCAAAGTCGACAACCGGTAACTGTTGCATAATAGTCTGCACTGACTACCTCACACGCTATGCTGTCACCAAACTGGTGCGGACTGCAGACGCTCCAGAGATTGCAAAATTCCTTGTAGACGACATTCTTTTGAAGCATGGAGCACCATGTGTCATGATATCTGATCATGGAAAAGTATTCCAGTCTAAACTAGTATCAGGGGTAATGTCACGGTGCGACATTGTACACAGAATGACAACTGCATACCATTCTCACACAAATGGTCTTACAGAACGTTTTAACAAGACATTAGTCGATATGCTGTCGATGTACGTCGATGTCGAGCAGAAGCATTGGGTAACAATTCTGCCAGTCTTGACATTTGCTTACAATACCGCAAGACAAGACACCACAGGCTTCACTTCGTTTTTCATGCTCCATGATCGTGAAGCTGAGACGACAATGGATACGCTGTTTCCATTCCAACCGGACGACACTCAGGATGACTATGTTAAACAGCTCATCACCAGGGTCGAAGAAGCATGACAGCTGGCTCGCATACGGACACTGGACGCCCAGGAGAAAGACCGTCAGCGGTATAACGACAAACACCGACCTGTTGAGTACAGCCCAGGAGATCTGGTATGGATTTTTTCACATGTACATAAGGTTGCACTGTCAGAAAAGTTATTGGAGCGATACTTTGGTCCGTATCATGTCATATGCCGTCTGTCAGACGGATTATGAGCTTTCGTCAAAACGACAAAAACGACCTGCGCATGAACCCTTACTGCGATCCTGAAGAGTCGGTAGGCGACAATGGCTTCTTGTTCAAGGACTGTAAGGACAGTAATGTTACTGATGAAGCAACGACAGTAACGTCTGTCGTCGATAATCGTGGAGAAGGGAAGGATTCTCCACAACTGCCATATAGAGGACCCATGACAAAGTCACGATCCGGACATTGCAGCTGGCTCCACATGGAACATAACAGCGGGTCGCTGTTTTTCCAGGAGAGGGAGCAATGCCGCTAGACACCACATAAACCGAATGAAGGGATGCCGCAGGGGATAGCTTCACTGACTGACGTGCTGAAGGTCGCAGGTTCAATCCCATCCATCAGCAAAAATTTATTTCTTTGTCATTATCACTTCCAGAATGTTCTACATCTTTCTTGTGTTCTCTTGTAAATTCTAGTTGTTTATTATGTTAACTATTGTTCTAATTTCTGGTACATTCTTTCTGTGTATAAATAGCAGAGCACTCTGCTCGAGAGGCAGTTAGTGCTGCGTATATGTTAAGTTTGTAATAAACTTGCTTTCAGTTTAAGTGCTGTGTTCAGTTGCCTTCGAAGTCAAGCCTGTTTCCATTTCAGCATGACAATATGGTACAATAAAGAATGTTCATAGTGGTACCAACTTCACATGCCATTAAAACAAATGCAAAATAAGAACCATAATTAGAAAATATCAGTGAATTAAACTTTAGATTAGCACCAAGCAATTCACAGGATTTGCAAACTTATCATTTATATTAGTACAAGATCATCTTCAGTATTAGCAATATTATAATACCATAATAAAAAAACGTTCCATTATGCTTCAAGGGCTAATGGGCTACATATATTACCAAGTCTTGATTCAGAGTACAGTCCATACATAAATAAATGATTACATGCTAAAACATCAGTTCATAGATCTTAGAGTGATACGCAAGGGTTTGCTACTAATATATCTTCTCCTTTAAGAACTACCCACTTCTCTGTATTGGATGTGTGTCAGATACAAGCCCAGGATTAGTCAACAGGGTAAGAGCTAAGAAACCCCAGTCTTCTGGCATGACCAAATATGAGAAATTAGAAAATGACATTCTTCTCACTTGAGTTCAGAGCTGAGATAGAGTACCCAGAGTAGGCAGTAGGGGGTGCTGAAATTCATATGAGGAGATCATGTTAGGTGGCTCGTTAAAAATGATAGTAAAATGGAGTATATAAGGCATTGATTAAGCATGGTAAGTGTTCTTATATAATGCTGGATAAAGAATAACATCATACTGTCATCACGATAATTAAAACATCCTACTGCATATAGGAAGAGTGCTTTTTACCACAAGGTAGATAGATAAGTAGTACTGAATTACCAAAATAACCGCCTCTTCCAACGATTCTGAACGACCCATCCGCTGCAGTTATTAGGTCACTGAATATGCAAGGTTAATGGCTTTTGGAGACAGTTGTGATTATGACAGATTTGTACATCTCCAACTGTAGCGTCACATGCACAGTTGCACTATCACAAAAACAGACTAGGGCACATCTTGGTAATGCAAGCAGAGTTTCGTAGCTTGTTCATCTACTTTCTTTCTGTTTCCATGTACACCCTTCAATTATCTATCTACTGTACGATTGTATTTCTTTGTAGATAATGAAAGAGTCACATTATGACAGCTGAAGCTCAAAGTTGAAATAAATATGCATTTAAAAACTCTAATTCTTTTTATTTCAATGTCAAAATGACAAGCAATAATTTTGAGGTTTGAATACTAGTATGTTCTTTAAATTACCTGTATTTTGGTTCCACTATAATTATATGGTGCAATATAGATTCATACATCATGTTATATCTCCGAGCTTCCAAAAAGCAGAATGCAAACTTCTCCTCATGTGATCAGTTAAATTTGTTGTGCATCGTAATCTATGTTTTGTCAAAGCAACCTACTGTTAATACTTTCCCTTTTTGTTTAGAAATTTTTCAACAAAGTATTTCTTAAATACAAACGAAGGCTTCTGCAGCCATTGTCACTGTCAATTAAATTCTTCGGGGTTTTTGGTCACATTGTCAATCTAAAAAGTGCTACACTTAGGCCACTTGAACAGTGGCCGAAACATGGGATTTTACAGATTGACAATGCGGCCAAAAACCCTGAAGAATTTTATTGACAAAGTATCTCTTCTTCTTGCATAAATTTCCTTACAAATCTGTTTCATTACTCTTGTTTTTACTACACTTTATTCCAAGAAAGCATTAATAACGATAATAATATTAATAATAACAATAGTTTTTTAAATTTAATTACTGTGTTACTCAAAATAAGAAAAATATTATACATTCTTATTAATTACCCATCTTTTCTTGTACTGAGCTGTTTTCTTCTTTTATCCACTATATAACTGCAAATACATTGTCTTCATTATCCAAACAGTATCTTCATCTGCTTTCAATTACTGCAACTTCCCTACAATCACGACTTTTAAACATCATCATTAACCAAATCTACATTGAAGTCAGGATCTTGAAATAAATCATCTGATTTAATTTTCTGCAGCAAGAATGGATTCCATACCTGCCTGAAGCATAACATTGTTAATCGCTTTGTCTACAAATTAAAGTGAACATTTCTACAACACATATAATAATGATAGCAAATATTATAATAATAACACTACATGCAAATTTGTGTAGCATAGAGCTTCATTAGCCATGATTATTTTCAGTTGCATTAAAAGCTTTTAATGAGAAACTAAGAATGAGCCTACTTCGTTTTCCATGTTAAGAATACACTAAATCATATATGACTAAGTTTGTAATTCGATACATAGACAAAAACGGAAGAAAATATTCAGCATGTGCTATCAAGATTGGCATTGGAGAGAATGGTGTGCCAATAATTGTCTACTCGTTTTTCTAGTGGAGAGGTGTCATAACCCAAACTGCCACCCTTCTCTTTAATAATTTTATTGCTGTTATTAATAGAAAAATGTTGCAAATAAAAAAGTAACATTTTTTAATTAAGAAAGCAGGATTAAACAGAATTAATGTCAAAGTGGTATATGTACTTTGTTATCTATTACTGAAATTTTTTAACTTTCAACACTTTCACATTGCAAAAACTTTACTTGAAGTATTCAAACAATGGCAGTACTTAAAAATTTTATTGGTGTTATTAATAGAAAACTGTTGCAAATAGAAGCAGGATTAAACAGAATTAATGTCAAAGTGGAATATGTACTTTGTTATCTATTACTGAAATTTTTCAACTTTCAACACTTTCACATTGTAAAAACTTCACTTGAAGTATTCAAACAATTGCCGTACTTAAAAGTTCCTTTATGATTTTTTTAAAATAGTTATAGCACTCACCTTCTGAACCATGTTTATATGTAACATCCATCATCTATTCTAGTGAATTTCGTGTTGAAGACACATTAAGTGTTTTGCACATTCTTTGTGACATTTGTTAAGGATTCCTGTACAATAATGACACAGTACGGTCTGGTATAAATGCAAAAGACTCATAGTTTCATTGTGTTGTCTAGCGACCGGTATGATCACAGTTGCACATATCTCTCAGAGCAATACTGTGTCTCACTGTATAGGTAATCTGATGGATAAAGATCCCCAGGCAACAGTGGCCGAAACGTCGGTAGATTTTATAAAAATGATCAGAAGAATTTTGATTAGTGGAACATGTATCTGACAGCCAAGACTAGCAGAAATCTTGATGAATAGAAGGAATAATGTAGAATATTAAGAAAAGTCTTTCAGATATATAAATAAATGCATTATGTGAAGGATACAGCAATGCCGGGCAACAAAATGAAAACAATATGTGATATAGTGTAACAGGAGACTGGTAGAACCAGAAAGGTACAGGAGCAGATAGCATTCCAGTAGATGATACAGTAGTAACTGATGGGCTTAGTGTGCCAAATCTATTTAACAAGTACTTTATATCTGTTACTGATACTGTGGGATTTTCAATATGTAAAACTAGCATTTACAAATAACTTCAGGTACATGAATATGTCACTCACTTCACCACAAGAATTTACCTAAATAATAAAATCTTTAAAACAAATTATTCTAGTGGTTACAATGAAATATGCACAAAGTTAATTAAGGCGTGTTCTTGTGAATGTAATACAATTTTAAATTATTTGTAGCAAATCAAATTGATCTGAAAGATTTTCTAACTGGCTAAAATATATGGATATTAAATCTCTACTCGAGAAAAGGTATAAAGAAAAACCATCAAAGTAGAGACTGGTTTCATTTTTGCCAGTATTCTAGAAAATTCTAGGAAACGTGATGTACAAGAAGTTTCTCAACCACTTACCATATATATTGTTCAGGTTCTGATATCGAGAAGCATATTTACAATTGCAGGGAAAATATACTTAATTCATTACATAATAAATTACAAGCAGCAGGCATTTTCCATGATTTGTCAAAGACATTTGATTGTGTGAACGACTATATCTTTGTAAATAAATTAGAATTCTATGGTGCCATTAGCAATGCTGTAACATTGTTCAAGTCATACCTCACTAACAGGAAACAAAGGGTGTCAGTGCAGGAGACCAGTGAATTAAGCCATCATTCATCTTCAGATCGGGAAGAAATTATTTGTGAATCCATCTTAGGGCCACCGCATTTTCTTGAATACATTAATGACCTCTTATTAATGACTGTCAGTAAAATAGTTCGTTTTGTTTGGAGATAATAAAGTACTTCAGTAAATCGTGTGTTGAGCATAATTCTAGAAAGATCTGCTAATAATATTTTCATGGGCATTAATAAGTGGTTTACAGGCAAGTAATTGACATTAAAGACTCACTACATCTCTTCATAACATGTAAGGGGTTTCCATCCAGCATATGCATAAAGTATGAAGACAAGCAGATAGAAAATGTTGACAGTATAAACGTAAGCTACAAATAAAGAGAAGTTTAAGAGGATCCAGAAAGACTTACTAGAGGCCAACACTTTCTACTCTATTGACGAATTCTTGAGTAGAACGAAATGATGCACATATTCATATATTAGTATTATTATTATGTACCACATCCATGCCAATTTCCTCAGCTTGGATCTATGGAACGAACAACTAATCTAACCTAATCTAGAAGTTGTCTCTCATCCATGGATTCCAATTCTCTAATTTGACTTTTGCATTCAATTTGTAAGTTTTTAATAATACTTTAGCTGAGATTCTTTGGTATGTTATAGTTTGCAAAGATAAGTTTTTCTTTTCTGATAGTTTGGATTTAATACTTATTTTGTTTTTATCAATAGTTTTGTTTGGTATTCTGCTTTGTTTTCAACTCCTAAGATTGTTGTTTTTGTGACAATCTAATTAATCCATCCAATTTTGAGATTTTCCCATTACATCGAAAATAATGTATTTTTATCGTTTTTCCTTTAAGTTTGTAATTTTATGGTTTGTTTTTCCTTCTTTAGGACATTGCTTTTAGTAAAAATATTTACGTATTGTACACAAAGTGTGTTACAAATGGAATAAAACATAAAGAAATAAATCACTAAAATCTCATAGGTGATGTTGAGGTTGTACTGCAAGCAAACATTTATCGCATATGAAAGTTATCACCATGTCTCCTGAACTGTGTGTTGTACACCAGTATAACTTCTGCAACGACCCATACAAATATTGGACTGGTGCCTGTTTTCCTGGGATATGATCAATCCCTGTTGAACCTCTCTGTCAGGAGGGTCAATATGGAGACAGATTAGCTGCTTAGGGCCACTACTCTGTCAGACATGGGTTTGATTCCTGTTGATGCTATTGGTAAGTGGCATTTGACTAAACATGTCCTGCATCTTAAATGGAAGGGGAATATGGCTGGGTTGATACGAAAGACGGGAGACGGAAGGCAACTGGGCTCAAAAATTCGATTTTTAGATTTTAGCGTATTTGAAATGCCTGGTATTTCCTGCGTGAAACAGTTTTTGTTTTATATAAATCCGACAATTTTTTCGTGAGTTATGATGGTTGTTCTGACGCTCTGTGCAATCTGGTCACGCCTTCCGTTTTGCGCCATGCGGAGAAAATGCACACAGCATTCTTTTATTACTTGTATATTACTTCATGCTTCTACTGTTTTTATCGCTTTAATGTTCCCTACCCTGTATCTACTATCCATACGTTTTGTTCCGATCGTGTTTGTTATTGTTTTCTAACTTATTGGTTGAACTTGGTGAAGTTTGTTGTGCGTGAAGTACGTCTTGATTTGTATTTTCGTTGGTCCCGCGTGTTTTTATAAAAATGCCGCGAATAAAGAAATTCTCACCTAAGTTAAAATTCAGAGTAAATAAATACATAAAGATAAATGAGGTTAGTGGGTCAAAGGAGCTGAGAACGTTAGACATAAAGAAAATCAGCACATCAAGAAATAAACTGCAGTCTCTTTAAGGCATTTCCTCCCAGTCAACTTGTGGAAATGGACATTCATTTGGAAATACTGTGGTGAATCTAACATGTTCTGTGGTTTAATTTCCAAAAATACTGTCTGCAGAATATGTGGTGGTGACGTATCTTTCGTTTAGTATCAGTGTCTTTGTAAAGGGATTGTGACAATCCTGACGTTGAGTTGTACAAAATGAGGTGCAGTCGCCACAACAATGACATAAAAATGGCAAATAATAAATTGTATGAGAACAACATCAGGTTAGTTTATGGTCTCAGATCTGTTGGTAAAGGGATGGAGGCAGGAAAACTCTTATGTGCATTACTTTATATTCCAAATCCTCCTGCAAAATTTAAGACTTACAATAATGTTATTGGAACTGCTGTTGTTGAAGTTTGTAACAATTCAATGAAGGAAGCAACTAAAGAAACACTCAAGGAAAGTGATAACAGTGAAAGTAGTGATATCTGCACATGTTTCGATGGCAGCTGGCAGAAACATGGCCACACTTCACTAAATGGTGTAACGGCTACATCATTTGATACCGGCAAGGCAATTGATGTAGAGATTTTAAGCAAGTACTGTCAGATTTGTGGCAGTGGAACTGAGAAACTGGATGAACATTACTGTCATATGAATTATACTGGTGCAAGTGGTGGCATGTAAGTAGCAGGGATTCTCAGGATTTTTAATCGTTCAGTGGCAAACAGAGGTGTCAGATACACACATTATTTAGGGGATTGTGACAGCAAGGCTTATGACCGGGTATGTGCAGAACAACCCCGTGGTGCTAATGTCACAAATTCTAAATTAGAGTGTATTGGGCACGTCCAGAAGAGAATGGGGTCCAGGTTAAGAAAATTATTAAAAGAAAAGTCAAAAGTAGTATTGGAAGATGGTAAGAAGATAAGTGGCATAGGTCGCCTGACAAATGTTGAGATAGACAGATTACAGAATTACTATGGCTTGGCCATAAGAAGAAATGTAGAGAATTTAGAAAACATGAAAAAAGCTGCATGGGCTATTTATTTCCATAAGCTATCCACAAATGAAAATCCTGTGCACTCTCTTTGCCCAAATGGTCCTGACACTTGATACAAATACAGGAGAAGTGATACATATGCCCACTAACATTCTTTACCTGCAGTAGTAATGAATGAAATTAAACCTTTATTTAGAGACTTTTGTAAAGATATATTGTTGAAGAAGAGTCTTCATGGGAAAACCCAAAGTTTAAATGAATATGAAAATTCAATCATTTGGACCCGGTCACCAAAAACTGTATTTGTTCAGATCACAACCCTCAAATTTGGTGTTTATGGTGCTATTTTATGTTTCAATGATGGTGTAACGAGAAAATTGAATGTTTTAGAATTATTGGGCATACAGTCTAGTGGAAATACTGCAAAATCCTTGGTGCAAATAGATAAAGAGAGAATCCGCAAAGCCGATATTGGCAATTTAAACTGCACAAAAGAAGCTAGGCAGAAAAGAAAAAGGACCAAAAGACGAAAAGAAAATCAGTATGATTCAGATGATGTTCAATATGGTGCAGGGAAATATTAGTGGTAAGTAATTCTCATCAATAATTGTACTAGACTTGCAATATCAAATTTTAAATTGATTTTTCTCAAATCTACATTTTTTTTACTTTCAGGTACCATTATTTCATAAACTAATTGGGTTAGAAGATGAAATTTGGTCTTTTTGTACTGAAATGCTAATAAATCATTACAAGTAAATTGATAACCACAAAACAATCATCACCTGTTTTATAATAACTAATGTACTAAAAAAGTTAAATTTTACTGGTGAAAGAATGAAAACAAATTTCTTCAAAACCATTAGAATTATTACGTTCAATTTACTTGTAAGTTGAGACATATATGTTATATACATTCAGTAAAAATTTCGTTTTTTTTATCACTTATAGTTGCTTTGAAAAGTGTATTTATTCAAAGGGTAAAATAGCATTGGCATAATAGGGATAAAAATTTCCTTCCGTCTCCCCTTATGGAGGGACACTGAAATTCAAGTATGTACTTCCTTTTCAGGCTAAGATCAGTGTACTGTGAGAATCTTAGGCAGGTAGGTGCTAAACAGGTTAAAAAATCAAAAGATTCTCACCTAAGTAAAGCAAAAAATAATGTTAGCATTTTTCAACAGAATGATGGAGGATTAAAGAATAAAATAGATTAGCATCTGGTTTGTTTAGATGATATAGAAACTGATACTGTAATAATTACACTATGCCTGTCTGAGCATCACATTGTCACTGGTTTGGATAAGGTGAATGTCAGTGGATATAAACTAGCTGCATGTGTAAGTAGAAATAAGAAGGTAAGAGGAGAAGTTGCCATAATTGTCAAAAGTGGTCACTGCATAAAAAATTTAGAAAAAAATTTTTTTTAATTGAGTAACATATTGAAGAATGTGGTTGTCAGCTTAAACTCAATTATGACTCTCTTGTAATTGTAACAGTATATAGGTCCCCTTCAGGAAACCTGCAGTTATTTCTGAAAAACGTGGATGCCTTTTGTGCTATCTGTCAGACAGGGAGAAGGAAATTTTGTGATGATTTCATTGTTGATTCACTGAAATGTGTAATAGGAAGAATCATCTGGTAGTCTTACTTGGCTCATTCAATCTGAAATCCGTTATTGACAGCAGTACATTGATAGATAACTTTTTTATAGACCAAGATAAGTTTAACAACGTAAGTGCTTGTCCTGTTGACAATAGTCTTTCTGATCATGGTGCACAGCTAGCAACACTATATGACATAACTCTGTTCAGTAATTCTAAGCAGTCCTCCAGAGTTGTGAGCTCAATTAATGATTTAACAGCCAGAAACTTCAGAAAATGTCCACAGCAGTTAGACTGAGATGAGGTTTATAAGGAACATGACAGTAATTAAAAATATAACTTATTTCTTGATACATTTGTACGGCTATTTGACAACTGTTTCTCTAAGAAATTAGTTAAATATAATTGTATGAAACCATGCAAAAAACATGGCTTACTAAAGGAATAAAAATATAGTGTAACCAGAAGAGGAAACGGTATCTATCTGCAAGAAAGAGTAATAACCCAGAAACAATCAAATATGATAAAAGTTACTGTGGTACATTAAGAAAAGTTATTAAAAAATCCAGAAGCATGAGTATCATGCCAGAGATTAGTTCCTCTAATAATAAAATTAAAAAAATCGGAATATTATTAAAAGCTGGACAGGGCAACCAAGAGCACCAGAAGACGGTATTACCATCAAAGCAAATAAAAAGTTTACTAACAAAAAATCAGAAGTTGAAAATATCTTTTATGATTATTTTTAAATATTGTGGAGAAAATAGAACATAAATGTTCATTAGATGTTGCAAGTCAATAAATGGAAGAGGCGATACACATGCAATTTGACAGAATTGAAATTCCACCCTCCTCTCCCTGGAAATTAGGGAAATAATAAACCCTCTCAAGAGTAAAAGCTCACATAGAATTGATGGCATTTCCAGCAGGGTATTAACAGCTTGTTACCAAGAGATACACGGGATTCTTAGCTACATATGTAATAGCTTTCAAAATCAGGTTATTTTTCCCCAATAGACAGAAATATGTTATCATTAAAGCATTGCTTAAAACAACTACTACCCAATCTGACTTCTGACAGCTTTATCCAAAATTTTTGAAAAAGTATTCTCGAGTAGCTTCTCACATTAGTAAAAATAAAGTTCTAACAAAATATAAGTCTGGTTTTCACAAAAGCTTTTCAGTAGAAAATATTATATATACTTTCACTGATGAAATAGTAAATGCTCTGAATAACCGGACACCACCCAATGGGATTTTTTTGTGATCTTTCAAAGGCTTCTGATTTTAAAAATCATGGAATTTTCTAGATAAGCTTAAATATTAAGGTATGAGTGGGGCAGTGCACAAATATTTTAGCAAGAAGAGAGCAGAAAGTTGAAATACGCAGTTCACATAGTATGCAAGAAACAGCTACTTCCGCTACTATGGAGCTATCGAAAATGAGGTCCCACAAGGTTTGGTCTTGGGTCCTTTGCTGTTCTTAATATATATTAATGACTTGCCTTTCTCTGTTCATGATTATTATAAGCTAGTTCTTTTTGCTGATGACACAAGTATAGCTCTCATGCCTGACAAATAGGAATTAACTGATGAAATTGTAAATACTGTCTTTCAGAAAATTATTATGTAATTCTCTGCAAATGGAATCTCAATAAACTTTGATAAAACCAAGTATGTACAATTTCATATAGTAAATGGTATGACACCATTATATATATAGACTCTGAACAGAAAACTATAGCTAAGGTTATACATTCAAAAGTTTTAGTTGTTTGCATTGACGAGGGATTGAATTGGAAGAAACAAGCTTAAGATCTGCTGAAACATTTGAGATCAGCTACTTATGCTATCAGGGTCAATGCAAATTTTAGTCAGATACATCTCAGTAAATCAAGCTTACTACGAACGTTTTCATTCAATATTAACAATAACAATAATATGGTTTTCTGCAGGACCTAATTGAGAAGTAAGACTCTATGGTCATGGAACAAGTCAATACATGAATAGTAATAGAAAATATTTAAGTAGTCCTACGCACACGAAATCTTAAGACTAAGTGAAAAGAACCAATAATGAAAAAAAGTAATTAGCTTAATTGTTTAACTTCTCTAGGTCTTCCTTGGCAGAATATGGTATCATATTCAGATGCAATTCAACACTGAGAAAAAAATATTCATTGTACAAAAGCTTGTAATCAGGATAACTGCTGGAGGCCCTCCTCCACCCCCTGGAAGATCATTCTACAGACATTTATTTAAGGATCTAGAGATCTTCACAGTGTATTGTGACCATATTCTTGTCTCCTTGAGACCCACTACATAATTAAAGGGCTCTAATCTTCCCCTTATGTTCTGCTATTTTCTATCTCTTGAGTAAACCCTGCAAAAGAATTGAAGAGACCCGTTTGTTTCCCCAACTCCCACACCACTACGTCCCCAATGAAACAACCTGTCGCAACAGCTGCATGACACTCCTGAACTAACTTTCCTACAGCAGCTCACACACTTGGAATTCATGATCGTTTACAAATTAGTTAGGAGATTTACTTAATTGATAACGATAATATATATATTAACCACAAATATAATTATGTATTAGACACAGGTATGCATGGAAACTATTAGAAAATGCACTTAAAACTCTAAATATGCATTGTAAAAGTATCTCCCCAGTTTGTGTATATGTGATAAAGAAGACTATGTTTGCAGTTCATTGGTATGTAATTCATGATATGTTTACAAAATAGAAAAAAAACACACTTTTCAGAGAAAGCGCTGTTACATTGAACAACTCGGAATGTTGCAGAATATAGTTGTTTAATTAACAAGAGTGTGCAAAAACCTTTTAAGAAAAAGTACCAGTGACGGCTTTTTATTTACTTTTGTTTAATTTATAGCTATTTGTTCTTCAGATAGATCGATGCTTTTCCATTGCCTGTTCATGTTCGTTTTGGGTTGTTCATTGAGAATTTTGCTCAGTTTTTTTTATTACAGATGGCGGTGAACGCTATTTCTTGATTTCTCTTCTCACTGGTTCTTTGGTTCGATCGGTCGTTTGTGGACGTAGGTTTTTGTTTAATTTTGATCGTTTCGTCGTTAACTGAGTATTTTTGTTACACAGGGCGTTGAACCCTCTAACTGAGCTTACTGAGCCACCACGTCACGTTTTGAACCACTGTCTAATTTGTTTGTTCATTGCAAACACATTTACCGCCCATTACACTATACCAAACAGCTGCGAGAGTAATCCATAATTCTCGCACCATCGATAGTAGGCGTTACCTTCTAACATGGCATTTTTAGATATTTCATTATAATTAATTATCCTAAGAAAGACCTGTATTTGACGTTTTTCATAGTGCCATTGCTTTGAAAGGACAATGTTTGAGATGTATTTAAGAAAATCATCAAATACACAAGCAACATAATGTATGTAAAATGGGGTTTCAGGGAACGTTTCAGGCGATGGAAGTCATGTGACTGATTTCCGAACGCCAAATAACTGTGTTCCTTTCAGACTATTGTCATATGTACCTAGTACAGGCAAGGAAAATAAACTTAGAACAAATTACCAAAGCAAGCAGGTGATAATATTTTAATGGGAACAGATAATGAAAATGTGGAGAGATATTAAAATAATAGTTTAAAGAGGTAAAAGTTAAAAAAAAAGAGTATGTTTGTCAAAGGTAAACTCAAATATCAAATTATTTTGGCTGTTTGTTAAAATACGGTCAGAAGTAATATTACGTATTGGGCACATAGGCATTATCACAATAGTAGAGTTGTAATTTTATCGTCCATATCTCTTTATTATTTTTGTTCAAAATGTTTGCAAAAATTCATAAAACTACAGGCGAATATAAAGTGGACCGTAAAACATGACAGTGGGATTTTTTAAAGTGTTACTAACGTATTATTTGTCCAAAAAATTTGAAAATGGGACATTATGGTAGTTGGCCAACTATTACGTCTGTAAAATTTGGTATCCATCGGTTGAACGGTTCGACCTCAAAATTGGGAACACCTTTCAGAAAGACAAACAGACATCATAAAATCGCCGTTATTTTTGCAAACATATCTGAAACGATGCAAAATATGAAGAAAACATAATAGATCAAATTTGTAGAGAATTTTCTCTCCTAAAAAACTATTTATTCAGTTTTCATGTCAGATGTCCATTTAAGCGTTATTTTCGTTTCAATTTTAAGCTGTCAAAAGGCGATTGCAAAGGTCCATTGTGTTACTTCCATAACCTAAAGTGGACAAAATTATGGTATTTCTTGACTTACTTGGAAAAATAACTATTACAAACATCTCTCCTTCAGCGGCTTGCCCACCGCTATGAGCGCTAGTTTCGTTCTAACTGTCAGTTACTAACAAATCACAGCGACTGTATATGTTAGACTGTGTCTAAAACATAGGTATCGAATCAGCGACTGTCCTAGCCAAGTTACATAAAAATATGTGATAATTTTAGAGGATGTGGTTAGGCAGAAACGTAAGTGTACAGCTTAAATTATTGTGAGTAAACGTAATTATTGCAGAGCCAGCTGTGCTAGTTCTATCACAACAGTTTAATCTGTACTCTTCAGTGCCTGCCTAACCACATACTATGAAATCATGACATTCGTAAAAATCATATCATTCGTCCATGTATTCTTGTCCGGACAGTAAATTAATTATCCTCCTAAAGCGCTACATTTCGTATATCAAAAAGCACTCTTCAGTGCTGAGTTATTAATTATTTTCAAGTTAACTTTATTTAAAGAACACTCACTTAAACACAGAATACAAACGTTGCTTATTTTTGTTGCTATGACAACCACAGATAGTTTTTTTTCCCTATATAGTCTCTTAGATTCCAGCCTTAAAAAAGAACATAAAGCAAACATTGGTTTTTACCTGTAAACATTTCTAACATCCCCCCTTAAAATACAATGTTTGTTTTCACACAAAATCTAAAGCACAAATTCCATACTTTTAGTTTACTACACAGTAAAGTGTCACTTAATATGTTTTAGAATAACAAATGTCATATTATCTGTTTCATAATAGCATTTCTAAATTTCTCAAACTTTACTCTTTGCAGAGCTTTAGTCAATATGTCTGCTAATTGTTCTTCTGTATTGCAGTACTGTATCTCAAACAACCCTTCTCTGTATTGTTCACTAACATAAAGAAATTTCACGTCTATATGTTTGCTTCGTCTGACTAACTGTCCTGATTTGATCATTTGAATAGCACTCTGATTATCTACATGAAGAGTGATCTTCACTTCTCTTCTGATTAATTCTTGCAGTAGGGTCTTAACATGCTTAATTTCTTTAGTGCATTCTGCTGCTGAAATGTATTCCGCTTCAGTAGATGAAGTAGCTACCACACTCTGCTTCTTGGAACACCAAATGATTGGAGCATCATTATAGAGAACAATGTAACCACTTGTACTCTTCCTGTTTCTTAAATCTTGTGCATAATCAGCATCACAGTAGACATGTATATGAATAGTGTCATCTTCTTCATTATCTTTCTTCTTATAAAAAAGGCCATAGTTCTTAGAATCTTGTATGTATCTCAGAGTTCTTTTTACATTTTTGTAATCTCTTTTCTTAGGGTCTTCTGTGAAGCGGCTCTCATAATTCACTGCAAATCCAAGATCTGGTCTTGTTTTACATGACAAATACAAAAGACTACCTACAGCTTCACGATATGGAAATTTAATGTTTTCATCTTCTTGATTTTCTTCACTTATCTTCCCTTCTGGAACTAATGGAGTCTTCATACCCTTACAGTTAGTCATATTGCATCTTTCTAGTAATTTCTTCACATACTGTTCTTGATGAAGAAATATTCCATTCTCTGTCTTCATTATTTGTATGCCTATGTATGTGTCTGGATTATCTACCACAGACATTTCAAAATTCTTCTTTAGTTTCATAAGAATATTTTCAATTTTGTCCAAGTCTTTTCCTATTAGGATTCCATCATCGACGTGTATAGCCATGTACATTTCTTCAGTTACATCTTTAAATATGCACTGATCTGATTTCAACCGAATTAGTCTATCTGATTTTAGGAACTCTGTCAGAGTTTTATTCCATTTTGATGGAGCTTGCCTAAGTCCATACAGAGCTTTCTTCAAAACACAGATTTGTCCAGCTACTTGGTATCCTTCAGGTACCTTCATAAAAATCTCTTCATCTAGCTTCCCATAGAGAAATGCTGTTTTTACATCAAACAGTTTTATATGGAAATTTTTCTCTGCTGCCAGAGCAAACAACAGTCTTAATGAACATATATCTACTACTGGACTGAATAATTCCTTGAAATCGATTCCCTTTTCTTGTTGACAACCCCTGACAACCAGTCTGGCCTTATATCTACCATCATATTTGACCTTAAAGATCCATTTGCTTGTTAAGATCTGTTTCCCTTTTGCCTCTTCTGGAGTGATCACCTTCCATGTTTCATTTTGTTCAAGTGATTTCTTTTCTTCTTCTACTGCTTTTAACCAATTTTCTTTGTCTGGACCATTAATATATTCTTCAAATGAAAGTAATGCTGTTTCATAATCATCATACTTTGAAGGTTTCTTCAAATTAATTCTGTTCCTAAGATTATAGTTTCTTGTGTTTTCGTTGCATATGCTTTCTTCTTTTTCTTCTTCTTCACTTTCTTGTTCTTCTTCTCCTCCATTTTCTTGCTTTTGAATTTCATTTACTTGTTTGTTAATATCATTTGATGGTTCACCAATAACAAGAATCTTCTGTATAGTTTCTTTTGTCACTTTCTTTTCAAATTCAACATCTCTTGACACCACAATATTTCTTCTATCTGCATCAAAAAGTCTATAGCCATTGGGGGCATAACCAACAAAAATGTATGGTTTACTTCTTTCATCTAGTTTCTTCAAGTATCCTAGATTTTTGGCAAAAACATTTGATCCAAAAATTTGAAGTCTTGACAGATCAGGTCTTTTCCCAAACCATTTTTCTGCAGGTGTTGCACTTTGATTGACAGTTGGGCTCCTGTTAATTAAGTACCTAGCTGTGAGAACTGCCTCTCCCCATAGCTCTTTCTGCATTTTGCTATCAAATATCAAAGCTCTTGCCTTGTTTATTATTGTTAGATTTAATCTTTCTGCTTTCCCATTGAGTTGAGGACTATAAGGAATACTATAATCTAGCACAATTCCTTTTCCCTCACACCAATTCTTAAAATCATTACTGGTGTATTCACCGACTTTATCACACCTTATTTTTGACACTTTTAAACCAAACTGATTTTCACTTTCTAGCACATATTTCCTTAGGAATCTTGGAGCTTCCGACTTGGATCCTAACAAATAGGTCACACAAAAATGGGTGTAATCATCTAATACTGTCATGTAGTATCTATATCCATCATATGTTGGGGGATCTATCTCTCCACAGATATCAGTATGTATTATTTGAAGTGGTCTTGTTGCTCTTTCTCTCTCAGAAGAAAAGGGATTTCTTGTTAGCTTAGCTCTTACACATGCATCACACAATTTTTCTGCTGAGCATAAACCCTTAGGAATTCCATCACACATTTTCTTGATCTTTGAAGTACAACTTATGCCTGGATGACCTAACTTCTTATGCCATTCTTGTTTTTCTTCTTGTGTCAGTAGTGATTGCACTCCTGATTTAATGGTTACTTCGTACAGTCCATTTCTTCTTTTGTGTCCTTTCAAAATGAGTCTTTCATCTTTGTATATTTGAACATTATGTTTACTAAAGACAACTGTACCATCTTTTTCAGTTATAGCATTCACAGACATCAAATTTCTGCTTAGTTGAGGTACATACATAACACCATTGAGAACACAGTTATCACCTTCAAAGTTTCCTGTTGCTTTTATTTCCATTGACTCACCTTCTTTTGCAACTTTCACGACACTGTCATAGTGTTTCACGTTTGTTAACTTGTCAATCTCATTACACATATGTCCTGTACACGCACTATCAACAACCATTACCATATCTTTTTTCTCATTGGATTCTTCCAAAGTCTTGTCTTTGTCACATTCATATGCAATACATGCTTTGTCTTCTATCTTTTTTTCTTCATTAGGCACTAGATCATCTTTAGTATCTTCTAAAGTGAAAAATGATATTTTAGTGTTATCTTTGTCCTTAAAATAACAGACATCTTCTTTGTGGTTTCTCTTCTTGCAGTGTGGACAAGGCTTGTAAGTTCTTGTTTTTGCTCCTTGAATTTGATTTTTATTTTTAAAGTAGCAATCTTCTTCTTTGTGGTTATTTTTCTTGCATATAGAACAGTGTTCTTTCTTCTTAGGCTTCTTACATTATCTTGCAAAATGTCCATGTCC
The DNA here is from genome assembly GCA_026315105.1 of Locusta migratoria. Lineage (NCBI taxonomy): Eukaryota > Metazoa > Arthropoda > Insecta > Orthoptera > Acrididae > Locusta > Locusta migratoria. Next base: position 158,590,629 of record CM048751.1, on the reverse strand, counting down.
ACCACAGTTATTACAAATTAGGTCTTTTCTTTTATTAAAATGAACACCAAAGGCAATACTCTCTTCTTGGTTGTTACTTCTCAGTCGTTCCTCTTCTCTTATGAGCCTTGCAATTAAATTTTCCATAGTCTTCTCACCACTGGGTGATGAATCCCATGCTGGAGAAAAGTGTTTGAATTCATCTGGCAAAATAGACAGTATTTTAGGTATTATCATAGTATCTGACATCTTTTCTGACTGGAGACGATTCAGTTCAAAAGCTATATTCTGCAGTGCACTTATATTACTTGCTATGTCTCTAGTTTTATCATATTTGAAACTGTAAAATTCTTGAAGTAATTGTTGAATTCTTTGAGAAGCATCTCTTTTGTAAATTGCTTTAAGTTTATCATACATAGCCTTAGAAGTTTCACAACACAATACATGTGGCTTTACCTTTTTATCGATTGTTCTCATTATATAATGTTTTGCCTTGCTGTCTCGTTGCTGCCATTTCTTCTTTTTCTCTTCAGTTTCACAATTTTGTAGTGTTTCTGTACCATCTACAATATTACAGAGATCTTGTGTACTGAACAATATTCTAATTTCAACATCCCACATGCTGAATGTACTATTGTCTTTAAGCACTTGTATGTCTTGAAATACTTCCCTCTCTTCAAACATTCTTGAAGTGGTTTCTTCTGTTTCTTAATTGTCAGTGTATTCTGTTTTTAGTTTTATTTATTCTGTTAGAGCTCTGGGCCCATAACCTGCTGAGTTATTAATTATTTTCTAGTTAACTTTATTTAAAGAACACTCACTTAAACACAGTTTACAAACGTTGCTTATTTTGTTTGTTGCTATGACAACCACAGATAGTTTTTTTTTCCCTATATAGTCTCTTAGATTCCAGCCTTAAAAAAGAACATAAAGCAAACATTGGTTTTTACCTGTAAACATTTCCAACATTCAGAACGTTGTAAATCTTCCTCATATATTTGACTCTGATACTACATTTCTTTATTCACTGATCCATCACAGTCGTATTTTCGATATGTATGGTTTGAAAGCGTTCTACCAAATTACCAAATATAAATTATCAACTAGGGATTCGAGTTCAGTTTAATTATTTTACAATAACATTTCATACATAGTGTCATAAATCTACAACTTAACACTTCGACTTTTTTTGTAACTAATGTTCTATGCCATATGTTTCAAAGTAGATGGCAGAGTAACCATATACATATATAGAATTCGTATTTCCAGAAAGCTTTTCACACTATACCTCGCAAGTGGCTTCTAATCAAATTGTGTGCCTATAGAACATCACAGCAGTTTAGCGGCTGGATTCATGGCTGAATTTCCTCACAGAAAGGGCACATATGTCATAAATGATGGAACGTTACGAGTAAAACAGAAGTGATGTGTGGCGTTCTCCAGGGAAGTATTATAGGTCACGGGGTAAAACTTTACAATCCGTGCCGCCGCGCAGTATCGAATGTTGAGATGTTGGTAGTGGACGCGGCCAACCAATCATAGCACAGACGGTGACAGCCAATCAGATTTCGCGTAATATATGTGTTGTTTGACGATACATGATATTGATAGTAAAATAAAGTCAAACACGGACATCAAGACAAGATGAAATATTGCCTATTCTAATGTACGAAAAACGTAGTAATAATTATGATGTATGTGAAAAAACACTGAGAAGAAAGCAATGAAATATTACGCAATTTATAATAAACACCACACGAAAAATTCATCAGTAATTGCAAATGATACATGTTAAACGCTGTTATAATTAGTATCACGAAATAAAAATCGTATTTTATGTTAGCGTAATGATCGTTGTTTAGAACTTCCTGACTTTGACCGTACACACTATGATCACAACATGTGAAAAAAAGGTGTTAACATCACGTTTCAATTACTTTATTTTTAAAATGAATAACACTATTCGAATGCGGAACATCGCTAACTCCAGAATTACGTTTCTGCACATGGACAGGTTTCTTGTTTAAATTCAGTACTTTCCTGTAACGCAAATCGAAATACGTGTGTCTTTCTCTTAAACAATATAAATGATGAAAATTTTTCCAATGCCTTTGGATATGCTCATAATGCAACTTATTGAAATTGTCATTCAACTCTCTTAAACAAAGCCATATGTTGTAACACTCAACGTTATGTCCATACAAAAAAGCGGCAAAAGTCTTACAATCACCATAATTAAAATCACTTGTGAACACTATCTTGACAAGGTAGTATGGCCAAAAAGCAGCTTTCGAAAGAAAAAGAGACTGCAATGACAACCAAGAAACATTCTTCATCATTATCTTTCGCTGAATATCCATTCAGAATGAAATTTTTACTCTTAACTTGCAATCCCTAAGCAGATAAACAGCGCAATGAGACATGTCTGCAAAATATCACTATAGAAATCAGTACAATTCATTTGAGAATAGAAAGTACTACCACATTGCGAATGACAACTTACGTAAATATAAATTAACGTAATAAATGATTAATATTTTGTGCTGACCACAAAGTAAGTAATTAATGCTGTTCCTGCTATATGGTTGACAGGTTCTCGATGTACCCTTGTCCGCTCAGTTAACTGAGTGTAAATGTCAGTAGCAAAAGTTCATATCAAATATTTCGCGTTAATTTGAAAACAATTACATGAGAAGGAGCACATTGAAGTCAACAAGTACAAGACCAAAAGAAATAATTAACATGAAACTTTATTGAGGACTATATATCCTTGCAACGGCAGAAATAAACTCGGCAAACATGTCTTTGGCGTCAGAATGTCTTCTTCTCCACATGTACTCCATCAGATAGGAATCAAACATATCCTTGCACTTATTGGGACCACGAAAGGACCGCTTAATAGCGGACCATGTGCCCTCTATCGAGTTAGTGTGAGCTCCAGTCAGAATACGGATCTTTAAAACGTATTCTGTGGTTGACGGTGAAATGACGAAAACTTTCATCTTTCAGACAATCATACGACTTAAAACAGTCGGAAATAACAGTTGTGCCGGGAAGTACATATTCTCGCAGCAATCTGAGGACTGCTTTTGTTCTCTTCGGAACAACTTACATAAAACATTTATTTGTCCCCCTCTCCACCCCTCCGAAAACTCATTTCCCAACAACTTTCTTCCCCCTATTGAATTTTCTTTTTGCAAACTAACATTCGTCAATTTCGACGACTTTTCCGTTGCCACCAAGAACATCACCATTCCTTACACAGTCTAATACACAAACTTCACGGCAAAAATTTGGCCAGTCAACCAAAGTTCTTGATGATATCTTCAGTTCTGAAGAAATAAAATGATTCCTGCACTCTTTCACCCACAGAAAAGTCAACTTCAAAATAACCGCAATATTTAATTTACTTTCAGCAAACTAAATTTTGTTTCTAATACTTTGACGAAATAAGTGTCCATCTCGTCTACAAATCCAACGAAATCCATCTTGCACATCCTTCCTCGCACATAATTTCATACTGGAAGCACAGTATTTGCAAGAAACGGACTGTGCAATTAATCCGTGTCATAACACCAATCAACAATTTCACCCTATAAATAAAACCAAGCCAATTTAAAAAAAGAAATCACAAAAACTTATAACTTTAACTTATGTTAAACCCCAAAACTATGCAAAACAAAGAAATATTTGTACCTTTAACTCCATCAACACGAGGTCAGCATATTTCATTGCTTTTCCTTCCATATTCAGAAACGTAAAGTTCCCGTATGACTCAAAAATACAACTCAATACGAAGGGAATACATTCGAATATTGCGCCAGTATAAAAGAACCAATTTCATTGGTTGCCGTATAGTACCACCTGATTGGCTGGTCAGATGACGTCACCTTAGCCAACATCTAAACACTCGATACTGCGCGGCGGCCCGGATAGTAAAGTTAAGCCGGTCACAGATAAAAGTTTACTTTCCATGTTGTGGTGTAGTGTAGCGTATGGTAATGTTGACAATGCAAACTTTAGCCTTGGACTTCTGCTGTTCCTTTTCCTGATAAACGATTTAGCAAACAGTCCTCGAATAAACTTCGAAATTGACGCCACATTTACTCGTCATGAAACTTATTGGCCGGCATAAGTCCTGATTAGATGCTCTGTGTGCGCGAGTCACATAAACTGCAGTTTAACCACTCTCTTAAACTGTTCGTGGATGATGCTGTAGTTTATCGATTATTAAAGTTATCAGAAGACCCAATCAACTACAAAACGGTCTAGACAAGATATCTGCATGGTGCAAAATTGACCCTAAATATAATGAAAAGGATAAAGTCGGTAAAAGTTATCTTCGTGAAACACTGCCCTCGAAAACTACATCGATATTTAACAAACCTTATAATCTTTTATCACGAGATCACTGAAATTCATAACAAAATCTTCCGTTTCGAGCTTATAGCAATTTCAAAACTAAAACCAAATGCAATATACATGAAACAAACAATCCTATTGGCAGCACGAATGTGACTTCTGATTGTCTACCTTCGCGTCGTTACCAACATCTACATGCCAAGCACTAGTCGTGGACTCATAAACCAGACTTTAACCATGAAAAGTATTAGGTCATCCACAAGAGCACTAAAATAAATCTGTTTAGCTTTATTACACAACAAATCAGTGAAATCTATAGGTCTAAATCGAACTAAATAATTACAAACTGCTATTACAAAATAGCTTTAAGTGGAAAGAATAAATACACAATATCAAAGGGAAAGCGAACAAAGGCTTCGTTTCTCTGGCAGAACATGTAAACACTTAGAAGATGCCTACACTGCGCTTGTCTGAACTATTTTGGACTAATCCACAGAAAGTTAGTGTTCAAAACAGTAAATTGAAGTGCCAAATGTAACGAAAAGTATTTCAAACTGAGTAACGTTCCACTTTAAGGGCAACAGATGTGTTTACTCGCATCTGATCAAAAACGTACTTTTCGTCAGGTGTTACTGAATTCTGTTACTGAGTACTTAGATTTCATCAGTTCATAATTAAGATACTACATACCGTCTTTTCACTGTTGTTTCAGACAGTTTAACGAAATCTTCACTGGGATAATTTTGTTATGTCATTATATTCACCTGAACCACTAGAACTGGGAAAAGAAGAATGTAGGCAAAATGCCTACTAATATTATCTATGAAATTCACTGATATCCATACACAGCACATACATGGCAGAGACTACACAAGTGCCACAGACTGTGATGCCTGGTTTAGATTAACTTCTGAAACAACGCCAGAGCAAGTAATATGATGACACACATGATGGTGACATAATGTACTTCTATTTCAATTATTTCGATACTGTCCTGTCGGAATTCTAGATGCATGGATTGCAGAATGGAGTCAGCTAAGATTATCCAAAAAGACATTAGTCTTGTTTTAAGACTGTTGCACAAGAATTGCGATAAACCCCAACAAAAACAAAATAAAGCGTAAATATTGTTTCAGGGAACGATTTTCATGCAGAAACAACACTGATACATTTTTAAAAAGCATGTATAAACGTAGTACCATGCCTAAACGAAAATCCATTCTTGAATCAATTATGAATAACCACAGTCAATTTCGATAAACAGTTCGTCTGTTAAAAATTCCAATGCTCACACTTAATTTTCACCATTTTCAGAATTAAGAGTAACTGCAATTCACCTAGCAGTAAACACTAATAGTAGCCTACTTGTTTAGTCACAGTGGAATGTTATACATACATAATAAATAAAAGCATAAAATAGGTAAATAACGATTATTTTTACATGACGATTTTTTTGCATTACATAGTCTAAAGATCAGTTGTCGGGCGTATGGCTTCTAAGTCAAAAGGCATGAAATAAAATAAAAAATGTTAGTACTTAAATGCGACATATTGCAGAAAGATCTTTAATGAAGGTGTGTAATTTAAATGCATACTTTTCGTAAGTCGTAGGATTAATTACATGAAAAATCACAAAACGGAATCCTTGAAATCGATATGGCGACTTTTTAAATTTTTTAAAATTATTATTCTGAGAAATGCTAACACGATTTAATCCCTTTTTATTTGGGACATAAGTCATTGTCAGCTGCAGCGCGCCTTGTGATAGACCATCGAACTACAAAAAAGCGTATACACCAAAAGCTTGTTAGTATACACCTTAGGTTCGTTCCAGCAGCTGCCAGACTGCTTGACACGCATGTGCATCGCTTAAATTGTGTTCCAGCAGCGCCTTCTCCCGCTTCTGGCTACTTGGAGTGTTACTGTTTGGTGTTCCAGCAGTTGCCGCAAGCAGCCAGACGTTACCCGGAAAAATATTTCTGGCTCGGTCAAGCTTCCAAATTGTGCATGCGCAGAAAAGGCTGAGTTAGAGTGGGGGTTAGCCATCACGTGATACGTGTGTGTTTGTAAAGTGTTTTTCAATTATTTCGAAGTCACTGCGATCCCACTTGAGATCAGATATTTATCGTTTACACTTATTCGTTATTAGGAAGGAAATTATTTTAATTGTTCCTTTAAACTCACATTCGCCTGCAGCCAGAAACAGTACAAAAAGCGTTCCAGCAGTGCAAGTATCAAACAAGGGTTTTTACGTCATAGTAGCTGCACATGTGCAGTAACACCTGTTTCTTAGCGCTTGAAAGTAGCCGTCTGGCAGCTGCTGGAACGAACCTCTTATGCGTTTATTGAGTCGTCTGCTTCACATGTCTACTTCGTTTGTTGTCAACTTAAATCAAATTAATCAACAAATTAAGATCAGTTTTAGAGACTGTCAGATATATCGTGATTATTGTAATGATTTAATTGTATTTTAGACTGCCACTGTGAAACTGTATTTAATTTTGGCCCACTTTAGTTTACGGAAGTAACACTGAAAGTGGCCCTTTGAAATCGTCTTTTGACAGCTTGAAATTTAAATGAAAATAACGGCTTAACCATTCGTCTGACACGAAAACTGAACAACCTAATTGGTAGAGGGGTAATTCTCTACAACTTCGCTCTCTTATGTTTTTTTCATATCTTGCATCGTTGCAGAGATATTTGCAAAAATAACGCGCCCTTGGTCAAAATGGAAGTTATCTCACAACAGAAGTGGACACATAAGACTATTGTGTGTTTCTTCTGTAATTGTACGGTATTATTTATTCTTATAAAATCACCTGTAGAAGGTAACACAATTCAAAATTACATTCGTTCCAAATGCTGAGTGATTCAGATTTCGTGTACAGTGTCGTCGATTTCTAAGCAATGTTGCCGATATAAAAAGCTGAAAACAGATTATTTTTTTAATACTTTGTGCTACGTTTCTCAGATCAGGAATTTATCCAACATTTTTGGGTGGGGTGGGCTCTAACAGAACAATTTAGAAATTTGGTTTCTTATATGTAGCAGGACGCAAGAATGGGGATAATACTCCTATTACAACATAATCTGATTCTTTTTGTGTTTTGCTGGCCAAGAAACTGCAAGTTTTCGTGATGTAGCAGACAGGTTCTATGTTATCAGCTCGTTGTGTTTGGAAATTAAAAGAGCTGCAAAATTTATGAATAGCCTGAGCGTGGATGTTATAAAGTGGTCAATTGCAGAGGCAACGGATGACACAGAGTCCCATTTGGGCAATAAAGGAATGGCAGGTGCAATAGATGGGACCAATGTTAGAATAAACATGCCTAAAGAAGGTACAGACTTTTTCCCTTTCAGTTGCAGGTGGTTTCTGCAAGAGTCACATCAGAGACTATTCTCGATCGGTCCACAATATCAGAGTATTCAGAACGAGTACGCTGTCAGAAAACACTGAGAAAAAGTGCCAAGGTTTTTATATTTTGGGTGACAGTGCTTATTCCGGTTTGAGGCATTTGTCACCGTACCGAAGTATTGGGCGTTCATTACGGCAAGACAGTAAATTCAACGTTGTACTCTCAAAAATAGGCCTTGGGCCTATTAGTGACAATGTTTTTTGTATGCCCATAACAGTCATCTCCATTTGTTCTCGAACTACATTGTGGTGAATGCTTTTCCACTACTTTCTCTCAAATAAGTCGCCCTACCACACCGCAACTGCTGTTTCAGTTTAAATCTCTTGCTGTGGTTCTTGCAGAACTCTATAATAGCTAATGTAGAGTTTCTATACCACAACGTCTCCTGTGTGTCGAACAAAAGTGGTTCCTGTGTGGGAGAAACAGCTAACTTATATACATAACCATATTACACGAATTAGAAAGCACCAGCACCTGTCAAGAAAGTACAAAATGAGATCTCAGGACAGAATTGTACAATAAGTTGACTCACGACATTAAACAAATAACTAGTATGGACAGCTTTAAAAAAGGTGGCACAATGTTTCTCCTTACAAAAGTTATCATATGGCGAAACAGTATTTAAATAAAAAATAATCTGAAAAAAAAAGTACCATCAACTTTCCTTAATGAAATGCGAAACTGTATGTTTTGTAAGTAGTAGGCCTATACTGTGCTATATGTTAAATATTTTTCTATATATTATGTATATCTTTCATTTAAATATGCTTCTATACATTTTTGTTTTATGACGAAACCCATCTCATGCAATTTTCTAAATGATAAGTGGTGAATAAACAAATCAAATCAAACATGATGTAAATAACATTTGCGCCATCGCTGTTAATTCTCCTGTCTTTTTACGGTACACTACTGAAGGTGACAAACAGGCTAAATAAAACGAGACGGGTGTCCGAAGAGCACAAATATCAAGCACGGACACATGACGTTATCTTTGCCGCGCATGTGCAGTAGCGCCTGTTTGCTGGCTCTCCAAGTTGCTTTCTGGCAACTCTTCGAACAAAGCTAACGAAAACCATCCGTTCGGAGATGTCACGTGACATTCCTCGCCCAGAACTCTCTCTGGCATACGCCATCTTGCGTTGCATTATTGACGATTTTCTTATTGTAACTTACACATTGTCATTTCTGAGCAATGGCGTACTGAAGAATTAACAAAAACACGTCGTTCTTCATACGATAAATAATATTCTAGTGTCTAAAAATGCCGTATTAGCATCAGTTAACAATGGCCATCAATAGTACGAAAATATAGTACACATGTTTTTATTGGTAGCCATAGTGTAGTGGGCAAGGCATTGGTCTGTGATGCTGAAGGTCAGTGGTTCGAAACCTGCCTTAACCTAATTTTGTTTCCTAAAAGGGTTTCAGACACTCTTATTAATTAAATAGAGCTATGTCATTCAATGTTTAGAGTTGTGCATACGTAAGAATGCTCCCTCTAAAATGCGTGTTTCTTCTATTTCATGAACATACCATTAAATACATAACAACGAATTGAAAAATGGTCTTTTGAAGCATATGCACGTAAACTGGGAGGATGCTGTAATGATGAACATTCTGCACAAAATGCTGATACAGGTAGTTTCGTATATAACGGAAGTCCCATGTTTCTGTGGAAAGTGTACCGTTAGAAGGGGTGAAATCGATCACAAAATTCAGTTTTTACATTATATCGATCACAAAATTCAGTTTTTACATTATATCTAATGTCGAATGTAGAAATAGCCTACTATGCTTTTGAAATTCTTTTAATTTAAAGGTTAATTGGCTTCACCCCACTATTTTATGGTTAGATCATTGTAGTTTCCTTAAAAAATAACCACTGTACATAAAATTATCTTGCATCATAAAGAATTTTCACTCAACGTTTGAAATGTCAAAATATGGGAAACTGTAGCGTCCACGACCAATGCCCTTAGGCTTCATTTTTGCTACAATTTGTACATCAGGAACATCTGGAAATACACTTGATCAATCCATGAACTAAACATTCTTCGTTTACTAAACTAAGAACAGGCTGTACACCATATTTATGTCTACGTTTGCCCTTCACCCATTCATTTAACGTGGTATAGGGTTCACCGTAACACTCAGATGCTTTACGAATACTCAACTTTCCTTTCTTCACTTCCTGAACGGCATTTTCCAGATATACTGGATTGTAGTTCCTTTTTTCCCTCTCTTCCCACCTTCTTCACGTATGTTTGCGGCATGATCGACTTCCCCCTACAAAATAAGACAATTCAATTTTTAGATCACTATTCGTCCATACAAAACAAACTTCTGTTTTTCAAATACATAAATCGAATGACAATGAGTTCACTTACCAACAGTCCAAAAACAGCAGAATTATATGCCTATAAGATCGTATTGTGACAGGTTTAGTCTTGCTTCATTCACAGGCCACCAAAATGCATTTGTTTATATCCCACAATCATGCTGAACGGATACTCAGAGAGAAAATTCTACCCTACTCTGCAACTCATTGGCTTCCAACAAGTATGTGTAGCGTGAAGTTCCCGGATGAACCGCTAGGCGGAAATACTATAAATTATAATGCTGTATTGCCGGTCGACTTCCCTCCTCCTGATCAACTTCACCTCTTCTGACGGTAGTTCCTTAATCAAACAGAAGGGAAGTGCATACATTGCAACAAATTACCTTAGGTTCGTTTGAAGAGCTGCATTCATGCTGCAGCGCATGCGCAGTACGAAAAGTCGTGTTTGAAGAGCTGCAGGCGCCGCAGTCTGCCGGCTGTTGAAAGAGCTGCACGCCTGCAGCTCATGCAGCCAGGAGCAGCAGGAGGAAAATTTCCCTGCAGCTCATGCAGCCAAACTCGCACATGCGCATAACTCTCAGGCTTGTAGTGGGGGTATAAGAAGCGCCTTTATTCAAAGTTTTCGGAAGTCCACAGCGTTGTAGTATATAAGTGTACTACATGTTACTTCTGTCGTTCTGCGTTTCTTCTACTGTTGGTAAAGGAAGTTAGTTGTTTGTTTGTGTATATTAATGTATTAGTATTATATTTGTTTGTATGAAATCACATCTAAAAATTAGAAGAGCAAAATTGTCTATTATAGATAACTCGTGTTATGCAGACTGAAATTAAAGATTTTTTTTTTAATTTTTTTTTACACCAGTCGTGTTTTTCTTTTTATTTTAAAAGCATTTTCAGTGGACTGTAAATGATATAAAGGCTGTACACTTTGTTTTGTATACATAGAGTAAAAACAGTTTTAAAAAACAACTTTGTGCATGTTAGTACTATGCGTTTTTAAATTGACATTCGATCTACTCAAGGTGTTCTCTCTTCTTTACATCTCACTACTGTTTTTCGTCTTGTTGTCTGATGTTGTTTGGTTCCTGACGTGCATTTTCCGGTAGTGTACGGAACTTTTCGCCTGTTTGAACAGAAGTGATAATAAATGAAACGGAAAAAAACGCCACAAAACAGGCGAAGAGTTCCGTACAAACCGAAAAACACACGTCAGGAACCAATCAACACAGTCAACAAGTCGGAAAAACAGCAGTGAGATGTAAAGAAGAGACAACACCGTGAGTAGACCGTGTATACATTTAAAAACACTTAGGTCTAATGTGCAAAAAGTCTTTTAAATACTGTTTTCAATCTATGAATATAAAACAAACCTTTACATCATTTACAGGCCACAGAAGATGCTTTTAAAATAAAAAGCGAAACGCGTCTAGTGTAAAACAAAAGTCTTTAATTGCAGTCAGCATAAGCTGGATTACGTAATGTATTCGTTTTTCACAGCTGCTGCGGAAGATGGCCACACAACCAAATATAGTTACAAGAGCATTTTCCAATTCCATTTGGTCCAAATGTTGAGCGATTCAGATTTTGTGTCCAGTGATGACGATTTCGATGAAGTTTTGCGCCGAAATAAAAGGCAGAAAAGTGAATATGTGATTCCGCAGTATTCGGAAGATGAATTTGTAGAGCATTTTCAGGTGTTTCTTTATTATTCTCGTAAAACTCTATTAACGGTAATGTGGCGTCCGTGCTCCACACCGATTCATGTGTAGGTGGTTCCTATTCGTGTGCAGGTAACTGTACAGGTACAAGAGTAGGTACGGATGCGGGAGGTTGGAACTTTAAAAATTCCGCGCTGCAAATAAAGGAAGACTTAATATGGAAATTATCAAACTGGATTGCACGAAAATAGACAAACTATTACCCGAACACTTCAATTCCTTAAACGTAAGAAAGTAATTTACTTTTAGACGCTGGCACAATGAATCGCTCTCTTATGCTACACAGAGCACACCCGTAATACGCAAACTTCAGGCTGCAGGTTAGTGTTCGAAAAGTCCCGGCAGCATGCACGGCACGTGACGTCATCTTCGCAGCGCATGCGCAGTAGTGCCTGCATTGCTGCTGCAGGATCTGCATCCATGCAGTTCTTCGAACGAACCTCTTGTTTATTGTTTTTCTAAGCGTTTATTCACTATTTGTGGAATATATTGAAAGTCATTAATTAGAATCAATGCATCTACTAAAATGTTTGTCTCTGACATGGTTGCTATGTACGATTTTAACGGAAATGGTATTACCTTTGAGGTAGTTCAGATATGACTTCGTTCATGTTGCACTGTTCTGCGCTAAAATAAAGAGCAAATATTCTGTTTCAAACCGTTATTACGTTTTCTTTTAGAGCTAAAATCACAAACGGAATAAGTGTGGTAATACTGAATTCCACATAACTCTAGTGCTTAATACACACACACACACACACACACACACACACACACACACACACAAAGTTAGTACTACCAATACGTCATTTGCAACAGTCATTGTAACAGTATCTCCCCAGTTTATATACATGTGTTAAAGAGGTGTATATTTACAATTCATTGCTATGCACTTCATAGCATGTTCTCGAAACAGAACAAATGCGCTTTTCATCTTTAGAGAGAAAGTGCTGTTACCTTTGAACAACTCAGAATCTTGCAGAATACATTTGCATTCATATATCCCTTTATTGAAATTGATGCATTGCGGTCGTTTGTTCATATTGGTTTTGGGTTGTTTGTTGAGAATTTTACTCAGTTTTTTATTGGCGTTGAACCAGCACTGTCTAAAGATAAGGCGTGGGCACTGCCGTGCCACGTCACGTCTTGCAGAGTAGCTCGCGATCGCATAGCTTACTGACTGGCTGATGGGGCACAGCCCACCTCACAGATTAGATTAGATTAGTACTTGTTCCATAGATCATGAATACCACACTTCGTAATGATTTGGAACGTTTCAGGTTAATGAAAGGTGTCTTTACAAATTATTACTTTATACTAAATATTACATGACACAATTTTTGTAGTATTATTTTTTCCCAAATCTACTAATTTATATCTAAAAATTCATCTATAGTGTAGAAGGAGTTGCCACGCAGAAATTCTTTTAATTTATTTTTAAATGCTTGTTGGCCATATGTCAGGTTTTGATGCTGTTTGGTAGGTGACCAAAGACTTTTCTGGCAGCATAATTCACCCCTTTCTGTGTCAAAGTTAGATTTAACCTTGAATAGTGAAGATCATTCTTTCTCCTAGTGTTGCAGTTATGTACACTGCTATTGCTTTTGAATTCTATGGGATTGGTAATAACAAATTTCATAAGTGAATATATATATACTGAGAAGCTACAGTGAAGATCCATAGTTCTTTAAATAAGTGTCTGCAGGATGACCTTGGATGGGGTGCAGCAATTATCCTGATCATACGCTTTTATACAATGAATACTTTTTTACTCAATGATGAATTACACAAGAAAATGATGCCATACGAAAACAGAGAATGAAAAAGGCAAAGTAAGCTAATTTACTGAGATGTATATCACCAAAATTAGCAATTACCCTAATAGCATAAGTTGCTGAACACAAATGTTTCAACAGATCTTCAATGTGTTTTTTCCAGTTCAACCCCTCATCAATGCTTACAGCAAAAAATTTTGAATATTCTACCACAGCGGCCAGCCAGTGAGCTATGGGATTGTGACCTACTCTGTGTGATGTAACATGCCACAGCAGTACACAGGCTTTCTCAAAAAATGTTCAAATGTTTGTATAGTCTCTGGGACGTAACTAAGGGGTCATCAGTCCCTAAACTTACAAACAACTTATGAACTACTTACGAACTAGGACGGCACAAATATCCATGCCCGAGGGGGGATTCGAACCCCCGACCGTAGTGGCCGTGCAGACCGTGACTGGAGCGCCTTAGTCTCCTCAGCCACCGCAGCCGGCCAGGCTTTCTCTTCAGATGGTGTTAGTTGAACCGTCTTTTCTCTCTTTCGATTAGTGCTTTGGTTTCAACGGGTACTTTGTGGACGTTGGTTTGTTTTTTCCTATTTTGAATGTTTCGGATAACTCAGTTCTCTCGTTACAGAGGGTGTCAAGCTACCATGCCGGCAACCCTCTGACCAAGTGTACTGAGGAACCGTGCCCTATCAAGTTCCAAACTACCGTGTAACATGTTTGTACATCACAAACTAATTCCTCACATATTACGCTATGGCAAACAACTGTGAGAATAATCCATGATTCTCAAACTATCGATGGCAGGTGTTAACTAACTAACCAACATTAGATTATAATTCATTGTCCTGAGGACGAAGTGTTTGTGATAATTTTCAGTGCGCTATTGCTTTGAATTGACAATGCTTGAGTTATAATAACAAAATCATCAAGTAGAGAAAGTGAGATGGCATACGCAAAAGAGATTTTGGGGCGGGGGATGTTACGTGACTGATTTACGAACGCTAAATGTACGCTGTGTTCCGTCCAGGCTAATGTCACTCGTCCGAACGTCAAATGTATGTTACGTTCGTTCCATCCAATAGTCATTCGTAACCAATACAGGCAAAGAAAATAAACTTTGAACTACCAAGGCAAGACAGGTGATAATATTTTAAAGTATAATGAAAATGTGCGAGAGATATTAAAATGATAGTTCAAAGGGGTAAAAGTTCAAAGAAGAGTATGTTTGTCAAAGCTAAGTTCAAACATCATATAATTTTGGCTGTTTGTTTATGTGTTGAATGCATAGATATTGTCGCGTTGAAATGAGAGCAGGCTTGACTTCGAAGGCAACTGAACACAGCACTTATACTCAAAGCACGTTTATTACGAACTCAACATACACACAGCACTGACTGCCTCTCAGGCAGAGTGCTCAGCTATTTATACACAGACAGAATTTACCGGAAATTAGAAGAACATTTAACATAAGAAATTTGTAGAATTTACTAGTGAACATAAGAAAGATGTAGAACATTCTGGAATTGTTAATTACAAAGAAATCAATTTTTGCCGGTGAGCTGGATTGAACCAGCGACCTTCAGCACTGCAGTCCATGATGCTATCCCCTGCGCCACAGCGGCAGTCGGTGTTCGTGGTCTCTCCCGGCATTGCTCCCTCTCCTGGAGAAACAGCGACCTGCTGTTATGAATCCTGTGGAGCCAGCTGCAATGTCCTGGATCTTGACCGTGTCATGGGTCCTCTGTATGACAGTTCAAGAGAATCCTTCCCTCCTCCATGATTATCGACGACAGACGTTCCTGTTGTGCCTTCATCAGAAACATTACCGTCCTTAGAGTCCTTGAACAAGAAGCCATTGTCGTCTACCTGCTCTTCAGGATCGTAGTAAAGCTTCATGCGCAGGACGTGAACAATGTCTCTTCGTTTTTGACGTTTCGACGACGGCTCATAATCCTCAACCTCGTATGTGACGTCTGACAGGCGGCGTATGACACGATATGCACCAAAGTATCGCTTCAATAACTTTTCTGACAGTCCAACCTTCCGTACAGGGGTAAAACTCCACACCAGATCTCCTGGGCTGTACACAACAGGTCGGTGCTTGTCGTTATACCGCTGACGGTCCTTCTCCTGGGCGTCCAGCGTCCGTATGCGTGCCAGCTGTTTTGCTTCTTCGACCCTGGTGATGAGCTGTTTAACATAGTCATCCTGAGTGTCATCCGGTTGGAACGGAAACAGCGTGCCGGCCGCGGTGGCCGAGGACTGCACGACCACTACGGTCGGGGGTTCGAATCCCCCCCTCGGGCATGGATATTTGTGCCGTCCTAGTTCGTAGGTAGTTCATAAGTAGTTCGTAAGTTTAGGGACTGATGACCCCGTAGTTAAGTCCCATAAGCTTTACAAACATTTGAACATTTTTTTTGGAAACAGCGTATCCATTGTCGTCTCAGCTTCACGGCCATGGAGCAGGAAAAACGGAGTGAAGCCTGTGGTGTCTTGTCTTGCGCTATTGTAACCGAATGTCACTACTAGCAGGATTGTATCCCAATCCTGCTCAACATCGACGTACATCAACAGCATGTCGGCTAACGTCTTGTTAAAATGTTCCGTAATACCATTTGTGTGAGAATGGTATGTAGTTGTCATTCTGTGGACAATGTCGCACTGTGACATTACCTCTGATACTTGTTTTGACTGGAATACTTTTCCACGATCAGATATCATGACACGTGGAGCTCCATGGTTCAAAATAATGTCTTCTACAAGGAATTTTGCGATCTCTGGAGCTTCTGCCGTCGGCACAGGTTTAGTGACAGCGTAGCGTGTGAGGTAGTCAGTGCAGACTATTATCCAACGGTTACCGGTTGTCGACTTCGGGAACCTCCCTAAAAGATCGAACCCAACTCGGTGGAATGGAGCTGCTGCCGGCGGAATCGGTACGAGAAGCCCTGGAGATAATTGCGGCACATGCTTCCGTTCCTGGCACTCTTTACAGTGACTCACATAGTGCTTGACAAATCGGTAGAGACCTTTCCAGTAATACCTGCGTTCCATTAATACCTGCGTCTAATTCTGTCTGGGGTCTTTACGAATCCCAGATGACCGGATATTGGAGTATCGTGGAAATATTTGAGAATAGCTGGCTGGCGATGAGCTGGAACGACCAGTAGCCATTTGGGGCCCAGTGGATCGTAGTTGCTCTAATACAATGTTCCGTTTATAAGTTGGAACTCTCCATTGGTCGCTTCTCCTTTCTCCAAAGCTTCTATCGTTTTTAATAATGCTGGATCTTCCCTCTGTTCAGCTATAACGTCATCTAATTCAGTGAGGGCTGAAATTTCATTGATGCTGTTTTGTTCCACTAATGGATTCCTCGAAAGGTAGTCGGCATCTTGTGTTTGCGCCCATACTTGAATACCACTGTGACATCGTACTCTTGGAGTCTTAGTGTCCATCTTGCTAGTCGACCTGATGGATCCTTCAAGCTAGTCAGCTAACACAAAGAATAGTAGTCTGTCACGACGGTGAATGGTTCGCCGAATAAATACGGCCGGAACTTGTTGATAGCCCAGATAACTGCGAGACATTCTTTTTCAGTTGTGGAGTATTTTATCTCGGACTTTGAGAGTACTCTTGACGCTTAGGCTATCACTTTTTCAGCACCTTCCTGAACTTGTACAAGCACTGCACCAATCCCATAACCACTGGCGTCTGTGTGAAGTTCCGTTTCTGCATTCTCGTCGTACAAGGCTAGCACTGGTGCGGAAGTTAGGGACTCCTTAAGTGCCCGGAAAGCTCTTTCTTTTGTCTCATCCCAGTAAAACTTGGCGTCTCCCTGCAGAAGTTCTTGTAATGGACGTGCCTTGTTACAAAATCCTTTTATGAAACGTCGGTAGTATGAGCACAGCCCGAGAAAACTTTTCACATCACGAATGTGCTGAGGAGTTGGAAATTCTGTGACTGCCCTTACTTTATCTGGATCAGGACGGACACCATCTCCATTGACTAGGTGCCCCAGGATTTTTATCTCTTTGGCGACGAAGAGGCACTTTTTTTTGGATTGAGGCGGAGACCTGTAGTCTGAACACACTTCAACACAGCTGACAGGCGACTCAGATGTTCTTCAAATGTTTTCGAGAAAACGACAGTGTCATCTAAATAGCAAAGACACATCGTCCACTTAAGGTGTCGAAGCAAGTTGTCCATCATGCGTTCGAATGTGGTTGGAGCACTACATAATCCAAATGGCATTACTTTAAATTCATAGAGGCCGTCAGGTGTAATAAAAGCCGTCTTCTCCCTGTCAGCTTCGTCAACCTCGATTTGCCAGTAACCTGTCTGCATGTCGATAGATGAGAAGTATGTAGCTCCTTTCAAGCAGTCTAAGGTGCCGTCAATGCGCGGCAATGGGTAGACCTCTTTCTTTGTAATGCTGTTCAACCGACGATAGTCGACACAGAATCGCCACGTGCCACCCTTCTTCTTTACAAGGACCACCAGAGACGACCAAGGACTCTCCGAAGGTTGAATAATGTCATCTCGCAACATCTTCTCCACTTCCTCCCGAATTATTCGTCTTTCAGCTGGCGACACTCTATACGAATGCTGGCTAATTGGCGGTGCTTTATCGTGGGCCGTTTCGTCCGACTTTTCCCCTGCTGAGGTGTGAATCCACCCGAAAATTGGCGTAGTATACCTAACACCCGCTAGCGTTGTTCCTTGGTCAGTCCAGGCCCTATTGGCAGTTCCACGTTTGTTTCCTCCAGCGTGTTGTCTGTACTAACAGCAGGGCATGGGTCTTCATTGATGACGTTAAGCTCACCGTCCTGGATTGGTTCAGCTGTCCCTATACACATTTCCTTGGGGATAAGTTGTGACTGCTCGTGACAATTTGTGATCCAAATCTCTCCTTAACCACCGGTAATGCTTATGGTAGCCGCTGGTATGTAAATTTCTTTTGTGAGCCTGATAAACTTTTTACTATCAACAAGGACTTCACAGTTTAACCAGTCATATGTGTTTTTGACTGCAAATCTTCTCACTGTCAACGGCGTTATCGTCACATTGTCAACGACGAATAACTTCCCAGAAAATTCTGTATTACGTGTATCCGGCGGAAAAACTTCTTCAATTTGCAGCTCAGATGATTTGCAGTCGATGATTGCTTGGGATGCCTGAAGGAAGTCCCATCCGAGGATGACATTGTGACTACATTCCGTTAACACGACAAATTCAAACTGCTGGGTCCTGTTGTTGATGGTTATTCTTGCGACACAAGTTCCTGCTGGCTGGACGTACTTTCCATTCGCGACCTTCAGCACAGTTGCTCCCGTATCACAGAACATTGTCTTCTTTAGTGTGCGGCGGTAATTATCCGACAATACAGGAAAAGACGCTCCTGAATCAACAAGTGCCCGGACAGATTGGCCATCGATTATGATGTCGTGAGATTTCCCGACATCTTAGTGACTGTCGTCCATGGAGGATTTCCATCTGCGGTGGCCTCACCTCCGTAGATGGTCGCCCTGCTTAGTTTTCCTGGGCGCGGCGGCTAGGGGAGCGGCTGGTACTTCTGTACGGCGACGGTGAATGGCTGCGGCGCGTCGGGGAGTGACCTCGTCTAGGGTACAGCGATGGGCTTCTTCCCATAGGTCGACTGAACTCATCAGCAGGTGATTGCCTGGGATAGAACTGCTCTGATGGCTGACGTCTTGCGGCAAAATAATCGTCGAATACTCGCCTTCTCTCTCTGCAGTAGCGTATGACATGTCCAGGGCGCCCACAGTGGAAACACAGTGGTGTGTTGTCTACTGTCCTCCAGACGTCTGTTCTTCTGTGGGGCGTGATTGTTACTGGGGGAGTTGGTTGTGGACGCGTCAGCCAGTTCATAGGCTGCCGTTTGGCGGCTGCAGCGTATGTCATAGCAGGGCAACGCCATTCTTCACGTCGGGTGCGATTGGTGGGGCAGACAGGAGCTAATGTCTGAAATACCTCTACCTCAGCGGCGTCGGCTCCCTTGTGACTTACATCCATGGCCATAATCTGATGCTCGCTCGGTCTAATAGTCCCAGCTGCCATGCAATTTTGTAATTATTCTCTCAAAATTTGTCGTATGAGAGAAGCAAAGTCATGCTGGTCTTCCACAACGGCCATAGGGACTACATTGGGGAGTTGGTCATACTTCTTGCGTCCAACTCTCCTTTGTTGCATCTATTCAGTACGTTGACACCACTTGATGAACTCTTCTGTCATAGCGACGTCTTTTATCAGAAGGGCTTGGTACATGTCTTCTGTTATACCCTTCATCAGGTGCGTGATTTTGTCGGCCTCAGTCAGGTTCGGATTGACAGTGTTACACAGGGCCAAAACAAATGTTTCAAATGTTTGTATAGCTTATGGGACTTAACTACAGGGTCATCAGTCCCTAAACTTACAAACTACTTACGAACTAGGTAATACTAAGGATGGCACAAATGTCCATGCCCGAGGGGGGATTCGAACCCCCGACCGTAGTGGCCGTGCAGACCGTGACTGGAGCGCCTCAGTCCCCTCGGCCACCACGGCCAAAACATTGTATGTAAGACTGTGTTGGCTCACCATGTCGTTGAGCCCGGTTATTCAGTTGTTCTTCCGCCGAGCGGATTTGTCGCTGTCGGTCTCCAGTCATTCAGTTTGTCTTCTTTGCTCTCGAACCATTGCTGGGCTGTTCCGTCCAGGTAGAAATAAAAGTTGGCCAAGCTCACTGTGTGATCCCACCTGTTGTACTTGGCGACTCGGTCGAATCCTTTTAGCCATTTATTGGGATCCTGTCCAGCGTCTCCATAGAACACAGACGGGTGTCTGATGTGCAGTTGGCCTACTGTTGATTTCGTGTCCATGGTTCTTCTGATGATACGGACTTGTGGAAGGATGTACTCGGTAAATCCCTTGTATTCCGGTTCTAGTCCGTGTCAGCGACGGCTTTTATGTTTCCTAATTAGAGCCACGGTGATGCAGCTGTAGCACAGGGTACCCGACACCTCCACCAAACAATGTCGCGTTGAAATAGGAGCAGGCTTGACTTCAAAGGCAACTGAAAACAGCATTTATACTCAAAGCACGTTTATTACGAACTCAACATACACGCAGCACTGACTGCCCCTCAGGCAAAGTGTTCTGCTATTTAAACACAGACAGAATTTACCAGAAATTAGAACAACAGTTAACATAAGAAATAAGTAGAATTTACAAGTGAACATAAGAAAGATTCTGGAATTGTTAATTACAAAGAAATAAATTTTTGCCAGTGTCCGGGATTGAACCGGCGACCCTCCAGCACCGCAGTCTGTGACGCTATCCCCTGAGCCACGCCGGCAGTCAGTGTTCGTGGTCTCTGGTGGCAATATTACCACAATAGTAGAGTCGTAATCTTATCACCATAATTTTTTATTATTTAGACTAGATGATCCGGTGAACTTCTTATCACTTAGCTCTTAATATGAACCGTATTAATTTAAATCATATCTACTTTAGATCCAGTAGCTTTATAAAGGCAGCATCAGATAGTCTAAGTTTCGGTTTGATAGTGGGTGAAAAGAGTGGGCAAATCAGGCACACATTTGTGGAAGTAATCTTTGACAGTTCATACACGGGTTCAGATCCTGTAAAGTGAACTTTACTCTTTTAAATTATATTTCTGAACACACCCAACACAACAACCACGTCATTATTTTACACATTTTAAATCTAAATTTTCTTCACAATTTTTCCACATTTTATCATCGTTTAAACCTTCCCTGAATTTCCACGAATATGACATGAACACTATCCTGGACATGCGTGCGTGATTTACCCACTCTTTCCGCCCTCTATCGAGCCGATACTTAGCCTATCTGATGATGCCTTTATAAAGCTACTGGGTCTAAAATACATATGATTTAAATTGATATTGTTTACATGAAGAGGTAAGTGAAACGAAGTTCGCCGGGTCATCGAGTCACGCAATCCTTTGTAATTCCTAACATGTACTCTTGCTTTGAACGTCAAATGCGCAAAATTTTATCGCAGTCGTACGAATGATATTGATATCCAAAAAAAGAGCTCTTTCAGTTTTCCACAATTTTTTTTATTTTCTGGCCAACTATTCCAAACTTTTACTTCACTCAAACCTTCCTCTCGCTTTGAAGGTCGAATATGCAAAATTTTTGCAATCAGATAAATGGGACTGATATTTCATAGAAAAATCCATCTATTTTTTCTGAATTTTCCGGGAAACTTTTCCAAATTTTTATTTCATAATAACGGCACTCTTTGTTTTGAACGTCAAATATGCAAAATTTTATAGCAATCAGACGAATGATATTGATATCCCATAGGAAAAAGCTGTTTCAGTTTCTTGCGAATTTTCAAATTTTCCACGTAATTTTTCCAAATTTTTAATTCATAAGAACGTTCATCTTTTGTTGACCATCAAATGTTCAAAATTTTATCGCAATCAGATGAACGTTTCTCAACTTAGTGTTGCGTACATTTAAAAACACATAGATCAAGGAACTTAGAATTTTGCGACTTTCCTTTTTAACGGTCCCTATTATTTTTTTACTGAAAACTTTTCCAAGACCATAATGAAAAAAAAAATTACCTCTCTCCGTCGTGCGAATAGACAGTTATAGTTTAGAATTCAATCAAAAACACATTGAAAAACGCACTTTCAGTTTTTCTCAAATTTCCAATTTTCCGGTAGATTTTCCAAAAAAATTATTTCATACAAACCTTGTCCTGTCAAGTAATGCTTTTACAACCATGTGGCAATTGATTTTTATTCATAGAAAATACATCGAAATCCGTTTTTCATCTATTTTCCTACTTTCCAGGCGACTTTTCCAAATTTTTATTTGATGTGTACCTTCCTCTTGCTTTCAAAATGAAATGTGCAAAATTTTATCGCAATTGGACGAAAGTTTTTGATAGCTCACTGGAAAAAGCTGTTTCAGTTTTTCCAGATTTTCATCTTTTCCGGACAACTTTTCCATATTTTATCACCGTTTAAACCTTCCCTGGACTTACTGGAATATCCCAAGGCTAAAATTAGCCAAATCGGTTCAGTCGTGTCCTAGTTTTAGCGAGACTAACGAACAGCAATTCAGTTATATATACAGATTATTATTTTGGTCCAAAATGTTTGCAAAAACTTATAAAACTACAAATCGAAAGTGGGCCGTAATACACGTCAGTGCGTTTTTTTTTTTTTTTTTTTTTTTTTTGTTCAGTTCATGTGAAACTACGTCGCTCACATGTGTAAGTGTAAACATCCTTTATTGTAAAAGGCGATTAAGCTGCTACCAACCGTGAGAACAAGGAAGACTATATACGACTGAGAAAAATCTATAAATCTGAAATCAGAGCAGCAAAAATAAAGGCAAATGAAAAATACATTTCAAATTCTAAAAACAAGTGTAAAGCAGCCTGGACTGTAGTAAAAAATGAAATAAATGTAGGAAAGGAAGAAACCACTGTCCCACTTAACTGTAATATTCTTAATGAATATTTTGTAAATTGTGCAAGTTCCCTTGAAACACAAAATGATAATACCTTAGATGCTGAGACCTTCCTTTTGCAATCAAAGAATAAAACAAATGAAAGATTCACTTGGAAAAAAATTAGTGCTGTCAAGGCAGTAAATAAGTTGAATACCTCCAGAACTGAGGACTACTATTGGTTCAGTAACTATGTATTAAAAGGTGTAATTATGGAAATTAAAATGCCTCTGCTCTATCTTGTAAATAAAATTCTTGAAGAGGGCATTTTTCCCGAATGTCTTAAAATCACAGTTACTATTCCAATATTTAAAAAGGGTGACAGACATAAAGCAGAAAATTATAGACCAATATCAATTGTCCCTATAATTTCCAAAATAATAGAGAGTTGCATGCATATACAGATATACAAGTATTTTGAAAATAATAACTTACTGAATGAAAGTCAGTTTGGATTTAGATCAAACCTCTCAACCATAAAAGCTGTTGAAAGTCTGATAACTGCAATTCATGATGGTTATGAAAGGAAGCAGACCACATGTGCTACACTTATAGACCTAAGTAAAGCCTTTGACTCCGTATCACATGAGATTATTATAAAAAAGCTAGAATTCTATGGTGTTGCAGGCCAAACATTAAATTTATTTAAATCTTATCTGAGCTGCAGGCAACAACTAAGTATATGTTAACAATGAGAGGTCAAAATTAATGACAATTAAGAGAGGAATTCCACAAGGGTCTGTCCTTGGACCATGCCTTTTTATTGTCAATATTAATGATTTTCCAAATTATATATCCTGTAAAAATGTGCTGTATGCAGATGATATGACAATGATTATATCTGGTGAAAATAAACAGGTAGTGAAAGACAAAAATAAGCAACTATATGAAAAAAGTAATCAGTGGTGTACAGCCAATCAGTTATGTATAAATACTACAAAAACTGAGGAAATATATTTTAACTTAAAGGTACGAAAAGAAGACAATCAATGTATTAAACTGCTGGGCCTTAAAATAGATCAACGACTTTCTTGGGATGATCAAATAAAAATGTATCTATCAAACTCGCATGTGTGATTTTTCTATTGTATAAATTAAGGCAGTGCGTAAACAAAAAATTACTGATTCTCTGTTACTACGCATTCTTTCAGCCACAGTTGCAGTATGGAGTATTGCTATGGGGAAATGCACCAGACACATCCCTTATTTTCAAATTGCAGAAAAAAGCAATTAGATGTATACAAGGGCTGGGACCTAGAGAATCCTGTAGGAAACACTTAAGTGAGCTCAGTATAATGACACTCCCAAGTCTCTACATGTACTACTGTCTACAATATATAAAATAAAATATACATAAATTTACTGTCAGAGAGAATGTACATACACATAATACTAGAAACAGTAGTATGTTAGGTATTCCATATTCAAGACTGTCCCTGATACACAATAGCCACAAACAACTAGGTCTTAAATTATATAATAAGCTACCACCGTCTGTAAAAATCCTTACATTAAATAATTTTAAAACAGTGTTAGAGGTATGGTTCAAAAACACGCCATATTACTCAGTTGAAGAATACCTCCAAAGTAACTTAGAGAATATGCACAATTAAATTAAATTCATAGATTGATAGCAATTAAGATGTATAATGACAGATAATTATTTATGTAAAAGAAAAACTGTAATAATGCGTATATACTGTAAATTATGTAATCAATGTGTAATCTAAAAAGATAAAATGTATATGTAAAACCCCATATGACGAAGCCAATTGCGTGGTGAACATGCTGAAAGGCTAATAAATAAACAAATAAACAAGTATATGATGAACAAGCTCAGGTGTCTATGAAAGTCTGTCTATACATACTCCTTTTAAGGCCCCTACACATGGACCAATTTATCAACCGACCAACGAACCAACCAAATTCGTAGCAGCCTATACACCTTCCAACCAACTGCACACAAGGTCTATAGAAGACATGTCTGGACACCAATGTTCCTTATGGAGCCGCTATTTTGGGTCTAGAGCGGACGACACAGTGCAGTATCGCTAGGAGGGAAAACAGTTGCTTTTGCAAATTATTATTATTCTGCAGCCAATTTGCGTACTATTTGAGTCAGAAATTGTGTTCTTGCGTTTAGTAATAAGATACTGATAATTCAAAAGGCCTATATTTCTCAGTCTTACCATAAGATGTCACAAGATGATTCTCATAGATTTGACTCCAACTGTGTGACATGAACGGGCTAGATGAACATTTTAAATTTCTGAAATATGTGGCGTGAGTGGACCGTAGGAAAAAGAGAAACTCCCATGAACGATTTCCGATTTCAGAATACAAGAAGTATGGATGACGAAGTATGCTTTGCACTAAAGCACTTTTCGGAAAAAAAAAAAAAAAATCTCTTGGTGAAAATTGCTTTCATAACATGTGAATTGTGTAAATATTATGTTTATTAATAATCATCACCCAAAATAAATGTAATTTAACTTTTGCAGATAACTGCTAGATTTTTGTAAATGCTTTTTTAGCAGACACTTCACCAAATAATGAAAGTGGTTTGACTACATTAATGACCATATTCAAAGTAATTATAACTAATACTAATACATTGATTTTACATAAATAAATTTCAGTTTTGTTATTTCTCAGTTGACACAATGACTTTCTTGGACTTTTTCCGGTGATCTCTTACATTTTCCATCTTAATTTCAATTAAAACACTTTGATCTGCCCTAGGTTTGGCTGACAGTGATACAGAATCTCGAAATTTCTTCCAGTTACGTAATGTCGAATCACTGGAAATGCGCACACCAGGAAAATTTCATGTGAATTCAAGCCGCCATTACATGTCAGATACTGTTCTAGGATAGTTCAACACAAGAAACTTACATCTGTCCTTCGTCTATACCATACCGAATGGAAACTTTACAATATATTGTATATATGAGAAGAAAACATGTACAGCATTATGTTACACATACACAATTGGGGAAAGCAGTATTTTGTCAATGAACAGGGTACTTTTTCCTCACAACAGTGGTTGTATCATTAGTCATATCACATATTCATTGCAGTGAGAGTGGATATAGCCACATTCTCTATAACGTGCACACTCTGACGCAATTTTACATTCACTGCTTTATGCTACTAATACTTTCTATTGACAAACATTATCTGAACAGTCTGCTGCAGCTGCATTTTAGAACCGAAATAGCCATCACTGCAAAGGATCATGGTAGTGTGACCAGACCTTTCCTATATAGACCTTGACTGCACACAGTGATTGCAGCGCCTCCCTGTTCTGTGGTGTTCATTTGTCAAACTGTTTTTGTTTTTGCGTGTTCACTGTGCAGACGGCAGATGGTTGCAGGCAGGAAAAGGTCGGGTAGCACTACACAAACACAATTTGTTGGGTGGAGTGGTCAGGGGGTTGGATGTCTGATGGCCAGGCCTGACCAGCCACCTGACAAGCGAAGTTGGTCGGGAAGCGCCTGCACATGTCAAATTTCACCTGTTAACTACAGCATGTTTCAGGAGAGATAGAAAACATAATGAAGATGAATTGCAATAAAAATTCCGTATAATGTGAGTTAAATTTTTATTGGGTCAGAGATAGAGCTATTAATATGTAACACTCCCCCCCCCCCAAAAAAAAAAAAAAAAAAAAAAAAAAAACTTATAGCACATGCAAATTTGGATATTTTGACTGATTCTTTTATTGGTTCTTTGTAGATCATCATATTGACTTTTATTTAAATAACTGGTTAACTAAGTGTAAATAACCTTGTAGAACACAAACAAAATTGTAGTTTGAATTCAGTACGATGCTCTATCAAGAAACGATGGAAAAATCAGTGAAAAGTCTTCATTTACATTTGTTGTAAGTTTCTTTGACTTTCATATTAACAGTTATATCTCTGTAATAAATAAAAAATGTACACATATTATATGGAATTTTTGTTACAATTCATCTATCGTACCACCACCTAAAAAATTTACGACTGCTCTTGAGACAGCCTGTATATATTTCCTCTGAGCAGGAGACAAGCACACATTTCTCAAACAAATTCAAGACTGGTCTCAGTTCGTCAGTTGGGTTCCCCACTCGGTTGTCTGTGCATGCGCAAAGCACTTCCATGCATGTGAAAAGGATCCATCCTAATCCGTCTACTGGTGATCGTGATCGTACGTATGCATCTTTTGCAAGTGGACACATCTATGTGGTACACGGCCAGCCTAACCGGTGAATCATGTGTAATCTTGAAGCTCTGACTTTTTGTGTAGAATAGGATGACCAGGTTTCTAAAATAAAAATACAGGACACACATGTTGCCTTTACCTGCCGCATTAATGCAATCATAAACATACGAGTTGAGGCACAAACTGTATAGTGCACAAAGCCAGTGTTTTTCCCCTCACAACCCTCTCCGCTCTCCGAGCAAACATGCTGTATTCAGTGGTTCTTATTTTACAAAACTATTACTACAACAGGAGAAGTATCTAAGTGCATAAAAAACATGAAAGGTAATGGGGCAAGCCTCAGAATTGAGGGTTTTTTCGGATGGAACAAACTGCATATAAAGCAATCTCAATAACCAAGACATTCCATGTCAGATGCTAATACAAAATTTAACCAAACATAGCTACTCGCCGCAGAGGAGTGTCCTAACGTTATCAGGCGCCTTGCTGCAGAGCATGCTGTTGCTCCGTCGGAGGTTTGACTCCTTTCTGGGATAGGAATGTGTGTGTTGCCCTTAGGTTAGTTTAAGTTAGTTTCAGTAGTTTGAAAGTCAACGGACTTATGACCATAGCAGTTCGGTCCAATAGATGGACAGAGATTTGAACATTTTGCGCATAACTACTTGCACAACTAAAAGCGAAATAAAGTCCATTACTAATTAAAGAAATACTTTATTCTTTTATAGTTCTCACATTCAAACAAGCAAGAAAGATAGTTTTGATTACTTACACACATTACGCATTTCTCTGTGCATTATATTTTGTAGAAGAATGTGTGTCGGCCAGCAACGGTGGTCGAGCGGTCTACGGCGTGCCTGTCACGGTCTGCACGACCACTACGGTCGGGGGTTCGAATCCCCTTTTGGCCATGGATATTTGTGCCGTCCTTATTATTAGCTAGTAAATAAGTAGTTTGTAAGTTTAGGGACTGATCACCCCGTAGTTAAGTCCCATAAGCTCTACAAACATTTGAACATTTATTTTTGAATGTGTGTCTTTTGGAGGTTGGTATTTCCACATTATAATCACCACATAAAGAATTGTGAAAATGAGTTCTTATCATAATTACTTCCACTACAATTTGCACATGAAGCATGTTGTTTTCGCAGTCCATAAAATATTTGTGATGGAGAACATCAGGGGCGTTCAGGGGGGGTTCAGAGCCAGAGCCATATTGAGGTGCCCTCACACAGTGCCACATGCCAAAGCTGTGACGCCGTTGCCCCCCCCCCCCCCCCCCGTAGCATAAAACACACTTTTTTTTCTATGAATTTGCAAAGTTTTGTTAGTAGTTGATAGAAGAATGAAGCAGTATTGAAAAAGATTAAAGACATGAAGAGCAGTCTTTTCTGTTATACCTTGCAAACGACAGGCGTTCACCTCCCAAAATTCTGGCTATTGTCGAAGACTTTGCCTAACTATATTTGTGTCCCGTAAATTATTTGAACACAACATATAGAATAAGCCCAATTTTCAGAACAAAAGTAATCACTGTAGGGATTAGTAAATTAGAAATACCTTCCGCACTACCACATCTGGCTCAAGTCATGAGTTGTCAGCAAGTGTACAAAATTGGAAGCCTTTCGTCTCACTCACCTCATTGTCAGCTAAAACAGAGGGCAGAGCACTATCAGGATTCACTGCCGCCCTCTCAGCATGTTGTAAAATACGTTTAACTAAAATGTGAACTGTCTGGTTCACTGATGGGTCAAAATTGGACCACGGCGTTGGGGCCGGGGTATACGGGGTGCAGCCAAGACTGGAGGGCGTCATCTTTCTAGGGAAACTGGCCTCAGTATTCCAGGCCGAAATCACTGCCATCAGGGCATGTGTGGAGGAGAATTTGCATAGGTGCTACAAAGATCGTAGCATCTATATCTACTCAGATAGCCAGGCAGCCCTGAGATCACTGGCAGCTCCTGCAACAAGGTCTAAAATTGTTGCAGAATGTCACAGGGTTCTGGTGGAGCTAGGGGAAAGCAATAGAGTAAACCTATTGTGGGTCCCTGGCCACTCGGGGATCAGTGGCAACGAACATGCCAACAGATTAGCCAGGATGGGGGCAGAGACTCCATTTATTGGACCGGAACCTGTCCTGACAATCACCAAGGCAATGATCAAATTGGAGCTACGTAACTCGCTCAGAAGACAGCACGTAGAATATTGGACCAAAGTCCATCAACAAAAACATGGCAAGGTAATGATGCCAAAGTCATGTTTTAAAAGAAGCTCTGCAATCCTGGGTCTGAACAGGAGAGAGATTAGACTCATGGTTGGATTGCTGACAGGCCATGGGAATTTAAAAAAACACCTACATACAATGGGAACAGCAGAAGAAGACCTTAAATGTAGGATCTGTGATGACGGTGATGAAACTGCATCACATCTAATCTTCGAATGCATTGCATTGGAGACTAAAAGGAACAGAACATTTGGGACAACCAGACCCAAAGAAACTGTGTCTAATAAAGAACTGGTAAAAGGACTCCTTGCACTGTTCAAGGGCATTGGTTGGCAGTACTAGATATACAGGGAGCGATACCGCACAATAAACTTAGTTTCGGTGAGTGCAGTGGCGGGTTGGAGCAAGACTGTTTTGGCTTCACTGAAAAAATCAATCAACCAATCAAAATGTGGTGTATCGTAATTTGCACGCCACAGGCATAACAAAGCAGAAGATCCTCTCGACAGAGCAAAAAGCAATGTGTCAAAGGGCAGTGTCTGATTTGTAGACGTGTCAAGGCTACCTCATGCTGCCTCAATGACTGACAGGAAGTTCACCAAGGCCTGTTAGTTGGTTTAACAAACCACGGTTTATTGCCTGTCACTGCATGCCACTATGCCTCCCACAAATGAAGAGACCTTTGCTGCACCACAGAGAGAATGTCCTGCAGGGGAATGGCACACTGTACGATATCACAGCCTCTGCAGGCCTCCTTGGCAGCCCTATCATCCATTTCATTGCCACGAATGTCGGCATGGCCGGGTACCCAACAGAATGATATTTGCTTCCCCCGCTGCTGGAGGGGGTACAGTTTGTCATGTATGAGCTGTACTATCTTCTCAGCTGGGTACAAAGTTAGTAAAGATTGCAGCACACTGAGTGATATGGAGCACAGAAGAAACCGTGTGCCACAAACATGCTGCATTTGTTCCAATGCCTGCAGGATTGCGTGTAACTCAGCTGAGAATACAGGGTATGCCATTAGGAGACGAATCCTGATGGTGGTGTCTGGGAACACTACAGAGCAGCCTAGGGAGACCCCGAATGGGCCCATCCATGTAAACCACCATAACATCTTGATGCTCATATAAAATGTTAAAAAAACATAGATTAAAATGTAAACTCAGAAGTACAATCCTTCTTAAAATGTGTCACGTCTACAAGTAATCTAGGCCTCTGGAGGAGCCAAGGTGGACATTTACTCCAAACTCTATGTAAAACATTAAAACCTACCACACCCATATCTACAAAACAATCCTTAGCACGAATCCCAAAAGACCTCATAGCTCGAAACCGATTATGAAAAAGCCTTTCCACAGGCGGCCGAGCAACAGTATTGGAAGCAGGTGTATGTGGAGTGGACAACGTTATATACACCTGGTGTACCATGAGAAGCTGTCGCCGTATGTGGAGCGGTGGCTCAGCAGCCTCGGTGCAAAGACTTGGTGTAGGGCTGGTACGAAATGGCCCAGTAGCAAACCAGATCCCTTCATTATGCAACACAGGCAGCATTTTAAGATAGGAAATTTGTCCAGACCCATACACCATGCAGCCATAATCAATTAGGGATCATACAAAGGCTCTATAAAACTGGAGCAGACGAGTCCTGTCAGCTCGCCATGAAGTGTGACTAAGACACTTTAAAATAATGAGTGCTTAGAGGCACTGACTCTTCAAGTCTTTAAGATGCAGCAACCACGTAAGTTTAGAGTCAAACATGAGACCCAGAAAATGCACAGTGTCTTTAAAATTCAAAACAGTGTCCCTCATCTGCAGTTCAGGGAAATTAAAAACAGAATGAGTATGGCTAAAAAGAACACACACAGAGTTCTCGGTTGAAAATTTAAAACTGGTATTCAGTGCCATTTGTCCAGCTGTCAGAGACTTAGCTGCAACTGACGAGTTGTCATTGCAAGGCTGGAGGAAGAACAGAATACAGAGAAATTATCAACAAATAATGAACACTGTTCCACCTCAATAGCCATGCATCCCATCAACACTTAGCGCACCTTGGGAATGAAGGTTTTTTATTTATTTATTATTATTATTATTTTTTTAAAGATGTTTGTACCATCCTCACGTGCCGGATGGTCAAGCCAAGGTTTCCAATCCCTGGTACACACAACATTCCACTGCTGCGCCACACAGTTGTCGCTGAAGTGTGCCCAGAGGTTACGGTGTCTAGAGGACTGGCAACACCTACCAATCCCTAGCTCAGGACCCCGGGTTTGCCAACAAGCCCGTACTCAGCAAATTAATGGTGAGCCCCTGAGGGTGACACAGCACAGTAAGTTAGTACTGTCAACAGATCAATAGGAAGCTTTTATAATAATGTGACCTTCAGTGATGCAAAACAAGATATCTAGCCATCACAGCCAAACACACATTTGGAAGGCATGGTAAACAAGTTGAGATTTACAGAAAGAAATATGACAAATTTATCATCTAGACTTACTCTGCCTAATATTTAACACTGTTTGTGCAACTTTTGGTGAAAGGAAATATTTTCAACCTGTTGCTGTTCTCACATCAATTTTTGTAAGAATGTCCTTGTCTACAGTTACGATGTCAGGCTTCTCAGGAGACATGTATTAAGGTGAAGGCCCATGAGGGTGTAGGAAGCCAATTGAAACCTCACTGGTTATCTTCATTAACTTCCAAAAAAAAAAAAAAAAAAAAAAAAAAAAAATCCAATACACCAGTGACCTTGTACATACATACAACAAACCCTGTGACGTCACTGAGGTACAAGTCTCGTTCGGTCCTAGTCAGAAAATTTTGATTTGGATATTGTAATAACACATAGTAACTTGTGGGTACTTGCAATTGTGTGAATACGTGTAAACTGTTCCTGAAGGAGAGATTCTTCTTCATCAAAATCAATGTCAGTTGTATAATGAAAGTGACGCATTGCAATGTTCTAGGTGCCCCATTTACACAACTGTCTGGGTGTCAGTATTTGATTACTGTAGATGCACTACAGACTGGCATGGGCAGCAAGTCTCTTAATGGTACCAGCAATACCATCACACGGACCTTTGCCATGTGCTGTTGCAAAGAAATGCCACTCCACAGAGACATTGAAATCAGTCTGATGGAAAGTTAAATTAGCAAAATTATTGCAATTCTTATACTTGACTGCAGCACCATCTGAGAAGTAGTACATGTACTTTATTGCTCTACAGAAATGGGATCTCATTTCCGTAAAACACCAACTGCACAGTTTGCTAGAAGTCTATAATAAACAACAAATGGATGTTGCAAAATCATATATTACAATGTATTCATGGTCACAAAGTGTCTCTTTCAGATGTTTTAGAAATTCTGACTGTTGGGTGGCTATGAAGGAATGCAACAGAAGCTTTTTTAACCCTTTAAGCACGGGGCCCTCATATGATGGACCGATTATAATGTGCCCTCACTATGACGCCCATCATATGATGGACCGATGATAATGTGCCCCCTCTACAGGGTCCGTCATATGACGGACCAATGGTAATATGCCCTCACTACGAAGCCCGTCATATGACGGCTGCCGATACCAGTCGTTCATAAACAGACGGTGTAGTGTTGTCTCCATCACTTCCTGCTTTCCGTGCTAGTTGCCTGTCCTGTGGATAACGAATACACAGTAACTGAGCATTTACCGATCTGTGTGATACTTTGCGTATTATGCACTATAACAACGTACAACTGTTGAGAATGTCGAAACGATGTCACATGTCCACCCAGGAGTTGCTGGACATACTTACCAAAAGTGATACTGAGGATTTGTCAGATCTTAGTCTGTCAGATGAAGATACATGCTCGAACGAACACCCACATTATCTCAACCTTCATCCTCGACAGGTATTATACATGAAACCCCAACGAGTGTTATTTCAGACGATGAAAGTGATAGTGAATGTGAACTTCCAAGGAATACGGCGAAGAGTCCGGGTGCAGCATATTGGTCACAAAACGAATTCCATCCAGTAGTGCATCCTTTCAATGGCTCAAATGTAGGAGTTACTTGTGATTTAGATGCAGAATGTTCAATCTTGAAGTGTTTTCAGTGCTTTCTGACACCGTCGTTCGTGGAATGTATTGTACAAGAAACCAATAAGTTTTTCTATTCTATGGAAAAACATCCCATTCTTTCTCGCATTACTATGTGGGAAGATATAACATGTGAATTTTATTATTTCCTCGCTTTGTGCCTCCTTATGCCTCACGTAAAAAAGTTGTCACTACACGAGTATTGGTCACAAGATTCGTTGCTGACAATGCCTATTTTCGCACAAGTGATTCTTAGTGACCTTCATTTTTCTGACAATACAACTGATACTGATGGCGATTGACTTTTCAAAGTAAGACCCGTTGTTGATAAGTACATCAGGCCTTTGGAAGAGTGTTTTCCCCACATGAACAATTATGTATTGACGAAAGTTTTCTGCTGTTCAGGGCGATTATTCTTCAAGCAATACATTCCTTCCAAGAAAAGTAGATTTGGAATTAAGTTGTTTGTATTATGTGATTGCAAGATGAGCTACGTTCTGGATTTCAAAATTTATACAGGAGCCACCAGTGACATTAAAGAATACGGTCTGGGGAAATCAGGCGATGTTGTAGCCACACTTCTACAACCAAATCTTCAGAAAGGGCATACAGTGTATATGCATAATTGGTATTCCAGTCCTGCATTATTTAGGTGGTTGCATGACAGAGGTACAAATGCTTGTGGCACAGTCCGCAAAAACAGGCATGATATGCCGAAAACGTACGAACACTTGGCAAAAGGAGAGGTGCAGTGTAAGTCATCTGACATTTTATTGGCAGTGAAAAGGTGTGATAAGAGAGATGTGTGGATGCTAACAACCTGCTACACAGCGGAGCTAGTTGATAGCAAGAAAACTGACAACACA
The DNA here is from genome assembly GCA_026315105.1 of Locusta migratoria. NCBI lineage: Eukaryota > Metazoa > Arthropoda > Insecta > Orthoptera > Acrididae > Locusta > Locusta migratoria. Next base: position 158,556,144 of record CM048751.1, on the reverse strand, counting down.
ACCGGGAAGAAAGTCCAGAAACCGAAGTGTGTTCTTTACTACAATGAGTCAATGGGAGCCATGGACAGAACGAATATGATGCTGAGTTCAATAGAATCCATTCGAAAAATGGTACAAGAAGGTATTTTTTCATATTTTCGACATCTCTGTCTTAAATGCGTACATCATATACAAACTTAAAACTGCAAAAGATCTTTCAATGGCTCAATTCCATCTTTGCCTCGTGAGAGAAGTGTTGGAAAAGTATTGCAAAGAGAAGAGGAAACCTGCCATCAGCAAACCGTCAGTAAGTGCATCACCCCTTCGGTTAACGCAACGTCATTTACCTAGTTCAAACTTTGATCCTAAAAGAGGGCGAAAACAACAACGCAGATGCGTTGTGTGCACGAAGCAAAAAAATATTAGGAAGGATACTAGTTAAATGTGTAAAATATGTGATGTGGGATTGTGTATTGAGCCCTGCTTTGAAATATACCACATGAAACAAAATGTTTAAAATACGCAGTACAATGAACCCTGCCAATTTACCGTAAGCTGAGGTCACTGGGGTCCAAAAAGTGAACATTTTTGTGCATTTAGTACCAAATGATAGCCTAAAAACAGTAATTTTCCAGATATACTAAATTATTTCATATTTTTCTAATACATTAGGTCTGTTTCAGAACAAATTTAATTTTTATGTGTGTGTAATAAATTACTGAAAATTGGGTTCGCGTAACCCCTCGGTTTGTGTAAGTTGGACCCCTGCATTATTTTCCATGTAAAAAGCAGTATAATGCTGCACAGGGTGCCAGTACGATGTGGGCTCTGGAAATAAAGACATTTACAAATATTCTGGTTTGCAGAATGTTCACTTACTTTGACATTAAAATTGAATATATTCTAAACATAAATAATAAACTGTGTTTGGTTGAAAGGAACATATTAGCATTTGTTTACATTGCTGTAAATAGTAGTAATAATAAATTGCAGAGCACAATAAAGTTACATTATGTTACCACTGAAAATCGACCTTTTAATTAAAGTGGGTGGATCATTTTTTAAAAATATCATGCCACTAGTGCAACATTTTTCAGTCCCCTGTTTATTGTAGACCTAATTATTTTTGAGGGTACTCTTTAAGACATTTCTCTAGACCTTATAGCATTTAAGCATTTTTGAAACTTATTTGTAAAAATTCGGATAGATTTTTCTCCCAGGGGATCATTTCTATTTTCTGGTCATTTTTTGGCCCCATACCTGCAAATACGAGGTACATCCAGAAAGTAAGTTCCGTTTGGTTATATAAAACAAATGTGTACAGATACAAAAAAAATATTTATTGTACAAAAATATATAACTGTAAACTACTTTTCTACATAGCTGCCGAAATTTTGTAGGCACTTGTCATAGCGTGGCACAAGTTTCTGTATGCCTTCTTCATTGAAGGTTGCCGCCTGTGTATTCAGCCATGTGATAGCATGTTCTTTCAGCTCGTCATCGTTGAAGTGTTGACAGGACAAATTTTAGGTGTAAGAAGAGGATTTCCATCAAAAGGTTGTGTTTGTTTCCATGGTACTGCCCGATCTCATGTGGCAAATGTGACCAAACAACTCTTACAGGAATTTCACTGGGACGTGTTTGATCATCATCCATAGAGCCCTTGCCTCGCCCCTAGCCTCACCTCTTCTTACACCTAAAAATCTGTCCTTGGTGGTCAACATTTCAATGACGATACTTACACCAGGTGTATATAAACGCGCTAATGACTGAACTGGCTGTCGACACTGGCCATGCTCTTCCCGTTGCTTCCACCTGCTGCACTGTTTACTTCTCGTGGCTCCGCACTCCCGATCGCCTTTGCTAAACGGCCCTGGGATGGACAACTCCATACCATGCGAGGCCACACTGTGCAGCTACCTCCGGCATTAAAGGGTTAATTTGTCTTCAAGGTTTTCCAAGAAGTCTTCCACGGATGACACACGTGTCTGTAGAGTTGTTCTACATGTAGATGTCCACATTCTGTGTGTTATTTCATCAATTCCATTTTCATCAAACAACTCTTGATTTGTGTCATGATGGAATGTATACCTGGAAAGTTTTCACATATGGACATATAGCACACCGGCTGTGCAGGATTACATATGATCTGAGCAAGACAATGTATGTGCTAAGTTGACAGTCAGCATCACATGTCAACACTCTTAATTTGGAACATTCCAACATGAGCTTCACATTTTGATGAATACTGCAAACACACACACCGAGGGTACTGGCTGCACCAGCCAGGAAACAGTTCTTAGGTAGCAACTGGCGCAATTTTGAAAATCCTATTTTCAGTCCTGGGTGTTCATCTTTGAGTACCTGATATAGTTCATGCAGGTTTCCCAACAATAGTCATTTTTGTTTATGAATCCTGGAACAAATTTCCTTGACAGAAATGAAATCTTCCTTCCCAAGACAACAGCAGCTTATATTATCTATGTTGTAGAAAGACAACATTCACAATTTGTTTTATCTTAAAACACATTTAGGTCTTGGATTGGGAGATGCTAAGAATCATATTCTTTGACTTTTTAATTTTTTGGTTTTCTCACCAAATAGTTTGAAGCTCCAAATTCATTTTCAATCCTTCGAATGCTCCAACTTTTTGGAATAAGTGTCAGAACTTGGATCTTCTCACCACAGCTTGTGGTGCTGGTGCTGAAATTTCTCTTTTAGTTGTATTATTATTTCAGATTGAACATTTGTTTCATACTCTGCATTTTCTTCCACACTATGTACATATTTACTCCTGAACACCTCAGACACATGCTTGAAGTTTTTCTGTATGTTCTTCCCCCCCCCCCCCCCCCCCCAGTTTCTTCTTTTTCACCGGGGACTCGCACAGAGATACCAACCTATCATTTAATGCATCTAAAGCAATTTCTGGGGCTACAGATGTGTTTGACTCCTCTGAGGAGCCATGTAAGTTTGTAGTTTCCACTTGCTTCAATTTGGGCCCTTGTCCCGCGTGTAATTTTTTTTAAATTTTTATTTATTTATTATTTTTTGTTTTTTATATAGTCTGCCATTATGCCACTGATCATATAATCCATACACATTTGCACTTTAGATAGATTTTTCTTGCACCTGTCGTACTCATTTTTCAAGTTTGGATTGCAGCAATATCAGATAACATAACTTAATAACATTTATATGTGACCTGTTCTTGGTGCACATAACAGTGCATTATATTGGTCTGTCTGCATTGTTGCCTTACTGTGTATTGTGATACCACCACCTTTTTATTAACAATAAACATGTTTTTCAGTGATTTGTTCAATATTGTTGGAATATGAGTACAATTTGTTTTGCGTTAATGCAACACATTGCTGTACATATTACTTTGTATCTCATAATTCCACTTTCATCCCAACCTGATTTTTTACTATGTTGTATAGTCTCACATGAAGAAGCAAATATATTTTTTTCATCAATTTTGAAGACATGTAATGAGATATTCGAGGTCAAGAGTCAAGGTTATTGACCTTAATCTCTACATTCTTTGAATACGACAAAACTACATATCATTGGAAAGCTTGTTTCAAGACCTTTCCAAAATTACCTTGTTTAGTGTTTTATCTTTATTAGAACAGAAGTTATAGCCATTTTAGTCAGTAGTGTGTGTCAAATTTTCAGAACTTCAAGTGGCCATTACTCTTGTCTTACTTGTGCTAAAATTCTGTAATTTGGAAACGAAATTTTATGAAAATCAAAGAGGATCCATTTGAAAACGCCACTGTTTTGATTTGACATGGAATGACTCCGAGGTTATAGTGTACAAATAATAAACTGTGACATTGTGCTGAATTTCACTCCATGAATGACAAAAAATTAGTATGCGATAAACTTTTCTCCTTTCATCATTTTGCAGGTGTTAACGATGAAAAAAAGTTTCTTGAAGTTTTAACATTTTATGTAGAGTTTGTTACAATTTGTTAAGTGCACTCATTCTCAAATAGTAGATGAATAAAATATGGATATTTATGACTTACAAGATACACTTTTTACACAGCTTTTATTATTAGAGAGGACACTACAGTGTGAATGTATGTTTATATGCATTCTGCATGTACAGTACATACGTGTAGCATGAAGGTTTTAAAACTCATTTTCTTTGTCCAGGCAAACCTACCCGAATAAAAGCCGTTTAGGCCATTTATTTTTTTAAGGACAGAAAACTGATAATGGTAGCTCTCATCTTGAGCTTCAAACTGCTACAAAGGCAGTTATGAGGGGAGGGGGAGGAGGGGGGAAGGAACTGTATCTTGAGTCCAGTGCCAGATGCCGGCAGTGTCATATCATAAACAGCACTAAGTATCATAATTCAATGTGTGTCAAATTTAATTTGCCAGTCAAGTTCTTCATTTCCATTAGTACTTTTGTTTTAAGGGGTTTATTCTCGCAAACTTGGCAGATTTCATTTGTGCTACTGTTTCAATAGTTCTCGCGTATTTGATAGATAGTGTTGGGCACACCAGCTGCAGGGTCAGCAGAGTTACAGCTTAGTAGGGGCAAACTATTGTGACTTATTTGTGGGCTGAGCAGTGTAAATTTTATAAACTCGCACTACTAACAGGTTGATACTTAACTCTTTGCAGTCAATCGTTGATTTGTCAGGATGGATATGATGTATGACTGCTGCGTATGGACGCAGGAGCTGCCCACTGTTCGCAAGCAGCAGAGCAACATGTTGGCCGCAGTCAGCTGCCTTCAGGCTGCTGTCTCTGAGTGTTGTAGCAGTGGGGGTTCTGGTGCATCACATGGGACACCGCAAGTGTTACATGCTTCACCCTCGGTCCCCGCTGTTGGGACATCTTTGCGCTTACTGGACGCGGTTGAGCCACCCTCTCCTCAAGATGTGTGGCGGGTTCAATGGCATTCGCATCGCTCGGGGCGAAAGGTCAGTGTGGAGGCTGGCCATGCGGCTTCGCCCATTCTACCTGTGAGTGGACATGTGGCCACTGCTTCAGTAGGGTTTGAGCAGGCACATGGGGAATGGCTTTATTAGTGATTGGAAGCTCCAATGTTAGGTGGGAGTTGAAGCCCCTTAGGGAAATAGTGGAAAGATCTGGGAAGAAGGCCAGTGTGCACTCTTTTTGCTAGCTGGAGGGTCTCATCTAAGATATGAAAGAGGCCCTTCCCATGGCGATAGAGAGCACTGGGTGCACCTGACTGCAAATTGTTGCTCATGTCTGCACCAATGACTCCTGCTGGCTGGGTCAAGGTTAAAGCAGGCTCGAACATGATAATTGGATGTTTCTATAGGCCATCTGGCTCAGCAGCTGTTGTGGCAGAACACCTGCAGGAAAATCTGGAAAATATTTTGAGTAGATTTCCCAATCATCTTATAGTTTTGGGAGGAGATTTTAATTTACCTGATATAGACTGGGAGACCCAAACGTTTCTGACGGGTGGCAGGGACAAAGAATACAGTGAAATTGTTTTGAGTGCATTATCTGAAAATTACTTTGAGCAGTTAAACACAGAACCGACTCGTGGTGACAACATATTAAACCTTCTGGTGACGATCAGACCCGAACTATTCGATACAGTTAATGCAGAACAGGGAATCGGCGATCATAAAGCGGTTACAGCATCGATAATTTCAGCCATAAGTAGGAATATTAAAAATGTAGTAAGATTTTTGTGTTAGGAAAAGTGACAAAAAGCAAATTTCAGAATACTTGAAGGCTCAACACAGAAGTTTTATCTCAAGTACAGATAGTGTTGAGGAACAGTGGTCAAAGTTCAAAGCCATCATACAATATGCATTAGATGAGTATGTACCAAGCAAGATCGTAAGAGATGGAAAGGACCCACCATGGTACAACAACCGAATTAGAAAACTCCTACGGAAGCAAAGGATACTTCACTGCAAACATAAACATAGCCAAAGCCTTGTAGACAAACAAAAATTAAACGAAGTGAAATGTAGCATGAGGAGGGTATGCAAGAGGCGTTCAACGAGTTTGAAAGTAAAATTCTATGTACTGACTTGGCTGAAAATCCTAAGTAGTTTTGGTCTTATGTCAAAGCGGTAGGTGGATCAAAAGAAAATCTCCAGACACACTGTGATGAAAATGGCATTGAAACAGTGGACAATACATAAAAGGCTGAATTACTAAATGTCTTTTTCCAAAGCTGTTTCACAGTTCCTTCTCTAGATTGTGGCACAGATTACAAAATGGCAGATATTGAAATAATTGACAGAGGGATAGAAAACAAATTAAAATTGCTCAAATGAAGAAAGACCAAAGGACCTGATGGGATACCAGTTCGATTTTACACAGAATATGCTAAGGAAGTTGCCCCCTCTTCTTGCAGTGGTGTACCATAGGTATGTAGAAGAGCATAGCATTCCAAAAGATTGGAAAATTGTGCAGGTCATACCAGTTTCAAGAAGGGACATCGAACAGATGTGCAAAACTATAGGCATATATCTCTAACGTCGGTTCAGTTGTAGAATTTTGGAACATGCATTATGTTTGAATATAATGACATTTATGGAGACTAGAAATCTGCTCTGTAGGAATCTGCATGGATTTCAAAAAAGGCAATCACGTGAAACCCAGCTCCCACTATTTGTCCGTGAGACCCAGAGGGCCATAGACTTGGGTTCTCAGGTAGATGCCATGTTCCTTGACTTCCGCAAGGTGCTTGATACAGTTCCCCACAGTCGTTTAATGAACAAAGTAAGTGCATATGGTCTCTCAGACCAATGGTGTGATTGGATTGAGGATTTCCTAGATAACAGAATGCAGCATGTCATTCTCAATGGAGAGAAGTCTTCTGAAGTAAGAGTGATGTCAGGTGTGCCACAGGGGAGTGTTGTGGGTCTGTTGCTATTCACAATATATATAAATGACCTTGTGGATAACATCGGAAGTTCACTGAGGCTTTTTGTGGATGATGCTGTAGTATATAGAGTAGTTGTAACAATGGAAAATTGTATTGAAATACAGGAGAATCTGCAATGAATTGACGCATGGTGCAGGGAATGGCAATTGAATCTCAATGTAGACAAGTTTAATGTGCCATGAATACATAGAAAGAAAGATCCTTTATCATTTAGCTACACTATAGCAGTCAGCAACTGGAAGCAGTATATTCCATTAATTATCTAGGAGTGGGCATTAGGAGTGATTTAAAATGGAACAACCATATAATATCAGTCGTCAGTAAAGCAGATGTTAGACTTAAATTCATTGGAAGAATCCTCAGGAAATGCAGTCCAAAAACAAAGGAAGTAGGTTACAGTACACTTGTTTGCCCACTGATTGAATACTGCTCACCGGTGTGGGATCCATACCAGGTTGGGTTGATAGAGGAAGTGGAGAAGATCCAACAGAGAGCAGTGTGCTTTGTTACAGGATCATTTAGTAATTGTGAAAGCGTTAACGGAGATGATCGATAAACTGCAGTGGAAGACACTGGAGGAGAGACGCTTGTAGCTCGGTACGGGCTGTTATCGAAGTTTCAAGAACATTCCTTTACCGAAGAGTCTAGCAGTATACTGCTCTCTCTTATGTATATCTCATGAGGATAAAATCATAGAGATTAGAGCCCACACAGAGGCATACCAGCAATCTTTCTTTCCACAAACAATACGTGACTGGAATATGAGGAAGAACCAATAGTGGTACTCAAGGTACCCTCCGCCACACACCGTCGGATGGCTTGAGGAGTAAGGATGTAGATATAGACTTTATGCATCAGTTGAAATTAAAATTGAGGGCCTTAAAACTTTCATTACTAATGAAAAATTTTCTTCTATGTACAAGGAATGTAGTAGTAACATATCTGACCTCAACATAGAACAGCTGCAACTTCCAAGGAAAAAAAGAATTTGCATTTGACTGAGGGCATGAATCCATATGCAATTCTAGTATCAGTAGGACATTACGGCAGGAATATTTTGAAATTACTGATTCAGCTGTCTGAATGCTTAGATATTGAATACCTGGATTCCTTAGAAAAAGTTTTATTGGAACTAAAGGATATGATATATTAGTACCATATCCGGAAATAAGTGTTCAATCTTCGAAAACATTAGTTGAACTCTATGTAAAATGCTTGATAGGAGCAAACAATGTTTTGGTTTCTATAACAAATTTTCGAACAATTTGCTAACGTTGAATTGTTGGTGAGAGACTTTCTTGTATGTCCACCTCAACCTGTGAAGAATTGTTTTCCTGGCATATGACAATTGAACTATTGGCATTCGACAGTGACATCACAGATACTAAATCATGTAACAGTCTGCAACATGCACATGTTGCTGTTGTTTGAAATGTACATCAGGAATGTTGCTAGAATATTTATATCCAATTCTGATAATAGGATAATTGTATTTGGATCACTGAATGGTGAGCTTTGTAAGAGTATTTCATTTATGCTTTTGACATTGTATTTAGCTACCATTTCCAAATTTTTTACTACATACTTCTTTTTTAATTCTTTTTCATATATTTGTTATATAATGTATTTTTAATGTCGAAAAATTAAATGTGTTGTTCACAGGCTGTTTACTTAATTTCCAATCAAAATCAATCAGAATTCTGTTTCAAATAGTTTACAGTTGTTTTGAACAATACACAATCATCATAATAATACAGTCAATAAAAGTAAATTTACATGTTACATAACTTTTTATACTCAGAAATTGCATAATAAATTTAACTCCGGGTTTAAAATGGCACGCTTTAGGAATTTTATGTACCACTTAAACAGAACACCCCTCCAGCTCAAAGTCCCAGTTGAGTCATCTCCCATCCCCAATAATTTCAAAGTGATGATGCCAATGGATTTGCCCATCTTTCATCACATCATCATGAGAACAGTTGCTCTGTTACAACCAGTCTGGGGCATGTCTTACTAACACAAGGAGAGTGTTGAATAGGGATATGAAGCCAAACAATCACATAAGCTCAGTCATGAAACTTTTATTTATTAGTAAGTTAAACTGAAGTTTGTTTTTTAAATTTTGCTAACAAAAATCAATCATTGCACTTTCTGGGAAATCATTCATAATCTTTTTTAACTCCTTATACCACAAATGGTTGAAGTTTTGACAAATGATAATGTATGAAATGATAACATAACAAAATACTAATCACAATTGGTGCATATTCAATTAGTAACTAACTTGAATTTAGGCTTTCCACATGTACGCTGCTTGTGCTTGTTTGCTTAGGAGAAAGCTCTTACTCTTCCAACCAGGTAGCTATGCTTCAAATACTGCCACTTCTATGAGTGACATTGTGACATTTTTCAGTTAAAGTGTCAAGACATTGCAGATGCTGTCCTTTTTATATGTGGAGCGTGGGCATATGCCCCTGGAACAAGGGCGTTGAGACAGGTCAGAGGTAAACGGTGTAGGTATCTGGAATTACCTACCATGTCAAATACTGCTGGATTGATGCACAGCATACCACTACTAATATGTGATTTTACTGCATACTAAGCCAATATCCCTTGGCCAAATTAGCCATTTCTCACTTTCAACTTACTTCCGCACAAAATGTTACCGGCTATTTGCTGATGGAGTGCTCATCAACAAGATGTTCCCACAGGGAACATTGTGTGATATGCCCAATAACTAATGTTAGGAACGATCAGACAACTTCTAGCTTTATCTTTAATTCCTTTTCCTGTTCCAATGTGACAAAGTTGACCTCTGTGAAACAGGGATGGAAAGGACTGCACTTCACATATAAATAAGGGTACAATCAACAATGTCCCCAAGAGCTTTTCATTAGCATGTACCATCTTCAACAAATTTCATGTTTAGTACAAATATCTGCGGTTACATGTGAGCACAGAACTGCATGATCTGTGAGTAAAAATAAATTCATTCTGGTAGAGCTCGAGCAAGAAGCCATAACCCCTGCTTTCTTGAGATGCGCATTAGGCAAGTTCATTCTTTTTGTTTTGCAGGGATGGCCACCACAGTTGCATGTTGCCCGCTAGTCACGGGGGGTTATTGACAGCCGACTGATGTAGTGTATGGATCAGTAGGCAATGTGCAACTGAGCAGGTCACCCCTTCAAAACAAATGAATGGACTCGCCATGCGCACAACTGGAGTATACTTTTCTGCGCAGAGGCCACAACTTCTTGCACGAACTCTACAAAAACAAGCAAAAGAGCACAAAATAACTTCCATTACATTATATCACTGACAATATATTATAAAATTATACTGCATTACTGTGAAAAAAAGACAAATAAATGAGCACAGAGTAAATGGTTGGTTCAAATATATGCATTTATGAACCGCTATCTAGACTGTAAACAGAAAGCATTACCAAAAAATAAATAATTTACACCTTAATACAAAAATGTAGACCTCCCCCCTCTCTCTAAACACACACACACACACACACACACACACACACACACACACACACACTACAAGTGCAATAATAAATAAATAGACTTGTAACAAACTGAAATTATTGTTGCTATTATAAGACAAGAGCTGCCTTCCCTTGAAAATCACACTGTTCAGAATGCGAGATAATGAATAAGATATTATGTACGTTCATGAAATTGTGAACAGAATCATTACAATGTGCCAACAGACAAATTCTAAAGTAATACATTCTTACAAAAAAGTAAGAAAAACACTGACAATTAACTAGTGTTCTAAATTTTTGTCTTGCTCTGCAACACTTGGTTCTATTTCAGTTTCCACTTTGATCTGCTGAAGCCAATGTTCAACTTGAGATGGCCTTCGTTCACTTGCATTCTCTGGGCAATCCTCATTCTGAAAGAAGAGAAATGGACTGCTACTATTATGTAATTCATTTTATTTCCTACTTTTCCTTATATGGGGCATGAGTCAAAGTTTTAAATATTGTTAGTATTTCCAAGTATTATCATTTGGTGATAGTTACAGGAACATGGTGGCATCTGCCAATTTTTATCATTCATACATTAAGTAAGTACAATGTAGCTTCATTAAGTGTAATAAATAAAGAATTAGATTTATAATGGAATAAAATTAAGGGGGGATATACAGAGTAACCAATTTATGGACTGACATAATGTTTAAATGTTTAAAACAGCATCTGTTCAACAAAGGTGCTTTGTCTTCTCTACACGTAATATCAGTGCCTGCTTGACAAATTAAGGCCATTTATTAAAGATTAATTCAAAATCTTGAAGGTGCCAAAGTTATGTGACTGTGAGTAGTTTCCTTGTTTGTTCCAATTTCTAAATCACTTTTCTAATACATTAGCTCGACAGACTGTTTTACAGTTTTATTATTATTATTATTATTATTATTATTATTATTAGTGATTCTATATGTTCCTCGCAAACAACAAATTTAATTTTTAAATGATAGAGCAGAGCAATATTAAAACAGGATGGAATTATTTACCAACTTTAATCAAAGAATATTTTTAAAAAGTACATAAACAGAGAAGACAATAATGTAATCAAGCAAACAGTGTGAAAGTACATGACAATTGTATGTTCATCTTCAAATTATCAAGACAAGTACAACTAAATCAGTCAGTCATCAGTTTTTTGTCTCATATTTGTTCTCATAGTTTAATTCCTATTTGTGTGTGTGTGTGTGTGTGTGTGTGTGTGTGTTCTTGCATAGATTAATTCTTAAAATACTTGTATTTGAAAGGGATAGTATCACATTTTAGAAGCTTTAATGTGAAAATCTGCTAATTAGTCATCCGTTTGAACAACCAAGGAGTATTGATCAAATCTCACTTAGACTCTATAACACTATTTGTGAGAGCCCAGTGCAGTAGTAAGTCACATATTGCTTCATATTTGTTTCCACAATTTAATTCTCAAGTAGTAGTGGTACAATAAATAGAGCTTGTGCATGCAGAAGGAGTTACATAGGGCAAATAATAAAAATTCAGACATCTGTAAAAATACTGATGTGCAAAGCATACAACAAATAAAAAACACAATATCCAAGAAAAATATTTTGCCGAGAATCTGAGAAAGTTACGATCTGATGTAAAATCGATGAGTGATTCAAAGGCTTCAAAACAATTACTCATTGATCAGTCTGGTGAGGTAATAGAAGATAGCAAAAAGGTACAGTAAGTTCTGAATTTTAGATTTAAGAGCCTGCTCACATGGGATTGTACAAACACACCACTGTTTAATCATTGCACACACTCCCAAATGGAGGTCATTGTAATAGGCATATCTTATGAAGATAGGAGGCTGCTGAAAGAACTGAAAACAAAGAAGACACCAGATCCAGATGGGATCTCAATTCAATTTTACATAAGAGTATTACATGGCTTTGGCCATTACTTAGCTTGCACTTATGAATCTATAGCTGAGTACCAAGACCCAAGCTACTGGAATAAAGCGTAACTCCCGAATATAAGAAGGGTAAAAGAACCAACCCACAAATTTATAGACCAATATCCTTAATGTCAGTTTGCTGCAGAATTATTGAACTTATTCAAGAATGAATATAATATTTTCCTTAAGCATGGTTTTAGGAAGTGTCACTCATGTGAATATCAGCTTGCCATTCTCTCACACGATACCTTGCAATCCTTTCCATCTCTCAATCATCACACTGCTAATGGGTCATTAAATCTTAATCTTACTTCCTTCCTTGCAAACTACAGATGAAGAACACAGTGGGACTCCATATGCTTCGATTCCTGAAAGGTGTTTGACATGATTTCCCACTGCAAACTACAAACTAAGGCATGAGCATGCAAACACAGATATGAGAGTGCCTCAAAGACTACTTCAGTAATAGTCCCTGGGACATTGCCCTTGATCGTGTTTATCAGAGACAAGGATATTGAGAGAAATGCCCCAGAGAAGTATGACAGGACTGCTATTGGAAAAGTGTGATAGGACTGCTATTACAGACAAGGTGACTAGCAATCTATGGTGGTTTGTATCCTATCCTAGATCCTTCCCATCACTCAGCCTCTCAACCTCCACAATATTGTAGTCCACCCTATGCCATTCCCAAATCCCAACCCTTTGCCACAGATATCATATCCTTATGGAAGAACCCAATGAGACTTGCCTAATGCCCTCCCAAGTCCACCAAACACTTCCTATCCAGTCCCATCAAAGGTGTATCCTACACTATGTGGGAATGGTAGTACCTGATTTATGTGAAAATGCTATTATGAAGAAAAGTGTCACTTTTTAAGAGTAAGGGGTACCAAATAAAATTATCTATATTAGCAATATCATAATTAAACAGTTGGCGTAATTAATAATAAACAAGGATCAGTTTAGAAGAAAGGCCAATATCGTTCACATCAGTTTCATGTATAATTTTGGACCATATTAGCAGTTTGAATATAGTAAATTTCCTTGAAACGGAAAAGCTTCTTTCTATGAATCAGCACGGGTTTAGGAAACATCGTTCATGTGAAACTCAGCTTGCCCTTTCCTCAAATGACATCTTGCAAGCCATGGATGAAGGGCAACAGGCGGATTGTGTTTTTCTCAACTTCAAAAAGGCGTTCAACACGGTGACACCCTGCAGACTGCTAACGAAGATACGAGCTTATGGAATAGGTACACAGATTTGTGACTGGCTGGAAAACTTCCTAAGTAATAGAACGCAGTACGTTGTTCTCGACGGCGAGTGTTCATCAGAGATGAGTGTATCGTCAGGCGTGCCCCAGGGGAGTGTGATAGGACCGCTATTATTTTCTATCTATATAAATGATCTGATGGACAGAGTAAGTTGTAATTTGTGGCTATTTGCTGATGATGCTGTGGTGTATGGGAGGGTGTCGTCTGTAACTGACTGTAATAGCATACAGGATGACTTAGACAAACTTTCTAGTTGGTGCGAAGAATGGCAGCTAGATCTCAATGTAGAAAAATGTAAGGTGATGCACATGAATAGGAAAAACAATCCCATAATTTTCGAATACAGCATTAGTAGTGAGCTTCTTGATGTTGTCGTGTCTTTCAAATATCTAGGTGTAACATTGCAGAGTGATATAAAATGGAACGATCATGTAAGGACAGTTGTGAGTAAGGCGGACAGCCGACTTCGGTTTATTGGGAGAATTTTGGGAAGATGTACTTCACCTGTAAAGGAGGCAACGTATAAAACACTTATATGACCACGTCTTGAGTATTGCTCAAGTGTTTGGGACCCGCAGCATATCAGTTTAAAGGAAGACATAGAAGCAGTTCAGAGGCGAGCAGCTAGGTTTGTTACTGGTAGGTGCGACCAATGTGCGAGTGTCACAGAACTGCTCCAGCAACTCAATTGGGGAACGCTGGAGGAAAGACGATGTTCTTTTCGTGAATTTCTGTTGAGTAAATTTAGTGGGCCGGAATTTGAAGCTGTGTGTAGTATGATCTTGCTGTCGCTTACTTACATTTCGCCTAAAGATCACAAAGACAAGATAAGAGAAATTAGGGCTTGTACAGAGGCATATAGGCATTCTTTTTTTCCTCATTTGGGAGTGGAATAGGGAAGGAAATGCCTAGTTGTGGTACAGTGTACCCTGCACCACGCACGTTATTGTGAATTGCGGAGTATGTATGTAGATGTAAAGAATGAAAGATTACGATTAAGGGAAACGGTTCTGTTATTTTTAAAGGGTTTTAGATAGCAAGGTTGTAACAAATAACATAGAAGTAGATATCACCGCAGTAGTGAAACAACTAAAATCACTTAATAAGAATAAGTCTTCTGGTCCGGACTGTATACCCATTAGATTCTATCTGATTATGCTGAAGCGATAGCTCCTCACTTAACAGCCATATACAACAGCTCTCTCAAAGAAGGATCTGTACCACAAGATTGGAAAGTTGCACAGGTCACACCTATATTCAAGAAAGGCAGTAGGAGTAACCCACTAAACTACAGGCCTATTTGATTGACATCAATTTGCAGCAGGGTTTTGGAACATATACTGTATTCAAATATTATGAATTATCTGGAACAGAATGATCTATTGGCCAAAGGTCAACATGGATTTAGAAAATATCATTCATGCGAAACACAACTAGCTCTTTATTCACACGAAGTGATGGGTGCTATCGACAAGGGTTCGCAAATCGATTCCGTATTTCTTGATTTCCAGAAGGCTTTTGACACCGTACCTCCCAAATAGCTTTTAATCAAATTGCCCTAAATTTGTGACTGGATACAGGATTTCCTGACAGAGAGGACATAGTTTGTAGTAATCGATGGCAAGGCATCGACTAAAACAGAGGTGATATTGGGCGTTCCACAGGGTAGTGTTATTGGTCCTCTGCTGTTACTTATTTACATAAATGATTTAGGGGAAAATCTAAGCAGCTCTGTCTAGTAAAATTATCTGAAGATCAAAACCAACTGCAGATCTATCTGAATAATATATCACTATGATGTAAAAATTGGCAATTGACTCTAAATAATGAGAAGTGTGAAGTCATTCACATGAGTATGAAAAGAAATCCATTAAACTTTTTTTACAAGATAAATCAATCAAAAGTTAAGGCCATAATCTCCACAAAATATCTAGGAATTACTATTACTTCAGACTTAAACTGGGAAGAACACATAGATAATGTTGTGGGAAAGGAAAACCAAAGACTGTGTTTCATTGGCAGAACCTTTAAAAGATGCAACAGAACTACTAAAGAAACTGCGTACACTATACGCTTGTCCGTCTTTTTTTGGAGTATTGCTGCCCAGTGTGGGATGCTTATGAGGTGAGTTTAATGGATGACATCGAAGGAGTTCAAAGAAGGGCAGCTCGTTTTGTATTGTCACAATACAGGGGAGACAGCATTACGGGAATGATACAGGATCTGGAATGGGAATCATTACAACAACGGCGTTTATTGCTGCAGCGTGGGCTACTTACAAAACTCCAATTGCCAAAATTCTCCTCTGAATGTGAAAATATATTGTTGACTCCCACTTACATAGGTAGAAATGATCATCAGAATAAAATACGAGAAATCAAAGCTGGAACAGAGAGATTCAGGTGTTCTTTCTTGCAGTGCGCTATTCGAGAATGGAATGGGAGATAAATAATATGACTGTGGTTTGATGAACCCTCTGCCAGGCACTTAAATGTGATTTGCAGAGTATCCCACATAGATGTAGATGTATACAGATGGTCATACCACATGCTATTTGCCTACCATAATGTGACGATTTTACCAATGCTCCCAGTAGCTAAGAAAATCTGCAATAAGTGAAATATATTTATTTATGTTTGAGGGAAATGAATGTGAAGTGGAACCTAGACATAAAGTATTACTGTAAGCATTGTTACACGGAAGCATTACAGCACTGCGGCAAGCAGTTGACACTGCCTTCACCTTGCCTTTCACTCCCCTCAGCACCCATAAGTTAGAAGTGAGGCACATTTCCTGTGCACCTAACAGCCAATGCACAAATTGTCAACTTCTTGTTATTACTTAATCATCAACTCTACAACTGTTATGTAAGGATCTTCACAAAAACATTTCTGTTTAGATAACACTGAAATTAGTTCATTGTGACAATGTACAAAATAAATCAGCAAAATCCACAAATGTGTGTTTTGGCATTTTGACAAGACACATAAGAACTAAAGCCATGATAAGGAAGCTGTGCTTTAAGATGTATTCTGGCAAAGTAGACAGTTAATAATATACAATGATTTCAGTCTGATCTGCCCACAATAGCAGCTAAGGCCACCCTGTAGTCTCATTCTACCTTGCAACAGATACACGGCGTCAAAATGGATGTCTTGCAGATTACATACTTTAACTGGACCAACGACTGTAAAAAGAAATGCTATTTAGCAGAAAATTCAATAATTCTTTAGTAACCACTGGCCTTAAAAATACAGCAGTGTGCAAATATCAATGGATGTTATATGTTCACCACTTCACTAACTTGGACATGTGTTGAAATATGTCACTGTTCATTCCCTGCGTGCTTGCACAATTACCTGGTACTATTGTATCAATTGCTGTATAGTGCAATCAAAGATATCTCAACCTCTGATATTGGCAAATTACCTTCTCCTATTAGGGCAACGACATAGTCATGAATAGTCTTTTGATAATGAGGTCCATGAATAAATAAATAAATAATAATAAACAAATAACCCAAAGGGTGGTGAACATCAAACTTAAATAAATTACTTTTGTAATAACTATTACTACTTTAGTAAGGGCTGCTTTAGTGAATGACTACTGTAGTAATAGACTGCTTTAGTTATTAACTGAAGAGCTCTCTTTCTGTTTACTTCTTTGATTATGACTAAATTAGTAACATTTTACTGAATAAGGAAGTCATTCCTGTACACCGCTGGCACATGCATTTTTCTTCCTCTCAGAAAATATTATCAGCAGAAATACCATAATTGCAACATCTTATGACAATAACATCATTTTAGCAGAATTTATGCTCATGGCTGTAATTTTGGAACCTAGAAAGCATTGTCAAAATTCAAAGCAGCTAAATGCTATTGTATTAATAAAAAGTTCAATCCACTATGAAAAAGAATCACCTATTAATTGATGAGCTGCTTGGTTAATCCTTAACTCTGACATATACAGTTACCATTGACCATTACTGGTAGTAGTTGCACGTTGATTTAAGCGGCACCATATACAAATTTTGCCACTTGAGATACGAGTGACAGCAACATGGCAGTAGCCAAGGTCTATATAAGTGCCTCTATAAAACATGCCACAAAATGAAACACAGTGGTTTGCTGAAATAATGTGGAAGCATATAACTACTAGTTAATAAAAAGCATATCAGTGAGCTAAAAAGGAAAACAGGATGCTGGGGGAAAACAAAAATTAGAAATAAATAAAATCAATCAATAAATAAAATAATGTGACTTATATGTGTGGATTACAATGCAGAAGTTCTTAAAGATCACAAGAGCAGTTTAAAGTATTTATAAATGTATCAAAGCAAAAGCAAAAGAAAAGAAAGCTAAACATAATCAAGAACAATTCCAAACTAGCATGTAGTAACTGAAATGATGACATATGATATAAGTCAAATGGTATCATAATGAAAAGTACAGGTTGGAATTAATAATATAGTAAGGACAGTTTACAACTCACCGCAATGATGTGGCGACGAGCTGCGACAGGCACGTACAAAAGACACACACATACAACACTTTCAGCTATCAGTCATGGCCTTATTCAGAAAATAGAACACTCATGCAATCACACAGGCACACAACATAGTCATACAACCATCATTTCTGGCTGCCACACTTCGAATCACGCTCTGCGGCGAGTAAATCGGGGCCGGGTGGGCAGAAGAGGAAAGGGGATAGGAAGGTTGCATCATGGTGGTGGGGATGGGTTAGATGGGAATAACGAGATGCAGCTTAGGAATGGAGTGGGGAGGCAGGTGAGAGGAGAAAAATAAAATAAAGAAACAAAATAAATATATGTATAAAAAATATAATAAAATAAAATGCGTGCCCACTGCAAGTACCCCCCCCCCCCCCCCCACACACACACACACACACACACAATCGCATATTAATGCACCACTCAAAATAGGTGAGGTTTGGGGTAGAGTGGGGTAGAGAGGTAGGAACTGTAAGGTAGGGGGGGGGGGGGGAAAGGGAAGTTATCATAGGTTGAGGCCTGGATGATTTCAGGATCGAAGAATGTATTGTAGGGGTAGCACCCATCTGTGCAGTTCAGAAAAGTTGGTGGTGGATGGAAGGATCCAAATGGCCCAGGTTGTGAAGCAGCCATTGAAATCATTGTTGGTCTTGTCAAAGACCTACTCTCCTTTTCCCGATCCCTACGATGGAAACACTACTTTGCCACCAATCCCTCTGACCATAACCTACCTAATCCCAATATTGAACCCTGCCTGTCCCAATTCATACCACCACCCAACAAAGGCCCCCCTGCACTCCCACCTAACCACCCTCTGGTTACCCTCCAAGAGTTTCTCACCTCCAACTTGTCCTCACCATCCTTTCCCAAGTCCCTTCCCAAGAACTCAAAACCTTTCAGCAGAAGAAAGAAAGAAGACCCATACAAAACCTTAAAACCAATCCTGACATAATCATCCTCTCTGCAGATAAAGGTTCCACCACTGTAGTTATGGATCACAGTGACTGCCTGGCAGAAGGGCTCTGCCAACTCTCTGACTCCTCCACCTACAAGTTGTGCCAGATTGACCCCATCCCCAAAGTCCATCAAGATCACCAATCCCTGCTAAAATCCTATGGCCCCTCCCAGAAACTCTCCCCTGAATCCATCTCCCTCCACACCCCAACAGCACCCCCACACCCACCTTCTACATGCTCCCCAAAATCCACAAACTTAACAATCCTGGATGCCCTATTGTGGCTGGTTACTGTGCTCCTACTGAACGAATTTCAGCCCTAGTTGAGCAACACTTCCAACCAATTGTCCAAAATCTGTCCTTCCACATCAAGGATACCAACCACTTCTTTCACCGATTCTCCACCATTCCCACCCCTTTGCCTCCTGGATCCTTACTTGTCACAGTGGATGCCACCTCCCTATACACCAAAATCCCACATGCCCATGGCCTTGACACTCTGGAACACTACCTCTCCCAACATCCCTCTGAACTCAAGCCTGATACCTCATTCCTCATAACCTTAGCCAATTTCGTCCAAACAAACAACTACTTTTCCTTTGAGGGGGAAGTTTACCATCAAATCCAAGACATAGCCATAGTCACCCACATGGCACCCTCCTATGCCAACCTGTTTATGGGCCATGGAGGAATCCTTCCTAGCACCCAAAAACCCCAAACCTCTGGCCTGTTTCAGATCCATTGATGATATTTTCATGATCTGGACTCAGGGCCAGGACACCCTATCCTCCTCTCTTCAGAACCTCAATTCCTTCTCCCCCATCCACTTCACCTTGTCTTCCTCAACCTACCATGCCACATTCCTGGATGTCAACCTCAACCTCACTGATAGCTCCATACACACTTCTGTCCATATTAAACCTACCAACCACCAACAGTACCTACACTTTGACAGTTACCATCCCTTCTACATCAAAAAAATCCCTCTCTTACAGCCTGGCCACCTGTGGACGGCATACCTGCAGTGACAAGAACTCCCTTTCTGAATGTGCTGAGGGTCTCACAAAGGCCTTCACAGACAGAAACTACCCCACAGACCTAGTCCACAAAAAAGATGTCCCATGCCATATCCTCACACATCCCAAATCCTCCTCCTAACATCAGTAACCATCCACAAAAGAGCACTTCCCTTGTCACCCAGTACTACCCTGGACTCTAACAACTAAATTGCATCCTTCGCCAAGGTTTTGATTTTCTATCCTCGTGCCCAGAAATTAGACACATCCTGCCCAAGATACTTCCCACCCCTCCTAAAGTGGGGTTCCGTCACCCTCCCAACCTTTACAACATCTTAGTTCATCCTTATGCCACTCCAAAACCCAGCTCACTGCCACAGGGATCATATCCTTCTGGAAGACCCTGCTGCAAGACCTGTCCAATCCAATCACCCAGCACTTCCTATTCCAGTCCTGTCACAGGCTTATCCTACCCTATCAGAGGCTGGGCCACATGTGAAAGTGGCCATGTAATTTACCAACTGTGCTGCAATCACTGTGCAGCTTTCTATAATGGTATGAGCACCAACCAGCTATCCATTAGGATGAATGGCCACTGCCAAACTGTGGCCAGAAACAAGTTGGACCACCATGTGGCACAGCACGCAGCGGACCACATGCTTTATTTCAATAGCTGCTTCACAACTCAGGCCATGTGGATCCTCCCATCCACTACCAGCTTTTCTGATCTGCACAGATGGGAGTTATCCCTACAGTACATTCTCCAATCCCAAAATCATCCAGGCCTCAACCTACAATAATTTCCCTTTTTTCCCCATACCTTACAGTTCCTACCTCTCTATCCCAAACCTCACCTATTTTGAGTGGTGCTTGAATGGGCAATTGCGCGCGCGTTTGTGTGTGTGGGCGTGTGTGTGTCTTGTGTACTTGTAGTGTGCACGCATTTTAATTTAATTATTTTTTTTAACATGTATTTATTTTTCTCCCCTCACCCGCCTCCCCACTCCATTCCTAAGCTGCATCTTGTTGTTCCCATCTAACCCATCCCCACCACTGTGACGTAACCTTCCTATCCCCTCTCCCATCCCCGTTTTACTCGCCGCAGAGCATGATTCGAAGTGTGGCAGATGGAGATGATGGTTGGTTGACTGTGTTGTGTGCCTGTGTGATTGCGTGAATGTCCCATTTTCTGAAGAAGGCCATGGCCGATAGCTGAAAGTGTTGTATGTTTGTGTCTTTTGTACGTGCCTGTCGCAGCTCATCGCCTTGTCTTTGCGATGAGTTGTAAACTGTCCTTACTATATTATTAATAAGTCAAATGGTTATTGATATAATCCCACAAGTTTGAAGGAATGTTAATAACAATTTCAACTGATGGTAATGTGGTCCTTTCAATAACCAATGGTTCTCCAAACTACTTTGATAAAACATCTCTAACGACCGGACATTAAACCCTAATCTTCCTTCCTTCCCCTTTTATCCTTACTTTGCTAAAGTTTTATTTATGTTTGATTCCACAATTAGCTTTATATGCTGCAGTGACCATTGATGACTTGTTACAGGAATACAGTGATTCAATTTCAAAATAAATTTTTAATTTCTGCACTCTTTTCAGCATTCTTATAATTTTTAAATGTAACTATACATCTGCATACACATATAATAAAAACAGATGATGCTAATGATTTTATGCATTGACAATCTGTTGACATCACAATCTACTGTAATCTTTTTAAAAATATATTGTACATGTTCCACATTTCAAGTGTACCTGGATCCATTTTAACCAAACTTGTTGACACACAGTACATTTATATGTTATACAAAATGTTGGATATCGTACACCGTTATGTCTCTACCTTGTCAGGAGAAAAAAATATATATTCACACACTCACTCAGATGTATTCAAGTTTACCTGACCACCAGATATAGCCACTCTAGTGCAACAAGCATCTTGACAGTGAATGAGGGAGAAATATGCCAGGCAAAGAGAAAAAGAGAGAGTGAGAGAGGGGGGAGGGAGGGGGGATATTCTGCTTTAGATGACTGAAATGCAGCACAGAATGCAGTACAGGGAAGGGGCAGGAGAGCGAAGAAGGGGGGGGTTTAGAGACGTGTGGTGAGGGGAGGAACTGTAAAGCAATAAAATAAAATGCAAAATAGATAAATAAAAGAATATTGAAATATTGGACAACAAAAACAAATAAATAAAATATTAAAAAAGGGCAGCACACAGTTGGAAAGATGACTTGGATTGGAGGGAGATACAGGATCATTAGTGGAGGTAATTGTACTGTTTGGAAAGATGAAGGACCTAAAGTGGACTGCAGGAAGTGGTTCGTGCAGGTTAAACCGAATGGCTGGTTAGGGTTTGTGCAATCGGCAGAAATTGGAGAAAGGTCCATGCTTTGTACACAAAACTAATGAGGGCTGTTAGTGGAGCATTTCTTGAAGGTGTCAGAAGGACATCCGCTCCAGTAATTCAGAATAAAATAAAACTAGTTGACCCGTGCAAATAATTCACACTTTATCTTGATCAGTCACAGATAGGTAAGATAGTAATGGAGAAAATGCAGGTGTGACTACATATACATAAAAGATAAACTTTAAATAGTACTAACAAATATTAGTCACATTGTAAGAATATATAATTAAATACAGTATCATTAATAGTGAAACATATTAAAAAAATGATATATTAGACTTTTTCATGTTTATTTTTTTTTTTTTTTTTTTTTTTTTTGTTGAAAACTTGTTTATATTACAAAACTTTTTTGAAAACAATGTTAGTAGTTATAATGTTCACATCATTTGCTTTTTGGCTGTATGTCTATTTAGCACAGACCTAATGAATGAGCAAACTCATGAAAAGCCATGCAAAAAAAAAAAACTGGATCTGGTAAATATAATCCTGCCCATTGAAGCATCTGACCTTGTGCTTTATTTATGGTCATAGCGAAGGGTACTTTTATTGGAAATTGTCTTCTTATCATTTGGAAAGGCATGGTTGGATCGGAAGGTGTGAGGTCAATGCGGGGTATTAGCACAGTTTTATTGGAGACAATAAATTCATTATGTATTTGCCTAAGTGAGTCAGCACTAATCTTGCCCCATTCATTAATCCCTGATTAGCATTAAGATTTGTAATTAACATAATTCTAGCATTATTCTTTAAAATAAATTGATGAGATGGTAAACCGGACGGATTTTTTAAGAGTTCTATGGGGTACAGCTGAACATCGTTTGTTACTTCAAGTTGGACAGAATCAGAACAGAGATGAAGCTTTGCCTCTCCAGGTAACAAATTGGAAACGACAAATTCATCAATTGCAGTATAATCACCATTAGTTGGACACAGAATTGCCTCTGAATAGAATTGCAAAACATTTTGTTTGTTCATTTCTGTGGCATTGAATACGATGGTAATACAACTATCATAAGTACAATAACAATTTTTATGAATTTTGATTGCTTCATTGAAGTAATCTGTTTGAATTACTAAGTCACCATTATCCAATTTAAATAAACATTAAGCAATAATGGGATCACCATTTGCCGTCATGTTCTGAGTCAAATTACGAATTTTAACATGATACCATAACCGTGATTATTTAACTGTTGTTTTTTCAAAATAAAGTTTTTTTGTGAAAATAATAACTTTAAATTATCTGTGTATTTTTCGAAATTAGTGGAGAAGAAAACCTTGAAAATGAAACCTCAATCATTAATTTTGGATAAGTAATACGGGAGATATGGTGTGTGCACACAAAAAAACTGATGAGAAATAATATATATGATAAGCTATAAAATTGTTCTGTCGACATTTAAGACAATGTCAGAATAATTACAAATATTTCATAATTCTAAAAATAATTTCAGTATCTCAAAAATTACAACAGTTTATGACCAATATATAAAATATAGAAAAATAAAGTTTAAAATAACTAACTTTTGAAGCATCATGCAATTTCATGAAGCTCTGGCTTAGACAATAGCTTATTGTCAGTAACTATAATCTTGAAAGTATCACACTTCAATTTTTTAATGACTTATTTTAACTGATACAAATTTATAACAGAAATATTATCAAATCATCATATTGCCACAGTAACCCTGAAAATGCGAGCAACATGATTTACTTCTAATATATCTAACTTAGAGTGTCAATTTATTGTACAATTTGCCACTAATTTACATAAATATTGTTAGGCATGAGTGGTCAAGCCCATGGAAGCATGATTTCTCTATTTATTTCAGACTTTATGTAATACTAATTAACAGTCCTTTTATGTATTTAAATAATGTTAAATAATGGTCAGTTTTTAATGAAAGAAATATCTCATGTTAAGATGTAAATGATTTTGGAAGGGATGGCCATTGGCCAATGAGAAAGTTACATAGGGACACAACTGGTGGGGAGTGTCTGTTTGAGAGGGAGAAGATGATCCAAGGTGTACATGGAAAGGACTTCGTGTCTAGTTTTGGCAAAAGAATGACCCCCCCCCCCCCCCTGGATGATAGGAGTGAACTGTCATTTCTCGGGACTCTAAATTTGGTGAGAACAAGTTCAAATGTTTCTAAAGCTGAAGGGACTTAACTATGGGGTCATCAGTCCCTAAGCTTACAAACTACTTATGAACTAGCTTATACTAAAGACAGCACAAACATCCGTGCTTGAGGGGGGACTCGAACCCCCAACGGGGAAGGGCCTATCGCATCGCAGAGTAGCGCCTCAATGCGCTCGGCCGCTCCGCCGCGACTGAGAACAAGTGTACACCAGTGCAGCTGATGTGTGTTTATATTTTTAAGCAAGAACTTACAAGTGTAGAAATGGTGTTCGGGAAACAACTATTTTTAACTTTTGACAATTTCAAGAAGAGTTCTATCAAAATATACAGTTTCTTCAAGTAATGATCACACACAATGCATCTGTTTAAACATTTTATTCTATTTATGATTAATAATTCATCTGACCACTTCCAATAAGAAACCAATTTGATTGAATAAACCTTATTCAACTAAATCTGACTTTGTGTACATCATTTGCAAACATTAGAATAAAACCCTTTTATTAATTAACCAGTTATTTTATGTAAGATTTCTTATTTGTTTAGCAAACTACAGCCTATGCATAAGAGCATTTTTAGCTACAGAATCACAAGTAAAAGGTAATATCTAAAACTAAAGTAGTTCCCAAAGCATGAAAGCAGACATATAAGGTTCGACCCTAAGACTGAGACAAAGTTCTAAATCAGAACCGTACATAACCCAGTATGCAAGTTCTTACATAGTATAGTCACAATTGTTTTAATCTTAGCTGTGATATATTCTTGTGAAAAGGAAACAGCGTAAAGTCGTAATCAGGGTTTCAAGCCTGTGATATGAACAATATTCATTTAAAAATTCAGTGATAATGCTAACACATTACAATTATTTTGTGATAATGAGGAAGGACACAGACTAAAATCAGAGAGCAGAGGTTGTGGTGTTTTTACAACAGCTGCAATCAGATATAAAGTCAGATATAAATAGTGTAAACTGAAACTTTAAATTGAAAGTGAAAAGTGTAAATTAAAATGTGATCAGTATTAAAACTGAGATGGGAAAATTACAGGCAAAACAGAAGGGATGATTGAATCAGAATTAAAAGATATAAGGACAGATATGGGCAAAGTTTCTGAAAAGGTTGACCTGGTTAATATTAGAGTCACCACAATCAAAAAGGAGTTAAGGGATAAGTTGGGTAAAATGCAAGAAAAACTGGGTGGCAGTGTGGAGGACTGTGTGCAGAGGCAAAATACCTTTGACTGAAGCAACTACTAAGACAGCTAATAATTTGTCAAACAGACTGGTAGATTGTGAAAATGAAGTAATTAAAAATAGACAGGGAATTAAATCTGTAGTAAGCAAAGATCTACATAGAGAATTAAATTCAATGGCAGCAAGTGAGGCTACGACAGTGATAAACGTTCCATATAGTGTTTTGCTAATGATGAAAGGTACCGTCCATTGAATTTTGTTGCTGCCTGTAAAGACGGATTAATACAAGAAATATCAGAAGAGGATAAAATTACGTTCACAACAAGGCATTTAAAAGGTGAGATGCAAACATGGGCAAATTTAATGAGGAATTCATTTACCACCTATGAATCATTTGAAAAGTGTTTCCTGAATAGGTTTTGGGGAGAAGCGAAGTAAACGTGCCTCCTCAATGAGTTCCTAAACCAACCATATTACAAAAATGGAAATGGGTCGAAGCACGATTTTTGTGTGCACGAACTTGCAAGTGGAAATAAATCATCCACTGGGAGTGTTGACTGAAATCACAACATTCCAAAGGCACTTACCAGAATATTTACAGAGGGACCTTGCCCCAGGTCCGACAAACTCCATAGATGAATTTTCGCATTATATCAATAATGTAGGATAGATAACAATTCACCGTAAAGAGGCTTGCTGAGCTGCTGGCAAACACGAAAATAGATAATCACATACACACACCTTGAACTTTTGGCCGTGGTTTTTGTCAGAAAAAGACACATACATTAACGCAATCACTCTGACAACTATACACACAACTATCACGTCCGGTCACTCCTGCATCACAAACTAGACTTTGAGTGAGTTGGGATGTGGAGAGGGAAGAATTCTGGGTAAAGATGGGGATGGAAAGTTCCACATTGCATGATGGAATTTAAAGGCTAAGATAGGTGGTAATTTGAATTGTGGCAATGAATACAGTGAAGGGAAGGGGTAAAGGATAAAAGGGAGGTGTAGAGGAGTGTGGGGATTTGAAATGATAAGAATAATAAGCAAAAATAAAAATAGGAAAAAAGGGGGAAAAATAAAGTTAGCAAAAATGGGTAAAAAATAAAAAAAAGCAAGTAAAAATGAAATTACACAGTTGCAAGTAAGACATGAAATACAGGATAATGAGTGGGGAAGGAAGAGGGGGGAAAGATGTTAGGCATAGGGTGCAGGGATGGGAAATTATCTTAAGTTGAGGCCATGATGATTGCAGGACTATAGAATGTGTTGAAGAGACAACAATTTCTATCTGCATAGTTCAGAAGAGCTGGTGGTGGATGGGAGGATCCAGATGGCTCCGGTAGTGAAGCAGCCATTGAAATCCAGAGTGCTGAGCTCAGCCGCATGCTGCTCCACAGGGTGGTCTATCTTGTTTTTCGCCACAGTTTGGTGGTGGGCATTCAACCTGACAGACAGCTGGTTCGTCGTAATCTGTATATATGAAAATGAATGTATGTTTGTATGTCCACTATGTGATCATAAACCATTCATTTGATTGCCGTGAAACTTTGGTGAACTGTTCACCATACGCCCAAAAACAAAAGAACACAACACATATCTCAGGCGATATGATGTCATAGATAATGAGAGGCCACCACATGAGAATGGCCAGATTTATGCATCAATTATTGGAAAATGGGAGTAGTTAGGGACCTGCAACAAAGTTTGCATGCAATTTTGGACATTTATGAAGCGTTTTGTAACTAACAGCCCCCCCCCCCTTCTACACCCCCCCCCCCCCACACACACACAAAATGATGAGATGAGAAGTGGTCTACCGCTCACAACAATTTCACTGTAGATGCTGTAAAACAGTCACATCAAGTGTGACTTTGAATGAAACTTTCACTCTGCAGCTGTATGCTGCAGACTTGCTAGTCTTGCAAGTTTCGTAGGAGAACTTGTGTGAAGTTTGGAAAGTAGGAGGCGAGGTACTGGTAGAATTGAAGTTGTGGGGCGGCACCGTGAGTCATGTTGGGATAGCTCAGTGGTAGAGCACTTGCCTGCGAAAGGCAACGGTCCCGGGTTCAAGTACCAGTTCCCACACACAATTTTAATCTGCCAGAAAGTTTCACGTATGACCTTGTATCAAATAAAGTTACCATTACAGATTTGCACGTCACTTTTTTTTTGTCTGAAAGTCTCCCTTAATTCTTTTGCATCAAAAATTAAGCAATCTGTGTTCTTTATCTATATAAATGCGAAAGGACACACTCTTACTCACTAAACACGAAATCTCGAAAACTACTTTACCTATGATGCTAAAATTTGGCAGGAATGTTGTTTATAGGTAGAAAATGTCAGCTAAGAAAATATGTTGTGATAGGTGCATGGCGGAGCATACTTCTCCTACATACTCACGAAATCTACAGTTTCATTCCAATTTTCATTAAATATCGCACGCTTGACCTTCAAAACAAGAGGAAGGTCACCGTCTACCTTCAATTTCATACGGTGCATGTGGGAGGCTACTTTGCAATATAAAAATGGATCCCTAAATACCTTGGACACCCCATAACTTGAGACTGGCTCGACAGATTTCACAGACTTTTTTTTTTTTTTTTTTTTTTTTTTTTTTTTCGTTATTCTAAAAACAAGGGTTATATGAAATAAAACAAATATTTGATAACAACAAAGTTCATTTTTCAACGTGACCCT
Organism: Locusta migratoria; assembly: GCA_026315105.1. Lineage (NCBI taxonomy): Eukaryota > Metazoa > Arthropoda > Insecta > Orthoptera > Acrididae > Locusta > Locusta migratoria. The sequence continues at coordinate 158,527,605 of CM048751.1, read as the reverse complement.
GCATTTCTATTTCTATTGCATTGAAATCCATAGTTTTGTTCCAATATTGATGAAATTTTGCACACTATACCTTAAAAACAAGAGGAATGTCACCATCTGTATAAAAATTTGTTCAGTGTATGGTGGAGAGTAACTTACAATTTTACAAAATGTATAGTTTTGCTTCAATCTTTATGAATTTTTGCACAGATGTCCTTGAAACCAAGAGGAAGATCACTGGGTACATAAATGTTTGTATGGTATATGGCAGAGGGTACCTTGCAGAAAACTTTGCCGAGAGAGGGAAAGGTGGAAACGAACAGAGAGATGGGAGAGAAAGAGGTGGATGCAGAGAGGGCAGAAGGGGATGTGGACTATGCAAGTGTAGGATAAATAAACACCTGGGCAATGCCGGGTTTACAGCTAGTATCAATATAAAACACTGTTCAATGATTGCAGCAGCATTGGTATAGCACATGGCTGCTTTCACTGGTGGCCCAACCTCTGATGGGGTAGGATAAGCCTGTGACAGGATAGGAAGTGCTGGGTGGGTGGATTGGGCAGGTTTTGCATCGGGGTCTTCCACACCCAAATTTTGTGAAAATGTAATCACATGTCAGTCCTAGTATAATATATTTGTCCAATGAATACCTGTTTATCATCTGCATTTCTTCTTGGTGTAGTAATTTTAATGTTTATGACTACACTATCAAAATATAGAAGAATCAAGCTTAAAATAACCAACTTTTGAATGGGTCATGCAACATCAACAAACATTGGTTTAGATGATAGCTTATTGTCTTAGCTATCAACTTGAAAGTGTCACGCTTTTATATATTTATTTAATGACAGGTTTTAGCTGATATAAATTTAAAATAGAAATATAAACATATCATCACATTCTCAACAGTTACACTGAAAATGCAAGCAGTATGATTTACCTCTCATATATTTAGTGTGTCAATTTATTGTACAATTTACCAGTAATTTACATAAATATTGTGTGGCATGAGTGGTCAAGTTCATGAAAGCTCTTTTATCTATTTATTTATTTTAGACTTTCATGTAATACTAATTAACAGTGTTTTTTTGTATTTAAATAATGTTATATTAGTAAGGAAATAGTTTCAGATTGTCAGTTTTTACTTGATGAAATATCTCACGTTAAGATGTGTATGGTTTTGAAAGGAATGGTGATTGGCCAATGAGGAAGCGACCAAGGTACAGAACTGGTAGGGAGTGTGTGTTTGAGAGGGTTACTTCACTTATGACAGCCTTCTCCTAGTTTGTTTCCTATCGGCCTCCCTTGGTTACCTCTTGATTTTTTCAACCCTAACGATTTGGCTCAAGGTTTTTTTTCACTGTCCTCTGTGTCTTTATTTTCAAGGTTCTCTACAATCATGAAGACAGACGAGGTCATGCCAGACAGACTAGCTGTAAAGGCGCCACTCAGCAGTCATTGAGCTTGTGGCAGTTTGTTGCAGCTCTGGTACCGGAAAGTCACATGTCTCATACATATGTGCTGTGATGAACTGTTCCAGAATCACAGTGTGTCGGTTACTTCCTTGCAAGCTGTAATCCACCTTATACGTAAATACACAAATAGCAATTTCTCCAGTCATTTTCTTTAAACCCCAATGGCGATGGCATAAGGACAGTGGTAGCAGACTGGAGGATAGAAGCTACTAGTCTGGGTCTGCACATTGGTAGCAGGTGTGTGATAGTCGCCTCCCTGAGAACTACTCACACAACCGTCATCTCCGGCTGTCTCACTTCACAGTGATTTGAGGTGCAGCATCCACAGTTAATGCTTGTGTGACTGTGTTGTGTGCCTGTATGTTCCTATTTCAAAGGCCATGCCGATAGCTGAAAGTGTTGTATGTGTGTGTCTTTTTTGTGTTCCTGTTGCTCGTGGTCACGTCTTTGTGGTGGGTCGTATACTGTACTGTCCTATTATAAGTATTTATTATATATTGTTAATTCCAACTTGGACTTTCCATTATTACAAAAATATTTGGTTACGTACCAAACAGCATCCAACGACAAAGATTGCCAACAAGCATTTAAAACGAAATGAATTTTTGGATATAAATTAGTAATTTTACAAATAAATAATAAATAATTGAATTTTGTGCAATATCAAGAAAAGATATAATTTATTAAACTGACACACTCCAAATAATAACAATGTCTTATTCATGATTTTTGGGACAAGTATTAAACTCAACTAATTTTCTCATGAGTGCTTGTACATTCCATTAACTAAGTCCCACACAGGGGGGCATTTTGTCTTGTTATATCAAAGATATTGAATTGAAGGAGAGACACTGAATTAAAAATTGTGGCACTGTTGGGATTCAAACTCGGCACCTTCTGCTTACCAGGCAAGTGCTTTAACCAATACCTTTCATATAAGGAAATAAAATATGTCTCTGCACATTGACTTATTATTTGATATTTATATCAACTGTGCCTGAGGTACAAGACAGGATTGTTCCCATTACTGTTCATTACTGGGGTGATATTCTGCTTTTGTACAGCCTTGGCAACATTGAAATGTATTATATAGGGAATATGAGGTAGAATTGAAGTTTGTGTTGTGGAGGGAGACAAGCTTTAAAACAGTATGTGCAATCGCCATATCCATAAGGCCACTGTGGCTCGCCTAGTAAGCAGGATGTCCCAAGTTCTAATCCTGGCTGCAATACAAATTTCAATTCCTCTCCAACTCAAAATCTAAAAAGGGTAACTAGGTGCCATAATTTGTAAGTAGTGGACAACTGCTGGTGTTGCTCATGGGCACAATATTGAAGTCTATGTTCAACATTGTAGGTTTGACAATAGTAGATGAACGTTAAAATGATGTTGCTGTGCTGTAGACTAATTCAATGAGCAATTTTTAGTGGCCTTTCTTGCTGCAAAGCAACAATACATGGATGGTCAAACAAGAAGTAACACTAAGACAAGGTGACAAATTGAAAAGTAAACTTGAACTTCATTGTCCCATTTAAACTGTGGACATGGTTACACTGTTTACAATTACATTCACAACTCAGATTGTGCAACAACACAATTAACTGTGAGCTAAAGAGTATTCAAAAGTTGTTTCTGAGAAAAAATATTAAAGATGTGCCAGTTGCCAGATGTGCTTTTACTGAGCAGCTTGAAAACATTTTGGATGTGATTGTAAAGTAATATCACTATTTCAACATTACAATAAATTAGTGGAACTGTCACTCTGAGACATGAAAGCCATCTTTGTAAACTTGGGAGTTTTCCTCTTCAATATTATTGTTGTTATTAAAATTTCCTTTAGTTTAGTGTTTCTCTTTTTGATTTCAAAGAATAAATTTCCAATCCAATTAATAATAATAATATGTCTTTACGATGAGTTGTTCCCTATCTACATATTATTATTAACATTCCTTTCATTGTTGTTAAATTCCCAATCCAGGTATTATCTGATACAAGTACAGTACGTGTCCTACTAATTATTTCTTGGTAACAACATTCTTTGTGATCATAAATACTGAAACAGGGTGCAAATAGAATTGGCAAGGAAAAATCCAAGGAGTCTGCAACTTGTACCAATACAGGATGGCCATCTACTTTTAATTTTTAAATTAAAAGTTTTCCAGGTTGTAAGATTATTTTTTTACTCAACAGATCTAGCAAAAGATACTATGCTAAAAAGATCAAGTTACCTACCTTTAACCCTCAAGTGAGTGCACCTGTGTATAAAGGCACCAATAATAGATAATTCTGTATTCTACAGTTCCATTTTGTCTAACAATTGTGTGCCTGAACCAGTTCTTTCATTATTGCTTCATTTAACACAGTGGTAAATTGTGTTGTCATGCTTCAGACTAGGACCAGTAATATTAAATAAACAGTGAGAATGACATAATAATGTCCTGCCATGTAAGTAATATTTCCTTCAATTTTATTTCATTGCCTTTTATGTGCAGAAAATTTAAGATGTACTAACAACCTGTTTCTTACCACTTTGTGCAGGGTGACATCAAAACTGACCAACAAAAAGCTGAGTGGCTACTCAACGAGAATTCGAAAATGAAAATGATCACTACTTACAAGTGACAACAATTCAGATTATGAACAAGCACATGATTCAGATGATGAATGTGAACAGCAAGTCTACACAATGATTTTTTTTTTATTGGGACAGGTAACACATGTAAGTGAAAAAATAAAAAATATATCCTAATGTAACTGAAAAATAACAAGAAAGAATATTTTTAAAATGTTTCATTAGACTACATGTGTTGTCAGAGGGGCCAAGTCAGAGACCCTATAGACAATATGTAGCCTGAAAAGATTGACAAAATAGTAAGATACACAAACAGATATTTATTTTAAGAATGAAACTATACATTATTCCAGGGAAAGGGACGCAAAAGAAACTACAAGCTTTAATTATTATGAATGAGGTACCTCTTTGGGAGTGCAACAAGTTTAATTAAAATAAACTGTAATTTAGCTGATAAATGTTTATTTTTGTAGCATGACAACTTATTATATGTATAGCCGCTTCTTAGCATCATATTAAAATAAAATTAAAAATAACTGCTTGCACTTAATACACTTTTATCACGTCAAATACTAGAACAAAGAAGAGAATACAATAAACAACAGAAATTATATCATCATCAGAGAGGAATTAAAGTTCAGCATTAATGATAATCTTTGCCGTCGTCCGTCTGCACTGTACGTCATTCAGCTTCATATTAATCTTGTTGTTCCCACACAGCCCCCTTCCGGTAGAGCGGAGCTCCAGGTATTCGTGCAAACTTGTAATGAATTTGCCGTCCTGTTCTTGTATACCGCACTGTCTGATTTCTTTCACTATGCATGTCATGTTCTGATTGTTGTTTTCTATTTGTTGCTTTGAGCATCTTCTGGCTATGTTGTCCAACTAAAGGTTGTTGATTGCCTTGTGTCTCTTCTCTTGACATTTCTTCTTTTAAAAGGTGCGCAGGTTTCACCCTGTCAATGGACACCATAACTTGTTTATTTTGTATTTGCAGTTTTATTGTACCGGTATGGTGATTGTGCTGTAGTACTTTGTATGGTCCTGTATATGGTGGCTGTAATGGTGCTCTCACTGCATCAGTTCTTAACATTACATGTGAACATTTGTTCAAATCACGGTGTATAAATGTATTGTCATTTCTATGTTTAATCGGTGACTGCGGCCTTAGTTCCGCTAATTGAGCTCTTAGTCTTTTTAGGAAGTAGGGTAGGTCAGTCCTCTCTTTTTGTTCTTCAAAAAATTCACTAGGGAGTCGCAAGGTTTCCCCGTATACCAGTTCAGCAGTAGATGCCCCTAAGTCTGGCTTAAAAGCTGTGAGAAGGCCCAATAATACTAGCGGCAGGGCTGTTGACCAACTTTCTTTGTGGCACATCAAGGCACTTTTCAAAGTCCGGTGCAATCGTTCCACCATTCTATTACTTTCCGGGTGGTAGCTAGTTGTACGATGACACCAGAACCCACAAATGTTTGCCAGTTCAAGGAACAATTCTGATTCAAATTGTCTGCCTTGGTCAGTGGTGACACGTACCGGGCACCCGAATCATGCTATCCATGATGACAAAAAATTTCGACTAATTGTTTCTGCTGAAATATCTTGCAGCGGAATTGCCTCTGCCCACCTTGTAAATCGATCAATTACTGTAAGGAGATAATGATACCCTTCAGACATGGGTAGTGGACCAACTAAATCGATGTGCACATGTTCAAAACGACCAGATGGTTCTTCAAAATGTCCCAAGGGTTTCTTTGTATGACGTCCAACCTTACAACGCTGACAAGCAAGGCAAGTCTGTGTCCACTTTCTACAATCTCTTTTGATTGGTGGGCAAACGAAACGATCAGTCAGCAATTTGATACCTGCCTTTTGTCCTGGATGAGCCAGATTATGTATACTGTTAAAAACTTCTCTCAAACTCTTGGGTATAAAAGGCCGAGGTTTACCTTGAGAAACGTCACACCAAATTGTAATTTGTTCACCTTCAGGTCATATTTCTTCCAGTTTCAAGCCTGTGGAGGGGTTTTGCCGAAAAGTATGAAGTTGTGCATCTTGCATTTGTTCTCTTGCTAATCTGTGATAGTCTACCATAGTTGTTATCATGGTGATTCGTGAAAAATAGTCAGCGACAACATTTGCTACTCCTTTAATATGACATATGTTGGTCGTGAACTGACTTATGTACTCCAGCTGATGAAATTGTCTAGGTGACAAAGCATCTGTATGTCTAGAGAAAGCAAACGTGAGTGGTTTATGATCTGTGAACATAGTAAACAGTCTGGCTTCTATGTACGATCGGAAATGTTTTATTGATTCGTATAGTGACAACAATTCACGATCGTATTCACTCCAATTTCGCTGAGCCTTGGTAAGTTTCTTTGAAAAAAAACCTAATGGTTGTAAATTTCCATTTACTTGCTGATGCAGTGCCCCTCCGATCGCTTCTTGACTCGCGTCTACTACTAGAGATAGTTTTGCATTTCTCACAGGGTGGGCCAACAGTATAGCTTGCTTGAGATTTGCTTTAATTTGTTCGAACGCTCGTTGCATTTTCGTCATCCACTGTAGTCTCCTGTTGTTGTTACTCTTTGGACCTGCTAATAATTCAGTGAGCGTTGCTTGTAACGTGGCCATCCCTGGTAAATGACGACGGTAAAAATTTATTACGCCAAGGCACTTTCATAATTGCCACAAATCTTTTGGTGGGGTCATCTTTTGTATTTGGTCAACTTTCTCGTCCAACGGACGTATGCCAGCGGCCGAGAGAATATGACCTAAATATGTGACATTATCTCTTCGTAATGTGCACTTATCTTCATTCACAATGATGACATATAAATTAAGTCTATCACAGACAGCTTTAAGATGCTTTTCGTGAAGTTCTGATGTCGCCTAAAACACCAAAGTGTCATCTAGATATGCAAAAGTGAAGTTTAAACCTCTTAACACCTCATCGATAAATCTTTGCCATGTTTGGGCTGCATTTTTTAGTCCGAATGGCATGCGTAAAAATTCAAAAAGGCCAAAAGGTGTTGTAACTGCAGTCTTAGGTATGTGCACTTTAACTACCGGTATCTGATGATACACTTTTTGACAGTCAATAACACTGAAGAAATTCATGCCTGCTAGTACGTTCGTAAAATCACGAATATTTGGTATCGGATATCGATCGGGAATTGTTCGTGCGTTTAATTCTCTATAATCTCCACACGGCCTCCAACTACCATCTTTCTTTTTAACCATGTGTAAAGGTGAAGCCCAAGGGCTGTCTGATCTCCTTATCACTCCTGTGTCTAACATATGATTGAACTCTGCTTTTGCATCCATGATCTTATCTGGTGCTAATCTTCTCAGCCTGCAAGAAATTGGAGGGCCTGGTATCGTGTTTATGCGATTCACTGTTTTATGTGGTACTAAATTTTGTACTGAAGCAGGTAGATATTTATTTTGATCTGCACTAATCATTTGAATAGGTTTATATCCTTCAGTGCCGATATTTTTTAGATAACCAGATACAATTTCTTCTCGTTTCCTAAGGTGAGCCATGCAAATATCTACACTGATGTTATTTGCATAAAGAAAATCTGCTCTTAAAATATGCTATAACAAATGTCCATTTACAAACTGCATTAAATCCTAGGTCTAATGATCTGACACAACTGCCATATGTTTGTATTGGCTGTTTGTTTGCTGCTGTGAGACTAATCAACGGATGTTCCCTACTTGTTCTACCCGACTGCACAGGTATGGTACTTACATCAAATCCAGTATCTACAAGATAATAACATGAAGTATTTACATCCTGAACGTAGAGCCGTCTGGACAAAGGTAAAAAAGAAATGTCTGTACTTACAATGTTACACACGGAATGTACGTAATTGCAAGGAGGTGTACATTTAGCTGCTCGCTCACCAAATCTCCGGTGGTACCAACATAATTGGTCGATCTTCTCTTCTCCCCCATCTCGTACGCGTGTGTCCTTCCCCGTTATCTTCCAGTTTTCTAACTGTTTTTGTAGTCCATCTAATTGTTCCTTTAACTGTAGGAAATGAGGTTTTGTCTCCAGTTTACATTCTTTGCTGATTGTTGCTGCTTCAAAGTGATCCGTCATTGATATTGCTTCCATCGGCGCAAATGTATTTGCTGTCTTGATCGTTCAGAAAACTCTGTCAGCTAATCGAAGAATATGGATCATATCTTGACTGCCGTCTGCCGCTACAGCTGCTCTGACTGCCGAGGGAAGCTGTGACGCCCAAATATAACGAAGCATAACATTTATAAATAATATAGTGAGGACAGTTTACAACTCACCGCAAAGACGTGGCGATGAGCTGCGACAGGCACATACAAAAGACACACACATACAACACATTCAGCTATCGGCCATGGCCTTCTTCAGAAAATAGAGCACTCACGCAATCACACAGGCACACAACACAGTCATACAACCATCACCTCCGACTGCCACACTTCGAATCACGCTCTGCAGCGAATCGGGGACGGGAGGGGAGGGGAGGGGGAGTTGGTTGGTTGGTGTTGGGGGTTTAAAGGGGACTAAACTGCTTGGTCATCAGTCCCCTGTTCCCGGCTAAGAGATCACAGGGTTTCATGTATGATTAAAATAAGCGCCCTGCAACTAGTACAAAAGACGTACAGGAAGACAGTGTTGGTCATAATTGCAACATAAAAAGGGAAAAGGGAACCACAGTAGTGGTGGAACAAATAATCAACTAAAAATCACAGCAGATGTTGTTGGCTGGCTGATCACTAGGATAATAATGGATGAGCCAGCCATTCTGCACATTCTATACAACTGCCAGTCGGAAAAGGGTCTGACAAGACATAAGTGACAACAGATTAAAACTATAAGCGGTGTATGCCTGAAGATCATGCATACGAACCCACCGTTAAAGCTTGTGATAAAAGCCCGCTGCGCGAATAAAACCTAAAACACAGTCAGCCATAGAGGCGTCGTCAGCTAAAATCAAAGGGAGTGCAGGAGGCAGCTTAAAAGACTGCTGCAATGCGGCTAAAAGTGGACAGTCCAACAAGATGTGGACTACAGTCAATACAGCTCCACAATGACATTCTGGCGGTTCCTCTCAGCGTAAGAGGTGGCCGTGCGTTAGCCACGTATGGCCGATACGCAGGCGACAGAGAACGACTGAGTCCCTTCGAGAAGGCCTTAGGGAAGTCTTCCAAGCTGCTGTCGTGGGCTTGATTCCACGGAGCTTATTGGGCATACTCATTGTTGCCCATTCCGAATTCCAAGCCTCAAAGATCTTTCGGTGGAGACCCAAGCGGATATCGCCTTCTGGGGTACCGATATCCAGGCGCTGGCATGTGATGGCCTGCTTGGCCAGCTGATCAGCGCGTTCGTTCCCTGGAATTCCAATGTGGCCTGGGGTCCATATGAAAGCCACAGAACGGCCTGACTTGCCAAGACTAAACACCGTGACTTGGATGGATCGCACCAAGTGGTGTCTGGGGAAGCAGTGGTCTAGAGCGTGCAAGGCACTCAGAGAGTCACTACAGATAAGATATGACTTCCTGGGGCATGCTCTGAGATGGTCGAGTGCACGGGTTATTGCGATTAGCTCTGCCGTAAAGACAGTACAGCCAGAGGGCAGGGAGCGCTGTTCGGTGTGGTCGCCATGAACATAGGCGTAACCCACTCTGCCGTCTACCTGGGAGCCATCAGTGTATATGACGTCTGCATCACGGAATGTGTTAAGTATGTCCAGGAACTGGTGTCGAAGTAATTGTGGTGAAATCGACGCCTTTGGACCGCCGGACAGTTGCAGGTGAAGCTGGAGGCGTGGGATGGTCCAAGGAGGAATATTAGATAGGCAAGAGAATGCAGGACGGAGAGGAAAAGACTCTAGGGAAGAAAGAAGAGAATGTACACGGACCGCAACTGGAAGACCCGATCTGGGTCGACGTTGCGGAGAGGGAAGGTCGGTATTTGCAAACAATAACCTACGATTTGGATGGTGAGGCGTAGCGTGGACATGGACAATGTAGGAGGCCAGCAACTGTTGCCGGCGGTACCTCAAGGGAGGGATGCCAGCTTCGGCAAGGAGGCTAGGCACAGGGCTTGTGCGGAATGCCCCTGTTGCTAAACGGACACCACTATGTAGAATGGGATCCAAGATCCTCAGTGCTGAAGGTGATGCAGAGTCATATACTTGGCTCCCATAATCCAGGCGTGATTGGATGAGCGCCTGAAAGAGGTGCATGAGGGTTCGACGGTGCGCTCCCCAGGCAGTATGGCTGAGACATCGCAATAGATTTAGGTGCCGCCAGCACTTCTGCTTCAGCTGACGAAGGTGTGGCCCCCAAGTCAGTCGGTTGTCAAACAGCAAGCCGAGAAACCGATGGCTTTCTGCAACATGAAGCTGGTCAGCAGCTAGGTACAGTTCTGGGTCAGGGTGAACAGCCCGATGACGACAAAAGTGCATCACCCGGGTTTTAGAAGCTGAAAAAGTAAAGCCATGCGTCGTGGCCCATGACTGTGCCCTTCGGATGGCTCCCTGAAGACACCTTTCAGCAACACCAATGCTAGGAGAGCTGTAGTATAAGCAGAAGTCATCGGCGAATAAAGAACAACAAACCGATGACCCCACTGCCGCAGCAAGACCGTTTATCGCTATTAAAAAGAGCGGTACGCTGAGAACGGAGCCCTGTGGGACTCCGTTCTCCAGCACTCGGCGTGAGCTGAAGGAGGTACCAACTCTCACCCTAAAAGTGCGTAGCGAGAGGAAATTCTTGATAAAAATTGGGAGTGGACCCCGTAAGCCCCAATCATACAGTGTAGCGAGAATATGGTGGCGCCATGTCGTGTCATACGCCCGCCGGAGGTCAAAAAAGACCGCAACTAAGTGCTCACGTCTAGAGAAGGCTGTACGGATGGCCGACTCCAAAGACACTAAATTGTCGATAGTGGAGCGACCCTGGCGGAAACCCCCCTGTTGTGGGGCCAGTAGACTCCGATCTTCAAGGATCCACATAAGACGGCGACTCACCATACGCTCAAGCAACTTACACAGGACATTAGTCAAGCTGAGGGGGCGGTAACTGTCAACTGCCAGCGGATCTGCTCCCGGTTTCATAACAGGGATAATAATACTATCCCGCCAATGGGATGGGAAAACACCCCCTGTCCAGATCCTATTAAATAAGGCGAGCAATTTCTGATGCAAGTCCGCTGACAGGTGACTGATGAACTGGCCATGTATGCGGTCTGGTCCCGGAGAGGTATCGGGACATGCAGCAAGAGCAGTGGTAAACTCCCATTCCGTAAATGGAGCATTGTACAGTTCCCGGCGGCGAGTGTGGAAAGATAGAGGATTTCGCTCCACCCGTTGTTTAAGGGAGCGGAAGGAGGCACTATAATTTGCTGTCGCGGAGCATCTTGCATAATGCTCTGCCATGCACTCAGAAATTACGGCCGGGTCAGTACAGAGAGTTCCATCGACGGTCAGAGATGGGATTCCCGCTGGT